>OY856414.1:586760803-588248303 GCA_963693085.1 Alisma plantago-aquatica
AGATAGGTTGGGAATGCATAGGTTGTTCAAGCACATCATCAAGTGAAGTGCATATATGTGATTAAGGAGACAGAGCTCCCAGTGGTGGAGGTCCATGAAAAGGTCAAAATGCATTTTGACACAGAGGCTAAACCCAGCGTACCATACCCTCACAACTTATATGGACTACCAGGCGGATATTTCCCGTTCAGAAAATCCCACCAAGATTCCACTACTACCATGCCCACATCTCAGATTTCTAAAAAGACTCCTATGTCAGAAGAGCAGGTGAAAGCTTTACTTCATAGTGGAGAAACCACTATCAATAAGGAGAAGCAGCCACAAGTCATGCCATCCACGGATGATGTGTCAAATCCTATCCTAGAAGGTGGCGTTGAAGCAAGCTTAGGGGAGGAGACCCCTAAAGTTCCATATGTTCCACCACACAAGCGAGCGAAGGACCCAAACGTGCCTTTCCCGGATAGTCTGAGGCCAAAGAAAGAGCATAGGTACTACAAGAAGTTCTTGGAGATGTTTTGTAAGATCCACATTAACATTCTATTAGTGGAGGCGATAGAGAAAATTCTTTCATATGGAAGATTCATGAAAGACATCATCAACAAGAAACGACAGATCAAAGATACAAATGTTTTGTGTGTTGATGAAAAAGTGAGTTCTATAATCCAAGGACGGCTACCAAGGAAGGGGAAAGATCCAGGATGTTTCTACATCCCATGTTCTATAGGTGGCCAACATTTTCCAAAAGCACAGTGTGACTCAGGGGCAAGCATTAATCTTATGCCACTTGCCACTTTTCAAAAGTTAGGATTGAAGAAGCCAACACAAACTTTTATGACAATTGAGTTTGCAGATGGATCCATTGTGAAGCCATAAGGTATATGTGAGGATGTGCTAGTCAAGGTCGACAAATTCATCTTCCCTATTCACTTTGTGGTCATGGACATGCATGAGCCAGAAGGAGGTGAGATGCTATTGGGAAGGCCATTCCAAGCTACGGCTGATGTAATCGCTGCTATTGGGCGAGGTTACTTGACACTTGGGATTGGTGATGATAGAGTTAAATTCAAATTGCCAAATGAATCATTAGAGACATCCCTTGACAACCCAGGTTAAAGGTATCCTTATGTCAAGCCTAGGACATTAAACAAGGGCGCTTGTTGGGAGGCAACCCAACTTTAGGTTCATTTTTATGTTTGGTTATGTTCTTTTATGTTTATGTACTTAGTTTTTGCTTAGGTTTTGATAATTTTTGTAAAAATGGTACCCTAACTTGTGTTTTGAAGTGTACAGAACATTATGGTCGATACTATCGACACCCATGTCGATAGTATCGAGTTTGGAACAGTAAATGCTGAAGAAAAGTTGATACCATCGACCTTAGTGTCGATAGTATCGAGATTCCTGAAGATTTTCAGAAAAATTGGTGACAGTAAAGTCGATACAGATAGTATTGACACTTTTGAGTTCCCAGGCTTTTAGATGCGTCGATTCAGCAAAATTGCTGAGTCTGGATCGATACCATCGACCCTGGTGTCGATGGTATCGACACCTGCAGGACAGCAACATAAAACAGGCTGAAAAGGTATCGAAATGAGATTTTTTCGCATCGTTTTTTGCAGTGCGAAGAAGGATGAAGCAACTCACATCTTAGAACCACTAAGACACAAAAGTGGGCCACAAAAAGGAGAGAGATAGAAAGCATCACTTGGTCCACTTGAGCATCTAACCATCCTTCTTCACCACACTTCAAAGTGAATGGTACCGTTGTTCCACCTCTTAAGTGAGAATGTTGACTATGAGGCCACAGTCATATTCAAGCTTAGGGGGGTGTTGGAACAACCCTCTATCTTAGTTTTTACTTACTTATTCATGTTTCTTTTACTTTTGAAATATTAGTTGTATTTATTTCTAGATTTACCGCTTTTGTAGGATCCACATCTATCTAGTGTAATTTGTGGAGTAATAAATGCATGGTTTCAATTGGGAGTATTATTCATGGGTTGTGTGAACATAAAAAAAGAGCATATTGTAAACTTTTTGAGGTTATTCTTGTGAATAATTGAGTTGCATAACTGAGGAAGTGCTTGGGTGAGTCAGCTTCAGGACATGGGGACATGAATGACTATCTTTATTGTCCAAGGAAAAGTGATTGAAAAGGATGTTTGAGCCCAAACCGACCAAATGCTAACGTGACCTTAGACTAAAGTTTAAGAGATAAATCCTTCAGTTACCCTGTACACAGGTCTTTAGAGAGGGACATATGATATTTTCGGAAGGTTCTGTCAATTAGTCTTGTGAACTGATCCACCACAATTTCATTCACACTCCACCATAAGAAATGGGAGCACATTACTGTCTTTCACTCTTTGATTGTATCCCATGTAGATAGGTCTTGCATTACAACTATTTTCACATATTTTTGCATGAAAATGAAAAGAAAAAAAGATAGAGTAGTTATACATGCACATTATCCTTAGGTGTGTGTCATTTAATTGCATAACTGTCATTTTGTAGTGCATTCACATCTTTTGAGCATATAGTTGTACATCATGTGTTGTATGTTCTTGTGAAAACATGAAAGGTGTTAAACTTGTTCCATACCTTATGAATGCTTCAAATGTACAAGTTATGTAACAAGAAGTGAGCTCGACAAATAATTCATTGTCATCTATGAAAATAAGGGCTTGAAAAAAAATTGAAAAAATTTGAAAAAAAGAGAAGAAGAAAATAAGAAAAAAAGAATTGAGAAGTAAGTAGGAATGAGAGGGAGAAAGGAACCTATTCTCACTTACAAACTAAGAAGAATAAGCACATGGTGTAGTTTTCTTAGATATTCCATCTCACCTTGAGACGAAATGATAGTGCATGCATCATTCCACCAAAAAATGTAGCATTAGGACATTTTCACTTGAAGTTTGCATCATGATAGGTCATTAATTTTTGTATTGCATGATTGACTGTTATGTGCTTCCATCTCTTCCACAACCACATATCCCATCCACCCGTTTCTCTAATCGGTAGGCCACCCATGATATTCTCCTCAATCATTAATATCAAGAGATCTACTTCCATTTAGATGGTAGTTAGGAAATGAGAAACGTAGATAGGAGATCACAAGATGCATCAAGTATGGACCAGATGAGTTTATCATATTAACTACTTTAATTGATAGTGTTTCATTGATTGGGGGACGAACATCTTTTACATAGGTCTTTGGTCTCCTGGATGGCAGTTAGTGTTCAGTGGTCAATGAGGGCCAGTTTGTGGAAAGAAAGTGGGGATGATGTAGATTCATTTCATGTATTTATGTCATGTTGCTGACTTATCTCAACTAGATCTAAAGTTTTGTTGCTCAAGGACGAGCAAGGTTTAAGCTTAGGGGAGTTTGATGCACGGGTTTTGAGTCACTTTTAAAGGCTTATTTTATATCTGTTTTATGCATGTATTTGTCATTTTCTTGATTATATTTGCATAATTCACTATAGTTTCCCTTTAAACTCTTTTTGCATCAAATTATACTTTTTTTATCATATTTATATGATTTTATATAATCCTCAGACATATACACATGTTTCGGCACTTTTTCAGGCACTTTTGCATTGTCTAGAATCGATACTATCGACCCTGGTGTCGGTAGTATCGACATTTTATCAAAAAGCAACCCCAAAACGCAATTTTGGAAGGAAATACCTATATCATGGTCGATACCATCTGTGGGCTCTGATCTCCAAACCATGATATAAACACGATTAAAACTTAGCGGAAGCGAATCGGTAATCAGCGGAAGACAAAAATCACGGGAAATTAAAACTTTTCGAGACAAGAGCTTGGATCCATAAAAGCTTCTTTCATAAAGAGAGGTAACTGTTTACATCTCAGGATAATTACTTCTTGAGTAATTATATACATCAAGATACAAAATCTCAAGATCACATAACACAAGACTCCAAGACCTGAGAGTACAAAGGACACATAGGACTGACTCTAACTACACCACATGGCAGGACAAATCTCCACCTGAGATTACTGCTGCCCCTGGTGCTGCTGCTGCTGAGACTGGTCACCTGTAGGCTGGTTCCTTCGTCTCCGACGTCCACCTAAAAAGTTGAAGCCTACGGGGTGAGACAATTATACATAATTGTCCCGGCGAGAGTTATAACTCTTCTCCAGAAGCTTTATTATAACATCAAAGATTATTTTAAACAGTAAAGCCTTCAAAGCATTCTATAACAGTTGCAGGTATAACAAGATCTCTACAATTTAGGAGATATGGAGAATATCAACATTATTGCAATGTAACATCAATCAACTAACTTGGAGTCATCTCTAACAAGTTATACTACATGGTTAATTATGTTTTACAAACAACATTATGCCCTGTGGAGATGAGGCTTGCCACTCATACTCCAACTGATCGCTGAGAAGCCGCATCAGTATCATACATAGGTCATTAAGAGAGCCGGATTCTCATGACCTTCACCTTCCTCAGTCAGTAAGAGGATCACTTGTAGGACATCTCGTGTCTCTACTACTATAGCTCACCAGGGTAAACTGGTCCTTCGCTATTCTAGAGTCACAGTGGCGTTCTGTACTCTCTTCGTCATCAGGAGGTTTCATATTTACCTACCACTGATACGGATATCTGTGCTTTCTTCATCATCAGGAGGTTTCATGTTTACCTACCACTGATATGGTATGGAACTATAGTGAAGGATGGATGGATTCCACATCTACATCACTTTCCTACACTAGGATGTAAAGTTCTACACATCCATGTACCCCACATACTCAAAAGTATGTGCTCCAGGAGTTCCCTAAGGAAAACATGTTTCACCATCACTTAATTTCTGACAATGATGGATCTATGATCAGGGCTCTACATTATACTTGATTAGTTAGGTACATTCAGTATTCTTTAACAGCATACATTGTTCTTCAAACAATAACAGTAGCATAGCAACTATGAAAGAAGAATACTAAATGTAACAGGCGTAACTTATATCAATCATCATTATTTCTTATTATCCTCATCACAAGTCATCTCTAAGGCATGACCTTGATGGTATTCATGGCTCTCATAGCCCATTATAAGCATAGGATGCCACTGGCAAGGCATCAGATTACTTTACTTATTCATAAGGCTAACAACATGCCTTTAATGAATATAACATCAACATCCATACCTGGATATGATTACCTTCATATCAGAACCTGCATGGTTAATACATCTGATAAAGGTAATACAACAATAAGGAATGTACTTCCTACTCTTGTGATAAGAGTTAAATCTTTAATTCAAATCAAATAGAGTTTAATACTCAAAAGCATGCCATTACCCTTGAATTAGGGTTTACTATTCACATTACATGTCATCACCCTTGAATTAGGGTTTACTATTCACATCCAGGTGAATTAAACTCATAACATCATCGTGTATGAGTAACATCTTCATTGATGCTCTTGGATTAGTTAAAGGTTCATCATTTATCATAATTAGGGTTTCTATGACCTCACCCGGATGGACCATACCCTAATTATGCTTACTTATGTGCATTGGAGATGCTTTACTTGAGTTTCCACTTAAAAAGGGTAATTTCTCTCTCTAGAAGTACTTTCTCTCTCTAGAAGTACTTTCTCTCTCTAGAAGTACTTTCTCTCTCATCATAATGTTAGGTGATGTCAACATCACTCTAAAACAGGTTAGATTGAGTCATCATAGGCTAACATAGCCAAAAGCATCACCATTATGTGATTAGAGTTACTTTCTCTCTCTAGGGTACTTTCTCTCTCTAGAGTACTCTCTCTTTCATCATACTAATGGTTGATGGTAACATTAGACTAGATCAAGTTGGATAGAGTCATGATGACTAAAAACATCATTCTCATGTAATTAGAGTTTGAATTGAGCAAGGTATAACTCAATTGACCCTTCAGGGGTATATTGGTAATTCACCCCATTGATCATCATCATGGTCAAAACCTTTAGCCAAATAACCCCTTACTTATCTTAGATTATCATTAGGGTTTGATTTGAGCAACATTGAACCATTTACATCATCAAATGATTGAATGTGGTCAACCTTGAATCACATTGATTAATTTCAATCATTAATCATTAATTGAATTGAGATCGGTTGAAAGTGTTGACCGTTTGCCCACTTTGACTTTCCAAGACCGCGAGCCTCCTTCTAGCTCCAAGACCGCGAGCCCCCCCTTAGGCTTCAAGACCGCGAGCCTCTTTAAGGGTTCAAGACCGCGAAGCCTCCCATTGGTTCAAGTTAATGTTGAGACCGCGAAGACCAATTTGAGTTGAGACCGCGAGGGTCATGAAGACCGTTTGCCCTTCTTTGACCTCAGGACCGCGAGGCCCTTCGCGGTCTTGAGACCGCGAGCCTCCTCTCGGTCTTGAGACCATGAGCCCCCTCACGGTCTTGAGACCGCGATCCCTCTCACGGTCTTGAGACCGCGAGGCTCTCATGGTCTCAGCCGCTTGGTCCTTCAACAAGGCTCAAAGATGCAACCGATAATGTCAACCCATGTTGAAGCCCTCAAATGGTCAAAGCTATGTTGACCACTTATGGATTTAGTCAATTAATATTATGCTTGATCACTTGGTCATTCAATTGACCCATAATGGTTAACCAATTATGGTTGAAATCGATTCAATTAGGGTCTATCAATGTTCACCCATCAACACTCAACAGTGTGCATCAACACAAGGTTGAACCCTTTAATTGAGCTCCAATTGGGCCCAAACTTGGCCCAAACGGTCTTGAGGTCATGTGGGTGGACCCCACATGGTCTTAAGACCGTTTTCCCAAGATTTCATCAAATTATAAGGTGATTTGATAGGGGTTGAACCATGATTGAACCACAAAACAAAATTTTGATTAAATTGATAACTTATTTGCAATTGGGTCCTCAATTGGTCAAATTACTCAACCCTAGACCTTCAAACGGTCTTGGGTGATTGTCCTCTCGGTCTTGAGACCGTTTGGATGAGTTCCAAACGGTCTTGAGACCGTTTTCCCATACAATTTTGGATTCTAGTGGAAATTCATCAAGGTTGAACAAATTGAGTTGATGATTATATCAATATTTAATTGCAATGTAATTTGGTGTAATTGTACCTTCAATTGGTCAACAAATCTTGACCCCAGACCTCCAAACGGTCTTGGTTGATTGCCCTCGCGGTCTTGAGACCGTTTGGTGACCCCCAAACGGTCTTGAGACCGTTTAGGTCAATCAACCCAAAAAACCCTAATTAGGTCACCATAATTTCAGTACTGATTTTACCTAGGGTTAGCCCTAGTATTAACCCTTCAACTCTTAGCCCGTTTGGAATTAGACCATCAAACTTGGTGAGTTGTTAATTAACATAATTTGGAACAGTAATCTCATACGGAAACGCTTAGTCAACGACCTTACACGGTCTTGAGACCGTTTGCCCAAAAAGGCAATTTCAGACCGTTTGAAAATCAGTAATTAATTCATTTAAAGTTGTGACTTAAAAAGGTCATATCTCCCGATTCCTTTAGAGTTAGTCTCCCAAATGTTGAGGGTAATTAGCCTATATAATTAGGAACAGATTTCTTATACGTTCCACGCTCGGTCAACGGGGCCAAACGGTCTTGAGACTGTTTGCCCTATCGCGGTCTCGAGACCGTTTGCTCACCTCGCGGTCTTGAGTCCGAGAGAGCAAACTGTTAGGACCGTTTAAGGAAAAGAAAAGTGGTGGGTTTTTCTTGTAAATCACGCATTCATCTCCTAGCTCAAGAACAGTATGAATATCCCATGGGTTTGCTTGTAAAATAGCAAAGAACAGTAAGGAACATGAAGGACTATCATCTAACCGCATATAAAGGATGCATATAGTAAAGCATGGGTTTAGAGTTATAAAACCCGCCTAAAGCTTGCTTCTTGAGCTCCAAGCTTTCAAGCTCCAAGATCTAATGGCGTCCTTGAGTTCTTACAGGTTGGCCAAGGTGAAAACTCCAAGGAAGGATGAAAAGAGACGGCTAGAAAGGTAGGGTTTCAAGAGTTAGCCATGAAGATGACCTTGAATTCGAGTTTTAACCATGGAATTAGGCAAGAAGAGGGGTTTAAACCTACCTTGCACCCCTTGGTCGTCCTCCTTAGCTCCAAGGCAGTCCTTGGTCGTCTTTGGTGAAATGAAACAGTAAGGGAACGAAGGGTGAGTTCCCTTGCAACTAAGGGAAGGAGAGCTTATATACATGGGGTAGGATTTTCAACGTTAGTTCATAAGTTGTCCATAATTCCAACTAGGTCCCTCCTTCTTTACTTGATCATCCCTTCCTCTTTATTCTAAGGACAAACCTTCTCTTAAGGTCTTAGGAAAAGAAGGTAAAGGAGAGCAAGCTAATAATGAGGTACATACATAAAGAAATATTGCACATATACCCTGATTATTCAATCACAAGGCATATCTCATAACTTGATAATTCAATTGAGGTGACTTCCTCATCATTTCTTCTCTTAATGATGGCAAGAGTCTAAAAAGATACATTTGATGACATATTTCACAATTGCATCCCTTTATTTGGGTAAATTGCATTTTACCCCAAACTAGGGTTTCAAGCACCGGGATTGCTTCCACAGCTGCACCTTGGTGCCTTAGCTTGAGAAATCCCTCAAACTTGGCTAAACAGATTTCTCATGATGTCTCAACATCAGAGGAACATCTCATCATGTGCAAATTGCAAGCTAACCCTTTTAACTGGGTAAATTGCACATAGGTCCCTGTATATCAAAACAATGCTACAACTTTAAATAAAAGGAGCAAATACTGAAATATACGTTTCTGAGAAACTTAATTACATGCTCAGAGTTAATCACAAAGATTTAATTACATATTTAGGAAAAACACCTAGGGTTAACTCATAACCCAGGTCAGGGATGTTACAAATTATCCACCCCTTACAAGGATTTCGTCCCCGAAATCGATAAAACATACTACGAGAAAAGGGCAGGATACTTCCTTCTCATCTCATCCTCTAACTCCCAAGTGGCTTCTTCAATACCACGATGGTTCCAGAGGACTTTCACAAGACTTATATCTTTCTTCTTTAACTTTTTAATTCGTTTATCAAGGATTGACACTGGTCCCTCCTCATAGGATATGTCATCATTCAATTCTACCTCCATAGGTTGTAGAACTGACTCGGTGTCTGGGTGACATTTCTTCAACATAGAAATGTGAAACACAGGATGTAACCTTTGTAATTCTGGGGGAAGCTCTAGTTTATATGCTACCTTTCCAATCCGTTCAATGATTGGATAAGGCCCCATATATCTAGGAGCTAACTTCCCCTTCCTTCCAAAACGAAGGACCCCTTTCTAAGGTGAGATCTTGAGATATACTTTGTCTCCAACCTGGAACTCTAAAGGTCTACGACGTTTATCAGCATAAGATTTCTGCCTATCCTGAGCAGTCTTAATCTTATGTTGTATTACTTTAATCTTTTCCGTGGTTTGCTGCACCAGGTCAGGACCTAACAACTGGTGCTCACCAATCTCAAACCAACACAAGGGTGATCTACAACGTCTACCATATAAGGATTCATAAGGTGCCATACCAATACTATGTTGATAGCTATTGTTATAGAAAAACTCTATCAAGCTTAGGTGTAGATCCCAACTTCCGGTGAACTGGAGAACACATGCTCTCAACAGGTCTTCTAAGGTCTGTATGGTCCTTTCTGACTGTCCATCAGTCTGCGGATGAAAGGCCGTACTAAACCTTAGCTTAGTGCCTAAGGCTCTGTGCAACTGTTCCCAAAAACGACTGGTAAACTGAGGACCTCTGTCAGAAACTATTGTGACAGGAACTCCGTGCAAACGCACTATCTCTTGAACATACAACTCTGATAACCTTTCAGCAGAATAGGTTGTTTTGACAGGTAAGAAATGTGTTTTCTTAGTCAACCTATCAACAATTACCCAAATGGAATCATGTCCTTTGCTTTTCCTGGGTAGGCCAACAACAAAGTCCATGGTCACATGGTCCCATTTCCACTGTGATATGGGTAAAGGTTGCATTGTTCCTGTAGGCTTCTGGTGTTCAGCTTTAACTTGCTGACACACAGGGCACCTCAGAACAAACTCTGCAACGTCCTTCTTCATCCCAGGCCACCAATACAGATCCTTCAAATTCCGATACATCTTGGTGCTCCCTGGATGCATAGCATACATGGAAGAATGGGCTTCTTCCAGGACTAACTTTCTCAAGTTGTCCACATCTGGTACTATCATTCTTCCATTATAACAAGCTACTTGATCTTTTGAGTCATGAAACCCATCTTGTTTCTCATTTCCATACTCAGATCTTATATGTTGAACTATAGTATCACCTAGCTGTGCCTCTTTAATCTGCTCCCTTAGAGTAGGTTTAATATACATCTCAGCTAACAAACCGGTTAACAATGACACCTTCAACTGTACATTGTCTTGCCTTAAAGAGATAAGCATATCTCTTCTAGAGCATACTAAAGAGTTTAGTTGTGCTCTATTCATGGTTGATGTTGCTGATTTCCTACTCAAGGCATCTGCAACAACATTGGCCTTACCTGGATGGTAATCAATTGTACAGTCATAGTCCTTGATTAACTCCATCCAACGACGTTGCCTCATGTTGAGCTCATGTTGTGAGAAGATATATTTAAGGTTTTTGTGGTCTGTGAAAATCTGGAATGTCTCTCCGTAGAGATAATGTCTCCAGATCTTCAAAGCATGAACCACAGCAGCTAACTCTAGATCGTGTGTTGGATAATTCTCCTCGTGTTTCTTAAGCTGTCGGAAAGCAAAAGAAATCACTTGTTTATCCTGCATCAACACACATCCTAGTCCATTTTTGGAAGCATCACAGAAAACTATATACCCTTTTCCTTGTTCAAGTAGCACTAGCACAGGTGCACTTGTCAACCTCTCCTTCAGTAGCTGGAAAGATTGTTGACACTTATCACTCCAAGAAAAAGGAACATCTTTCCGGGTTAACTTGGTCAAAGGTAAAGCTATAGAACTAAAGTTCTTAATGAACCTTCGATAATAGCCAGCTAACCCCAAGAAACTTCGAATCTCCGTCGGTGTTTTCGGTTGTTCCCATTGTAGAACAGATTCTACCTTTGCAGGGTCAACACGAATTCCCGAGGCGGATATTACATGTCCAAGAAAAGATACCTCCGACAGCCAGAACTCACACTTGCTAAACTTAGCATACAGCTTATGTTCTCTTAGCAAGGTCAAAGCTTGGCGAAGATGCTGCTCATGCTGCTGAGCATCCTTACTGTAAATCAGAATGTCATCTATGAAGACGACAACATACTGATCAAGGAAAGGTCGAAAAACTCTATTCATGAGTTCCATGAACGCAGCTGGTGCATTGGTTAGTCCAAACGACATAACCGTGAACTCATAGTGACCATATCTTGTCCTAAAGGCAGACTTGGATATGTCACTATCCTTAATACGGAGTTGATGATATCCAGACCTCAAGTCTATCTTTGAAAAGACTGTTACACCATGCAACTGGTCAAAGAGATTATCAATCCTCGACAGAGGATACTTATTCTTTATTGTTACTTTATTGAGTTGTCTGTAGTCGATGCATAACCGCATTGACCCATCTTTCTTTTTAACAAACAAGACCGGAGCACCCCAAGGTGAAGTACTCGGTCGGATAAAACCTCTCTCATGTAACTCTTGAAGCTGTTTCTTGAGTTCTTCCATCTCGGCAGGCGCCATCCTATACGGAGTTTGAGCTATGGGTTTTGTATCTGGGATCAGATTAATTTCAAAATCAATCTCCCAAGGTGGTGGTATACCAGGAAGTTCTTCAGGAAACACATCTTCGAATTCCCTGACTATGGGAACTTCGGCAGGATTGGAACTTTCCTTGGTAACATCTACCACATGGGCTAAGAATGCATAACATCCTTGCCTCAACAGCTTATTAGCAACCATAGCTGACACAAGACAGGTGGGCAGAATCTTTCTTTCACCTTGAAAGATCCATGTGTTTCTTTCATCAGCAAACACAGCCAACTTGGACTCACAATCCAAGACAACTCTATACCTTTCTAAGGTATCCATCCCGAGGATTATATCAAATCCCTGCATATCAAGTGGTATAAGATCTACTTGAATGCGATGGTCAGAAAAGAAAAGGATGCAGGGAGAACATACCTCCTGCAAAACGGCAGACCCACTCAACGGAGTCTCTAACAACAAACTATCTGTCCTATGACTAACAGTCACATTGCAGTTACGAATCATTTCACGAGTGATGAAAGAGTGTGTAGCACCCGGATCAATCAGAACGGATACAATACAGGATGTAGACATATCAGAATATAAAAGTTTCATCTGACCTGCCACTACCCGTGGATTGACCACTGCCTCAGGTGGGTTCATAGCATAGAACCTCGCAGTCGCCTGGTGTTGAGGTGGTGCTGATGATCCAGCTTGAGACGCTTGTCCACGTCCTCGAGCTGCTCCTTGATGTTGTCTATTCTGAGATCCATGTTGATTCTGTCTCGGGGGTTGTTGTGTCACACCGACAGGCCTAGAACAGCAATCCTTCATCAAGTGTCCCACCTTACCACAGTTGTAGCAACTCCTCTCCTGTTGTTGTGGTCTGGGTGGTCCAGTAACTGACACTGATGCAGAACTGTACATCCCTTGAAGTGGTTGACTCCGTCCTCTACCTCTGCTTGGTGTCCATTGAGTTTGAAAACTCGATCTGGGTGGTGGAGGGTTAGGTGCAGAGAATCTAGGTTTCTTGGAATCCCTAGATGAAGAACCCTGGAACTGTGGATATCTTTTATGGGTTTGTCTTTTCTCAACCACATATCTCTCTATCCTTCAGACTGACTCAACGAAGGTAGAGAATCTCTCTCTATTTTCTAAGGCAGACACATGGTTTGACATATCGGAATTCAAACCCTTTTCGAATCTTCTGATTCTTTCCTCATCCGTAGCAGCCATGTGCGGACAGAACCGCAACAACTCCATGAACTTAGCTTCATACTCACTAATGTTCATCATACCCTGCCTTAGTTTCTCAAACTGAGAGATCTTCTCATCTAGGAAGGTCTTTGGAAAATATCTATTGATAAATTCCCGACGAAACTCTTCCCATGAGAACTCTACTCCAGGTCTCTTCTGCTCTTCCATGTTCCACCAGTGACCAGCACTGCCTTTGAGAAGATAGACAGCATGTCTAACCTTCTCAGCTTCTGGAATCATAAGAATCCTGAAAGCCTTCTCCAACTCTGTCAACCATAAGTCAACATCTGTAGGGTCGGCAGTTCCGAAGTACTCGGTAGCTCCGACACGACGAAGTCGTTCGAATGTCTTACCAATACCTTGTGCTTCAGGCTGGACAGGTGCCCTAGGTGTAGGAATGGGCATCCTATCGGTTATATGGGTCATGACAGTCATGAACTGCCCGAACATCGTCTGTACAGCTGGATCACTCATGTCAGCTGGGTCGAACTGGGGTGGCTCTCTTGGCGACTCAGGTGCAGGTTGTTCTATTCTTGGAACTCTTGCACCGCCTCGAGGTGCACTAGCACTACTCTCTGCCATGTGCTCATCACGATGTTATGACATTCTTATGTATCTTCTTCTCCTGAGGAGTAGAAGATTCTATTAGATAAGGAAGGAGTACTAAAGGTAGACTCGACATCCTAAGTCCTATGCCTCTGTAGACTCAACTGAACCTGGAGCTCTGATACCACTAGTTGTGGGCTCTGATCTCCAAACCATGATATAAACACGATTAAAACTTAGCGGAAGCGAATCGGTAATCAGCGGAAGACAAAAATCACGGGAAATTAAAACTTTTCGAGACAAGAGCTTGGATCCATAAAAGCTTCTTTCATAAAGAGAGGTAACTGTTTACATCTCAGGATAATTACTTCTTGAGTAATTATATACATCAAGATACAAAATCTCAAGATCACATAACACAAGACTCCAAGACCTGAGAGTACAGAGGACACATAGGACTGACTCTAACTACACCACATGGCAGGACAAATCTCCACCTGAGATTACTGCTGCCCCTGGTGCTGCTGCTGCTGAGACTAGTCACCTGTAGGCTGGTTCCTTCGTCTCCGACGTCCACCTAAAAAGTTGAAGCCTACGGGGTGAGACAATTATACATAATTGTCCCAGTGAGAGTTATAACTCTTCGCCAGAAGCTTTATTATAACATCAAAGATTATTTTAAACAGTAAAGCCTTCAAAGCATTCTATAACAGTTGCAGGTATAACAAGATCTCTACAATTTAGGAGATATGGAGAATATCAACATTATTGCAATGTAACATCAATCAACTAACTTGGAGTCATCTCTAACAAGTTATACTACATGGTTAATTATGTTTTACAAACAACATTATGCCCTGTGGAGATGAGGCTTGCCACTCATACTCCAACTGATCGCTGAGAAGCCGCATCAGTATCATACATAGGTCATTAAGAGAGCCGGATTCTCATGACCTTCACCTTCCTCAGTCAGTAAGAGGATCACTTGTAGGACATCTTGTGTCTCTACTACTATAGATCACCAGGGTAAACTGGTCCTTCGCTATTCTAGAGTGACAGTGGCATTCTGTACTCTCTTCGTCATCAGGAGGTTTCATATTTACCTACCACTGATACAGATATCTGTGCTTTCTTCGTCATCAAGAGGCTTCATGTTTACCTACCACTGATACGGTATGGAACTATAGTGAAGGATGGATGGATTCCACATCTACATCACTTTCCTACACTAGGATGTAAGGTTCTACACATCCATGTACCCCACATACTCAAAAGTATGTGCTCCAGGAGTTCCCTAAGGAAAACCTGTTTCACCATCACTTAATTTCTGACAATGATGGATCTATGATCAGGGCTCTACATTATACTTGATTAGTTAGGTACATTCAGTATTCTTTAACAGCATACATTGTTCTTCAAACAATAACATTAGCATAGCAGCTATAAAAGAAGAATACTAAATGTAATAGGCCTAACTTATATCAATCATCATTATTTCTTATTATCCTCATCACAAGTCATCTCTAAGGCATGACCTTGATGGTATTCATGGCTCTCATAGCCCATTATCAGCATAGGATTCCACTGGCAAGGCATCAGATTACTTTACTTATTCATAAGGCTAACAACATGCCTTTAATGAATATAACATCAACATCCATACCTGGATATGATTACCTTCATATCAGAACCTGCATGGTTAATACATCTGATAAAGGTAATACAACAATAAGGAATGTACTTCCTACTCTTGTGATAAGAGTTAAATCTTTAATTCAAATCAAATAGAGTTTAATACTCAAAAGCATGCCATTACCCTTGAATTAGGGTTTACTATTCACATTACATGTCATCACCCTTGAATTAGGGTTTACTATTCACATCCAGGTGAATTAAACTCATAACATCATCGTGTATGAGTAACATCTTCATTGATGCTCTTGGATTAGTTAAAGGTTCATCATTTATCATAATTAGGGTTTCTATGACCTCACCCGGATGGACCATACCCTAATTATGCTTACTTATGTGCATTGGAGATGCTTTACTTGAGTTTCCACTTAAAAAGGGTACTTTCTCTCTCTAGAAGTACTTTCTCTCTCTAGAAGTACTTTCTCTCTCATCATAATGTTAGGTGATGTCAACATCACTCTAAAACAGGTTAGATTGAGTCATCATAGGCTAACATAGCCAAAAGCATCACCATTATGTGATTAGAGTTACTTTCTCTCTCTAGGGTACTTTCTCTCTCTAGAGTACTCTCTCTTTCATCATACTAATGGTTGATGGTAACATTAGACTAGATCAAGTTGGATAGAGTCATGATGACTAAAAACATCATTCTCATGTAATTAGAGTTTGAATTGAGCAAGGTATAACTCAATTGACCCTTCAGGGGTATATTGGTAATTCACCCCATTGATCATCATCATGGTCAAAACCTTTAGCCAAATAACCCCTTACTTATCTTAGATTATCATTAGGGTTTGATTTGAGCAACATTGAACCATTTACATCATCAAATGATTGAATGTGGTCAACCTTGAATCACATTGATTAATTTCAATCATTAATCATTAATTGAATTGAGATCGGTTGAAAGTGTTGACCGTTTGCCCACTTTGACTTTCCAAGACCGCGAGCCTCCTTCTAGCTCCAAGACCGCGAGCCCCCCCTTAGGCTTCAAGACCGCGAGCCTCTTTAAGGGTTCAAGACCGCGAAGCCTCCCATTGGTTCAAGTTAATGTTGAGACCGCGAAGACCGATTTGAGTTGAGACCGCGAGGGTCATGAAGACCGTTTGCCCTTCTTTGACCTCAGGACCGCGAGGCCCTTCGCGGTCTTGAGACCGCGAGCCTCCTCTCGGTCTTGAGACCGTGAGCCCCCTCACGGTCTTGAGACCGCGAGCCCTCTCACGGTCTTGAGACTGCGAGGCTCTCATGGTCTCAGCCGCTTGGTCCTTCAACAAGGCTCAAAGATGCAACCGATAATGTCAACCCATGTTGAAGCCCTCAAATGGTCAAAGCTATGTTGACCACTTATGGATTTAGTCAATTAAGATTATGCTTGATCACTTGGTCATTCAATTGACCCATAATGGTTAACCAATTATGGTTGAAATCGATTCAATTAGGGTCTATCAATGTTCACCCATCACCACTCAACAGTGTGCATCAACACAAGGTTGAACCCTTTAATTGAGCTCCAATTGGGCCCAAACTTGGCCCAAACGGTCTTGAGGTCATGTGGGTGGACCCCACATGGTCTTAAGACCGTTTTCCCAAGATTTCATCAAAGTATAAGGTGATTTGATAGGGGTTGAACCATGATTCCACAAAACAGAATTTTGATTAAATTGATAACTTATTTGCAATTGGGTCCTCAATTGGTCAAATTACTCAACCCTAGACCTTCAAACAATCTTGGGTGATTGTCCTCTCGGTCTTGAGACCGTTTGGATGAGTTCCAAACGGTCTTGAGACCGTTTGCCCATCCAATTTTGGATTCTAGTGGAAATTCATCAAGGTTGAACAAATTGAGTTGATGATTATATCAATATTTAATTGCAATGTAATTTGGTGTAATTGTACCTTCCATTGGTCAAGAAATCTTGACCCCAGACCTACAAACGGTCTTGGTTGATTGCCCTCGCGGTCTTGAGACCGTTTGGTGACCCCCAAACGGTCTTGAGACCGTTTAGGTCAATCAACCCAAAAAACCCTAATTAGGTCACCATAATTTCAGTACTGATTTTACCTAGGGTTAGCCCTAGTATTCACCCTTCAACTCTTAGCCCGTTTGGAATTAGACCATCAAACTTGGTGAGTTGTTAACTAACATAATTTGGAACAGTAATCTCATACGGTCAACGCTTAGTAAACGACCTTACACGGTATTGAGACCGTTTGCCCAAAAAGGCAATTTCAGACCGTTTGAAAATCAGTAATTAATTCATTTAAAGTTGTGACTTAAAAAGGTCATATCTCCCGATTCTATTGGAGTTAGTCTCCCAAATTTGGAGGGTAATTATCCTATATAATTAGGAACAGATTTCTTATACGGTCCATGCTCGGTCAACGGGGCCAAACGGTTTTGAGACCGTTTTCCCTGTCGCGGTCTCGAGACCGTTTGCTCACCTCGCGGTCTTGAGTCCGAGAGAGAAAACTGTTAGGACCATTTAAGGAAAAGAAAAGCGGTGGGTTTTTCTTGGAAATCACGCCTTCATCTCCTAGCTCAAGAACAGTACGAATATCCCATGGGTTTGCTTGTAAAATAGCAAAGAACAGTAAGGAACATGAAGGACTATCATCTAACCGCATATAAAGGATGCATATAGTAAAGCATGGGTTTAGAGTTATAAAACCCGCCTAAAGCTTGCTTCTTGAGCTCCAAGCTTTCAAGCTCCAATCTCTAATGGCTTCCTTGAGTTCTTACAGGTTGGCCAAGGTGAAAACTCCAAGGAAGGATGAAAAGAGACGGCTAGAAAGGTAGGGTTTCAAGAGTTAGCCATGAAGATGACCTTGAATTCGAGTTTTAACCATGGAATTAGGCAAGAAGAGGGGTTTAAACCTACCTTGCACCCCTTGGTCGTCCTCCTTAGATCCAAGGAAGTCCTTGGTCGTCTTTGGTGAAATGAAACAGTAAGGGAACGAAGGGTGAGTTCCCTTGCAACTAAGGGAAGGAGAGCTTATATACATGGGGTAGGATTTTCAACGTTAGTTCATAAGTTGTCCATAATTCCAACTAGGTCCCTCCTTCTTTACTTGATCGTCCCTTCCTATTTATTCTAAGGAAAAACCTTCTCTTAAGGTCTTAGGAAAAGAAGGTAAAGGAGAGCAAGCTAATAATGAGGTACATACATAAAGAAATATTGCACATATACCCTGATTATTCAATCACAAGGCATATCTCATAACTTGATAATTCAATTGAGGTGACTTCCTCATCATTTCTTCTCTTAATGATGGCAAGAGTCTAAAAAGATACATTTGATGACATATTTCACAATTGCATCCCTTTATTTGGGTAAATTGCATTTTACCCCAAACTAGGGTTTCAAGCACCGGGATTGCTTCCACAGCTGCACCTTGGTGCCTTAGCTTGGGAAATCCCTCAAACTTGGCTAAACAGATTTCTCATGATGTCTCAACATCAGAGGAACATCTCATCATGTGCAAATTGCAAGCTAACCCTTTTAACTGGGTAAATTGCACATAGGTCCCTGTATATCAAAACAATGCTACAACTTTCAATAAAAGGAGCAAATACTGAAATATACATTTATGAGAAACTTAATTACATGCTCAGAGTTAATCACAAAGATTTAATTACATATTTAGGCAAAACACCTAGGGTTAACTCATAACCCAGGTCAGGGATGTTACACCATCGACCTGGGTGTCGATGGTATCGACAGCGTCGAGATCTGGCGATTTTTAGTACTAAAATGGAGAGTTTTAATCTGACGGTTGAGCTTTTTCGGAGCCGTAAAGTGGTCCTATGACCTAAGAAGAGCACGGATGGCCCTAGGAGAAATATCATATTGTGTTGCACAACATCCAAGAAGGGAGAGAGAGAGAATATGAGAGACGAAGGCCGTCAACCGAGCGATCCGGGCACCTCTGACGGGCGATTTTACTGTTGGAAGACTGCAAAACGCACGTTTCTCGAGGAAGATCTCCAGGAACACCTTTGTATCAGGGGTTACACGAGTTTTCTCCATATTTTCCATGTTTTTCTTCTCTACTCCTATGTATTTTCCATTGGCAACCATGCAGGACTAATCCCCTTTGTCTTTAGGACAGGGAATAGCCCGAGTAATCGTTGTATGATACTTTTTACATAGTTTGTCATAATTTGTCTCTCAATTTCGTGGTATGATTTCATTTTCTCCATTCTATCATTATTATTGATCACCTTAATGATAATATAATGCCTTTAATTACTTTGAAAGAAGAATTAACAGTTGAAAAGAGACAAATATCACATTAACTAATAAATTCCTTAAAGAAGGCAATGTATTGTTAATGGTGGAAACCCATAGTTTGTTTCTCATGCACCTAATTTAGGGTATAGGTTACTACTACTGTGGAACCGACCTAGATTTAGGTAGTAAATTGTATCGTGAAAGCGAGCAATTCTGACTACAGGCCACTATCCGGAATAGGAGACAAATTAGGATAATTGTGTAGAAATTAGTACAGTGAGAACCTGCAGTGAAACCACAATCCTAAAGATTCCCATTTAAATTAATTAAACTAAATATTTAATCGAATGGTTTGTTTTCTTTTATTTTATTTTCTTTTTCAATCAACTCTCAACTCTTTTAATCGGTTTAGCTGATCGCAACCAGTTACTAGTAGTCTACTAAAATTCACGTTTCCCTGAGTTTGACTCGGGCCTCACAAGGCCTATATTACATTGATACGTATACTTGCGTTTGCACGCACGATTTACGCGTGTCACATGTGGATTTGGTCCCAATGCAATTTCGTATGTAGTCTTTACTAAAGAAGTGAAGAAAAATACTAAAACACACATTAGAGTCTGATAAAATAAAACAAGAATAGGGGCTAATATATAAATTGCTTCTCTTTATTGGTTAAGGATAAAAATTGAAGATTTTGGAGCTTCATACTTTCCTGTAAGCTCAAAATCATGATGTAAACTATTCATTAATTTCATGATGTATTTCTTCCTCTCATGTTAACCAAACCAACGAACTCTAGAGTTGACAAAATTGAAGCAATTACTTAAAGCTAGAGAAAAGTCAAAGCAAGGCTGACAAATGCTGATTTGATTTCTTAATAAATTTGTCACGAGTAATGTGTAAGTTGCAAATTAAATAGACTTTCCAGCTCGAGAAGAGATTTGTATCACCAATAGCCCCCAAAACCCAAGTCTATGCATGGCCAAATAAAGATTTAAGTGCATATGGATCTATATGATTTATCTACAAGTATCACGACAACGTCTCACAATGTTTATCCTACTCATGAAAATCATAAATCCCCATCTCGATCCGGATCCATAGAAGCCTTCTTTGAGTGTGATATAATTCTTATTCATTATGCAAGTTGGGAACATTTGTAGCTTTCACCCTGAGTTGGACGCTTGCTAGATTCTTGACATACTTGAGATTTTCTTTCCTATTAGGACTATCAATGTTTCTTGTGTGAGTGATGTATGAGGTGTTGTATAAACTCAATTCCATCTTAGGTTTCTTTGATCTCTCAAACCCGGACTATTGTAGCCCCATATTTCTCTACTCAATAAGTGATCGATTGTTGTCTATGGACATCGACTACATCGGGTAGTGCCCATGTCCATGTTGATTCCGTATTAGTTTCACCAATATTTCCATGGAAGCACAATTACTTTGCTCACAGTGGAGTTGTCACTCTGTCTACAGGTCTAAGTGGTCTAGAAATTAAGTTGGAATGCTACATGTTGTTAGTTATAATGTTTGAGTTTATAATGCATAAATAATTATGGTACTTTTCATGTTACATATTGATGATTGATCCGCGAAAATTTCAATAAAATCACACAATGATTTACGTACAATAATTACTTATCTTGCACCTCTTAAGTTATGGTCCCACATATGATTGCCGTCCCTTAACAAGCCTCCAAAAGAGCTAAACAACAAATTTATGACATGGACAAAACATACAAACGCTGTTGGCAAAATCCCACTCAATCAACTGTTGTCGCCAACGGGTGTACAGTGTATTATTGTAGTGTAAATCAGTAGTTAACTATAATAATTGAGAGCAAAAAAAAAAAAAGCGGAGAATGTTAAATAGTGCATGTACGTCAATCACGACATCAGCCTATCATGAGGAGGATGCGGCCGAGGAGTGGGATGTGCAATGAAAGAAGACACAGGAGGACAAAACACAGAGATCAAATCTTATTAATTATGATTATTCTTTTCTCGTTTGGTGGAGATGGCCCCCACACGCATGTGCTTAGGCTTAGCATTATGTCTCTCGTTTGCACGTGCGCCGTGTCCGGAGAGACGCCACGCCACCGCCGGAGATGATTGAGCCAGGCCACTCCAGTCCACTACGCTCCAATCTGGGGCCGAAAGAGCGAGAGAGTCCGATGGGCAAGCGCCAAAAGTGCAGTCAAATGGACATGAGGGAGCCGAAGCCGGTGTTGCCTCCTCCACCTCCGATACCGTATCCTTCTCTCATCATCGTCATCATCATCAGTATCCGATCTTCAGTGCCTTGACCCTGTTGTTGCTGTTCGTGCCCATGCTCATTCCCGTCCCCAACCTACAGCAAAAACATAGCAGGGTGAACAAGATTAGCTTTTGTCGCAACATCATCAGGTGGTTTCTGGGCTGATCAGGTGGGATTGGAGCCTCTGGAGGATGAACGCAAACAAACATATATGGCAGATGCCCATACTGGTCATGAGATCACTAGTGTCCTGTTTAGCATTATTCACATGTTTTGGTTTTACCCGAAAAGGAGTTTGATTCAGGTTCATCTCATCCTTATCGTCATTAGATCCCAACCATGGGATTTGCAAAACAGCTAGCCAGCCGTCTCATAACTTGCACATGGCGCTGTGTGCGTTGGTGTTTCTGTCACCTCATGGTATGGGTGCAATAAAGATGGGTTTGAAAAGCGGGGGAGGGGACTGGGAAAGGGATGAAGGTAGGTCACTGTTTGGCTGGGGTACGATCCTGCGGTGGCGTGATTCTTTGTCTTGTTTCATCCCATCCATCCCTTTTTGCCAAGAATCAATTGGGTTGTTTAATGCCTTTGCCCTAGATACGCACATTCTCAAGCAATCATACTTGGGAGAATCGGGCAAAGGATTGAATGAATCTGCGGTAGGAGAAGAGTAGACGGTGGACCAGCACATACCACGTTGAGATGGTAGGTATGGGAGGCTAGGGGGTACAACAAGGGGAAGAAGGAATTATGTTGGATTATGAGAAAGGAGAAACGAACCAAAAACAAAGCACGTGAGTGAGAGAAGTTGAGGTTGGTAGCAAAGTCGTTTTCTGTTACCCTTTGTGGCTGCAGGTGAGGCGCCACCTCCATCTCATCCATGTCGTCCTGGTTGAAGTCGTAGAATGTACTAGCTGCCGAGAGCTTCATGGAGAGGAACTGTTGAAACACAGTGAATTGTTTCATCAGATGAGATTTAGATCATGTACAACAACAGTGCTAGCTTCAGCTCAACTAATTTCAAAAACAACATGAACATGTATATCCGGCCAAACAAGCCGCTTGTTTGCTACAGAGGATTGGAAGGCATATATATACATACCTCCACCTGGTTCTGCAGCGACTGTACGTAGTTTATAATCTCGTCCAGCATCACGGCCATGCCCATGGCCTACGGGGAAGAGGACAGAAACAACATGCAGATGGGCCCATGTTAGTGAAAAAGGTGAGAGCAGACGTGGTATAAAGCGTGTCATTTTTTTTCTTCTTGTTAAATAAATAACTTTTACTAGCTAATAACCATAGAAAACAAAATCAAAGAAACGGTTTATATCATCTTCACCTTGTAGCAGCCAGGGACTAGGTCCTGCAAGCACCTCAACCTTTCGTTTATCTTCTCCCTGCGCACCTGGTGAATGGAAGTGAAGAGATCCAACGTTAGGATCTACCATACTTAAGTTGTAAACTGTTTGCATAATTGCACGGGTTTTCATCTATGTTTTCAGCACGGAATGGAGTCACTTTCAGTCATGATCAAGAAAGCATTTCTTTGAATAATAGCAGAAGATGTATATGATTGCACTCGAAGAATAATTGCATTCTATCCTTGAATCAGTCATTTTATTTTGAAAAAAAGGCATAAGGAACGGTCCCCTACATAGATTAATGCGGGTCAGGAAGAGCAGGAATGTTTTTTGTTTGTGTGCATCTAGCACGAAGGAAAAAAGATTTAAGGTTACCCTTTCGGCTAAGCTATGGCTGTCTGTGGCTTGCCCCCTCTTTGCTCTCACATGAACCACCTCCTTGTGCTTCTCTGGATCCATGGTACTGCTCCTTGCCTTCTTCCCTCTCTGCTGAAACATCAGATGCGAAACGAAACGGTTAGTTCTGTAAGCAGTTAGTACGTGTACATATGATTCATCGTCCGGGATTTATATGAGTAGTAAAAAAAGAACAGTTATCTTACGCTTTTCTTGGCTGGAGCTGTCTCCTCTCCCACTCTGGTTCCTGAAAGAGCAGCACTGTGGGTGCCAGATACACAATCAGAGGCAAGGGAAGAGGAGGGCTTCCTCTTCTTTCCAGACACCCGTGTCTCTTCTTCTGATACAGTTGTCGACGTGGGCAAAGGCGTCTGCAGAGGCCGCAATGGGGGCTTCTGAAGAGGAGAAGATGAAGTAGCACCTTGCGACGCCGGAACCGCACAGCATTCTACCGTTGCATGGAGGAAGCAGGAGGCGAAGTTGAGGTTGTAATCGACGAAGGGTTGCTGTGGGAACTCATTTTGCTCCTGTTGTTGAGGTGCAAACGAGACGTCGTTGGCGTATGCCAAGAAGCTCCCATGATGGTTCTCCAAGGATGCCGCTGCACTCAGCTCGGGGAAGTGGCTGAACAGCTCCATGCTGGAGTCCACAAACTCCGTGACAGGGAAGGAGGAGGGCTTGCTGATGAAACAGCCGTTGAAGTTGCCGGCGAACTCTGACATGGAAATAAACAGAAGACGAAGGAAGCAGCAGCAGAGTCAGGGTTTTTGAAAAAGGAGGAAGAGAAGCTAAGCTACCGCCGCGCAATACCACAATTTGTCTGCTTTGCTAACAGATACCGGTTCTTTAAATAATGGATGGAAGGAGAGGAGATGGCATGCTCTACATCAGAGACGTAGACCCAACAAGGGAGGCAATTGGGTATTAAGACCTCAAGTCGCTGTGAACAGGTAGCAAGTAGCAAACGTCGGCAAAATATTTTATATTTCATTTCTTTTTCTCTTGCTTTCTGGAGGGTATAGTGGACTCTGCGGTTCTGATTGTACTACTACAGGTATGGGGGGAGTGGTAGACCAGTTAAGAAGCAACACCTGGCACCCAACCAGCGGCTATGGAGGGTCAGGCCTAGCTTTCCGTAAATGTTTATCCACAATCCTTGGATTTGCATGCATCAATGGGGCAATCATGAGGGCACATAGTCCAGATTCAAATGGTTTTGGGAGCCATTCATTGGCAGTATGCTAATGTACGATATGCAGTCAATGGAAAACGAGTGGGATGGGGGTGAAAGGGTTGTAGTGATGAATTCATCAAGAAGAATGGATCCCATTCCTGGACATGCACAGTAAGCAGTCTTGTTCGTGTCTGGAACAGCAAGCAGTCAATTTCGACAATTCAGCTTCCAGCAGGCAAGCTAACGACACCACAGACAGGGGCTCCATTAGATTGTGATATGTAATTCTGGAACTTACTCCTCTAATCATATACATTCTCCCGTCCTGAATAGATTATTTATAAACTGACTTTGTAGAAACTCTCTTCTCAAATGTGGCTTTCAAAGACCACCCATCTCTGTTTCGTTGATTCTATACTTCTATATTAAAGCCCACCCCCTGCCCACCAACATTGAAAAGCCCCTATGTTTTTAGCGAAATCCCAGACAACCTCAACTTCTACATGTGATACTAAATGCCACAAAATAGATGACAAATTCAATACCCAATAGGCATTTTTGAAAGAAAAAAATTTGAATGTTTCATGCAAAGAAGACATTTTGTTGCCGTTAGTGCTGAGTGAATGTGCCATCCATTCTGGCGCATTCACTCCGTAATTTCAATATATCGAACCCTCTCCTTCACTTCTTACTCATTCACGTGAGTTCTCACTTTTTTTCACTCTCTAACTTCGAGTGTTCTCCACTCTCTATTTCGCAACCCTAATAATTTTGAATTGTTTTAGATTTCTAGAGGAGTTCTAATCAGCCTATTCTCAAAGCTTGTTCAGATTCTTGCTTTATTATCAGAGCTCCAATCATTTGGAGCGTAGGTAATAATACATTTTATATAACTTTAAATGAACTACAACTTCTTTCATGCAAGTAAATGTTATTCTAATTTAATAAACTAGTAATTTTATAAATACTATGTATGATTTTTATTGTGAACTTCTGTAATTTCTAATTGCAGTTGCAATTGTACTTGAAATGTTATTGAATTTGAGATTCGTTGTAGTTAATTGCAATTTGGTACACTAGTACTATTATAAAAATCATATACTACATAAGTTATGGAATTTTGCAATGAAATTGTAATTGTAATTGCAGTTCTGTTCAAAATTTTATTAAAATTGGGAATGCATTTTGCAATGTAGTACATTAGTTCTTTTGTAAAATTTATTGACCATTTACATTTTGAAATCCTCAAAATTGTGATTGAAAATGCAAGAGAATTTCAAATTGAAAGTATAAACCAACAATAGTGTTTGCATTTTAGCTAATCAAATATAATATTTTTTTTCAACTTTGGATGTTTACAGTCATGGCGCCTAGAGAAACTTCACTTAAACTCTCTCAGTACAATAAAGTCTCTATGGTGTGGTGAGTCAATGACGCAAGTGTCGCAGAAAGGGTTACACATGTGGGTTCGGCCTTTTTAATAAACTAAAACGTATGATATTGGGCTTATTACTACAATAAGAGTTCTTCAAAATAGTAGAACAATCACCTTTCATTTTCCGGAGTGCTAGATGACTATCACTTTATATGTTGTAGCTATTCTACTAGGGTTGAAGATCAAAGCGGACACCCCTCAAAGTAGACATTTTTTTTGTCATGGGCAACTTTATGCCACCATTTCTTGGGTTATAAACCCATATATATGTATATATGGAACGTCATAATAAAATGGTTGAGGGAGACTTCCTATGACATTTTTTATACTGAAGATGATGTGATTTCATATGTTGAACATGATGTGATAAGGGAAGATAGATTTGCAAGAGTATATATGTTGTAATTTTCATGTACCTTCCTCCTTCCAGATCCTATAGGAGATCTTATACATACATCCTTTTTGCAATGTTTAGAGAGCATTAGTATGTCTTAGGGTGGTGCGATCTTGTCATATTTGTACCACGATCTCACCAAGGCTACTTCACGGGGGAAACTAAGTGGCTGGATAGGGGGTGTATGACTTTGTTGCAAATGTTATGTTGGGATAAGATCACCTTCACATGGGGTCAAACTACCATGGACTGGGAGGATTGGTCATTAGTGTTGGATCTAAGGGCTTTAGAGGGGGGGGGTGAATAGAGCTACAAAAAATCTCACGAAATAGATTAGACCTTCAAATTATATCAATTAGGAACAATACCTTAATAGTAATTTGAAGTCCTAACTAACAAGCACAACAAGGATGAGAGAGATTGATAGCAAGCACTTGACAAAGGGATGTAGAGTGGTTTCACACTTCAAACTAGAAGTGAGTCAGTCCACTACCTAGAGAGGTCAACGTCTAGGACTTTGCAAGTGCTTTTTTCCATTAATCACCACAGAGATTACAACAATAGACCACCAAAGGACTTACCCATCCAATCACAAGGAGATCTCCACCTTCACAAGGAAATTACCCACTTAGCTTGAATCTTTAGCCTTCACCTAGGTCTTACCCATTCAAGCTCAAGTCTTCAGCCTTGAAGGACTTTTCTTCTCCTCTTGGATCTTCCACCTTTGCCTTCTCCTTCACTTGGAGAAGATCACCACCTCTTCATCAACCTTGATGAGGACCAGCAACAGCTCCTTCTTCACTCGATGGAGCTTGCTTCCTTCAGCTTTTCTTCTTGGAAGAAGGGGGTAGGGAAGTAGTGGAAGATTGAGAGCTTTACATACACAAAGGTGGAGCTCTCTTACAATAATCATAACTCACTCACAAATCACAAAATGAAGTGTAAACTAGAGAGAGAAAGGGGCTCTAGGGGTGGTAGCACACTCAACTATAGTAAGGACCTTGTATGTGGTGAATGAGCAACCATTGGAATTAACTCCAAGTGGTCCTATTTATAGCTAGGGGTGCTCTCTTGAGTTGGGGAACACTTAAGGTCAAATTATAGCCAATTTTGTACAAGGCAACAAATCTATTTTTGTCCAAACAAGTCACCAACAGTTAGAATCACTTTTTCTGCAATTTTTGTACAATACATTCAATCGAGATTCAATAAA
Source organism: Alisma plantago-aquatica (assembly GCA_963693085.1). Lineage (NCBI taxonomy): Eukaryota > Viridiplantae > Streptophyta > Magnoliopsida > Alismatales > Alismataceae > Alisma > Alisma plantago-aquatica. Next base: position 586,788,539 of record OY856414.1, read on the forward strand.
GGTAACTCGACTGACCGGCAAAAAGACAAATCTAGTTTTCAAATTATCGGTCGAGTTTGTCCTGGGAAACTCGACTGATCAGTTAAAATCACATTTGGTCAGTAACCCGATCGATCGAGTTATGTGAATGCACAACTCGACCGATGCACTCTCGAGACAATTGATCCAAGGGATTGGTTGAGATTATAACTCGACCGATCATTAGTTTGTGATCAATTTTCTGAACTCATTAATAAGTGATTAAAACTTGGTGCTAAGTGTCCCACATAATTTTCTCATCTTAGTTACAAGTCATATCATCAATACAAGTGATTGCAAAATTCTTCCAAGGTCATTTACATGGATTTCCTAATTAGCACACTTGCAATACTTTTGGCTTGAACTTTGATAAGATAGGGCTTGTATAAATTGATTCTTTTCATGTACCTAACACCTGAGATCAATCTTGAATACACATATTAGATACATATGAATGGAATGGTTGAGTCATTATCAAAATATGGACAATATATAACCTCTAGGTCAACATTCTCCCCCTTTTGACAATGACAAACCATTCCTCAAACATATTGGAAAGAAAATTGAAAGGGTACCTTTGCCTTGTGAATTAGGGGGATTCAAGATTTGAACAATGTGAATTGCTCTCCCTCAATCTATGCTTACTTTAACCTGCATAGTTACTCTTTCTACACAAAGCAACATAGAATGCATGTACTATGTGATTCTTTAGCAAGTCACATGTAAAGCATATAAAGAACAAGAAAAAGAATCACTTAAGCAATAATATCAATATGATTGAGTTTAAAGACATCAAAATTTCTCTCCCCTTTTTGACATTATCAAAAAGGAAGGGGTGTAGAAGAGCATACAAACATGTCTTCTCAAACATAACCAAACAGATATTCAAATATGCAATCACATAACATATATCAAACAGAGACGAGAGAAACACACAAGCTAGGTCATAATCAAAATATGGTGAAAAAAGAGCACCAACTCATAGGATATAAATGATCAAAGAGTAAGAGTGCACAGAAGATAGATTACAACCCATGAAGCATGTTCTCATAAAAGCAACTATAAGAGAGAAATGATGAAAGTTGAAGAGAAAATAGTACATCTTAGATAATGTGCCCAACTATTTCTAATACAAAATAGCCTAGAAAGATATATATGATCAGCAAACTAAACTAAAAACTAAGAAACAACTAGACATCTAAACTATCTATGTCCACAACATCGTCATCATCCTTGGCATTAGGCTCGTAGTCATTGTCTCCATCTAAAGGTGCACCAGCAGCAGTACCCTCAACACTGGAGTCATCACTAGAGCCATCACCATCATCAGATACATCCTCACCATCACCATCATCATCAACAACAACAACAATCTCAGCATCATCATGGTCAGGCATCTCCTTGTCCACAGAAGGACCAAAGCCATGACTGAGCCAACGAGCATTCTGCTCATCCCAAGTCATACTAAGAGCATTAAGCTCATTGGCTTGAGGGAAGGAGGGAGAAGAATCACCCAGACTGGCAAGAAGGGTGATTAGAGGGCCAGCAGGAAATGGCAGGAAGATGGGAGCAGAACCACCAGCAACAAGGGGTGTAGGAGCAACAATGGAAGGCTTAGGGGTAGGGTAGGAGTGATGATATGCATAAGATGCATAATCACTACCAGGGTATGGCAAGTAGGTGGGATATGAGTGTGCACATGATAAGTTTATGTTTGAAATGATTGAACATAAATCCCGATGCAGATGCTCCTGGACCTGGAGGTTGTATGCCTATTGGTGCATTATGTAACCCATGATGGCTTCATTGGGTACATGATACGAGGCACGGATAGGTCGGGGTGGCTGAGGGGGTGGAGCTCGGGTAGAGGTAGGGTCAGGTGAATCTAAGGCAGAGGCAGAGGGTGAAGCACCAAGTGTGGAGGAGGATAGGATAGGCACATACTTCTGAATTGTGGTCTCACTGATACACACTCCCTTCCTGGCAAGTTTGTAATGGAAGTTAGAGAAGAGTGATTTCTCAGTGGAAAACCAGAATAGACCACAAATCAGGGCAGGATAAGGTGGATGGGTGCCATAAGTGTTCTTTCCTGAGTCAAAACAAGTCATATGATGTAGAATATATCTAGACCACTTGACTCCAACATTCTCAAGAATGCAGTACATGATCACCGCAGTGTTCTCTGCAATAACCATTTGATTTTTCTTTTGATGGATGTTTCAGTTGATCACTAGGGCTAATATATGCTTCTTGAGATCTAAGGAGGAGGAGGGTAGGGTTCTCTTCTTCTTATAGGGTACATCGGGTTTCTTCAGATAGCAATGGATATCAGGTAGAGTGATATGGTTCTGCCTGTAGAAACCCTCAGGATCCAAAAGGTCAAAATATTCACCATAGTCCTTACGCCATGTGTCATTCTCATTTGCTCCTAAAAAGAAAACATTTAGGATATCCTCAGAGATTTGGAAACGCTTCCCAGCGATCATCGAAGTAAGGATTACTTGATTATTAGGAGGGGGTACAAGGGAGTCATAATTCCAATGCAAATTTGTGTAGAATTTGTGAACTGCTTTTGTGCTAGACATCGAATTATGAAAGCAATCATGCTCAACAGCCAGGGAAGATAGGTGATGAACGAATAGAAACCTCGCCACTTGGTCTATGATCGCTTGACGCCTAGGGATAGGCTCAAACAAGGCTTTAAACAAAAAAGGACTCCTAGGAAGAAGGTCCTTATACCTATTTACTGCCTCTATTGAGACAAAAAAGGTCTCATCAAATAGAACCAAGCGAGAAGATGAAGAAGAGGATGTTGCATTGCTAGGGGCGAGTCTCTTTCTTCTATGAGAATCCATGGAGGAGCAAAGAAGGAGAAGAAGATAGAAAACAAACAAAACAAACCACCAAAACCATCCACACACCAAGGAAGAGCAAGGGGGAAGGTCTAGAACAGTCTATCTAGGTTAGATTAGGGCTAGGATAGGGATGGTTAGGTATGGGTTTGAGAGCTTCGGGCTAGAAGAAGGGGAATCGGTCGACTATTCTCTAGCTGAGAGGGAAAATAGTCGGTAAAATTCAACTTAAGTTGGCTTCAACCCGCGGATCAGTCAAGTTATGTGAGTCGGAAACTCGACCGATTGGTCCATTTCAGAACAGGTCTCGGCCATGGATCGATCGAGTTTGTGCTTTGGGAAACTCGACCGATGGTCAACCTAACCTAAAACCATCAAACTTAATTTCTAGCCATTTGAATGCTAATCATACTTAGGCACATATCACTCATTATTGGGTACTATTTTGCAACAAAACAAGCATTCATGAAAAATACCCAAAAATAAGAGAAAAATAAGGTAAAAAGAACATGAAAAAGAAATTTTAAGCATACAAGCATTCAAAGATGATCAAGATAGATACAAAACATATATGATAGATTACTACTAGCTAGAAGGCATATCAGTTTCATCCAAAGCAGTTATAAGCAATTTTGATAAAATAAATTTAAATTACTCTCTAGCTAGAGGTTTAGTGAATATGTCTGCCAACTGATTTTCCATGTCCACATGCATGATATAAATATCCTTTTTGGCAATGTGATCACAAATAAACTGATGGTGAACCTCTATATGTTTAGCTCTACTATGCAATATAGGATTGTAAGACAAGTTCATTGCACTAGTATTATCACAAAAAATAGGAGAAGCATAAAAATAAATGTTGAAGTCTTAGAGCATTTTCTTCATCCATAGGTCCTGGGCACAACAACTCCCAACTGCAATGTACTCATCCTCGGTGGTTGATAATGCCACATTGCTCTGCTTTTTGGAGAACCAAGACACCAAGCATGGTCCTAGGAGGAAATAAGTTCCACTTGTGTACTTTCTATCAATCAAGTAGCGTGCATAATCAACATCACTATAGGCAGTAAGAGTAAAGTCTCTTGACTTGGGATACCATAGTTCAAAGTTTTGAGTTTTTGCTAGGTACCTTAGAATCCTCTTAACAACTATAAGATGACATTTCTTAGGATTTGATTAAAATCTAGCACATAAGCCAATAGTAAATATTAAGTCAGGTCTAGAGGCAGTTAAGTAAAGTAAACTTCCAATCATACCTCTATAGAGCTTCTCATCTACTTTCTCACCTTCTTCATCTTTATCAGGTTTGGCAATTTTTGACATGGGTGTGTCCATCGGCTTGGTATTCTCCATCCCAAAGTGCTTGAGTAGTTCATTGGTGTACTTGCCTTTGTCAATGAAGTTTCCATCTTTTGTTTTCACTTTGCCACTTTCATCTAGCTTGTTGTAGTAAACCCATTTGGTGCCAATCATATTTCTATCACTTGGTCTTGGCACAATGGTCCAAACTTTGTTCTTCTCAAACTGTTCCAGCTCCTCTTGCATAGCTAGGATCCATTCTTCATCCCCACGAGCTTCCTTGATATCTTTAGGCTCTAGTTGTAAGATGAAGGCGTTGTTGTCTTGTTCTTTGTTGAATACATCCCACATCTTCACTCTCTCAAATGGACCGCCTAAGATCAGCTCCTTAGGATGATTCTTTGCAAATCAGAGAGTCAGATCCTTCTTTTCATAATCTTTTTCTTCTTCTTGAGAAACCACCTCTTTTCCCTTTTGAGTGATGTTGAGTTCTTTAAGAATAGGAATTACTTCATCTGCAACATCATCATTTGAAACAATATCTTTGGGAATAGAGGAGTTAGTCTCAATAAACTTCACATTTATAGATTCTTCTAATTTAATAAGATCAACATTATAAACTCTATATGCCTTGCTAGTAGTGCTATAGCCAAGAAAGAAAGCCTTATACAATTTTAGATTAAACTTGTCAAGAGAATCCTTCGTGTTCAAAACAAAAAAAGGACATCCGAAAATATGGAAATACTCGATAGAAGGCTTTTTCTTAAGTGATGGATGCGTGAAAACATGGTTTTGCACATAACAAGAGGTATTGACAGCTTCAGCCCAAAACTTCTTAGGAGTACCAAACTCAAGAAGCATGGTCCTAGCCGTCTCCTGTAGAGACCTATTCTTCCTCTCTGCAACCCCATTTTGTTGAGGTGTACGAGATGAAGAAAATTTGTATGCATAACCCAATTCTTGACAAAAATGCTCAAAAAGGTCATTTTCAAATTCTCCCCTATGGTCACTACAGATAGAAACAATCCAGCAAGAAGCTTCATTCTCAACTCACTTACAAAAACTAGAGAAAACATCAAGTGTATCACTCTTTGAAATGAGAAATAAGGTCCAAGTATATCTAGAGAAATCATCGACAATAACAAGGTAATATTTGGAACCACAATGTGATTGCATTCTCATTGGTTCAAATAGATCAATATGAAGAAGCTTAAGAGCTCTCTTCATGCTAAGGACTCCTTTGGATTTGAAGGAGGACTTAGTTTTCTTTCCTTTTTTACAAGGTTGGCTTTCCACATGCTTTTCAAAATCTAATTTAGGAAGTCCCTTGACTAAGTCCTTTTTGCTCAACTTCTTCAATTGATACATATTTACATGACCAAGCCAGCGGTGCCAAAGAGAAATATTATTTGAATTGGCTACTAGGCATCTACCAACCACATGCTTAATAGAGTTAAGAATAATAACATAAAGACTACCACTTCTAGTTCCCTTATATATAACTTGATAGGTGAGGGAATCTAGAATTAAACATTCAAAATAAGTAAATAGAACAAGGTAACCATTATCACAAAGTTGACTAACACTTATTAAATTGTAATGTAGGCCATCCACAAAAAGAACATTCTTGATCGATAAGGATTCACCTACATCACCCTCACCTTTGACTTTACCTTTATTGTTGTCCCCAAAGGTGACGGATCCTCCTTTCTTCTTTGTGAAATTGTTGAAATGGCTTACATCACCAGTCATGTGCTTTGTGCAGCTACTATCAACAATCCATCTATCTTTTCCCTACAAGAAAGGAGAATGTCGGTTCCCAACTCAAACTTTGGGATTTGGAGTTAGCTTGGGGACCCATTTCATCTTTGGGTTGGTCCCCTTAGGCTCATAAGGACAATAAGTAAAATAATGGTCATCACATTTGTAATAAGAACCAACCATAAGATTCTTGGTGCACGAAGATTCTTCTACAAAGAAAGAGATCTCCCTGCTCTTTTTCTTACCTTTGGCCTTGCTCTTGCCCTTTGAGGCTCCCCCTTCAAATCTCAAACCACTAGTACCCCTTTGTTGGGTAGAATGATCAAGGATTTCATTTAGGGAGTTCTTCCCTTTAAGGAATTTCTGTAGGGATGCTCTTAATCTATGGTTATCATCATTCAAAGAAACAATAGTAAAAGATAAACTAGATATATCATCCCTAGCATGCACAAGGTCAGCCTCAAGACATAAATCTTTAGTGAGATATGAATCCTTTTCAAGAGAGAGAGAAGCCACATTATCACTAGGCAACAAAGGTCTAGAAGATAGATCATTTACTTGACTAAGCAACCTAGCATTTTCATATTTTAGCATTTGAATCTCTTTGAGATAAACATCTCTCTCTCTTGTCTACAAGCATCAATAAGCAACTTAAATTTGGCATTTTCAGTTTTAAGTAATTCAAGTTCTTTTAGACAATTTTGGTTCTCTTCCTTAAAGACTTTCCATCTTCTTAAGGTAGACACCATTCTCAACTTCAACCCCATTGTATTGGAGTTCAAGATCAAGGTATTTCCCTTTCAAGTTATCAATACTCTCAAGATTGGTTTTCTCATTCAATTCCAAAATTTCAAGTTTAGCATAAAGATCATCAATGATTTTTCCTAACCGTTTTCTTTTAGATTTACACTTAGCAAAAGAAGAATGGGTAGTAACAAGCATGTCAATAATAGCTTCATTAGGCAGTTCATGCAAGCTTACCTCACTTACCTCATCAATGGCTTCACTTGTATAGGCCATGAGGGCAAGGTGACACTCTTCATCTTCTTCAGAGCTAGAGCTGCTTGAAGATGAAGCTTCCCAAGCTACATTCTTGTATCTCTTTTCCTTCTTGTCCTTCCTCTTGTGCTTTCTCTCCTTCTTATAATCCTCATCTTTCCTTGAGCTTCTCTTATGGTGAGACTTTCTTGACTTTGGGCATTCACTCTTGTAGTGACCATTTTGTCCACACTTGTAGCATCTCGAAGTAGAGGAGGAGGCTTGCTTTCCTTTGAAGTGCTTGCCCTTGATGTAGTTGTCTTCATGCTCACTAGGGCCTTCATCTTTACTGGAGGAGGGAGTCCAGAAAGCAAGTTGTTGTTGAAGGATGACAATCTCCACTTGTTCTTTGAAAGCACTATATTTAATCTTCTTGGCTTCCTTCTCTTCTTGCTTGGCTTCTTCTTCTTGCTTGTTAAGTCTTGGCTCATGGGCTTGAAGATTGCCAATGAGTTCTTCGGTTGGGATGTCACCAAGGCTCCTCACTTATTCAATGGAGGTGACCTTTAACTCCCATCTCTTTGGAAGAGTTCTCAAGATCTTTGAGTTGATGACGCCTCTTTCGAAAGGAGTACCCAAAGCATCCAGCCCATTGACGATGACATTCAGCCTTGAGTACATCTCCATAATGCCTTCTTTCTTTCCCATTTTGAAGTTCTCTAGGAGGTTGCCCAACATATAGATCTTTGCCTCCTTGACTTGCTTTGTGCCTTCATATGTGATGCACAACTTGTCCCAAATCTCATAGGATGTGTCCCATGATGAGATCCGATTGAACTCCATAGGAGTGAGGGATGCATAGAGGATACTAATGGCCTTTGCATTGAGTTGAGCTTCTTTGAGAGTAGCTTCACTCCATGTTGCAACAACTCTGGTTATCTCTTTGTAAGGTGTGACCATCACCTTCCACATGTCAAAGTTCATTCCTTGAATGTAGAACTGCATTCTTCTCTTCCAATAGAGGAAGTTGGTGCCATCAAAGCCTGGAGGACGCATGGAGAAGCCTCCCTCTAGGTTGAGTGAACCAAGTAGGTTGTTGCCCATATTCTCATCTCGTGGGAGATTGTTGGAGAAGATCCTTGGCTCTGATACCACTTGTTGGATCTAAGGGCTCTAGGGGGGGTGAATAGATCTACAAAAATTCTCACCAAATAGATTAGACCTTCAAATTATATCAATTAGGAGCAATAGCTTAATGGCAATTTGAAGTCCTAACTAACAAGCACAGGAAGGATGAGAGAGATTGATAGAAAACACTTGACAAAGGGATGTAGAGTAGTTCCACACTTCAAACTAGAAGTGAGTCAGTCCACTACCTAGAGAGGTCAACCTCTAGGACTTTGCAAGTGCTTTTTTCTATTAATCACCACAGAGATTACAACAATAGACCACCAAAGGACTTACTCATCCAATCACAAGGATATCTCCACCTTCACAAGGAACTTACCCACTTAGCTTGAATCTTCAGCCTTCACCTAGGTCTTACCCATTCAAGCTCAAGTCTTCAATCTTGAAGGACTTTTCTTCTCCTTTTGGATCTTCCACCTTTGCCTTCTCCTTCACCTGGAGAAGATCACCACATCTTCATCAACCTTTAAGAGGACCAGAAACAACCCATTCTTCACTCGATGGAGCTTGCTTCCTTCAGCTTTTCTTCATGGAAGAAGGGGGTAGGGAAGTAGTGGAAGATTGAGAGCTTTACATACACAAAGGTGGAGCTCTCTTATAATAATCCTAACTCAATCACAAATCACGAAATGAAGTGTAAACTAGAGAGAGAAAGGGTCTCAAGCGGTGGTAGCACACTCAACTATAGCAAGGACCTTGTATGTAGTGAATGGGAAACCATTGGAATGAACTCCAAGTGGTCCTATTTATAGCTGGGGGTGCTCCCTTGAGTTGGGGAACACTTAGGGTCGAATTATAGGCATTTTTGCACAAGTAAACAGATCTATTTTCGTCCAAACAAGTCACCAATGGTTAGAATCACTTTTTCTATAATTTCCATACAGTACATTCAGTCAAGATTTAATAAAGGTAACTCGACCGATCGACTAAAAGATAAACCTAATTTTCAAAATATCGATCGAGTTTGTCCTAGGAAACTTGATCAATAAGTTAAAATCACATTTGGTCTGTAACCCGATCGATTGAGTTATGTGAATGCACAAATCGACCGATGCACTCTCCAGAAAGTTGATCCAAGGGATCAGTCAAGATTGTATCTCGACCGATCAGTAGTCTATGATCAATTTTCTAAAGTCATTAAAAAGTAATTAAAACTTGGTACTAAGTGTCCCACGTAATTTTCTCATCTTAGTTACAAATCATATCATCAATACAAGTGATTACAAAATTCTTCTAAAGACATTTACATGGATTTCCTAATTAGCACACTTGCATTGCTTTTGACTTGAACTTTGACATGCTAGGGTGTGTGTAAATTGATTATTTTCTTGTACCTAACACCTGAGATCAATCTTGAATACACATATTAGATACATATGAATGGAATGGTTGAGTCATTATCAAAATATGGACAATGTATAACCTCTAGGTCAACAATTAGATGTTCCATTGGGATATAGGTGCTTCCATTTATTTTATCATATTACGTAATATTGAAACCATGTTGGCATTTTTTATTTATAAATTATAACTCAATTGGGATTTACTCTAATCAAGTGGATAAGCATGCTCATAAAGTCATATATTGTAATAGGTACACTGGACTTTTATTATGATCAATTTGATCACTTCATGAACATTAGGTATCCATGACTAAAGTTTGTATCATGTTTTTTAAATAATTATTTGGTACAAAATATGCTGATTATGAGATATAAAATATACAACTACATTGAAAGATATGGTATTTTATCCATAGATAGAGGAAGTGTTATCACATATTCCACTATTTTTTCCTATAGGGAGGAGATGTTTTTTTGGCATGAGTCTGTAGAGTATGCTACATAGTCACAGAGTGTAACTTACCTAGAAAAAAGTTTAGCCATATTCATCAATTTCTAGAAGTTGATGCTCCACGTGTTGAAACAACATATGAAAAGGACAATGATACTATCATTGGTCTAACAAGTACATGCTAGATATTTAGCTCGAGATCTAGAGATAATAAAACCCAGTTTAGTTGCCAACACATTGATAACACCAAATTTTGTGATGTTTATGATCCTTATTTCGTTGTCAAAACTACCCTTTTAAACTATTTTCCTCTCCTTTTTGTCATGTTTTTGAATAAACAGGCCACGCTACACTCTTATCCCATTTTTATCATCTTTTGCAGGGTTTTCCTCATTTTTCCACTCTTTTATCAGCAAAAAGCTCGTCCCGGCCCATGAACGCATTTTACCTGCATCGGCCTTCCTACCAGTCGGCCGATACACTCACACCTCACCACAGCAGCCCGATACGGATGTTGCACGACACGGGTGTGCAGTGCAAGAAGACTCTGACGGGTGACACGCCACTTACCCGACAGGGAGCTTTACTCACCACGACTACTGAAGCGTATCGCACGATACAAGCCACCCACCGGTAGGCACCCACCTGACACAATACATGATATGCTTACTGACTGACACTCATTGTGTCGGGCGACACGCACGCCGGACGTCCCTAAAGCCCCACTGATAGAACTGATGGAAGACACGTGGCGCCCAGAGAACTGCAACCTCTTCCAACCGCTGCCTATAAATAGAAGCTACGGGACTCCGATGGGACGGGTCAGAATCTGGTGAAAGCTAACTTGGGAAAGCACCTGGAGCTAGCGTGTCGCGTCCCAGTGGTGTACCAGGTGATACTAGGTGAGCACTTCCCTGACCCAAGACGGCAAGAATGGTTTACTTAGAATCCGTCCCGGTCACCGCAGCAGCCCGATATTGACCAGAACGACCACCTGATATGAGGAACCCGATACTCTGAGTGGTCTCTAGCCCGACACGATAGCGTACCCGATACGAATCAACCGTTACGGTGTGTCGCCCGAGAGGGTGGCATCCCGAAACGGTTGTATCGGGCATGAGCGCCTTGAACGATACATCATCCCGTCATGGCGTGTCGCCCGATAGGGGATGGCGCCCGACACAAGCGTATCGGGCAAGGTTGCTGCCCGGTATCAGGCTAGAGAGACCTTAGGGATCTACTGCTGCTTTTCGATCTCCTAAATCAAGGAGGCGATACCTATCTTTCTTTTTTCAGTCATTTACTTTCTTTACTTATGCAATGGAACCAAACCCCTTTATATAATGATTATGCTAATGGAATTAGAGAAGTTTTAAATATCTGTTGCTTTATGTTTGGTTCCTTTTTGTTGGATGATTGCTCTGTTTAGCATTTGAACTCTAGCTTATATGTTTGGATCATGTTTTGACTAGATATCGAATCGTGTTTCCCGTTGCAACTCCCTCGAGAGAGGTGTGTTTGGCTCTAGTGTTTGGTCCAATCCAGGAGTACGAGAGTACCCAGGATCAGAGTTGCTTTAGTGATCTTTCCACTCTAACCCAAGCCCAGAAACCTTAAGAAAGGTGTTGGTGCTTAGTTAGAGGTACCCTCTTGGAGAGAAGGGGTACTGGATGTTCCTGCTGCCGCTTGTTTTACTGAAGTTTTCCTCCTTTGTTCCTTATGAAAGTAATAGTGTTATCTCATCTAGTTTTGTTGCGCTAAAACCCTAAAAACTGATAAATGCCAAAAACCTTAATTTTCCTTGTAACTCCAGTTGGAGATATTTTTCTTTTATTTTATCGATCTTTCACCTGTTGTTCCCTTTGGGAACTTTATCCTCACCTTACCCTTACCGGAGTGTAGAGTGTCGATTTCGTGTTCTTAACACTACCACCCTTGTCCCTGTGGTTCGACCCCGATTGCTACTTCGGACCCCGTCATCGTTGCTAGGGCCTAAGAGTCGGGTAATTTAAAAGTCCGACAACTTCAAATCCGCTCCCTTTTAGACGTGCGATTTAGGTCGGTCAACTTTTTGGCATCGCTGTCCGGGACAAGGAGAAATGGTACTATTAATGAACCTGAATCCACTAACTACACTCCCGTGCCTCAAGCTTACTAATGAGCTTGACAACACCTTTTCCTTTTTTATCTTCTGACCTGAAATGAGTATAGAGTAGTTCATTTTATTAATACAATCTTTCTAACTTGACTATACATTCTATACTAGGTACTCAGGAAGGAAGCATTCTGCTCATTTGAGCACCGACACTGCTAGTCATGTTGCCTCGTGTCAAACCACCTCTTTTAGAGGGTGAACAACACGCTACAGTTAGACCTCACTCACATCCGCATGAGGACAATGACCGTTATGACGACGATCATCAACATGAAGAACCTGAAACAGAACAATTTGAGGATGACCATCGCCATGAGAGGAGTCATCATCATCAAAGACGCAGAAGGAATCAACATAATCAGGAGCAGAACCAGGGGGACAGTGACAGTGAAGACTCTAACGAAGAAGAAAAGACCCTCAGGGAGTTGGCTACCACAAAGGCCAATAATTCAAGATGTCATGTTGTCATCCCAAGGTTCAATGCGACAAACTTTGAGATAAAACCATCTATTATATCGATGATCCAGAACAAGAGCTTTAGAGGGAATTCCAAGAATGATAACCCTTATGATCGTCTAGATGCTTTTAAGAATATCTGTGATACCATTAAAATGCGGGGAGTTCCACAAGAAGTCATATATTGCAAGGGCTTCATCTTTTCTTTAGAGGACAAGGCTCTATCCTGGTACCTTGGGCTACCACATCAAGTTCTGAACGTTTGGAATGCACTGGCGGACACTTTTGTGAACAAGTTTTATCCTACGGAGAAAACTGTCAGGAATAGACAAAGTATCACGTCGTTCATGCAAAGGCCAAATGAGAATCTTCACGAAGCCTGGGAAAGGTATCAAGAATATCAGAGGGACTGCCCCCATCACAACTACAAGAAGGGTTTTCTGATAACTACCTTCTACAATGGTCTGACCCCTGAAGAAAGGGTATCGTTGAATGCGGCTGCAGGCAGTGACTTTCTGGGGAAGAAGCCCAGTAGATCCAAAAAGATCATTGAAAACATGGTCGAGTTACATGCTGCCACCGACTACGACAGTTTTGATAGAGGACATGCTAAGAAGGCCGCTAGCGAAGGGCACTCGGTTGAATCCAAAGCTCTGGAAGCTATCACCACTCAAATCGAGAAAATAGCCACTGATGTCAGACAATTAAAAGAATCAGGTGGAAAAGGGAAGAAACAAGTTGGAAAGTCATGAAATGTGTCACCTGCAGAGAAGGTGGACACGGGGTTGATAACTATGTTTACACCCGGCATGACGAGTCAACTGAAAGTGAATCTGAAGTAGAGGAAGCCAAGAACGTCTCTTTTGTCAACTTCAAGAGACCACATCACCCTGGTTTTAACTATGGCAACAAGGATACGGCTGAAAACTCGCATCACTTGAATAACCCCACCAAGCAACCACAAGGTTTTGAGAAAAGGGGCGGGCAAGGTCAGTTCACCAGAACTACTAGTTTCCAAATGAACAAGGCAAACTTCCAAGGGCAAGGAAAGTACCAAAGTCGCCAAGCAGCTAACCCTAGTCAAAGTTAGGGTCAAGCCAAGGAGCAAAGTCAGGACAATAACTTGAACCAACTAGATTTTGTGGGTCAATTGTTCGATTTTGTCAAAAGGCAGGATACTATCAACAACCAGTTGGTGCAAAGCGCACTGTCAAATTCAGGAGTTCTAAACACGATGCAGGTTCAGATGGCGGACATGCAGACACACCAACGCCAAATCGACCGGCAGTTGGCCCAGATGGCTGAGTTAATAAAGAACCCCTCAGGTAAGATAACATCCAACACTGAATCCACTAAAATGGTGGTGCTGAAATCAGGGAAGACAGTAGAACGCCCTAGAGAAGCCAGACCCGAGGAACCTGAATCAGGGACTGTGATAGAAAATCCCACAGAGGAAGGCAACCCACAGGCTCATGACAGGGAGCCAGAACCCAGATCTATGGAGGAACTATTTGGTAAAAGAAGTCCTTACTCTCCTAAGTTGCCTTTCCCTTACAAACTGATAAAGGAACATCTTAAAAGGGTTACGAGAGATTTATGGAGTCAGTAAAGAAGCTTCACCTCGAAGTACCTTTTCTGTATGTTTTAGAGGAAATGCCGACCTACGCAAAGTTTTTCAAGGATCTGATCACCAAGAAGAAAAGAGGCGAAAGGATTGAGACCGTGCATCTAGCCAGTATGTCTTCTACTTTTGTCAAAGTGGATTTACCCAACAAGAAGAAGGATCCAGGGGCTTTCACCATTCCTTTTGCCATTGGAGATAACATCGAGTGGAAAGGTCTTGCTGATTTAGGGGCTAGCATCAACCTTATGCCCCTAAGCCTGGCGCAACGTTTGGGTTTGCCGGATATGGTCAAGACCAACATGAGGATTGAATTGGAAGACCATTCTTTCAAAAGACCCATTGGGGTTGTTGAGGATGTACCGATCCATGTGGGAAGTTTCTTCATTCCTTGCGACGTTGTGATCATCGACACTGTGGAGGACCCTACCTGTCCTATTATCTTTGGATGCCCCTTCTTGGCTACAGGAAGAGCTTTGATTGATGTCGTCGAAGGAGTAATCACTCTGAGGGTCAGAAACGATCACTTAGATTTCAAAGTAAAGGATGCTATGAAGGGACCATCCCTACTAGAATCCGTTTACTTTGTAGAAAGCTACAACCAGTTTTGTGAAGAGATGGAGGAAGATATCGTAATGGTAGATCCGCTCGTGAGAGCGTTAAGCAATCAAGATTCTGATGCTGAAGATTCTGAAGATCCAGAAGTTGTCGAGTTTCTCAACTATCTCAATCGGTTTGATGAAGATCTGAGCGATGGGGAAGAGGTAATAGAAATAGTTAAGTTTGCCTCTCTAGAGGAGGCACCAGAAGAAAAGGCACCCAAGGCTAAACCAGAGTTGAAACAACTGCCTGAAGGTTTGAGGTACGAATTTCTAGATCAACAAGAGATAAATCATGTCATCGTTAATGCCCATCTTACGATGGATCAATTGGGAAAGCTCCTCGAGGAGTTGAGACTCCATAGGCAGTCTATAGGATACTCGGTAGAGGATATCAAAGGCCTTAGCCCTGCGTTATGTATGCATCGCATTAATTTGGAAGAATCTGCTAAACCTCTGGCTCAACCCCAGAGGAAATTGAACCAGATGCTAAAAGAAGTTGTTAAGAAAGAAGTAATCAAACTGAGGGATGCAGGGATCATTTACCCAATCAGTGATAGTAACTGGGTGAGTCTGATCCATGTGGTACTGAAGAAAGGAGGTATAATAGTAGTAAAAGGAGATAAAGGCGATGAAGTGGCGGTTTGGACCGTCACTGGATGGAGGATGTGTATTGACTACCGAAAACTGAACCAAGCCACGAAAAAAGATCATTATCCGCTTCCTTTCATTGATCAAGTCCTGGAAAGATTGGCACATCATGACTATTTTTGCTTTTTGGACGGTTTTTATGGGTTTTATCAAGTCCCCATCTTACCAGATGACCAGGAGAAAACTACTTTTACCTGTCTATATGGGACCTACGCCTTCCGAAGAATGCCTTTTGGTCTGTGCAATGCTCCCACAACGTTTCAGCATTGCATGATATCGATGTTTTTAGATTTTCTAGAAGATATCGTGGAAGTTTTCATGGACGAATTTTCTGTCTATGGGAAGGACTTCGATGCCTTCTTGAAAAACATGTCTCTGGTCTTGCAACATTGCAAAGAAAAGAGTTTAGTCCTGAACTGGGAGAAGTGTCATTTTATGGTATGAGAAGGCATTGTGCTAGGGCATAAAGTCTCGAGGCTTGGCATTGAGGTAGACATTAGCAAGGTTGAAGCTATATCTAAACTTCCTCCACCAAAGTCTGTAACATGAGTGAGGAGTTTTATCGGGCACACTGGATATTACCAAAGATTCATAAAAGACTTCTCCAAGATCTCGAAACCGTTGTCAAACCTTATGGTAAAGGATGTGGAGTTCGATTTCTCTAATGATTGTCTATATGATTTTCAGGCCTTAAAGGATGCTCTTATCTCGCCGCCTATCCTTCAAGCTCCATATTGGGAGCTGCCTTTCAAACTTATGTGCGACGATAGTGAATTCTCTGTAGGAGCAGTCTTGGGATAGAAAAAGGACAAAAGGCACCACGCCATTTGCTACGCCAGTCGCACTCTGGATGAGGCTCAGGTAAATTATACGACTACAGAGAAGGAGATGCTCACGATAGTTTTTTCTTTTGACAAGTTCAGATCTTATCTTATTGGTACAAAGGTAAAGGTCTACACAGACCATGGGGCAATAAGATATCTTATGTAGAAATAGGATACCAAGCCCAGGCTGTTAAGGTGGGCTCTGTTACTCCAGGAGTTCGACCATGAGATCGTTGATAAGAAGGGTGCGGAAAATGTGGTCGCCGACCACTTATCAAGGATCACAGTCGAAAATCAGAAGGAGCCACCTATTAACGACAACTATGCTGACGAAGCCTTGCTGATGGTTGAAACCAAAGATGAGAATTTGCCTTGGTTTGCAGATATTTGTAATTATCTTGCATGCGGGGAGTTGCATCCCGATATAACGTACAATCAAAAGAAGAATCTCTTTTCGGATGTAAAGAACTACTACTGGGATGACCCTCTCCTCTTTAGGAGATGTGCAGATAACCTATATAGAAGGTGTATCCCTGAAGAAGAAGTTCCAAACATCCTAAAAGAATGCCATGCCTCTCCATATGGAGGACACCTAGGGAGCGAAAGAACCGCCGCCAAGGTGCTGCAATCGGGTTTTTACTGGCCCTCTTTGTTCAAGGATGTTGCAAATTATGTAAAAGTTTGTAAAGAATGCCAATCGACAGGAAACATTGAAAGAAGAAATGAGATGCCTATGGACAATTGGGTTGAAGTTGAGATCTTTGATGTATGGGGAATTGACTACATGGGTCCATTTCCCCCATCAAAAGGGTATCAATACATCTTAGTCGCGGTAGATTATGTGTCAAAATGGGTGGAAGTTGTCACCACTCAGACTTGCGACTCCAAATCAGTGATCAAGTGATTTGAGAAGACTATCTTCCCTCACTTCAGAGTGCCTCGTACTGTAATAAGCGACAGTGGATCGCATTTCGGGGAAAAACAGTTTGAAGCACTCCTGCGAAAGTATGGGGTTAAACACAAGGTCGCTATGCCCTACCACCCACAAACGTTTGGGCAGGTGGCGGTTTTGAATAGACAGATCAAGTAGATTTTAGAGAAGACTATCAGCCGCATGAGGAAAGATTGGTCAATGAAGCTTGATGACGCCCTTTGGGCCTACAGAACTACCTATAAAGCACCCATTGGAACTACCCCTTACAAATTGATTTATGGGAAATCCTGTCATCTACCCCTAGAGCTTGAACACAAGGCTCTTTTGGCGATTAAGTTCCTGAATATGGATCTGGAAAAGGTAGGGGAGAAAAGATATCTACATTTATAGGAACTCGAAGAATTCAGAATGCATGCCTATGAGAATGCAAGGATCTATAAGCAAAGGACCAAGGTGTGGTAAGATGCCCACCTGAGGAAGAAGGATGTAAGTGAAGGTGACAAAATTTTATTATTTAAATCTTCCATTCATCTTTTTCCAGGTAAGCTGAAAACAAGGTGGTTTGGACCCTTCACCGTAGCAAAGATATATCCATCAGGAATGATGGAGCTGTATGATAAAGAAGATCCATCTAAAGTTTTTCCAATGAACAGGCACATAGTAAAAAGATTCTATGAAGATGAAGCGTTCGTGAGAAGGATAGAGATAAGTTTGCAGGATGTGGAAGTAGCTGAAGGCACAAAGTGAAGGATCTGAAGCTGTCAGACTGACGATGCTAACTACAACACTCCTCGGGAGGCAGCCCGAGTTTTTACTTTTCTTAGAATGGGATGTTATTTCCTTTCCTGCAATAAAAACATTATGAACATTATGATTGTAATAAGGCCCGAGTCAGTGCATGCGCCACATGCTCAGACTCTTCTGTTTTATGGGCCACCGCTCAGTTTTATGAGGATTGATGAGTAATGCTATCTGATACCGGGAACTTTGCCTTAGGCCAATGGTGTTTTACCCATCAATTGCTTTTTCCTTCGTTTTATTTTTAAGTCTTCCATCATGAATCATGTTCGAAGAGCTTGTATCGGGCAAGGATGCATTACTCCCTGGCCAATATCGGGCAAAGAACCTGAGCGCATCACAGAGCACGCCCGTATCGGGCATCACACCTCAGCAATAAGCCATGTCGGGCAATACGCCATGCAGCGATCAGCTGAGTCGGACGGCATGAGTAATGACCCTTGATTTGACGGATGGGACTGATTTTATTTTCCGTCTCAGGAATGATTTGTCTCCTTGGCCGACACGTGCCCCTACCCCCGACTTGGATTTCTATATATAGTATTTGAGGTTAAACTGAGTCGGGCAACTGCATTTACTCCTCACCTACTCCTGTGTCATGCAGTAATTTCTCTTTTTGCTCTAGTATCGGCCACCTAGCTTCCGCTCCTGTGTCGCGCAAGCTATCTTCAGATCACAAAGTTATAACCCGAGAGCTGTATCATTTGGCTGGCCTGACACGACTCTCATGTCGTGCTTTTTTGTATCGGACTTACAACTTTAGTTGGCTTCCTTGTATCGCCCGACACACACTTGTGTCGGCAGCATACCTTCTGAAGTGTGTCGCGCGACACATATATAATGCACGATCGAGCAATGCCCGTGTCGCTCAGCCTTGCATCGCTTCACTTGTTTATGTTTTCGGGCGACACATTTTCTATCGGGATGACCATATCGGGCACTTCGCATCGCGTGGCTATGTCGCCCGACACACTTTGAACTTGAAGCATATCGGGCAATGGCTATGACGTTCGATTTTTCCCGTGTCGCCCAGTCATGTATTGCCTTGCATGATGGATGACACTTTTTAGGAGATCGTATCGGGCATGGTATCCATTCACGATGATGCCCGGTGTCTCACGATGAACCTATGGCGATTTTGAGCCGAACTTCGTATCACCCGATACAGGCGTATCGGGAAAGCATCATATCACTCAGTTTTGAAGCCCGATACAGTGGTGTCGGGTAGCTTTTATATCGAGCTGAACTTTTCTTATCATGCAATCAGTTTTCTTTTAGACACCGATATCAACTTTAAGTTTTACCTACCTGATATTATGTAAAGTGGAACATTTAAATGCTTAATAAACTTGCCTTATGATAATAGAAATGGCTCGTACTGAGAAAACTGTCATTCAAGTTGACGAACACGGTCGAAGGATCGACACTGAGGCCTCAGCAGGAGCTATGATGGCCGGGAAGAAACGTCCAAACCCCGAGGCAATAGGGCCATCCACGACTGAGAAGAGACCAAGGATGGAAGAAGTAACAGATCCAACAATAGCTTCAACCGCGGTGGCAAAACCTCTGGATCACACACTAGGCAGGTTCGTGCCCAGAGATAACGAGGACGGGCGTCGATACTCATAACTGGCAACAAAAATCTACAGGCCAAGCAAATTATACCACCAGTCATCCTTCCTTCAACTAGGCATTTTTGACAGGCTTGAAAATGGCCTAGCTACAGCAGGGATGAGAAAGATTTGCTTCAGCCACTCCACCTCCTACACTGAACTCACCAGGGAGTTAATGTCGTCTCTCCATCGGGTGCAGAATAAACCCGAGGAAATCGAAGAATATGGCGGAGCAGACAGACTGCATGGGCGACTATACAATGTTGAGCATGCCATATCTGAGAATCTTCTCAACGAGATCTTCTCTTCCAGCGAGGAAGAGAAGAAACTGCTAAACAATGGTGCTAGGATCACCGAAGGAGACAGGTTCAATCCCATGGAGCTCTGGAGAAAGCTGACTGGCAAGTCATCATTCCAGCCGAGAAGTAAGGTGGCGACAATGTACTCCTGCTTCTAAAGAATAGTGTACAAGTTCGTGGCGTGCCTGCTCTTCAGCAAGAACGAGTCAAGCAACGTCTACACCAAAGAACTCCATCTCATGTGGCACATGATGGAGGGCAGGGTGATCAACCTGGGGTGCTTCTTGCTGAATAGGCTGCACCCCATAAAGGATGCCACCAAGGAGTACTACATGGGTGGCATCATCAATTTGATTGCGGTCAGGCTGGGGTACCCAAGGGAACCACATAGTCTTTCGAGGACAAGGGGTGACGAGAAGATTGACCTCAAGTTGCTCATGAGGGCCATCATCATCAAGAAGGAGGGCGAAGCTAGTTCTAAAAATTTGTAAGAACAAACACCCTCCTTCCGCTTCCTAGTTGTGCCAACTACGACGTAGAGAAGCTGGTCTTCACCAGCACAGAGATTGAAGTGGAGGTAGTCAAAGCCGCTTACGCTGCCACCACCAGTATACAAGAGAGGGTGGATACAAGAGGAGAACCAATTCCTCTTGACACTCGGTAGGACAAATCTTCCACAACTCCTGTCGAGCCGCCCACTGCTCCAGAGCCGCCGACGACAACAATTAATAGAGCTGTCGTCGCTCCTACAATACCAGCCGCAACCACTACAACATTTTCCACGGCAGAAGAAATACCGGCGATTGTGGAGGTAGCCGAGACAACTAGGGCTGAGACAAGCATGCTAGCCCCGATGGAAGCTACCTTGGAAGAGACAACCACAACTCCAGAGTATTCTGTGGTACCCTTAGTGGCAGGAGAAGCACAACTGGGTGTCAGTAATGGGGCGTTCATTGAGATCCTCGAGATGGAGCTCGAAGCTGCACACCCTACGCCGACGTCACCGTCGGTGTCTCCTGTGGTAGCTACAGAGGAGGTCGCCGACAACGCAGAGGTGGAGCATCATCCACCCTCATCGCGGCCCTCTCCACCACCACAACCAGGCAATGCAGAGACAGTCGCAAAAGTGCTAACGCCTCACCCCGAAGCATCTACCTCATGAACAATGCAGATCGACACTATTCCGAGTGAGGCGGCACACTCATCGCGTAGATCTTCACGCGGGAGGAGCGTCACGAGGGCAAGAGGGAGATCTGTAGGAGCCCCTCTGTCACTCGAACAGATGATGGGGCACGAACTCAATAACTTGTGGGAGGTAACAGAAAACCACTCTACTACTTTTTCTTCTCTTACCTGCAAGTTTTCCATTTTACAGTAAAGGTTGAACAGCTAGGAGCGACAACTACTAACTCTAGTTGGTCTTCCCAGCCAACTAGAGGCACTCAACGCCACACTTAAGCATCCCCTGCAGCGCCTTGATGTGATTGAGGAGAGGCTGAATAGGGGGGGTGACCATCCACGCCCAAGGCAGCCGAGAAGGTCTCTGTCACCCCCAGGCTCATGCTCTACGCCCTCCTCATCTGCACCCTCAACCTCTAGTGCGTCGTCTTCTTCAATAGGGCCTTCTACAATGCCCGACAAAGAGACGACACACAGGTCTGCGGATGGGTCTCCAGCATGACAGGAGAGATCCCGAGGCATATATGACTTCGTTCGCTCCACCTTCCTTGATGAAGCCGAAGATAATGATGAATCAGTCAGCATCAGGGAGGATTCTTCTAACGAATTGGAGGGAGATGGGGGACATTGAAGCTGCCAACCAAAGACACCCCCCAGAGGAAAAAGCTTGACGGAAGATGAATTCTCTGTACCGTCAGAGATATATTCCTTTGAGATGGCAGACTTCGACAGAAGGGCCATCGGATACCTGACGATCAAGGACTAGAAACTACTGAATAAGGTCCTGAGGTCGCAGGCTGACGAAGAAGAAGAAATGTGGTGCGACAGCTACTTTTCAGTACAACGGGGAACACTTAGAAGCTTATTCTGCAACCCAGCCGTCGTCGGGAAAAAGTTGTTTAGGGTCCTGGAGGGTGCAATCATCAAGAACATCAGCACCAGGATAGGTCGGCAGACGATATACAATGCCACCCCAACCTTGGTGAGAAGATTGATGATGGGAGTGTCAGAATCCATCGCGGTGGCCAACATGATGCGACATATTGAAGAACACAACACAAACCTCGTGTTGGCCCCATACAAGCACCGCAACAACTGGTTCCTATGCGTGTCAGACCTCCAGAATCATGATGTCCAACTGTTCAGCTATTGCAACAAGGAGGTGCCACGTTCAGGACTTATCTTCAGTCGCCCAGAAGATAAACACCTCAGGTTTCTACCAATGCATCTTCTCCGAGCTATCAAGCAAGGAGTCCAACGTCACAGTGGCGTTTGGAACTTCTTCTCTATCAGAGACTTCCCCATCCAAGCAGAATCAGGAAGTGAGAATAGCGCAGTCATCGTCTTACGCGCCATGGAGATGCTCAACATATTTGGAAACATAAGGCACCTCCAGGGCCAAGATTTCTTTCAACTCAGGAGCATCTACTCTCTACTGCTGATCAAAGACAAGCGCTACTTCCAAGACGCAGGGGTACCAGACAATCTACTGGATAGCGACAATGCAGACGAATCATCACAACCCAACAACACACCAGAAGTAGAAGCAGATGCCTACGGGGTGGGCAAGTGATTAGAAATCCTATGATAAGTATGCAGAATGGAAGACCCCGCTGCGCCCGACACTTCAGAAGAATTGATCAACAACTTCGACCGTTTCTCATTCTCTACGCTCACATAGGAACATGTCAATGAAGTTCTTCTGAAGTTAGCCGACTCTACCCCCACAGATGTCATATACGAGGCAGGCAGTGTCATAGTCCCAGTCGACGATTTGAGGGACATGGTAAAAGGAGGATGTTTGGCAATATCAGTGGCAGCCGCCTACATCCAGACAATTCAGAAGAAGTTTGAACATGCATACATAGCCCATCCAATGTTTTTCAATGAAATCTACCTAGCCGATGAGTCAGGAGCGAAGCAATCCTTTCTAGCAGAGTTGTAGTGCAGTGTTCCGTGCACCATCTTCCTTCCCATCCTGCACTACAACCACTGGACGCTCCTGACGATGTACACTCGACAATGAGCATGAATCTTCTATAATAGCTCGAACAACAACAAAGATCATCTGGTACAGTGTACATCGACAACGTTGACATCCCTCGAGCACTTAGTATGAAAATACTACGAGGAGGTGGCGGCACTGATACAACCATTCCTGGAGATAGCAGCTAGCAAATGGCACGAGCTTCAGTCCTACCACCACAGTCCACAACAAATTCCTTTATCCAACGACTGTGGCATCTTCATGCTGGAATGGATATCAAATAAAGAAACGCCTGACCAGCTCCACCACATCGACTACCACAGCAAACACGGAGAATATGTGTGGGAGCTTCTATCTGGCAAAGGCGCACTCACCAGCTAACCCTCACTGAGTAAACATTTCCCTACCTGATCTACTTCACAACTCTGGGACAGAGTGTGGAGTAAGTTTGGGGGGGATTCTATGTACCAGTGAGGGAGGTACTAAAAGTCTTTTGAACTTCACCATTTTGTTCTTTTTGTTCTTTTTATATAACATGTGTACATATATATACATGCCTCACACAAAACATGCCTCATACAAAAAAATTTCTTATTTTATCTCTATACATATGTACAAAGACACTTTATAGTAAAAAAACCTGATGCGACTTCTTGCCAGTTTGTTTTCTCTGTGTCCAAAGAGATGCAGGTCTTGTTATGTCTTTTTGAAAATGCAGCCTCAAAGAACAAAAGACTATGACTTTCCATGCCAAAAATTTCGAAAAATAATCTCGCAACAGCTAAGAGACGTGTATGCAGAAGGAAAAAGCTGCCCAAACAGCAAAAATTTCTCTTGTTTTCCCTTACCCAACAAAATCCCCAAAAGAGAGAATAGCCTTATGAGAGTGAATAAAAGCATGAGAGTTGTGCCAAGGAAAAAAAAGTATATATATACACACTTGTTTTCCAAAAGTACCCATCTTTAGGCATGGAAGATCCGGGGCAGTGGTACGTAGGATGTGAAATCACTACTCTAAATCCAACTGGCTTGGACTGCAGGAACAACTCGCCCGCTAATGGACCCGTACCAGGATGGACTGATGGGAAACAATAAAAACCAAAAAAGCCTTAAGCCTACCCAAACACACAACTTTCTGTTCCCAAAAGCTATTTGGTGTGAAAGCTAACTTCGAAATCATGCACCCAAATCTCGCCGAAGCTGTGGAGAAGAATTTTGCTTAAATAAGGCAGGAAAAGTAAAGTCTGTTGTTTGCGGTCGGGCAATATTCTCTTTAAGACATCTCAATATTCTCTTAAACCCTTTGTCTGAAAACTATACCAGTTAAGAAGAAGCATCACAAACAAAGTTTTAAAAGATTGATTGAGGACAATCAAAATGCTAAGTTTGGGGGAGTTGATAACACCAAATTTTATGATGTTTATGGCCCTTATTTCGTTGTCAAAACTGTCCTTTTAAACTATTTTCCTCTCCTTTTTGTCATGTTTTTGAATAAACAGGCCACGCTACTCTCTTATCCCATTTTTATCATCGTTTTAAGGGTTTTCCTCATTTTTCCACTCTTTTATAAAAAAAAAAGCCCATCCCAGCCCATGAACGCATTTTACCTACATCGACCTTCCTACCAGCCGGTCGATACACTCACACCTCACCACAACACCCCGATACGGATGCTGCACGACACGGGTGTTCCACACAAGAAGGCTCTGACGGGCGACACGCCACTTACCCGACAGGGAGCTGTACTCACCACGACTACTGAAGCGTGTTGCGCGATACAAGCCACCCACCGACAGGCACCCACCCAACATGATACCCGATATGCTTGCTGACCGACACTCGATGTGCCGGGCGACACGCACGACGGGCGTCCCTGAATCTGTGCTAATAGAACCGATGGAAGACACATGGCGCCCGGAGAACCGCAACCTCTTCCAACCGCTGCCTATAAATAGCAGCTACAGGACTCCGATGGGATGGGTCGGAATCTAGTGAACGCTAACTTGGGAAAGCACCTAGAGCTAGCATGTCGCGTCCCAGAGGTGTACCGGGCGATACTAGGTGAGCACTTCCCCGACCCGAGAGGGCGGGAATGGTTCACTTAGAATCCGTCGCGGTCACCACAACAGCCCGATATCGACCAGAACGGCCACCCGATATGAGGAACCCAATACTCTGAGTGGTCTCTAGCCTGACACGATATTGTACCCGATACGAATCAACTGTTACGGTGTGTCGCCTGAGAGGTTGGCATCTGGACACGGCCGCATCGGGCATGAGTGCGTTGAACGATACGTCAGCCCGTCATGGCGTGTCTCCCGACAGGGGATGGCACCCGACACAAGCATATCGGGCAAGGCTCCCACCCGATATCAGGCTAGAGAGACCTTAGGGATCTGTTGCTGCTTGTCAATCTCCTAAATCAAGGAGGAGATACCTATCTTTCCTTTTTCAGTCATTTACTTTCTTTACTTACGCAATGTAACCAAACCCCTTTATATAATGATTATGCTAATGGAATTACAGAAGTTTTAAATATCTGTTGCTTTATGTTTGGTTCCTTTTTGTTGGATGATTGCTCTGTTTAGCATCTGAACTCTAGCTTGTATGTTTGGATCATGTTTTGACTAGCTATCGAATCGTGTTTCCTGTTGCAACTCCCTCAAGAGAGGTGTTGTGGCTCTAGTGTTTAGTCCGATCCACGAGTATGAGAGTACCCAGGATCGGAGTTGCTTTAGTGATCTTTCCACTCTAACCCAAACCCAGAAACCTTGAGAGAGGTGTTGGTGCTTAGTTAGAGGTACCCTCTTTGAGAGAAGGGGTACTGGATGTTCCTGCTGCCGCTTGTTTTACCGAAGTTTCCTCCTTCATTCCTTACGAAAGTAATAGTGTTATCTCATCTGGTTCTGTTGCGCTAAAACCCTAAAAACTGATAAATGCCAAAAACCTTAATTTTCCTTATAACTCCAGTTGGAGATAGTTTTCTTTTATTTTATCGATCTTTCACATGTTGTTCCCTTTGGGAACTTTATCATCACCTTACCCTTACCAGAGTGTAGAGTGTCGATTCTGTGTTCTTAACACTACCACCCTTGTCCCTGTGGTTCGACCCTGATTGCTACTTCAGACCCCATCATCGTTGCGGGGGCCTAAGAGTCGGGTAATTTAAAAGTCCGACAACTTCAAATACGCTCCCTTTTGGACGCATGATTTAGGCCGATCGCACATGTAATACATATGAACCTTTTGTAGGGTTCTAGTCATAGTTCCTAAGACATCCACCACCATAACAATATTTCACTTACAAAACTTCATCATATTTGGAGAGGGTATCTAAAGTAACAATGGCTTTATATGTCTCTATATGCACCTTTAATTATGCATCATAATATATAATAAGTGTATTACTTATTCACAGGTAAAAATACTAGCTAGGATATCAGTGTCAGGGAGGAAAAATTGGAAATTTATTAATATATATGTTATTAAACTTTTGATGTATTTATGTAAACTATTTAATTATATATCCAACATAAAAATAATAGGTGCAATTGGAGTTTAAATAAAAAATCCGTTGCTTTTTTAGTAATTAGTTGTGAGCAACCCATTGACCAAGTGAGCTACCCCCATTACACATATAGCCAGTTAGGCATGCAACCCCTCATAAAAGAATCCCCATCACCCATGCCTACCCATCGGGGGTACATCCCATCAGGAAAGAAGCTATGTCAAACATACAACCCCATCAGATATGCAAGTAGCACCGCCACCCATCATAACTAATCACAAAAAACCACATAACTTTTGATATACTTATCAGAATTGAACAAACTATTTTTTCTAGATTTGTACTTTGATTTTCCATCCAAACATACCTAAACTAAAGAAGAGAAGGCCTATAGGATGACTTACATGACGATTTAGGATCTGGACAAACAAAGTCAAAATGAAGACTTTACTTGCATATTCAAGCTTAAGAATGCAGATCTTTTCCCCCTTTTTTTGTTTGAAGGTTGGTTGCATAGAACCCTGTTATCCTCAATGTTCTTATTCTACTTCCTCCTTTTTTGTTTACTTTAAAAGGTGAAATATTGATATAATATTATTCTTCTTCTTTCTCACATCTATGCTCTAATTTCAAGATAAGGAGGTGATATTAAAATGATTTTAAGGCATATTCTTGTTGAACCAATGTCTGGAT
Source organism: Alisma plantago-aquatica (assembly GCA_963693085.1). Taxonomy (NCBI): domain Eukaryota; kingdom Viridiplantae; phylum Streptophyta; class Magnoliopsida; order Alismatales; family Alismataceae; genus Alisma; species Alisma plantago-aquatica. Next base: position 586,815,749 of record OY856414.1, read on the forward strand.
GGAGTTTTCTAGTTATTTATTTGCCAAGACATGACTTTCTTTTCTCCATTTTCTCTCTATCTCTCTCTCTCTCTCTCTCTCTCTGATCAAGGTGTGTAATGTGCATTTAGATCCTACATAGGACTTTTTATTTCTAAGATTTGTTAGCATATTATTAAGCATGATAAATTATTCATAAGACTAAAAGATTACCTCTTAAGATGAAATTAGATATCAAGAGGTTCATTCTATGATTATTATTTCTATCATAGTAAATGCAAGCTTTAGATTTTTGGTTTTCGTCCCTATCCGAGGTCGAACATATAAAGGAAATACTTAAATTGTGATGAACGACCAAATCATACCCTTCTTGTAATGACCCCCTCCCCCTATAATCTCCTATCTAGTAGGACCAAGAGGGAAAGGGTCATTACCAATAATATAGGATCGAAGGTTTAACAAATAATCAGAAATAATTAATAACTTTTCACTAAATAAGAATGTGTTTGTACAAGATTAACTTTCCATAAGGAATTACATAATATGGTTTTCTAAAGTTTTTCAGCATGAAATTAAACTAACTAAATCCTCCATAGAATACATAACTTTTTATTTGGTGCCTTCTTCATTAGAGTCTGCTTTCCATTAAACTTGTAGAAATAACAATAGATTATCCTAAAATGCTGAGAAACCAAAACTTGATTAGTATATCAAGTTATACCGGTATGTGGAGGGAAAAAGATTGCATTTAAGTGTAACAACATTATAACAACAATGATTGTTATAGAAACAAAAGTATCATTTTCTTCATAGCTTCTCAACCCATTTTTACTCAACCTCTACTACACCCTCTCTTAGGTTTTGTCCCTATAGTGGACTTTAGGCCACCTCTCAATCTTGAATTAGGTGCCATGTTGGCTACCTCCCAATCTAGATCTAGGTGCCATGATGGTCTTCTCAATCTAGGGCACGACCTCATAAGACCTTCCCAAACTGGGGCCTGGTCTGACCTTTCTAATATGAGGCCTGGTCTTTAGTCATCACCATGACTTTTCATTTCATTACATTCTCATTTTCCAAAGATAGTATGCGGACTTCAAGCATGTTATAAGCATAAATTGTGATAGCCATAGTGGCTTTATAGATTGTAGGAATTAAATAAACATGTAGGCATTTAATTTCAAGCAATCCAAAAAACCTCAAAAAATGTTGAGAAACTAAAGGGGTTATTCATAGGCATAACCACATACTTGGATCAGGTGTTCTCGATGTCCAAGCAAGAGCAATTAGGAATAACCAAATAGGCAATCAAGCAAATTATCCTAAAAGTTAAAGCAATACACTCATGTATCATTATTTTATCCATACCATCATTAAGACTGACGTGGGTCTCAAGTTAGGGTTTCATTATGGTTTTCGGCTTCCTAAACCCTAGTTATCACTTTTTGTGACTTTTGAGTTGACAAACCCTAATCTTAGCATAAGTTTTACCTTTAATCTAAAGGAAACCCTAATTATCAAAATCATGGGTTGCTAAGTTCACATAAGTTCAAGTTACTCTTTTATTAATAAAAGATCAATCTTTTATTATAAATATCAATTGAACACATTAGGATCATCAAATCTTGGAACTTAGGGTTCTAGCTCATTAACTACAATAAAGATAACAACTTTATGTACTTTTCGAACTACAAGCATACTTAGGTAGTCCACATATTGTTGTTGGATTTCTTACATTTTTCTGAGCAAAAACCATATATTACATGCCTTTATCCGATTATCCTACTAATTACTAGGATTTTTACAAAAAAAATATTTTAGGCCAATCAGGGAACGTCACCTAGGCAGCCCAGTCATCAAGGGCCACACCACCAATCGGCTCATGCCCTGCTGGTACCCAGGATCACCCTTCACTAACGAAAAAGAAAGGAAAAGGACAAAGAAACCCTCACCACTTAGAAGAGAGATCGGGGCAAAGGAATATTTTCCTCATATTTCACATTCAACCTCTTGCTCATCCCCTATTCGCAAGTCAGTTCCCTGCGTGGTCAAATCGGGTCATTGACTTGGTATGTTTGTGCCTCGAAGCAGTAGGCGAGGATGTGGTTCCCTTTGCCTAGTCTTACTGATCTCATCGGTGATTTCCAATTGACTAGGGAAGATATGATAGAGCAGAACAAACTCAACTTGTGGCAGAGCATAGAGAGATGGAAGGTAGGGAGGAGAAGAGGTGTGATAGGGAAGAGGTTGGGGAGCGACTGTCAAGTCGAGTGGGGTCTTGTGAGCAACTTTTAGTCTCATAGGGGAATTCAACCCATATATATACAACCTTGGCTATGGATAGGGGTATCCAGTGAGGTAGAGAAAAGGGGGATTCTTGAATGGCCTTCCAAAGGTGATGAAACTAGAGACCGCTCGACTCAAAATAATCTCCTAAAGCTTTTTGAAAGATTTCTAATTTTGTTCATGCGCTTAGTTGTGAGCGAATCGGTCTAGAAAAAGGAGTCTTACTGTTCTTACCTTCCTTGTTCATCACATTCTAGGAGATGATTCCCCTACCATCAGATCTCTGATCGAATGGATGAGAGTCTGTGTGATGCCAATATGGGTCGGCCCCAAGATTTCTAAATCAAAATAAAAATTGTTACATTTAATACATTTCCTTTTAAAGATCAACACTTTCGATAAACTAGTAAATTCAATATCTCTGTCCATTAATCCTTTTAATTCCATCTTCATCTAGACGTATGCAAATATTGGGACCAAATTTTGAAAAGAAAAGGGAATTTTCTTCATATGAATGTCTTCATCTAATATCATGCATTTAAGGCATCAAAACTAATCCTTTTCTCTTTCTTTCTTTTCTATTTTCTTTATTTAAGACATTTAAGGCTATTCTTTCTATTAGAAACCATGTGCAAATGAAAACTAATTAATAGTGGCTATCCATGCCATTTTGTAGAGAATTCTACACAATTCTCTCAAGTACACATATTTATTATATATTTTCCTTTGCTTTTTTGCTTATTATGGGGTTTTCTTTTCTCCTTTTTCCCTTTTATCCATTATTGGATTAATAAGACAATAAAATAATGAATTCAATTATTCAAGGGAAATTTGAAAAGAAAATCATTCTTTCAAAACAAAGGACACAAAATTTTAATCTTGTCTCTTTTACTAAAAGAAATGCATTCCAATTGTATAAAATACAAGTGAAACTGAGGTTATAACATCCTACCCCTCTTATAGGAATTTTTACTCAAAATTTGACTAATCAAACAAACAACTTAGGATAAGACTTTTCCATGTCTCTCTTTAGATTCCATGTGGCTTCATCCTCTCCATGGTGCTTCCAAAGAACCTTTACCATTTCTATATTTTTATTCCTAAGCTCTTTCACCTTGGTATCCAATACCCTCATAAGTGACTCAAGGTATGTCTGCCTCCCATAGAGTTCAATAGGTTTAATGCTCAACACATAGCTCAGATCCTTCGCATAGAGATTTAGATTGGATACATGGAGCACACCATGCACCATACTATATTGAGGGGGTAAGGTGAAAATATAAGCAATTTCACCAATCTATTCTAGGATTTCAAGCGGACCCACACATCAGGGACTCAGCTTTCCTCTATTCTTAAATACAAGTTCACACACAGTGAAGTGCAATTCATTCCTCTTGGCATTAGCATACGACTTCTATTGATTCTGGCCTCTCTTTACCCTTTTCTTGATCAGAGCGACTTTATCAGCGTACAACTATAGTTCTTCTGACCTCAGTAAGGTCCTCTCACCAACATCATCCCAGTGAAGCGATAACCAACATGACCTCCCATAAAGAGATTCATATGGAGGCATCCCGATATTGGCTTGGTAAATATTATTATAAGTGAACTCAGCTAAGGGTAAGTACTTCTCCCATGATCCACCCCAATAGAGTACACATGCTCTCACTAGATCTTCTAAAGTCTTAATTGGTCTTTCTAACTATCTGTCAGTCTGAGGGTGATAGGTTGTGCTGAATTTCAATCTAGTGTCGAGTTCCTCATGTACTTGCTTTCACAACTTAGAGGTGAACTTAGGGTCACAATAAGAAATAATTGAACTCAGAACACCATGAATTCAAACTATCTCTCTAATATATAGTTCAGATAGGTTTGTTATCTTGGTAGTGATATTCAAGGCAAGGAAATGTGTTGACTTGGTTAGACGATCCACCACAACCCATATTGCATCATGACCTTTCTTTGTCTTAGGGAGACCCACCACAAAGTCCATATTGATTTGCCCCCATTTCCATAATGTAATTTTAATGGATTGCAGTAACCCATCGGGTTGTTGGTGTTCAACCTTCACCTTCTGGCCATGTGAGACAATTGGATACATATGCTTCCATGTCTCTATTCATTCTAGGACACCCAAAGTATCATTGTAACTCTTTAAACATATTAGTGGTGCTAGGGTGTAGCACACCATGAGCTCCTAAGTCCTCAAGGGTGAATCCTCAGGACTCAAATGTGACTTTCATATTGGGTTCCATCATTCACTTCCATCGAGATATGTGTCTAAGGTTTCTTCATCAAGACTTTCATCAGAACCAACTCCATGTCATCTAATTGATCTAATACAAGCTTGGTCAACAAGTTAGGATAGGTTTATCTTTATTTGGTACCTCAACTCTTGGATCCATTATCTTGATCACGAGATTCAATCTTAACCTATAAAATCCAAACTTCACTTGATAATTATATCCTCATCTAAAATTTTAAACCTAAATATTACCTTGCTCATCTAGTTTTCCCAACCATTATTGAATATCTCATAAGGATGTGGTAATACCTCAAATCCTTAGTTATCCTAAAGCATTTCAACCTAAGTATTTATTCCTCATATCATTTCCATTTATAATATGGCATGTGTCTATCTCATGTCTTGCACTCATAACAAGATGAAATAATCATTTGGTTGTAGTCAAAATACAAAGCTCATCCCATTCCAAGAGTAGAGACTATGCCTCACACATTACCATTTTAATTTCATATTTAGGTTGAATCCCTCTCAACATGACTCTAAGCCATAGAGGCTTTTCATGTCACAATCCCTTTTTTATTTCTTGAAGTCAAGAGCCTCCCTCACTCTAGGTTTTGTGCAATTTTATTATCACTTGACTTATTATATTGTTTTCCATTAGCCTTAGTCATGTCCTCAAAGTCTCTAGGGTGTCGGTATGTTTGGAGTGATCCCATCCCTATGCATCTAGAGAATGCCTTTCGTATTTACCCCTTGGGCACCATGATCTCATGAAGGTGGCCAACCTCCTAACCCATGGGCCTTGGGCAACCATAGTTTGTACCCCCCCCCAAATATGGTCTTGTCCATTCAGGGAGAAATCAACTCCTACTTCCATCAGTCTCATCCTTTCTTGACCTTAGGATTGTCTTAGGGTTCTATTGAGATGTCATCAATTTATTTTATCTCACTACTCATCTTATGTGAGGTTTCCTTGATGATATCCAAGCACATTATTTCCTTTGAAATTCTTCCACCAGAATTCCCTTCATCTCTTAAGGTATCCATAGTTTTCTTTATGCTTCTTTATTGGGCTCATGATGACTTACCCATCTGGGCCTGGTTCCACCCTATCAGTCACTTCTATAGTGATTTTTCTTCATGTCCCTTAGAGATGGTCATACATGGTTTCAAGAGCCATACACAATTTATGTTCTCTTGTGTTCTATGCACTTAATCCCTCACATCAACTACAACCATGCTCAATATTTTTGTGGTCATTATCCCATTTTCACTTTCTCATATTAGGCTGCAATTTTTATTAAATGTTCCTCCTGGAATTAGCTAGTCACTTTCCTTTATCATGTTTCATGCATGTGTCTAACCAAAAGCAAGTAGAAAACTTATTAAACCATTTCTAAGTTTTCTGTTATGTCATATCCATTCATCATCTCTCAAGGTTACACCAATTTCATATATACAACATGGTGGTGCTAGACCAACTTATGTGGGTGGCTTATCAAACATATATCAAAGTCCTAGTTCCTTTAACCCAAGACTTGAGGGTGTCTCATAACTCTATTAGTTCACTCAACCTTGTGAGCATTATATGATCTAGATACCACCACTTTCCCTCCTTGGTCTAGAAACCTCAGGTTTACCTCCTAAGCATTGGTCATCTAAACTGCATGACTTAGCCAGTCAAGCGCGTACAATGACAACACATGATATGGCATTTTCTCCTTAGATTCCTACTCAATAAATTTCCTTACCCAACATAAGTAGACCTTAGAGTTCAACACCAGGGATTACCAACCCGAGTATAAGGCTTCACATCATATCACCATTCCTTACCTGTCTAGGATCTTGGGACTCTCTTTCCCTCACCTAGATGGTCAGTACTCATATCATCTACACATATATATAAGAAGCCTCTTTATCTTTTCTAGAGTTTGGTCCTTCCAAGGACATCTAGGGTATGAAAAACCTCTAGCGTTCATAGTAACTCAACTCATCCACTAGGGGTAGTCCAGTTTAGGAGATACCATACAAATATCTCTTGTGATTCCTCATGTATTTTTTTTGGAAAACTCATTTCATGATGGAGTCATGCAAAGCATGTCAAAGTTTATACATCAATAGATAGGAAACTACACACACCATTAAGGTGGGACTGCAAATTCCAAATAAAATGTTGTACTATTCTTATGCAATTTGGTGATTGTATTTGCTCGATGATTTTCCTATCTTGAGCATTTTTGGAAAGTAACTAGCCATTATCGATGTAATAAACCATGTATTTAATGAAGCCATGGCTTTAGTCTTGGATAAGCACCAAAGTTATCTATAATTGCCATTAGCGCTACTGAGAATTTGTCTTAACTACTATCTTTGTGAAATTATAATCTTTTAATTTCTGAAGTGCCAAGTGAATAGCCGCAACTTCAGCTTCAAGAACAGATGATGTATAGATAGATTGTGACCAATCAAAGAGCCAAGTACCAGATGGAAACTTTTCCACTACTACAATCAGTGCTTTAGTAGGAGTGACTGAAGCATCAAAATTGACCAAAATACAATCTTGAGTATTCAGATGAAGTGTAGTTATATTTATACCATGGTGTGGAGTGTTAAATGATGTAACCATACTATTATCAAATGCATGATGAATATCCCTGACTATATACATAGAAGCATTAAGGATTTGAGTAGGCTGATGATTTTCATTTTGAAAAACAAGTGTTCCTTGCTAGCCATAACTGGTAGGTAACAACAACTAAAAGAACCATATGGTCATAGGATGAGTGAATTATTGATTCAATCTACTAATATTTTGAATAATAAAAAACTAGGGCTTAGGATAGAAATATTCAACTTCATCCATATCGATAGACTCCTTGGAAATCACACATTATATGTAGAATATCTTCTACAGCTGCAATACAAATCAGGCAAGAAGTAGTCAAAGAAATATGGCGAATGAGGTGTTGTGCTTTAGTCATTAGGGCATTATGACCTATTATCCATAGAAATAGCTTTAGCTTGGTAGTATTTTCAAATGCCACAGAGCAGCCCATGTACCCTGTACAATTAGAGCTATATCTACAATAAGTAATTCATAAGCAATAGTTGTAGAAGATAAGCCAGATTGTGTAAGATTCCATGCCCAAGAGCCATCCTCGTAGGAAGGGTCAGGAGGAGTAAGAGACAAGATCTGGAAAACAATAGAAGTAGGAAAGAATTGTTCAATAAATTGTATATCCCAATTCCCATCCAAGGTGACCATAGATGCAACTTTCATATCAGTAAGTTCTATAGAAATTACTTGTAATACAGATGAAAAATGACCTAGAAAATCAGGAACCCAATTGTCATACCACACTGAAGTAGTAATCCCATTACCAATCTCTTTGTAGATGTGTTGCATAAGTAAAGACATTAGGGAGCAAATAGATCTCTAGAAAGAAGTAACTCTACCAATATATGAAGGTTGAAAAGAACTATATTTCCATTCCAGGCCTTTGATCCATATAGAATTCCTTTTATTTACAAAGTCTTAAGAAAATTTTAAGATTAATGCATGATTCCATTCATGCATAGAGACTAAACCCAGTCCACCATCTTGTTTAGAAGCTATAACCTTATGCCAATGAAATAAAGACATAGATGAGGAGGACACACCTATGCACCAGATAAATCGTCTAATAATCTGGTCGATCTGATCACAAGTAGCCATTGGAAGCACATGCGTATGCATAGCAGAGGTAGGAATCATTTGTAAAATAGATTTTACCAAACAGACACAACCTACAAAGGAAAGTGTGCAGGCCGCCCAACTGGATAATTTTGATTGAACTTTCTCATGAATATAAGAGTATAATTGCTTAGTGACTCTACCATGAATCACTGGAACACCTAGATATTTTCCAAAATCATCCAAGATAGTCATACCAGCATATTGACATATTGTTCTTCTCAATGAAATATCAACAGTCCATGAAAAGAAAATAGTACTTTTATTGGTTGAGATGGTTTGGTCATATGCCCCTTCAAACTCCTCAAAACACCTCATGATAGTGATAATATTTGGCAAAGTTGCTTTTGCAAATAACATAATATCATCTGCAAAAATAATATGGGAAACAAATGAACCCTACTATGAAAGCTTTAGAGGTTTCCACTAGTTATCAGTGACAACAACTTTTATCAAAAGACTTAATCTGTTTAGACATAGGACAAATAAATATGGGGACAAAGGTTCACCTTGACGAAGGTATCTGGACACCTTGAACCCCGGTAACTTGCACCCATTATAGACAATAGAAATCTGACCTCTGTAGATTGAATTCATAATATAGGATATTATATTGGATGGAAGGCCAATCTTTAACAGAGTATCAAGAATGAATGTCTAGGACATCTGATCATATGCTTTAGCAAGATCTATTTTAATATCCATGGTCGGCGTAGAATTTGGTCTTCTTATATTATGCATTAGTTCTTGAACCAATACCACATTATCTGAGATACACCTACCCAATACGAAGCTTGACTGTTCTTCAAAGATCCAGTTGTCCATATAAGATTTGAGTCTATTAACTACAATCTTTGAAATGATTTTAAGACTAACATCTAGGTTCCCAACCTTCTCTTTCTTAGTCACACTCTCTGAGGAGTTAACCTATCACTGGTCCTAACTTCTCTTTCTTGGTCACACTCTTTGAGGAGTTAACCTATCCCTGGTCCTAATGCTAGGGGTTCCCCCTTTGTATACGAGGTTGGGACTCCTATAGATTCACATCTTATTCTCACCTAGTCAACCTTATCCGATGAAGTGTACACATTGTATTATCAAATCTTTGTCTGACATCAAAATCTAAACTCAACTTCTCAAATCTTATTGAGGTCATCATAAACCATATTATGTCATTATATATCACTAAACTCCTCATTCATTTCCTCTAGTATTCCTATCTCAGAATCCAACATGCATCACCCCTCTGACTTAGAACTAATCCCATTGCCATCTTTGATGTCTCTCACTTCTATATAGGTTCATGTCTACTTCCTACTCATATATGAGTGGGATCACCCGACTTTTTACTCATAACTCGATCATAGGGTTTAACTCCCTCATAGATCTTTTCTCCACTCTTGGGTTGACCCACCTTAGGTCCGGACACCGATCCTAAAAGTTGCACTAAGGATTATGCAACCCCTTATTGTTTATGTTTCACATGTATATCTAGGTCCTTTACATGTATCATGCAAGCCTTCTTCTACGTACTTGCATGAATGGACAAACTAAGGTATCCCAACTTATTACGTATTATGTATCCACTTCCTTAGGGTTTATTAAGGTAGGTTTATCATTCTTCTCCTACTTTGATGATACTCCAGGATTTAGGTTTAGGGATGCGTTAGGGACTACAACTTGTACCTTAGGGTTTTGTGATTCCCTTAACACGCTAGGGTTGTTCCCCAAACCATACCTAGTCTCATCTAGGGTTTACCCATAAAACATTTTCTCTTTAAAATTATGTCCACTTTTATACATTATTTGGCAGAGGATGCATTAATCCGCAATATCCATAACCACAGTACTCAGAAGGGATAAAGAGAGCAAATACAAGAACATAGGGTTTAGGGAGCGAAGGGGGAAGAGAAGAGATGGAATTAGATGAGAAATCCTAGATGTAGTTTATTTTGAGTAAAATCCTCTGACTTTGACCAGGCCAAATGAATAGGCCTGTGAGTCCTCGTAAGCCGACTAGCGGTGCAGAGGAAAATCTTGCCAACCCATAGGTTGTGGTCCTTTATAGACATCATTGACTTTGGAAAACACTATAATAATTCCCTTTGGGCTCTACAAAACTGTTAAAATTAATAATTATTAGAGGTAAAATAGTAAACCAACTCTGATACCAAATGTAACGAATCCCTCCCCCTATTATACCCTATTCAGGCAGAACAAGAGGGCAAGGGCCATTACCAATAATATAGGATCAAAGGTTTAGCAAATAACCAGAATTAATTGATAACATTTTCACTAAATAGGATTGCATTTGTGCAAGATTAGCTTTCTAAAAGGAATTACATAATATGGTTTTCTAAAGTTTTACAACATGAAATAAATCTAACTAAATCCTCTAGAGATTACATTACTTTTTGTTCGGTTCCTTCTTCATGAGAGTCCACTTTCCATTAAACTTGTAGTAATAACAACATATTATCCTAAAATGTCGAGAAACTAAAAGTCGGTCAATATAACAAGTTATATTGGTATGTGGGGGAAACAAAAGATTGCATCTTAGTGTAACAACATAATCACCACAATTATTATTACAGAATCTAAATTATCATTTTATTAATAGCTTCTCGACTCATTTTTACTCATCCTATGGTACACCCTCTCTTAGGGTTTTGTCCCTACAACATACTTTAGGCCACCTCTCAATCTGGAGTTAGGTGCCATGTTGGCCACCTCTTTATATGGATCTAGGTGTCATGTTGGTCTTCCAAATTTGGGGCACGACCTCATAATACGTTCCCAAACTGGGGTCTGGTCTGACCTTCCCAATCTGGGGCCTGGTCTTTAGTCTTCACCATGACTTTTCATTTCTTTCCATTCTCAATTTCTAGAGTTAGTATGCGAAGTTCGAGCAATTTATAAGCATAAATTATGATAGCCATTGTGACTTTATAGATTGTAGGAATTAATTAAACATGCAAGCATTTAATTTTCAAGCAATCTGGAAAACCACAAAAAATGTCGAGAAACTAAAGTGCTTATTCATAGGCATAACCACATACCTGGATCAAGTGTTCTTGATGTCCAAGCAAGAGCAATCAGGAATAACCAAACAAGCAACCAAGCAAACTATCCTGAAAGTTAAAGAAATACACTCATGTATCATTGTTTTATCCAAATCATCATTGAGACTGACTTGAGTCTCATGTTAGGGTTTCATTAGGGTTTTTAGGTTCATAATCCCTAGCTACCAATTTTTTCGTGACTTTTGGGTTGACAAACCCTAATATTATCATTAATTGCACCTTTAATCTCCAAGAAACCCCAATTATCCAAATCATTGGTTTCTAAGTTCACATAAGTTCAAGTTTCTATTTTTATTTAGAAAATATCAATCTTTTATTATCAATATCAATTGAATACATTAGAATCATTAAATTTTGGAATTTACTGTTCTAGCTCATTAACTACATTAAAGACAAAAACTTTACGTACTTTTCGAAGTGAAGCATATTTAGATAGTGCAAATATTTTTATTGGATTCCTTACATTTTTCTGAGCAAAAACCATATATTACATGCCTTTATCTGATTATCCTACTAATTACTAGGATTTTTACAAAATAAAACATTTCTGACCAATCAGGGAATGTCACCTAGGCAATCCAATCATTAAGGCCCACACCATGGGGCCACAGCTGAGCCAATCGGCTTGCACCCTACTGGCACCTGGGCTCACCCGTTACTAACAAAAAAGAAAGGAAAAGGACAAAGAAACCCTCACCGCTTAAAAGAGAGATTTGGGGCAAAGGGGTCGTTTCCTCCTATTTCCTCTTAAACCTCCTGCTCATCCCCCATTTGCGAGTCAGATCCCTGGGTGGTCAAACCAAGCTGTTGACTTGGTGAGTTGGTGTGTTTGTGCCTCGAAGCAACAAGCGAGGATGCAGTTCCCTTCGCCTAGTCTTGTCGATATCATCAGTGATTTTCAATTGACTAGGGGAGACCGGATTGAGTGAAACAAACTAAACCTATGGCAGAGCATAGGGAGATGGAAGGTAGGGAGGAGAAGAGGCATGATAGGGAAAATCAGAGGTCGGGGAATGATGGTGAAGTTGAACAGGGTCTTGCGAGCAACTTGTGGTCTCACATGAGAATTCATCCCATATATATACAACCTTGTCTATGGAGGGGGTAGCTAGTGAGGTATAGAAAAGGGGGATTATTGAATAGCCTTCCAAAGGTGGTGAAACTAGGGACCACTTGACTCAGAATCATCTCCCAAAGATTTTGGAAAGATTTCCAATTTTGTTCATGCACTCATTTGTGAGAGAATCATTCAGGAAAAGGGGTTTTACTATTCAAACCTTCCTTGTTCATCACGTTCTAAGAGATGATTCCCCTATCGTCAGATCTCTGATCGAATGGTTGTGAGTCTGCATGATGCCAATATGGTCCGGGCCAAAGATTTCCAAATCAAAATAGAAATTGTTACATTTAATACATTTCCTTTTAAAGATGAACTCTTTAGAGAAACTAGTAAATTTAATATTTCTCTCTCCATTAATCCTTTTAATTCCAAATTTTAAGGAAAAGTCCTAAATGAATTCATCTAGACGTGTGCAAAGATTGGGACCAAAATTAGAAAAGAAAAGGGACTTTTCTTCATATGCAAATCTTCCTCTAATATCATGCATTTAAGGCATCAAAACTAATCCTTTTGTCTTTCCTTCTTTTATATTTTCTTTATTTTGTCTATTCTTTCTATTATAAACCATGTGCAATTGAAAAATAATTAATAGTGCCCATTGATGCCAATTTCTACACAATTCTCTCAAGTACACATATTTATTATCTATTTTCCTTTTCTTTTTTCTTATTATGGGATTTTCTTTTTTCCTTTTTCCCTTTTATCCATTATTGGATTAATAAGACAATATAAATTATGAAATCAATTATTCAAGGGAAATTTTCAAAGAAACAATTCTTTAAAAACAAACCACACAAATTTCGAATCATGTCTCCTATACTAAAATAATTGCATTCCTATAATATAAAATACAACTGAAATTGAGGATATAACACTTCTTCTATGAAATCACAACCCTAGATTATTTTACTATCTTGTGAAAGCCTTGGTAGTACTTCAGAAGTTAAATCTTTGTTGTTATATCGTGAACCCCTTACTCTTGAAAAGGTATTTCAAATATGTGAATAGAGGTTGAATACAAAGTATTAAGGTCTACTTTGGTAAATAGGAACCCTATGTGTATGGTCCTTGCTATGTTAATGAAGGTAATACCTAGAACAATATGTTTGTATTTGTCCTTGCTTATATATGGATTTAGTGATATCAATATTGTGGGTTAGTGTTTTGATTATGCTAATCTATCCATTTATGTCACGCTATAATATGTTGTCTTAGTTGATGCTCGTTCAACCCTAATGAAGAACAAGGGATGAAATAAGCTTTACTTTTTAAAAATTATATCCTAATCATATTAGTGATTTGCCTAGGTAATTGCAAAAGAGAGACATAATTACACTATATTTTGATAAAATAACTACTCTTACATGATGTATGATCCCTAAGGTTAAGGGGAAGGGATGAGTTTATAAATTCAAATATTGTGATAACAAATTCTATAATAATCTAAGGCTTAATATGTAGGACTCAAGAGCTATGAGCTATGTATATATTGCAAGCATGATTTGTCAATAATATGTGATGAATGCAATCCATTGGAATTATAGTAAGGGCTTGTAAGCCAATGTTCAAACCTTGATAAGTCACAAGGAGGTCATGATGTGATGCGACATAGGCCTTGGGAGACCATTGTGTTTCATGAAATCATTAGTAAGGATTAATCTAGTATGTTTTATATTACTTGTATTTGTATTGGTGTCTATATGGTATCACTTGTTGCCACTTACTTTTTTCAACTCAAAAATAAAATATGATTCAAATAATAAAGTTATGTATGATGCATTATAATGAAGAGGGACCTAATTAATTATTTAGGAACCCTGAATACCATGATCCTTCCCCAACATCAATAATAAGATGATGAAACATGTTTGTCGCACATAGGATGAATTCCGTGTGCAAAAGGCCTATAGTGGATTAGACCCTGAAGGTTAAATTATAGAGACTTAGGAGAAGTTCCACGTATGTGGAAGCAAGAACCCAACTCTCCTATTGTGTTTTAATATGAGGATTAGAGGTTGAGACCCCAATTCATGTTATGTGACATGATGATAAGAATAATGACATAAGTTTAGATGTGTTACATGATACCAATATGATATGTTGTGTATGACTTTTTTGCAAATACTATGTTGGGATAGGATCACATTCATATCGGGTCACATTACAATGGACTAGGAGGATTTTCCACTAGATGTTCCAATGGGATATAGGTGCTTCCATTTATTTTATTGCACTTTGTTGTAAAGCTGAAGCCATGTTGACATTTTTTATTTATGAATCATAACCTAGTTGGATTCACTCTGACCAGGTGGATAAGTATGCTCATAAAGACTGATATTGTAATAGGCACACTAGACTTTTAATACAATCGATTTGATCACATTCATGAACATTTAGTATCTATTGCTAAAATTGGAATCATGTTTTCTTTTTTGAATAATTTATTGATATAAAATAAGTTTGTTATGTAATATAAAATGTACATCTACATTGAAACAACTATTATTTATCGATGGATATAGGAAGTGTTGTCACATATTCTACCAATTTTCCTAGAGGGAAAATATATTTTTTTGGCAGGTGTCCCTAGAGTATGCTAAATAGTCATAAAGTAGCACTTAGAAGAAAGTTTAGTCATATTCATCAACTTCTGGAAGCATATGCTCCATGTGTTGAAAGAAATATGCAAAGGACAATGATACTCTTGATTCATCTCATGGGTACATGCTAGATATTTGACTCGAGATCTAGAGATAATAAAATATGGTTTAGCTGTCAACACATGTAGTACATATGAACCTTTTACAGGGTTCTAGCCATAGAGCCTGACACAACCACCATCATAACTATAATTCACTTACTAGATTTCATCATATTTGGAGAGGGGCTCTAAATTGACAATGGTTTTATTAGTATTTATATACATCTATAATTATGTTTCATAAAATGTGATAAGTGTATTACTTGTTCATTGGTACAAGCACTAGCAGAGATACGAGTTTCAGGGACAAAGCATGTAACAAACCAAACCCATATTAATCATAAAATCAATATTAGCTATGCTGATTAATCTAATATATCTTTTATGAGTTTATTAGAAGATGGTAATGCCAAAGTAAAATCACAATGAGAATTTCTTAATCCTAGTTGTGTGATTGAGATGATGTGAATGTACTAGAATTGGAAAATCCCAAGTTGGGTAATGAATGATTGGACACATGCGATGTAAATGTAAACCTTAGATTTTTTCATTTTAAGTAAATGGTTAGGTGTAAAATTCTTGTATATATATACATACATACATACATACATACATATATATACATATATGCATATTAAGTAAATCGTTAGGTGTAAAATTCTTGTATACACACACACACACACACACACACACACACACACACACACACACACACACACACATATATATATATATATATATATATATATATATATATATATATATATATATATATATATAGTCAGGCTAGTGTACACTCGAGTGTACCAGAGGCATCGTACACCTCAGTTGTTTTTAAAGATACAATAACTTTTTTAAAAATCTAAATGATTGATCTTCGTAAATACCTTAAGAACATACTATATAATAAATTTCAGCTCATTTGGACACTTATAGGCCGTGCATCTAAAGGAGGAAAAAATCATGCATTTCAAATTAGTTTTGTGCATCGATTTTGTTTTCCTTGGATGAGTGACTTACACTCATCCAAATCAGCTCAAATTTTGTATATGTCCTATTATTATTGTAACCATGAAGACCAATGAATTATATTTTGGAAAAACATGGTCTAGATAGGAAAATACCATTGGGGTGTACAACATGATCTATACACTCGAGTGTATTCTAGCCTAACTCTCTCTCTCTCTGTATATATATATATATATATATATATATATATATATATATATATATATATATATATATCTGTGTGTTTGTGTGTGTGTATCTATATATATATATATATATATATGTATATATATGTGTGTGTGTGTGTATATATGTATAGACATATATAGTATATGTGATTACATTGAAGTTAAGACAAAATGGAGGAAAATAAGTATATATGCATAATGGAAAAGCCTTTCACGATTAAAGGACTTGAGTAATTTATTAATTGAAAACATATTAATAATATTATTTTATTAAAATTTTAATGTATTTTTGGAAAATATTAAATTATATTCCCAACATTAAAGTAATAGATGCAATTAGAGTTCAAATGTTAAAGTTATTTCACTTTTTAGTGATTAGTTGCGAACAACCCAATGACTAAATGAGCAACCCCATTATGCGTGAAACCAATAAGGCATGCAACCCCTCAGGAAAGATTTCCCATCACACATGCCTAACCGTCGAGGGTATCCCATCAAGAAAGAATCCCCATTGGATATAAAACCCCATGGAACGAACGAGCAACACCCCCGTCATGTACAACCAATCACACAAAACCCCATAAATTTTGATATACTTATAGAAATTCAACAAACTTTGTTTTCTTATATTTTTACTTTGATGTTCCATCCAAATAGACCTAAACTACAACAGAGAAGGTATAGGATGACTTAGGTGATGATTGATGATGAATCTTGAAAACTATAGTCAAAATGAATAATTCTTTGCAGATTCAAGCTTCAAAATGTCATATCTTCTCCCTTATTTTTATTTGAAGGTTGGTTGCATAAAACCTTGTTATCTTCTATTTTTTATTCTCCTTCCTTCTTTTTTATTTTATTTACAAGGTGAATCACTAATACAAGACTATTCTTCTTCTTTCTCACCTCCACACTCTAATTTCAAGATAAGGAATTCGTACTAAAGTGGTTTTAAGCCATATTCTTTCTAAACCAATGTCTAGATGGAGTTACTCTAGTTATATATTTTCTAAGACAGACTTTATCCTTGTCATTTTTTCTCTCTCTGATCGATGTGAGTAAATGTGCATTTAGTTCCTACATAGGAGCTTTTATTTCTAATATTCATTATCATGCTTTAAAGCATTGTAAATTATTTATAAGTCTAAAAGATTACCTCTTAAGATGAAACATCAAATTCAGGCAGTCCATTCTATGCTTGTTATTTCTATCATAAATGCAAGCTTTATATTTCTGGTTATATTTCCTATTTGAGATTGAACATATAAAAGAAATACTTAAATTGTGATGAAAGACCAAATCATACCCTTCTTCTATGAATTCATAACCATAGACTATTTTACTATCTTTTAAGTTAGGGTTGTGATTATGCTAATCCAGTTATTTATGTCACTATATGGTATGTATTGTAATACACTATCTTAGTTGGTGCCCGTTTAGCCTCTATGAAGCATGATGAATGAAATGAGCTTTAGTTTTTCATACTCATATCCTAATCATAATAGTGATTTTTCTACATAATTGCAAAGTAAAGACATAATTGCACTATATTTTGATAAAATATTTGCTCTTGTTTGATGCATGATCCCTATGGTTAATGGGAAGGACTAAGCTAAGAATTGAATATCATGATAAACACTTACGTAATAAGGTAAAGCCTAATTTGTAGGACTCAAGAGCGATGCACCTTTTATATATTAGAAAATTGATTTTCCAGTAATATGGGATGAATGCAAGCCCTTGGGCTTAATAGTGAGGACTCGTAATCCAATGTTCAAACCTTAATAAGTCATAAAGAGATCATGACGTGATGAGACATAGACATTGGGAGAACATGGGTGTTACATGTGATCAATAGTTAAATCATAAGCTAGTAATTGTTATTTTACTTGTATTTGTATTGATGTCTATATTATATCACTTGTTGAATCTTACCTTTTTATATAATGCATCACATGAACTCAATAATAAATTATAACCTAAATAATTAAGTTATGTAAGATACGTTACTATGAAGAGGAACCCAATTAATTAGTTAAGGGACCTGATTACCGTGAGCCATCCCCAACATCTGTACTAGGATGATGAATTGAGTTTGTCTCACATAGGATAAATTCTTTGTGGAGAAGTCCTAGAGTGGATTAGATCGTAAAGGATAATCTACAGAGATTTAGGGGAAGTTCCACAATGTGGAAGAAAAACCCCAACCTCTTATTGTGTTTTATATGAGGATTAAGGGATGATACCCCAATCTTATTGTGTGACATGATATTAAGACTTGTGACATGATTTTAGATGTGTGGAATGATACTAATATGATATGTTGTGTCAAGACCCAACCTTGTACTAAGGTGGGAATGAAGGTAGAGAGGATGTACCCCTACCATAATAGAGGAGGACATGGTCTTTGTTGTTTGTATTAGTGCTTCTGGCTAAACCCTAAGGAATGGATGGTGAGTCTTGTATGTGAGCATATGGTGATGACATATACATGGCTAGGTACAAGTCAAGTAGACATAGGGAATCATATAGAAGTGGTCAACATGACTATATTGTCATGATCTTATCATTGTTTAGAGACTTGTCGATGGTTATCAGATATGTATTGATTCTCTAAATTATAATTGTGGACTCCTTACTGTGAAATCATATACTTTTTGTGTTATAATATTAATATTGTATAGATTCCTTCCAATATAAAAGTATGTCTTTTTCCTATTAAGTAAAAATGTTACTTGATACATGTTGTACAATTACATGGTTAAATTTTTAGATGCCTATCTCATAAGAGTACAAATAATGAAATAGTATATATGGCCACTCTTATGCATATTTGATCACTTAAACATTGTCTAATCAACCAATGGACAATTTTTTCAAGGTTTAAATCTGAACGAGGTTGCTTAAGTCTTGAGCTATGCGCCCAACATCATAGTAGGTGATCTTATGTTAGATGTGTCTAGTAGTTCCAGTACTAGGGGTTTTGAGAGAGTTTGTGTGCAAGTGTTGATATGAAATTTTTTATAGAATAAATGATTTTGTATGCATGATCATAGTTGATAATGATTTGTGAAAAAAACTATAAAACATTATTACAAAAATAAATAAGGAACCTGTTATATGCAAAGTGTAAATCTAGAGTATTATGTTATCATTGTTGAATTATCATCTTCAATTTTTTCATGTTCCAAATTGATTAGATCCGACTTTGGGGTTTGAGTTTTATCCAAGTCTCATTTCAGATCCTTAATAATCAAGTTGAGGATGATTATTGGGATTGGGTTCCAATACTTTATTATCATATCTTATCTTGGTCTTAGTACAATAACTTAGCATATTTTAGGTCATCTTCATAACCACATGTGTTTATTATCTCTGATGGGAAGTGATTAAGAAAAAGGAAGATACAAGAAAAGATTCTCGTCAGGGTTACTAATCATGTAAAGGTAAAAAAGGAATAACAAAGTAAGTAATGAGCTAGTTAAAAGAAGGGAGAGACCATAGCTTCCTACACACACACAACCTAATTGTTGAAAAGGATTTTTTTATTGGGTGGAAGTGATAAGTTGAATAATAAATAGGCTATGAGAGTAAAGCTAACACATAAGTTGTGTTATATGTGATTCGTAAAAGTGATTGATGAATATTCTATGAAGAGAAATTATGATCCATCAATACTCAGATACCATGGGTAGGTATTTGAGTAGTGGATGAATTCATTACTTTAAAATCTTAGGTTAGACTATATTTGGTTTCCCTAGCTAGGTACCCAGATGTAGAAATCTGAATATATAATTATACATGAAATGAGATGTTGAGTAAAGAATGAGACATGCAAATACATGTGGAAATGGTGATATGTAATTGAGAATGTAGTGAGTTAATGATTGATTATTTTGTACATAAGAAAAAGGGAAACAACTTGGTATACACAAAATTGCAAATTGGAAGAGAATTATCACATGATATGAATAGAATTTTATTAAATACTAAGACTTACGGAGAATCTTACATGTACATGAGCATGTGACATATATGAGAATATACCTTTGTCTTGTTAGATCTATGTGGAAATATGATGGAAGATAGGTACAATGCATAACTAATAATTGTATGTATGTTTTATTTCTTCCATTATGTGATTCCAAGCTTTCACTGTGGATATGCCTACCATATTCTAAATACATATACATTTAAAAATGTGTCGTTAAAAAATATTTTTGAAATAGTTCCTCACTTCCATTTAACTTCTAAATAAAGATCAAGTATACCAATGCTATTGTGGGGATATGGGTATAAAAAATATGTGTCTAATGATGATGATGAATATATAAGAATAGGGTTAACATAATATTGTTATAAAAAAGAATGATAATGATGTCTGGGGGAATCAAATGAGTGTAAATGAATACATTGTAGTATACACATAACACATTTCATGTTTTTTTCTTATGTAATATTAATGAGTAATGTGTAAGAGGATGATGTTGAGAACTACACATTAACATGAGAAACATGATAAAATTATGTGATGATGAGGTAAAGAATAATGATATTGTGTGGAAATAGTAATGTGTTATGCTTTGTGATAGTGTGATGGGATTTGTGAAAAGTCCCACTAAAATGGGAGCAAGAACCCAACCCAATGTCGATGAGTTTGTCTTAGAGAAAGTCCCATATGTACATATGGGAGTGAGACCTCAAGCCTAGGGATTTGAAGTAGTCCCACTATGTTTGTGAAACCCCGCCACACCAAACGAGATTACTCAAAATAAAACATGCGATCCACAACTAATTATCCACATTACTAGAAAAGAGGGTAAATTAAAGCCAATCTCAACATTACCATTATGTTTAGAAACATTACATAAAGGTCCAACAACCTATATCACATCACATACCATACCAGGTATTTACATGCATATCCAATGGAATTAGCCACAACATGTATAAAAGAGAGATGTTCCACATATACATGTCATATACAAAAAATAGGCACACTACCAAAAACTTGAATCATGTTCATATCATCTATAAAACATCCCATGCCCAGACCTTAGAGTACATGGACGACATCAGGACTCTACTACAACTACTATCTGACCTTCTACTCCTACTACTCTACAATTTGGTCTTCTTCAGCACCACAATCCTAACTGCACCGCTGACGACCACCTAAAAAGATGTAGTGACCCACGAGGTGAGACCCATGTCACAATAACATATATAACCCTCAACCAATGGTTATTGATTATAACAAGTTATACCATTAATCAAGTTAAGTAGATTAAGGATATTAAAACAAGTTAAGCATGCTAAGTAACTAAATAAGATAAATAATGACTAGAACATTATATAGGGGAAACAGGTAAGTCTACCACTTTCTATAAAGTTGTTTTCTCTTACCGCATTATATAAAAACTAAGCGGTATAAGAAACAAGCCAAGGGTTAACGTCTAATGTGAAGCATATTTAACCCTAAACAAATATACTACATGACTGGATTATGTCTTATATTAAGCCCTGAAGAGTTGAGGTATACCACTCAACTCCAACTAACCACTGCTAAGTCAAAATCAGTGTCATATAAGATCTAGGAGAGTCAGACTTCTATGATATAATCCACCCTCGATCAGTATGAATCTGCCGTAGTGACATATTAATTAAGATGCAAAATAGCCTAGTTCATCCTTGGTATATAGGTCGTATCACTAGTGAACCAGGGTATACATAAATCCAAACATCCAAGGTACAACCACATCTATCCTCCATCTCATCATATACATTAATCTATGAGATACGATTGTAGTTGTTCTCCTGCCGAGGTATGACCACATCCATCCTCAAAATCTTGGGATCAAAATGACAAGGACACACAATCTCAAGAACCCCACATACTCAAGAGTATGCACTCTGAGTTTTCCCTCAGGAGTACTCATTTCACCATCCAGCAAGCCTTGACACCGAAATGGATCTATGGCACAAGATACTACATTATTACGGTTTCACTTGATTAGTTAATGCCAATTGGGTATATTTTAACTACATCAATCAAGTTACATACAAACCCTAAAAGAATTCTACAAAAACATGGGTAGATTGCAACCTTAGAAGATATAAAATGTATGAAACATAAGTCTTATCACATCATCACATAGTACTATTCCATTGGCATCCATATGTCCATACTGATCTTCATATCATCATAGAATTTCAAATCCTTATCACAACATATAGAGGATAAAACCTCAATAAGGGCACAAAGCCATGTCCAAGGTCATAATACCATTCACATTGTTTCCTATAAGAACGTCATTATTTTTCCATGCCTCATGAAGTCATGTTGGTATGTATGCCCAGAGAGCCATTCATATGATAATTGTAATGGCATAATATGTAAATGATTTGATTAATAAATAAAGGCAAGATTCCAATTTATTCTATTTAATTTAGTTATGAAATAATGATGTAACATTATAAATGTCCAGAGAATGATGTTTACTCAATGATGCATGTTTTCAAGTACAAGACTTGAACGATGAGATCATACAAATGTTAAGAGTATACATATACATTCTCATTATGTCCCTAATCAGTTGTTATTGTGGAAGGTTGATAGACACCAGTAACACCAGGTTGATAGACACTAGAAACAAGATTGAATGTTGAGGAGGATGACTACTCCGTGGCTAGAGTTCAATCTGGATATCAGTGACATAGGAACTATACAAACACTATAACACCATACACAGATTGTAGGTTGAAGTTGTTCTCCAACTTCTCATTTACTTGGGTAGCATTGATGTGTGACTAAGGAACCACTCATTGCTTGTGATGACATAAGTTGTTATGGAGATTTACTACCAATGTAATATGGGACCTATAGGGTCACACACATAGGTATTGATCTATAACAAGAGTTTAATCTTGAATGATGATTGAATTGATTGCTAAAGTGTTTAGGTATTTAATTCACGCAATAGATCAATTGATAGGACTGCCAACTGACCGTCTCACCTAGTGAGATGACTGTTTGGAGTGTCAGGTTGATTAGAAATAAACTGGCTTGAGTTCTACACAAAATAGGCACCAACTGATCGGATCAGTGGGTGAACCAATCAACTTGAGTAGAGTGAGATGATCGGTTCACCAGCTAAACTGATCACTTAGTTGGGTTAGAGGAAGGTTCTAGTAACTTCCTAAATTCATGAGAAAGTTTGATCATTTCGATTGCTCAATTCTATTGATGCTAGGAATTAATGTTTACCATTAATTGGAAACAAATTGCCAAATTCATGTGCAATTGGGAAACTATGAAACGACTCTCTCGCTGAGAAAAATGATTCTCTCACATGTCATACGACCATCTCAGATGTCATCTAATCAGTTTGGTTCTCACATGTTACAAACAATCAAGATCTTCTGGTCCCTTCCACTCCCACACAGATTGGGAACCCAGACCCTAACCCCTCTTATAAAGAGAGGGGTATTAGAGCTTCCCAAAACACAACTCAATTTCCTTTGACAATTATTGTCCTCTCTGGTTGTGGTAACCAATAGAGAGCTCAAGCTAGTCCTACCCACTAAAAGGAGGGATATCAAGGGAGAAATAATTGTGGGAGGGCAAGTTGGTGACTAGTACACCAATAGGAGGGACAACTCCTTCTCCTATCCATTCTAGTAGGATGATAGGAGTTTCATGCGGTCCATGTGGACTTCCATATAGGTGTGGAGGTAGTTTTATGCTTCTAGGAGGACAATGTCAACCTTTAGTCTGTGGTAGAGACTAGGAGGTGCAATAGTCAAACGAGTCCTAGTGCAACTAGAAGATAGTTGTGCATCTACAATGATGAAGAAATGTCACTGGACTTGATCTAGGACAAGGTATATCCTCAAAACCATCCTTCCCAACTCATAGTTATTGAAGTGATTTGGTGGTTTATGGAGAATATGACAGTTAATTTTTTTTGTTTTAGTTGCCTATTCTATACCCATATTTCCCTATAGTGGTATCTGAGCCACATGAATCTATTATATTTTGGGATAATCGATATGATCAGATTTTTAGTTTTATTGTTTAATTATTGCATGTGATGCAAATAATTTTTTCCAATCAAAAATCACACATAATCCCAAATGAATGAATATATATATGCAATTTACATGTGTCACCCTAAAAGTGAGTTTTGATGGTGGATGTGTGACGTGGCTCTGACCAATAACCCCTATTATCTATCCATGGTTGTGTGGTTGGTTAATCCTTTTATCTCAGTCTATGTGTCAACCCTCTATCCTATCTTCCCAATGTAAAGTTAATTCTTTCCTACCCTCTCTCCCCTCGATTATAACTTGAGGTTTCTCAATAATCATGTAAAACTAGGATAGTTTACTCTCCTATTATGATGAATAAGAAATACATTCTAACAACTATCTCATATATGAACTGACCAGCTGGAGGACTGAGGAGGACCAGGTGGACGAGCCGAACTAATCAGTTGGTGAAGCCAACCTATCAGATGGAGGATCCAACATATGGTGGACATAAGGACTAGATGACCGGTGAGACGACCGACCGACCGACCAGGAGGTGGCCAATCGGTTCAAGGGTTGAACCTATAAACTGGATTGACAACCACGAATCTTCATCAACAATAGGTTTCTAAATGTGGTGTAGACCCTAGGTTGTGGTAATTCCTTGTGGCTCTAAGGAATTGCATTAAGCTAGCCATAACCATCTCTTTTCATTTATTACATGTTTTCATTATGGAATATAACATGTATATGATACATACTATATATGTGGTGATTGTATAAAGTATATGCATTTATAAATACAAACTCCCTCAAATTAAAATATTAATCCTTATATGCTTTCAAAAAGAGGCACACTTGAAAATCTTGATCGACCAAGCATAGGTTACAACCAAGCATGGTGCGCCATCTATCTCGTGGAAGTGTGATGGTAATAATGTAGGTTCTGCCCAAGCGGGGTGCATTATTATCATGTTGGCTTTTGGGTCAAGCTTAACTGGTGATTCTTAGAGCATCTAGGCCCAGAGGCACATAGATAATTATGGAAAAAAGTTGTAAATACCGTCTATCTGGAATTGCATATGATGCGATTGGCAAAAGTTTCCTACTTTGTTAATTGATTATGTATTGCAGCATTTGTCAGGTCATAGTTGAATTATCTTAGATTTAGGTCCACTAGAATATTGTACGTTGTAATATTCTTAATTGATATGTGAGGGCTATCAATTTAAATAAAATAGTGGGAGCATTAATTAGTTAAATACCTAATTGTAATCATCAAATCAAAAGTTTTTGATAAATGCAAAATCTTCTTATAGATCAAATGACAAACAAATTCGTATTGCGATCAGTCCTTAGGAAGGACAAGCTTGATGAAACAAATTTCCACGATGGATTTGGACTTTGAGAATGGTTCTCAATGAGGAGTGTAAGATCTACATCCTTGACAAACTAGTGGCAGAAATACCTACTCCTGATGCGCCTAGGGAAAAGGTGTATGCTTACTGGAAGCATACCAACTATGCCTTGGAGATAAAATACCTTATACTTAGCTGCATGAACTATGAGTTGCATGAGAAGTGCAAGGATATGGGTGTTCTTGAGATGGTGACACATCTTAAGAAAGTGAACCTAGGCATTGCAAAGCAAGAAAGGGATGATATCATAAAGACACTACTTGAGTCTAAACTGAGAAAGGGAACCTCAGTAGAAGAACATGTGTTCAATATGATTGGTCTTGTATATCATCTTGAAGAACTGGGATTCAGTTTGAGACAAGAGTTGGGCATGGATATGATTCTAAAGACATTGCCAGAATCATATTTCCACTTTATTGCATGTTATCATGTAAATAATATGCCCAGACCGATGTCAGATTTTCTTGGTATGTTGATACATGCCGAAGCAAGATTGAAGAAGGACAAGTATGTGATGGTGATCAATAGAACTGAGTCCAAGGATCAAACCAAGACTGAGAAGATTTTTGAAGTCAGTCCCAAATCCAAATCTTCAACACTCAAGATGAGGAGAAATAAAAGTAGAAGAGGAACTCATCTTTTGTACTTGAAGCCATTAACAAAGAAAAAGATGGGGATAGTGATCTCCACTTCATATTTTTATGTTATTGAGATAAATCTATCTACTTCTTCATCTTGGGTACTATATACTGGATGTGGATCATACAAATGTTCGAATATGTAGGATCTAAAAAGAAGTAAGTCTTTGGAAAAAGGCGAGGTGGAACTGTGAGTTGCTAATGGCGCAAGAGTTGTGGCAAGCATAGTTGGAAACTATAGTTTATCTCTACCCACGAGACTTGTAATAGAATTAACAAACTGCTATTATATACCTACTATAAATAGAAACATCATTTATGTATCTTATATGGATAAGGATGCATTTGAATTCCATATTAAAAATGGTTGATGTTCTATTTTCAAAGATGGGATCTTTTATGGCAGTGCCCCAATGTCTTATGGTCTTTCCTTATTGGATCTAAAGATAGATGTTTATAATGTTAATACCAAAAGATTAAAACTCAACAACACAAACAAAGCATACCTTTGGTATTGTTGTATATGGCACATACACGAGAATCACATATCTAGACTCCATAAAGATGGTTATCAAGACAATTTTCATCTGGAATTAATAGAGAATTGTGAATCTTGTTTGTTGGGAAAGATGGCTAAGACCCCTTTCAGTGGTAAGAATGAAGGGCTAGTGATCTACTAGGACTCATACATACTGATGTATGTTGACTGTTTCAAACAAATGATATAGGTGGGTATCAATAATTAATTAACTTTACTGATAAATTCAGTAGGTATGGCTATGTTTATTTAATGAAACACAAGTTAGAAACTATTGATAGGTTCAAGGATTTTATGAATGAAGTGCATAACCAACTTTGAAAAAGTATTAAGACACTTTGTTATGATCGAGGTGGAGAATACATAAACCAAGAGTTTGATAACCTTCTTAGAGCCCATGGGATCATACCCAGTGGACTCCACCTGCAACACCTCAGCAAAATGGTGTATCAAAAAGAAGAAATCACACATTTCTAGATATGGTGTGATCAATGATGAGTTTAGTTGAGCTTCTAACTACTTTCTGGGGATATGCTCTAAAAACTGCCGCATTTACACTAAATCGGGTACCATCTAAATCAGTTCAAAAAACACCATGTGAGATCTGGACTGTGAAGCATCCCGATATGTCTTATATGTGGATTTGGGGATGCAAAGTTTATGTTAAGTAAATATTTACTGAAAATCATGGCCCTAAATCTGATAAATGTTTTTTGTTGGATATCCTAATGAGATAAAGAGGATATTACTTTTATTCCCTATCTGATAACAAACTGTCTGTTTCTAGGAATGATGTATTCCTTGATATGGATTTCATTTCCAAAGAAATCAGTGGGAGAAAAGTGGAACTCAAAGAGGTTTGAGACCAATAAGAAAAAATTGAACCAATATATGAATGATAGGAACAAAGAGAATCATAATGTGTTGTGGAATCTCAAATTCCTCGAGTGACACAAGTACCTCGTAGATCTAATAGGACACACCTTAAACCTGAAAGATTTGGATATCTTGTAACTCTAGAAGGCAATGTGTTGGTCATAGATGATGAGACAATAAACTATATAGAAGCTGTTGAGAGACCACAATCTGAGAAATGGCTTTAAGCCATGAAATCTAAGATGGAATCTATGTATACCAACAAATTATGGACTTCGGTGGACCCACCTAAAGGGGTAAAACCCATAGGGTGCAAGTGGGTCTTCAAGAAGAAAATCGACATGAATGTTAAAGTACAAGCCTATAAGGGCAGATTGGTAGACAAGGGTTTCAGATAAGTTTTAGGTGTTGACTATGACAAAACATTTTCTCCAATGGTCGTGGTTAAGTCCCTCAAGATCATGCTTCCCATTGTAGCTTATCATGACTATGAGATTTGGTAGATGGATGTTAAAACCACATTTCTTTATGGGAATTTTCTTGAGGATGTGTACATGACATAGCTTGAGGGTTATATAAATCCAAAGGATGCAAATAAAGTCTGTAACCTACAAAGTTCAATCTATGGATTGAAGCAAGCATCTTGAAGCTGGAATCTTCATTTTGATGAGACAGTCAAAGAGTTTGGCTTTATTCAAAATGAAGATGAACCTTGTGTGAACAAGAAGGTTAGTGGGTGACATTCCTCATATTGTATGTAGGTGACATACTAGTGATGGGGAATGACATCCCTACTTTACAAAAGGTAAAGACATGGCTGGGAAATATGTTTTATATGAAAGACTTGGGAGAAGCATCCTACATCTTGGGGATAAAGATCTATAGAGACAGATCAAAGAGGCTTCTTGGACTAAGTCAAAGCACATATATTGACCAAGTGTTGAAGTGGTTCAACATAGAGAACTTGAAGAGAGGAAACCTGCCTTGTTATATGGAGTTTCCATCTCTAAAGTTCAAAGTCCCAGTTCTTGTGAAGAAAGGGAACACATGAATTTGATTCCATATGCCTCTGCAATTGGATTAATCATGTATGCAGTGTTATGTACCCATCTAGACGTCTCAAATGTCATAAGCATGATGAGTAGATATCAGTCAGATCCAGGTGATACTCACTGGACAATCATGAAAAACATCCTCAAGTACTTGAGAAGAACTAAGGATCAATTTTTGTTCTACGGATGAGAGGAAGAGTTGGTGGTAAGAGATTACACCGATGAAAGCTTCCAGACTGATAAAGATGATTGCAAATCACAATCACGATTCCTATTTTTCCTAAATAATAGATCTGTAAGCTGGAAGAGTTCCAAGCAAGAGACAATTGTTGATTCTACAACATAGGTTGAGTATATTGCTGCATCGAATGCAGCAAAGGAGTCTGTATGGATTAAGAAGTTCATTTCAGAACTTGGGTTCATTCCAAGCATTAGCGAGACAATCGAGCTATATTGTGACATCAATGGAGCAATTGCACAAGCTAAGGAAGCCAGATCGCATCAGCACTCAAAGCATATACAAAGGCGGTTCTATCTCATATGAGAGATTGTGCAGCAAGGAGATGTAGAGATTTGTAGAGTACCAACTGAGAACAATATTGTTGATCCCTTAAAAATGGCATTTTCATAGTAGAAGCATGATGGACGTATTAGATCACTTGGAATACAATTTGTGGGTGACTAGCTCTAACTGCAAGTGGGAGTGTTTTGGAATGTATGCCTAGAGAGCCAATCCTATGATAATTGTAATGGAATACTATGTAAATGATTTGATTAATAAATAAATGTAAGGTTCCAATTTATTTTATTTAATTTAGTTATGGGATAATGATGTAACATTATAAATGTCTAGAGAATGATGTTTACTCAATGACATATGTTTTCAAGTATAAGACTTGAACAATGAGATCATACGAATGTTAAGAGTATACATATACATTATCATTATGTCTGTGATCAATTTTTATTGTGTAAGGTTGATAGATAAGAGTAACACATAAGATACCATGATGAGTCATGATATGATTATCAATTAATCTAATCTTCTTATATCCTCATAGAAATATATGTCCATCACTAAATTATGTACCATCTGAATGGTGTATAAGACATCATATATGATATGATATGGGAATGTTCGATTGTGTCTAAAGGAATTTAAGCCTACATTGAGAAAGTAGTTTCTTGAAAAGGTTAAATCTACAAACCATGAAAGTGGAACTTTACTATTAATCCCAATCCAATAACAAAAATGTTTTGTTGATAGAATAACTATGTTCCAAAAGAATAAGTGGGAGTAGAAGTAGAACTCAAAGAGTTTGATATCAACAAAAGGTACAATGAGAACTAAGAGAATCACGAGTTTTTGTGGAATCTAAAGTTCATTATATAACAAAAAACAAGGTAGTACTACTAGAACACATCTGAATTAGAAGGATTGAGAATTTGACTAATCGGATGAGTTGGTCATAAGATGATGAGCCAACAAGTCAACTAGAAACTATTGAGAACCATAATATGAGTAATGGCTCAAAGAAATTATGGGGTCCGTGTAAGCTAACAAGGTAGGACCTTGGTAGTGCCACCTAAAGGGGTAATACCTAAAGGGTGCAATAGGGTCTTGTTGCAAAGACCTACATGGACAACATAAAAGGACAAATTGGTTGAAAAGATTTTCAAATCAATTCAATATGTTGAACATGATAAAAATCTATTTACCAATTGTCACACTTGTTGTTGTAGTTAAAATAGACATAAGATTTGGCATATGAAGATCAAAACTAGATTCCTTAAAAGGAATATATGAGAGGATGTGTATGTGACACAAACTAAAGGTTTTATTACTTCAAAAATGCAAATAAAGTCTATGAACTACAAAGTTCAATCTGGGATTGAAACAAACATCTTAGAGATGGGGTCTTTTGACTTAACAAGATAGACAAAATGTTTGACTTGAATCAAGATAAAAGATGAAATCTATAATTACAAAAGATTTAGTGGGAGCATATATAAAATATTCCAATATGATGAGGAATAATGACTCAATATATTGTGAATATTGAGAACTAGCATGAAAACATCTTCCACAATGAAGGATTAGGTGAAGCATCCTATGTGATAGGGATCAAGGTATATAGAGATAGTTCTTGAGAGTTTCAAAACATAATTTTGAGAAAATACATTAGCAAGATGTTGAAAGAGTTCAACACAAAATGATTCAATGAGAGTGAATCAAGATTAGTCTCTCATGAACCATATATTCCAGTTCTTGTAAACTATGGAAATGACATGATTAAGATGCCATATAATGGATCTATCATGAATACTATAAATGTACTTATCCCATATAATCTTGTATGTATTGGACATGACAAGATGATATTAAATTCCAACAATGGTTATTGGATTGTCACTAAAGATATCCATTAGTACTAGTACTTAATGATAGATTGCTAGTCATAAAGGCAAGCTTCCGATTCATGATAGTTCCACTCAGTTATGAGATAATGAGGAAACATTATGAATGTCTAGGGAATGAAAATACTCAATGACGTATCTCTTCGAATACATGAATTAAATAATGATATCATACAAATTCTAAGAGTATGTACATTCTTATTATGTCCCTAGTCAGTTGTTACTATTGAAGGCATATAGATACTAGTAACACGTAAGACTAGAGTGTGAGTTTGTTAATGACAGAATCTCATTAGTCATGATATGGAATATCAAACCAAGCAAACATATACATGTTATGGAACAATATATCAGACATACCCACTTTCCGAGTGACACATGGAAACCATCATTTGTTGTCATAGTCATCTTTCATAGTGAAGGTGGTGATTGTGGCTATGAGACCTAAAATCACTAGATTGACCACATGTCAATTGATGTGCATTGACATCATCAAATGTAACCCTTAAATAAGGATTGCCATAAAGGTGGTGATTGGGTAGATGTGACACATGGGGACTGACTGTGAGTGATGTAGATGGAATTTATCCCACCTACTGGAGTTTAATATCCTGGCCACTTAATAAGCAAGATTGGGAAACACATGTGCATGCACATGTGAATCAATATATGATATTGAAATCACATATATATCATATAGTCTGCTCTTGGTTCAAGGAACATTTATTGAACATTGAGAGGATGATGATTCCATGCCCCGAGTTCATTCCAAATATCAGAGACAAAGGAATTACACAATCACTGCAACACCTTAAATAGATTGTAGGTTGAAGTTGTTCTCCAACTTTCCATTTACTTGGGTAGCACTGATGTGCGACTAGGCACCACTCTCTACTTGTGATGTCATAAGTTAGTTATGGACATTTACTGCCAACGTGATATGGGACCTATAGGGTCACACACATAGGAACTCATGTAAAATAAGAGTTTAATCATGAATCATGATTGGATTGATTGACAAAGTGTTTAGGTATTCAATTCAAGCAACAAATTAGTTGACTGGACTGTCAACCGACTAGCTCACCTAGTGAGACAGCCATTTGGAGTGTCAGGTTGATCAGAACTGAATTGGCTAAAGTTTTGCACAAAATGAGGCACCAACTAATTTTCTCACATGGTGAACTGATCAGCTCAGGATGAGTGAGACGACCGGTTCACCTGGTGAACCGATCAACTCAATTGTGCTAACCAAAGGTTCTAGTAGCTTTCTTGAATTTGTGAGAAACATTTCTCATTATACTTGTTCTTTGATAGGTACAAAAAATTAATGTGTATCATTAATTGGAAATGATTTTGCCAAATGCAGGTGAAAATCAGAAACATGTGAAATGATTGGTTCGAGCCGCGAACTGACCATCTCACATGTGAACTAACTTGTTTGGTTGCCAACCGACCATTTTTGGATTCACAGGTTGTGAAAATTCATGATCTTCCAGCCCCTTCCACTCCCACACATATTGGGAACCTAGACCATAACCCCACCTATAAATAGAGGGGTAGTGGGGGCCTCTAAAAATTGTTGTCCTCTCTAGTTGTGGTAACCATAGAGAGCCTGAGAAAGTCCTACCCTCTAAAGGGAGGGTTAGCAAGGGAGAAATAGTTTTGGGAGAGCAGGTTGGTGACTAGTACACCAATGGGAGGGACAACTCCTTCCTGTCTATTTTACTAGAATGAAAGGAGTTCTAGTTGGTCCACGTGAACTTCTGTTGAGGTGAGGAGGCTATTGTCTACCTATAGGAGGACAACATCATATTGTAGTTTGTGGAAAGACCAAGAGTTGCTGCAGACGTCGTTCAACTCTATTATTTGTGGTGAAGACCAGCTACACATACACCATCCAAGAGCAACTAGAAGATAGTTGCACTACAATGAGTTGTAGTCACTAGACTTGCTCTAGGACCATGTATAAACTCATTATACCATCTTTCCTATTTAATAGTAGTTTACACGATCTTTCTCTTATGGTGAATATAGATAGATAAATTTTTTGTTTCCACTGCCTTTCTATGTGGCCATATTTCCCAACAGACTATGACAAAACCTTTTCCCCAGTTTCCATGATGATCATCCTTGCCATTGTAGCTTATCATGAATATGAGATTTGGTAGATGGATGATAAAACCGCAATCCCTAATAGGAATCTTCTTAAGGATGTGTACATGACACAACCCAAGGGTTTTATAAATCCAAATGATGCAAATAAAGTTTGTAATCTACCAAAATCAATCTTTGGATTGAAGCAAGCATCTCAGAACTGGAATCATTGATTTCACAAAATATTCAAAGAGTTTGTCTTTAGAGAATGTATTTCCAAGCTAAGTCTTTACCATCTATAAAGTAGGTATGTCATTCCCCATCAATAGTATGTCATCAACATACAATATGAGGAATATAATCATGCTCTCACTAACCTTCTTGTAAACACATGGTTCATCTTCACTTTAGAGAATTTTTGACAGTTGATGGGAGAGGTTGGTGGGTGTGTGTGTTTTCTCCTACATCATTGGCTCAAAAATGGCTCATCTTCAACTTTGTCTACCTCTCTTGCTCCTCCACCACCAGCCTATGGCTCTCACAATGAAACAACCTATATGGAGGATACCAACTTGGATACCTTGGTGAACTCCATGATGGAGGAGTTCATGACTCAACCACGACATGGACAAGCTACGACAACCTAGACTCCTTCAAGTTCAGCACCATTGCACATACCAACCCAACATTCTACTTCCTCCAGCATGATGCAAGCTTGAAGACAATGACTGATACTTGATGATGAGGATGAAGAAATGCAATTAGCACAGAATGAAGAAGGACAACCTACACATGATGAACAAGTGCATGATAAATAATATGAGGAGGTCACAAATAGAAGAGATAGTCAACTGAAAAAGATAAGGAATCCAAAATGCCTTACATGTAGGGTGATTGCCGCCCACTATGGCAACCACTACCAGGAAACAATGTAGTCATTGGGTATCTTTTTATATTTCCAAGATATCATGAAACCCTTGGGTTTATTTGATGTGATGATGACTGTTGAGGAAACCTATGTGGATCTTCCACACCAGTTCTTCGTTTCTCTAAAGAAGGTCATTGTTGATAGGGAAGATGCTATCTGTGTCAAATTAGGGAATGACAACCACCTCCTCACTACCAAATGCTCAACAACATTTTTTCTCCTAACCTTGAGGTAGAAACTCTTCTAAATGATGAAAAAACAATGAATGATTCAGATGTCTATTTTGCATAAATGTGGAAGAGGTTCATTAGGCATAGCAATTTTTAGTGGGAAAATCAAATACTAGCTTGATCCAGAACCCCTACTTGAGATATGTTCAAAAATTGTTAGTGAATGCCATTTTTTCTTAGTACCAAAATCTAGGGAGTTACACAAAGAAAGATCTACTTATGCTAGGATGGATGCCACAAAGAAAGCATGTCAATCTAGGGGTGCTTCTTATTGATTATATGAAGATAATTCTGTCAAAAAGTAAGAATCCTTTTGTGATGGGAGGGATTATGACTTCAATTTTTATAGCCCTAGAGCATTACTTGACTGGATACACAAAGGAAGAAGGGGAGAATCTAGTGGACCTACAATACCTTATTTGCTCATCTATGATTTTTGTGGTTGATCAGAAGATCATTTACCAGGTCAACCCCCTTTATTCATGAGTCTCACTTGAGCTACCTTATCATGATATACCTCTCCTGGAGGCATATGGCCCATCTCTAGGTTTCTTGGACACTTTAAGGAAATGGGAATAAGAGCATCTTAGGGATACATGGAAATAAGACCCCACAAAGTTTCTTGAAGGCTTGGGAGAGTCACAAGCAGTAGAGTAAAGGAGAACGATGGAGGAGAGAGAGACCCATAGAGTGAGGAGACGATAGGTAGAGACAATACATTAGCAGCCCACAGTGAATGTTGTTGACATATCTATGACACAGGTGCAACTAGAGGCATTCATAGAATGCAAGAGAGCATTGATAGGAGACATGATGTAGTGTGCTTGGACTAAAAATAGATGTACCATCAAATAAAGCACATGTATTACTTTTAGAACACATAGGTGTAGAGGAACCTCTGTGGGGGAAGACTAGTGGGGAGTATTATATGGGTATCAGGAGGCATACCCACCTCCATAGGTAAACTACTAGGGAAACTACTACCAATATCCCCCACCATAGGGAGGAGCACCAACCAAGACACCACAACAACAATGATTATCTACCCTATCACTCCTATACTTTAGTGTCGTGCAGAGGATAGCATGATTCAAAAGTTTGAGGTGGTAGGGTGGTACACCCTTCATTTTACTCATGTTTCATTTCACCTTACCATTTACTTTTGTGTTCATAATTTTCTATCTAGTTCATATTTCTATTTGTTTTTCATACATACATACCATATAATTCATTTTCTTACTTTTTTGCGTAATTTTCAAAAAAATTGTTGTTTGTTTTCCATGCATTGCATTCCAAGTAGATTTTTGGTAATTTTTGCATGTTTGTAGTTAGAACTTGCTTGTTCTTTGCATGGCTTAGATGAGATCGAAGACAATGTGGTATTATTTTGATCAATTTTGCCAAAATTTAGAATTCTTGCCTAAAAGCATCTTTTGACCCAAGCTCTACTTATTGAATTAAAAATGTTGACCTTTAATATAGGCATTTTACATTATCATACCTATTACTAAATAGTCTCAGTTCTTGACTTTTTACATGTGAATCACCTCTTTCATGCTTGTGAATCCCTTGGTTGAATTGTGATTTAAGAAACCCATAAATGCTTAGGGTTTGTTGAATCTCATGAGAAAAATATGATTTTCATATTTCTCATTGATGTGTTGTATCACTGCTTGATGCAATTATTGGAGTAATTTTAATGAAGGATATCTTATATTCAAACCCACACTAGTGAAACCTATTTGTCTCACTTTTCTTTCACCATTTCTTATCTCTCTGCCTCATGAAAGGATGCCAAATAGCACATATTTAGCCTTAGCCACCATTCAAAGTTTGGGGTGGCCATTTCTATATCTCCCTGCTTCACTCTCACCACCATGTTCCCTACCAGCACCAACGACAAAGGAAAAGAAAAATAAAATGCAAAAAGAAAATAACAAATGCTCGTACGTAATAGCATCTAAATAAAGAAAAGATGAGTGTTTCTATGTGATAGCACTCCAACCTCTTACCGCAACCCCTTTCTTCTATTTACATAACCATTGAGCCAAGAAACATCAAACCTAGCTCATTTCACCCTTTATTGTACACATGTGGGTTAGTGAGGATTGACGTATTTAGATTGAATGCATGAAGGTAAACCAACAACTCTAGTCATTTTTTATTGTCACCACCATGAAACAGTCTACTTAGACCTTTATGAAAGACATATGGTGATTATGTAGTTTATGCCCTACATTTGAAGTTTGTATTCTCAATGTTTTATCATGACTGGTTTGTGAAAGAGGATAGGAGAGAGGTGTAATACATGTACTTAGTCATAACTAACCATTTGGTCAAGATACATTTGTTGCAATGCATTTGTCATTTCTTGTTTGCCAAAAAATAGAAGAGATATTGAGTTGGATCATACTTGAGGGAAAGCATGTTTTAAGTTTGGTGTGGTGATGCAGTCCTCTATTAGGGCTTCATCTTATGTCCTTTTCCACTTTAATAACACCTAAGTCTGTCAGAGTACATGTTATTTCCCTCGATATGTGTTTTCTCATAAAATGCACTTATGGATGTTCTTTGTGTATTTTTAAGGTATTTAGTCTATGCTTTTATGGATGAGAGAGAAAGAGGGTGATCCTAGGGTTCATACACCATTAGAGGGTTCCAAGGAAGGTACGAGAGATTCCCCAACCTGCCCCTAGTGTCAAAGACTCAATTAAAGCAAGAATGCCCATGAAAATCCAAACTTCAATCCCAATGTGCTACTTAAGAGCCCAACATTGCTGTGTCACCAAGGAATGACCATGTTGTCAAAGCCATTTTTGCAGTAGATTCAAAGGAAGATCCAACACGATCATGTGGCCCAACATGGAAGTAGTACTAGAGCTCAACATGCTCGTGCCCATCAGAATGAACACCACCTTTTCATCCCAGAATGGTCGTATGACTTGCCACGGACGTGGCACCACCGACTCACCACAGTTGTGCTACCTAACACGATCGTACCACCAGTCACCCAAATCCAAAAAAGAAACCTGACCCATTTCTCTTCCTTAGAACAACCATTCCATTCCACCACAGCCATGCCACCTATTACCCATCCAGTCGTGCTTCCCAACATGGGCATGCTACTAGAAAACCTAGTAGTAGTTTTACACTATATCTCCCATTTTACCCTCACTTGACCTAGTGCTTCCCCATAACCTATATATACTTGGGTGGGAGATGGAGCATGAAGTTATATACCTCTCATCCCATCTTAGCACCCTCTTATCCATTTCCACTCCATTCCATCACCTTCCACCCCAAAAGCCTTCTATTTAGGCATTTTGACCACTTTCCCTCCCATTTCCATGTCTTCCCACCTTGGGGGAGGGAGGTGCTTGAGCAACTACTACCATGGCTTCCCTCTCCTCTACTCATTCTTCTTTCTCCATTTTTTATTTTCCTTTTTTATGAGTTGCTAGGCCCCTTACATGGGCTATTTGGGGCCAGAATTGTTACTTTTATACAATGTTTAGGGAAGTGATATGCAAACATTATAATTTTGTTTGCTAATGATTTTGTTCTACTTTTATATCATTTCCTATAAATTCCATTAGGGTTTGTGCTTGAAATCACCTAGGATTCTAGGGAAATTGCTTATATGTAGCTAATTTGAGAATTGCTCCTAGGTCCAATTAGTAGATCCATAGATAGCTATTCATCTTCCTAAATACTAATCAGTTCTTCTACACCTAAGTGAGAGATTTAAGTAGATAGTTTATAAGCATTTACTGTAATTGGCTTGGAACTTCCTAAAGGCTAGATGGTAGGTGATTTGAGGCCCAAAACCTCATTTCCACCTTCCATTAATACCCTCACCCCTCCACCCCCCCCCAATTTCCCTAGGAGCTTCTATCCTAGAAACCTAGACTTGATTAGATCCTAATATGATTCCACCTAAACCTTAATCCAAGTGAGCCTCACAAGGGTGGATAGGTGGTGATAAGGACTAGTTCCCCTACACACACCCTACTCCATTCATGTCTGATTAGTAGTTTAGGGAAATTCATTAGCATCTATCTTGTTGTTTGGTTTAGTAATCTAAATGAAAGAGTAATGTTTACATGTTATAATCCCCAACTCAATTGACACATACATTCCCCTAAAAAGGCCACACTTTCCATAATTGCATTAAAATCTTAATTTACCATCTTGTTAATGCTTGCTTCAATAATCTCTTTACCTTCCCAGTTAATTTTTCTTGATTTT
Organism: Alisma plantago-aquatica; assembly: GCA_963693085.1. NCBI lineage: Eukaryota > Viridiplantae > Streptophyta > Magnoliopsida > Alismatales > Alismataceae > Alisma > Alisma plantago-aquatica. Next base: position 586,854,563 of record OY856414.1, read on the forward strand.
TCCTTATTCATTTTAATTTGGTATTTAATTGTGTTTTAGTCCTAATTGCTAATTTACTATAGTGTTCTTCTTTCATTCCTTGTCTTAGTGTAATTTGCGTCTTCACTTGCCTAACTTCCTTTCTTTCTCTTTAGAATTAATTGTCTAGGGTTAGCTTAGTTTTTTATTGCTTGCTCCCTATAATTGTTTTCTTGTTCACCTTTAGTGCAATTAACAAAACCAACATCAAACACTTCCACCCTAGACTCCCAATAGGAGCCTAATTGAACTAAAATACCTCTAGTGCCCCCTTTCTCCCTTGGGTTCGAACCCTAACTTGTTTCTTTCCTATACGATAACTTGACCATGTGCACTTTTGGGTGATATATTTAGTTTATGTGAGTGATCCTATTAGAGATATATAAATTTAAAAGACCCATGTTGTGTTCCTAAGGGGCATCTAGTCAAGTCAATTGCCTATGAGTTCCTGAAGACACTCCATGATTTTGCCTTACTAAGATTCATCATCGTGGTTCTAAGCATGTTAAGAACTTCATAAGGCAAAAGGATTACTTCTTGATATGAAATAATATCTTTCTTAGTCCATTTGACTGTAATAGTACTTGGAAGGTTTATATTTCTGATTTGTTGTCTGAGATTGAAAATTTTAAATCAATACTTAAACTATGATGAAAAACCAAATCATGCCCTCCTTCTGGAAATCATAATCGTAGATATTTTTACTAGCTAGTGAAAGACTTACTCCTGTACTTAATAATTTAAATTCTTATTCATATGTCTTGAACCCCCCTTATTCTTGTAAAGGGAGATTTTAGATATGTGCATAAGGATAGAATAACAAGTATTCAGGCTTAGCTTTGTAAATAGGAACCCTAGGACATGTGACTCTTGGTATGTTAGTAAAGGTAATACCTAGAATGTTAATATGTGTAATTGTCCTTTCTTAAATATGCATTTGAAGATTTTAATATAGTGAGTTAGGGTTGTGATTATGATAATATATCCATGCATTTCACACTATGATATAATTATGATATGTTAGATTAGTTCATCTTTTTTCAACCTCAATGGGCCATAGTAAGGGATGAAATGAGCTTTCCTTCTTCATTGTCAGATTCTAAAGATATTAAATTTTCATATGTAGTTGTAAAGAGAAAACATATATCACTTTTGATTGAGAAAATACCATATCTTCCATTATGTATGATCCCTAGAACTAAGGGGAAGGGATGAGTTTATAATTTTAATATCATGATAATTACTTAAAGGCGTGATCTATATGACTCAATTCATGGTCAATGATTGATGTTCCTTGTATAGATTAGAAAAATGAATTGTGAGTAATATGTGATAAATTCTAAATTCTGGGCTTAACGATGAAGGATGGCGTGCCAATGTTTAAACCATGACAAGTCATAAGAAGTTCATGAGATAGAGGCCTTGAGAGACTATAGGTGTTGCATGTGATCATAAATTAAGGCTTAAGCTAGTATATATTGTTTTGTTTGTCTTTGCATTATCAAGATATGGTATCTCTTGTTGAGTATTACCTTTGTTACACAATGTATCACATGAACAAAAGAATAACATATTGTTGAAATGATTATAAGATCATAACTATAAAGAGAAACTCACTTCATTTGTTAGGATCCCAAAACATCGTAAGCCTTCCTTATGTATGTACTGATGGAAAAATGGTTATGTCTAACATAGGATAAACCCTATATGGAGAAGTAATAGGGTGTATTAGACCCTAAGGACTATTTTGGAGAGAGTTATGGGGAGTCCCTTAGATGTGGAATTTAGACTGTAACTCTCTTTTTTGTGATATAAGGATAAGGGGATGAGACCATTCCAGGTAATGTGACATGATGATAAGAATCCTGAGATGTGTGGAATTATACCAATATGATATACTGTGTTGAGACACAACTGTACACTGAGGTGGGGATGAAGGTAGGGAGGCTATAGACCCCTACCTACCCAGAGACAGACCTAGGCTTTGTTGTTTGTCTTGACATGGCCATATAAACCCTAAGACATGGATGTTGGGCCATGCATGTGATAATAGATACAAGTAACTATATCCATGGCATGAAATAAAATTAGGCAACCAGTTGTATTATTTCAACTGTTATCATTGTGTGGAACCTTGTAGATAGAGATTTGATATAAAGGTGGTCAAGACAGTTGTATTATTATAAATGTTATCATTGTGTAGAGCCTTGTTGATGGAGATTTGATATGCATATATTTGCTAAATTATAACCTTGTACTCCCTGATAAAAAGTTGCATTATTATTCATGTTGAAGTATCCTTGTTGTTTCTCTACCCACTGATATGTTGATACATGTTTCTCTTATTTACTAAAATGTTCAATTTAGCTGATCATGTTGCACACTTAAATGCTTACAATGTTAAATACCTATATAAAGAGAAGATAGAGAAGGAAATAATGTCTACCCACTCTTATCCTTATCTACTCACTTTGACATGGTTGGCAAACAATGAAATTTTTTCTTACATTTGAAGTTGATACAAGCATGCACAAATCTTGAACTATGTGTGAAACATCATAGTAGTTCCTATAGTAGGGGTCTTGTGAGAGTTTTTGTACAACTATTGTTATTAAATTGTTTATATATTTAATTACTGGGATGATCTTGATTTAAAAATTCTCCATGATGAACTTGTAAGTGTTCTTATGAATGCAAGGAAGTTGTTGAATACAAAATGCGAATCTTGACTATCATGTTGGTTCATATAATTTAAATTATGAAGTATATTGATGTGAACGATTATCACACAACAAATTCCCTACAAATGAAATCCCTAGGTTTTACCCTAACCAACGTACGCCAATCTCACCCCACAAGAGGATGAATTAATAGTAGTATAGTTCAATATTGAACCCAAAGGATAATGTCTTTGAGCATTCATGTGATTAAGGTAAGCAAACAAGAACTAGCACATACCACGAACGACGATCGTTTGTTAATTATACTAAGATTGATAATAATAAATGATCTGAATTAAGGATTGTTTATTGAATGATGGAAACACTAGGGTGGAATTGGTTTCACCACCGCTATCTATTATTCACCCTCTCACCACATCATAATAAGCATGAACACACATATGTTGAGGCATGTTAATTCCCCCTTCTAATGTTATCATTTAGACATGATAGACATTACTCTTAGCTCATTATTACATTATCTAGAGATCATTTATCTATCACAATATAAAACACCTATTTGAAGTTCTCATCAAGTGTTTAACAAGAATCAATTTAAATTATGGATCCTTGGTTCACAATTCTCTGCACTAAAATATCCAATGAACGTGTAAACTTGAAGATGTGGTAAAGAGAACAAAATTAGGTAGCGGGTCTAATTCCTACACCTTAGTGAGGGACTACTTGCCCATCAAAATAGTAAAAATATTATCATTGGAAGAAAGGAAGAGTGTCATCATAACGTTAGATAGTGAATCAACAACTATGGTGTTTAGAAGCATGTATTCAAGGCTAGGGTTGAAAATGATCACAGAGCAGCAAAACCTCTCCTTGATGATTGTGTGAGAGAGATATGGATGTATTGTCTTACTTCACCGATGGGAATATGTTGTTGTGGATAAGGGATACTATATGGACGTTAGTAGTGACCTACACCAATGAAAATGAGGCGTCACTAATAAAGCCTCTTTTGATGTCGGATACTTCAAGCCTATAAGATATGGAAGCATTGTCCATCAAGGAGGATGGTCGATGGAAACTAGTGAGTGATGCTTGTAACTAGTTTTAGTAGCCTACTAATGCTAATGGTGGATCTCCTTATGTAGAGGTGGTGGCCTTGTATTCATATGTGGAGGCTAGGGTTTGGAACCCTTCTAGAAACCTTGCACACAAGTCTCAACCACCATGGATGCAAATGAGTTGTGGTGGGAGGTAGACAAAAGGTCCTATGACCCTCAATATCCCCATCAATAGTGGTACATAGGATATCCATCGATGGAATGACCTTGGAATCCCATTAGAATAGTAGGGTGCTCATTGGTTCTGTCGGTACAGATCCATTGGTTTCTGATTAATAAATGAGACAAGGCAATATATTTAATATGTAGGACACTTATCCGCTGGTGCATGTAGGGTGACCATCATTGTACAATGTAGGACTTTCTAAAATTGGTGGAGCCTACCCAACCAATAGTGTACATGAAGAACTAGTCACTGGTGGATGAGAACCAAGTGTCGGAGTCCCATTCATCATTGACATGAGCAGTGCTTCCTTCCAAGGTCATCCACTGGAGGACATGCTCGATTGGTCATTGATGTATGTTTTGTCAGAGGTTTGGTATAGACCAGGCACCAATAGACATACATATGGCCAATCATTATAGGATCGATGGGTCAACGCATGATTTTCATCAATTGCAAAAATCCTTCATTGGTTGATATGTCATAGTTTCCATCAGTGATCAATTGATGGAAAGGCAGGATGAGTCAAACATCCAGTAAGAATTATACCCACTCGGGAGATGGGGTCTATTGGCTTGTGTTGTAGGGACTACATTGATGAAGGTGATGATCGATGAAGACATCAACCAATGAAGGGACTGATCAACAAAAACTTGGTTCGTTTATCAAAATTTTCTTGTTCTTGCTAGTCATGAGACCACCATCTCCTATGCTAGTCAGTATATAAGGATCTCAAACCTACCATGAAAACCAATAATTAAGATTAAAATATTATAAATTATTATGAAATTAATAAAACCTAAATGTATGATACTTCTATAGTATAATGATGGAAACGGATGCAAAACTAGCTGAAAATGCAACAAAAACCAAGATGAATATGCATTCATCTTATTATTGTTGAATGATTATCTTCTACTTTACTACCGTTCAACATCAATTAGATCTGGATTTGGGATTGGGTTTGATCTAAACCTTGAGTTTCATCCTTAATAATAAAATTTAGGATGACTATTAGGATTGGGTACCAACAAAGCACCTCAAGGTACATGATGATGTACTCAAGATATAAACTAGGTCCAGGAAACATCTTCTAGAGCATACATGTATAGGCACTTGGGCGTATTCTCAACCACAAGACACAACTGCAGCTTGCATGAATGTAGTACAACCTACAAATTTTGGTCAATTTCCTCCTTACGTTCTAGGATTATTGTCTTCTTCATTTTTGGGATCCACCTTAGATTATGTTCATTTTCCTCCAAAATTTTAAGGATCTTCTTCCTTTGCATTTGTCACCCGCCTTACATGCACCTTCACCATTTTTTTGGGTGTAAAAATCCCTTGATTTGAGGTATGAAATAATTGATCTTAAAAGGAATGGTTGGACTAGCCATAACCATAAGGTGCACTTTTTTTTAGGAATCCCATCAAAGGGCACTTTAGATTTAATTGTGCTCAAATTGGAGTGGTATTAAGATGGGTTACATGTTGGAGTTGAACTGGAACCATGCATCAATGAGGAGAAAGCTTAAAGTCAAAGCTTGTGTTGCTTTGTGAGCCAATCATCATTATCAAAACTCTACTAGAACCTAGGTCTCTAGGCCCAAGCTTCAGAAATGCTAACATATCTAGTTTCCATCTAGTAAGTGGGGCCTACATCTGCATGTGGCATACTAGTCTTGAGTCATGCAGGAGGCATGTTGTATAGGACAATCTACATTGATGGATCTTCCTTTACAATGACATCCATGAATGGGATATGGGTGTAAATGGACCTTTCTAAATATGCAGTGAAAGGGAAAAGAGATTACGAGGTCACATAGTTAAGCCTTGATGTGGACGTCAAGTATCTAAGTTAGGGAAATTGTAATATCCTAGGATTTGCATCCTTATACAAAGTGATCTTAAATAGAATCGCGGGACTACCCATATCCACAAGGTGTACATCCTTTTCACCTATCACGTTAATAGGTTGTTCATAGCCAATTATTCTCAGCTTGCAAAACTACTAGGATGCTTGACCTATGGGGAAGTTGAATTTTGGTTGTGCGTGAGTGAGGAAAAAGTACATGGTCATATGCTAGTGTTGGTCATTGGGGCCAGTCATAATTCCTAGAAATCTATTAGAGTCTAGTGGTATGGCCTCGACTTTACAACATGTGCATATTCTAGTTCAGTCCCACCACCCATCTCAAATGCATCGCCACTCTCCTAATTAGTCCCACCACCACCACCCTACATAGTCCCACCATCACTATCCTTTGAAAGTACATATTCTAGTTCACTCCCACAACCATACTTAATCCCCCCCATACTTAATCCCAAAACCCTACTCAATATCACTACTTGTCATATATACCTTCCCATTCATACTTGAATCTTTTTTAAATCTTCCAATGCTAACACTAAGCTTATCCTTATACCTCCCTTAATGTCCTAGGATTTGAGGCCTCAGATAAAATGATCTTAAAATGAACGATTGAACTACCCATATCACCAAAAGTACACTTCCTTTTCAGGGATCCCATCACTAAAGAACTCAATGGTTAAGCATGCTCATCCCATAGTAGTACTAAGATCGGTGACCATTTGGAAAGTTTATCCTAGCTTGTGTGTGAGTGAGGACAAAGTGTACAGTTAATGCTAGTGGTGGTTTGTGGGACCAATCATCATACCTAAAACTGTACTAGAGCCTTGGGCAATGGGCACCAAAATTACAAATCGTATCAGAGTCATAACCCCTCCAGTAGGTGGGCCCACAAGGGCATGCGGCATGCCAGTCTTGAGTCGTGCGGTCCAGGCATGACAGAAAGCATTAGTACATAACCGGCCTTTAGTGTTAGTTATTTAAGGCCTTTAGTGTCGGTTTTTAAGTGACACCTATGTGGGCACCGCTAAAAGCCCAACCTTTATGTGTCAGTTCTCAAACTGACGCCACAACCCTTCGCGCGCCACCGAAAACGTACCGAAAACGCGCCAGCAGGGGGTATAGGTGTCGGTTATCCGCTACGATACCGACACTGAATCACCCTCTTACACGGCCGTGCTGGCCAGCACGGCCGTGGTGTCTGGTCTCATTAGGAAAATCGACGTCGGTTAATACTATGGCAACCGACATTGTAAACATATATCGTCACTTTTATACAGATATCCGACACATATTTTATGTCTGGTCCACTGCCACGGCCGTACTGGCCAGCACGGCCGTGGTGTAGGGAAATCAACGTCAGTACTAGTATGGAAACTGACATTGTAACCGTATGTCATCAGTTTTATACAAATAACCGACGCCTATGATTTGATTTTTTTTTCTGTCAGTCTGCAGACCTGCTGTGGCTGGTCGCAAGATGAGAAACCTACAGTTCAGTTATGAACTGTAGGTTTTACGACATCCATTGATATCAGCCAACAACAGGCTACAAATCTGCAAAATTAACATGATGAACAAATTATTATATATGTGATTCACACTCTTGTATAAGAAATTTAATTTATATTATTTTTTCATCACACGCATGTAGAAACCAGTAGCAACCTACAATTCCATTTATTTCATCTCTTTTCACATTCAGACACATGTAGAAACATTCATGTATTGATGATTTTCACACACATATGACAATTCATAAAAATTCATTCACATTCACACAAAATTAATTATGAGAACAAATTTATTTTATTCATCATGTCATCATTGTCATCAAAATCATATTGAAAAATTCCCACTCTTTGCAGGGCTTTTGCCCAATCTTCTCTTATAACATCTAATTCATATCTCGTATAGGGAGCATGTACATCGAAATGCTTTGCACCTGTGTTGAAGTCCTCTATTTTAAAGACCTACAAAGAGAATGACGTACATACATAATTATAATAATATATAATAAGATTCATATCTTTGATATTATCTAACGAGACTATGTATAATACTTGTTGTATGTTATCGATTACCAATACAACATGTTTGATGATTAGGTCCATAAATCGCATCACATAGTAGGCACATGCCCAACCGTTATCTTGTGTAGCACACTATAAATTGAAACATACAAAATATTCAAAAATACAAATAAGCACACTTCACATAAATAATATATACATTGGAGTCAGGAAATTACTTTCACATTCTTCCAAATGAGTGTCAGGCTTTTTTTCCTGGGGACCTTTCCTCCAGCTTTTTTGTACTCTTGTCAAGCCCTATATATGTTAATGTAACACATTAAATTGCATAATTAAATAGTAATGCAATAATAGATGTTAACAGATATAAAAACATAAAATATTTCTCACGAGAATAATGACCTTTTGATTGCATGTCCATATACATCCAACTCACTCCCCGCAGGATCTAGATAATAGACGGTGAATGTCTTGGGGACAATAACTAATAGCTCCCAATGCTTAGAACTACAGTGAAGAAAGTAGAAAATTAATAACTCAATATCTGCAATAAAAATGTAATTTGCTTCAGTCCAAATTACAAGCAAAGTAAACTTACTCGACATTGAATTGAGCTATTATCACCGTCTTATTATTTTTACCAAAATATTCAAAAGCATCACAACAGTATGAAGTAACTGAACCAGGGTCTGTATCTACAAGACTAATCAAAGATGGAACCAAAAATCTCACATGGGAAAACCCAAAATCTTTACATGTCCTATATAAGTGGCTGCAAAACATGTATTACGTATGCATTAATATATAAGAAACTAGATTGCCGTATATAAAACAAGGTATATGGATGTATAAACCAGATTGCCGTATGCATTAATCTCACCTATCCACAGCTCTATCATAGATGTGTTCAACCATTCATACTTAAACAACTCCAAAATATCTTGTATAAATATGTTGTTTCTGAATGTTTGACCTGCATTAATACGTATCCAGAACTTCTATTACGTATGCATTAATACGTATGTTAAACTTTTATAAATAGATTGTTATCGTATGATTTACCTACATCATTCTCCGGAATAGTAACATTTATAGGGAAATTTAGATTATGTTCACCAATCCATACTGCCACACTCCTACAATTAGGACCTATCGAGGCATGTAGGTCCCTTGAAGCCAACTTGGTAGTCGAGGAGGTGGAGGCCGAGATGTAGCAGGTCTCATCTTTTTGACCTGTATATATAATTTCATATCAATTGACTCATATATATATATATATATATATACATACTAACAAAGTAAAGTAATGAAAATTTATCATACAATATCAGTATAGAGGACATCCACTTCGGGCCACAGTATCACTCCGCCTACTGCCTGACCAAGTGTTTCAGCATCTGGGTGTGCATGAGGCAGTGCAAGATCCATCCAGCCAGCGAGTATATGTATGGGGCTCACACGTACCATGCCATCTGGTACTGGACTCCCATGAAACATTCACCCTTTAAGGGGTGGGTAAGCTGATGCATCTGCAACGATATATCCTTCACTTTGTAGTCGGCATGGCTTCAACCCCTACAAATTTATGTAATTAAAGAATGTTATATGCATATATACACAAGCATATCATCTTGAACAGACTAGCTATTATATATGCCATAAAAATACTTACAGAGGACGTGCTAGGTGGGTCTATAGGATTACTCCCAACCTCTGCAGTACGAGGAGTAGGAGAAGAGAAGTTCGCCACATGTACTATCTGACTGGCAGTCTGAGACACCTGCCACTTGTGAAATGCTTCCTCGAGTCTTTTATCAACTGCTTCCTGGAGTCTTTTATCAACTGCTTCCTCGACTCTCCTATGAATTAAGGAATCTACCTATACATGGATAAATGAAATGCTAGTTGCTGATTATTGAATTCCCTTTCACAATAACATTCTAAAATAAGAATAAGTTACCTCAGCTTGTGAAAGTCCCGCTTTTGGGACAGGTTTACGTTGGGATGGCCCAAAGAACGCTTTGATGCCCACACCAGCGCATGCACCCCTTACACGTCCAGGATGCTCTAGGTTACCCAGAGCAACTGTCAGTTCATCCCTTGTGCCCTGAGAGATGAACTTGCCTTCCTTCCTCTGCTCGTGCAGCTCCCGCTAAGCACCATCAACAAAAATTCATAAGTAAACATAACAATAATCAATATCGATAGATTGCTCTAAGAGTTTTATTTTTACCATTTTTGCAGCCGCCTCAGCGGTTGCGGGCTTCGATATCTCTCCCTTCTTGTTTTGCCTCCCATCTATCCACATAACATGACGAGGCAGAGGTGCGGGAGCAGTAGTAGAGGACTCTGCAGTCTCCTGAGTAGCAGTAGGCTGAGTAGACTCAGCCTGTAGTCTTTGGCGAACGCCTACATATCCTCTTGGACCCATTGTGTGGTCGTGCACATTCAGTGCACGCCTTACTCGTTGAGCATCGCTCTTATCCTATTTAGTTAGCAAATTGATTTGGTTAGTAACACTAAAGGTTAATCTTGAATAGGTGAATACATAAAAACGTATATTAATTAAATTGGGAGTGGCGACACTTAATACCTTGAATTCATCTATTTTTCTTTGGGTAACAAACTCCTCCCATTCTCTGGGGTCCAAGTAGTTCCATTGTTGTGTGGCTTCCTTCTTCCTAAATTTATTTTTTAAAGAGAATAGAAACAAAAATTATTAGTGTAAAGTTAGCGAAATACTGATCAATGTCTAGAATTGGAATCTATCAAGAACCTATTCTCAGCATCGCGTATGTAATCTCGGGTGAGATTGGTCCTATAGTTCCTTAGGACCCTCCCAAAACGTTGCATCACACATTTACGATGCAACTTTTCATCCAGGTCGAATATGCTCTGCAAATTAAATAGAATTTCTATTAACTAGTATCCTAAAAATTAGTAATCTACACAAATAGAATTACAAATAATAATAACTCACACATAGTTCCTTCCATATGTGGAACTCTATGCCATGATTCTAGGATAAGACTGCAATGGCTGTGAGTAAGAACCCCAAGATATGAAACAAATGAGTTGCGGTTCACTCCATATGGATTTCCTTCCTGATCAAAATCCACAACCAATTTGGTTCCATTGCCCCTTTGCTGTATTAACTTGTTCATCATTGTGATGCCCCTCACTTTCTCAATTTTCTTTTGCTGCTCATCAAGTGCTGTAATTTCTTCAGGGGGTACATCACCAACCTAAAATTTGATAAAAAAACACACTTACATAATATAATTATAAATGAACATATAGGGATATATTCTTAAAACTTACATTGTCAGGCGGTGCAAGCACGTCCTCACCCTCACTGTGATCATCAGCACGGTCCTGATTAGCCATCTGATACAAGTATTAATACTTACACTTCAACAATTCATCACATTTGCAACATTATATACAAGTTCTAGCTTTATCACTCATACTCATCTTAATACTAAACTTCTTGGGTTTTCAAGAAGTCATCCTTTGTTCAACATCATAAGAATTACATAATTCAGTAATCCATCAACACAACCCTAAATAGGGAATATTGCCACCTCACAAAGATCCTTATGTATATATCATATTCAATTTCAGTAAGACTCAACAAACACTTGTATAATTCATTCTAATACAATTCAAATATGATTTTATAATGTCAATTCAATTCCCAAGCATATTGACCACTGACCTGATTTTTAGGCAATATTCACATGAAATAGCATAGTCATATCCATAGAATTTCCCATGGATCGTCAATTAATTTAGGGAATACTCAGCCGCCACTCCTCTCTATAGAGTTCAAACATCATTAAAAAATTAGGAAAGTTTAACAAGACGTCCAAAATGGAGTTTCCAATACATAATTAAAATTTCAGATCAATTGGATATACCAATAAAAAGATAAAATTCAAATACTAGACTGCTATATTTCAGTTTGAATACATGGCCGATTGAGTTTATCTTGGGTAAAATTGGCCAACAAACAAGTCAAAAAATTCTTCCAACTAATATCTAATTTCTCCAAACCATGTACAAATTTCAACTAAATCCTAGTTGTATATAAAATGCTAAAAATCATTTAGTACACGACTATATTGATCAAATTTTGTATTCATATGTTACCAAAACCCTAATTTTTGTCGATTAGGATTTTCAATTCTCAAACCCTAATTATGTGAATCAAATATGTTTAAATCTTCTCATTAGTTTTAAAACATAATGATTAGATTACCATAATTAATCAAGCTTTAAACAATGTAATAATGCATTCATCAACTTGATGAATCTACATATGAAAACTTTTGAGTGGTTGAAGTAGTGAAGATGTAGCTTAAAACTACCTAGAATTCTAAAACTTGAACTGAAAGAGGATAAATATTGTGTAGAATTGATATGTGAGTATATGTTGTAAACGTGAGTAATATTATGTAGAACAAAATGCAGTTTGTCATAGAACAATACAGAATATTGATGCATGTAAACCACACATATAAAAAGAAAGCACACAACCACATCCATAGGATTAATGGGTGTTCCTGTGATACAGGAAAAGAAAAAATAGGAGGAAGGTTAGGGGAAAACCTGATAATGGGCGTGCAGGAGGGATGGTCGTCGAGCAGAAGGGCTCCGGGCGGAGAGCTGGTCGTCGGCATTGGGCAGAAGGTCGTTGGGAGGAGAGTTGTGGTCGGGCGGTCGCCGGGTGGAGAGCTCTGGTCGGGCGGTTGCCGGCAGCGGCTGGCGGAAGCAGACGACGGTGGAGGCAGCGCAGCAGCGGAGGCGGAGGTGGAGGCAGAGCAGCAGAATCGTCGGAGCAAAAACCCTGATCAGCAAAAATGAATGAAATAGAAGATCGAAGGCAGAGTCTGCCTCGCACTGTTAAGTTTACTATAGGTGTCGGTTGCAAACAACAACCGACAATAGAAACTATATGTGTCGGTTTGCAACAAAACACCGACACTAAAGGGAGGCAAAACATTTCGTGCGAAAACACAATGGCGTCAGTTATTGTCACAAAACCGACGATCAAATGTGAGTAAATTTATGTCTCGCAGAAAACCTTTCGTCATCAGTTTCTGTTTTAAAAACCGACGATGTATGCCAATTTTTGGAGGCAATTTTTTTCTCTGAAAATTTTGGTTTTGGCAGTTACTTTTAGGTGTCAGTTTCTTATTAAGGAACCAACACTGAATAAAAGTGGTACCCGTGTCTGGTCACCCTTCAGAGATTAATGTCAGCTTATTTTATACACCGACACTGTATGGTTTAGGTGTTGGTGTATTATTACAACTGAAACCATTAAAAGTGACGTTATAAGCCATTTTTGTACTAGTGAAGGGTTGTCCATGGTGACATAACCATCATTGTGCTAGTATTTCATAATCAAGAGTTGGGTGTCCATGTGCCATTCTAGGTCTACATTAAAATGGGGATGTATTATGAGGCCATATACAGGAGCCTTAACGAGGACGTCAACAGTCTAAGTGTGGGAGATTGTAACATCCCAAGATTTGAGTCCTTGGATAAAATGATCTTAAAAGGGATGATTAAACTAACCATATCACTAACATATACCTCCTTTTTAGGGAGCCCATCATTAAAAACTTTATGGTTAAGCATGCTCAGCCGAGAGTAATACTAGGATGGGTAACCAAACCGGAAGTATATCCTAGCTTACGTGTGAGTGAGGACAAAGCACAAAGTTAAGGTTAGTGGTGGTTTGTAATGGCCATCATCATTCCTGAAACTCCACTAGAGCCTTGGGCAGGGGGCCCAAGTATTATGCCTCCTCCATGTTGAGAAGGCTAGGCCTGGTCAGGAATCACTTACTCAAACTCATTGACTCTAAGTCAAATTTTATTACTAAAGATACTAGGACTTCTACAGAGGTAGTTGAGATAGATACCAAGGAGGAGGTTCATCTAGCCTAAGAGATGATTGACCCTATCACTAGACATGGGCATGGACACTGATGTGGACGTGGTTAGTGGGATCTTATGTTATTGACAAAAAAATTGCATTGATATTATATTATCCCATGTACATGAGTTAGCATATTATCATGTATGTTTGTAGTGTAAATTTGTTTGAATTTCCTACAATGGAAGAAAAATAAATTAAATAACCCCAAATTTATGAATTACTTTAACTTTCATATGACATTTGGTGAAAATGAACATGATATTTGGACGTTGAAATTAAGATTCATCGGATTATATATGAATTTAGATTCATTGGTCATGTTATCAAAATTTCAACATTCATAAAATAGTTCTCTGAAACAAAGGGACGTTGTAAATAATTCAAGATTAATGTATTAATAAATGTTTCAAGTTGTGTCTATGATGACATATATTGAGATTATACACCTTATAGTTGAATGTTTAAATTGAAATTGAAAAATTCATCAAAAAATCATAAAATAATTTAGGAAAATATGTATAAATAAAAAAATGTAAAAAAACTGGCAATATTGAGCTTTGGGCACATCATTGATATGTCAAAATGTATGTATGATTCATAAGGTACCATTAAATTTGGTGTATTTAGATTGAATGCACCACAATGTTTAGAACCTTCATTGAGAATATGCCAAGAGACGACGTCAAGTTTTTTGGGGATTTAGTTTTGGTGAATTCATTCTGAGATTGAAATGCCCCAAAGTGAGTCTCACATTCATCTTTAAAATGTGCTACTTTAGGAAACAATTATTGGAGGATGTTAGTCTGATATTTGTTAGAGGAAAATGTGTGTTTTTGGTATTTTAAATTTGAAATAACCTCTCTCACCATTGATTCACACCAACTATCAAACATAACAATTCACATTTTTTCCTTCTTTTTAGTGTCACCATGGTATAACATTTAGTGTATTACTCATCACAATGATTTTTGTAGATTATCTTTTTATATGATTTTTTGCAATAATAATGTAGATAATAATATTGGGTTTATGCCGGCCGGACTAAAGATGTATGCCATTTGTGGAAGAATGTTAAAATAATTGAATTATAATCAATTTGGTTTTATACATGTAATTAACTTAGAATTAGGCATACAAATATATGTTTGAAATCCAAACATTCAAATTGCATATGCATTCAAAAAGTATACAAACAATCACCGTCTAGTGGGCTCCAACTGCATTTCAAATAATGAATTTCAATTCAAAAAAGTTGATCACATTTCGATTAATACCATATTTGATGTAGAAATCCATACATATAATTATATAGTTGGAAAAACTACTACATACAGAAAAGTAGATATTTGCTATGTAAATTTAGTTTAGAGTAGTAATTCATATATATCATACATGGTTTTAACATTAAATGTATCACTTCAAAAACCAAAGCATGAGTTGTTTTGGTTTTAATTTTGTCCTGCTAGAATTATTCTTGATAGGTATAAAATTAGAATCACCTTGGCCGATTTTACGCACATGAGTTTGGGTAGGGAGAAAATTTAGGTTTGGTTCACATACTTTTTTTGTATAAGATGCTCATATCCTTGTGAGTTGAATATGTAATTGGTTTATGATTTTAGGAAAAAATATCATCTATATGTAAACCTTGCCTAAATTTGAAACTTTAAATTTTTACTTGAACCTATGAGCATGTGACCAACCAAACCCAAATCCTTAACACATAGAAAAAGGTGCTTGTAATATAATGCCCGCCAAAAATACATCTTTAATCAATACAACTCAATGTAATCCAGAATAGCTGGTTTTAAGTACAAATTTTGTCATCCCAAGTTGATTCCATGTTTGAAATTGATGTTCATAATTAAAACAACGTATTGAATATTTGTACCTTTTGAGAAATAAGGATGTAAGTCTAATATGCTATTTGGGATACACTACTTCTAAGCTATATAAAAGTATAAAACAATCATACTATATACTACAAAATAATATCAATGTGAACATTTCTGCATCACTCCTACATTTATATAATACTTTAACTAAATACAGAAAAAGGTACCATTTGAGTCTAATTCTATGTAGGCATGTTATAGATCGAATTTCAATTGGAAAATACAATACCTGAATCCATATATTGTCGGAAAAAAAAAGTTCGGTAATACTAGATTACACATACACTACTAGGACTGATCATTGATTCTACTAAATATCTGAGCGCACGACGATGTTGATACGACGATGTTGATGGGAAGGTTTTCTATAAAACTGAATCACTGTTCAAGCCGAACCGAGTCAAACCAAATTCATAAGCTATGATGGTATTGTCGATAGGAAAATTATAGAGTTAAACAAATGAAAATTACAACAGTGAGTACATGTTGCAAATGACGGGCACAATGAGATGTAAAATGCAAAATAGAAGTAGATGGCAGGTAATGTGGGTGAGTGGTGAGTGGGGGTTATTGTCAATTATTCAAACCTTAGGTGTTACCTGGGATTTCCGGGAAAGATGCGGTTTTTTTTCTTCTTTCAAAAAACTCTTTTGTTATGTTCCCTCAATATGAAGTTGTCCTATATCATTTTATTTAGATAAATATGCAAGGAATCACCAGATTCACAAAGCGCAGGAACCTTTGCGACATTGAGGGAGCTAAAAAAAGTTGTCATCTTGATGCTGAAAGCAATGTCTAGGTGCCCTTTATTGGCTAACCGGAATCTACAAAACTCTGTTTTTGTTGCATATCTATTAGCTTAACAACTACATTGTCCTAGAGCACATTAATTGTGTTTTGAAACTATGGAGTACGGCAACTCTGTTTTATCAATATTAAAAATAGGTAAAGCCCAACTGTGTGACAGGTGTCCGTTCTTTAAACCATAATTTGAACCTTCCCCGTGTCCTTTTCTATATGCTTGTTCAGCCTCTCTTCTCCTCGCTCAATCTCTCCTCTTCCATGAATTCTGAGTTTCTTTTCTAATTCACATATAGTACGATAAGGATGCCAACATTATTCTATTTACATTTTAGGTGTATATAGCCTTGTTTTGTGGGAGACTATATAGACTCCATGACGTAATCAGAAGGTTAGCCTTACAGCATCAAATAAACCAAGATATAACACAAGCAGATTTCATACTCAATTAACCAAGAGAAGGCACATAAGCAGTTTTCAGCCTTTTAATGAATTCCATACTTTAAAGTTTCCACCGCATTTACCAAATCGGTGAGACCAGCTTCGATTGTGTGTATAAATTGGGTTCAAATTTTCTGTTCCGGATTTGCTGTCCTAATGTGTCTCTATTAATCTCTGCCGTACACATATTTTACTAACTTTTTAGGGATGGGTTTTTGAGTAATCTTGGGACAACACCGAGATAACAAACCCGATACACCAAATTTGGAGGCGTATAAACTATAGACTATATCAGTTGTTTTTGAAACGTTGTTTCATATTGTTTAGCTTAACGATATGCAGTCAATAAAAAACAAGTATTCTAATGTACGATATGTAGTCAGTGGAAAGTGAGCGGAATGGGGTGAAAGGGTTATAGAGATGAAGAGGTTTTATTCTGGGACAGACACAGTTGCTAGTCATCTTCATGTCTAGTATAGTTATAATATACTACAATTTTTTTGAAAAAGTCATGTTTAAAACACGATTCTTTTCCTAAATGTATGAAACTCCCAAATAAATCTCGATTCCCAAATATTAGTATTATTTCCGTAATTTTTGCATATTAACCACGTTTAATGATTTTTTTCCTATTTTATATGTTTTTTTTCGTATTATACTGAATACGACTCTAAATTAGCTTGAGATTACATATGTGACTATGTATATGTACATGCATATATGTGTCCGTATGTATGCAAATATGTGTCTGAATGTATGTAATATATGTATATACATATATAAGTAATAGTTATAAATATATGTATATATATGTACAGATATATGCGCAAAACATATATATACATACACCTGTATGCAATATATGTATATATCTTCCGATTTGTTTTTGAATAGTTAACTGTACTTTTATCATACATTGACCATTTTCTACCCAATTTTCCGCATAATTGTCAAATTCTGAAATTTTCGGCTCAACCGAATGTTATTCCAAATACCAAATTTGTGAATATAATGTCTAGACTGCAAGCCGTTAATTTCGACAATTCAGCTTCCAGAAGGCAAGCTAACGACCCCAGACATAATGACTCCACAAAGTGTGATATGTAATACTTGAACTTACTCCTCTAGTCGTACATCCTTCACCTGCTGATCATATTTTATAAATTGATCATACAGAACCTCCGTTCTTCAGGCAGAGTATGATAAACGTGGATTTCGTTTAGCACCTATCTCTGTTTCTCTGATCCCATACTATCATATTTCCCCCCTCATTATGAACTTATACTGTAACCTGTTTTCTCGTTAGTCTAGAAAGCATCACCAGATTCACTGAACTTAGAAAAATTCCAAAACTGAGGGACCTTATGAGAAACTAAAACGGTTGGGATCGGAAGGTTCCGGCTCATGTCCTATTGTGATTTAGACTTAATAAGAGTTGGCTTGTGTTTCCAATCCTAATGGAAGTTAAATCTAAGAAGGAAAGAAGATGACTCCTTACGTGCACCTTTAGAATTGGATTAGGATTTCATTGGAGTTGGTATTTTGTGTTGCCAATCCTAATATGAGTTGAGTCCAAGAAGAAAAGAAGGTGGTTATGTACAACATGGAGTTAGACTAGGATTTGAACTAGGACTAGAATTCCTGGTTGCAATCACATACATGGAGGCCTATAGATAGAGGCCATCGGGAAGGCCATTGAGATCATCCCACTGGTCGGTGTGTGATCCCACCAGTTGTTGGTTGTTGGTGCCTTCTGTGGTAGAAGAGTCAGAAAACAATAACAATCAGTGATGCTCTCTTATGATAAGAGAGGGTCAACGACTTTGTCTTGAAGCGAAGTAGCAACTGACAGTTGGTGGCACATTAGGTGCACCGACAGTGTAGGTCTCTTGTGGATAAGAGAGGGTTAGCGACTTTGCCTTGAAGTAAAGTAGCGGCTGACAGTTGGTGGCACATTGGGTGCACCAACAGTGTAGCTCTCTTGTGGATGAGACAGAGCCAACGACTTTGTCTTAAGGCAAAGTAGTGGTTGGCAGTCGGCAACACAACGATAGTGCATCGACAACAGAGGCGGGTCCGAGTAGCAGAGGACCACATCAGTTGGTGGCACTTTGTTGGTGTTGCGACATCGACATCGACTACGACGCATCCGAGCAGAGGAAGACGCTCATCAGTCGGTGGCTACTTAAACGATGGCGGACTGTCCAGTCAGTGGAGGACGCACATCAATCAGCGACACATATGTGGTGCATCAACTACGATGGTGGATCCGAGCAGCGGAAGCCGCACACCAGTTGGTGGCACACTATTGGTGACACGACAACTATTAGTATATACACTTTACTGCTTTTCTTTACTTCGTGTATTTACTTATTTCTCTTTGTTCTCTTCTTCTCTTTATCCCATATTGTTCATCTCTAAATATTGTACACTCTCATCTTATAAAAGAGAGACCATTGTAATCTTTTTAGATCATCCAATAATAAGCAATCTCGTTGCCAACTTCTAGACGGTATCAGAGCGGGCCGATCCACCTTAAACCTAATCCCTCTCTCACCCAATCCTAGCCGCCATCATCTCCACCAACCCTAGTCGCCGCCACCCCCACCTCCTTTTTCTCCCGCCGCTACAGTACTGCTACAGTACCACCGCCCTCCCATCCAATCTCTCCACCAACCTCTTTCTTCCCTTCTCCCATCCTTGTGGCCTAATCCACCACAGACCCCTCCGTGTAGCTCTGTTTCTCTTTCTGTAATCTCCAAACAGCCTCGATAACTTTCCAGTTCTGGCACGTTGACGGAGTAACGGGCTTCCTCCTCTCTGTTTGCCTGCGTCTCATGGTGGAGTGACTGATCCTCCATGTTGGCGTAGGTTTTCCTTTTCATCTGCTGCCCCTACGTGGGTTTTTCTAAGATCCATGCATGGATCTTCTACCTTCTACTACTAGTCAATGTGTTGGACTTCTGCCTCGGACTGCTGACTACTACTGCTCTCTACGCTTGTGCTTCTGCCCCTGACTGCACCTTCCGATGACGACTCCGGATCTTCCGCGTACACTGTGTGTTACTACTGTGAAGTTGGATGGCTCCAACTATCACCTCTGGGCAGCTTCCTTTGAACTCTATGTTAAAGCACAAGGGCGCTATTCTCATCTATCGACCAAGGGACCGGACACTCCCACTGCTGATACTGATGATAAGACTAAGCAGGCCTATGATATCTGGTCCAAGGAGGACTATGGTGTTATGACCTGGATGGTCAACAATGCTGAACTGAAGATCAGCCAGTCTCTCCTTCGTCTGAAGACTGCAAAGGATATGTGGGACTAGCTCTCCCACGTATACTCTCACCAGTAAAATCTAAAGAAGGTGTTTGAGATCTTCAAGCAGCTGGCCAAGCAAGAGTTTTCTACTATTGATTCTATCGAGGACTACTACAACAATTGATGTGCTCTTTGGGATGAATTTCAGGTGTACCATCCGCTTTCTGCCGACATCATTGAAATCCAGCGTCAACAGAACGAACTTCAGCTTGTCCAGTTCCTCGTTGGTCTACCCTCCTCCTTCGCCGGAGTTGTTGATCAGATTCTCTCGAGTGATCCTCTGCCTACAGTGCGAGATGTTCTGAAACGTGTTCAATGTCTACCTTCTATATCTCAGTCTTTGCCTGACACTTCTGATGGAGCGGCCCTTGTTGTTCACACGGGTAACTCTTCTCGTTTCCGCGGTCGAGGACGGGGCCGTGGTCACGGGCGCTCCTCTGTGCCTAGACGTGGCTCTGGTACTGAGACTACTGAACCATGCTTTTGTACTTTCTGCAAGCGCACGAATCACAATGAAGATCGTTGTTGGATCAAGCATGGCAAGCCAGCCTGGGCAAACCAAGTCACTACAGATCAACCTGAGACTACCACTACCTCTGCTATTCCTTCTACTGATTGGATCCGGTCGGAGTTCGAGAAACTTCTTCAGGCTCATCTTGCTTCTTTTGCCGAAGCCTCTCCTGACGAGAGTGTTGCACTTCTGAACTAGTCTGGTAAAAATTCATGGGTGATTGATTTGGGTGCGACATCCCATATCTCTAGAAATCCTGTGTTATTTTCTAACTTACATAATACTTCTGTTATACCTCCTGTTACACTGGCTGATGGGTCTAAGACACCTATTACTGGCATTGGTGATATCTGCACTTCTGGTTGCCTGCCTCTGCGGTCTACTCTTTATGTTCCGAAATTTCCTATAAATCTATTATCTGTCCATAGAACTGTAAAAATTCTTCGTTGCTCTATTACCTTTGACCCGGATGGTGTTGTGTTTCAGGATTTGCACACGAGGACGATGATTGGTTCAGGCCATAAGGGACCAGATGGGCTATATTACTTGGACGTTCAGAAGATCGCAGCATATCTAACATCCTCTGTGACAGGAATCCAGTGCCACTACCGTCTGGGACATCCTTTTGCAGTGAAATTGAAACATTTACTTCTTGATGTTTTAGATTCTATTTTTCATTGTGAGACTTGCCAACTGGGAAAACTGACATGAGCATCTTTTTCTAAGAAATCATGTATTAGTTCAAAGCAGCCATTTGATATTATTCATGTTGATGTTTGGGGTCCTTGTTCTGTGTCCAGTATTTCTGGATTTTGCTACTTTTTGAGTTTTATTGATGATTTTTCTAGAACTACCTGGATTTTCTTGCTCAAGGATAGATCTACTGTACTTGATACCATTACTGCTTATTTTACTGAGATTCATACCCAGTTTTCCAAACCTATCAAAAACTTTTGCATTGATAATGCCTTTGAATTCGTACAAGCCTCGATCAGCAACTTTTATCACAGACAGGGTACCGGACACCAAATTTCTTGTGCCTAGACTCCACAACAAAATGGAGTCGATGTTACAACCCTAATTTTTGGGTTCATTTGGTGAGAAATGTTATTTCCCATATTAAAGATATTTGAACAAATAAAGATATAATTTGTTTTGAATAAATAGTTTTCGTTTACAATAGCCTTGATGATTGTTTTGTGGGCTTTATTGGTTAATGGGACCAATAATAAGGAAAAGACATAAGGAACTCCATTATTAATAAGAAATGGAGAAAAGAAAAATGTAGAAACCTCTAGAAGGAAAAAGTATGTAATCCAAATGTGGATTTCGTACCTCTTGGGTTCCTTGGGGCCCAAGGAATCCAAATTTGCAAAAATAATGCAATAAGAAAAGAAAAGATCAATTAAATATTTTCTTATTAAGAAAGGCATTGGAGATAATGATAAAATGTGGAAAATAAGTGGAGAGAGACAAGATTGAGTCATCCTTGATGGATTTTTGTATCCATAAGGTTTCTGATATTAAAAAGGAATTCTAATAAGGAAAATAAACAAAGATATAAAGAGAAATCCTCAAAAAGAGATATTTTAATAAAGAAATAAAAAGGATAATGAGAAAGAATGGATAAAAGATAAGTAAAGGGCTAATGTATATTTCCAAGATGGGATTTCGAGCCATTAAGGTTCCTTGAGGTTCAAGGAACTCAGAATAATAATTTAATAGCAAGGGAAAGAGAAAATATGTGAGATATATATATTTGAGTAATATCTTTCACCTAAAGGAAAGGCACGTTTTCTTTTACATAATGAGCCCAAACTTGGCATGATGATAGGACAAGTCATTATTAAGTTTCCCTCAAAATTTGGGATTAAATGGAGCCATGCTTTGAGATTTATGGTTTTTCCAAGTTATTCTAAAATGAAAAGGATTTTTCTTTAAAAATAGGAATCAGGTTTTCCTTTGTTTAGACGCGAGCAATATGGATCATTAGATCCTGATCCAACGCAGGCTGGGTGTCTTCTAGTTCTAGCCGAACCAGGAGATAGGTCGCGGACAGAGGGGTTTTTCCACCCGATCTTTCTCACGAATTAGTTGATGTGCAGACGAATAAACTTGCTGGTTGAGTCCGAGAGGGGAATCCGCACATCTTAGACCCTGGTTCTTCATGCTTTAGATGATTCTAGAGAAAGTGCCCAATTGCCTGAAAGGACAGGTGACAGCGGGGGTTAGGAAACCCTAAAATCGACCCAAGGATCTATATATATAGCCTCCTCTCGACTCCTCATGGTTACACGATTTCAAATGGCCTTTTTCCCTCTTCTCTCGTGTCTTAGATCCATGGATTAGCTTTGCTCCAGTTAGCTTCAGGCTGCGGCGCCACCACGGGAAGCTCTGCTGGATTGGGAGAGGATGAAGAGCAGATGTCCTTCGATCTAGAATCCATCATGGACCACAGGCGAGGATCGACGACCCTGGTCATCCGCGACTTGCAACCAACTGTTAGTGGGTGCTGGTGTTGCGAGTCGTGCAATCGTGTGTGGTCAAAGGAGACCAGTGATCCGACGGTTGTTAATTTTCCAGAAAACTCAGGTGACTCACCTCTCTGGGCAATATTCAAGAAAAATTTTGAAACTTGTATAAATCGCTAAAAATAGATCCTTTGGCCGAAAAATATAAATAAGTAGTGCTTTTTTATCAGAAAAATGCAAGGAATACAATGAAAATGTAATTGAAGTCTAATTCTTATTTCAATTCAAAAAGTATGTAAATATTCTATCCTTAAATGTTTAATTAATGAAAAATCCTAATCTTTGATGGTTAATGAATTGGGAAGGGTTAAATGGATGTTTAGAGTTGATATTAACTTGTTGATTGTAAAAAGGTATATTAAAAACAAAAAGGATGAACTTTGCATGTAATTAGTTTAATTTAGAGTTTCATATACATGAATATGCTTAAAGGGGCCTTGAAACCCTAATATTGATAAATGTGACTCTTAATGGCTTTAATTATTCAAAATCATGAATAAAGCTAAGATTTGATGATTCTAAGCTATTTTGAGTATAAAGGTTTCTAATTGTGGATAAATACCTTTAATGTAGAAATTAGGGTTTTCTAATGAATAAAGGTAGAATAAATGATAATTAGAATTCATATGTGAATTACACCATAATGAACTATGAATTGATGATAAATGAGCATAATGATCTTGTCATGGAATAAAAGGGATAAAAATGGTAGCTTTAATGTAAAAAATGCTTAATGGACTTAATTGATGATTAATTATGTTTTTTCTAAAATTAAGGTTATATGTTGTTAAAAGGTAACCTTAATAACTTTCATGAAGGATATATGAGAAATTAGGGTTTAAAAGAGTAAAATGAAGTAAAAACCCTAATTGCAAAGTAAACCCTAAAAGTGGTAGAAATCCTAAAAAGGAATAGAAACCTTAAGTAGCAAGATGGTTTGAATAGATTTTGATAAAAAGGAATTGGATGTAATTTCAAGACTCTTGTACTTACTTGATTGGATGTCTTGATTGATTGGACTATTCTATCTCAATTCAGCCTAATAGGTATGTGGTTAATTATGATTAATCGCATTAGTTTCCCGAAGGTTTTTCGAATGATTAATCGTATTGAATGCAACCTATCAGTTTGGATGTTCATACCTATAAATTATAAAGTCACTATGATTATCACAATTGTAATATAAATGTGTATTCTCGCACCTACATGCCACCCTAATGGATGAAGCAAAAAGGTCAAGCCCAGGAGGGAAGATCAACGGGCACCATGAGAGGTGACCCCAGACACCAAGATTGGGAATGAAAAGGTGGTTTGTTTTGCATGACTAATGGGCACCATGAGAGGTGACCCCAGGCACCAAGCTCGGGATTGAGAAGGTGGCCTTAAGTCAAACCCTAAAGGGGGTATTCCAGGGTTAGGGCAAAAGTAGTGGAGAATGTCACATTGAAAGCGTAAATTGGCTTATTAATTAACTTGATTGTGATAATTAGATTGTTAGCCATATTTGCAAAATTTCAGTTGTCCCCACATACCAGCATATTCCGATATGCTGACCGGCATTTTGTTTGTCAGTGTTTTAGGTACAAGACTGAAAAGAACAAACAGTAAAGTGGCACATGTGGAATTAAATATGAAATAAATTACAAAGGAGGATTAGTTAGAATGGACTCCTGATGCGGATAGAAGTAGATATCCCTATTTTTGGAAAAGGTATGCAAATTTTTATTTTATACCAGTTTTTAGTTTAGTTGGTAAAATTTGATAATTGTTATTGATTATTTGTCAAACCTTTGATCGTGTTAATTGAGATAATGGCTCTGACCTCTTGGTCTCGCTTAATTGGGGGTTACCGGGAGGTGGGGTCGTTACATTTGGTATCAGATCATAGGTTCCTCATTTAATCTTTAATAATTATTAAAGTTTACAAGCTTTGTAGAACCCAAGGGAGTTATTAGAGGATTTTCCGAAAGACATAGATGTCTAGAAAAGGATCACATCTGGGGGCTGGAAAGATTTTCCTCCGCACCACTAGTCGGAATATGAGGACTCCCAGATTAGTTTGACTGCCTAGCCGAAGCCTCAGGATTTGACTCGAAATAAGATACCTTTAGGACTCTCTCATCTTGTTCATCCCTTCTCAAATCAAATTCTGTTAAGGACCTTAAGGATTAGGGTTTTATCTATTCTCCTCACCCTCTTGAGGTATGGGTAAGGTTGATAAGGTTTAAGGAATCCACCACCAAATTAATAAAAGGCATGTAAATAAGATGTCATGGACATAAGCTTAATAGATTAAGCGTAAAAGAATAGATACATGCTTAGGTCGTATGACATATGTTGCCATGCACTCAGGAGAGACCTGATGCTAGACCTTCTTGTCAGGAGGATAAGTAAAGAAAGTTAGTATTGGAGGTAGGGATCTCCATTACAAGTAGGGACTTGGCACATCCTCTGAGGATGATGTTAACCCTAACCCTAAGTGAAGGTTAGAGAGAAAGATGACATGATGATTTAGATGCACATGCCTTGGATGCCATATGAGCCATGAGAGGTTGGATGACTGGGTACCTTTGGCGACCCAACCCTGGGAAGGGTTGTGCATGTTAGAGTGAAGGATAGATTCTTCATTGATGAGGTTAGAGAAGAACCTATGGAACCTAATGAGCTTATATGAGCATGGCATAGTAGACACCCAGAATATGTCAGTAGTGCGAGCAGTAGGTTGAAACCCTGGCCAAGGGAGTATGTTGGATAGTTTATGAGATAAGCATAAAGGGCTAGGGATAACCTTGAGCAAACATAAGTATCACGCATGTAGGGGTATGTTTGTGAGATTGATCCACCTCTATGGAAATAGGACCTTTAGTATAAGGCTGGTTGTGGAGTTAGCTCTAGAGAGAAAGCAGGACCCAAGCAAGAAGGTTGGAAGCCTAGACTCTAGGAAAAGTGGGGAGTTGAGGATGATGTAACCTAAGTGGATGATAGTTGTTTCCCATGCCTGATCCCCAAAGGCTATTGATATCTTGGTTTCCATTAGAGGAACCAAACCCTAGAGAGAGGATGAGGCTTCTGGTACCTATGTGCCTATGGTGTAGGTGTTTACCTTTTGAGATAGGAAGATGAGTTCCTTAGACCTACAGAGGTTTAGTAATAGGTTGTGAGGTCTTGTACCTTGTTGAATGTCCTTTAGGAGGACTCAACTCTGGGGTGTTGCTCGAATAAAAGAATCATGGGAAGTGCATGACATATCTTGGACATGCTTGGTTCGTGGTTGAGCATGTAGTTGGACAGCTGTTGCATAAAGATATGAGTCTAGGGTTCTTAGGCCTAAGAGGGGAAGTGGTGTACCTGATGCTCATGACAAGATTTGAGATTCGAGCATGGTACTCCTCATGGTTAGAGGAGAGGGAACCCCTTAAGTTTAAAGGTATGTTTGATGAACCCCCCACAACTAAGTGATGACATGGGAAGGTATGATCTTGATCCAATGATGAGGATGAGAACAAGTATGACCTAGCATGGTTTAGTAGGTGGTCTGCTTGTGCCTTAGTGGCTGTCGGGTTAAGCATGCTCATGTGAATATAAACCCTAAGGATGTTTGTGACCTTGTTGTCAAGAGTTGTAGTTTCCTCCCATCCTAGGAGAGGAACCCTTGGGTAGGGTGTGTACCCATTTTGTGGGTTTTGTGGAAACCTAAAGAGGTCTCATAGGATCGTGAGAAGCTAAGTGAAAAATACATGGTATGAGATTGAACCAATAGACCCATAGATAACCATCTCTAAGTGCATGTGGATGTGTTACCATGGAGGTAACCGGTATGGGGCCTGACCAAGGTAGGCAGGTTGCCATGACCCCTATGGAACGATGGAAGTCAGCCATGAATGCAGAGAGAGAGATGATGAAGGCTTGGGTAAGGTTCTAAGCTGGACATGTACTATGTTAGAATCCTAAGTCTATCCTAGAGTCAGGTCGGGATAAGACCGATGGAAGTAGGAGTTGCCTAATTCCCTAGTTGCACATGACCATAGGGTCGGGAGGTAACAACTATCATTGTCTGAGGGCCATGGGTTAGGAGATTGATCACCTTCATGAACTCATGGGACCCAAAGGGCAGATGAGTAGGACACTCTCTGATGCATGAGGGAAGAGGGATGACCCAAAAGTGTCGGCACCCTATAGACCCAGAGGAGATGACCAAGGATTGTGTGTGGACCCAAGTAGGTTCGAAACCAATTTTTCATGGAAGTAACTTTGATATCACGATAATTGTGATATAGAGACATAAGTTGTACATTTCAACTTTGATTTGAAAGTGTACTGGCAATGTGGGATGTACCATCTCTACTCTTGGAATGGGAAGAACTTTGTGTTTGGACGGCCTCCAAATGCTTATTTCCTCTTATTATGGGAGTGAGAGATAGGACAGTACGCATGTCATACACCATGGGTAAAGATGATGTGAGTTGGAACGTTGCCATGAGGAATGAGGATAGAGATGATAACGTGCCCTTGTGGAGTGAATGATACATGGATAGGTACAAATGATAAGAGTATTAAGGTAATCATCTTGTGAGAATGTTTCATCATGAGCTATGTGGAATTTGCAAGTGATACAAGGTTGAGTTTGATAACCAAGAGGATGAGCTCAGAGTGTTCTGATGAAGATAGACTTAGAGTTTGAGATGAGATGATAAGTGGAATACATGGAAGTGTATGTCTTCAACATTACCTAATACCTAAGGATATGAAGTGGTAACAGATGCTCTGGTTGAGATATAGTTGCCTAGTTTGGCTAGAGACTAGAAGAGGTTGTTAGGCTAACCCTAAGTTTGGAAAGAAGATAGGTTTGGCTAACCCTCAGATGCAACGATACTGATTGATCAATTTAATGGTTGTTTGGTTAGACAACCTAGTCTTTTATGCAATGGAAGGATGGTGGTAGAACCTCATATACACTTCTTTGGATAGGAAGGTAATAAAACCCTGATGAGAGTGGTTTAGGGATTCTGAGGAATTGATCTTGAGGAATCATGAGATACAGGAGATCATGGTTTTAAGATCACCATACACCATGATACTACAAAGATAGTAAGTGATAGTAGCACTTTGGATGCTTGATATGAAATTACATGTGGCATGTGGTCATGCAAGCCAGGGGTGAAGGACAAACACCAGTAGCCCAGTGCTTTGGCATAGAGGATAAAGAGTCCCCGAGAGGGAACGGGAGTTCACCACTATGGATGTTGTGGTAAGTCTCCCCTTGACCAAGGAAGGTCAAGATACAATGTGGGTTATGGTAGATCACCTTACCTAGATGACAAGAGAAAGAAAGAGTACTGTCAAGGAACAAATCAGGTTGAACTACTTATATGAGAGAGAGAGAGATGGTTCAGCTACACCATGATGTGAGTTCAAAAGTTCTTGAGTAGGACCTAAAGGTTCACTTCCATTAGGTGGAAGTAGGTACATGAAGAACTCGATGTCAGTACAATTTATCACCCCATACTAATGGTCAGTGTGATCCAGACTAGAGGGTTTGATGAGAGAATGTGTGTTCATTCAGGGTGATACATAGAGACAGTTCTTAAGAAGTGATGTTAACCACCATTGCCTTTATCGAGATGCAAGAAGTTCTATAAGGAGGTTGTGTCAGTCACCACTTCATTAAGATGATGTTGGTGAAGGAGGCCTCGTGAAGGTCAGAAAAGAACCACAGTGTGTGCAGATGAAGTTTCTTTGATCGTGCAATGGCTGAGAGGGAGCCAGAGGCAACATGAGTCATGAGCTAATGCAAAGCAGACTGACATGTAGTTCACTGTGGGAGAGCATGTGATGTGAAAATCTGACCCCTCTAAGCTACAGTTGAGAAAGTAGAGTCCCAGATATATGGGTCCATTTGAGATGGATTGGTGGAGATGGTTGTGTTTAGCCTTACCCCTCAGGATAACATGACGTATAATGTGTTCCATGAGTCCGATCTAGAGCACTATGTGTGGTACCCAAGCCACGTGATGAGCCCTGAACCTATTCAGTTTTTGAGAGGCTAAAATGTCCTAAGTTACCTATGAGGGTACGATATACTGAGGTAAGAAGGAACTCAGATAGAAGAATATGAGATAATGAAGGTTCTTGGGAAGCACCATGTAAAGGGTGAAGCCACATGGGAGCCCTGATGGACATAAGAAAGGTTTACCCTGTTTTGTTTGTGTGCCTGGCAGAATTTTGAGGACAAAATTCATATAAGAGGGTAAGGATGTTACAACCCCAATTTTTGGGTTCATTTGGTGAGAAATGTGATTTCTCATATTAAAGATATTTGAACAAATAAAGATATAATTTGTTTTGAATAAATGGTTTTCGTTTACAATAGCCTTGATGATTGTTTTGTGGGCTTTATTGGCTAATGGGCCCAATAACAAGGAAAATACATAAGGAACTCCATTATTAATAAGAAATGGAGAAAAGAAAAATGTAGAAACCTCTAGAAGGCAAAAGTATGTAATCTAAAGGTGGATTTCTTGCCTCTTGGGTTCCTTGGGGCCCAAGGAGTCCAAAGTTGCAAAAATAATGCAATAAGAAAAGAAAAGATCAGTTAAATATTTTCTTATTAAGAAAAACATTGGAGATAATGATAAAATGTGGAAAATAAGTGGAGAGAGATAAGATTGAGTCATCCTTGACGGATTTTTGTATCCATAAGGTTTCTAATATTAAAAAGGAATTCTAATAAGGAAAATAAACAAAGAGATAAAGAGAAATCCTCAAAAGGAGATATTTAATAAAGAAATAAAAAGGATAATGAGAAAGAATGGTTAAAAGATAAGTAAAGGGCTAATGTATATTTACAAGATGGGATTCCGAGCCATTAAGGTTCCTTAAGGTTCAAGGAACTCAGAATAATAATTTAATAGCAAGAGAAAGAGAAATATGTGAGATATATATATATATATATATATATATAAAGTAAGTAAAGGGCTAATGTATATTTCCAAGATGGGATTCTAAGAAATTAAGGTTCCTTGAGGTTCAAGGAACTCAGAATAATAAATTAATAGCAAAGGAAAGAGAAAATATGTGAGATATATATATATATATATATATTTGAGTAATATCCTTCACCTAAAGGAAAGGCACGATTTATTTTATATAATGAACCCAAACTTGGCATGATGATAGGATAAGTCATTATTAAGTTTCCCTCAAAATTCGGGATTAAATGGAGCCATTGTGTGAGAGTTATGAGTTTTCCAAGTTATTCTAAAATGAAAAGAATTTTTCTTTAAAAATAGGAATCAGGTTTTCCTTTGTTTATACGCGAGCAATATGGATCATTGGATCCTGATCCAACGCAGGTTGGGTGTCTTCTAGTTTTAGTCGAACCAGGAGATAGGCCGTGGACAGAGGGGTTTTTCCACCTGATCTTTCTCGCAAATTAGTTGATGTGCAGACTAATAAACTTGCTGGTTGAGTCCGGGAGGGGAATCCACACATCTTAGACCCTAGTTCTTCATGATTTAGATGCTTCTAGAGAAAGTGCCCAATTGCCTAAAAGGACAGGTGACAGCGGGGGTTAGGAAACCCTAAAATCGACCCAAGGATCTATATATATAGCCTCCTCTCGACTCCTCATGGTTACACGATTTCAACCGGCCTTTTTCCCTCTTCTCTCATGTCTCAGATCCATGGATTAGCTTTGCTTTGGTTAGCTTCAGGCTACAACACCACCACGGGAAGCTCTACTGGATTAGGTGAGGAGGAAGAGCAAATGCCCTTCGATCCAGAATCCATCATGGACCACAGGCGCAGATCGACGACCCTGATCATCCGTGACTTGCAACCAACTGTTAGTGGGCGTTGGTGTTGTGAGCCATGTGATCGTGTGTGGTCAAAGAAGACCAATGATCCGACGGTTGTTAATTTTCTAGAAAACTCAGGTAACTCGCCTCTCTGGGCAATATTCAAGAAAAATATTGAAACTTGTATAAATTGCTAAAAGTAGATCGTTTGGCCGAAAAATATAAATAAGTAGTGCTTTTTTATCATAAAAATGCAAGGAATATAATGAAAATGTAATTGAAGGCTAATTATTCTTTCAATTTAAAAAGTATGTAAAGATGCTATCCATAAATGTTTAATTAATGAAAAACCCTAATCTTTGATGGTTAATGAATTGGGAAGGGTTAAATGGATGTTTAAAGTAGATATTAATCTCTTGATTGTAAAAAGGTATATTCAAAACAAAAAGGATGAATTTTGTATATAATTAGTTTAATTTAGAGTTTCATATGCATGAATATGCTTAAAGGGGCCTTGAAACCCTAATATTGGAAAATGCGACTCTTAATGGCTTTAATTATTCAAAATCGTGAATAAAGCTAAGATTTGATGATTCTAAGCTATTTTGAGTATAAAGGTTTCTAATTGTGGATAAATACCTTTAATGTAGAAATTAGGGTTTTCTAATGAATAAAGGTAGAATTGATGACAATTAGAATTCATATGTGAATTAGACCATAATGAACTATGAATTGATGATAAATGAGCATAATGATCTTGTCATGGAATAAAAGGGATAAAAATGGTAGCTTTAATGTAAAAGATGATTAATGGACTTAATTGATGATTAATTGTGTGATTTCTAAAATTAAGGTTATATGTTGTTAAAAGGTAACCTTAATAACTTTCATGAAGGATATATGAGAAATTAGGGTTTAAAAGAGTAAAATGAAGTAAAAACCCTAATTGCAAAGTAAACCCTAAAAGAGGTAGAAATCCTAAAAAGGAATAGAAACCTTAAGTAGCAAGATGGTTTGAATAGATTTTGATAAAAAGGAATTCGATGTAATTTCAGGACTCTTATACTTGTTTGATTGGATGTCTTGATTGATTGGACTATTCTATCTCAATTCAGCCAAACAGGTATGTGGTTAATTATGATTAATCGCACTAGTTTCCTGAAGGTTTTCTGAATGATTAATCGTATTAAATGCAACCTATCAGTTTGGATGTTCATACCTGCAAATTATAAAGTCACTATGATTATCACAATTGTAATATAAATGTGTATTCTTGCACCTACATGTCACCCTGATGGATGACGCAAAAAGAAGCCCAGGAGGGAAGACCAACAAGAACCATGAGAGGTGACCCCAGACACCAAGCTTGGGAATGAGAAGGTTGTCTGTGTTGCATGACTAATGGGCACCATGAGAGGTGACCCCATGCACCAATCTCAGGATTGAGAAGGTGGACTTAAGTCAAACCCTAAAGGGGGTATTCCAGGGTTAGGGCAAAAGCGGTGGAGAATGTCACATTGAAAGTGTAAATAGGCTTATTAATTAACTTGATTGTGATAATTAGATTGTTAGCCATATTTGCAAAATTTCGGTTGTCCCCACATACCACATTATTCTGATATGCTGACCGACGTTTTGTTTGTCGACATTTTAGGTACAAGATTGAAAAGGACAAATAGTAAAGTGGCACATGTGGAATTAAATATGAAATAAATTACAAAGGAGGATTAGTTAGAATGTACTCCTGATGCGGATAGAAGTAGATATCCCTGTTTTTGGAAAAGGTATGCAAAGTTTTATTTTATATCAGTTTTCAGTTTAGTTGGTAAAATTTGATAATTGTTATTGATTATTTGTCGAATCTTTGATCCTGTTAATTGAGATAATGGCTATGACCTCTTGGTCTCCCTTAATTTTGGGTTACTGGGAGGCGGGGTCATTACAGTCGTCGAACGCAAAAATCGACACCTCCTTGAAGTTGCTTGCACTTTTCTATTTCATTACCATGTCCCACAATATTTTTGGCCTGAAGCTATTTCCACTGCATGTTACCTTATTAACCACATGCCATCCTCTGTGCTTGGGAATCAAGTCCCTTATCAAATCTTGTACCTGGATGCACCCCTCTTTTCTGTTCCTCCTCGTATCTTTAGGAGCACCTATTTTGTCAAAACTCTTCGTCCTGGTCTCACCAAACTTGATCCTAGAGCAATAAAGTGTATTTTTAGGGTACTCTCGCACTCAGAAAGGGTACCGCTATTATGATCCCGTGTCAAAGAAATTGTTTGTATCTACTGATGTTGTGTTCTTTGTGCCTATGCCTTTCTACTCCTCTATCGGGTCTGCCCTTACATCGGATTTATTAATGGAGACACCTCTACCTATGATTGATGATACTGATGATATTGCTCCTCCTGCTGAAAGTCCTCCTCTGAAAGTTTATCAACAAAGACAGAAGACAACAACTCCCTCTATGGCTCTGCCAGAGTCCTTGTCCTCCGTGCCAGATCAAACACCACCACAGGTATATTCTGACTTAGATGTTCCTATCAGTTTGAGGAAAGGAACTAGAGCTTGTACTAAACATCCTATTAGCAATTTTTGTACTTCTGATCATTTACGAACTAATTTTGCACATTTTAATGCTACTCTTTCTGCTGTCTCTGTTCCAAAAAATGCTTCTCAGGCTCTTAAACATCCAGCTTGGCGTCAGGCCATGGAAGAGGAAATGCAAGCTCTTACTGATCGCAATACTTGGCAGTTAGTCGATCCTCCTACTGATTGTTCTCCAGTTGGCTGTCGTTGGGTGTTTACTATTAAATATCAACCGGATGGCACGGTTGAGAGCCTCAAGGATAGAATTGTTTCCAAGGGCTACACGTAGACTTATGGGGTCAACTACTTTGAGACTTTTTCATCGGTGGCTCGGTTGAATTTTGTACGCATTCTTATTACAGTTGTTATTATCTCTTATTGGCCCTTGTACCAACTGGATGTGAAAAATGTGTTTCTGTAGGGGGATTTACATGAGGAGATCTATATGCAACAACCTCCATGATTTGTGCTTCAGGGGGAGTCCGCCAAAGTCTGCAAGTTGCGGAAATCTATCTATGGTTTAAAATAGAGTCCCCGTGCTTGTTTTGATAAACTAAGTACCATTCTTCATGTAACATCCCTGACCTGGGTTATGCACTAACCCTTGATGTTTTGCTTAAATAAGTGATTAGATGCTTGTATTTATCCTTTGAAATGTAATTAAGGCTTTTGAGGAACTTATATTTCAATTTTAGTCCTTTTGCATAATGTTGAAACATTATTTTGTTAATAAAGGACTAAAGTGCAAATTACCCAAGTAGAGGGGTTAACTTGCAAATTGCACATTTTAAGATGTTCCTCTGATGATGAGACATCATAATAATGAATGTGATGTGGTGGTATGGATTCCACAAGCTTGAGCACCAAGATATAGCTTGTAGAGCAATCCTTGTGCTTTAAAACCTAGTTTTGGTGTAAAGTGCAATTTACCCAAAACTTAGGGTCCAACATGTTATGTATACCCTCTTGAGGATCTCTCTTGTTACTTGGCATCAAGAAGATCAAATAAAATGAGAGGGGTGCCTCATTTGAATGATCATAGTAGAAGTGGAAATTATTGACAATAATAATATACTAAGCCATATCCAATAAGGGTGGATATTATTATGTCTCTCTTAAAAGGTGTTTAGTTCTTTTTAACCTTGGATAATTAAGAAGTCTTGCAAGGTTTAGAAGGTGGCCACGTAAACAAGAAGTGGAGGAGGACTTCGTGGATATGTTTGATAAATAAAGGAAATAATCCTCTTTTTCCGTAAAAAGCCATAAATATATAAAGGAGTTCTTATCAACAAAGCAAGGGATCGTTTCCCTTAGTTCTTTTCCTTATCTTCTTGCCTTGGCCGACCAAAGGATATCTCTGGAGCATAGGAAGGACGACCAAGCTGGTTTGGTAAGTATGGATCACCATCTAACTCGAATTCATGGAGGAAACCATAAAACAAGGTTGGTTTATTGGTTTTCTTTACACGATTATCCTTTCTAGCCATCTTCTTCATCCAAAAAGTGGAGGAAAGACCTTAGACAACCACTGGAAATCAAGCCACCATTAAAGCTACGGAGCTAGGAGCTCTGTATCAGACCTAGAGGCGGGTTTTATAACTCTAAACCTTGAGCTTTGTTTATGCATCTTCATCTCCATGAAAAATTGTTAGTTATTCTTTTTCCTTTGCTACTCTTGTATTCTTGCTAGCAATTCTATGAAGAACAGCCCCTATTCTTGTGGTAGATGAAGGTGACGTTAATTCCTATGTTTATCCAAAAACCTACTTTAGCAAATGGTCTCCAACACTTGCTCAAACGGTTTCCCAAACCGTTTGGGAGCAAACGGTTTCAAATTGTTTGATTGCAAACGGTTTCAACCAAACCGCATAGAAGCAAACGGTCCAAGACAGTTTGGAGGTGTTGACTAGGCGTTGACCATTTGGGGGTCTGTTGAAAAATATTTAGATCAAAATTCTATAAGTAATCATCAATTAATTCCAAGTGGTTTACCAATTGAAGGCTCATCAACTACCTAAACCCTAATCGGGTCAATTGCTGATTTCAATATTTGAGTTAAGTTGAAGTTTGGGTTGAGTGTCCCAAATGGTTTCAAAACCATTTGGGGATCACCCAAATGGTCTCAAAACCATTTGGTGATCACCCGACTATTTGGAGGTCTAGGGTTAAGTAGGGTTGAACAATTGAGAATCCAATGATGTCAAGTTGATGAATAATTGATTACTGATTTGGTGACCAAACCTAGAGTTCAAACCTTATCTAAATGACTTGATTTTTGATAAAATAATGGGAAAACGGTCTCAAGACCGTTTGGAGGTCATCCAAATGATCCCAAGACCGTTTGGGGTCAGGTCATGACCAAATTGAATGATTTCAAATCAATTAGACTCACATTGAAACATGTTGAAGGGTAATCGATTTCAAACCCTAATCCAATTGATCCAATCCCTAATTGATTATCGATTGAGAGTCAATTGAGGGTCAAATCAGTTGAGAGTTGACCTAATTGACTCAATTTATGAATGGTTAACAAGTGCATGATCGATTGAGGGGTTCAACGTTGGAAACCCTAACTCAATTGAAGTGGTTGAGACACTTTTTGGTCCTTGCAGTTTTGAGGTGGTTTGGACCAAATGGTCTCAAGACCGTTTGGGTCCAAATGGTCTCAAGACCATTTGAGTCCAAATGGTCTGAAGACCGTTTGGGACCAAACGATCCCAAACCGTTTGATCTCATGCGGTTTTAAGGTCGGTTGTGTCCATGTGGTTTCAAAGTCAAACAAAGACCAAACGGTCTTCATGACCAAGCGGTCTTCACCCCATCTTGGGGAAATGGTCTTGAGTGTGCACTTTACCAACCGGTTTCAAAAGTCAACATGACCAACAATATTCAACACCAAACGGTTTCAAGGTCTGTCCAAGATCGTTTGGGGGTTTAGTGTACAAGACCGTTTGAGGTCTAAAAAGGTTAAGATCGTTTGATGCCTTAGTGGTCAAGATGGTTTAATGGTTGATTAACCCAAACCCCATAGATACTTAAAAAGATTAAAGGACCAAGTGATTAGTTGATTAGTGCATTTTATAACCAATGGTGATTATAATAAAGTTATCCTTGATGGGATAGAGTGATTAGTACTCTTTGAATGAGTAAGCTTTAATGATCATAATAGTAATGACATAACCCATGATGTCAATGTTGAATTGACTTAGCCTAATCATGGGAGATGCAAACATCATCTTATGGAAAGAGCAGAGAGAAGACTTCTTATATGAATGTTAATCAAATAAGGAACTCCCTATATGGATAGATACCTAATTAGGGTATGATCCATGATATTGAAATCATGAAACCCTAGTTATGGAAGCTAATGAATTATAACCCTATTGAGAGAATTAATGGAAGTAATCATCATACATGATGATGGTATGATCTTAATTAATTATAATGTGAATAGTAAACCCTAATCTAGGGTAATGTGATGTAATGTGAACAGTAAACCCTAATTCTGGGTTATGCTTTTAAGCATGAAACTCTATGATTGAATTATGAAATGAGGAATCACTATACCATTGTAAGATAAAGGGGTTGGATAACCCTAATTGAATTGAATAGGAAACCCTAACCCTAGAAACCTGCCGTGGCAATGTAAAACGGTCATGGTAATCTTCTGTAGCACGACTGTGGTGGCTTTCCCTTGCACGGTCATTCTTGGCTGCACGGTCATGGTGTTCTATACTTGACTTGGAAATAATTGTATTGTGCTGATATAGATATAATGTGCATGTTATCAATTGTGTTAGTCATGCATGTGTTTATAAAGAAGTGACCATAGCCAGGTAAGGGTTATGATTCTATATTCATTGAAAGAACTTAATAAGCTTTGAAAGTAATGATATGTTATGTTGCCTAGTAAGAGGTAACATATAAGATTGATAGGCTGGATGAGCCATGAGAAATATCTGCATTGACACTATCATGTTCATACTATTAAATGATTTGATAGTAATATGTTACTTGGTAACAAATGTTTTGATGATCTAAGGGTTGAACACCCATAATCCTGAATCATAATGATAAGATGGTTAGGGATTGATATCTCAATGCTAACAAGATGTGAAATAAACTTGATACAAGTAGCAATTGTCTTATTGGTCTATGTTTGAAAACATGCCTGATGATAAAAGAATGCTATAATGTACTTAAATAATCAAGTATAATGATATCGTGTAGAGCACTGACCATAGATCCATCATTGTCAAAAATTAAATGATGGTGAAACAGGTGTTCCTAAGGGAACTCTTGGAGAGCATACTTTTGAGTATGTGGGGTTTATGGACGCGAATATCCTTACGTCCAAATGGAGGAATTGATGTGAGATAAACATCAAATCTCTCAATCCTTCATTATATGTTTATGCTGGGATAATGTATCACTAATCTCTCGATGATGTTGTTAATACCGCATTGATGAAAGATAAATAAGAAATCCCTCGATGGCGAAGAGAGTACATGATGCCATTGTAACTCTAATAGTGAAGTTGCCAGAATACCTTGGAAAGCTATTTTAGTAGAGACACGAGATGTCATGCATGTTGATCCTCACTCTGACTGAGGAAGATGAGGTCATAGAAATCCGACTCTTCGATGAACTATGTCTGGTACCGATTGCGATTTCGTAATGATTGGTTGGAGTATGAGCGGTATATCTCATCTCCCCAGGGCATAATTATGTTTGTAGAATGTAATCAGCCGTGTAGCATATTTGCTTAGGGTTGATCTACGAGAAACAATGATTGATGATACAATGTTTATACATGTTTTTCATATTCCTTATTGATTAAATGATTTGTTACTCAGTCAAGTTATAATTGAAATGATTGCTTAGAGAATACTACTCTACTTAGTTTATTCAATAAATTGCCTGCTGATGAGTATTTATAATTCTATTGATCAGTATTATTCATTTATTTGCAATAATAATGCTTCTGGCGAAGCGTTATAACTCTCACTAGGACAATTATTCAATTGTCTCACCCCCGTGGGATTCAACTTTTTAGGTAGACGCTGAGGAAGAAGGAACCCTTCAGTGGGTGAGAAACAATAGCAGCAGCAACAACATCAGGGACAACAGTGATCCACAGGTGGAGACACTGTCTGTCAAGTCTTGTAGATAGAATGTCCTATGTAGTCGTCTCTGTACTCTCAGGTTCTAGGAGTCAGTAGATGGTTTAATATAGATATGAGATTTTTTTTGGCTTAATGCCTCGAGGATTTCTGTATACTGCTCATGTACAGTTCAACAGAGCAGTCATTGTTATGACTCTCGAGATGTGATATGATAGAGATGTAATGATGGATCAATTTGTAAATAACTTACCTTGTTTCTTTATGAAAAGGTTTTACCGTTTGTAGATCTCTTTACAAAAAGTTTTAATTTGTAGTGATTTTTATTAATTTTACTGCTAACAAAACACTTCCGCATTAGTTTAAATTCGTTGTTCTTGTTTTCACGAGACGGTCTTCACAATTTAATGGTATCAGAGCTCTAGGTTCACTGAGTCTACAGAGATATAGGACTTAGGTTGTTGAGTTTGTTCTAGTATCTTCCAGTATATCTGATAGTGTCTTCTTCTCATCAGGAGGAGAAGAGAAACTAAAGATGTATGTGTCACACGAGGAACATGTTGCATAGAGTAGTGTCGCTGCACCTAGAGAAGGTGCACAAAACCAAGAAAGGGAGGAACCTGTACCTGAACCACCCCAGTTCGATCCAACTGACATGGGGAATCCAGCCATCCAAGCCATGTTTGGGCAGTTTATGACTTCCATGACACATATGACTGATAGGATGCCTATACCTATACCTAGGGCACCTACCCATCCTAAAAGACAAGGAGTCGGCAAGATGTTTGAACGACTTCGCCGAGTTAGAGCCACAAAGTATGCTAGAACAGCTGACCCAACATATGCTGACTTGTGGTTAACTGAACTAGAGAAGGCCTTTAGAATCCTGAACATCCCAGAACCTGAGAAGGTTAGACATGTTGTATACCTTCTCAAGGGGAGTGTTGGTCACTGGTGGACCATGGAGGAACAGAAAAGGCCTGGTGTGGAGATTGCATGGGAAGTTTTCCGACGGGAATTTGTCAAGTGATTTTTTCCTAAGACGTTTCTAGACGAGAAAATCTCTCAATTTGAGAGGTTAAGGTAGGGACCTATGAACATTAGTGAGTACGAGGCTAAGTTCATGGAGCTGTTGCGGTTCTGCCCACACATGGCATCAACAGATGAAGAAAGGATTAGGCATTTTGAGAAAGGGTTAAACGCTGAGTTGAATACCCCTGTGTCTGCTCTGGAGAATAGGGAAATGTTTGCTACTTTTTTGGAGTCAGTTAGGAGGATAGAGAGGTCTGTGTCAGAGAAGAGATAGACTAAGAACAAGAGGATGTATTCCCAGTTCCAAGGATCCTCATCCAAAGATTTCAAGAAACCTAGGTTTTCTGTGCCTACACCACCACCTAGATTCAGTACCCAGACGCAGTGGACGTCAAATAGGGGTAGAGGATGAAGCTTACCTTTAGAAGGAGCTCGTAGTTCAGCATCTATGTCAGTTACAGGACCACCCATACCACAACAATTGAACAGAAGCTGTTACATATGTGGAAAGATGGGACATCTGATGAAGGATTGCAGAGCCAGAGAAGTAAGTGTAACTCAGCCTCAAAGGCAGAGTCAGCAAGGATCACAAAGGCGACAGTTTCCAGGAAATGCTAGAGGACGTGGATAAGCATCCCAAGCTGGATCATCGGCACTTGGTCATCGAGTACCGAATCAACCACAGGAAACAACGAGATTCTACGTGATGAATCCACCTGATGCAGTGATCAACCCTCGGGTTGTGGTAGGTCAGATGGAGTTGTTTAATTCTAATATGTCTACATCTTGCATCGTATCTATTTTAATTGACATGGGTGCTACACACTCCTTTATCACTCGAAGAGTGATTCTTGACTGCAACCTGACTACAAGTCATAGAGCAGATAGTTTGTTGCTAGAAACTCCTTTGATGGGATATGTTGTATTGCGGGAGGTATGTTCTCCCTGCATTCTCTTCTTTTCTGATCATCACATTCAAGTGGATCTTATACCACTTGATATGCATGGATTCGATGTAATCCTTGGGATGGATACCTTAGAAAGGTATAAGGTTGTCTTGGATTGTGAGTCCAAGCAAGTTGTGTTCACTAATGACAGTGACACATGGATCTTTCAAGGAGAAAGAAAGATTCTACCCACCTGTCTTGTGTTAGCTATGGTAGCTGAGAAGCTGATGAGGCAAGGATGTTATGCATTCTTGGCCCATGTGGTAGATACTACCATGGAGATTCCTAATCCTGCTAAAGTTTTGGTAGTCAAGGAATTTGAAGATGTATTTCCTGAAGAACTTCCAGGTGTACCTCCACCCCGAGAGATTGATTTTGAGATTAATCTAGTTCCAGAAACGCAACCTATAGCACAAACATGGTATAGGATGGTGCTTGCTGAGATGGCAGAACTCAAGAAACAACTGCAAGAGTTGCTTGAGAAGGGTTTCATCCGACCGAGCACTTCACCCTGGGGTGCTCCGGTCCTCTTTGTTAAAAAGAAAGACGGGTCAATGCGGTTGTGCATTGATTATAGACAGTTAAATAAAGTAACAATAAAGAATAAGTATCCTTTGCCGAGGATTGATGATCTCTTTGACCAGTTGCGTGGTGCAACTGTATTCTCAAAGATAGATTTGAGGTCGGGATATCATCAATTGCATATTAAGGATGGTGACATACCTAAGTCTACCTTTAGGACAAGGTATGATCACTATGAGTTCACAGTTATTTC
The DNA here is from genome assembly GCA_963693085.1 of Alisma plantago-aquatica. Lineage (NCBI taxonomy): Eukaryota > Viridiplantae > Streptophyta > Magnoliopsida > Alismatales > Alismataceae > Alisma > Alisma plantago-aquatica. The sequence continues at coordinate 586,896,164 of OY856414.1, forward strand.
ATTTGGACTGACTAATGCACCAGCTGCATTTATGGAACTCATGAATAGAATCTTCCGACCTTTTCTCGATCAGTGTGTTGTTGTCTTTATAGATGACATCCTGATCTATAGTAGAGATGCTCAGCAGCATGAGCAGCATCTTCGTCATACTCTAACTTTGCTAAGAGAGCATAAGTTATATGCTAAGTTTAGCAAGTGTGAGCTCTCAGAAGTCTCTTTTCTTGGGCACATAATATCTGCTTCAGGTATACGTGTTGACCCTAAAAAGGTAGAATCTGTCCTGTAATGGGAACAGCCAAAAATGCCAATGGAGATTCGAAGTTTCTTAGGGTTGGCAGGCTATTACATGAGGTTCATTAAGCACTTTAGTTCCATAGCTTTACCCTTGACTAAGTTGACCAGGAAGGATGCTCCTTTTTCCTGGAGTGACAAGTGTCAGCAGTCTTTCCAATTGTTGAAGGAGAGGTTGACAATCACACCTGTGCTTGTGTTACCTGAGCAAGGGAAAAGATATATAGTTTTCTGATATGCCTCTAAGAATGGACTAGGATGTGTGTTGATGAAGGATAAACAAGTGATTTCTTTTGCTTCTCGACAACTTAAGAAACACGAGGAGAATTATCCGACACACGATCTAGAACTAGCTGTTGTAGTTCATGCCTTGAAAATTTGGAGACATTATCTTTATGGAGAGACATTCCAGATTTTCACAGACCATAAGAACCTTAAGTATATCTTTTCTCAGCATGATCTTAACATGAGGCAACGCCGCTGGATGGAGTTAATCAAGGACTACGATTGCACAATTGATTACCATCCAGGGAAGGCCAATGTAGTTGTTGATGCTTTGAGTAGGAAATCAGCAACGCCAGTCTTAGACAGAGCAAAGTTGAATTCCTTGGTGTGCTCTAGGAGGGATGTGCTTATCTCCTTAAGGCAAGACAATGTACATTTAAAAGTATCACTTTTAGTCAGGTTGTTAGCTGAGATGCATATAAAACCTACTTTGAGACATCAGATTAAGGAGGCACAACAAGTTGATGATGCAGTTCAACTGATTAGGTTGGAATATGCTAGTGAGAAATGAGAAGGGTTCCATGACTCAGATGATCTAGTATCCTGTTACCATGGTAGAATGATAGTGCCTGCTGTGGAAAACTTAAGGAAGTTAGTCCTGGAAGAAGCTCATTCTTCGATGTATGCTATGCATCCAGGAAGCACCAAGATGTATCAAAACTTGAAAGATATGTATTGGTGGCCTGGATTGAAGAAGGACGTTGCTGAGTTTGTTATGTGGTGTCCTATGTGTCAGCAAGTTAAGGCTGAACACCAGAAGCCTGTAGGAACAATGCAACCTTTACCCATACCACAATGGAAGTGGGATCATGTAACCATGGACTTTGTGGTTGGTTTACCAAGGACACCCAAAGGACATGATTCCATCTGGGTAATAGTTGATAGGTTGACAAAGACAACACATTTCTTACCTATCAAAACAACCTATTCTGCTGAGAAGCTGGCACAGTTATATGTAGATGAGATAGTGCGGCTGCATGGGGTCCCAAGTACCATTGTTTCTGACAGAGGTCCCCAGTTTACGAGTCATTTTTGGGAGTGACTTCATAAAGATTTAGGCACACAGTTAAGGTTTAGTAAAACCTTTCATCCTCAAACTGATGGACAATCAGAAAGGATTATACATAATTTAGAAGACTTGCTTAGAGCATGTGTTCTTCAGTTTACAGGAAGTTGGGATCTGCACCTAAGTTGGATAGAGTTTGCCTATAACAATAGCTATCAACATAGCATTGACACGACACCTTATGAAGCTTTGTATGGTATATGTTGTAGATCACCCTTATGTTGGTATGAAACTGGTGTATATCAACTTTCAGGTCCTGATCTTGTGCAACAGACCACCGAGAAGATTAAAATAATACAACAACAGTTAAAGACTGCACAGGATAGGCAGAAATCTTATGTTGATAAACTTCATAGACCTTTAGAATTCCAGGTTGGAGACAGAGTGTACCTCAAGGTCTCACCTTGGAAGGGAGTTCTTAGATTTGGAAGGAAAGGAAAGTTAGCTCCTAGGTTTATGGGGCCTTATCCAATCATTGAACATATTAGAAAGGTAGCTTATAAGCTAGAGTTACCACCAGAGCTACAAAAGTTACACCCAGTGTTCCACATTTCCATGCTTAGGAAATGTCATCCTGACACTGAATCAGTTCTGCAACCTATGGAAGTAGAGTTGAATCATGATGTATCTTATGTTGAAGGACCTGTGTCAATCCTTGATAGAAGAATCAAAAAGTTGAAAAAGAAAGACATAAGTCTTGTGAAAGTCCTCTGGAATCACCGTGGCATCTAAGAGGCTACATGGTAACTAGAGGAAGAGATGATGAGGAAATACACTACTCTTTTCTCTTAATATGTTTTTGTAACGATTTCGGGGACGAAATCCTTGTAAGGGGTGGATAATTTGTAACATCCCTGACCTGGGTTATGCACTAACCCTAGATGTTTTGCTTAAATAAGTGATTAGATGCTTGTGTTTATCCTTTGAAATGTAATTAAGGCTTTTGAGGAACTTATATTTCAATTTCAGTCCTTTTGCATAATGTTGAAACATTGTTTTGTTAATAAAGGACTAAAGTGCAAATTACCCAAGTAGAGGGGTTAACTTGCAAATTGCACATGTTAAGATGTTCCTCTGATGATGAGACATCATAAGAATGAATGTGATGTGGTGGTATGGATTCTACAAGCTTGAGCACCAAGATATAGCTTGTAGAGCAATCCTTGTGCTTTAAAACCTAGTTTTGGTGTAAAGTGCAATTTACCCAAAACTTAGGGTCCAACATGTTATGTATACCCTCTTGAGGATCTCTCATGTTTATTGGAATCAATAATATCAAAGAAAATGAGAGGGGTGCCTCATTTGAATGATCATGGTAGAAGTGGAAATTATTCACAATAATAATATACTAAGCCATATCCAATAAGGGTGGATATTATTATGTCTCTCTTAAAAGGTGTTTAGTTCTTTTTAACCTTGGATAATTAAGAAGTCTTTAAAAGTTTATAAGGTGGCCATGTAGCCAAGAAGTGGAGGAGGACTTGGTGGATATGTTTGAGAAATAAAGGAAATAATCCTCTTTTTCCCTAAAAACCCATAAATATATAAAGGAATCCTTATCAACAAAGAAAGGGATCATTTCCCTTAGTTCTTTTCCTTATCTTCTTGCCTTGGCTGACAAAAGGATAACTCTGGAGCATAGGAAGGATGACCAAGCTGGTTTGGTAAGTATGTATCACCATTTAACTCGAATTCATGGAGGAAACCATAAAACAAGGTTGGTTTATTGGTTTTCTTTACACGATTCTCCTATCTAGCCATCTTCTTCATCCAAAAAGTGGAGGAAAGACCTTGGACAACTATTAGAGCTCAAGACACCATTAAAGCTATGGAGATAGGAGCTCTGGATCAGACCTAGAGGTGGGTTTTATAACTCTAAACCTTGAGCTTTGTTTATGCATCTTCATCTCCATGAAAAATCCTTAGGTATTCTTTTTCCTTTGCTACTCTTGTATTCTTGCTAGCAATTCTGTGAAGAATAGCCCCTGTTCTTGAGGTAGATGAAGGTGACATTAATTTCTATGTTTATCCAAAAACCTACTTTAGCAAACGGTCTCCAACACTTGCTCAACCGGTTTCCCAAACCGTTTGGGAGCAAACGGTTTCAAACTGTTTGATTGCAAACGGTTTCAACCAAACTGCATAGAAGCAAACGGTCCAAGACCGTTTGGAGGCGTTGACTAGGCATTGACCGTTTGGGGGTCTGTTAAAAAACATTTAGATCAAAAGTCTATAATTAATCATCAATTAATTCCAAGTGGTTTACCAATTGAAGGCTCATCAACTACCTAAACCCTAACCGGGTCAATTTCTGATTTCAATATTTGAGTTAAGTTGAAGTTTGGGTTGAGTGACCCAAACGGTTTCAAAACCATTTGGAGATCACCCAAACGGTCTCAAGACCGTTTGGTGATCACCCAAGACCATTTGGAGGTCTAGGGTTAAGTAGGGTTGAACAATTGAGAATCCAATGATATCAAGTTGATGAATAATTGATTGCTGATTTGGTGACCAAACCTAGAGTTCAAACCTTAATTGAATGACTTGATTTTTGATAAAATAATGGGAAAACGGTCTCAAGACCGTTTGGAGGTCATCCAAACGATCCCAAGACTGTTTGGGGTCAAGTCATGACCAAATTGAATGACGGTTCAATGATTTCAAATCAATTAGACTCACATTGAAACATGTTGAAGGGTAATCGATTTCAAACCCTAATCCAATTGATCCAAACCCTAATTGATGATCAATTGAGGGTCAATTGATGGTCAAATCAGTTGAGAGTTGACCTAATTGACTCAATTGATGAATGGTTAACAAGTGCATGATAGATTGAGGGGTTCAACGTTGGACACCCTAACTCAATTGAAGTGGTTGAGACACTTTTTGGTCCTTGCGGTTTTGAGGTGGTTTGGACCAAATAGTCTCACGACCGTTTGGGTCCAAACGGTCTCAAGATCATTTGGGACCAAACGATCCCAAACCGTTTGATCTCATGTGGTTTCAAGGTCGGTTGTGTCCACGCAGTTTCAAAGTCAAACAAGACCAAACAGTCTTCACCCCATCTTGGGAAAACAGTCTTGAGTGTGCAATTTACCAAACGCTTTCTAAAGTCAACATGACAAAATGGTATTCAACACCAAATGGTTTCAAGGTCTGTCCAAGACCGTTTGGGGGTTTAGTGTACAAGACCGTTTGAGGTCTAAAAAGGTTAAGATCGTTCGATGCCTTAGTGGTCAAGATTGTTTAATGGTTTATTAACCCAAACCCCATAGATACTTAAAAAGATTGAAGGATCAAGTGATTAGTTGATTAGTGCATGTTATAACCAATGGTGATTATAATAAAGGTATCCTTGATGGGATAGAGTGATTAGTACTCTTTGAATGAGTAAGCTTTAATGATCACAATAGTAATGACATAACCCATGATGTCAATGTTGAATTGACTTAGCCTAATCATGGGAGATGCAAACATCATCTTATGGAAAGAGGAGAGAGAAGACTTCTTATATTAATGTTAATCAAATAAGGAACTCCCTATATGGATGGATACCTAATTAGGGTATGATCCATGATATTGAAATCATGAAACCCTAGTTATGGAAGCTAATGAATTATAACCCTATTGAGGGCATTAATGGAAGTAATCCTCATACATGATGATGGTATGATCTTAATTAATTATAATGTGAATAGTAAACCCTAATCTAGGGTAATGTGATGTAATGTGAACAGTAAACCCTAATTCTGGGTTATGCTTTTAAGCATGAAACTCTATGATTGAATTATGAAATGAGGAATCACTATACCATTGTAAGCTAAAGGGGTTGGATAACCCTAATTGAATTGAATAGGAAACCCTAACCCTAGAAACCAGTCATGGCAATGTAAAACGGTCATGGTAATCTTCTGTAGCATGACCGTGCAAGATAGCACGGTTGTGGTGGCTTTCCCTTGCACTGCCGTTCTTGGCTGCACGACTGTGGTGTTCTATACTTGACTTGGAAATGATTGTATTGTGCTGATATAGATATAATGTGCATGTTATCAACTGTGTTAGTCATGCAGGTCTTTATAAAGAAGTGACCATATCCAGGTAAGGGTTATGATGCTATATTCATTGAAATCACTTTATAAGCTTCGAAAGTAATGATATGTTATGTTGCCTAGTAAGAGGTAACATATAAGATTGATATGTTGGATGAGCCACGAGAAATATCTGCATTGCCACTATCATGTTCATACTGTTAAATGATTTGATAGTAATATGTTACTTGGTAACAAATGTTTTGATGATATAAGGGTTGAACACCCATAATCCTGAATCATAATGATAAGATTGTTAGGGATTGATATCTCAATGCTAACAAGATGTGAAATAAACTTGATACAAGTAGTACTCTTTCTTTATAGCAATTTTCTTATTGGTCTATGTTTGAAAACATGCATGATGATAAAAGAATGCTATAATGTACTTAAATAATCAAGTATAATGATATCATGTAGATCCTTGACCATAGATCCATCATTGTCAGAAATTAAATGATGATGAAACAGGTGTTCCTAAGGGAACTCCTGGAGAGCATACTTTTGAGGATGTGGGGGTTATGGACGTGAATATCCTTACGTCCTAATGGAGGAATTGATGTGAGATAAACATCAAATCTCTCAATCCTTCATTATATGTTTATGCTGGGATAATGCATCACTAATCTTCCGATGATGTTGTAATGTCACATCGATGAGAGATAAACAAGAAATCCCTCGATGGCGAAGAGTGTACAGCATGCCACTGTAACTCTAATAGCAAAGTTGCCAGAATACCCTAGGAAGCTATTTTAGTAGAGACACGAGATGTCCTACATGTTGATCCTCACTCTGGCTGAGGAAGATGAGGTCATAGAAATCTGGCTCTTCTGATGACCTATGTATGGTACCGATTGTGATTTCGTAATGATCGGTTGGAGTATGAGCGATATATCTCATCTCCTCAGGGCATAATTATGTTTGTAAAATGTAATCATCCATGTAGCATATTTGCTTAGGTTGAACTACGAGAAACAATAATTGATGATACAATATTTATACATGTTCTTTATATTCCTTATTGATTAAATGATTTGTTACTCAATCAAGTTATAATTGAAATGATTTCTTAGAGAATACTGCTCTACTTAGTTTATTCAATAAATTGTCTGCTGATGAGTATTTATAATTCTATTGATCAGCGTTATTCATTTATTTGCAATAACAATGCTTCTGGCGAAGAGTTATAACTCTCGCTGGGACAATTATTCAATTGTCTCACCCCCGTGGGATTCAATTTTTTGGTAGACGCCGAGGAAGAAGGAACCCTTCAGTGGGTGAGAAACAACAACAGCAGCAGCAACATCAGGGACAACAGTGATCCATAGGTGGAGACATTGTCTGTCAAGTCTTGTAGATAGAATGTCTTATGTAGTCGTCTCTGTACTCTCAGGTCCTAGGAGTCAGTAGATGGTTTAATATAGATCTGAGATTTTTTTTAGCTTAATGCCTCGAGGATTTTTGTATACTGCTCATGTACAGTTCAACAGGGCAGTCAGTGTTATGACTCTCGAGATGTGATATGACAGAGATGTAATGATGGATCAGTTTGTAAATAACTTACCTTGTTTCTTTATGAAAAGGTTTTGCCGTTTGTAGATCTCTTTACAAAAAGTTTTAATTTGTAGTGATTTTTATTAATTTCACTGCTAATGAAACGCTTCCACTTTAGTTTAAATTCGTTGATCTTGTTTTCACGAGACGTTCGTCACACTTCAGAAGTTTCTTTTTTGATGCTCCCGGTCTGATCATTCTGTCTTCATTAAAAACACTACTGTTGGCCTTGTTATTATGATTGTATATGTTGATGACATTATTCTCTCAGGGAGTGATCTTGACAGTATTCAGGCTACTAAGTGTTATCTGGAGAAACACTTTGTCACCAAAGACCTTGGGACTTTGTGTTACTTTCTTGGGATTGAAGTCTCTAGATCTGCTTCTGGTTTATGCTTGTCTCAACATAAATATGTTCTGGATCTTCTTTCTGACACAAGACTTCTTGGTGCTAAACCTGCTAGTACTCCTCTAGATCTAAATATTAACTAGGACGATGGGAACTCTCCTTCCTATCTTGATCATCATCAGTATCGCCGCATGGTTGGCAAGCTCATTTATCTTACTATTACTTGTGTTGATATTACTTCTGTTGTTGGGCTTGTTAGTAGATATCTAGATAAACCTCATCAATGTCATTTGGATGCCGTTTTCCACATTCTCAAATATCTGAAGAGTGCTCCTGGAAAAGGTTTGCTATATAAAAAACATGGTCACTGTAAGCTTGTTGGATATTCTGACTCTGACTATGCCGAGAGTAAAATTGACCGACGCTCCACCTCTGGCTATTGTACCTATGTAGGAGGAAATCGTGTTACTTGGAAAAGCAAAAAATAGACTGTGGTTGCTCGCTCAAGTGCTAAAGCAGAATATCACGCCATGGCGCATACTACTTGTGAGCTATTCTGGATTCGGAGCCTACTGAAGGATTTTGGCATTTCTGACTCTTCTTCTATTCTGATGTACTGTGACAAAAAAGTTGCCACTTTTATTGCCAGCAATCCAACTTTTCATGAGCGAACAAAACATGTTGAGGTTGACTGTCATTTTGTTCGCGAAGCTGTCTTATTTGGCCAGATATCTACTCCCTACATACATAATTCTGATCAGGTGGCTGACATCTTCACCAAGATTTTTCCGAAGACGAAATTCACTGCTATGACATCCAAGCTGGGCATGATTGACATCTACGCTCCAGCTTGAGGGGGAGTATTAGTATATACACTTTACTACTTTTCTTTACTTAGTGTATTTGCTTATTTCTCTTTATTCGCTTCTTCTCTTTATCCCATATTGCTCATCTCTAAATATTGTACACTCTCTTGTCTTATAAAAGAGAGACCATTGTATTCTTTTTAGATCATCCAATAATAAGCAATCTCGTTGCCAACTTTTAGACAACGTCAACGGTCCGTCCGATTAGCGGAGGATGCGTATCTACTCTCTGAAAGAGAGAGTTGTGGCGGTACGTGGACCTTTTAGTTAGAGGCACCAACTAGAACAAATATCAAGAAGACGGTAGCGAGGTAGGCGACCTCGTCAGGAGAAGAGGTGACCCGATCAACGATCATAGCGACAACAAGTAGTCTCAGCAGCGGCAATGGTGTCGTGAGGAGAAAAAGTAAAAAGAGAGGGTTTATACACATTGGATGTAATTCTGTTCTTCCTTATCTTTGTTCTCGGGCAGGGGGAGCTTCTCAGATTTAGGGACGATTAAATCTAGACAGTGTGAGTTGTAATTCAGATTACTTAGTGCTTGTTGGCCGGTATTGTCCCGTGGTTTTTCTCTCCTAGTCTTCAGGAGAGTTTTTCACGTTAAATCTTGTGCCTTCAGTCTTGCAGAGCATCATCACTTACCCACCACAATTTTCTAACAAAAACTGCTATTTTTTATGCTGAAGTGATTTGCAAGCGCCCTTTAATGACTAATTGGAACCCACAACACTGTTTTTGTTGCATATTTATTAGCTTAGCAACTTCATTGTCTTGTAGCACATTTATTGTATTTTGAAAGTATGAAACACGGTAATTCTACTTTATCAATACAAAAACGTGTAAACCCCCCTGTGTTACAGGTGTTCAGTTTTCTAATTCACAATACTTCCTTCTGCCTTTCCATGCAAATTGCTTGTTAAGGCTAGCTCATATCTCCTTGGTCAGTCTCTCCTCTTCAATGAGTTCTCAGATTCTAATGTAAATTAAAATAGTACCATACGGATTTCAACACCAGTCAATTTAAGTTCTAGGTGTAAATAGGCTTGTCCCGGAGGAAGTTATACAAACTCCAATATTATATATTTAAGGTTAGCCTTAAAGCTCATAATTAACTAAGAGAAATACTTTAATAGATTTCAGCGGTTGTTATAAATTCCATACCTTGAAACTTCCACATCATTTACCACATAGACTTGTACTACGATGAAGGAAAGGGCATTCTTCTATTGAAGTTTTAGGTGTAAAACAGACTTGTCTTTGGGAAGGTCATACGAACTCCATGATTTATTTAGAAGAATAGCCATAGTTACATCCTTCACCTAACCAGATTTAAAAATTGATCTTACAGAACCTCTTTTCTTCAGGCAGAGTCATGACAAATGTGGATTTCACTAAGCACCCAATTCTGTTTTCTTGATCCACGACTTTCATATTTTTCTCACATTATAATCTTATCCTGTAACCTATTTTCTCCTTAGCCTACAAAGAATCACGAGATTTATTGAACATAGAAACCATTGCGAAACTGAGGGACCTCTTAGAAACTAAAATTGCCATTTTTTATGCTGAAAGTGATTTGCAAGCGCCCTTTATTGGCTAATCGGAACTCACAACACTGTTTTTGTTGCATTTCATTAGCTTAACAACTTCATTGTCCTGTAGTACATAAATTGTATTTTAAAAGTATGAAGCACGGCAGTGCTACTTTATGAATACAAAAACGTGTCAAACCTGCCAGTGTGACAGGTGTCAAGTTTTCAAATTCAAAACGCTTCATTCTGTCCTTTATTGCAATTTGTTTGCTAAGACTAGCTCCTTTCTCCTCGATCAGTCTCCCCTCTTGAATGAATTCTCAGATTCTTTCCTAAATTACTTAATAAAATAAGGATTTCAACACTATTCTACTAAGCATTAGGTGGAAATAGGCTTGTCTCGAGGGAGGTTATACAAACTCCAATGTTATAAGTATAAGATTAACCTTATAACGAAAAATTAACTAAGAGAAAAACTGAAGCAGGTATCAGCAGTTGTTATAAATTCCATACCTTGAAACTTCCACGTCAGTTACCACATGCACTTGTACTATGATAAAGAAGTGACATTCTTCTAATAAAGATTTAGGTGTAAATAGACTTGCCTCGGGGGAGGATATAGAAACATCATGATCTATTTAGACGATTAGTCAATTGTAGCACCAAATTGACTATAAGAGAAAACACATAAGCAGCTGATTTCAGCCTTGATTTATTATACATTCCATACCTTGAAACTTCCACAGCATTTACCACATCGGCGAAAATGAAGTTCAATTCCTCTGCTAGCTAGCTGCCACGAGATCATTGCCCCACCTAGAACTAACCAAATAGGGTTCTTAGATGGGCAAAACCAGAAGCCCACAGCCAGAAGAGTGACAGCAACGTGGTGGTAGGCTTTGATAAGAAACCGCATTCAAAGGCTCCTTCATTTGGAGTTCGGCAAAGCCTTTACAACCCCCACCCTCATTTACTGCGACGACGTGCAGCTTTGACAGTTCGACATTCTTTCGAGTACAAAAAGAAGAACCTTTCACGGATACAGTTTGGCATTAACTGTTCCACAGCCAAATCATGGTTTCGTCTTTTGGCCACTAGGCAGAGCTAGATCATAAGTCGCCAACAAACCATTGGACAGTATTGCAGCACGAGGAGAAGAGCAAGCTCACAATAACCTACTTGCAGTGACCCCCCATCTTTTCATTACTGTTTTGTTTTCCTTTTAATGCGGAGGATGCTATATTTATTTCATTTTATTGGCCGGTGATTAGATTGGTTGTATGCATGAAGAAGGGGAATTCAGGAAAAGTGTTGGTCGGTAACTTTAGCTTCATTGCTGTTGGGTTTCAGAAGCACTCCAAATCATAAAACTTGAGTGTACTGCTAACAGAAACCGGTGAAGAAATTAGAGTGAGAGGTTCTGAAAAGATGTCGGTACTGAACATTTCATCCACAGTTCTAGAATTCAAAAGATCTTGCTTGGTCCTTAGGATAAACCTCTTGCAACAAGTGAGAATCTCATCTACGTTCTCAAGTGTCTCGGGCTTGGTGTTATCTATAGTATTCAGGATGTGACATAAATAATTTCCATGGGCAGCATTACTACTATCGATCAACTTCTGCGACGAGTGCAATAAGAAGGCTTAAAACGGTCGATTGTTAATCACCTTGTAATTCCATTTAACCTCAATAATCAAACTGTTTTCTCTTTATTGGGAAAAGGAATAGTATTCTGACCCATGTCCTAATTATATTTGGGCTTGAGTAGGAATTGATTTGTGTTGCCACTTAAATCCAATAGGAGAGAAGATGGCTCACTATTTACAACATTAGAAGTGGATTACGAGTTGGACTATGAATTGGAGTGTGATTCCTAATTGCTACTACTTGTGATGGAAGCCTATAAATAGAGGCCCTGGGAGATGCCATTGGGATCATCCCATCAGTTATTTGTTGTTGGTGCCTTGTGTGGTAGAAGAGCCAGAAAATAAGAACAATTTGTGGTGCTCTCTTTTGGTAAGAGAGGGTCAGCGACTTTGCCTTGAAGTGAAGTAGTGGCTGACAGTCAGCGACACATTGGTGGTACATCAACTACGGCAGCGGGTCCGAGAAGCGGAAGACGCACATCATTTGGTGGCACTACGTTGGTGTTGCAGCAGCGACTACGACAACAGTCCGTCCGTTCAGCGGAGGACGTGTTTGCTCTCTCAGGCGGAGAGAGTTCTTTGGTTGGCAGACGAGGTACACAACATCGTCATGAGCAGAGGTGGTCCGGTCAGCGGTTGCAGCGACAACAGGCAAGAGCACAATTGTATGTTTGATTCCCTACAACGACAGAGGTGTTGTGAGGAGAAAAAGATATGTGGGATATTTTGTACATGTTTGGGTGTAATTCTATTCTTCCTATCTTTGTTCTCGTGTGGGGGGAGCGATCCAGATTTAGGGGTAATTAAATCTGGACGGTGTGAGTTGTAATCTTGATTACATAGTGCTTGTTGGTTGATATTGCCATGTAGTTTTTCTCTTCTCATCTTGGGGAGAGTTTTCCACGTTAAATCTTGTACTTTCAGTTTTGTAGAACACGTCGCTTACACACCACAAATTCCTAACAAGTGGTATCAAAGCAAGGTTGGAAGTTTGAAGTGGAAGTGATAATGACATCTAAAGACGGAAAAGTGCGCATTGACAAGTTTGATGGCAAGGATTTCAGCTTTTGGAAGATCCAAATTGAAGATTATTTATACCAGAAGAAATTGCATCAACTTCTGGCGGGGACTAAACCTGAACAAATGAAGCAGAAAGATTGGGATCTCCTTGATCGTCAGGAACTTGGGGTGGTCAGGTTGACATTAGCGCGGAATGTTACATTCAACATAGCCAACGAGAAGACAATGGCGGGACTTCTGAAGATGCTATCAAATATGTACGAGAAGCCTACAACTGCAAACAAGGTATATTTGATGCGTTGTTTGTTCAACCTGAAGATGAGGGAAGGAGCCTCGGTAGCAGATCACATCAATGAGTTCAACATCATAATTACTCAACTAAACTCAGTGGAGATAGAGTTTGATGATGAAGTTAAATCCCTTATCTTACTTTCCTCTTTGCCCAAGAGTTGGTCTGCTACGGTGATAGCAGTCAACAGTTCGTCAAGAAGCATGAAGTTGAAGCTTGACGATATTCGGGATTTGATTTTGAGTGAAGACATTCGCAGAAGGGAATGTGGAAAATCTAATTCTTCAGGTTCAACTCTATACGTTGAAGGTAGAGGAAGAAATCAGAGTCGCAATCACAGTTCTAATCACAGAAAGTCAAAGACAAAGAGTAAAGAATGTTACTGTTGTGGAAAAGTTAAACACTTCAAGAAGGATTGTAAGATATAGAAGAAGGTGTCACAAGAACTTGCCAAAGAACACAAGGATGATGACCAGAGCAATACAGTTGTCATTGTGGAAGATCTGATATTGACAATCTAAGAGCAGAGTTTGAACATAGATGATGGTATTGAGTGGGCTGTAGACATAGGAGCGACGTGTCATGTTGCAACTCACAGGAAGTTCTTCACAAAATATAAGAGAGAGAACTTTGGCAATGTGAGGATGGGAAATGCTAGCTACTCAAAGATCATTGGGATTGGTGACGTCTGCGTCAAAACAGATGTTGGGTGTATTATCATGCTCAAGGATGTTCGTCATGTTCTAAACTTGAGGCTTAGTGTAATTTTTGGTTCCTTGTTGGATAGGAGTGGATATGATCTTAGGTTCGGTGGTGGCATGTGCAAAGTAACAAAATGGTATTTGATGATATCTTGAGGCAGACTGTGATGCAATCTATATAAAACCACATTGAGAGTGCACAAAGAGAAGGTTCAGGAAGTCAAGAAGCCAATGTCAGTTCAAAAGAGACGATGAGGACCTGAAAGTACTATAGATAGCCGCATGTCTGAGCTGCGGGATTCTCTCAGTGATGTTAGCAAGGGTAGAAAGGTAAGTTTCTACAAGCATCAGGACGACTCCCAGTTAGAGAAGATTGCTCCAAAGACTTCTTCTAGACAGTGCGCACATGAGGAAGAAGGACAATACAATGACCATGTAGTTGATGCATGTAGAATGGAGGATCAGGATCTTGATGTGGGGTTACATCGACAGGGGGAGTGTCAAATGAAGGTTTTTGAGTCTTACTGTAGAAGGTTAGAAATACAATTTTCATCCAGGATGGCTCGACACATCGGTCAACGGGAGCAAAGAATGTTTCAGAAGTGGGGATGGAGAGAGAAGCGGCATTGCCAGGATACTTCTTCTCAGTTGCTTGGGAATAAAGTGAAGTCAGGGTGGTATTTCAAGAAAATGGATGAAAATGATAAGATGTTGACATGCTTGAGGAGAATGACCACCTATCGGAATCAATCACAGGTGGTGATGGAATCAAAAAGTTATTCTAGATGATTTCTAAAGACAGTCTCCCTCATGGGTCAGAGGGGGAGATTGTTGGGAAAAAGAATAGGATTCTGGCCCACGTTCTAATTGTATTTGGGCTTGAGTAGGAGTTGGTTTGTGTTGCTAATCCTAGTAGGAGTTAAATCCAATGGGAGCGAAGATGACTCTCTATTTGCAACATTGGAAGTGGATTAGGAGTTGGACCATGAATTGGAGTGGGATTCCTAATTGCTACTACATGTGATGGAGGCCTATAAATAGAGGCCCTGGGTGAGGCCATTGGGATCATCCCATCAGTTATTTGTTGTTGGTGCCTTCTGTGGTAGAAGAGCCAAAAAATAAAAACATCTGATAGTGCTCTCTTTTGATAAGAGAGGGTCAACAACTTTACCTTGAAGCAAAGTAGCAGCTGACAGTCAGCGACTCATTGGTGGTGTATCAACTACGACGGCGGATCCGAGCAGCGGAAGACGCACATCAGTTGGTGGCACTATGTTGGTGTTGCGGCAGCGACTACGACAGCATTCTGTCCGTTCAGCAGAGGACGTGTTTGCTCTCTCAGACGGAGAGAGTTCTTTGGTTGGCAAGTGAGGTACACAAAATTGTCAGGAGTAGAGGCGGCCCGGTCAGCGGTTACAACGACAACAGGCAAGAGCACAACTGTGTGTCTAATTTCCTACAACGACAGAGGTGTTGTGAGGAGAAAAAGATAAGTGGGATATTTTATACACGTTTGGATGTAATTCTATTCTTTCTATCTTTGTTCTCGTGTGGGGGGAGCGATCCGGATTTAGGAGTAATTAAATTTGGGGCGTGAGTTGTAATCTTGATTGCATAGTATTTGTTGGTCGGTATTGCCCCGTGATTTTTCTCTTCTCGTTTTGGAGAGATTTTTTCACGTTAAATCTTGTGCTTTCAGTTTTGTAGAACACGTCGCTTACACACCACAAATTCCTAACACTCCTTTCATCTCCAGTGAGTGGGATGGAGATATGATGCATGCCACTATGCCACCGGCAATTCATTCGGTGGTCTGCGTTGATTCTCAAACATCAATCATATATATAAAAAGATAAAATGAATGCAACGAACTACGATACCAAATATATAAGCTCCTAAATTAGCCAAGAGCTAATGGTTAAAGGTTGCATCAACGTGATCAGATGGGCCTCAGAGTATCTCTATGTTTTCCCTACTTAGCAACGGATGACATAAGAGAAGTCACATTACCCATCACCGTAAACCAATAGTCCAAAGACCTAATCCTGTTGATGTCACGATAAAGCCACCGCATATAACAATATGAACAATAAAATATTGCACGGATAGATCTTATCGGGCATAATAAATTCTGTACGTGCAGCAATCCGTTACCTTCAACCATCAATAGATATTGCGGAAGGTAGGCAACGCACTTACGTACGCAAGGACAAAGTTTGGTAGCAAGGAGAAACGGCAAAAACAATAACCATTGTTGCTTGAAAGCCACAGGTTATGCAGGCTAGGAAACTTAGGCTATTTCTATACAGAGGGGCAGTAAGGGTTAGGCATATTGATCCAGCATTTAATGTGAGGTTGGCAGTGGCAAAGAAAATCTTCATATTAGCAGATAGGACAAGAATCAAATTTGTCCACGTGAACAGAAAGAAAGAGTTACTGGAGGCGACTTCCTAATGATTTGGGTACAAGGCTTGGAGATCAGCAGGTACATTTAGGTGTGGCAGACGGCTTCAACGAGTCATGCATATTTTTTTTTTTTCTTTTTTGATAATTTTATAAGGAGAGGCCTGATACTATACTATTAATAGAACTGTGAAAGTGAAAGAGAGCATTTATTACTTCTATAAACCATTCTTCCGGGTTCTTCAACTTAGTATTAAACTCGCAATCTACATTTAACAAACTAACCATTGAACCAATGGACAATTATGAGTTGTGCATACTAGTATATACGTGTTCTCATGAAAAAATGGAAAACAAAAGTAAAATGATGCAGTTTGAAAAAAGAATTGAGTAGCCAACCTCGTGAGAACAATTCCCCATATAAGCCAATTTTGAGTTCAATCACTACATAAATTGGTTGTTTTTTTATCAAACTACTGAAAAAGTCACTACATGTAATGTAGAACTATCAGTAAAAAAAAATGTCTTGGCATTTTCATCCAAACGTGTTGGATAAAAGAACCAACTAATTTGACGTTTTCACCCAAATATGTAGGGAAAAAATGCCAATTAATTTGACATTTTCACCCAAATGTGTTGAGCGAGAGTACCAACTAATTTGACATTTTCTTTTGTTTTATTTTTTAAGGCTAAAAACTCCAAATGTAATGGCGTATTTACCAATTAATCCAGATAAATGCCAATTCAGATTGCATTTTCTCAATAAAGTGGCCACTTTGAGAATTACTTTCACAGGGATGCTATAGTCCGAGAATTTTTTATCACAGTATACCATTTTAATTTTTTTCAAAAAAGATTACATGTAAAGACTGTTCGGCGCCGTCATTCCAACTCCCGGTAGTAGCCAATGAGTATGCTATGTAATTTTAGGAGAACCAGAAGCGAAACGGATGAGTCCCGTTGTTAGGTACAACTGTGTGCATACCGATCAGCACACACCCAGCTGGGATGTGTCAGTCCAGAGTGTCATAAAACTTGACGCGACTCAAAATGCATCTATTTTGTTTGTGCAACTACCACGTTAAATATAGAAAAGTAAACCGATATATATTCTAAACAGCGTTTTCTACATAAGTATCAGAATTTAAAATGAACGCTGTGGTCGGTAAAAGACCTAATCGGCCGGTTAATTACCTTAGCGGACAAACTATTGTTGAGGTAGTATAGGAGGCATTATTATATACTTTTTCTGTGAGAGACCATCGAGATTCCAACAATTAACACTCCAAACTTACCCCTATAGAATAATGAAGAGAAAACCATTTTTATTCACTAAAGCAAATTATAATTGGTCTCTTACTAAACTATTATAGTAAGCCTCCGATAGAAAAAGCATCCATCAGATGGTATGGAGGTTGTTAGCTGGAAATAAGACGGCAACCGGAAAGGATATCACACTCTGATCATTGTGTGATATCAATGTTTATATGTTTTGAATTTGTACAGTGGTCTGTAGATGACTGTAGAAGTGGGCTTTAAATCGAGACCCATACAATAAGAGAAAGGGAGACAAAGTATTTGCATACATGAACGACAGGTACAACATAATAAATAACCGCTAATCGTTCGTCAATATACTCTATCAGCCCCCGTCAATCTGGTAATGAGATGATCTAATACCCTGTTTGTAGATGAGAAACCGAAACATTTTCTTGGAAGTAGCTTTGGTAAGCACATAAGCAATTTGATCTTTGATTGTAACAAATTTGGTAGCTATATTAGTAAGTGCTACTTCCTCACGTATGTAGTGCTAATCAAATTCTACATGTTTAGTTCATGCATGGACAACTGGATTGACGGTAAGGTATAGGGCACTCAGGTTATCACAGTACAACACTGCAGGAGTGAGTTGTTGAACATAGATGTCTCGCACCAATTGAGAAAACCAGGTTTGCTGTACATCTATTAGCGCAAAAGATTGGTATTCAGCCTCGGTTCTTGATCTTGTGACATTTGGTTGTTTCTTAGATTGCCAAGAGATGCAAGTTCTTCCCAAAAAGATAACATGTTTATTATGATGAGCCTACACCCCCTACTAGAGTATAGGACCATTGTTGACACTCCATTTCGTAGTACGCCCGATTCGGTTTGGTAAGTAAATATTTGATAAGCATCGATCAAGAGGATTAACTAATCGAATATAGATATGACAACAAACATATAAATCAGAGCAAATTCAACTATGAACTATTTTGTAACCATAGTTGTCATTATCTCGCTGAAAAGCACTTAAAGGTCATCATGGATGAAGAGACAGGACATCTTATGTCTGAGAGGATTTTTTTAAGGGATGTCGGATCACGTAAAGATTATTCAAAGCTTAATTCAACAAAGCCAACCGGCAGGTGACCAAAAAAAATCAACCAGCAATGACAATTCTGACTAAACTCGTGATCAAATATCAAAATAAAATTTGACAATCAATATTATTGCAGTTGCTGAATGATGTAATAAAATTAATTCCAACATTTTCATGATTTAAGGTCATACTAATATAATTCAAGCACAAGTTCCCACAAATGGGAAGACTTCCGTCCACAAAGACACTCCACTGTAGATTACCTTGTTTGGATGTTATCATTGATGCTCAGACTTGAGACAGTTTTATAATCTAGTCAATGCCACCCTGGATGAGTTGTACTGCTCCAAGCACATATGTGATCTATTCCAAAGATACTCCTTTCTATGATCCATGATCACATCTAGGCTCACATTCCACCACAATATGATTGGGATCCTATGCGGACTTTGTTCAGGTGGGGTGTGCACAGTGGCGTAGCCACGTAGTGGTCTGGGTGGGCAAATGCCCTACCCAAACATTATAATTACATAGTTAACAAGGTGTATTTTGCTCATATTTTGTTTAAATTTTGTTTAAATTTGCCCTACCTATTACGCTTGCTTAGGCCCTTACTTGAGCGGTGCCCCCCTGCTTGGTTTGTCTGGCTACGCCACTGGGTGTGCATCAGGTGTGTGCCCAACTTGTGGGGAGATCATGCCCCATCGTGAATAAGTTTATTGTTAAATGGTAAAACCCAACCTTGAGCCAAAAAGCAGGGTGTGTACCAGCGCATGCCCAACCTTCCCACTTTGATTGATCAACAAAACACCCAGTCAAATGCACCCAAAATTTCCTAGAAATGAGTGGCGTGGATCAAGCACGCACCTTGCTTTCCCACTTTGTTTGCTCAAGAAAATGACATTCAATGCATTTGTAAGCCTCTAGAAACACAAGGGGCACACTAGGAACACACCCTGCCTTCCCTACTTTGACTGATCAACAAAATATCGGTTAGACCACTACTACAGAACACGTCTTTGGCGTCGGTTGTTTAACCCCTTTTAGTGACGGTTCTCAAGCGACGCCTATGTGGGCGTCGTTAAAGGTCGAACTCTTCGGCCTCAATTTTATAACCGACGTCAAAAAGTT
The DNA here is from genome assembly GCA_963693085.1 of Alisma plantago-aquatica. NCBI lineage: Eukaryota > Viridiplantae > Streptophyta > Magnoliopsida > Alismatales > Alismataceae > Alisma > Alisma plantago-aquatica. The sequence goes on from OY856414.1 coordinate 586,915,744, forward strand.
TCGCGCCACCGAAAACGCGCCAGCAGGGCACCGATAGGCGTCAGTTTGCTACCAAAAAATCGACACCATATTCCCAGACGTCACGGCTATGCTACTATAGGCGTCGGTTTGGTACTAATAACCGACGCTCTTTCCGCCACGGCCGTGGTTTCCTGCACGGTCGGGTTGTTTTGTCATATTAGGCGGCGGTTTTTATCCAATAACCGACGATGTAAGCTTTTGATGACGGTGTTCTATAAATAATCGACACCTATGTTTTTTTTTGTTATCAGTTTGCAGGCCTGCTATGGCTGGTCAGTAGGATGAGAACCTGCAGTTCAGTTTTCTGAACTGCAGGTTTACGACATCCATTGATATCAGCCTACAAACAGGCCACAAACATATAAAATCAACAAATATACTTTTCACACAAGTAGATACATTCAGACATCAATTCAATTCTCACATTCACACATGTAGAAACATTCAAATACATGTAGAAACATTCAAACATGTATAAACATTCAGAAATATTCATTTACAAAATATCATTCAACATCGCTATCGGCATCACAATTATATCTTACAATCACCACTGCTTGTATGACTCTTGCCCATTCTTCTCTTACTTCATTTAATACTTTCATCGTATATGGAGCATGTACATCTTTTAAGAGTTTACCTATAGTGTGGTCAGTTTTAAACACCTGCAAAGAGAATGATGTATATATATAAGTAATAATATAAAAACAAGATTGATATATTTCATACTAACTAATGAGACTATATATAATACCTCATGTATGGTATTGATGTCCAATGCGGCATATTGGATAATCATCTACATAAATCGCATCACATAGTATGTGCATGCCCATCCGTTGTCTTGTGTAGCGCACTATAAATTGAAACATAAAAAATATTAAAAAATACAACTAAGCACAGTTCACATAAATAATATATACATTGGAGTCGGGAACTTACTTTTACGTTCTCTCAAATTATTGGTTGGTTCTTTTTCCTTGGGACCTTTCCTCCAGCCTTTTAGAATGCATCTAAACCCCTACATGTTAATGTAACACAGTAAATTGCATAATTAAATAGTAATGTAATAACATGTGTTAACGGATATAAAAATGAAATATTTCTCACCAGAATAATGGCAATCTCATTACGTGTCCAATTTTAGTATTCAATGTACTTCCCGCAGGATCTAGATAATAAACAGTGAACGTCCCGGGGAGAATAACTAGTAACTCGCAATGCCTACCGCTAGAGGTAAAAAAGTTAAAAATTAATAACTCAAAATCCATAATAAAAATGTAATTTTCTTAAGTCCAAATTATAAGTAAAGTAAACTTACTTGACATTGAATGGAGCTATTATTATCGTCTTTTGTTGCTGACCCAAAATTGTAAAAGCATCTATACAGTATTGTTGAACACTGTCAGGGTCTTTAGCTACCATACTAATCAATGATGGAAACAAAAATCCCACATGGTCAAATACAAATTGTTTGTATTGATTTTCGACTAAGTAGCTGCAAAACATGTATTACGTATGCATTAATATATAAGAAACCAGATCACCAGACCTTTTACAAGGTATATGGATGTATAAACAAAATCTCACCTTATCCATGTCTCTATCATTGATGTGTTCAGCCAATCATATATAAACAACTCAATAATATCTTGTATAAATAAAGAGCTTTCGTATGATTGACCTGCATAATTCGCTTCTAAAGAAACAATTATAGGGCAATGTATATTATGTGTCCGTAGCCAATATGTCATTCCCCTACAAGCAGGACCTAACAGGTATTTTAGGTTAGTTGGAACCCAACTTGGTAATGCAGGAAGTGGAGGTGGAGGCCTAGGTGCTTTGGGTGTCTTCTTTTTAACCTGTATATATATAATTTCAGATCAATTGACCTCATATATATACATTAACAATCTAAAGTAATGTAAATTTTTCTTACAATTTCAGTAGTGTAGACAACATCTGCTTTGGGCCATAATATCACCCCGCCTTCTGCCTCAGCAAGTGTATCAATATCTGGGTGGGCATATGGCAATGTAGCTTCCCTCCAATCGGGTAATACACGTATCGGGCTCACACGAACGTAGCCCTGTGGCATTGGAGTCCCGTGAAACGTTGCCCCAGGAAGGGACGGGTAAGCATGCGCCTCTATAACAACATAGTCTTGTATTCTTAAGCGGCATGGCTTCAACGCCTACAAATTTACGTAAAGAATGTTATACATATATACATATCATCTTGAAAATATATCATCTTGAAAAGACTAGCTACAATGTCATAAACAATACTTACAGCAGACGTGTTAGGCAGTGAGTCTACAGGATTACTCTCAGTCTGTGTATCAGGAGAAGAGTGGGTCGCCATAGGCTGATTGGAAGCCTGAGATTCCTGCCACTGCACTATTTCTTCCTTGACCTTCTCAACAACTATATCATTGACCTTCTTAGCAACTATATCCTCGACTCTCTTATTATCCTATACATGGATAAAAGAAACATTAGCTTCTTATTATTGAATTTCCTTTTACAGTAACATTCTAAAAAAAGAATAGGTTATCTCTTCTTGTGAAAGTCCCGCTCTGGGTTTGCGCTGGGATGGCCCAAAGAATACTTTGATGTCCACACTAGTGTTTGCACCCCTAACACGTCCAGGATGCTCTGGGTTACCCAGAGAAACTGTCAATTCATCCCTTGTGCACTGAAGGATGAACGTGCCTTATTTCCTCTGCTCGTGCAGCTCCCGCTAATCACCATCAACAGAAATTGGTAAGTTAACACCACAAATAATCAATATTAAAACGATTGCTCTAAGAGTTGTATTTTACCATTTTCGCAGTCGCCTCAGCAGTTACAGGCTTCTTTATTTCACCCTTCTTGTTTTGCCTCCCAGCTATCCAGACATCATGGCGAGGCATGGGTGTGGCACATGTAGTAGAGGACTCCTGGGTAGTAGCAGACTCCGCCTGTAGTCTTTGGCGAACGCTTGCATAGCCCTTTGGACCCATAGTGTGATCATGCACATTCAGTGCACACCTTGCTTTTTGCGCCTCACTAAGGGCCTAGTTAGTATGCACATTAATGATTTGGTTAGTAGCACTACATGTTAATCTTGAATAGGTGAATACAATGTATATTAATTAAATTGGGAGTGACGCCTAATACCTTGAATTCTTCATATTTTCTTGAAGCAACAAACATGTCCCAATCTTCTTTATCCAAGAAGTTCCACTGTTCAAGGGCTGACTTCTTCTTCTTATCACCATCTTTTATGTATTCTCTGTTGAGATTTGTCCTATAGTTCCTTAGCATCTTTCCAGCGCGTTGCATCACACTTTTACGATGCAGCTTCTCATCCAATGCAAACAGATTCTGTAAAATAGAATTGTTATTAACTAGTATCCAAAAATAGAATTCCAAATAATAGAATTTGTAATCTACAAAATAGAATTGCAAATAATAATAACTCACGCATAAATCCTTCCATATCAAGTCTTTCTTCACCTGAGGAACTTTATGCCAATTATCATACTTAACACCACAATGGCTTCGAGTGACAACCCCAAGATAGTTTACAAAATTATTGTGGTTCACTCCAATTGCATTTCCTCCATTATCAAACTCCACAACCAATCTGGATCCACTGCCACTTAGCGCTATTAACTTCTTCAACAGAGTGATGCCCCTTTTCTTGTTAAGTGTTTGGTGATGCACATCAAGTTCCTCCAGTGCTTCAATGGGTACATGTGCATCATCAACCTAAAATTTGACAAAAATAAACACACTGAATTAGCCCAATATAGAAATATGGGATATATGACATTACTAGAAGATAATGAATTTTATATAAATACAAGATATGTGTTTAGAACTTACATTGGTATCCTCGCCATGCTCATCATGGACAACATGCTCATCATGGACTTCATGCTCATCATTTACATCATGATCATCATGGTCAGCCATCTGAAAATGTCATTAAAAGGCAAACATTTACCATTTGTATTAACTAGAAGATAATAAAACATAAAATCTAAAAATGATATTGATATTAAAAAAGCAAACATTTAGCTTCAATAAAAAAATATAAACATGCATGCCTCTAAAATTGTGATCTTTTATCAATTAACAATCCTTCATTGTGATCTCCGCGCACATATAAGTCATCATTAGCTTCAAGATTAGGGTCTACGGTTAACAAATACATGTGATGTCATTCTTATATATAATAAATGTGTACCACCTATCCCATCCTTGAACACATAATCTCACTAGTAAGTGTATAATGTGTATTGGGTTTTCGAGAAAATTTCGGCAGCATTTCCCCGCCGTTCTCTAAGTACATATGTACTTAGAGAACAAACGGGGAAATGCTGCCAAAATTTTCTCAAAAACCCAATACACATTATACACTTACATCCTAAGTGAGATTAGGTATTCAAGAATAGTCCTAAATCGGGGACTATCCAAGATTTACTCCTAATGAGTAAATCTTAGACGGGTTTCTAGGCCAACAAATACATGTGCTGTCATTCTTATATATAATAAATGTGTACCACCTATCCCATTCTTGAACACCTAATCTCACTAGTAAGTGTATAATGTGTATTGGGTTTTCAAGAAAAATTCGACAGCATTTCCCCGTTGTTCTCCAAGTACATATGTACTTAGAGAACAAACAGGGAAATGCTGCCGAAATTTTCTTGAAAACCCAATACACATTATACACTTACATCCTAAGTGAGATTAGGTGTTCTAGAATAGTCCCAAACCGGGGACTATCTAAGATTTACTCCTAATGAGTAAATCTTGGATGGGTTTCTAGGTCAACAAAATCATATCATTAAGAGCATGGTTTCATGTTAGGTCATCATAGGTCATAATAATCCAGTAGAATGAGCAAAAAAGGTCTCATGGTGTTAAAATAGCATAAGAGTATTAGATCTTGATTCTAGAGTGTACAAGACATAATAGTGACTACTGATTTTGTGGGGTGATATCATTTCATAGGATTTATATATTCAAATTTAACAAGTGTACAAGTTGAATCATTTTAATACTCTAAAGGTGACTAGTGGGTCATAACACATAAAAGATGGCATTACAAGGAAAGTAAGCAAGCTAGATCAATTAAAACTCATCTCAAGGGAACATTAGTTACTGAGGGGACCAGGAAAGAGTCTTTTAATCACTAGGATCATACAAGTAGCAATGTTGATTAAGTCTATGTGCTTACTAAAATAGAACCATTATATGGAACTAATCCCACATTATACACATGCTTTTCCTGAGTAAGATAATGTGCACTTCATGGAAATATTAATATCTGAATATATATAAGTTGTTTCTACCTACTTTTATGGGATTTTATAACATTTGAGTCTTCCATTTAAGGCATTAGATGCATATATTGCAGTCCATTTTGTTGAGTATAAGAATCCCATGTGATACACACGATTGAAAATCTTTCACCATACTAGGAAAATACTATAGCATGTCCTCTCTAAATCTAGGTTCAGCATATACATCCAAATTAAATACACAACTAGATATTCATTTAGGTGTTAGACATTCATTTAGGTGTTCCTGATAACCCCCAGGTATGCACAACTAGACAACAGTGGCAGAGAAGTACTGGAGGAAGCATACTTTTCAGTAGCGGCGGAGGACAAGTAGGTGAGCAACAACAACAAACCTTCAGCAGTAGTGGCAGTAGCCGGTGAGCTCCACAAGCAGTGTGGCGGTCCAGTAGCGACGACCGGCGAGCTCCAGGAGGCAGGGCAGGCAGGTGCAGCGGTGACAGGTGAGCTCTAGAACCAGCAGTCGTAGTCGGGCGTGAGCAGGGAGAGGAAGGAATAGGTGGCGGTGGGTGCCGGCGAGCAAAGAGAACAATGGCGGTGGGCGGCGGCGAGGAAGGAATAGCAGTGACGGTGGCGGCAAAGAGAACGTCGGTGGTGGGCGGCGGCAAGGAGGAAGGCGGCGGTGACACAGAGCAGCAGCGGCATCGACAGCTAGCAAGAAGCAGGCAACGTCGGCGGCGAGCGAGAAGCAGCGACGTCGACGGCCAGCAGCAGGCGGTGAGCAGCAGCGGGCGGGTGGGTGGCTTCGCGATGAAATAGAAGACGATGAAATAAAAGAAAGGGGAATAGTTGTTGTTCGTGGGTCTATTAAGTTGGTAAACGGCGTCGGTTATCAAATACAAATGACACCTAATCTCTTCAGCGCCGGTTGTTCCTTAAGAACCGTTGTCCAATTAGACAATCTTTGCCTTAAATTATTTGGCGGGAACTATTATCAGCGTCAATTTTCAAAGGATAACCGACACCAAAATTGGAACTTTTCATGCAAATTTTCATCTTATATAGGCGTCAGTTAGAAGTTAAAAAACCGACATTGTATGTGATACTTTGGGGCCAATTTTTTTCGCTCGAAAACTGGATTTTGTGGGCGATTTTAGGCGTCGGTTTTGTGTTACCCTGCCGATGCTGAATACAATGCAGTACCCGTGTCTGGCTGGTCTTTGAATATAGATGTCGGGTTTCCTAAATCACCGACGTTGAATGTTATAGGCGTCAGATTTCCTAAATAACTGATGCCCAGAAAAGTGACATTGAATGTTGTTTCTGTAGTAGTGGACACTCCTAGAAATCTCCCACTTGACACACGCTATGTCATTAGATAACCTCCTTTTAACTTGGGGAAGGCTCCACTTAAACCCTATCACTAGATGACCCCTTGGACTCTATAAATATTGCCCTCCCCTTTCAATTTATAAGGGGTTGGTGAAAACACACTTTGGGGTGAAACCTATTTAGAGAGGCTAGTTTTTAGGAACTCAGGAAAAGGCCCCTAGGATGTCCTTTTGAGATCTAAGGAACTCCCCCTACATCCAAGACCTAGAGAGAAACCCACCTTTTTTAAGAGAGAAAAGAGAGGAAAGATCTATGTTCAACTCCAACAACGTTTAAGCAATGTGGAATTGGTATAGCCACAATGTAGACAACTACCTCCTCCCCATTTCCAATCCCACATTGGTGTGATGACATGAGTAATTGAAACTGATGATCCCTCATATCAAATCAATGTGAAAACTTCTTTCTTGAAGGTCATTTTTATATTATTTTAATATATAGTCTCATTTTATAAAGTACAAACCTAGTCTACCTCATCAAGATTGTCAATCTCTAACGGGCTACGGGGGGTGGCTAACACCTTTATTCAATGTCTCATCATTTTTCTTTGTTTGCCTTTTGTCTTATACGCCCACTTTCCAAGTAATTTTGTTAGTTATCTTCATTTTTCCTCATTAGGCGGCGACTATGTTTGTATGACCCATGCATTGGCATCCATTATGGCCATAAAAATCTAGCAAATCCACATGGTGACTCTTCTAGTGATAGAAGCACTACAATTGTTGGTGTTTCTAAAAAGGTATATGTTTTGTTTTTCTGGGATTTTTTGTGTAGCATGCGGTCCACCCGCACGTCCTATTTATTGTTTTGAGTCATTGATTCTAGCCTTGTTGTTCCTCTTTGAAATGTGTATTTTGTTGACTTTGGCTATGGGGTGTGCTCCTTCTGTGTGCCCTGCAAGATCTAGATCCTGAGCGCCAGCTTTGATTATTGATTCCTCATCATAACTCTTTTATGGGACCAAGAATATGTATGCCATGTTTTCTCTATTTCCCATGAGGTCTTATCCCTGACCTTCACCCTTAATGGTAACTTCCTCATTGGAATTTAATTTTTAAGACCTAGCACACATGATGGGGGCCTTCTATGCAACCTAGAAGGTCATATCTATCTTTTAGTAATTTACCCATGATGAATCTATTTTTTATTTCGGCTTTGATCAATGATGGCATTGTATTGGTGCATATTCCTTTGAATAAAAGAAACAACCTTAGGCAGATGGAGGGATATCTAGGTCCTCGATCAGAACCATCACTTGGTGATTGTGTGACTGGTTCTTGAGGACATTGGTCATCTACACATTCAAGGGGTTATCCTACAACATGATTGTTTTCCTTATCACATCTTGTTAAGAAATAATGGGAGGAGATGACAAATTGTGATGATCCAATATACAGACAAAAGATGGGCTAGCTCTATGAACATACTCGCTTAGAGGGGATGGTGGTCTCACTTAATTGTATTACATTTTAAAGGTTACATATCTTCATTATGGGTCTCCCCTCTCATAGCCTTCAAACATATTTTTTATAACAAGCAAGGTTTTCTTTTTCCTTTTGTACTTTCTCTCTTTTATTTCATTATTTATTTTTTATAATTTTTAATTTTTATTTTTTTTAAGCAATGAACAGGAGAAGATGTCAAAAAAATAAAAAAAAAATGGTGGACGCACATCAAAGAGTGTGTCCCATCCCTACATCCCATTAATGAGAAGCAACAAGCTTTTTTTTATTGTATTTCTTTTGGAAACTTATGTGGTGTCCAATGCTTAAATATTTAATTATCATTTTGTAGGGTGCTTATAGGATAACATTGCTTAACAAAAATTCATACAGGAAAATATGTTGATGTTTTGATTTATTTCTTTATTTTTCAATATATTGTAATATTATACACCCTCACATTACCATAATATAATAAAAAGATATTTTTGGGTTGAAAGTTTAACGATTTGCACTTCACATGCTCCCCCTCCTATGGTGACAAGTAGGAAAAGGTAGCAATCACTGTTATTGGTAAATGGATGATGAAGGTATCAATCATTGTTATTGGGAAATGGATGACGATAAGCACAATGAAATCAATAAAACTTTCATCCATAGGCCCACGATAAGATATTGTCAACAATGATGTATGAGGAAGGAGGGATGTGAGATACACCTTGTTGTGGAGAAAATCCAATGAAGTTCCTCAAGGGGGGATGTGCATCTCTTGTGGTGGTGCATAGATGGCAATGGAGAACATACTCCTAATATAGTCTCTTGGCATGTGTCTCTATGTTGACCACACAGACTACCTTTAACTCCACATTATGTTTCCAGATGCAAAAGGAAGGATTAACTTTTCTTGGAAACATGCTAGCATTGCTATCTCTCTCCTAATGTCTCTCACTTGTATGTTATTATGATTATCTGAACTTTTCTTTCTTCTCATGCATGTGCCATCTACTTCTTCTTTGCACTAATTTCTCACTCTTGCAATTCAGTTTCATGATGATATTTTTGAAGCTCATTGAGTTATCTTATCTCCACATGAAAAGATGTGGCACTCATTTTGACAGAAAATCTAGGTTGCACTCAGGTTATATGTCACCTTCTTCATCCCTAGTTTGATCCCCTCAATGTTTCTCTTTCCACCCTCATCTTTTGTTAGTTGTGTACAACATACTAGCACTGAAAACATCAAATTTTGCTCAATTGGAGGCTCGGATGAGAAAGATATGCCTATTTGATGACATATACCTTGAAACCCTAATTTCTAAAAATTTCATCTCTTGCTTTACCCTTTGTCTGGACATACTGGGCCCAAATATGGTCACATGCGGCTCAATAACCCCCTCCCTTCACTTTCCTTTGGAAATTCGACTCCTATCTTGTTGGCATATCAAAAGTCACAATCTAAGTAGTATATTTTGTCCCTTAGAACCCCCAACCACAGATTAAGCCCCCATCAATGACCATGTTGTTTTCTTCCATTTGTAGCTAAAATCCATGGCATTATACTTCATAACCCCACCTTCTCTCACCCCTTTTCTCCAAATCGTGTGTCCCTTGGCATTCTTTCATCTTCATCTTCCTTTCCCCCTCATTTCCACTCCTTTTGACACCCTATGTACCAAGATTTTGACTCTCGTCCATCCTATTGGTCCATCGACACTGCCATAGTGGGGCTTCAAGAGTTTTATCCCCAACCCCCCTTAGGTTTAGTTGGGATCCCCTTCACCTTTGTTGCACCATAGAGGGTCTAGGTAGAACCCTTGTAGAACTCTTAAAGGTCCTCTTCCCAAGCTTATGCATCATCTGTGAGGCATGCAACTATGGATGATACTCTTGCATGTGAGACATCTCATGAGATTGATGACTCGTCGGCCCTTGCATCATGATGATCCCAAAACTAACAACCCAATCTGATCGCAACTACTCCTATCATGGTTGGTGGGCACATCTCCCTAAAGCTACTAGATCTCAGTGAGTCCATGGTGGACCCACAATCCACAGACAACCTTTTTCCAAATATGGCAAAATCCTTCTCTCTTTTCCAAAATTTCTTTAAATTGGACCTATCTTGCAAATATCATAGAAATTAGTTCAAGTATCCAAGAATATACGTATTATATACCATTTTGACTAGAAAAATGAGATTGATCCCTTAAAAATGGTTATACAACCTATATATTCTCGTGGTTCTCTAGTGTTTGCTAAAATTTATACTTTTATGCTTATTTAATGATCATTATGCCCTTTTATGCTTCCCTTGAGTCAGTAATTATCAAATACTCTTTTAGCTTTTAGATTGGTAACTTTGATACACATTTTGACTTGAACAATGATATTACCCATTTTATGTACATCAAATAAGAATATTTACCTAAAATTGATCCTTTTTATGATTACACATGATAACACTTGAATAAGGTGATTTTGGACCCAATTAATCATAATATGACTACTCCACTTTGAAACCAATAATTTTGTGTTGTTATGTGCATGATCTATTAAGATCTTATGCACATTTGCTAGTAATGGATCATATGACTCAAACACACACTTTTGTACCTTGCTATGCCCTAAATCATATTGTGTAAGTACCGATATTGTTGGGTCCATAATCCTAAGAAAAAAGTTGAAACACAATGTTCAAACCAATATGTTGACCTTTAAATCAGTCCTTAAGATGACTTTTGAAAAGAAATTCCACATAACACACTAATACACTATTTTTTACTACATAACACATACACGTGACTCCTAATCTGACCTAAATGGACATGTTAATTATTGCACTATAACCTTGCAAGAATCATTCTCTAATGTTGCACATTCTATCATAAGACTTCCAATCAATTGATTTACTATTCTTGAAGCATTAAATACCAACTTGAACTATATTGGGATCCTTTATGATCATATGACTTTGAAATATGGCATTATTGCATGAAATTGACCTAATATGACTTGATCATTATCTAATATGTTGAAAGATGATAATAATTCAAATTGTACTCTCTACCTATTTCCAATTTAGAGTTTATCTTTATCTAATTACTCAATGTGGATGTTGAACCCAGATCTAAGATGTTTTTGTGAATTTTATATTATGTTGAATTTTTTCATCCAAGTTTGATATTTCATCCAAGTTTGATATGATGGGACTATACTTAACTATTTGGAACCTAGGTTTAGGGGGAACATACACATGAAAAGAAACATGTTTATGTTATGAAAACCCTACTGATCTGAGACTCCATGTTATCTTTTTACATCTTAGATCCTCTCTAGTAGAATCACCTCAAGGATCTAGTACAAGGAATCTTAATCTTCACTCTTCTCACAAGGTAGTATTAATCTCTTGACCCTACTATGATATTGTCATGTTTGTATGTATCATCTTATGAATGCTTGTCTACTTAGTTACTTGTTTGAGATATTTTTTCTATGATAACTACTTTCATGTTTTATTATACTATGTTGACAAACCTTGAACATAATACAGAAATCCATTATATAACCCTTGTGCACCAACCTGAATTTTTTGGATAAGGGCACAAGAAATGTTGAAATAAGGTTAGCTCATTGACTTTGGTCTTGAGGTCCCTCATTTAAAAGTAGGGTGCCATTTCGGTTTTAGCCTTAAATGCCCCTCACTGACCCTTCCTTTGGAAGTTGGCCAAAGGCCTAATGTTGATATAATGGAAAATGGAACCAAAATATGATTATATAAATTAATTTTGTTTAAAGTTTTATCTTCTTGTTCCTTATTCTTACTTATTATAATGTTTCTATCCAAGAAAAAATATTCTACTCTTAATCTATGCTTACATGTATTTTACAATGTACTCAATGCTTTAGCATATATAATGTTTATCAAAAATTAAATGCCAAATAAAGATCCATTGCACTCAGGACAATTGATCTTTGAAATAGAACACTAATGTGATATCCTTGTAATGAAAATGGGAGCATGTCTCTCTTCTCCATAATGTATCTTGTTAATTTTGTTAGTTATGTTTTGAATTTTTCTATATATTGCTTATGTGATTTTGTATAATTTTATGGATGGGTTTCTAGGGGGTCCTGTAGCTTTTGGATATCTAGCCATTAGGAGTGAGGATTTGGATAATAAATGGATCCATAGGAAATGGTATCAAAGCCATACACATATGCCTCTATATACGTTTATGGAATAACACATCATATGAACCTCAGGAGAACCAAAATCCATAATGGTAAAACTAAGGAAATAGTATGGTGTTAAACATGGAGGTTCTAGATATTAATCACCTCCTATCTACCTAGTTGTGATGGTTGAGGTTACTCTGCACACCTACCTACCCAAGGTGGATCCAAGACTAGATTCTGTTTCTTCTCTTAAAGCTTAGAGAGTCTTCTAGCATCTCGTATTTTCTTTAAGGACTACCCTAATTCACCCAATTAGGTGTGCTTGTTTACTTTTCTCAATGTCTCATGTTATTCTTCTCTCATGACCATTAATACACAATTTCTTGATTAAGGGTAGCTTATGCATGGGAAAATAAAATTCTATTGAATTCATAAAATTTTATTAATATGATAATTTCATTATCTAATCTTGAATTGAAAACCCCAATTATCTTAATGAAAGTACTCTTGAAAATTATGTACTCGTGTATAAAGATAATCGAAACTCATTGTTACCAAATTTGACATATGTGCTTTTATTTTTCAGATACGTCACAAAAATCCTTTATTTGGTGAAATAAGGTGAAATACATTCTTTATACCTCATGGTTGATGAGATCCGTATATTATTGAACCTATTTTATTCCTATTTTGATCAAACCTCAAGCAAAACTAACCAAATATATTCGTATTGATATGAATCATGACACATGCTTCGGTACGACAGTCTTTAGACCCCCTAGATCATGATGGGAATAATTGTTACAAGAGGAAAATTACGTATTGATAACTATACCTCTTTGTAAGGATCAATTGTGAATAATATGAATCTTGTAAAGTCTTGACTACATCCTATGATATTCAAACTGTTATTTGACTCCCTCAATTCTAGATATACTCCCTTTCTTGATCTATGAGAGGAAGGGAACAATATTCTGACCAAATTATGTTGAAAATATTGAAACATGGATATTTTATCTTTGATATCATGATGTAATACCAACCAATAGTAGTTTTGTGTGCCATTTCCTATGACAAAGGTTTCTTGATCAATGATGATAAATTTTCTAGTTTAGAGTGGTAGGATGATATATGAAAACCCTAACCTAAGTCACATCCCTATTATGACTTTGTTTAAATTTTCATATCTTGATTATTTAGAGTTGTGAAAGGTAGTCCATTCCTACGATTTTGATTTCTTGACCTAAGTCTCTAATAGATTAGATATATGATGATATCTATGCTCAATTTGAACACCAGTTTGATGATAAAATTGACCATGATAATGTCGACCATAGCTTTGGATAAGGCTCCAAGAAGGACCTAGGTCTAGACAAGTCATTAACCTTTAACACTATGATAATGAAATTCTCATTGGTATCACAAAATGGTAATGGATTGTTGCATATGAATGAACGATCACACCTATGGTCTATGTAGAAACCTAAACCATAGATTTGAAATTATGGATCTATTCCTTTTGATGTTAAAATAATCTAACTCATAATATTTATTTATAAAATATCAGCTAATGATTGTTGATAGCTTCCTCAGCTTTGAGTTCCTCACAAGTGGCCTCAACATCTTCTTTTGCAGAGTCGAGGGATTCGATGCAACCCTGTACTTGTTCATCAATAGGTTCATCAACTGATGGATCTGTTAGAGCGACTTCAAATGGATCATCTGATTCATGATTCTCTTGAGTCAGAAGTGACATCTACTCTATGCAATCAATCAGATAGACTTCTTCTTGCATACTTGGTCTTCACATGCTTTCAAAAACTTTAAATTTGAGAGTTTCCTTGCCTAATCTAAGCAACAAGGTTCCTGCTTCAACGTCAATTAGAACTCTTGCAGTGGCGAGGAATGGACGTCCACACATGAGAGGATATCTGGCATCCTCTTTTATGTCCATGATGACAAAGTCGCACGGAACATAGGAATCTTTTCCTACCTTGACAGGTACAACCTCAATAATTCCCAACGGGCATTTTATCAAATTGTTTGTGAATTGTATGGTCATGCCAGTTGGAAGAAGTTTAGCAAACCCTAGCCTTTTGCAAAGGCTGAGTGGCATGATGGAGATGCTAGCACCAAGATCTGCCATTCCTTTATTGCATGAAGAATCGCCAATATGGCAGGAAATCCCTAAAGATCTTGGATCTTTCTACTTCTTTGGCATCTTACTCTGAATGATATCCGAAGTGGTTTTAGCTAACTTGACTGTCTCATATTCTTCAGTTATATATTTCCTGGTCAGGAGTGACTTTAAGTACTTTGTCCAAGCTGGTATCTCAGCCAGTGCTTCCAAAAAGGGTATATCAACATGTAGTTTCTTCATAGCTTCTTTAAACTTATTGAACTGAGTATCAAGCTTAGTTTGCCTTAAACGAGCGGGGAATGATATACGAGGCTTGTATACAGGAATATCAAGTTCTGGTGTTTTAGTTTCTTCATCAATAGGTTTCTCAAGACTTTCCTTATCTGTCTTATCAGCAGTTACTAGTTCTTTTGGTTGAGACTCCGGTGTTGTTGAGTCAGGCTCATCCTCATTTGTAATAACCACAGGTGGCTTGACAGGAGGATCAGAATAATCCTTGCCTGACCTGGTTGTGACATCCTTTAATTATTTTGGGTGCTTGGGATTATTCTCGGGTTGGACCGCAAATGCTCCAATATGTGGCTTTATGCTAGCGACAGGTTGAGCTAGTTAAGATTCAATAGCTTTTTGATGTTCTTGCTGGTTAGTTATCAAGGTTTTTTTGTTAGCTATCATATTCTGTTGTGACTGTAACATCTTCTCAATGGTTGTCAATTTGTCATCAGGTGAGAGGGGAACAACTTGTTGTCCTTGAGGCTGATTAGATACTAGTACTGAGAACTATTTTGATAGTTATTGAAGTTCCTATTCTGAAAGTTTCCCTTGAAATTTCCATAATTTCCAAGATTCTATTGTTGATTATGCTGAAATCCTGGTGGGCCTCGTGGTTGATTGTTCGAACTAAATTGATGCGAGTTTACTGCTCCAGAGGGATTTCCATATTGAAAACATGGATGGTTCCGATTTTGATTCAGATTGTAATAACCTTGACCATGGATGGTGTTAACAACATTAAGATTTTCCATTTGACTATTATCTCCTTGTCCACATACGTTGCTTAGGACAACGTCGAAAAGAACATTGTATGCTAAACTGGAATGATCTGTTCCTTTACATGCTTCACAGAATAGTGAGGCAGACTTAAATTGTTCTTGTTGTTGAGGGGGTGAACATCCTCTTCCAAATGCAGCAAGGGATGATTCAATATGGTCGTGCTTTGCAACTAAGAGTTTGAGGGTTTCAGTGATAGACTTGAACTCGGGAGTAGCTTCAGCCATAGCCACTTTCAACACTCCTTTACCTATAGATATACCCCAGTTTGCTTGATTTTCAGCTCCAAGGGTGACGACTCTCCATGCGCTGTCATAACTTTGACGCATGAAGTTTCCTCCAAATGAGGAATCTAAAAACCTTTTTATATCATCGTCCACACCCCTATAGAAAATTTCGATGAGTTGATTTTTAGGAATTCCATGGTGTGGGCACTTGCGTAGAAGCTCTTTGTATCTATCCTATGCTTCTGCAAGGGTTTCTCCAGGGACTTGAGTGAAACTTGTTATTCGGCCTCTAATTTCATAGGTGAGAGATGGAGGGTAGAACTTTTCCAGAAACACATTTTGGAGTTGTTCCCAGGTGGTGATGGGTATTTCAATTTGCAATGAATTGTACCAACTTATAGCTTTATCAACAAGGGAATACTTGAAGAGACAGAGTCAAATGGCATCATCGGATATTCCATTTTGCTTTGTCATGGCACATAGATCAATAAACCTAAAAAGATGTTCCTGACTATCCTCTCCTTATTTGCCATAGAATGGCTATTTTGAAACAATGTGATCCAATGTGCCCTAATCTCAAAATTGGCAGCAATGATGGGAGGAGGTTGTACTTGATGACGAACATTTGCAGCTTTCAGGATTGAGAATTCTCTAAGATCTTTTTGCAGCAGCTGCTTGTGCTACTACCTGTGCTGCTAGGATTTCTTCTTGAACTGTAGCTCTGGCTTCTTGCATGAGCCTTTCTCTCTTTGCATTGATGGCTTGAGCCACCCTTCAGGCTACTTCCTCTTCTTGGGCCATCCTTGCTTGATTTTCTCTGATCTGACGATGAAAAGTTCTATCTATCTCAGGATCAAAGCTCGCTGTTAGTCTGGGGCTATCCAAACGGTGCATGCACTATGCTTTCGGTAGTACCTGAAATAGAAAGATTTCGAAAGTGAGAGCCAGGAAGTAGAGTCAAATTCAAGTAGATGGTCGATTGTTTCAAAAATAAAAAGCAAAATCTTAGATTAGTCTTAAAAGAACTAGATTTAACTAAATGATTCAGTTGTCCCTGACAACAGTGCCAGAATTTGACGTGGCAATTTATTGCACTAACAAACTCACTTGGGGCTAAGATCCCTGAGCTTTTACCAAAACTAATGTGCAATATCCCCACCCGCAGGAGAACGGGTCAATTGCAGTATAGTTTAGGATCGAACCCAAAGGACAACGTTTTTAAGAATCCTTGTCAGTCTAGTCTAGTTCGAGTTAAGACTAATGTTTAAAATGATTGGTTGATTTGAGTTTGATTAAACTAATTTGCAAGAAAGTAAAAGTTGAATTAAAGTGGGATTTAGGTCAATGATATGGAATCGCTGGGATGGTATCAGGTTTCACCACCACTACACATGAAAACACATCTGAACATCAAACATCTAGGCAAGATAAAACTATCCAAATAGAGCTGTTGCAAAACCCCCCGTACGGGCGTTAGGTTCGTGTAAGCATCACCTTAGGCATGAGATGTCTCATCACCCTCCGGATCACATCTTACAACTCCGAAGATACAGAAATCCAACTAAGGATGTCGTCCTCCCTGAGGGATGTTTAGACCACAGAAGCGTCACCGTAGGTTAGATGGCTCGTCCCCTCGCGGATCATTTACTTACGACCTCAAGGAAACCCATTCTATTTCTAGTCAAGGTGTCAACCACGCTAATCGATAAGCAAGCAGGTGTTTGATCTACAAACAAACATTGACGATAAACAAAGACGATACAAAATCCAACTGAGGTTGTGGCCTTCCCGGAGGGATGTTTAGGCCACAGAAGTGTCACCGAAGGTTAGATGGCTCGTCCCCTTTGTGGATCATGCACTTACTACCTCAAGGAATCCTATCTTATTTCTAATCAAGGAGTCAAATTTTGTAAACCGCCATTCCACCCTACATATAGAAGATTTCACAATATAGGGAAGAACAAGATGAAAGCAAGTAGATAATCAACTACTAACATACCAACTAACAATGAAATGAAAAGTTATATACATTGCCATGGAATGCTTAACAAAAGAACATGCTTGCATAGGCAGCGGGGCTAGTCCCCGCACCCCAGCAAAAAGGAACTACTCACTCAAGATGTGAGAAACAAGAAGAATGAGAAAGAGAGAGAAACCCACCATTAGCACGGTGTAGAAGGTAGTCACATCTCAGTGAAGATGATGCGGTCTTCTACGTCGTGTTGGAGCAGATCGGGATGTGAAATGAGAGATGCCAAGATAGACCGGAAGGTCTCTCTCGCTCTGTCTTCCTTCTCTTCTCGGTCTCCTTGATTGCAGCACGGGTAGTAGGTGGAGTGAAACTGGCATAGATGGAGTTGGATCTGGATCGGACCGGTGTACAGGTAGCCTGTTGCTGTCCCGGAGCCGATGCCCCAAAATGGGGACCCTACTGGTCCTATTTATAGGCACAGGCCTGGCCCTCATGCTTTTGGTGTGAGTCAAACGATTTGGTTATAATTAACCAAACAGTCTTGAGTGCAAATGACCATACGGTTTGGTTGCATATGACCAAACCATTTTGCTTTTATTAGATCCAAACAGTTTGCTGTATATGTGCTACCAGTTTGGCTTTTTTCTACGTTTTCATTCGTTTTGCAGCCAACTTTATCCAAATGGTTTGGCAATCCAACCTTTTCCAATCGGTCTTGGAACGTGGCTTTTCCAAATAGTTTTGGAATGAGCCTTTGTATGGTTTCATGCAAGCACCTTATCCAAACAGTTTCATAGCCAAGTGCCCAAACGATCTGCTTGCTTCCTTCATTCGGTTTTCATTGCATGTCAACATTCAGTTTGGTTCTTTCATTCCCTTTGGCTCTTGCGCAACAAATGGTCTGATACTTAACTTTTCCAAACAGTCTTGCAAGACCATTTCCAACCGGTCTACACCTTAAACGGTCTCGTAATCTTTTCTACACGGTCTTGCAAGCAACCTTTTTCCAAACGATTTCATTGCATGTAATTTTTCCAAATGGTTTGCACCTGGTAACTTTTTCCAAACGGTTTGGCATTGTGCAACAAATGGTTTGTAAATCGGTTGCTTATCAAATGTTCTTGGCCATCTTTTATTCCAAACAGTTTGCATTGATGGCAACATCAATCGGTCTTCTTTGCATGCGGTCCTCATGCACGTGCTTTATCAGTCGATTTGGCAGAGCTTGCACTTATCAAATGGCTTCATGCATGCTACTTCAAATGGTCCCATGCACGTAGCTTTATCAAATGATTTGACTTTGCATTCTCGAATCGATCTCGGATGCTGGATCATCAAACGGTCTCGCAGATGCGTCAAACGGTCTCGCAGACCACTATTCCTCAAACAGTCTCATAGACCGGTACTCCTCAAACGATCTCGCAGACCGGTACTCTCCAAACGGTCTCGCAGACTGGTACTCTCCAAACGGTCTCGCAAACTGATACTCTCCAAATGGTCTCGCAAACTGGTACTCACCAAATAGTCTCGCAGACCGGTACTCTCCAAATGGTCTGGACATGCTCAAAGATCAAACGGTCCTGAGGATTGGCTACTGCAAACGGTCTTGGAGTCCCTTGCGTCCAAATGGTTTGAGACCGAATGGATGAAATCATTTGGTTAGACCGAATGGATCTAACCTTTTGGTCAGACCAAATGGTTGAAACTATTTGGTCAGACCAAATAGATGAAACTGTTTGGTCAGACCGAATGGATAAAACTAGGGGTGAGTGAAGGTGGGTCCCAGGTGATTGTTTAACCTCATCAAGGCATGCATTAATTCAACATAAATTCAGTTAAAATCATGATAATTAGACCAATTAAGTAATTTTGCACATCTTGGTATTTAGTAAATGAAATTGAATGCGTTGAGTTGACTTTGACCTAAGATGGTAATTGAAATTCCTGATGAATATGCATTCATCAAAAATGGCACCTTCAACTTATCAAACTAGAAAAGAGGGCACTATAGAACTCTAATCAAGCACTCAAAGCCATCACAAAGAAAGAAACATAGTATTAGAGACAACAGAAAAACATAAAGAACATCAACTCCCAAACACAAAGCATACATCAGTATCAAGATGCAGGCTCCAAAGAAAGTAGACTTTCGACAACACAAAGTAGGATACATACAAAACAACATCGAAAGATGCAAGGATAAGGAGGTTTAAAGCATATAAAACATACTACTTCAACATCCTCAAACTAGAAATGCAAGCACAACAATCTCTATTAGCTATGTCAGACTGCCCAATCAATAAAGGCAAAGACTAGTAGAAAACTAAAAATCATCATGAATATCCTTCCAGAACTTGTCTGAACTTCTAAAAACATTTGAGTGAACTCTTTTTTTCCTCTCCATCCAGAGGTGATGAACAAAGATGGAAACAAAAGTTTTTTCCATCTTGTCATTGCCTTTATTAATAACAGACCAACTATTAGGGAGCACAAAATGAGAAAAGAGAGCTCTAATCCTGGACCAAACATCAAGAGCCATAGGGCAACTGAAGATAATATGAGAGGTACTTTCATAAGCTGCATTACAAAGAAAACAAAAAGAAGCAAAGGGAATTCCTCTCCTTCTAACATAATCAGAGGTGGGTAGCCTATCATGAGCAGCCTTCCATAAGGTTAGAATACATCTCTTTGGGGATTTACAACTCGAGATCCAAGTGAAAAGATCATATTTGACACCTTTAGATCTGACATGGTTCCAAATAGTTTTGAGTTTAACAAATTTTTCCCCAAGATTAAAGGTTCGTCAAGAGCACCTATGCTGATGTCAGACTTGATAATAAAGTCTTGAATAAGTTGAGAGCCCCTATTAGTAGGAAAAGATCACAAACCATTAGAGATGATAGAGATAAGTTTTGAGTCTCTGGGAAAGCCAGATCAAATGTAGAATTCAGATCCAAAAGAGTTAGAGAGCAAGTTGTCATTAACCCAAGGGTCAAGCTACAAATTAATGTTAGATCCATCACCAACATTATAGGAAATGTTCCTAGAAATAAGGTACCTGAAACTGAGTAATTTTTAAACTACCAAGAAAAATTACTTGACTTAGAAACCATCTTGATTGAATCTTTTCTCAAATACTTCTCACTGACCCACTTGACCCAGAGCGAGTCTTTCTTGCTAGCTATATCCCAGATATTTAAAATCATACAATCTTTTGAAATATCTTTACTTTTATGGATATTCAGGCCTCCTTCATCCTTAGGAAGGGTTACCTTATCCCACTTCATGATATGAATGTTTCTCTTGTCTTTAGAAGATGACCAAAGAAAGTTTATGCAGATACTATCAATCTCCTCTAAAATAGAACAAGGCAGTGGCGGTACCAGGAGTTGGTGGCTGAGGGGCCAAAAAATTTAAACACCCAATATAGGATCGGAACTCATGACCTTAAGTACAACAACAAGCATGTTAACAACTACACCAAGTCAAGTTTTATGTTTTTTTGTGTCAAAGACAATATATATAGCAATTGTATTATGCATGTGTTGTAAAAAATGAGCAATGCATACACAAGATTTTGAACTTGAGACCTCTTGGATATGGTTGTTTCCAGAAAACCACTCCACCATGTCCATATTTGTGACAAGAATTGTTATAAATAATATATATTATCAATACAACATTACAGACATATGTATATGTACATATATATACACTATATTTTTAATTTTTTGGGGGGGTTGTGGCCCCTGCCCCCCCCCCCCTGGGTCCACCCCTGGAATAAGGGATGGGAAAGGAGAAGAGCCAAAACAAATGCATGCTTGAGATAGTACAATTAATAGGTTCGATTCTTGCTGCTAGGAAAAGAAGCCTAGACTTCCAACCTTCCAGTCTTCTTTTGATTTTATCCACTAGTTTGACAAATGGGCTCTTGAAAGTTTGCCAGTAAACAAAGGTGCTCCCAAATACTTTGAAGGGAAAAAACCTTCATCCATCTTCAAGATGCTTGAGATAAGAACATTGTCAACCTTCTTTCTATAGAACAGAAGACTCTTGGAGCTATTAGCATGAAGGCTAGACATATTACCAAAATCCTAAAGTAATTCGTAGATAGCAGAGGCACTATGGGAATCAGACTTAGCAAAAATCATAAGATCGTCAGCAAAAATAAGGTGTGAAACATGAGTTTCTTTAGAGACTTGAATAGGTGTAATGCTACCCTTGTGAACTCTCTCTGTCATGGATTCAGAGAAACCCTGCATAGCAATGGTAAAAAGATAAGTAGCCAAAGCATCCCACTATCTAATGCCATTCGTAGGTTTAAAGGAAAGAGAGGGTTCTCCATTGATCAACACTTGATAAGATGAAGAATTAAAAATATTCTCAATCCAAGCAATCTAAGAAAGTGGGAAACTCATCCTAAACAAAATAGAGTATATGTATTTCCAACTAATGGAATCATATGATTTAGAAATATCCACTTGAATGCACATCTTGCTATTAGCTTTAGGGAAATCACTGATAATTTCATTAGAAAGAAGAATAGCCTCTTTAATACATCGGCCTTTGATGAAGGCACATTCATTAGAATCTATTGTGTTAGGAAGAATCACTTGGAGGAGATTAGCTAGAATTTTAGAGATAATTTTATAAATATCATTGCAAATGGCGATGGGCCTCAAATTCTTGATGTCATTAGTATCACCTACCTTCAGGATGAGAGAGGTGAATGTCCTATTAGCTTCCAGAAGCAAGTTACCATTAGTGAAAAACTCCTTGATTTCTTTACTTACATAAGAATATATATTAGGCTAGGTTTTCTTAATAAAAAACCCATTAAAAACATCTAGTCTAGGGGCTTTGTCCTCCTTAATATTTGAGACAATGTCATCAATCTCTTTCTGGGAGACCTGCATAGATAAGAAATTTTTCTGGTGTTCATTTAGCACATGACCTTTCCACAAACCCATCCAGATTGTCCCTCTCTCCTCCTGATTGAACAAAGAAGTATATAAACATGTGATGTGATCCTTGATAGCTTTAGTATCAAAGGATATAGAATCATTGATATCTTATTAATGCTATAAAAGAACCTCCTAGATTTCAGGGAAGCATAGAAAATTTTTGAGTTTGAATCACCTTCTTTTAACCACTAGACCCTTGACTTCTGCCTAAGCAATGACTCCTCCTGTAAAGCACATTCATGAGCCTCCTTCTTCTTATCATAGGAAATTTATCTAAGAAGTGAATTATGTGGCTCACGATCAGCATTGCTTTGGGCTGTTCTAGCCTCAACATTGGAGATATGAGCATTGTCATTGATATTACCAACTACATTCTAGTTCCAATCCTTTAACTTGACTTTAAGATTATAAAGTTTCCTATAGACGTTGTACATCTAGTAACCATTAATGTCAATGTCCCAAGCATCTTTAACTATGCCCATAAATTCATCTCTACTAGCCCAATAATTCAAGAATCTAAACAGGGCTTTGACCCTTCTTTCTTTGCCAATCCTAAAGGAGAGGATTCTATCATCGCTGACAATATTGGATAGGACATGACCATTAATATCAGAATCAATATCAAGGAAGCTAGAATTATATAAGATCTTGTCAATCTTGGTGGCAGCAAAGTCTTCACCATGTTGTTGATTGTCCCACATGAAGAAAGGCCCCTGCAAATCCATCTCAAACAAGCAGCTGTCAAGAATGCATGCATTAAATTCTTCCATAGATTTTTTTGAGGGAGGCTGTCTCCCGCGATCTTTTCATTCTCTTTCCTCACCGCATTCAAGTCTCCCATAATGATCCATAGATCATGTATGGTGGAGCTAGACGTATTTAAGGAAGTCCATAGAGAAGACCTATCATTATCACCATTACGACCATAGACAACATTGAGGTATAAAAGATCATCACCAATCTTGACAACAATATGGATAAGTTGATCAGTTTCCTCAAGTTTAGTAATGTCATGTGAAACCTCCTTTCATAGAATAAAGACTTCCCAAAACATGAGAATTACTATTAGAAATCCAACTGTACTTCGGGAAAAAATTATTCATGAAATTAGGAGTTCTAACTATTCTAAGCTTGGTCTCAACCAGAACAAAAATATCACTATTAATCCTTCTCACTTCCTCTTGGACACTCAAAGCCTTATTACTGATTCCTCTAACGTTCCAGGAGGATATGTGAAGTTTTGGAATCATTTAACCATCTCGGCTGTGACAACCTCATCATCTTTTTCATTAATAGTACCAAGAGGGCTACCATAGATGATACACAAACCATCGACCTATGTAAGCATGGGAGACAACACAGAATTAACAACTCTATTATAGATACTATAAGTAGTCTTGGTCTTGCACTATGAAGAAAAGATGTTTCTCTTTCTATTATCTTGAATATTATGGCTACTGATATCATGGGAAATGGAATCCTCCAAAGACAACTCAGATGGAAGAGTAATGGGAGTTGAGGGAACTGAGCTACCACCTTCCTTCCCTGGACCAAAAATGAGTAAAAGGTCCTTAATATGTTGAGTATCACGATCCACTAAAGCTTCATTATGTTGTATATATATCTCATTCAGAATTTTATCTTCAATAACAATCCAACTATCGGGGGATCCTAAGGTAGAAACTGATACTACAACTTCTTTAGTATTCAGAACTTGCTTCTTTTCCCGAACCTGCTTGGAACCAGTCAGCTTTGAAGATACAAAAGGAGGCCCAGGACAATCATCATGCCCAAATAAACAACAAACACAACATTTGTAAGGACTCCATTCTTATTCAATGTACACCACATGTTCATCTCCAGTGTCACTGGCAAGCGTGATAGAATTAGGAAATTCAACAGTTCTTGCCATTAGAACCTAAAGTCTGGCACTATCAAATTTGACTCCTTAGCCCATTAGATGATCCATTCTCAGTGTCCTCCCTAGAAAGGAGCCTACTCTTTCAAACATTCTAATATCCCATAACTCCAGCGGTAGATTACAAACTTCGATCCAAACAAGGACTTCCTCTAGCCTGAGTTTGGATAAAGGATCACCAATCTTCCACTCCCTAAAAAGGATCGAACGATCTCGGACAAACCAGTCTCCATCAAGAGTAGTTTTCAAGTCAACATGATTAGAGAACTTCACTATGAACAATCTTTCATCTCTTTCTAAGGCCTCAAATGAGTCAGAGCTTTGTAGATTTGTCTAAGATGAGTAGTTAGTGTAGGAATATGAGGTGAGAAGTCGAGGATATATCTGAGTAAGCATTGATTCTATCTACTAGCATTCTTTCTGGCCTCCTTCTTAGGATATATCAACTTCCCTTCGATAATATCAATTTCCTTGGGCTATAGAGAAAACTGGCAATCATTGCTAGATCTGCGAATAGTCTCCCAGCGAGAAGGTTTCATGAATGTTGGAGACTTTGGAGCCGAAGGAGTAGATCCAGGTTGATGAGATTTGGAGCTGAGCCTAGATTCTTCCCAAGGAGGCGGCTACCGGTGAGGCCACTGTTCCATTGCCTGCCCTGTCACCCACCACGTCTCCTTGGAACGCACGACTCCCCGCGTCTTGTAACTGCATATCAAATAGATGTATTAGGTTTGGATCATATTCATTAGACTTATTATCTTCAATTAATGTCATAATTCCTACTTTGATAATTTCTTCACATTTACAAGATTATATATGAGAACATTCTTTATCTCTAAAACTCAACTTAATATAGGATTTTTAGTGTTTTGAAAGAGTTGACGTAGTCCAATACATCATAAGGACCTCATTATTCACTAATCCCATCAAGGTGTACATGATGGTTCATCAAGGATTCATATACATGGAAAACCTAAACAATTTCCATTCCCACACAATTCATCCATCAATTATAAGTATGCATCGACTCATTATCTAATTTTAGTCAATTTAGACCCCCATATTAACCCACAAATTGGTCTTAATGTATTATTGTTGTCCTAATTTTGACAATAATATCTAACTAGGGACTCATACAAGAATGCATACTCTTAACATACACATGATCTCGTATTCAAGTCCTCAACCTAAAATCACATGTAACTACATCATACATTCTTAGGATCTTATTATATTTATTCATTATCAAATATTGAAACAAACATAATAATTGGAGTTACCATTATTAATGATCAAATCAGATAAACGATGTGCCATTACAATCATCATATGAATGGCTCTCAGGTTATACAACCAATAGTTTCTAGAGGGACCTTAAGACTAAATGAGCTCACCCTATTTCAACATGCCTTGTGTGCTTACCCTAAGAATTTAGGCAGGTACACAAGGGTCATATCATGCATTTCTATATTATGTTTAAGACAAGACTTGTCAACATTGTATAATCAAATAAGAAAGCAGTATTCATATGAGCAATATCTCAAACAAGTAATAAGTAGCCAAGGATTCATAAGAGCATGCATGCAAATAGGACAATATCATAGTAGGGTCAAGAGATTAAGCGTACATTGTGAGAAGAGTGACAATAAAAATAGGGAGAGCATGAAATTTGAATTATTATCATATTTCAACATATAAGATCATTGTCAAGTCATATTAGGTCAATTTGATACAATAATGTCATATTTCCAAGTCGTATGGTCAAAAAGGAGTAGAAGGTATATCAAGTTAGGATTTAATGCTGGAAGAAAGATAAAACTATTGATTTGAAGTCTTAAGGTACCATGTGAAACGTTACAACATGATTCATGAAACATTAGAGTCCAATAATTAACATGTGCATTTAGATCATTTTATGTGTCACATGCATGTCATATGTAGTCAAAAAGATCATATGAGTGTGTTACATGGCATTTCGTGTCACAAGTCATCCTAAAAAATGATTTTAAGGTCAACATAGTGGTTTGAGCATTACAAATCAACTTTTTCTTAAGGATTAAAGAACCAAACATATAAGTACTTAAGCATTACATTTAAGGGTATATTAAGGTTCAAAACTGGTCTTTCAGTCATATGAACCTTTCATGTAAAAAGGCATTAGATATTAGTAGATCTTGTCACGTAACAACATAAACATTAATAATTTTGAAGTGGAGTAGTCATATGATGATAATTGGGTCAAAAATCAAGTCTTCATCAAGTGTTATCATGCAAAATCATAAAAGGACACCTTTATGTCAAGAGGCTCATTAGATGTACATCAAGATGGTTCATATCTCTATTCAAGTCAAAAAGTGAGTCTAAGTTAGTGATATAAAAAAAGAGTATTTGAAATTTAATGACTCAAGGAAAGCATCAAGGGCATAAATATCATTAAATAAGCATTAAAGTATTATCATTTAGAAAAAATAGGAGAGCCAAAAAAATATTTCGGTTGTCAATTCATTTTTAAGGGGCTGATCTCATTTTTATAGTAACAAAGGTATATAATATGTATATTTTTGGATACTTGAGCTAATTTCTATGATATTTGCAAGATATGGACAATTTAAGGAAACATCGAGAGAGAGAGAGAGAGAAGGAATTCACCAAATTTTGGAAAAGTTTCTTCATGGATCCATCATGGACTTGCATCCATCTAGCGGCTTCAAGGAGATGCGCCCACCATCCCAGGTAGGAGTGATTTTGATCAAATTGGGTTGTTGGATTTGGTCTTCACGATTCGAGGGTCGACAAATTTTCACGCTCTCAATGTCTCTCACATGAAGGAGCATCATCCGCAATTGCATGCCTCACTGGCGATGCATGAGCCTAAGACAAGGACCTCTAACAGTCTCGTAAGGGTGCCTCTTAGACCCGTCATGGTGTTGTGGAGGTGAACAATATCTTGGCCATGACAAAGGGGGATGGAGATGAATGTATTAAAGCCCCAATGTGGCAGTGCCAAGGGACAAACATGAAGAATGAGGGTCGAAATCTGGGCACATAGGGCATTAAAACAATTGTAAATGAGGGGGAAATGAAGAAGGAGAAGAAAGAATGCCAAAGGAGGCAATTTATGGTGAAAAGTGGCCAGAAAGGGTGAGATTGGTGAAGCATAACACCGTGCTTGTCGACCATGAAACAAAGAATAAAACAACATGATCGTTGGATAGGAGTTAAATATGTGGTTGGGGATATCCCAGCCCCAAAATATGATGCTCCAGCGATCTTGACTCATAATTGGTCTACAGGATAGGAGCTAGATTGTCAAAGGAATGGGAAGGGAGGGGGTTAGAGGGTCATGCGCAAGCCCACATTTGGGCCCAATATGGTTTGTCCAAGGTTAAAAAAGATATTAAATGATTAGAAATTATGGTTTCCAGGTATAAATCATCAAGTGGCATATCTTCCTCATCCGAGCTCCGAATTGAGAAAAAATTGATGTGTTGGATGTGTGAGAGTAAAATATACACAACTAACACAAGATTAGGTGGAAATATAAACATTGAGGGGATCAACATAGTGATGAAGAGGGTGATGTATAACCTGATTGCAATGTAGGGTTTTTTTCCAAATGAGTGTCACCAAATGTCATGTGGACAAAAGATAAAGTCAATGAACTTCAATGCATATCACATCATGAAATTGAAGGCAAGAAGAGAAATTCATTCAAAGATAAAGTAGATAGAACATATATGAGGAGAAATAAAAGTCCAGTTCATCAGATCCTCCCCTCTTGAAAAGAAATTTGTCTCCAAAATTAACACAATTCCTAAAAGGAGGTTTTCACTTAATGTTCCATATCATAGTCATCATTGTATTCCAATAAGTATCGTCATTACTTCAAATGTCGAAATGATTCAAAAAATTAGGCAATAAGGCATCATAGTCAACACATAGTCACATTGATCAATTTAATTGGAAATATCTCATGAATCCAAAATTTATAGGGACCATCATATAGATAACAATTTGAAAAGATTAAATTTTAGGTAAAATCAATATAGATCTTTTGAGATTTTGGCCTAGGTGGGTTTATACATCCAGGATTGAGATTTTGTATTTCAACAATTTAAGACATGTCAAGATTCCATGTTCAAATTCATGGAAGGCCCCATCCTAGTCCTCATAAGAGATCATACCTCGATCATAAATCAAGGGAATCGACATAATAATCACTTTAAACTTCAAGATTTGGTAATTTGATAGTCATTAGTCATATATCATGGGTGATCTCAAGATTAAAATGGGATGATCACAAGATTCATAGCAAAAAACCAGAAGCCCCCAAAATGAAGCCCCTTCCTGAGGGACTGAAGTATGTGTTTTTGGATGACCTCTAGGTTTGTCCAGTAATAATAAATTCTGATCTTACGACTGAATAAGAAGATAAACTCCTGAAAGAATTGAAGGACAGAAAGAAAGCGATTGGCTACTAAATGAATGACCTCACTAGGGTTAGTCAAGAATTGTGTCTGCATAAGATCCCTATGGTGGAAGATCACAAGCCAAGTATTTAACATCAACGGAAACTGAATCTAAATATTAAGGAGGTAGTCCGTAAAGAGGTCATTAAACTGCTCATTGCTGGAATTATCTATCCAATATCAGACTCACCATGGGTGAGCCCAATGCATGTGGTCCCGAAGAAAGGTGGAACAATAGTGATAAGAAATGAAAACAATGAACTCATCCCCACCCAAATAGTAACAAGATGGAGGATGTGCATTGATTATAGGAAATTAAACAAGGCAACTCGAAAGGATCATTTTCCAATGCCTTTTCTTGATCAAGTATTAGAGCGGCTGGCTCATCAAGAATACTTATGTTACCTCGATGGTTACTCTAGATTCTATCAAATACCCATACATCAAGATGAACAGGTGAAAACCACCTTCACCTACCCATTCAGAACATACGCATTTAGAAGAATGTCGTTTGGCCTCTGTAACGCACCTGCAACTTTCCAGCGTTGCATGGCTACCATATTCGTCGGTCTAACTAAAACAATTATGGAAGTTTTCATGGATGATTTTTCTGTATACGGAGATTCATTTGATTTGTGTCTAAAAATCCTCTCCCTTGTTCTCAAATGATGTGAAGAAGCACATCTTGTACTGAATTGGGAGAAGTGTCATTTTATGGTAAAGGAAGGCATTGTCCTGAGCCATAGGGTCAGTAATCGAGGTATTGAAGTAGATAAGGCCAAGATTGAAGTGATTTCCATGCTCTCTATCCCTATCAATGTAAAGGAGGTTCGACCATTCCTAGGTCATGTAGGATTCTATAGACGGTTTATAAAGGACTTCTCAAAGATAACCAAGCCTATGACAAACTTGTTACTAAAGGATGTTGAATTCAATTTTGACGATGAATGTGTTAAAAGATTCAACAAACTAAAGCAAGCCCTTACAACCACTCCCATCATCAGAGCTCTCGATTGGGACCATCCTTTTGAAATTATGTGTGATGCAAGCGATTATGTTGTGGGTGTTGTCTTGGGCCAATGCATAGAAAAGAAACATCATGTGATCTATTATGAATCAAAAACCCTCGATGAAGCTCAGAGGAATTACACAACTACTGAGAAAGAACTTCTGGAAGTCGTGTATGCCTTTGACAAATTCAGATCCTACCTTATTGGTTCAAAAGTTATTGTCTACATGTATCATGCTTCTATTCATTACCTTTTGACAAAGAAAGACGCAAAACCCAGGCTAATTAGATGGATTCTCCTATTGTAAGAATTTGATTTGGAGATAAGAGATAAAAAGGGTACAAAAAATGTGGTAGCAGATCACCTCAGTCGCATCCACACTCTGGATACCGAGAAGATTCCGATTAATGATTCCCTTCCAGATGATCAACTAATGAAGGTCTCAGAAGCTATACCATGGTACTCGGATTATGTGAATTACCTTGCTGTTGTGGTTATTCATCCTCAATGCACCGGAAATGTACTGAAGAAATTTATGCATGATGTGAAAAAGTACTACTGGGATGAGCCGTACCTTTTCAAACTATGTGCTGATGGTGTATATAGATGATGTATCGCCGAACAAGAAGCTCAACTTATTTTGGAACAATGTCACTCAGGACCAGTGGGAGGACATATGAGCTCTAAAAAGACTGCCTTGAAGGTTTTGCAATGTGGATTCCTCTAGCCAACCATATCCAAAGATTCCTACGACTTTGTCCTATCATGTGACAAATGTCAAAGATCTGCCAATATAACAAAGAGAGATGAGATGTCACTGAATTTGTGGCAAGAAGTAGAGATATTCGACATTTGGGGGGTGGACTACATGGGTCCATTCCCATCTTCTCATGGATTTTCATACATCCTAGTGGTAGTTGACTACGTCTCAAAATGGGTTGAAGCCATACCAACTGTCACTAGTGATTCCAAACTCGTCATCAAATTATTCAAAGAGATTATTTTCCCCCATTTTAGAGTTCCACGAACTGTGATATCTGACGGGGGTTCCCATTTTCTTGAAAGAATCTTTGAAGCATTGCTAAGAAAGTATGGTGTTACTCACAAGGTAGCCTCACCTTACTATCCACAGACAAGTGGATAGGTGGATGTTTCTAATTGTCAACTCAAGGGTATCTTGGAAAATACAGTAGACCGCAATCGGAAAGATTGGTCAGTGAAAATCAACGACGCATTATGGGCCTATCGAACTGCTTATAAAACTCCCCTCGGGACTACACCTTTTCAATTAATGTATGGAAAGGTTTGCCACCTGCCAGTAGACCTAGAACACAACGCATGGTGGGTAATAAAACAACTAAATTTTGATAAGAAGAAAGCAGGCCAAGCCAGGATTCTACAACTCCAAGAGCTGGAAGAACTCCGGATGAAAGCTTATGAGAATGCACGAATCTATAAAGAACGTACGAAACTTTGGCATGACGGCCATCTAAAAAGAAAGGACATAAAGTGGGAGACCAAGTCCTTCTTTTCAATTCTAGATTGAAATTATTCCCAGGGAAACTCCGTTCTCGCTGGTCGGGGCCTTATATTGTCAAGATCATCTACCCACATGGTGCTTTCTCTTTATGGAATGAAAAGATGGGTGAATTTGTGGTAAATGGTCAACGATTGAAGAGATATTTCACCTCTGTTGATACAGGATCTCAAACGATGTTGGATCTCTCCAATCCAACATATCCACCATATAAGTTGAAGGAATCAAGTCGAGCCATTGACGTAAAATAGAGGCGCTTGTCGGGAGGCAACCCGATAAATAAATTTGTATTTAGTTTTAATTTTCAATTAGAAATTTTTATTAATTTTGTTTTTACTTTTTAGATAATTCTACGCCAAATAAAATTGCATCGTGAGATGCCATTTTGAGTTCTGAATGGTCTTTATGTTTGAGATTTTCAGATGGAGGAAACGTGTTGATTGGAACACAACCACATCTAGTGGTCCGAATAGCATGAACTTTCCCTTCCATCTCGGATTTAGGGTTTGCTTGGGACGAGCAAATTTCTAAGTTTGGGGTGGAGGGTGGGTGGTACGTATTCTACTTTCTACCTTCACCCATCTAAATCAGACTTAAGTTTTCATCGTCACATTTTTGACCTAATTTTTCAAATTTTCAAATAAAAATTTTCAAAAATTTTAAAGCTTTCAAAAGAAATTTGAACAGATATTGGATGAGGTTTTGACACTTTTTAAATCTCTATGCATTTTGAATCATTATACCCTCCTTTTTCGAAGCGGACCCTCAAAAGGACCTTCTTCTGAACTAGCATTTTGATTGAAATCATATTATGAAGCTTATGAATCCTAACATCATGATCTTTATGCAAAAATGGCAAGTGTCTGTCGAACTGATAGGGATCAAATACATTGTGCTTCCTAACTGAATAGTGGAACAACAACATGGAATCCCCAACAGATCCTCATCAAGTCATTATCTGAGCAGAGTACGATAAAGAGAATGATCTGGTCCATGAAATTGTAAATAAAGTTGCATTTTGATCTGAACCCTCTTCTACACTTCTTATATCATCTTCGTACCACTCCATCCATAAAAAAGAAACAAAAATAACCAAAATAGTGCCAAACCCTAAGTTTGGGGTGGCACACCACTTCCCTCTATATCCGCTTCTTCCATACCCCTCGCAAATTAATAGGGGCGTACCACCAAAAATTCAATCTCGAGTCAAATAGAGGAGAGATTTGCACACAAAAAGATGCCAAAACGCACACAAAAAGAAATCCAATCTCAAGTCGAATAGAGGAGAGATTCGCACAAAAAATGCAATAAATAAAATTGCAAAAATAATAAAAATCTCGAGTCGAATAGAGGAGAGATTTACTTCTTCCTTCCATACCACCCTTCACTCCCTTTTCTACCTAAAGGCACAATAAATGCTACCACTATCCTAAAAAACACCAGTGTCAGATCAGATGCATACTTGTTGTTCTACGGATGTCTCTAGACTCTTACAAAACTCTTTGACATGCTTGTTGTTGGAAAAAGTGAAGAGGAAGTGATATTGGAAAGTGAACTCAGGAACGAATATACGGTAAGATGTGTTTAGTGGTCTCAGGAGGTTGAGATATCGAGTCATACTAAGTAGAAAGAAAACAATCATGATGTGAAGATGAGGCAATCACACGAATTGAAATTATTCATTTGGCGACTGTTTCAGATTTTGTGTTACTCGAGGACGAGTAACGTTTAAGTGGGGTATTTTGATGAATGCATATTCCTCAGGAATTTCAATTACCATCTTGGGTCAAAGTCAACTCAACGCATTCAATTTCATTTACTAAATACCAAGATGTGCAAAATTACTTAATTGGTCTAATTATCATGATTTTAACTGAATTTATGTTGATTTGATGCAGGTCTTGATGAGGTTGAACAATCAGCCGGGACCCACCTTCACTCACCCATGGTTTTATCCATTCGGTCTGACCAAACGGTTTCATCCATTCAGTTTGACCAAATGGTTTCATCCATTCAGTCTGACCAAACAGTTTCATCCATTCAATCTGACCAAATGGTTTGATCCATTCAGTCTGACCAAACAGTTTCATCCATTCAGTCTCAACCCATCTGGACACAAGGGACTCCAAGACCGTTTGCAGCAGCCGGTCCTTAGGACCGTTTGATCTTTGATCATGTCCAGACCATTTGGAGAGTATCGGTCTACGAGACTATTTGGAGAGTACCGGTCTGCAAGACCGTTTGGAGAGTACCGGTCTGCGAGACCATTTGAGGAGTACCAGTCTGTGAGACCATTTGAGGAATACCGGTCTGCGAGACCGTTTGACACAGCTGCGAAACCATTTGATCATCCAGCGTTCGAGATCGATTGGAGAATGCAAAGTCAAATCATTTGATAAAGCTATGTGCATGGGACCATTTGAAGTAGCATGCATGAAGCCGTTTGATAAGTGCAAGCTCTGCCAGATCAACTGATAAAGCACGTACATGAGGACCACATGCAAACAAGACCAATTGATGTTGCCAGCAATGCAAACTGTTTGGAAGAAAAGATGGCCAAGACCGTTTGATAAGCAACCGATTTACAAACCGTTTGCTGCATAATGCCAAACCGTTTGGAAAAAGTTACTAGCTGCAAACCGTTTGGAAAAGTTGCATGCAATGAAACTGTTTGGAAAAAGGTTGCTTGCAAGACCGTATAGAAAAGATTACGCGACCGTTTAAGGGTGCAGACCGGTTGGAAAAGGTCTTGCAAGACCGTTTGGAAAAGTTAAATATCAGACCGTTTGTTGTACAAGAGCCAAAGGGAATGAAAGAACCAAACCGAACGTTGGCATGCAATGAAAACCGAATGAAGGAAGCAAGCAGACCATTTGGGCACTTGGCTGTAAAATTGTTTGGATAAGGTGCTTGCATGAAACCGTACAGAGTCTCATTCCAAAACCATTTGGAAAAGCCACGTTCCAAGACCAATTGGAAAAGGTTGGATTGCCAAACCGTTTGGATAAAGTTGGCTGCAAACTGAATGAAAACGTAGCACAAAGCCAAACTGGTAGCATATATACAGCAAACTGTTTGGAGCTAATTAAAATCAAAACTGTTTGGTCATATGCAACCAAACCGTATGGTCATTTGCACTCAAGACTGTTTAGCTAATTATAACCAAATCATTTGACTCACACCAAAAGCATGAGGGTCAGGCCTGTACCTATAAATAGGACCAGCAGGGTCCCCATTTTGGGGCATCGGTTCCGAGATGCCTACAGGCTGCCTGTACACAGGACCAATCCAAATCCAGCTTCATCCATGCCAGTTTCACTCCACCTACTGCCCATGTTGCAATCAAGGAGGCCGAGAAGAGAAGGAAGATGGAGTGAGAGAGACTGTCTGGTCTTTCTTGGCATCTCCTATTTCACATCCAGATCTGCTTCGATACGATGTAGAAGACCACATCATCTTCACCGAGTTGCGACTACCTTCTGCACCGTGCTCATGGTGGATTTCTCTCTCTTTCACATTCTTCTTGTTTCTCGCATCATGAGCGAGTAGTTCCTTTTCACTGGGGTGCGGGGACTAGCCCCCTGCCCAAGCAAGCATGTTCTTTTTTTAAGCATTCTATGGCAATGTATATAACTTTTCATTTCCTTGTTAGTTGGTATGTTAGCAGTTGATTATCTACTTGCTTTCATCTTGTTCTTTCCTATATTGCAAATCTTCTATATGTAGGGTGGAATGGTGGTTTACAAAGTTCGACTCCTTGATTAGAAATAAGATAGGATTCCTTGAGGTAGTAAGTGCATGATCCGCAAAGGGGACGAGCCATCTAACCTTCGGTGACACTTCTGTGGCCTAAATATCCCTCCGAGAGGGCCACACTCTTAGTTGGATTTTGTATCGTCGATGTTTGTTTGTAGATCAAACATCTTCTTACTTATAAATTAGCACAGTTGACACCTTGACTAGAAATAGAATGGGTTTCCTTGAGGTCGTAAGTGAATGATCTGTGAGGGGAAGAGCCATCTAACCTACGGTGACGCTTCTGTGGTCTAAACATCTCTCAGGGAGGACCACAACCTTAGTTGGATTTCTATATCTTTGGAGCCGTAAGTATGTGATCCGAAGGGTGATGAGACATCTCATGCCTAAGGTGATGCTTATGCGAACCTAACGCCCGTATGGGGGGTTTTGCAGCAGCTCTATTTGGATAGTTGTATCTTGCCTGGATGTTTGACGTTCGAATGTGTTTGCATGTGTAGTGGTGGTGAAACCCGATACCATCCCAGTGATTCCATATCATTGATCTAAATCCAACTTTAATTCAGATTTTACTTTCTTGCAAATTAATTTAATCAAACTCAAATCAACCAATCGTTTTAAACATTAGTCTTAACTCGAACTAGACTAGACTGACAAGGATACTTAAAAACATTGTCCTTTGGGTTCAATCCTAAACTATACTGCAATTGACCCGTCCACTTGCGGGTGGTAATATTGCACATTAGTTTTGGTAAAAGCTCGGGGATCTTAGCCCTGAGCGAGTTTGTTAGTCCAATAAATTGCCACATCAAGTTTCATGTCTTAGGTTTCTTGTTCCTTTCTTTGCTCCTGTGGATAGTTAAAATTTATAACATTCTCTTCTGGCACAGATGGTGAGAAAACATTCTCTTTTGGCACATATGGTGTGAAGGGTTCTTTTTTGGACTGACTTTTCCTGATGGTCACACTTGTATAGATTTATGCTCTTGGATGGAATCTCTTCTTATACTTTATCTTGTTTCGATAGAACAACTTGATACTCTTGTACAGATCTATTTCTCTCGCTCTGAGTTCTCGATTAGAGTTCTGTAGTGCCCTCTTTTCTGGTTTGAGAAGCTGAAGGTGCCAGTTTCATGTCCTGGGTTTCGAGTTCCTTATTTTGCTCCTGAGGAAAGCTTAAGTTTAGACCTACTTCTTCTAGCACATATGGTGCGAAGGGTCTTTTTTTGGATTGACTTTTCCTCCTATTCCATACTTTGCCCTTGAGGAAAGCTTGAGTTCAGACCTTCCTCTTCTGGAATAGATGGTGCAAAGCGTCTTTTTTTATTGACTTATCCTAATGGTTACATTTGTATAGATATGATTCATACTTGTATAGATATGACTTTTCTTTTCCTTTCTCATTACCCTCCTTTGGGTAATGAACGCATTGTACATTCTATCATTTTCTCAAAAAATGAAAAAAAGCATGAGTTTGGGTGACAAAAAAAAAGCAGTCGTCCCTGCATGAATGCAAGTCTTCTATACATGTCAGATAATAATGAATTGAGAAGATGACTAAACATTTACAGTCAAGTAAAAGTAACCCTAATCCATGCTACTTTCTAAATTGGGAGTTCTAAAAGAAATAGAACGATTGAATTTATTTACCAAAACTCCATTATACGTCAAATGACACGGTTCATGTGCCTATATGAAATATAAGAAATGGATAAGGGTGAATGGGGTTGTGATGATAAGTAATGAACAAGATATTAACAAAGCAAGCATGAGGAAGTATTCTATCTATTTACTTTGAATAAACATGGGTTGAACTAAACTGAATGGAATACACTAAAACCATATTGTAAAGGATTTCAATGAAATAGAAACAAATTTAGATTGGTTCAAAGAATAGTAGTGACCATGAAATTAAATAAGTTGAGACTAATTATTATGAAATGAAGTGAAAACAATGAAAATTTGTAGATGGGTCTAAGAATCTAACTCTAACCTTAAAATGATGAGCTATGTGATGATAATGAATAATGATCTCAAATGAAGGACTAAGGAATGCACGTAAGAATAGTTTTATTAAATTACAAGATGGGGTTCAAGGATGTAAATTGGTTTACAAGAATGTGTTTTTGAAATGTAATTGTATGTTAAATACTTATATTCTAATAATGGCATGCTCTGATGGATTTCAAATGAGATCAAATATGTGTCAAATAGTAACCCTAACTGAATAATGGTAGATAATAAAAGAGAACTAACGGATTTTCTATGCATCCTTATGCTTTGAGGTTTATCAATATTTGTAGAAATCAAAAGGAATAACTATAAGTTGAATGATCAACCTATTTTGAGCTTTATGGATGAAACAAAATGTTT
Source organism: Alisma plantago-aquatica (assembly GCA_963693085.1). NCBI lineage: Eukaryota > Viridiplantae > Streptophyta > Magnoliopsida > Alismatales > Alismataceae > Alisma > Alisma plantago-aquatica. The sequence continues at coordinate 586,953,487 of OY856414.1, forward strand.
ATCTACTGATAGTGTTGTTGGTCCTAATATTTTTGCAAATAATTACTAAAATGTATGTGATGATGTGAAATGAAAATAAATGTGTCAGCATTGAAGTGAGATGCATTGATTTGCAATTAAGAAACCCCAATTAGGGTAAATAAATGAGAATGAGATACCTATGAGGTTGGTAGCCCACTGATTTTGATTTATAAATGATCAAAAAATGAAGAAACATATATGTTGCAAATTATAATTTTTTTTACTTCTCATCTCAATCATTATCTTTGTTGTTAATACTAATCCATTTCATATCATTGTAGTTATTTGAGAATACACAAATTTGATAAATGACTCAGTTCTTTTTGTGATGAGTCAAAAGGATTAATATCAAGTGAACTGATGACACATCTAGTTAGGTACCTTGAACATCATAAGTTTCCCCTGAGGTCCATACTCAGGAAATGAAATGGATCTCTTTGTAGTAATTATATAATTATGAGGAATGTTGTGGAACAAGATGTTAAAGGTTAGACCATTAGGATTTGGGAAGAAGCTATTTAGTGTGACTTTGGCCCTAAATCATATGCTGTGAAAGTCTATGTCCATGAGTAATAGACTCTGATGACATGAAAAATGTGACATATGAAAAATATGATGATATATGATATGTTGTTATGTTGGTTCCTATCTCGTGTACTCGAGATTAGGACATGAGCTTCTTTTGGAAACCCTATGGTGAACTAAGGTATGTTGTTGATAATCCTAGGGTGGCTGACTAAACCCTAAGATAATATCGGTGAGTTATTGACACAAAGTTCAGGCATAGTGACTTCTAATTGGTGAGATAAAAGCCAAGTAGTTTCAAGGAAAATGAATAAAAGATGATAAGCAGTGTAGAATACGATTTGAATGTTTGTTACATGCTTTAGGATAAGATGATAGACTTGTTGTTGTTGAATATGATTCTTGCTATGTAAGTTTATCATTATTATATTGAGATAATATGTTTCCATATTCTTATATGTCTGGTTTGAAATCTAATATAAAATGTTGACAACTTAATGTTGTAATTTAATATCCACTGTTATTAAGATTTGGATTTACTTGTCATTTAAATAGTATCATTTGGTAGAAATGTCTTATATGGACTTCAACTTCAGGAGTGCAGGGTGTGTTCCTGGTATGAATGTTGGGGAGTTCAAAGATGATGTTATCATTATGTTTTGATTCTAATTGTTTAGATATTGATGTATTACTACTAATCCAATCAAATTACCATTCTGAAGTAATAAACATCTATTGATCTTCTCATATAATCTCTATTAAAGATTCTTTAAAGTTTGGATTGGATTAATGAATATCTTATCAGATTGATTAAATTATTGTCGTAAAATTGATGTGATTAATGTTAGAATTACCTGTTAGAATTAGTATTATGTGAAATTGTTCTCATGATTTGAATATACTTAATTTGATGATGATGCATGTACTCAGTTTGAGAGGGAGGTATCCACTCCTTGGGGATCTATATGAATCTCATGAAGTTGTTTCAAATGGTGTTAGGTATAATTTTGTCCAATGGAGAGGTCATGACAAATAATAAGTAAATATAATAACATAGATTAGAATATATGCGTACTCTCTCTTTACCAGGATGGGTAGTATACAAAGTTTGTTATTTGATGTAAACTGAATTGCATGTGAGGAACGAGATTTGGTTTTGGTTTTAATGAATTTGGAAAGATTTGATAATAGAATATATTGACCTTTGATGTGACATTGATTTATCAGGTTTTTTGAAAGAGGAAAAGTAAAATTCATCTATTTTTTGTATACTGTGTCAATTGTATTTGTGCTTTGTTTCTTAATTTTGGTTTAGGTTTATGGTTTCTCTTTAATTGGTAGGTGTTTATGCTGATCAAAAGAGAGGATCACACAATGTGGTATCAGAGCTTAGGTTAGATGAGTCTGCAGGAACAATAGGATCTAGGGCTAAATTATGATATGGACATTGAAGATAACTTGAATGATATGCATACTAGCTAAACTCAGCATCCTGATACTCTGGTCAAGTATTTGGGTACTGAGATAACCTATTATGGAATTGAGATGAAGCCAGTTTGGGAATACAATAAGATGCATGATGGTAAAAAATTGAATGATAAAATGGAGAAAGAGAAAGAATTATATAATTAAGTATCGATCCTAAGACAAGTTAGAATTTTACATGAGAAAGATGAATGAATGTAATAGATGATAAATCTAATCTCGACAAATTTATATCTAAGTATGGTCTGAAATGTTTATGAAAGAACTGAGAATGATGTCCACAAAATGACTTTCTTTGTGAAGAGAACTATTAGTCATAGACAATAATACAGAATGAACTATATTATGATTCGTGATATACATAATCAAAATTTAAAAGAAAATTAAAGCTGAAATGAACTATGTATTGATATTGATGTACCAAGATATGTGAAATAAGTTTTATGTCATGGAACCATTTTTACCCTGATCCCAATCCCACTATCTAGAGAGTGGTAAAGGTATTGAAGCACCGTCCCTAGGTTTCCCAAATGGATCTCACACACTCACATATACAATAATAAATAGTAACTCATAAAAAAAGAGATTGAAAGAACTAACCAATCCGATTATGGTTTTGTAGATTTTGGCATATCATCAGAGTTTGTCTAGAGAATAAGAGATTTAGTTAATTCCTCATAGTGATCCATCTTGTTTGCCTAAATTGAAAATCATGACTCAAAAGTCAATGCAAAAACATTGAGTACAGTTATGGAAAAACAAGAAATTGTTTACATATTCAAAGGGATAACCACTTGGCATTTTAGGCCAAAAATATATTAATAAGATATCTACTTTCGAATAGCTAACAATTTAAAATGTCCACGAGCATGATGAAGAAAAAAAAATATACTATGTAATGAAAATCAATCATCCCACATAACGATTATGGGTGAAAAGTTTACGAGGAGCCACTTAACCCTAAGGGAAAGGCCACAACCACTTGACCCTAAGGCAAAGGGAAAAGGTTGCCACTTGACCCCTATCTACAAAGGGGAAAGGCACGAAACAAAATAATAGTGAGGAGTATATTTGGAAGCTCAATAAATGAGCAAGAGAATGATCAACATATATATATATATATATATATATATATATATATATATATATATATATATATAACTCTAATCACAGGGAATGAGGTATCTCAACAATTTATGTAGTTTTGTATCTATAGGTATATATCCATACCTTATATCACAATCCAATTTCAAGAGAGTAGAGTACATGTACCTTTCACTAAAGATTGGAGTAAAAGAATCCTTGAGAGTCAGAGATAGATCAAGGTCAAGCCATGGCACAAAATTGGGTATTCATGCCTTAGTATTCTAGTCAATAATATGGAGGGTCACAAGGACCATATAGGGTTTATTAGGTATAATCATGATTATGAATTCATGTTTCTTGATATTATAAAGTTTAGTATCAAGATCCATACTTAGTTCATAATAGAACTTTAGCTAAAAGCTATAGTCAATACTCATCTTCTAAATCAATAATAAGGTATGGATTTCTATAAAAGTATTAGATTCAAAAAGTCAATATCGTGATTTTGATAATAGATCCAAGAATAATTCTACAAGATTTCATGATATCAAGTCAATATTTAGATATAATTTCAAACTTATTCCGCAAGTCACAATCAAAGATCATTAGTTAAATATCATTTGGAAAAGGATCAGGAATCAGATCTTGGAAATTTTTCATTGTGTCCATCTCTCTCTTCCGATTGAAACAGACAATAGATTCACCTATTTTCAATATTGGATGCAGAAGATATGAACATAATATGATTCTAGAGAGAAAGAGAGAGGAGATCAACCTGAGGAGAGAGGAGCAGCTCACGATACTATTGGACCACAACTTCTTGGGGCTATGGGCAAGGAAGCAAGAGCAAGATGGAACAAGGGTGACATCCAAAGGCATGGTTGCATTCATGGTAGCAAGACAAAGTGTAAGGGTTTATTTATAGGTCTAGATCTAGGGTTTTAGGTTGTATTTCGAAGCTGAAAAGCTCCATGGTAGCACCCAACTTCAGAGGCTAGAAACTTCTCGAACGTGCATGATTGGGGGATGAAAATAGGTGGGAAAGATGGGGAATCCAAAGACGAAGAGAAATAGCTAAAAATTGGGCAAAATGGTTGAGAAACAAGGAAGATCAAGTGTTTGAAAGTTTAGGGTTAACATAAATTTGGGATGCTTCCCACCTCCAAGGTAGGGGATGATCTCTTGAATTGGTCGAGCCCAATAAGGCTGAAAAGGCATAAAAATGTGGTTTAAAGTATAAACTTTGAGATTTTTTATAGGGAGCTATGGAACTCCGTTTGGGATGAAATTTGGAAACCATGCTAGAAAAATGGTCTAGAATGTTCACAAAGATTTTTGGATCCTAAAGAGAAGGATAGATACTGGAATGAAATAAAAGATTAGCAAGTCTAAAATAAGTACAAGTCCATGTATTCAATGTATAGAATGCTATCAAATTCCTCAATTAAGTTCACCAAAGTCCTCATATCTCTTATTATCCATTTTTTTCAAATGAGTGTTTGACACCTATTTGATGATAAAGTGGGGTTATTGAGTACAAGAAATACAGAACTATATTTTGAAGTCAAATGATGAAAATTCCACTTTATCACATCCTTCCCCCCATAAAGGGATTTTTGTCCTCAAAATTCAAAAATATCCTCGAATACTGGAACTATCTAATCCATGTAATATCTTCAAAATTATGATCATATTGTAAATAAAAGTCAATTTCAAACTTCCATTGATAAACTTGGGGTCAAATAGCATAGTTCATCATTGGATTTCAAATTCAAGACAAGTCTATGTCGAGTAAGGATCGAGATCGAGAGTCGAGATTATCCATCATGGATCAAATTGAGTCATGATCTAACAAAATTTTGATTTAAATGTCAAGGTTCAAATAAAAAATTATTTCGTATCCCATCATTCGATGTTGGGAAGTATTTCCAATTTAGACCCTAGGCATGGTCATTCATCCAAAAGCAACAATATAGAAAAATCTCAAGACATTGATGTCCGTTCATAATCAAGAATAATCAAGTTTGATAATTATGATACCTAGGTCATTTTTTGGAAATTGACCCTATAATCAAAAACATTATCCTCAAAATTATCATCAAGTCAACATCTCAATATCTGAGTTTTTGGGTCAAAGGTCAAAACTTTGGATGATCAGATTTTAAGTCAACAAATAGAGTTCTAGGGTCAAAAGTAAAATAATCTCAACATATTAGGCTCCTAGATTCTACATGTCCTAGGTGGGGTTATACGTCCATGATTGAGATTTTGTATTTCAACAATTCAAGACAAACATCATGTTTCAATATCGTGATTTCATGCTCAAAATCAATAGATGATCCCACCCTAGTCCACAATAGAGTTATATCATAAATCAAGTGAATCCACATGGTAAATTTTTTAAATATTTGGAGATGTGGGAATATGAAAGTCAATATCCATATATCGAGGGTGATCTCGAGATCCACATGGGTGATTATATGAGTCACATCAATATCAAGATCCATAATCATGCATCAAGATTTTATACATCTATATCAAAAGTCAAATAATGGACATAAATATCATAAATATTTGAAATATAGAGTTTAGATTACCAGTTAGACCTTAGTGGAGATCATTCATCCATATTCAATAATCTTGCAAAAATTAAGCAATAATAGAGAAACAATCGAGAAACATTCGAGCAACATTACTAATATAAATCACCAATTTATTACCATACTATCGAGGTTTAATGAATGATCTAGACCTAGGTATTTCTAGGAATTTGAGCCACAAGATATAGTCAACATTATATTTAGGCTGAGATTCAAGATCAAGTATTAGTATTGTCATAGACCTGACCTATTTTAGACTTAGATCAAGCAATCAAAGTCTTTTCAAACTCTATATAATCAACAAGATGACAATTTTGGGATAGTCATTAATACCAATGTGACCAATATTTGGGGGGTCATTAGTCAACTACCACCCTAATCTAGCTCATTAGTACTCATAGTCAGTAAATGTTGATCCTAAAAAATACAAGGAGTATCAATAATCAAATTTGCTTCATAAGGTCATGAGATCAAAAACCAAGGTCATAATAGGGAAACATTATTTAAAGATTTTGCAAACTTTGGATTATATATAGGTTTTCTCCTTTCACAGATCAAGGAAAGGATGTCTTCTATAAACTCCAAATTGGGAAACTCAAGAGATAAGCATAATAGGGTGTGGTTAAGACTTCTATATTCATATTATTCAAAATTGAGTCTCATAGTGAGGCATGGCAGTCAATAGGAAGTTGCCTCTTATAACAAGTCTTCATATCATGATCTAGGGGTCAAGGGAAAAATAATATCAAGGTATGTGTCATGATACATATCAATAGAGAAAGACACACTTAATCATGTTTCGTGTTTGATGAAAAATGGGGGCAACTTATTTTCAGTCAATTGGGACCTCATCAATCATGAGGTTAAAACATGAGTTTTACCTTATTTCACCATTTCATGAATTCACCTTAATATAGGAAGCACTTATATCTAATTTGGTGGTATGGAGTTTGCATCAACCTTACACATTAGTACACCACTTTCAAGAGTACTTTCATATATCAATAAGAGACTTCAATTCTAGATCAGGTCATGGCATGATATTGGTTCATAATTTTCAAATTTTTATCTCATATTTTAGTTGTTGCCCCATGCTACCCAAAAATAGAGAGTACATGTCGAGTTAAGACACTCTATCAGATACGAGAAGACAAGAAGTCATCTTACTACATTCTAATACGTGGCTAGGGGTAGTCCTTTCTAGGTTTTTCTTGGTTCAGGAGACTGGAGAAATTATTTACTTAATGCATAGGAGAGTGTGTATGCTATGATGCCAACTTTCATAGAACCATTCTTACCCAATCCCACTACCTAGACAGTGGTAAAGGGATTGCAGCACCCTTCCCTAGGTTTCCCAAATGGATATCACACTCACATATACAATAAGAAATAGTAACTCATAAAATAAGAGATTTAAAGAACTAACCAACCCGATTATGACTTCATAGATTTTTCCATATCATAAGAGTTTGTCAAGAGTGGAAGTGATTTAGTCAATTCCTCATAGTGATCCATCTTGTTTTCCTAAATTAAAAATCATGACCCAAAAGTCAAACAAAAATATTGAGTACTATTATGGAAAATAAGAAACTATTTTTATATTCAAAGGGGTAATCACTTGGCATTTTAGAGCAAGAAAATAATAACAAGATATCAACTTTTGAATAGATAGCAAGTACAAATGTCCACAATCATAATGAAGAAAAAATACTCCATACTGAAAATCAATCATCCCACATAACGAGTGTGGGTGAGAAGTTACATGGAGCCACTTAACACTAAGGGAAGGGCCACAGTCACTTGACCCTAAGGGAAAGGAAAAAGGTTGCCACTTGACCCCTATATACAAAGGGGAAATGCATAAGATAAAACAACAGGGAGGAGTATATTTGAAAGTTCAATAAATGAGAAAGAGAACATTCAACATACATATATAAATTTTAAACTCTAATCATAGGGAACAAGGTAACTCAATCATTTATGTAGCCAAGTGTTTTGTATCTATAGGTATACACTCATACCTTACATCATAACATCCAATTTCAAGAGAGTAGAGTAGACTTACCTTTCACCAAAGATTGGAGTAAAGGAATCCTTGAGAGTCAAAGATAGATCAAGGTCAAGCCCTAGTACAATATTGCATATTCATGCACTAGTATTCTAGTCAATAATATGGAGGGTCACAAGGACCATATAGGGTTTCTTAAGTCTGGTCATGATTATGATTTCATGTTTCATGAGATTATAAAGTTTAGTATCAAGATCCATACCTAGTTCATAATAGAAATTTACCTAAAAATTATGGTCACTAGTCATCTTCTAGATCAAAAATAAGATATGGATTTCCACAAAATGATTAGATTCCAAAAGTCAACATGGTGATTTGAATAATAGATCCAAGAATAATTATACAATTCATGATATCAAGTCAAGATTTAGATATAGTTTCAAACCTATTTTGCAAGTCACCATAAAAGATCATTAGATAAATATCATTGGAAAAGGATCAGGAATCAAATGTTGGAAATATTTTCATTATATTCATCTTGTTCTTGCAATCGAAACTAACTATAGATTCACCTATTTTTTATATCGGATGTAGAGGATATGAACAGAATACGATTCTAGAGAGAGAAAGAGAGCGGAGACCAACCTAAGGAGAGAGGAGAAGGTCATGATATTGTAGCACCATGACTTCTTGGGTCTATGGATAAGTAAAATGACAGCAAGCTGACACAAGGGTGAAATCCAAAGGCATGGTTGCATTCGTGGGAGAAAGACAAAGTGAAAGGGTTTATTTATAGGAATATATCTAGGGTTTTAGGGTGCATTTCAGATATCAAAATATCCATGGAAGTATCCAACTTCAGAGGCTAGAAACTTCTCGAATGTGCATGATTGGGCAACAAAAATAGGTGGGAAAGATGGGGAATCTGAAGATGAAGGGAAAGAACCAAAAATCAGGAAAAATGATTGAGAAACAAGGAAGACCCGAGTGCCTAAAAATCTAGGGTTAACACAAATTCAGTCTTCTTCCCACCTCCAAGCTAGGGGATGATCTCCAGAATGGGTTGATCCTAATAAGGCTGAAAAAGGCATAAAAACATGGTTTATAGTATAAACTTTCATATTTTTATAGGGAACTATGGAACTTTGTTTGGTTGAAATTTGGACACAAGGCTAGCAAAATGGTCTAGAATGTTCATAAAGATTTTGGGATCCAAAAGATAAGGATAGATACTGGAACTAAATAAAAGATTAGTAAGTCTAAAATAAGTAGAAATCCATGTATTCAATATATAAAATGCTATCAAATTCCTCAATTAAGCTCACCAAAGTCCTCAAATCTCATTATTATCTAAAATTCCTTCCAAATGAGTGTTTGACAACTATTTAATGATAAAGTGACGTTATTGAGTATAAGAAATATAGAACTAGATTTTGAAGTCAAATGATGAAAAATCCACTTTATCACATTTTATGTCATACTCGATATGATGTTGGTAGGAGATGAAACGTTCACCTAATGCAATAAATTCAGAATTTGAATGGAATAAATATAAAAAGTAACTAAATGATGTAATAAGAAAGAAAGATAACTTGAAAATCATTCTAAGAGAATGTTGAGATAGATGCATGATTATATGTTATGATCTTCCTCCATGTCTTTTCTTTGATTCTTGGAAGAAATTCTAAAAGGAGCAGAGAGCTTTTAATGACCCATTTTCCATCTTAGTCATCGAATTAGGATTTACTTGGCTGATTGCACACTTATCTATAATAATAATAATTGATTAAGCTTTATCAATTATGATAAACTAATCATGATGTTTTAAACATAATGAGAAACTCTAATCATGGTTTTGTTTTTGAATAATTATGGTTTGAGAAGTGTAAACTCTAGTAAGCCAAAATTAGGGTTTTGATAGCATATGAATATATAATTTGATAAATATAGTTGTGTAGTAAATGGTTTTTAGTATATTACCTGGAACTCTGATATCTTTGAAATTTGTGTATAGTTTGGATACTCTAATGTGAATGTTCTTGAAATATTTCATAACTTTTAAGTGTTGGTTGGATCTATTCATTGGCACATATTCTACCCAGGACAAACTTGACTGACCATACATTCAGACAGAAACATAGAAATCTAATGTTTTATTTTTATCAATTTATTGAATTATCCAATTGATCTGAAATTTTAACTATAACCTATATGCTTGAGTTTGGATAATTTTTTATATATTCATATTTTTTAGTAGTTTTAACTGACCTAGATCCCTTCATCCACCTAGACATTTATTAGGAACAATCTCGCCCAATGAAAAAGTCTACCCAAATAAAAAATGCAACAAAGGGCTTGTTTGCAATTGTTATAAGCACCTCAATTGAATAATATCATCAACCTAACACCATGGTAGCTCCCATAATTTGTCATCTTTGTCTGAGATGTGGAATTCTTATGAGAGAGGACTAGTTAGGGTTTGAGAGGATAAAGGAGTGGAATTCATGAATGTTTCTGTTGAATGTGTTTCTTATTCTGTAATTTAATCAGTCTATATATACATAATCTGTTTCCACATTCTTATTTGTCTTGTTTGAAATTTAATCTTAAATTTTTAAAACATGATGGTGGAATTTAATATCCACCGTGATTAAGGATTTACTTGTCATTTGAATAATATTGTTTGGTATACATGTCTTTAGAACTGCATAAAATGTTCCTCGTTTGACTGGTGGGACATCACAAAGTTGATGTTATCATTATGTCTTGATTCTAATTGTTTAGAACTTGACTTGTTACTCCTTCAATCTTATTTTCATTATGAAGTAATTAACATCTACTGATATGATGTTAGATATTCTCTTGAAGTTTGTATTGGACTAGTGAATATCTTATCTGATTCATTAGATTATTATCATAAGATGAATATGCTAAATGTTAGAATTACATGTTAGACATAGTATTATCTGCAAGCTTCTTATGAGTTTAATGTACTTAATCAAATGTTGATGCATGTAATCAGTTTGAGTGGGAGGAATCCACAAACTAGGGCTCTATATGAGTCTCATGAGGTTGTTTCAAATGTTTTTTAGTATAATGTTATCCAACAGAGAGGTTATGACAAAGAATAAGTAAATAAAATAATCTAGATTAGAATGTCTGTGTACTCTCTTTCTCGGGATGGGTAGTATACTGAGTTTGTTATTTCATGTACTTGTGATTGATGTAAACTGAATTGTATATGAGCAAGAAGATCTTATTATGGTAAAGGATTTCAAAAGATTTGATAACTGAGTATATTTGTCCTTTGATGTGACATTAGTTTATGAGGTTTTATGAAAGAGGAAAAGGAAAAATGTTGTATTTTTTGCATAATGTGTCAATTGTAATTGTCAAGAAATTGTGTTTTCTTTCTTAACCTAGGTTTAGGTTTAGGTTTCTCTCTAACGGTAACATTTATTTTTATCAAAAGAGAGGACCTGACACTTAGGATAACATTATGTTCAATTACTATATTATACTCATCTAAACATAACAAAATCAAAATGCCTTTAGTATTACTTAAATTAACTAGAAAGTGTCATGATACAATTATCATATGACAGGATGTTAGGGCATACAATAAACTTTCTCCCACTTGCACTAAAGAAATCAGTAAAAAAATCTAATTACAAGTGATCTTAAAATGGCCATCATGCTTCTATTGTGGATGTGTTTGCTTCAGAGGTTCATAAACATTACTTTTGGTCCGTACACTATTGTTATCCTTAATGCACACTCTCTCATATCAAATTATAGCACTATATTTTTTGCTTAGCAATATGATACAATCTGGTTCACTTAGATTGTGTAATGGCTCCATAATGTCACATTATTGGTATAATGCATCATCAATGGTTGGAATCACCCCAAGTTCACCAATGAACTAACTGATTCATATGAATTCCTTTCCAATGTTGGAATGTTGAATGCATATTCATTATAGTTTATTCGAATGTTTTACAGTAATTTTGCATCATATTCATGCATTTTATCTATTGTTTTAGATTAAATAGGTTTTTTTTTTGTAAGCATGTTACATCAGGAGCTTAGTTGGAACAAATTTGGGAATAACTAAATATTAGAAAGATAAATTTGTTGGCCATGAGGAGGACATTCATTCCATTGCAGTATTGAGGATGGTTGCTTTAAGCAGAACTTTGCCAGTGCATCAGTGAGCTTGTTTTGGTTTCTTCTTTGGTGCACTACTTTCTCAATCCCTGCTTGGCGCAGGCTTTCTTTGATCTTCAGTGTAAGTGTTAGGTATTTGTCTGGAGGCTCCTTCAGGTGTGAGACCCACTGTATAACATTCCATGAGTCAGAGATTATCATGCCTTCGGTGAGGTTGTTGAGGATAGCTAATTCTGCTCCATGTAGAATGGATTTTAGTTCACCTTCCATGGGATCTGATCCGGGACATAGTTTGGTTGAGCCCTTCAACTAGTTTCCTAAAGCATTCCTGGAAATGGAACAGATGCACAATGTTTGCGTGTTGCTTGAAATGGCAGTATCAACGTGAATGATAGTTGATGAGGACCGGATTGATAGAGGTGGAGCAGTGTTGTTCTCGTCTAGGCTGCAGTTGGAATAGGTGAGAGGTTGAGACATTGAGTGGGTTATTGATGAAGCTTCTGCTATGCAGTGAACTACAAGCACCAATGGCAGTATAGACCTGTATTTGAAGATGAAAGAGTTGTGATTCTTCCAAATTCTCTAGTAAGCTACTGAGAATTTCATATCCCAATCAGGGACCTACTGAAGAACTTTGAGGTTGTACTCAAGCCATGATTGAACATTGGGGCACGAGAAGAAAAGGGTGGCTTCAAGAGGTAGAAGATTGATCCATGTCAGTCTCGCTACATTGCAATCACGTAAAGCATGGAGATTGTCTTCATTTATAGCATTGCATATGGGGCATTTTGGATCGTCAGTCATTCTCTTATGGTTTCTGTGGATGTTTGTGAGCAGCCGACTATGGAGAAGAAGTCATAGATGTGTTTTGATTCGGTTTGGTACATGAGTAGCCCAGATGGCCTTGAATAGTAGTTGTTCCTCCTCGACCTTGTGACTTATGGTGATATATGCTGAGTCGGCCGTAAACTTCCCATCAGAAGTTGGCTTCCAAATGTGGGTCTCCTCACCATAGGAGTCCTTAGGTGTTGGCATGTACATGATGGAATGTACAATATTTGTTTTGAACCAGTAGTTAAGAAAATCGGTGTCCCACGTGCCATCTTCCATCACCAGGCTTGAGACCTTGAGGTTGAGCAGATCCTCCGGTATGGTTAGACCTGCTTTGATAGAGGGTATCTGACCGTTCCCACCCATTCACCCATCCATACCTGGGTGTCATGTCCAGAAATAGCTATACGTCTTGAGTTCTTGAGGAGAATATGGGTAATACTTTTAATACTTCACCATAGATGGGAACCATTGGAGATTGGTTGTCCTCTACTTATGTACTTGCCTACCATGAGTTCCACCCAAGGGATGTGCTTAAGTTCTAGAAAGGTCCATTCCATCTTCATCAGAAGGGATGTATTGAACTCCTTGGTTCGTTTAATGCTGATGCCCCCAAGATATTTTAGTTTCATTATATTTTTCCAAGCAACTAAGATGAGATGTCTATTGGTGCTCCCATTCCAGACGAAGTTCCTTATTTATTGATCTATTTTATCACAGATAGGCAGAGGAAGTTGGGTTGATTGCATAATGTAGCATGCTTGCGATTGTAACACTGATCTGGCTAGAGTGATCCTTCATGTTAAAGAAAGGAGGTTGTTCTGCTATTGATGTATTTGTTTATGAAGTTTCTCAGGTGAGAGAGAGGAAGAGTGCCTTGCTTTTCCGTCTGTGCATGATCGGAACCCCTAAATGGCGACCAGTGTTTCTTGTTTCCTGGATCCCTAGCTTCCTGTAGACTTGGTTTCTTAGACCCCTGGGTGTATTGAAGGAGAAGAACATTGTGGATTTGTCATGCGATAGAGAAAGACCCAAAGCATCACTGAATCTCTTGAGGCAGGCCCTCAGAACCTTTTCTTGGTGTAGCGAAGCTTCTCCGAAGAGGATGATGTCATCCGCAAAGCTCGCATGGGTGATGGGGATTTTAGATTTAGAAATGATAATAGGCTTCCATCTACCATGAGAAACCTCGGATGCAATAAGCTGGTTGAATCTCTCTAGATAGAGAACGAAGATGTAAGGTGATAGCTGATCACCTTGTTTCACTCTGCATGATGGTTTGAAGGAACCTACACTATTTCCATTCCAAAGGATGGATGATTCATTGGAGGTGATGATCTGCATAATTATGTTGATGATGACTCTTGGCAAGGAAGTTTTGATAAGGGTATCATGAATGAAGTGCCAACTCAACTTGTCAAAGGCCTTCACGAGGTTGAGTTTCAGTGCTAAGCTCTTCTTATTGCTTGCTTTTAATCCATGGACTTGACAACCTCTTGGACTAGAGTTGTGTTGTCACTTATCCTCCTTCCTGGTATGAAAGTTGATTGATGGGGTGACACCCAATCTTTGAGGAAAGGTTTGATCCTTGTAGCTAGCACCCAGGATAAGAGCTTTGAGCAGACGTTATTCAAATATATTGGGCAAAATTTAGAACAAACCTCAGGGGCAGAAATCTTTGGTATAAGAATGATGAGTGAGTTCACCGAGTTAGGAGGCAAGGGAGTGCCCCCGAATGGCAGTTGGGTGAAATTGCAGAGTTGATGTTTCAGCGACTTCTAGTTCCTTTGATAGAAGGCGACGTCAACCCCATCTGTGCCTGGGGCCTTGACGGGAGACATAGATTCCAGGGCAATGCGAATTTCTTCTTTATGTGGAGTTTCAGCCAACCTGGCCTTCTGGTCCATGGACAGAGGGGTGAAAGTACCCGGGAAGGAGGGACATGCCAATCATCTCAGATCAGCATCTTCTTCCTGGTACACATTTGAAATGAAGGATAAGATTAGAAGCATGATCTCCGACTCTTCAGTCCTCCATTCTCCATTGGAGTCCTTGAGACAAGTAATCTTGTGTCTCCATCTTCGGGCTTTAGTAAGGGAGTGGAAAAACCATGTATTGTTATCCCCTAGCTTGATCCACTCACATCTTGATCTTTGTTGGCTTTCAACCTCCTCTCTCCTGAGGATCATATCCAACTTAGATTGAAGGTCAATGGTTTCTTGTGTTGTCATATGATTGAACCAGATAGTGAGGTTCATCTGGTTCCATTTAATCTTATTCAAAATTTTGTCCTACTCCTTCCTATCAACTTTCCTATTTGCAGTGCCCCATCTTTTAGCTTTAGCAAGCAAGTTTGTATTTGCTGACATAAGGTCCTGGTTTTGGGACCATGACTCTATGAAGAAGTCCTTGTAGCTAGGGGTTGAGTACCATCGTGCAGAGGTGCGCGTTGAATGATTCTTACACAAGCCCAAGGAAAGATGTTACATACAAAATTTCATAGCTAATTTAAAACCTTTGATGTGGATTTTCCTAATAAGAGTCGACTAAGGGACCTAATGAACCTAGCCAAGTTTAGTTATGCAAATGATTTTGCAAAGTATGTAATATACGTCACCTTTTTCAGAATACACACATAATGGCTTAATGAGTACAATTAGTAAGCATGTGTGCATGAATATGAATGAATGTTTCATAGGGAAACTATTGTGGCTAATATATATAGTGTGATAGTAACTAGATGTTTAATATAGGTGTACATAACTAATATTTTTATATAAGTTCATATTGAGACAATGAACTTAATGAGTAAAATATCATCATTTCATGCAATAATGACATGTAGCTTTGATGTAAGTAATATGATGATAATTGGACTCTTAATCCTAAATACTGATAATCTATGTCATGTAATATTTAAAATCAACATAATGACACATACATGATTTATGAATAAAAGATATTTAAAACCTAAATCTAATTGAATGGGAAGGTTCTAGGCCATCTAAATAGGTTAGAGTTCAAAATTTGGTATCGATTGAACTCTATTTGATGACAGAAACAATTTAGCAAAGTTTGTATATAGTTATTAATAGTTTTTAATCAATATCATATCATGTAAGATTGTAAAAGCAATGGTCCCACTCTTTTTCACATTTTTATGTAGATTGGATCCATCTCCGTATCAGAACCTCTAGATCCCATATAGGTGAGGGTCATCCCTCTCACTCGAATCAAGTTCTTCTCAGACTCTTTTTCTCATGACTAGATCTCTCTTCCTCCTTGTGATCTATCTTTAAGTTGAATCCCATGCTAGCTAGATGCCTCCATCACTTTATGCTTTGAGAAGACAATCTAGAAACCTCAAAACTCATTCTCCTAGTAGAACACCATCTTCCAAAATTTCATATAAACATCAGAGTCCATATTCCACATAACCTAATTATATCTCTCTTCCTTCACCATTGAGGTATGAATAGAAGCATTTAGCAACTCATCGATCACCCTTTGACCGGAAGAAGCCCACAACGTCTCCATTGCATCCCTCATCATTTTCACTTTCTACCTCACTTGGTCCTCCAACGACTCAAGTTGTTGCATGTGACCATGGCTGAAAACTTAGAGGCATCAAACCATCTTGTTTGTTGTGTAGTTTTGGTTGGTCATCATGGAATACCTCCATCCTTTATCCTCTTTTCTCATTAGATTTTCTGGCCAGGTTTCTTGTCATCTACCTTTGTCAAGTTGTGGCAAAGCCATAGTTGTGTGTTGTTTCAACTTTGGTTGTTTGGTCACCATCATCCATCATCAAGTAGCTTCTCATGTTCTTTGCAAACCACAAAGGATCCCATGGTTTCTTTGGCCACCACAGGCAGGGTTTTCTGGCTTGGCAATTTGAGTTTGTGCCACCAGAGTCAACGGTCATGGCCGTAGGGAGTAGACCACACTCTACATAGTCTTGGGGTTGCCATAGGAACACTAGTAATGACCATGACATCTGTAGAATGTGACTATTGAATGAAGAAGAAGCATGGGTTTGAATTGACCCTCTTGTCCATGATAATTCATGTGTCACATTTGGTATTCCTAGAATTTATTCTTAGGTTGATTTTTTTATCATATGATGTGCAAGATTTGAGGTAGAGGAGTTTACAAAGTCATCCCATGTCACACATATGATTAGTAAAATAGTTCTAAGGGAATACCAGTCATTTCATTTATGTTTTATCCCTTCATAGAAAAATATTAAGTGGTTTATCTCTCTTATGGTTGCCAATACAAGAATATTCATATCTTTTTATAGGTATGTCCTATGAGGTTAAGATATACATAAATTTTGATTGATTTTTTTAGACCTAGAAATTTATTTAGGTTAAGTGTCATGTTTCTGATTTAGTTTCTCATGATCAAATACTTATCTTAATTAGGGTTTATGAGATCATAATTAGGGTTTTAGGCTATATTGACAAGAAAATTAAATTTTTTTGAGTAGGATTTAAGGAGAAACTTTTCCTACTGAGATTAGGTAAGTGATTCGTGCCTTGGGTTTCATCATATTGATTCATTCAGTATTTTTCACATTATCATGATTCATGTTCAGATTATATATGGTATCGAGTGAACACTTTAATGATTTAATAGGTATTCATTATATGCACATCTTGCTAATATTTACTGCATACATGTTATATGTTAAGATCAAGTCAGGTAAGCATTATACATGTCAAGTGTTGGATCACTGATGCAATTATGGGTGAAAACCCTAAGTAATATAAGATCAGATCATATCACAATAAGTTTAATAACTAGGTCCTACTCATGAACATTTTATGTAAGGTTTGTTCCTCATCAACCCCCTTCACTTTATGGTTTCAAGCCCAAGACCGATAGCTTTTAGTGTGTTTAGTAATGTTTATGTTTCTGGGTTCAAGCCCAAGTGTGTTCACTTTAAGTGTGTTCAATGATGTTTATTGGTTCAAGCCCATGATTTTTCACTTTCATTATGTTTAGAAGCATGCACCCTTGTGTGTGTCAGTGAGATCATATCAAATAAGTTTCATTGAGTAGGTACCTTAATAAGAATGCTTAATAAAGTTAAGAATTCATCCTAAAGCCATAAATAATGTTTTTACATGTTCATATCAGTTTTAAGCTTTATGTTAAAGTTATGTTCATTATATTATTTGAACCCAAACACTTATAATGGTTTGGCGAATGCATGGCTATGTGCGGTTGCACATAGATTGTCTACAAAATGGGATACTCTATGAGGTGGATGTATGTACTAGTTCAGAACCTAGTGGGGTGCCATCTATAAGATCAAGCAGGTTTAACTAGTTTACCACTTATATCATGTATCATGTTCCTTGTTGAAACTTTCATGAAAAGAATATGTATGGGAATTGATGTATCTATATCTTATATAATGTTATTATCATTACTGCAATGATTGATATACACCATTTGTGACATTCTCTAAGTATGATTATAATGGTCCATGCTCTCGTGTTGTTATATATCGGTCAACCTTGGGGATGCTATAAAAATGGTATCAGAGAAATAATATGCACGACCACTAGGAATGATTTCACGTTCTTATAGTCTTCCCATCTTAGATAAGTCCTAAGAGTAAGGAAAGCCTGACCAAGTAGTATTGATAAGATTCTTTCTAAGATAGAGGCATATGTTAACTTAACCCCAACCTTAGGAAATCATGGGAATTTATGGATACAAAATATCCTAACCCGTGGGGTCGTTCCACCCTAGACAAAAGGTCTACCTTTCTAAGAAAACAATTAAGTGTAGATCAAGTAGGATGAAATCTCTAATAAGTTAGAATTGATGATGATGGAATAATGATTGACTTCATGAGGTTCTTGTATATTTGTTTAGGTAAAAATCCCTCACATCAAATACATGGCTAGCATTAATGTACAACTATGAGTTATGCTTTCCAGAATAATGATTTTGGATCCATATTTTATGATTTTTTAAGATTTCTCTTAATGGCTTTAGTTATGGTTGAATAAAAAAGTTTTTTTCATATAATTATTCTATCATAAAGTGTTTGAGTTTTCTCCAAATTTTCAATTCTCAATCTTTTGAAAGAAGGAATGAAAGAAATTTAATATCAGGATTTCATGTTTTAGAAATCGAATTGTTACATATAGAATTCAAGGGAGAAAAAGGGATAAGTAATGTTAGGTTTAAGTGTCCTTCTTAATGGGTTTTGAGTATTGACTTTATAACTTACAACATGTCCTCTGTGTTTCTAAATAGTTTTTGGTATGGGCCATAGATAAACTGAAAACCTTAGAGGATATATTATGAGACACTTAGTCTTATTATGCTAGTATCCACCCTCATAGTTCTTGTGGTATGGGACACTTGTATTGGAGGATGTTGGATATGAGTATGATATGATTAATCATCTCTAGATACGTATATTCGTGAGTATGTGTTAAGAGGTGACATAAAGAGTTAATGCTAGGAACCCATACATGTGGTCACTTGAACTTGATGGTATTACAACCATGTAGAAGTCCAAAAATCATGGTTGATACTATATTCTTTGGCAAAAAGAGTAGAATAATGGGCCTAGACTAATAACTTGATGGTGGATACCACAAAGTTTCAATTGTAATTCTCCTTAGTGTACATGTTCATCTAGTAATGCATGATCTAGTTTATCTAGAAATGGTAGAGGAAAGTTGAGAGATAAGTAATGCAAAAAAAATCATTAAAGGTTAGGAAATGTGGGTTCATTGCTATGTTATATGATGATAATGGGAGATAGATCTCAAGCTTCATTAGTAGTATATGCTCATGTTAGTCAGATTTATATGTTTAACCATGAGAAGATCATACGTTGAGTCTAGTAGTGAACATGTGGGATAATACTATGATAATGAATGTAGAGTATGTGAAACACTAAGGTGATTAGACCATCTGAATTTTGAGGATGAAATTCCTATACAGAGGGTAGAATTGTAACATCCCAAATTCTATAGCTAATTCAAAACCTTTAATGTGGTTTTTCCTAATAAGAGTCAGCTAAGGGACCTAATGAACCTACCCAGGGTTAGGTATGAAAATGAGCTCGTAAAGTATGTCATATATGTGACCTTGATCACCAATACACATAATATGGCTTAGATGAGTACAATTAGTAATCAAGTGTGCATGAATATGAATGAATGTTTCACAGGGACAATAATGGGACTAATAGATATAGTGTGATAGTAATTGGATGTTTAATATAGGTGAAGATATCTAATATGATGTATATAGGTTCATATTGAGATATAAAAAAATTTAATGAGTAAAATATCATAATGTGAGTGCAATAATGACATGTAACTTTAATGTAAGTAATATGACGATAATTGGACTCTTAATCCTAAATAATAAAAATTTATGTGATGCAAAATAATTAAATCAAGATAGTGATACATGTAGAATTTATGAATAAAAGATAGTGAAATCCTAAATCTAATTGGATCGTCTAGACCATATAGATAGTTTAGGATTTAGTTTTGGTATTGATTTAACTCAATTTGATCACCAAAATGATTTAGGGAAGTTTCTATATAGTTATTAATATCTCTTAATCAAAATGATATCATGGATACCTATATAACCTATGGTCCCAGCCTTTTTCATAATATCATGTGGACATGATCCCTCTCTGTGTCAGAATCCCTGAATCCCATTGAGGCGAGGGTCAGCCAACTCACCTCATTCCATTTCTTCTAGGACTCTTCTACTCTAAATTTTCTCCCAAATAGATCTCTCTTCCCCTTCGCAATCTTTCTCAAAGTTGAATCTCATGCTAGCTATATGACTCTTCCACCTTAAGCACTTAAAATCCAAGTTCAAAGATCCTGAGACTCCTTCTCCTAGCAGAACACCATCTTCCAAAATTCCCTATAAACATAAGACTCCTTTATATCCATCTTCCTTCACCACCAAGACGAGGTCAGAAGCATTTAACAACTTCTTGATCACCCTATGACCGGTAGAAACTGCAATGTCTCCAGTGCCTCCCATAACATCTTTTCTTTCCCTTTCTCATGGCCCTCCAGTAAATCAGGTTTGTTCATGAGACCATGGCAAACACCATAGAGGCTTCAGACCATCTTGGTTTTTTGTGTAGGTTTGACTCATCATCATGTGAAACCTCCATCCTTCATCCTTTTTTTGTAAGATTTTCCTTCCAGGTTCTTTCTTTTCTACCTTCGATAGGATGTGGACAATCCATTGTCAGGCATTGTTTCAACTCTGGCCACTTAGTTGCCATCATCCATCATCAAGCTGCTTCTCATGTTCTTTACAAACAGTAGAGGATCATTGTTGGTAAGGTTTTTTGGCTTGGTAAGTTGAGCTTGGGCCACCATAGTCGATGGTCATGGTCTATAGGGACTGGAGCACACTCTACATAGATGTGGGGTTGCCAAAGGAACACCAAGCATGCCCATGGCATCGGTGGAATGTGACCATTGAACAAAGAAGAAGCATGGGGTTGCTGGACTTTAGAATTAGGTTGATTTTTCTCATTATTTAATGTGTAAGATTTGAGGTAGCCGAGTTTACAAAGTCTCCCCCCGTCAAGCACATGATCAGAAAAATTATTCTCAGAGCATATCGGTCACCACAATTATGTTTTATCCTTTCATTAAAATGTTTTAAGTGGTTTATATAATGTAAGAAAATTCAGTAAGTATGTCCTATGGGGTTAAGATATATGTGGAGTTTTTTTATCGATTTGTTGTGATCTAGCCACTGGGCTAGGTTAGGGGTCATGTTTCTAACTCTTATTTCTTATAATTCAAGACTTGGCTCAATTAGGGTTAATGAGATAATAATTCGTGTTTTGTGTAATATTTATGGGAAAATTAAAGTCTTGCGATTAGGATTTTAGGAGAAATTTTTCCTACTTAAATTAGGTAAGTGGTACATACATTGGATTTCATTATATTTTATCAATTAGTTTTGTTCTCATTATCATGACTCAAAGTTCATATTATGTATGTTATCATGTGAACACTTTAATTAAATAAGAGGTATTTCATAATATGCACATCTTGCTAAGATTTATTGTATACATGTTATATGTTAATATCATATCTGTTAAGAATTATACCTCTCATTATTATGATCAATATTGTAATTATGGGTTACAACTCTATGTAAATTAAGATAAGATCATATAAGAATAAGAATTAAAAATTAGGCCCTACTCATGAACATTTTATGGAATGTTGGTGCCCCATGACCCCCCTTCACTTTATGGGTTCAAGCCCAAGCATGTTCACTTTCAATGTGTTCAATGATGCTTATGTTTATGGGTTCAAGCCCAAGCCTATTCACTTTTAGTGTGTTCAAGAATATTTATCAATTCAAGCCCACATATATTCACATTCAATGTGTTTATAAGCCTACACACCTTGTGTTTGTCAATGAGGTAAGATTAGATAAGGTTCATCAAGTAGGTTCCCTAATAAGCTTGTTTAATCAAGTTAAGAATGCATCCCTAATCCATAGATAATTTTTATGCATGTTCACATCATTTTTAGCTTTATATTAAAGTTATGTCCATTTTATTACTGGAACACAACCATTTACAATGGTTTTTCAAATGCATGGCTATGTGTGGGTGCACATAGCTTGTCTACAACATGGGATAGCTCTCAGGAGGTGGATGTACACACAAGTTCAAGACCTATTGGGGAGTCATCTATAAGATAAAGGAGTTTTAACTAGTTTACCAGTTATATCATGTATCATGTTCCTTGTTATAAGTTATTTGAAAGGAATATGTATGACAATTGATGTATCTTATATAACATATAAAGTTATTTTTATAATTGCAATGAATGATATACATTGTTTGTGACATTCTTTGAGTATGATTTTGATGGTCCATTCTTCCTTGTTGTTATATATGGATCACGCTTGTGGGATGATATAAAAGATCTACAAATTTATCCCTAAGAAAGATAAAATTTAGAGGGAACATCACTCCTCATATCCAATTATTAGAGTGGTGAGCCCTGTGTTGCAAGCTACTGAAGTTAGGTTCAAGGTAGTCAATCGAATGGACCCTCTAGTTAGTCAGTTGGGTCATGCCTCAAAGAGAATCAAAGACAACTATTGAGCCCATTAAATGCACCTAGTTAGTTCATTGACTCACTGGTGTTAGGAAAATATTAGAAAACTCATAGTTTAGCGAGATGATTGATTGCCTCCTAGAGCCAACCAATCAACTCACCTAGTAAGGTGAGCAACCATGATCTTGTTCAAGAAATTAGCTATATGTCAACCAATCAACCCAAAATAACATAGAAACCAACATATTCCCAATCAATCAAGTCACCTAGCAAGGTGACTAGCTATGCCCTCATTCATGAAAGTATCTACATGTCAACCAACCAATTCAAATTTGTTAGTTAATAGATTGACAATATATCAAGATAATAGGTTTAGAAATAAGACAATCTGGTCAACATATATTTTGATCCACTTGAAAAACTTTAGAAAACAAGGTAGAAGCCCTCCAACTACTTCACTAACCCAAGCATTTGGTTGGACCATAGGATGCATATACATCTAAAATTGAGCTGATCCGCTATTCGCCCAGTCATTCAACCAAATTTTTTCCTCCTCGAGATTAACATAGATATGGAACTTAGCGAAGATTTAATGGGAAAGACCCATAAGTACATAATGATGTTCACCCTAATTGTGGGGTATCACATTTTTGTTGGTATGTATGCCCAAAGATCCAATCATATGATGATTGTGATTGGACATCATATACTTGATTTGGTCATGATAAAGGTGATTTTGTGTATTATGTTTGTCTCAATCATGAGATGATTACATAGATATAATGGATGTCTACATAATGATGTTACTTGAGGACATCTATCTTCAGGTTGAGGACCTAAACAATGAGATCATGTTTATAATAAGAGTACATACATTCTTGTAATGTCCCTAGTCGATTATTACTATGGAAGCAAAATAGACAATAGTTATACATAAGACTAGAGTGTGTGTTGACTGATGATAGAGTCTCATTAGTCATGATATGTAATATCAAGTCAAGCACACATGTACATGTTAGAGAATAGTGTATTAGATAGACCCACCTTGAGAGTGATACATGGATACTATGAAATGGTAGTCAGAATCGGCTCTCATAGTGATAGTGATGACTGTAGTTCTTAGACCTAAAATCACTACACCCATCACATGTTGTTTGATGTACTTTGACATCATCAAACATGACCTAGAATAAGGGTTGCAATAAAGGTGATACTCAAATACATTATAAAACATGGGGGTTGAGTGTGAGTGATATAGATGGGACTTGTCCCTCCTATAGGAGATTGATATCCTTGCCACTTAATAAGCAAGATTGAGAAATGTATGGCCATACTCATGTGACTGAATATGTGATATGTGATCTCACATGCATCTCAGATAGTCTACTATAGTTCAAGGAACATGGATTTAACATTGAGAGAATGACGATTCCATGCCTCGAGTTCAATCCAAATATCAGAGACAAAGGAACTATACGATCACGGTAACAATGATCATGGATTGTAGGTTGAAGTTGTTCTTCAACTTTATGAATTACTTGGGTATCAATGATGTGTTGCTAGATACCGCTCATTACTTATGATACCATAAATTGGTTATGGACATTCATTGCCAATGTAATTTGTGACCTATAGGGTCACGCGCATAGGATACATTTGGAATAGGAGTTTATTCATGAATGATGTTTAACTTGATTTGTAAAGTGTTTAGGTATTCATTTTAAATAATAGTGGTTGAAGATTGGTTGATTAGACTGTGAACTGATTGATTCAAATTTTGAATTGATTGATTCAAGTGTCTTGCAATTGGAAATAAAATTAGATGAACAATACCTGAATCAAGGCATGAACCGACCAGTTCAAGGTCTCCAATGATCGGTTCATGTTGTGAACTACTTGGTTCAATGATTAATATGATTGGATCAAGGATTGATGCTAATGTCACGTTGTGCATTAATCGAGTATTGAATGTTAATGTGATTTGAAAAATGGAAAGCTACTGAACTGACCAGTTCAAGGGTTGAACCAACTAGTTCACCTATAAACCAATCGGTCCAACAGTGAACCAACCAGTTCACCATTTGTAGCCTTAGAAAATCTATGAAATTTTGTATCTTTGACTCCCGCACAGAATAGAAGTTCTAACCCTACCCTCCTATAAATAGAGGGGTAGTGGAGGCCTTCAAGAGACACAACAATCTCTCTAACAATTATTGTCCTCTCTAGTTGTGGTAACCAAGAGAGCCTGAGTGAGTCTACCCATCAAAGGGAGGGATAGCAAGGGAGAAACAGTTGGGAGAGAAATTTAGTACTAGCACGATGACTAGAAGAGATGACTCCCTTTTATCAGTTCATCTAGAACTACAAGAGTTCCCAATTGTCCATGTGGATTACTCTAGAGGCGAGGAGGCTTTTCCACCTGCTTGGAGGACACAGACAATTGTTTTCCATGGTGATCAACCAGGAAGCCAATGTTGTTTCCTTTCAAGTGAAACTTGAATAAAGTTGCACACTGCAGCAAGCATTATCACTGGACTTGCTCTGGGACCAGATATATGTCTTGCAAACCCTAATTCCCATTAATTATTTTTTAACATGATCTATTGATCAAGGGATATATGGCAACAATATTTTTGTTTCCACTATCTTATCTGATGCCATATTTCCCAACAATTCACTCTAGAGAACATAGTTTGATGACTATATTGGAGTGAATGAAGGATAATTAGGTTGCGCTCAAACTCATGGATGTGTCATGGAGAATATTTATTACCAAACTGGAGATCGATCACTAGTGACCACAGCCCTCATCCTCTCCAGAATGTGATGATGACTCTTCCCTCTTTCTATTGTTCTTGTGTTTTCTTTCTCTACCATGAGTGGGTAGTTTTTTCACTAAACTATAGGGGTTATCTCCATTACCTATACTTTCTATTCTTGATTTATTATTGCTTTTATGGACTAAAACAACTCTGAATGAACAAGTTAATGCTTGTTTCTTGGATTGATCACCCCTTGGGATTCGATTCTAAAAGTGTAATATGATAAGATATGTCCATTTGCAGGTAGGATTTTTCTACTTTTGGGTTACTAACTTGTGGGATTTCATATACAGTGAACTAGTTGTGTGATAATAAGAACATTAAATTTTTGCATCATTGTTGGGACCACCGAATTCTATATTCAGATTTCATACATTTAGTATTAAATTAGGATTTTAATCCTTTACAATAAAAACCATTGCACATATTTTTGAGTTAAATCTTTGTCATCTATTTGACTATGTTAATCATTTCATTTTAGGTTCCTTCATGTTGTGCATGCAACACCCCTCAAGCATTGATCATGCATCCTATTTTGATCAGAAAAATGAATGACATTTCACAAGAAAAAAAGAGAATTGAGACAAAGAATGGATGAGACAAAGATACAATGTTGTGTGGACTTGGTTCTCAGGGTGAAAAGGGATATAATTTAGAGGAAACTAGGGCCTCTATACATGAAAATATCAAAGAATCCCAAGAGATAAAAACATGTAAGAAATGTAGTGATTTTTAAAATCCTTTAGCCATAGATGTTATCTTCCCTATAGTACCACCAGCCATCACAACTCTGCAGTTTTAGTAAAGACACAATGTGTGTAGATGAAGAATAACACCTTTCAGGTTGAACGGGAGAATATTTCCCGGAACATTTGTCGAGGTTTTCATATTTTAGTGCCATGAGCAAGCAACCAGGCATTTATGATAATGCTATCAAATTGTGTCTATTCACATATTTGCTAAATGATACAACCAAAAGTTGTTATAGTTTCTTGAAAGAGGAGAACATCACTAAGTGGGAACAACTCCTAAACAAATATTTAGATAAGTTATACTTATGTATTAGATGTGGGGCCAAATCACTCAGTTTGTGTAGGGTCTAGGAGAGTCACTAGTTGAGGCTTGGGACATATATAAAAACCTTTATGGCAAAGTCCCACATCATGACATCTCATCAGTACAAATCATTGAGGCCTTACACAAATATGTCTACAAAAACATCAAGAAATTGCTTGATTCCTCGTCTATAGGAAAAATCATGTGGTAGAGCTATGACAATGCACTAGAAATTGTGACTCAAGGGACTAAAAATCAAGCCAATTGGGGAAGGTCTAGGCAAAAAGATGTTTATAAGATACCCATGGTAGAAGACTTTTCAAAAGTGCAATCAATTGTTGTATCTTTAAAAATTCTTACATCAAAAAATATGGAAATTTCATTTAATTCTTATTAAAGAATAAACCAAAAGTCCACTTCATGTCAAAGCAGCCAAAGAAGCTTGTTAACTATGCAAGGCTAAAGGGTATTCTACATTGGGTTGTAGCTATATCTACCATACAAGTATGAACACTCCACAACCTCAATGTGGCAATGATCAAATACATGGCATCAACTCCATTCCCATCATTATTAGATAGGGGAATTACAACCCAAACCAAAATGTGAACCACCGAGGGATTTAGTATAACAATCTTGTAGGTGTAAAGAATCTACAATAGCTTAAGAAGAAATAGAATATTAACCAAGATTTGGTCCTCTAGGTTTTCAACAAAGTAATCATCATAACTTCTAAATACAGGGAAACTACAACCATATTCAATATAGGAATAGCTTAATCTAGAACAAGAACTATAATCAAGGAAAACAACTTTAGAATATCAATCAAGGGCCACATGGGTAGTAGATAAATCTCTAGAGAATTTCACTTTCTTTAAATTCGGATAGGTTTACAATTGTTGGGAAGCTATTTCAAGAACAAGGTTCTTCCAACACAAATTTAATGGCTTACACTAAATACATGGAGGTAGAAATGACATAAATACAACCTCCTTATGACCCCTCCACTGTAGGTCAATAAAAAAATAACATTGTGAATCTAGAACAATTTCAAGTCATAGATGCACGCACAGGGTGGATCTTGTTGGATCAAAGGGCTCTAGAGGGGGTGAATAGAGCTAAAAACACTTGCACAAGATTCCATAGACCTTTCAGTTACTTCAACTAGGAAAAATTGCAAATAGTGAGTTTAATGGCAATCTAAACATGCATAGCGAGGATGAGAGATATTTAAACAAGCACTTGAACAAGATGTTTAGAGTGGTTCCATTCTCTAAAATAGGAGAGAGTCAGTCCACTACCTAGAGAGGTCAAGCCCTAGGATTTTGCAACCTATGCATACTTATGCTCCATTACGAGACAAACAATTTGACTTTCCTTTTCCAAGACAAGGATACTCAGCTTCCCTAAAAGGTAAAGGGAGACAACAACCTTACAACCAAGGTCTTACCTATCCAAAGCTAGAGTCTTCTACTTCACCAAGGTCCTATCCACTCTTACAAGCAGTTGGACACCATCGCCGAGGAGATCCTTTCTTTGCAATGAGTATTCCACCTTGAACAATTTACCTACTCTACTCACAGATCTTCAACCTTGTCCTCCTCCTTCAATCGGAGAAGCTTTTTGCACCTTCTTCTATATCTTGGAGAAGCTTGCACCTTCTCCTTCACTTGAAGAAGATTTCACCAACATAATCTTGAAGAAAGGGGTTGGGAAATGAGAAGATTTGAGAGCTTTACAAGTATACAATGAAGTAGCTCTCTCAAACATATCCTGTCTCACTCATACAGACAAAATGAAGTGTGACTGACAGAGAGAAAGGGGCTCAAGTGGACTAGATGCACTCAACTATAGCAAGGAGATTGAATAGCACAAAGGAGCAACCTGAGAATGAACTCCAAGAGGTCCTATTTATAGTTGAGAGTGTCCATTAGAGGGTAGAAACACTTAAGAACATTTTCTAGATGTTTGGAGTGTTGCAACGGATATAATTTTGAGTTTCATGACACTCTAATGGTTAGAATCATTTTTATGCATTTTTCATATAGTGCAGTCGGTTGAGTTTTCATAAAGGTAACTTGACCGATTGTACTATGCGACAAAGCCAATTTGAAGCATCGATTGTGTTTGTCCTATGTGAAACCCAACCAATCGCTTGAAATCAATTTTGCTTAGTGCGGGGATCAGTTGAGTTCTATGTATAGGAAACTTGACCGAACCAAGTGTTAGGTTTTAGAGAAGGCAGAGAAGCAGCGGAAACAAAAATTTTCTCCCCAAAACCCAGAACAAAAGGAATCGCGTCAATGTCTATACAATAGGAAAGATGGTTTTTGGATGCATACCTTGTCCCGAGGCTTGCTCGATGATAATACCTCGCACCTTGTGCGGTCTTCACCTCCGGTCTTGGACGGTGTCTGTGCAGCTCCTGGTCGCACCAGGACTAAAGACTCCTGATCTCACCGGGACTGTCAGGATTGACAGTTGTCCTCTGAGCGGAAGAGGTCTCCCGCCTCTACAGTCGTCCACACGGACTGCCTGGAACTCTGATCTCCTTGTCCCACAAGGAATCGGAAGGAGTCGCACCCTCTTGTCGACGTACTAGTTGCCAACACACTCTCCTGCCACCAGTCGCTTTCTGTAGTTGTCCTTCCCTTGTTGTGCCTCCCTTTTCGGGTAGCACTTGCTCGGGCTCTCTTGATTACCAAAACCAGAGAGAACGACAACTTCACAGAGCAACTGGTTGCACTGAGTTGTACTCTGAGAAGCCCCCAATACCCCTATATATATAGGAGGGTCATAGGATAGGGTTCTCTATCCCGGGAAATGTGGGACTAAAGCAGGAGTAGAAGGGTTCAAGATTTTCCACAAAAACAACCAACTGCGCAACGTGAACCGATCGTTTCATAAATGAAACGGTCGGTTGGGGATTTGAGCCGGTCGGTTGACACCTCAACCGATCGGTTGGGACCCATGAACTGGTCGGTTCACTTCTGAACCGGTCGGTTCGTGGTCCTGATCAGTTCCCGATTTACTTTCCTTCTTTTTGTTTCCAATTGATATCGAATACCAATCCTTGTTCCAATCAAATTGGGCAAGTGATACGAAAGCAAATTTCTCACCAATCTTACTTTCCCAACTTGCTCGGTTGCAACAGTTGAACCAATCATTTCAACACTTGAAGCAATCGTTCACCCTGTTCATGAGCCGATCGACTCACCACATGAGCCGATCGGTTCACCAAGCTGAGCTGATCGGTTCACCAAGCTGAGCTGATCGGTTGGGAGTGCAGATTGTGCAGAATCAGTCAATTGCGATTTCAATCAATCTGATACTCTAATCAATCAGTCCAACACCTTGAACACTATGATATTGAACTATCAATTAATTGAGTGTTTAATTGAACTACTAAACTCCTTTAGTAATCAATCTAAACATGTTTGTGGACAAACTCCTATTCCAGGTTAAATCCTATGTGTGTGACCCTACAGGTCCATTTCACGTTGGCAGTGAAAGTCCATAACACTTATGACTTCACAAGAAAAGAGAGGCTCCTAGTCACACATCAGTGCTACCCAAGTGAAATAGAAAGTTGGAGAACAACTTTCAATCCTACAATCCATGAATGGTGTTACAGTGAATGTATAATTCCTTTGTCACTGATATCCTGAATGAACTCGAGGCATGGCACAGTCATCCTGTCAACGTTCATTTATTTCCTTGATCTCAGAGCAGACTGGGTGAGATGTGTGTGACATCAATATCACATATTGATTCACATGTGCATGCGCATGCCTTTCTCAATCCTACTCATCAAGTGGCCAAGGACATCAAACTCCCTCAGGAGGGACAAATCCCATATCTATCACTCACCCCTTAAAAGCCCCATGTGTCAAAGCCACCCAATCATCACCTTTATAACAACCCATGTTTCAGGATTGCGTTTGATGATGTCAAAGTGTACCCAACGACATGTGTTGAGTGTAGTGATTTCAGGTCTAAGAATCACACTCACCACCATCACTATGAGAGCTGACTGTGACTACCAAGTCATAGTTCCATGTGTCACTCTCACGGTGGGTTTGTTCGGTACCTTGTTCTCTAACAAGTACCTATGTGCTTGGTTTGATATCACTATATCATGACTAATGAGATTTTGTCATCAACCAACACACAATCTAGTCTTTAGTGTTATTGATGTCTATGGTTATTTCCACAATAACAACCAACTAGGGACCAAACAAGAATGTATACTTTTAACATTTGTATGATCTCACCGCTTAGGTCCTTAACCTAAAAGCATACGTCATTGAGTAAAATCATTCTTTAGACATCTATCATGTTACACTATCATCTCAGAAATAGTTTAAACATATAGATCAGAAATTGCCTTTATTATTATTCAAATCATTTACAAAGTATCCCATTACAATCATCATATGACTTGCTCTATGGGCATACATACCAACAGACTCCCACTTTCACTTAGAGCCAATCACCAAGGAACCTCAGTCCTTGTGACCTAGCATGACCATCAAGCTTCTGCTGAGAAAGGGCCTTAGTCAGTAGATCAACTATGTTGTCTTCAGTTGGTACTTTGCAAATCTTCACATCTCCTCACTGTATGATCTCTCATATGAGATGGAAGCGCCACAGTATGTGCTTGGACCGCTGATGTGATCTGGGTTCCTTAGCTTGTGCAATAGCTCCATTATTGTCACAATAAAGCTCAATTGCATCACAACTACTGGGAACTACACCAAGTTCAGAGATGAACTTCCTGATCCACACAAACTCCTTTACTGCATGTGAAGCAGCAATATACTCGGCCTCTATAGTAGAATCGGCAACTATTTCTTGCTTGTAACTCTTCCAGCTTATAGCTCCATTATTAAGGCAAAATACAAATCCTGACTGTGATTTGTAATCATCTTTATCGGTTTGGAAGCTTGCATCGTTGTAACCTTTACAACCAGCTCTTCCTCACTGCCGTAAACAAGAAACTGATCCTTAGTCCTTCGCAAGTACTTGAGGATATTCTTTACGGCTGTCTAGTGAGCATCCTCAGGATCTTACTGGTACCTACTCGTCATGCTGAGAGCATATGAGACATCTGGGCGTGTGCACAACATAGCGTACATGATGGATCTGATGGCTGATGCATATGGGATCCCATTCATACGCTCCCTCTCTTCACAAGATTGGGGACATTGAGCTCTAGAGACGGTGACTCCATGTAGCATGGGGATGTTGCATCTCTTTGAGTTCTCCATGCTGAACCGCTTCAGCACTTTGTCGATGTACGTGCTCTGACTTAGTCCGAGAAGCCTTCTAGATCTATATCTATAGATCTTAATTCCTATAATGTAGGATGCTTCTCCTAAGTCCTTCATTGAGAAAGTATTCCCAAGCCAAGTCTTTACCTTCTCTAAGGTTAAGACATCATTCCCCATCAAAAGTATGTCATCCACATACAATATGAGGAATGTGGTCGAGCTCCCATTAACCTTCTTGTACACACAAGGTTCATCTTCATTTTGAATAAAGCCAAACACTTTGACTTCCTCATCAAATTGAAGATTCCAACTCTGAGATGCTTGCTTCAATCCATAGATTGACCTTTGTAGCTTACAAACTTTATTGGCATTCTTTGGATGTACAAAACCTTCAGGCTGTGTCATGTACACATCCTCATTTATATTCCCATTAAGGAATGTGGTTTTAATATCCACCTGTCAAATCTCATAGTCATAATAAGCTACAATAGCAAGCATGATCTTGATGGACTTAATCATGGCAACTGGAGAAAAGGTTTCGTCATAGTCAGCACCTTGAACTTGTCGAAATCCCTTCGCAACCAATCTACCTTTATAAGTTTGCACATTTCCATCCATTTCGGTCTTTTTCTTAAAGACCCACTTGCACCCTATGGGTTTTACCCCTTCGGGTGGTTCCACCAAAGTCCATACTTTGTTGGAGTACATGGATTCCATCTCGGATCTCATGGCTTCAAGCCATTTCTCAGAATTTGGTCCCTCCATAGCCTCTACGTAGGTAGTTGGATCATCGTCTATGATCAACTCACCACCTTCCTGAGTTACAAGGTATCCAAACCTCTCAGGTTCAAGGTGGGACCTACTAGATCTACGAGGTCCTTGTGTTACCTGAGGAGACTGAGATTCTACAACACCTTGTGAATCTCCATTTTTCTCTCGTACATCTACTGGTTCAATGTTTTCTTGTTGGGCTTGAACCTCTTCAAGCTCTATTTTCCTCCCACTGCTTCCTTTGGAAATAAATTCCTTTTCTAGGAACACATCATTCCTGGCAACAAACACTTTGTTGTCAGTAGGGTGGTATAGATAATATCCCCTCATTTCCTTGGGGTATCCAACAAAATAACATTTATTGGATTTGGGTCCAAGCTTATCAGGAAACATTTTCTTGACGTAAGCCTCACAGCCCCAAATCTTCATAAAAGACAAAATGGGACGCTTCCCATACCATATCTCATATGGTGTCTTTTGAACCGATTTAGATGGTACTCGGTTAAGTGTAAACGCGGCGGTTTCAAGAGAATGATCCCAGAAGGAAATCGGAAGATCAGCAAAACTCATCATTGATTGCACCATATCCAACAATGTGTGATTCCTTCTTTCAGACACACCATTATGTTGTGGTGTTCCAGGCGGAGTCCATTGTGATACAATATCACGGGCTCGCAGAAGGTCCTCAAACTCCTGGCTTAAGTATTCCCCACCTCAATCGGATCGAAGTGCCTTAATACTTTTACCAAGTTGGTTTTGTACTTCATTCATGAAATCCTTGAACCTTTCAAGGGTTTCTGACTTATGCTTCATCAGGTACACATAGCCATACCTACTGAAATCATCAGTGAAGGTAATGAAGTATTGATACCCATTTCTGGCATTAGTTCTAAAAGTCCCACATACATCAGTATGTATGAGTCCTAATAGATCACTAGCTCTCTCACCTTTACCTGAAAAAGGAGTCTTGGTCATCTTGTCCAACAAACAAGATTCACATGTCTCTATTGATTCATAATCAAAAGAGTCTAGATAACCATCTTTATAGAGTCTAGAAATGTGCTTCTCATTTATGTGCCCTAGATGACAATCCCAAAGATATATTTTGTTTGAGTCATTGAGTTTTTGCTTTTTGGTCTTTACATTTTATACACTTGTCTCTAAATCTATCAAGTATAGACCATAAGACATTGGGGCACTGCCATAAAAGATCCCATCTTTACAAATGGAACATTTTCCATTCTTAATAAGAAATTCAAATCCATCTTTTTCCAAACAAGAGACGGAAATGATATTCCTATTTATGGAAGGTACATAATAGCAGTTCTTCAACTCTATTATTAGCCCACTTGGTAGAGTTAACTCATAGGTTCCTACGGCACTGGCGGCAACTCTTGCCCCATTGGCAACATGTAGTTCAACCTCGCCTTTCCCCAAAGGCCTACTTCTCTTAAGATCCTTCACATTTGAACAAATGTGAGATCTTCATCCGGTATCAAGTACCCATGATGAAGAAGTAGTAAAGTTAATCTCTATCACATATACACCAGAAGTAGAGATCTCTATCTCTGACTTCTTCTTCCATTGTTCCTTCCATCCTCTCCATGTAGAAGAAATTGGTTTGGCGAGAGAACCCTTCTCTCCCTTACCTTTCATTCCATTGATCTCTATCAATGAACTTTTTTTATTCTTCACCAACGCATTAAGCATACATAGAGTGGATTCAAAGGCTCCTGGTATGTCTGGATTGTGCAGAACACTTCTCACAGTCCTCAACCAGTTATGGAATTTGTTCTCAATTAATTTTCCCATTTTAAAAGATGATTCTTTTGCCATTCTACAAGAGAAAATTGCATTTGTCAAAACTCCTTTTTGATTTGATTTGAATAAAATTTGACGATAGTTAATTAGGCCTTTAATTAATTATCGCTCCCACTATTTTCATTCAAATTGACAGCCCTCGCCATCAATTCGGAAGATTGCAGCGTACAATCTTCTAGTGGGTCAAGATCCTAAAATCCTCTGAGCCATGGACCAGCTAGGGCTGTCACCCACAACTCAGATCTCCCAGGTAGGCAACTCTTGCCAATTGCATCATATGCAACTCTTGAAAGATGTCATATGCAACTCTTTGCCATGATCATCTCCATGCCTCAAGGTACTAGATCCCATCTAGATCACCTTGTTAAGTCCAACCCAAAGCCAACACGATGAATATGCACCCTTCTAGGGCAGACCCACACATTCATCCTTCACGCTTCCACGAGATAGATGGTGCACCACGCTAGGGCGTGCCCACACTTAGTCGATCAAGCTTTTCACGTGTGTCGCATTTGGAAGGCATCTAAAACTTAATATTTAATGATGGATTTGGTTTTTATATACATATACATATCCAATCACCACAATATATAGTACATATCATATACATGCTATATCCCACAGAAAACATGCAAAATGATAAAAGCAATGATTATGGCCATCCTATTGTGATTCCTCGAGCCAAGAGGAATCACGGTCAACTAGGTCTATATCACATGCAACCTATACAAGATGAAATATGTGCCTGCCTTTCTGGGTTTGATCAGCTCATCTCCATGACTGATCGGCTCGCCATCAAGTTGGTTGTTCAGGTGCAACCAGTCGATCGAATGGCGCCTCTAGCCGATCAGTTCAGCGGTCATCGTGCATCTCCTCAGGTCACCACCCACTTGTCTCGCTCCTCGAACCGGTCGTCTGGAACACCAACCAATCGGTTCACGCCTTGAACCGATCGTCTCAGGCCGTCCGCAGGTCGTTCTCCGTTCTTTGACATAACAGGAAATAAAATCTATCATATTTACAATTTAATTGTGAAACCCCGAGTTACATTTGGGAGGAGCAAAGGTAGGAAAATAAATCTCAAATTATTTCGAGTTACATCAGGAATAGGAGAAAGGGAATCGGTGCGCGGACCAAGATGCAAGCAACCACATACAACCACACACAGATATAGGGTTTATAGGCCATAACCATGCTATACATCCACCACAAAACTCATTTAAAGGCGACGTGTATCGAGTGCATTAATATTACATATCATATATGTATATTTGGGATTTGTGGATTGGACATGCATAAAGCCAATTTTATTCGCATCGTATGCAATAAATAAAGGCGACAAACCAAAATCGATCATATCGATAATCTTAAAATATAGAGCAGTTGACGTGGCTCTGATACCACTGTTAGGTTTTAGAGGAGGCAGAGAAGTAGCAGAAACAAAAAATTTCTCCCCAAAACCCAGAACAAAAGGAATCACGTAAACATCTATACAATAGGAAAGATGGTTAGTGGATGCATACCTTGTCCCGAGGCTTGCTCGGCGACAATACCTCACGCCTTGCGCGGTCTTCACCTCCGGTCTTGGACGGTGTCTATGCAGCTCCTGGTCGCACCAGGAATGAAGACTCCTGGTCTCACCGGGACTATCGGGATTGACAGTTGTCCTCTGAGCGGCAGAGGTCTCTCGAATCTGCAGTCGTCCACACGGACTTCTTGGAACTCCGATCTCCTTTTCCCACAAGGAATCGGAAGGAGTCGCACCCTCCTATCGGCGTACTAGTCGCCAACACACTCTCCTTCCACCAGTCGCTTTCTGCAGTTGTCCTTCCCTTGTTGTGCCTCCCTTATCGGGTAGCACTTGCTCGGGCTCTCTCAGTTACCAAAACCAGAGAGAACGATAACTTCTCAGAGCAACTGGTTGCACTTAGTTGTACTCTGAGAAGCCCCCAATACCCCTATATATATAGGAGGGTCATGGGACAGGGTTCACTATCCCGGGCAATGCAGGACTAAAGCAGGAGTAGAAGGGTTCGAGATTTTCCACAAAAACAACCAACTGTGCAACCTGAACCGATCGTTTCATAAATTAAACGGTCGGTTGGGGATCTGAGCCGGTCGGTTGACACCTCAACCAATCGGTTGGGACCCATGAACCAGTCGGTTCACTTCTAAACTGGTCGGTTCGTGGTCCTGATCAGTTCCCGATTTACTTTCCTTCTTTTTGTTTCCAATTGCTATCGAATACCAATCCTTGTTCCAATCAAATTGGGCAAGTGAAACGAAAGCAAATTTCTCACCAATCTTACTTTCCCAACTTGCCCGGTTGCAACAGTTGAACCGATCGTTTCAACACTTGAAGCAATCGTTCACCCTGTTCATGAGTTGATCGACTCACCACATGAGTCGATCGGTTGGGAGTGTAGATTGTGCAGAATCAGTCAATTACGATTTCAATCAATCTGATACTCTCATCAATCAGTCCAACACCTTGAACACTATGATATTGAGCTATCAATTAATTGAGTGTTTAATTGAACTACTAAACTCCTTTAGTAATCAATCTAAACATGTTTGTGGACAAACTCCTATTCCAGGTTAAATCCTATGTGTGTGACCCTGCAGGTCCATTTCACGTTGGCAGTGAAAGTCCATAACACTTATGACTTCACAAGCAAAGAGTGGTGCCTAGTCACACATCAGTGTTACCCAAGTGAAATAGAAAGTTGGAGAACAACTTTCAATCCTACAATCCGTGAATGGTGTTACAGTGAATGTATAATTCCTTTTTCACTGATATCCTGAATGAACTCGAGGCAGTGGAACAGTCATCCTGTCAACGTTCATTCATTTCCTTGATCTCAGAGCAGACTGGGTGATATGTGTGTGACATCAATATCACATATTGATTCACACGTTCATGTGCATGCCTTTCTCAATCCTACTCATCAAGTGGCCAAGGACATCAAACTCCCTCAGGAGGGACAAATCTCATATCTATCACTCACCCCTCAAAAGCCCCATGTGTCAAAGCCACCCAATCATCACCTTTATAACAACCCATGTTTTAGGACTGCGTTTGATGATGTCAAAGTGTACCCAACGACATGTGTTGAGTGTACTGATTTCAGGTCTAAGAATCACACTCACCACCATCACTATGAGAGCTGATTGTGACTACCAAGTCATGGTTCCATGTGTCACTCTCATGGTGGGTCTGTCTGGTACCTTGTTCTCTAACAAGTACCTATGTGCTTGGTTTGATATCACTATATCATGACTAATGAGATTCTATCATCAACCAACACACAATCTAGTCTTTAGTGTTATTGATGTCTATGGTTATTTCCACAATAACAACCGACTAGGGACCAAACAAGAATGTATACTTTTAACATCCGTATGATCTCATCGCTTAGGTCCTTAACCTAAAAGCATATGTCATTGAGTAAAATCATTGTTTAGACATCTATCATGTTACACTATCATCTTAGAAATAGTTTAAACATATAGATCGGAAATTGCCTTTATTATTATTCAAATCATTTACAAAGTATCCCATTACAATCATCATATGACTTGCTCTATGGGTATACATACCAACACCAAGGTATTCTCAAAATCCATCAAGGGATCGGTCAAGTTTGTAACTAGACCAATTAACAACCTATAGTGAATTTTGTATATTCCTTTTGAGTTATCAAATGTTCAAATTAAGGGTTTTTTTATTTTTTTTCTCATCTTAGTTACAAGTCATATCATAAATACAAATGATCACAAAAATCATCTAAGGTGATTTGGAGTGTTTTCCACAAAAGTGCATTTGCATTCCTTTTGACTTGAACTAGAGAAAGGTAGGGCTTGATATATTTGATCCTTTTCATGTACCTAATACCTGAAATCAATCTCAAACATACATATTAGATACATATGAATGGAATGGTTGAGTCATTATCAATATATGGACAATGTGTTAACACGTAGGTCAACATTCTCCCCCATTTTGACAATGACAAACCATTCCTCAACATATTGAAAATGATATGAAACTTAAACCTTTACCTTGTGAATTGCAAGGGGATACATGAATGAACTAAGTTTAATTTCCCCCCTCAATTCATGCTTACCTATGCCTTCATGGTTAGATTGTCCACAAATAACCATAGCACATGTATATACTACACGGTCCTCTAGGAAGTCACGTTATATGAGATAATTGACAAAAAAGGATCATATAAGCAATAAAACAATATGGATGAGGTCATTTCTCCCCCTTTGTCAGATCAAAAAGGTAGGGGGTAGAAGAGTTAAAAGCAGAGATCTTCTCCATAGGCACAAGCTAAACAAGCAACCACATATAGCACACACCAAACATAGACAAAATACAGAGAAACAAGCAATCTAGTATCATAATCAAAATATGGGATAACATACCATGAACTCATAAGATATAGGCAATCAAATAGTTAAGGGTAAATGAGATTAATATTACAACTCTAAACTTGTCCTCTCGTAATAAAACTATAAACCAACAAGAAATGATGAGATGATAAAATAGTATGTTTTAGATACACAGTGCCCAAATTTCTAATACATGATAGTATATAATATATATAAGCACTCTAAATACTATCGAACTAAACATATACAACATCTACTACATCAACTATGTCCTCGTCTTCCTCATCCTTAGGTTGATAGTCCTTGTCATCATCAGATGGTGCAGTAGAGATAGCAATGGTATCTTCACCATCATCAGCAAAAGAGCCAACAAAACCATCAGAACCATCAACATACTCATTACTCTCACCATCCTCAGCATCATCCTTAGCGTCTTGGTCTGGCATCTCCTCATTGGCAGGAGGTCCAAAAGCAAGACCAGGGCATCGAGCATCTTGCTAATCGCATGACATGCCACATGCATGTAATGCATTTGCTTGTAAGAGGTACAAGATCAACTCCATCATTATCAGCGAGCAGAGTGGTAGCAGAGCCAGCAAAGGAAAAGAACCTAGGGTATGGGCAGGTCTACCATCAACAGCAAGGGTGGTAACCGAAGCAACATGAGGTGGGGGTCTGGGTAGAACTGACTGTATGTAAAAGGCATAGTCAGCATTGGGGTACACCTAGTAGGTAGGGCAGGGATGGCTATAAGATAGGTTTAGAGGTCCTGGTGAAGATGATCTTGAACCCTAAGGTTGTACGCTTATTCATGAAACATGCATCCAATGAGGGCTTCATTAGATATAGAAAAAGAGGTGCAGTTAGGGCAGGGTGGTGGTGGTGGAGGTGCCCGGGTGGAGGTGGAGGCTCTAGGAGTGGTAGGGGAGGTAAGAAAAAATCTTCTTGATTGTAGTCTCACTGATGGATACTCCTTTCCAACTAGATTTGTAGTAGAGATCATGGAAAATAGAATTTTGATTCATGAAGGCAAAGAGATCATAGATCAAGATAGGATGGGTGCCAAAGGTATTCTTCTGGGAATACAAGCAGGTCATATGATGAAGAATGTAGTGAAACCACTTGACTCTGATATCTTTCAAAAGTTAGTAACTTATTACAAAGGTATTTTTCATCAATCTCCTTTTGATTTCACTTTGGATGGATATTGGAGTTTACCACCAATGCAATGAGATGGTTTTTGATATCAAGGGAAGAGGATGGCAAGGTTGACTCTTCTTATAGGGGACATTGGGCTTCTTCAAAAACTTATGAATGTCAGGAAGTGTAAGATCATATCTTTTATAGAATGCCTCATGGTCAAGAAGGTCATTAACTCAGGGTAGTCAGACCTATATGAGTTGGTAATCTCAGTACCATTGAAATAAATTTTTAGAGAATCTTCAAAGATGGTAATTTTGGTATCGTATATCATGGAAGTCTAAATTACTTATGTATTGGGTGGTGGAACAATCATGTCGTAGTTCCATTGGAGATTAGCATAAAACTCATGGACCACCTTAGTGCTAGTGATAGAATTTGGGAAGCACCAGCATTCTACACACAATGCGCTAAGGTGATGGGTCAAAAACACCTCAGCAACTTCCTTTATTAACATTACTCACTAACTCCCGAAGTTCATATAAATCTCAAAATGGGAAAGGATTCCTAGGAAGGAGTTCCTTATAGATATTTAAAGCTTGGGAGGATATGAAGGAGGTGCCATCAAAGGATTAAGGTGAGGAGTAGAGGAAAAAGATGAAGCTCCAGCTAGAGCAAATCTTTTCCTACATTTTGAAACCATCTTAGGGCAGATGGAGATATAGAGATCACCAAAGGAGAAAGAAACCACCACGAGCAGGTCACCTAGCCATCCAGGTTTAAGTAGGGAGAGGTTGTTGACTCAAGGTCAATTCAGTCAATGTTGACTCGAGGTCAGTTTAGTCAATGTTGACTCAAGGTCTAAATTGACTAAACACTTGTTTTGATGATGACTAAACCATTCCAATTATTTGTGTCTATTGCTTCTACTTGAATGATTTGAGATAAGGTATATACACACTCCAAATGCTCTAAATTGTGCATCTCAAATTGTATAAAAGACAAGTCAAAGTCAATACAAGTGCACATTTTCAGAATATGATGTATATCCATTAGAATCATGTTGTAAATCACTTGTAATGATTATATGACTTGTAATTAAGCTTAGAAAAAAATAAAGAGCACTTAAATTGAATAAAGCACTTTAATGACATTTTACAAAACTCATTTCAGGATGTCAATCGGTCCAAATATCAAACTTGATTGGTCCCTTGATCGATTTTGAAAATGTTCAGGTTCGGTCCAGTTACAAACTCAACCATTCCGTTTGGTCCAGTTACAAACTCGACCAATCGCACTTTTTAGAGAAGTGTAGTAAAGTGTTTTTGACCATTGGAGTGTTGCAAAACTCAAAAATATGTCCATTACAACACCCCAAATGGATAGTATTTGCCCTTAAGTATTACTAAAGTCTATGAGCAATCTCCAACTACAAATAAGACCCCTTGGGCTTCATTAAAAGATTGAGTATTCAATGCAAACTCTATATGAGGTTCCTAGTCTATATTTGAGTACCTCCTACAACCTCCTCTCTCTCTCTAAGATTTATCACTTACATAATCTATTAGAGTGAGTAGGAGATTTGTAAGAGAGCTAGTCCTACATGTAAAGGCTCTCACTTCCACCACCTCCCTATCTCTCATTTCAACCATAGAGATGAAGGTTCTCTCTCTTTTCTAAGAGAGGTGAAGAAGAACATGTGAAGGAGTCCCTTGGTGAAGATCAAGGCTGAAGACTTGGAGAAAGAGTGGGTAAGCCCTTGGTGAAGGAAGAAGACTCCTTGCTCAAGTGGGTAAGTCCTTGGTGAAAGATTCTCTAAGTGAAGGTGAAGTCA
Organism: Alisma plantago-aquatica; assembly: GCA_963693085.1. NCBI lineage: Eukaryota > Viridiplantae > Streptophyta > Magnoliopsida > Alismatales > Alismataceae > Alisma > Alisma plantago-aquatica. The sequence continues at coordinate 586,995,440 of OY856414.1, forward strand.
AAGGCGGAAGATCCAAGAAGAGTGAGTAATATCTGCAAGGATGAAGACTTGTGCAAGAGCATGTAAGTCCTTGGTGGAGTACAAAGACTCATTGAAAAGTGGGTAAGTCCTTGGATAGGTTGAAGTCTCTTATCTTGGATAGGTAAGTCCTTTGGTTGGACATGTATTGTAAGTCTTATGAATTAATTTAAAAGTGTAATGGTTAAGAAATCCTAGAGGTTGACCTCTCTAGATAGTGGACTGATATACTTCTAGTTTGAAGTGTGAAACCACTCTACATATCTTTTCAATTGGGGTATGTTCAATCTCTCTCTCCCTTGATATGTATGTTTTAGTTGCACTCAAATTTCCTATTTAGCAACCTTATCTTATGATATATCTTGAAGGTCTAATGAATTTTTTTTAAGTGCATTCATCTCTATTCACCCCCCTCTAGAGCATCCTATCACCCATCCTAGGAACCAACAGAGGCAAGTAAGGCAAAACAAAGACTGGGAAGGGAAGGAAGAGCCTAGGTTTTGAGGACTAAGGCACTGGAGGCCGAGGTCGGTCAATTTTTCTCTAGTCGAGAGGGAGAAAATTTGGTCGATGCTCTTTTTAGTTTAGTCTAGTTGCACGATTGGTCAAGTTTTGTGGGTCCGAAACTCGACCGAACAGGTAGTTCAGCTAAGTCCTCGGATGGCGATCGGTCAAGTTTTATCAGGATAAACTCGACCGAATGGTCAACTAGTCCAAACCATAGAAAAATTAATTCCAAGCCTTTAGGATGCAATATAAAATTAGTTTTCTAGCCTACCATGTATTTTAGACATATTGAGACATATTTCACTCATCTTAGGGTACTATTTAACGATAAAACATTTGCTTGCAAAAAGTACCAAAAACAAGCGAAACAAGGGATGAAAACATGGCAATTATAGCATTTAGCAAGCATAAAATGAGCTAGAAAAGAGCAAGACATATAAGTAAGAGAACATCTAGCTAGATAGCATGTCAATATCATTAAGAGTATTTATAAGAAATTTTAATCTAATGAAAGTAAATTTCTCTCTAGCTAGAGGTTTACTGAAAATGTCCACAAGTTGATTCTTCGTGTCCACATGCCTGATATAAATATCCTTCTTAGCAATGTGGTCACAAAGAAAGTGATGAAGGACCCCTATATGTTTATCTCTATTATGAAATATAGGATTGTAAGATAGGTTAATTACATTAGTATTATCACAATAGATAGGAGAAGCATCAAAATGAATATTAAAGTCTTGGAGCATTCGATTCATCCATAGTACTTGGGAACAAGAACTCCCAGTTGCAATGTATTCAGCCTCGGTAGTTGAAACAGCCACAGTGTTTTGTTTCTTAGAGAACCAAGAAACTAGACATGGTCCTAGGAACAAACAAGTGCTTACTAGTACACTTTCTATCAATCAAACAACATGCATAATCAAAATCACTATAGGCAGTAAGAGTAAAGTCCCTTGACTTGAGATACCTTAGTCCAAAATTTTGAGTTTTGACTAGATACCTCAAAGTCCTCTTAACCTCTATGAGATGTGATTTTCTTGGACTTGATTGAAAGCGAGCCCACAAGACAACACTAAACATTATATTAAGTCTAGAGGTAGTCAAATAAAGTAAACTTCCAATCATACCTCTATAGAGCTTCTCATCTAACTCTTCTCCTTACTCATCTCTATCAAGCTTGGCGGTGTTTGATATGGGAGTGTCCATTGGCTTGGTGTTCTCCATCACAAAGTGCTTAAGTAATTCACTAGTGTACTTGTCTTGGTTGATGAAGTTTTCATCTTTTGTATGTTTAATTTGAAACCCAAGGAAAAAAGTAAGCTCCCCCATCATGCTCATCTCAAACTCACTCTGCATAAGAGAACTAAACTCCTTGCAAATATCAAGATCATTCTCGCTAAAGATTAAATCAACAACATAAATTTGAATAATCAAGAAATTTCTAGAAGTGTGTTTTAGAAACAAGGTAGAATCGACTATGCCCATGATATAGCCATTGTATAGTAAAAAAGTTCTTTAGTTTTTCATACCAAGCTCTAGGGGCTTGTTTGAGTCCATAGAGAGCTTTTTAGGAAATTTATCATGTTCAAAGATTGGAGGTTGAGCAACAAATACTTCCTCATCAATTGTACCATTCAAATATGCACTTTTAGCATCTTTTTTATAAAGAGGGAAACTCTTATAACTAGCAAAAGCAAGTAACATTCTAATTGATTCAAGTCTAGCTACAGGTGCATATGTTTCATCACAATCAATACCTTCATGTTCATCATAGCCTTGAGAAATTAACTTTGCTTTGTTCCTTACCACTTTGTCTCTTTCATCAAGCTTGTTGCGGTATACTCACTTGGTGCCAATGATCCTCCTATCACTTGGTCTTGGCACAAGAGTCCACACTTTGTTCTTCTCGAACTGTTCCAACTCTTCTTGCATGGCTAGGATCCATTCATCATTCTTGAAAGATTCTTTGACATCTTTTGGCTCAAGTTGAGAGATGAAGGCATTTTTTTATTGTTCTTCGTTGAATGCAGCCCACGTCCTCACCCTTTCAAAAGGATTACCTATGATGAGCTCTTTTGGATGATGCATTGCAAACCAAGGAGTTGGATCCTTCTTTTCTTCTTCTTTTTCTTCTTAATCAACTAACACCTCTTTTCCTTTATCAAAAATGTAGACCTCGTTCAAGTGAGGGATCACCTCATCTACAACATCATCATTGACAATATTATTGAAAATGGAGGGGTTAGTCTCAACATATCTAACATTTATAGATTTTCTACATTACACAATTCAATGTTAAATACTCAATAAGCCTTGCTAGTAGTGCTATAGCCAAGAAAAAATTCCTTGTAAGACTTCAAACCAAACTTGTCAAGGGAATCCTTGGTGTTATAAACAAAACAAGGACAACCAAAAATATGAATGAAATCGATGGAAGGCTTTCAGCTACACAAAAAGCTCATAGGGTTTTTTTTTTAAAGATGGATGAGTAAAAATCCGATTTTGCACAAAACATGAAGTACTAACAGCTTCAGCCTAAAACTTCTTTGGAGTGTCATACTCTAGAAACATGGTCCTAGACATTTCTTGTAGTGACCTATTCTTTCTCTCTACAACCCATTTCGTTGAGGTGTTAGAGGTGAAGAGAAGTTATGTGCATACTTGGATTCCTCGCAAAACTATTCAAACAAGTCATTTTTAAACTCTCCCCATGATCACTACAGATAGAGACGATTGAGTAAGAATCTTCATTTTCAACTCATTTGCAAAAAATAAAGAAAACATCAAGTGTATCTCTTTTTGAAACAAGAAAGGAAGTCCAAGTATAGCATGAAAAGTCATTGACAATCACAATGCAATACTTGCTACCATGAAGTGATTGAGTACGCATGGGTCCAAATAGATCAATGTGAAGAAGATCAAGAACTCTTTTGATATTAAGGACTCCTTTGGATTTGAAGGATGACTTGGTTTGATTTCCTTGGGTAGAAGGTTGACATTCATCATCCTTTTCAAAATCAAATTTAGGAAGTCCCTTCACCAAATCCTTTTTTTCTCAACTTATTCAACTAATGCATATTTACATGACCAAGATGGAAGTGCCATAAAGAAATATCATTCAAATTGGCAACAAGACATCTACCAAGAATTAGCTTAATAGAATCAAGAATAATAACATAGAGATTACCATTTCTAGTTCCCTTATATATAACATTGTAAGAGAGGGAATCTAGAAGCAATCATTCAAGTAAGGTAAAAAGAACAAGATAGTCATTATCACACAATTGACTAACACTAATTGTGTTGTGATGTAATCCGTCCACAAGAAGAATATTCTTGATGCATAGTGAATCACCTACATCACCCTCGTGTATCACTATACCTTTGTCGTTGTCACCAAATGTCACTGATCCTCCTTTCTTCTTTGTGAATTGGTTGAAGTTATTGATTTCACGTGTCATATGATTTGAGAAGCCACTATCAACAACCCATTTTCCTTTATCTATAAGAAAAGAATATGTCGGTGCCCAATTCAAACCTTGGGATCCAATGTTAGCTTTGGGACCCATTTCATCTTTAGTTTGGTCCCCTTTTCTATTTATGGGCAACAAGTAGATTAATGGTCATCACTCTTGCAATGCACATAAACCATAGGGTTCGTAGATCCAAATGACTCTCCATAGAAGATAGGAGATCCCTTACTCTTTTTCTTACCCTTGTTCTTGCCCTTGCTCTTTGGATTTCCACCTACATATCCTAAACCACTAGTACCATATTGTTTGGTAGAGTGATCTAGAACTTCATTGGGGGACTTTTTTCCTTTATGGAGTTTCTACAATGAAGCTCTTAGTTTGTGATTATCATCACAAAGAGTAATCATAGTAGAAGATAAGCTACAAAGATCATCTTGTGCATGAAATAAGTGGTCCTCCAAAGAGAGGGCTTTAGTAAGATAAGAATATTTTTCTAAAGTAAGACTAGCAACTTCATGACTAGGCAATAATGGTCAAGAAGAAATATCATTAACTTGACCCATCAATCTAGCATTTTCAGTTCTGAGCATAACAAAATCATCAAGATAAATTCTATTTTGATCCTTAGTACCATCACAAGCAATCTTAAGATCATCATGTTCAGTTTTAAGTAAAGTAAGATCATCCACTAGGGCTTGGTTTTCTTCCTTAAGATTATTGATATTCTTAAGGTAGATGCCATTCTCTACTTCAACACCATTGTATTGGAGATCAAGATCAAGAAAATGCCCTTGCAAGGAATCAATGTTGTCAAGATGTAACTTCTCATTTTGATCAAGAATATAAATTATAGCATACAAGTCATCTATGATCTTCCCTACCTCTTCTTTTTAGACTTTCATTTGGAATATGAAGAGTGGGTAGCATCAAACATATCAATAAAGGTTTCCTTAGATAACTCATGCAAGATTACCTCACTTACCTGACCAATACCTTCACTTGTAGAGGCCATGAGTTCAAGATAGCATTATCTCTCATTGGAGCTCGAGTAACTGGAGGAAGACTCTTCCCATGTGACATGGGATGCATCTTTGCTCCAATTTTCCTTCATGTCTTTCCTCTTGTACTTGCCTTCCTTATTGTATTCATCCTTCTTCTTGTGGCTACTTTTCTAATAGGCCTTCTTCACCTTGGGGCAATCATTTTTGTAGTGCCTCTTTTAGCCACATTCATAGCATCTAGGAGTAGAGGATGAGGAAGACTTTCCATTCAAGTGCTTGCCCTTTTAGTGCTTTGCTTGTGGAGGGACGAGGGGACCGACAAGAAGGTTTTTGTTGGAGAATCATTGCCTCCACTTGAGCTTTGAAGGCATTGTCTTTGATCTTCTTTGATTCCTTCTCCTCTCACTTGTCATCTTCTTCTTGCTTATCAAGTCTTATCTCATGAGCTTGAAGGTTTCCAATGAGCTCCTCGGTGGCTAAGTCACCAAGGCTTCTAACTTCTTCAATGGAAGTCACCTTGGGTTTCCATATCTAGGGGAGAGACCTTAGGATCTTGACTTGATAGTCCCTCTATCCAAGGTGTGGCCTAAGGCAAAAATCCCATTGATGATGGTTTTGAGCCTTGTGTACATCTCGACCACTATTTCCTTCTTGCCCATCTTGAAGTTTTCAAGAAATCCATTGAGCATGTAGACCTTTGACTCTTTGATTTACTATATGTCTTCATAGGTAATGCACAACTTGTTCCAAATCTCATGGGATGTGTCCCAAGATGAGATCTGATTGAACTCGGAGGGAGTGAGGACAACATAGATGATTCTTATTGCCTTAGAATTCAGCTACACCTTCTTGAGTGTAGCTTCATCCCAAGTAGCTACATCACCCACCGGATCCTTGTATGGAAGAATCATCACCTTCCACATGTCATAGATCATCCCTTGATGGTAGAACTGCATCCATCATTTCCAATAGAGGAAATTTGTGTCATCAAAGACTGGGGTCTCATGGAGAAGCCTCACTCTAGGTTGAGGGACCCAATTAAGTTGTCATCAATCTTCTCATCTCTTGGGAGATGTGTTAGAGAATATTGTGGCATTTATACAACTTGTTGGATCAAAGGGCTCTAGAGGGGGTGAATAGAGCTAAAAACACTTGTATAAGATTTGTTAGACATTCAAGTTACTTCAACTAGGAACAATTGAAAATAGTGAATTTGATGGCAATCTAAACATGCATAGAAAGGATGAGATAGATTGAAATAAGAACATGAACAAGCTGTTTACAGTGTTTCCACTCTCCAAACTAGGAGAGAATCAGTTCACTGCCTAGAGAGGTCAAGCCCTAGGATTTTGCAACGTATGTATACTTATACTCCATTAGTAGACATACAATTTGACCTCCCTTTTTCAGGACAAGGATACCCAGATTCACTTTGATGTTAAGGGAGCCAACAACCTTACAACCATGGTCTTACCTATCCGGATCAAGAGTCTTCTACCTCACCAAGGTTTTACCCAGTCTTGCAAGCAACTGGACACCTTCGTCAAGGATATCCCTTCTTTGCAACGAGTCTTCCACCTTTAAGGATTTACCCACTCTACTCCTGGATCTTCATCCTTTTCCTCCTCTTTCATTTGAAAAAAGCTTTTTGCACCTTCTTCTAGAGCTTGAATAATCTTACACATTCTCCTTCACTTAGAGAAGCTTTCACCAACTTGATCTTAAAGAAAGGGGTTGGGGAAGGAGAATGTTTGATAGCTTTACAAGTATACAATGAAGTGGCTCTCTCATAGAGATCCTATCTCACTCATATAGACAAAATGAAGTGTAATCAAGAGAGATAAAGGGGCACAAGTGGACCAGATGCACTCAACTATAGCAAGGAGTTTGAATAGCATGAAGGAGAAACCCTAGAATGAACTCTAAGAGGTCCTATTTATATTTGAGGGTGTCCGCTAGAGGGTAGGAACACTTAAGAACGTTTTCTAGCCATTTGGGGTTTGCAATGGATATAATTTTGAGTTTGCAACACTCCAATAGTTAGAATCACTATTTTTACATTTTTTGTAAAGTGCAGTCGGTCTAGTTTTCATAAAGGTAACTTGATTGACTGTACTATGTGACAAAGCCAATTTGAAGCATCTATCATTTTGTGTTTTGCAACGCTCCAATAGTTAGAATCACTTTTTATATGTTTTTTGTAAAGTGTAATTGGTCGAGTTTTCGTAAAGGTAACTTGACTAATTGTACTATGCGACAAAGACAATTTCAAACATCGGTCGAGTTTGTCCTGTGTGAAACTCGACTGATCGCTTGAAATTAGTTTTGTGTACTGTAGGGGTCAGTCGAGTTCTATGTATAGGAAACTCGATCAAACCAAGGTATTCTTAAAATCCGTCGAGGGATCAGTCAAGTTTCTAGCTCGACCGATTAACAACATGCAATGAATTTTAGAAAATGCCTTTTGAGCAATCAAGCGTTCAAATTAAGGGTTTCTGATATTTTCTCATCTTAGTTACAAGTCATAGCATCAGTACAAATGATGACAAAAATCATCTAAGGTGATTTGAAGTGTTTTTTACAAAAGTGCATTTGCATTGCTTTTGACTTGGACTAGAGAAAGCTAGGGCTTGATAGATTTGATCCTTTTCATGTACCTAATACCTGAAATCAATCTCAAAGAAACATATTAGATATGTATGAATGGATTGGTTGAGTCATTATCAAAATATGGAAAATGTGTAACACTTAGGTCAACAGATCTTTCTATAGGTAATGGTTGTACCAACTGTGACAATAGTGATTGATTCTTATGATGATTTTGTGATCAGTCTAGATGCAGTGGCACATGATGCATTGATTTACGCTTTAGTGAAGGAAGCTATTGATGTCATAGTGGATACAATATATACACAACTAAGTGTTGTTATACTAGTCATCCTGGAGTTCTGACAATGTGTACCTTACTAGAGTCATTTAGCTCAAGCCCAGCTTGTACATGATTCATGAAATTCAAGGAGGAAATGAAGAAGCTTGATGTATACATTCCATTCCTAGATGTCTTTAATGAGATACCATCATGGTCCAACTACCTCAAGACACATTTCACTAGAAATCACACAACTGAGGAGTATGATATAGTCAAGCTAGTCAAGACAATGTCTGATAGAGTTTTAACCATAATATTGTGAAAGAAAAAGATATAGGTTCGTTTGGGGTCACTTTATTCATTAAGGATTCTACATGTAAAAAATAAACTAGATGATCTTGGGGCTAGAGTCCCCATCATGCCTTAAAATTTCTATAGAAGGATATTCACATTATTATATCCCACAATGATGGTTATCCAACTTGCATATTTCTCTATAACCAATTCATTTGGGATAATGTATCATGTTAGATTAGGGAATCATTCCTATTTATCTTGTGATTTTTTGATAATAGACATTTAGGAGTATCTCATGTATCCTTTCATATTTGGCCACCTATGTTACCCACAATTAGATCATTGATTGATGTTGGGATAGGAACTTTGATTTTGAGATTAGGAAACGAAACACTTGAATTCATGGTATTTGACATACTAAAGGGACCAATTATACATGAAGAGGCATTTATTCTTAATTTCATATAAAAGATGTAACTTTTTAGGTAGGGAAATCCATTTTCAGATGATCCTATGGAGACAACCCTTCCCGATCCACATGCTTATGAATCCAAAGATGACTAGGTGGAGCATTTCCATACTCACCTAGATTCTATTGAGGAGGCAGTAGAGGCTACTTTTGAAGAAGTGAAAGGTATTTTAGTTCTTGAGGAAGAATTCAAGTCACCAAAAGGCACCAGATATGAATCCCTTGTCATAAGGGTTTAAATATGTATTTTGTGATGATTTGAAGGCTTTCAAGTTAAACTTAATGTGAACCTTCAAAACCATCCAATAGGATAGGCTTTTGAGTGATCTAAGAAAAATACTAAAGGCTTTTGGGTAAGACAAGATGACTGACTTGTTAGGGGTAAACCTGGCACTATGCATGCACCAAATTCCCATTATTGATGATTACAAACCTTATGTAGACCCTTGATTATGATTAAACTTGAACATGAAGTTTTGGATCATCTATATTATCACCAACACACCATGGGTGTAATGACCCCCTCCCCATGTTATCCCCTATTCAGGAAGACCGAGAGGGAAAGGGCCATTACTTTCATACAAGATTGCAGGTTTAGAAATTAATTAGAAATAATTCATAAATTTTACTAACAAAAAGGAATTTGGTACAAGACTGATATTACATGAGATGGAATATCTAAAGTTACATCATAAATAAAATCTATCTAATTGTACCCTCCATGTTTACATTGATGTCTCTTCATCTTGTGCCTTCTTTCTGAATATCCATTTTCATCACATTTTTAGAAGGCAAATTATCCTAAAATACTGACAAACAAAACTGTCGATCAGTATAACAAGTTATATTGGTATGTGGGGGAAACAAAATGTTAACATATACTTGTAACAATATATCCACATCAATTATTGTTACAAAAATAAAATTTAACATTTTCTTGATAATTTCTCAACAATTTTTACCCAAACTCTAGTATACCCTCTGTTAGGGTTTTATCCCTACGGCATACTTTAAGCCACCTTCTCAATCTGGAGCCTAGGTTCCATGTTGGTCTTCTCAATCTGGGGCCTGACCTCATATGACATTCCCATTCTAGGACCTAGTCTAGCCTCATAAGACCTTCCTAATCTGGGGCTTGGCCTTTAGTCATCACCATGACTTTACATTTCTTCCCATTCTCAATTTTTAGAGTTCGTATGTAGGTTCAAGCAATTTATAAGCATAATATTGTGATAGCCATATTGACTTTATAGATTGCAGGAAATAAATATCATCCAAGAATTGAATTTCAAGAAATACGGTACAACCTTGGAAATCACTGGGAAACTAAAGTGATTAGTCATAGGTGTAACCTCATACCTTTGCTTTCATGCATAATCATGAAAATTCATTAAGCACATTGAACCAATCCAATCAACAGATCCAAGCAATTCAATAGTTAATTTGTATATAAGGCCTAAAGTTTCACCATCTCATATTAATTAAATTAAAACCTACTCGAGTCTTAGTCTAGGGTTTAGGTTTTCTTGATATCGATTTATCATTAGGGTCATACTTTGAAGCCCTAATTAACATTAGGTTAGCCATGATCACTAAATATATCATTTAATTTCATCATGAATACTTAGATCAAATCTACATAACAAATTATGATCTTTGTCCTTAATTATTCAATATGTTACTTCCTTCCATTAAGATTACTCAGATTTGATTATTTATAACATAGCAAGATATGGTCCTTAATCCCTAATTCATCATATTCATGATTATCCACATTAATTATCATTATTATCATAAAAAATATGGAAAATCACCATTGTATTCCACATTATTAGATAATAGCATATCAGAGAGGTTTTTAATGGTTTCAACATATTAATGCATAAATCTAGGATTCTTATACTTGAATCACCACTTTAACCCATGTTTGCACTACTTTTAGAACATGAAGAATAATTAGATCTTAAATATATTTTCTTTGTGTTCCTATCATTTTATGATAAATTTTTATATATATAACTTGTCTAATTTCGAGTTTCCTACAATTAGTTACAGTTTTTGCAAAATAAATATAATTGGGCCAATAAGAAATTGCAATGTATGCCTATTTACCTAAGTTAGCATCCAACAGGGAGAAATAAGTAAAAGAAAAGTGTGACTCGTGTGTCACGTATACATGAAGGGGTGGTTTGGTCATTCAAATTATGATCCTTCCCCTACCTTATGCTTGGGCATCTGACGTTTGTGTTTGCACGCAACCTACTCTACCCGGAAGTCAGTCAGTGGCCTGCCCCAGATCCTTGCTTCCCACCTACCGCATGTTGACACCCTACTACCAGAGAGACATAGCCCCAACGCCCTCCAGAAGATCCACCATAGTTTGTCTTCTACACTTGCTCACCATCTTGCCCTAGCGGCACAACACCCTGCAGCCTAGGTTTTGAGAGTGCACCAGCTGCAGCCCTAGTGTCCTCCGATGAGGTGTGTTTCCTAGCACCCTACATCGAGGGCGTCGATGGTTACCATCATGTCAAAGGGCTGACACCTCAACTTCTAGATTGGTGGCTTCCATCTTCAACTTCATGAGAAGACCGAAAAGATCTCTACCTCAAACCGGGCCCTGTCCATGGCCTGTTTTATTTCAAAGAGGACCGAAGCATTAGAGGGATATGTATCAGACATTGACTAATCCATATAATGATCCAACCCTACGCATATATATCATGTTTGACCTTCTAGTTCCTTATTTTCAAAGTTCCATTTTTATTTCCAAACCTCCAATCTTGTCAGTTTTTTTGTTTCTCATAAATATATATGGTTTACCCAAAATACTCTCTTTTATTTTCCTCCCATTAATTCATTTCCCTCTCATGGTTACAAAAAGGCACTCATAGGAAAAGAAAACTCATAATTTCCAAGGAACTTATTCAATCTCTTTCCATTAAATAAACACATGTATCCATGACTAATTAGAAGATATACCTTTCATTCAACCACTTAATTGCCAACTATTTTTATGGGGAGCATGGCATTTTGTTTAGGGAGCCCTTAATTACTTTTCTTTTCCTTTATCAAATAACATTGTTTATATGTTGATTTGGTAAGGAGAGAGTCATCATGATGTCCATAAGAACAACTTAGACATCCCCTATCTTTCTCTCTCCTTTTTACTCTTTTAATCCTAAATATTGAAGGAAAATATATCATGGCTTTATCTAATCTTGGACAAGTTTTGAGTCAAAAACTCAAAAAAGATGAGTTATTTTTCTTAATATGCAAGTCTTCCTTTTAAACACATTTTATGCATTAAAAAACACCCACTTCTCTTTCTTTCGTTCTTTTCTATTTTCTTTATTTTGATTAATTTTCATATTAGAAACCATGTGAAACCAAAATCTATCCCTTAGTGGTCATCCATGCCACTTTCTAGAGAATTCCACACCATTCTCACAAGTATATTACTTATTATCCATTATCTTTTGTCTTTCTCTTAATATTGGATTTTCTTTTCTCCCTTTTCCCTTTTTATCCATTTTTGGATTAACAATACTATAGAAATCATGAAATTAATCATTAAAGGGAAACTTGAAAGGGAAACCTTTCTTTTGAAACAATGCACACACATTTTTAGTATGTCCATTTTATTCAAAACATTACATTTCCATTATATAATTACATGGGAGAAACCAAGTTATAATATCCTTCCCCTCTTATAGGAACTTTGTCCTCAAATTTTGACTAATCACACAAGCAACTCAGGAAATACTTTTCCATGTCCACCTTCAGATCCCACGTGGCTTCATCCTCTCCATGGTGCTTCCAAAGAACCTCTACCATCTCTATCTTTTTATTCCTGATCTCTCTGACCTTGGTATCCAGTAGCCTCATAGATGACTCAGGGCATGTCAGCCTCCCTTAGAGTTCACTAGGTTCAATGCTTAGTGCATGGTTTGGATCCTTCACATAGCGCTTTATATTGGATACATGGAACACATCATGCATCATACTATATTGAGGGTGGTAAGGCCAAATGATAAGAGGATTCACCAATTTGTTCTAGGATTTCAAAAGGACCCACGTATCGAGGACTCATCTTTCCTCTGTTCTTAGCTATAGCTCAGAGGGGTTAGATTTTCAAAAACACATGTTCACTTACACTGAAGTGCAAGTTAGTCAGCTTTGCATTAGCATACAACTTCAATCAATCTTGGGCTCTCTTCAACCTTTGCTTGATCAAAGTGACTTTGTCAGCATACAACTACGGTTCTTCTGACCTCAGCAAGGTCCTTTCACTGACGTCATCCCAATGAAGCAATGACCGACATGGGCTCCCATAGAAAGCCTCATATGATGGCATCCTGATACTAGCTTGATAACTATTATTATAAGCAAACTCAGCTAGGGGTAAGTAATTCTCCCACGATCCACTCCAATCAAGCACACATGATCTCAAAAAGTCTTCTAAGGTATGGATCTCCTCTTTAAATGTCCATTAGTCTGGGGGTGATAGGTTGTGCTAAATTTTAATCTTGTACCGAGTTCCTCATGAACTTTCTTCCACAGCTTAGAGGTGAACTTAGGGTCACGATTAGAAATAATAGAACTCAGTACACCAACCATTCGAACTATCTCTCTAATATATCTCTTAGCTAGGTATGTCACCTTGGAAGTGATCTTTAAGGCAAGGAAAAGTACTTATTTGGTTAGGTGGTACATCACAACCCATATTGCATCATGACCTCTCTTTTACTTGGTGACACCTACCATAAAATCCATAGTGTTCTAGTCTCATTTCCTCTTACAAATCTCAATTGGTTGTAGTAACCCATCGGGTCATCGGTGTTCAGCCTTTCATAATCTGGCATGTGAGACAATTGTCCACATACATTGATATGTCTCTATTCATTCCAGGCTACCAAGATATCACCGTAAGTCTTTCAACATATTTTTGGTGCCAGGGTGACCATATACTCAGAACCACAAGCTTCTTAGTCCTTAAGGGTGAATCCTCAGGAACTAAATATGATTTTCTTATATGATTCCACCATTCACATTTATTGGATGTGTCTAAGGCTTCTCCATAAAGCCCTTCATCTCATCTAACTCTAGTTCATCTAACTAGGTTGTTAAAAGCTCGATCATCAATTCATACTTGGTTTACCTTTATTTGGTACCTCAACTATTGCATCCATTATTTTGATCCAATCTTACACCTATAGAATTTAAATTCCACTTGATAATATATTTTCATTTGAAATTGCAATATGTCGATTACCTTGTTCACCTAGGTTTCCCAAATCATTTATTTGAAATCTTCTCATAGGGGTGTGGTAATACCTCAAATGCTCGATTATCATAAAAAGTATTTCACCTTAAGTGTGTATTCCTCATTTCATTTCCACTTCTATTATGGCATGTGTAGGTATCATCTCTCACACTCATTACAATATGAAATAAGCATTTTCCTGCAGTTCAAACACAAAGCTCATCCCATTTCAAGAGTAGAAACGGTGCACCACACATCACCATTTTATTTTCAAGTCTAGATTGAATCATCCATGAATACCACCATCCCCTTAATTCCATGTATACATATAGGAAAACTTTTCTCATAACATTTAAGTCTTATCACAACTCCTATTTATGATCCTTAGTCATTTCCACAAGGTCTCTAGGGTTTTGTTACTTTTGGAGTGATCTCACCCTTATGCATCTAGAGAGTGCCTCTCACATTTATCTCTTGGACCACGTGAACTCATGAAGGTGGCTAACCTCCTAACCCATGGACCTTGGGAAAACACAGTCGTTACTTCCTGACCCTATGGTCTTGTGCATTTAGGGAACAATCATCTCCAACTCCCACTGTCCTCATCCCTTTTGGACCTTAGGAATGACTTAGGGTTCTATAGTAACTTTATTTTATCTCATCACACATTTTTCTTGTGGTTCCTTTGATAATATCCAATCACATTGTATCCTTTAGTATTCTCACCCAAATCACCTTCATTTCTTAGGGAACTCATAGTTTCCCTTATGTCCCTTCATGGAAAACATGGTGACCTACCCATCTGGGCCTGGCCCCATTCTACTGGTCACTTCCATAGTGACTTTTTTTCAAGTCCCTTAGAGATGGTCATACTTGGGTCTAAAGAATCATACTCAATCTATGTGCTTTTGTTTTTTGTGCACTTAATTTCTCAAGTTCTTTTAAGTGACCTTTAATGTTACCTCAGTTCTTAAACTAATTTTGGAACTCACTCTTTTAAGAAGGGTCCTTTCCCATGACAAGAAAAAACTAATGCTTGGCAGCACTAAGGTTCACAAAAGACACTTGGATCCAAACTTTATATCATCATATGTAGGCATATTTATTTTTATTCTACCCGTGCATGTGGCTAGCAAGTTGAGAACTTATCAATCTATTTCTAAGTTTTTCATTATTTCATATCCATCCATCATCTCCAAAGTTTGGACCAGTTTCATACGTACATATGACATCATGGTAGTGCTAGACCAACTTGTGTGAGTGGATCGTCAATCATATATCATAGTCCAAATGGGGTTTCCTCTGACCAAAAACTTGAGGGGGTGCCATGCTTAATCACTGTGAACTCACTCAACATCATGAGCATTATATGCACCAGGTACTACCACTTCCCCTCTTTAGTATAGCAACCTCAGGTTTACTTCCTTAGCATAGTCATCTAAACTACATGACTTAGCCACTCAAGCACGTACCAAACTAAAACATGATACAAAATTTTCTCCTTAGATTCCTACTACTAAATATCCTTATCCAACATAAGTAATTGGTGCAATCTTCTCAAGGCCACACACTAGAAAACTAGAGGTGACTAGATGAAACCCTAAGGGAAAACACATGGATCTCTCAAAATTTGTATATGGACCTAGTCCAATGCACAGACTCAACTAATCACACGTACTCGCAAGTGCACAGGGTCGTGTTGTAGTATAGGCTAGTGGTAAGATTAGGGATGATCCTCAGGGATAGAGGGGGCACTAGAGCTAAATTAATGTTAGCTATGTTCCTAAAGTGGAGTCTAGGGTTTGAGGGTTTAAAGTTGGGTTTGGTTTGATTATGCTATGATGGCAAGTAAGAACAAGAAATAAAGAAACTAGATTAACAAAAACCCTAGATTACCCTAAGCAAGTTAAGACTAAGAAACTAGGTAAGACAAACAACTAAACTAGAGCAAGGAGTTACACTACACTAGCAAGGCAATTTATCAACTAAGAAGCAAGCTAAGAAACAAGACAAGCAAGAGCCTAAGTTATCACTAGATAGATAAATCGACACAAGCAAGCTCAAAGGAGCCCTAACTACTTGAGCAAGAACTAACTATCTAGAACTAAGCAGTTAGCTAAGAATTGACAAAGGCAATTGACTAAGCTAGCATTAACAAGCTAAGAAGGCAAAAGTGGATTTTAAGAAACATGATGGATAGGTGGGCCGTTTGGGAATGAAACTTGATATTAGTTGGGGTACATTGACATAGCATGCAATATTCATAATCCAATCTATATTACCAAACCAAACAACAAGGCAAGTGCTATTAGAATATACCCTATACTACTAGCTAGAGAACTAGGGCTAGGTGTAATTCTAATAGGACTCTACAAGTCTAGGTTTCTAGGGTAAGTGGCATTAGGTCAATTGAGAGCCAATGGTAGGAATGGGAGTAGAGATGAGGGTGTTTCACCTCATGTTACTTATCATCTAGCCTTTGGGAAACTCTAGTCAATTACACTAATCAAACTTTCACTAGCTACTTAGATCTCACACTTACTTGTGGAAGAAGGGAGATGTATGTAGAAACAAAGGGAGATAGCTAGGGATCCACTAATTAGACCTACGATCGATTCATAAGATTGCCACATACATTCCATTTTCCCCTACAAGCTAAGTGTCATCAAGCATCACAAAATAAGCAATTTATTTTTATAAGAACAAACCACATGCAAGATAATGGGAATGAGATAGAAGCATGAGGAAATCATCATAGAATGAAATTATGTTCAATACAAGTTATTTTCCCCCAACATGGTATCAAAGTCACATTTTAACCACAAATAGCCCACAACTAGGAGCTTAGCTAGACATGCTCAAACAAAAGAGAAAAGAAATAAGAAGAAGGGGGTAGGAATCCATGGAGCTCGAAGTAGCTTCTTATTCTTCTTCACATCCTAGCTTCTATAGAATAATATCCCACCTCCAAGGTGGGTGAAGGGCATGGAAATGAAGGGGATTATGGTAAAAAAACTTAGAAAACTAGGTTTCTGTGGTGGAAATGAGGTGAAAATGGTGGGTGGATGGCTTGAATGCAAGGAAGGAGGCAATGAATGCTCTAGAGTAGGTGGGGGAGTAATGGAAGCTAACCTAGTGATGTGGCTTTCACCCATGTATATATAGGTGGTGGTGGAAGAACTAGGGTAAGTAGGGGTATAGTTGGAAAAATAGTGCAAAAAAAGCTAGGGTTTAGGTGGTAGAACGGTCGTGTTGGACAGTACGACCGTGGTGGGTGAGGGTAGGAATGGTTGTGGTGGTTGGGAATGGCCATTATTTGGACCACGGTCGTTCCTTGGCACTGTAACTTTGGCATTGTCTAGCATGGTCGTTCTTTGGCACCACGGCCGTGTTGAGGTCTTCAGTGGAAAATTCACTTTAAAACTTCATGATCAATGGACTTCTTTTCTTGATGTCGAACATTGGCCATTAGGAGTAGGTTGAGGGGGCTTTGGGGTCTTATTTGGACACCTCCATGGGTGGAAGAACCCTAGAATTCCTTCCTTCTCTCTCATCCATCCAAAGCATGGTCCAAGTACCTAAAAAGTAAGCAAAGAACGTCCATAAGTGCATTCAACAATAATATACATATTGGGGGATTTAACTTGCATTCTACTATGTTTAGATGTGATTGAGATACAAAAAGACACAACCTGAAGCCCTAAAATAGGGTTGCATCACCACCCCAAACTTAAAACATATTTGTCCTCAAGTATGCTCTAACTCAATCTCTCTCTTTAGTTTTTCTTTCAATAAACAAGAGTCATAAATGTATTGCAAAAGATGATTATTGGCTAAATGGTCTTAGAAGTGACTAAGTGCATGTGTTCCACCTCTCTTTTCTCCACTTTAACAAACCAATCGTGAAAAAAGCATTGAGCATCAAACTTCAAATATAGAGAATAGAATACATAAGCTTTTCATATGTCCTTCATGTAATTCTCGGTAAACTATTTCATAATGGAGTTAATTAATGATGACTACGAGTGTTGTTTCACTTTCATGCATTCACTCTTATACCTCAAACCACACCAAATGACCCACATGACTGTAGAAAGGGTAAAGTGATCTAGGTTTGATATTTTCTAGCTCAATGGGTATGAAAAATGAAGAAATGATTGTGGTAAGAGATTGGAGTGCTTTCACACACTCATATTTTCTTTATTTAGATGATCTTAAATAGGAGCATCTTTTATTTTCTCTTTGCTTTTTTTTTTCTTTTCTTTTCTTTTGCCCTTGGTGTAGATAGGGCATATAGTGGAGAGAGTGAATTGGGGGGTGTAAATATGTCCACCTCAAAATTTTGGAGGGTGGACAAGGCTAAAATATGTGCACTAAGGCATCCTTTCTTGAGGTGGAGAGGTATGAAGATGGTGAAAAAGAGTCAGATCAAAAGGGGGGGGTCATTAGTGTAGTCCTCAACATAAAATCTCCTGCATGAAAACTAATCCAACACTTCATCAAATGATATCACAACACATGAGTGAACAACATGAGATTCACATTTATATCATGAAATTCTATAGGCTCTAAGTGTTCATAGCTTGCTCAATTCACAATTCAACCAAAACATTCACAACCTTTATAGAGGTGATATGCACATGTAAAAAGTCAACAATTAATACCATATAACAATGAACTCTAAGAAAGTGGCATGCATTTGTCAAAAACCAATATTTTCCTTTCAAAAAGTGGAGATTAAGTCAAAACTTACCTCTAGGCAAGAACATTCAAGTTTGGGAAAAAATGGTTGAAATGGCACCAATTTGCATTCACTCACATTTAAACCTACATTTAGGTAAATTAAAGCATAAAGCAGCAAATCAAAAACACACAAAAATTACCTAAATCTACATGGAAATGCAATGCATGACAGGGAAGAGCAAAAAGAGAAATTTTTTTTGAAAAATTATGCAAAAATGTATGAAATTGAACTACATGTATGCATGGATGCAAGTAAAAGGAGATCTACACTAGAAAGAGTAGTGTCAAACAAATAGAGATCAGGTGAGACAGACATCAACAAAATAATCTAAGAAAGGGGGCATACCTCCCTACCACCCCAAACTTTTGAATCATGATGTCCTCACCATGAAACTAAAGTTTAGGAGTGATAGGGTAGATGTCACTACTCTGGTGGAGTGGGATCATGTGGTGGGCCAGCCTGTGGAGGTGGGTGCTGGTAATAGTGGCCCCAGTAGTCCTCTTATGGAGGCGAGTATGTCTCTGGTATCCTAATAGGGCTCCCCAAAAATCCTCCCCCCATTGGGGGTTTCTCTACACATGCTCATGTTTATATTGGTACATGTGGTTGATCAGATGATGCATCTGCTGCTGATCCAACCACATGACATGATGTGTCTGCTGAATGGTCTCCAACTGTGCATGGATGGCTGACATGTCGTATGTATTTGTTGAAGGTGGTTGTGCATCAAAGTCATCATGTCTCTGTCTTGTGTGACGTGTCTACTCAAGGATGTGTTGCTTCTCTGGCACATTTGTCTCTCTTTCACCCTCTGGTAAGTTCACTATCATGTCTCTGTAGTCCTTTATAGGGAACGTTCCTTCACAACTAGAAATCCATACTAGAAGATTTTTCAATGGCATGATATCCTCAAGAAGAACAGTTAATGGTAAGGTAGCTCTAGAGTGAGGCCAGGGTACCCGGGGTTCATGTTGTAAATGATCTTCTTGTCTCTTATGGAAATTATCTGAGACCTTGCAATATAGTTCAAATCAATCAACTTGGACCCTTCTTCCTTTATGAAGTTCTAGAGGTCACAATCAAGTGCTTTTGCTATGGTGATCACAATCCCTCCCATTATGAAGGGAAGCTTGGTCTTGGAGGGAATTATTTTTAAGTGATCAACCATCATCATCCCCAGATTCACATAACCATGACTCACCATTATTGACATCACAAACAAGTCTTTTTTAGAATAACAGTCTTAGTTGTTGTACCGGCCAATGATAGAGTTGGCGAGGACTTTCTGAATATATCTCATAGTGGGGTTGTGAATCTTGCTTGTTTTTTACTTTCCCGCAGCAAAGGAGCTTTGGCCAGTGAATATTTTCCACATCTTGGAATAGTTGCATTTTCCACTTCTGTCAAACATGTCCCCATCAAACTTTTGATCTATCTCTGGTGTTGGTGCGAAAATCTTTTTGAGGTTGGAGGCCTTTAGTACATGAGTGGAGTCATTGAGCCTGAAGTGGATTGCATCCTCTCCTAGATATTGCACCTTCTCTAGAGATATGAAGAATTCATGAGTCGTCTCCAAGTATGTTTCTTCCACAGTGGCCAACAATCTGTACAATCCACATGATTCTAAGAAATCCTTGGTGATAAGATGCATCCCTAGGGCTTGCATGGTGTTGGGACAAGATACCTTGTGGGAATTACCCTCCTAGTTGTGCACTCGGGGTGAAGGGGCCTTGTGAACACTCACCTAGATGTGCCTCTCCCATATGCAATTTCCTCAGGATGCTTCCTAACCCACTTCATCATATCCTCCTCTAGTTTGGACAAGAAGTCTACTGGCTCATCTTCCATCTCCTCACTTTTAGTGTCATATATATCCTCCTCCCCATATGTGTGTGACCCCGAACTTGTGTCCAGGTTCAAGGGCACCATCTGAATGGGTGCATCTTTAACTTCTTCCTCAATCACCAACCAGCGCCTAATGGGTTGTTGAGTGGTGTACGGTTGTTCTGACAAAGTGGAGCATCTTGCCAAAGTTGGGCGTGGAGGTAGTCGTGAAGATGATGTAGCAATAGCCTTCTTGTCCCTCCTCTCTTGGGCTAGTGCATTAATATCTATCGAGTTGATGATGTTCTCCATCTCTTCTTCTTCCTCCTCCTCCTCGGTGGGGTTGTTGCAGCTTGGATCATACATGTGGCCACTTGATGAGGATCGATGTCAGGAGGCGCTTGTCGATGCTAACCATCGGAGTGATTGTGAAATGGAATTAGATGGTGATGAAGCACTGTGTGATGGTGGTGTGGCACTGGAGGCCTGTGTGGTACAACTTTTGCCTCCGGTGAGGATATTCATAGTCTTCTCTACCCCTTTCTTGATTTCTTTACCCATGCTCTTCATCTTTTCCAGGATTTTTGGTGGAAAATGAGCAAGAACAGCAAGAAACACACTTCTAGGCTATAGGGGAAAAATATTCTAGGAGATGGAGAAATAGATGGTAACGGAGGGTGGAAATTGGATCTTGAGGTAGGGCAAGGTGATTGGGGGCCAAAGGGAACTCAAATTAGGAGTTTGGGAGCAAGTGGACGTGATTTGGGGATGATTGGGGGTTTCCCTAATTGCCTCCTTGTGTGGAACAGCCGTTCTGGGTCAAGGAAATGAAGTTTGGTTTGTGCTAGCTCAGGTGAAATCGAGCAACTTAAGTATTGGGCCCGGGCCAACGCGGTCGTTCTAGCGGGATGCCAGCATGGTCATGTTGGCCAGCACAATCGTTCTACCCATGCCTAAAACTTGAGTTTTCCATGTTGAAACACAACTTTCCAGCACGGCCGCTCCATGCCAGCACAACCGTGTTGGGTCCTTAAAGTTCAAAAATCTTCCAAAATCATCAAATTGTTCCATCATTCATAATCCAATCAATTTAATTGATCCACTTGATGTTGTATCAATCATTTTTCACTAAAATGTGCCTCATTTCTCAACTTTCACTTGTCTCACCTTTCATATCATCCAAACTAAAATAAAACTATCAAGCACAAGTGTGTGTGTGTGTGTGTAATTAGAATCATGTAAAAACAAAGTAAAAGTATCAAAAAGTGAAGTTTGGGTGAAAAAGTTCCCAAACCTAGGTAGGTTGCCTCCCACTAGGGCAAAATTTTACGCCTTCAGTCGAGTTTATTAATTCTTGAACACGATCATCTTTGTGGAATTATCAAAGCATCTTTGTATTAAATATCCCTCTCATGTGCATTCAAGAACATCTCTTCATCAAGTTGGTGTTTCTCAACTAACATCACAATATCAAAACTTTAATTGACTCTATCAGGACCTACTTCAATCATTTCTTTAAATCTTTATCCATTCACGGTGAACTCTCTTGCTCCATCCTTCTCACTTATCACAACATATCCAGATGTATACACATTCTTAATGAGATAAGGTCCTTCCCATCTAGACTGAAGTTTTCCTTGAAAGAACTTCATCCTAAAGTTGTACAGCCATACCCATTGCCCGGGCTCAAAATTCTTCTTTGTGATCAGCTTGTCCTGAAGAAACTTAGTTCTATCCTTGTAACGTTTGGGAAATTAATAGGCCTCATGCCTCATCTCCTCAAGGTCATGCAGCTACAACTTTCTTTTCAATCTGGTAGCGCTTTCAAATCCCAAAAAGCCTTGTGCTGCATTTCCAATGGTAGATGACAGCTTTTTCCATAAACAAGCTTAAATGGTGTGGTGCCAATCGGGGCTTTATATGCATTCCTATATGCCCACAAAACCTCATTGAGACATAAAGACCAATCCTTGTGGTTCGGCCTCACTATCTTCTCAAGAATGAGCTTTATCTCCTGATTGGATAACTCAACTTGACCACTCGTTTGAGGGTGGTAAGGAGTATCCACATGATGATTGACTCCATGTCTTTTTATCAAACCTTCAAATGTGTGTTGGATGAATTGGCTTCTACCATCACTAATCATGGCTCTTGGCACACCGAACTAGATAAAGATATTTTACTTCATAAAATCACACACCACTTTATGATCATTGGTTCTAGTAGCAATAGCTTCAATCCATTTTGATACATGATCGACTGACACTAAGATGTACACATACCAAAGGAGGGAGGAAATGGACCCATGAATTCAATTCCCCAAACATAAAACACCATAACCACAAGAATGGGTGATAGAGACATCATGCCCCTTTTTCAGATAGTGCCTGTTACGACCCCTCCTCCCGGTAACCCCCAATTAAGGGAGACCGAAAGGACAGAGCCGTTAACCAATAACCTGGATCAAAGGTTCGACAAATAATCATTAACAAATATTGAATTCTACCAACTATACTAAAATATGGTAAAAATAAAAACTTTGCATACCTTTTAAAATTGGGATTTAAAAACTTCTATCCACACAGATACTAATCTATCTAATCCTCCTTTGCACTTTAATTCTCATTTAATACCACATATGCCACTTTACTGTTTGTTCTTTTCATTGTACCTAAAACGCCGATAAACAAAACATCGGTCAGCCGAAACTAGTATGTGGGGGAAATAATAATCATGCAAATATGTTAACAACGTAATCATTCAATTAATCATTTAACAACTAAGATTATGTTTTAAGCCATACTACTCAAACCTTACCTATCCCCTAACTCTATGCTATCCCTTGTATGCTACCTCTCTTTAGGTAGCTTCTTACCCCCATGGACCTACCTTACAGGTAGCCAATACCTAGGGTAATAGAGTCGCATGGCACTACCCGCAGGTAGCCCAATATCTAACTCATGATGACTTGATGGTCCTACCCCATTGGTAGCCATTTACTAAGTCATATAATGACCTGATGGACCTACTCTATTGGTAGCCATTTACTAGGTCAATTATTAAGCCATAGAGGGGACCAGGATCGGAGCTAGTAGGCACATATCTTATGTGATAGTCATAGCCACATTATAATTTGCATGAATTAAAATCATCCAACAATTAATTCATGACATCGATGAAAACTTCAGTAAATCTCAAAAAACTAACTCGAGATATTCATAAGCGTAGCCACATACCTGTATTGCAGATTTAGATACAGAATTAATCAGAACATAGAAATCCCAATCAAGCAACCAATCATGCACAGAATCCTGAAATAAATTTACTAATTTCCTTTTATTAATATTTATTCAATATCAGCATCATTCTTAGGATTTCTATTCCAATTTTAGGGTTTCCTTGGGAATTAGGGTTTTGCCTCCATTCTTAGTTATTAAGAACCCTAATTCATAAAATCTACTTAAAACCTATAAATTCTCTACTTTTAATATTCTTAACAGTCTTAGGATCATCATTTAGTAATTTACTTCCTTAATCTGAAATATCATGGTTTTCCTCTTCTTTTACCCCAATTAGGGTTCCCATATGAATTATTCTTCATTTATGGATTACAACCCTAAAACTACCAATTTTGTATACCAAACAGATGAAAACTCTATATTATTAATCAACAGGTTAATATCTTTCAAATTAACCTATTAGTCTTCAAATATGTATCCTTTATATTCAATTTAGGGTTTCTAAGGTTTCCTACAAAGACCTAATCATCTTAATTACCTTTATTAAGGATTCTCTGATCCAAACTATGTTCAAGAATCATTATATTACAATTGTATTCTTGCAATATCGTGTTATGGCCACTTAAACTCATATTTACTCAAATCAGGGTTTTTAGTCTATTAAACCATGTTCATGATCATAAAACCCTAAAACCCACATATGAATCATCTTTTATGATTTTATCATTCTTTTTATTCATAATAGGTTAAGATTGATCAAAAACATATAAAAGATTCATCATGTTCGTTTTTACATCATTCTAGAGGTTTTCTATCAATTAATGCATCAAAAGATGTAAAAACCTATACTGTTTTAGTTTCAAGCAGAATTAAGCTTCATACATAATTTCTTTGTGTTCCTCTCGTTCTGAGGATCAATTTTCATATAAGACTTGTTTTAATCCGACTTACGAATAATGAGATATGATTTTTGGTAAAAACTACTTACTTTGGCCAATCAGATGATGCCACATCAGCCTGTATGAGCGTCTCTTGGCTGCGTGAGCCGGTGACTTGAAACATAATAGATTTACTATTATTCCCTTGCATGGCAGACCAGTTCTTCATATGGTGGAGGGGTAGTTCCATCCAAACCGGGTTTGGTCATCTTCAACCCCCAAGGCGACCTGCTGCCGCTGCAGCAACGACCCGATGAGGCCCTACTGTCCTCCCCGGACCCTTACAGCCACCAGGACAGCTCCCCTTGCCTTCGTCGTGGCCCCGCACACGTGAACGTTCCACTGAACCATGGCTATGAAGGTCAGTTCGAGCTATCTAGCTCTGCAGCCCATGATCGTCCCTGGTCTTTACTGAAGGTGTCGCGCACGCGCTAGTGTATAGGGTGGTGGTTGCGCTCCTCCGCGGCATGGTGGGAGCATCGTGCTTCCACCGAACTCCTGTTCAGGGCTCCTTGTTGCCCCGGAGTCGCGCTACCCCCATGCTAGGGTTTATAGATGAGAATCATGGAAGAAGAAGAGGAGTTGGTGTGTGTGATATACTGAACTCGGCCCAATGCCTTACCCCTTATATAGGGGGAAGTACAAAGCCCTAAGGCGTGCCTCCTTGAGGATTCAAGTCCTAATCTTGAAAGGAAACATATTTTCCTTGGGTGTGAAGTAACCATCTCTCTCTCTCTCTTCATTATCTCTTTGGATAACTATGTTATTTGATTATTTATAAATTCAAAAACATTTTCCCTTATTCTCTTTATTCTTGCTTTTTAATTCTTTGGCACGAATTTCTATTTCCTTTTAGTAGACATCACTTCCTTTTTCACAAAGCCACCAAAAACATTAACAATGTATCATATTATCCTCTTATTTAACAATTTTGATATTTTCTCTTTCTTTCCTCTTTATTGGGACTCCTTGGATCCCAAGACACTCCATTATTTCGAAATTATTTTTATTGGATACTTATTATCCTTCTAGATGCATCTAAATGCATTAAACTTCATTATTTCCCATTATCTTGTTTATTTCTTATTAAAATATCTCTTTTTTAGGATTTCTCTTTATTTCTCTTTTATTTTCCTCATTGGTATTCCTTTTATCATTAGGAATCCTTGGGATACGAAATTCCACAAAGGATAACTCAAGTATATCTCTTTTCACTTGTTTTCCACATTTTATCATTATTTTCAATTTCTTTCTTAATAAAGAAATACTTAATTGATCTTTTCTTTTCTTATTGCACTCTTTATGCAACTTTGGACTCCTTGGAACCCAAGGAACCCAAGAGGCACGAAATCCTTCTTTGGATTTGCCTTCTAAAGGTTTCCATCTTATTCTTTTCTCGAATATTCAATTATTTATTCACTAGTTGAATTTTCTTATTATTTGGGCCCAATAGCCAATAAAGCCCACAACACAAAAATCAAGGCTATTGTAAACAAAAACCAAATACATCATACCATTATTTGTTCAAATATCCTTATTATGAGAAATTACATTTCTCACCAAATAAACCCAAAAATTGGGGTTGTAACAGTGCCCACCTTTTGGAATTTCAAATAGCATTTGCAAAACTCATGAGCATCTTTGAGCAAAGTTGGCCAATAAAATCCACTTTGAAGAATCTTGGCGGTTGTACGCTTTCCACCAAAATGTCCTCTGTATGCACTGGAGAGGCCAATGGATAGGATCTCTGCTTCTCACTTTTTGGAACACATCTTCTAATGAGATGATCGGGACAATATTTGAATAGATGTGGGTCATCCCAGCATAGTTTTTAACCATAGAAAATAGTCTCTTGTCTAAGTGCTCGGTATCCCTTTACTAGCTAAGAAGTTAGCTATGTGCTTATACTGTGGTCTTTGGGTGGATGAAAGTAAGAATAGATTCTCATGCAACATTTTTTCTTTGATGTCATTCCTATCATCATATGGTGCTTTAATGCGAAGGAGACGGTCGGCTGTAGAATTTTCTACTCCCTTTTTATCAACAATCTCTAGATCAAACTCTTGGAGCAATAGAATCCATCAGAACAATCTTGTCTTAGAATCTTTCTTTGTCATAAGGTACTTCAAGGTTGTGTGATTCATATGAACCATTACCTTGTTTTGCAAGAGATAAGAGAGAAAATTGTCAAGACAAAAAATCACGGCAAGAAACTCCTTTTCTATGGTAGTGTAGTTCCTTCGAGCTTCATCAAGAGTCTTTCTCGCATATTAAATGGCATGTGGAATCCAGTCAATCCTTTGGCCAAGCACATCCCCCAATGCCATGTCTGATGCATCAGTCATGATCTCAAATGGCAAGGAGAAATCTGGGGGTTGCATGATAGGATCAGAGACAAGCCTATTCTTCAAGTGGTTGAAAGCTTCAACACACTTATCATCGAAATTGAATACCACATCTTTTTCAAGCAAATGACAAAGTGGCCTCAAAATCTTACTGAAGTCTTTAATGAATCGACAGTAGAAACCTGCATTCCTCGAGAAGGATCAGGAACCCATGTATATATAGGTGGTGGTGGAAGCACTAGGGTAAGTAGGGGTATAGTTGGAAAAATAGTGTAGAAAAAGCTAGGGTTTAGGTGGTAGAACGGTCGTACTGGGTAGCACGGCCATGGTGGGTGAGGGTAGGAATGGTCGTGGTGGTTGGGAATGGCCATTCTAGGAAGTGGAAAATGTTAGAATAATTTTGGTGAAATGAAGGTTGATAGCACGGACGTGGTGAGGGTTAGGTAGAACGGCAGTGTTGGGTAGCACGGTCGTGGTGGGGGAGGTGAAATGAAGGTCATTCTAGCCAGCATGCATGTTTTCATCTTTGGCAACATAGCCGTGTTGGGCAACACGACCATTTTGGAGGCTTCATAGAACGGCAGTGCTAGGTAGCACGACCGTGGTGGCAGTATTGTTGTAGCTTTGCAAATTTGAGGTTGACATTGTAACTTTGGCATTGTACAACACGACCATTCCTTGGTACCGTGGCCGTGTTGGGGTCTTCAGTGGAAAAATCACTTTGAAACTTCATTATCAATGGAATTCTTTTCTTGATGTCGACCCTTGGCCATTAGGGGTAGGTTGAGGGGGCTTTGGGGTCTTCTTTGGACCCCTCCATGGGTGGAAGAGCCCTAGAATTTCTTCATTCTCTCTCATGCATCCAAAGCATGGTCTGAGTATCTGAAAAGTATGCAAAGAACATCCATAAGTGCATTTGACAATAATATGCATATTGGGGGATTTAACTTGCATTCTACTATGTTTAGATGTGTTTTAGATACAAAAAGACACAACATGAAGCCCTAAAATAGGTTTGCATCAGTAATCCCTAGAGTTCAACACCAGGGACTACCAACTTGTGTATGAGACTTCACATCATATCACTATTTCTTTCCTCTCTAGGGTCTTGGGACTCTCTTTCCCTCACTTAGATGGTCGATACTCATATCATCCACACATCTGCATAAGAATCCTCTTTCTCTTTTATATGGTTTGGTCCTTCCAAGGACATCCAGGGTACAACAAGCCTCTAGGGATCATGCATAACCAACTCAACTCATCCACTCAGGGATAGTCTAGTTTAGGACCTATCATACAAATTCCTCTTGTGATTCCTTATACCTTGGAATCTAGGTTCCCATCCTCTTCTTTCTGGGTCCCATACTCTTAGGAGTTATACTATCACTGGTCTTAATGATAGGGGTCCCCTCTTATATATGAGGTTGAGGCTCCTATAGATTCCCACCTTATATGATGAAGCGTACATATTTGTATTATCAAATCTTATGTCCACCTTCACAACTATAGTCAAATTCTCAAATACAACTAAGGTCATCATAAACCATATTATCTCATTACGTAATACTAAACTTCTCATTCATTTACTACTGTATGCCTATCTCATAACCCAACATGCATTACCCTTTTGGCTTAGAACTAATCACGTTGTCAGCCTTGGTGTTGCTCACTTCGACATAGGAGCATGCCTATATCCTACTTGTATTTGAGTGGGAACACACTTCTATTAGGGTTCCTACCTAGTGGAGTTTAAACTTTCTAGCCATTACCTGACCTTTTGATTTAGGGTGTTATCTCTCTCATAGATATTTTCTCCTTTTTAGGGACAACCCACTCTAGGTTAGGTCACCAAAGCCAAAAGTTGCACTAGGGGTCATGCAACAACTTATTTGTATATGTTTCACATGCATACTCAAGTCCTCCACATATATCATGTTGGGCTAGCCTACGTACTTGCATGCATGGAAAAACTAAGACATCCAACTTATTGGGTTCTCTCTTTCTCTACCCACTGCTTACTGTTTATTAGGGTGGCATCTAGGGTTTACCTTTATAGGGGAGAAACTCATCAAATATTTTATTTTTATCATTATGTCCACTTTTATTATTTGGTGGAGAATGTCTTAATTCCTAATATCCATAATCCTAGTACTCAGAAGGGATAAAAAGAGCATATACATGTACCTAGGGTGTAGGGAGCAAAGAGAGTAGAGAAGTGAAGAAATTAGATGAGAACTCCTAGAGGTATGTTATTTTGAGTAAAGTCCTCTGACTTTGGCCAGACAGGAAGCATGGGTCCAGGAGTCCTCATAAACTGACTAGCAGTGCGGAGGAAAATATTGTCAGTCCTCAGATCATTGTCTTTTCTAGACACCATTGCCTATGGAAAATACTCTAATAATTCCCTAGGGACTCTATAGAACTTTTAAAATTAATTAATTATTACAGGTTAAATGGTAAACTAGCTCTGATACTAAATGTAATGACCCCCTCCCCCTATTATCCTCTATTCTGGAGGACCGAGAGGGAAAATGCCAATACTTTTATACAGGATCACAGGTTTAGTAATTAAATAGAAATAATTAATAAATTTTACTAACAAAAAAGCAATTTGGTACAAGACTGATATTACATGATCTGGAATATATAAAGTTGTGTAATAAATAAAATCTATCTAACTATAACCTCCATGTTTACATGAATTAATCTTCATCTTGTGCCTTCTTTCTAGATATCTATTTTCATCATATTTGCATAACGAAAAATTATTTTAAAATGTCGACAAATAAAATATTCAATTAGTATAACAATTTATATTATATGTGGGGGAAACAAAATGTATGTATATACTTGTAACAACATATTCACATCAATTATTGTTACAGAAACAAAATTTAACATTTTCTTCATAACTTCTCAACTGTTTCTACCCAACCTCTGGTATACCCTCTCTTAGGGATTTGTCCCTGCAACATACTTTAGGTCACATTCTCGATCTGGAGCCCAGGTACCATGTTGGTCTTCCCAGTCTGGGGCCTGACCTCATATGACCTACCCAATCTGGGTCCTAGTCGAATCTCATATGGCCTTCCCAATCTGGGGTCTAGTATGACCTTCCTAATCTGGGGTCTGGTCTTTAGTCATCACCATGACTTTACATTTCTTGTCATTCTCAATTTCCAGAGTTGGTATGCAGGTTCGAGCAAGTTATAAGCATAATATTGTGATAGCCATAATGACTTTATAGATTGTAAAAAAATAAATAGCATCCAAGCATTTAATTTCAAGAAATTTGGTAAAACCTCAAAAATTGTCAGGAAACTAAAGCGATCAGTCATAGGCAGGAACCACATACCTTTGCTTTCATGCAGAATCATGAAAAATACTTTAAGCCCATTCAATCAATCCAATTAATAGATCCAACTTATTCAATAGTTAATCTACATATAAGTTCTAAAGTCTCACCATCTCATATTAATCAAATTGAAGCCTACCCGAGTCCTAGTCTAGGGTTTAGGTTTTCTTTATACTGATTTATCATTAGGATCATACTTTAAAACCCTAATTACAATTAGGTATAGCCGTGATCATTAAATATATCATATAATTGCATCAAGAATACTTAGATCGGATAACAAATTATGATCTATATCCTTAATTATCCAATATGTTACTCCCTTGCATTAAGATTACTCAGATCTGATTATTTACAACATGGCAAGATATGGTCTTTAATCCCTAACTCATCATATTCATAATTATCCACATTAATTATCATTATTATGATCACGAATATGTCAAATCA
This sequence comes from Alisma plantago-aquatica, assembly GCA_963693085.1. Classification (NCBI taxonomy): domain Eukaryota; kingdom Viridiplantae; phylum Streptophyta; class Magnoliopsida; order Alismatales; family Alismataceae; genus Alisma; species Alisma plantago-aquatica. The sequence continues at coordinate 587,026,235 of OY856414.1, forward strand.
CCATTTTATTCCACATTATTAGATAATAGCATATAAGAGAGGTTTTTAATTATTTTAACATATAATGCACAAATCTAGGGTTCTTATACTTAAATAACCACTTTAACCCATATTCGCACTAATTTTTGAACAGTAGAATAATTATATGTTAAATATTTTTTTGTGTTCCTCTCATTTTTATGATCAACTTTCATATATAACTTGTTTAATTCCGTGTTTTCTACAATTAGTTATGATTTTTACAAAATAAAGTTAACTGGGCCAATAAGACATTGTCACGTCAGCCTATTTACCTGAGTTAGCATCCGGCTGGGAGAAATGAGTAAAACACCAGTGTGTCCTGTTTGTCACATATACATGGAGGGGTGGTTTGGTCATTTGATTCTGATCCTCGCCCTACCTTACGCTTGGGTGCCTGACGCCTGTGTATGGGTGCAACCTACTCAACCTAGACGTCGGCCAGTGGCCTGACCCAGATCCTTGCTTCTCACCTCCCGCACGTCGACGCCCTGCTGACTGAGAGACCTAGCCCCAGCATCCTTCAAGGAGCTCCACCACAAGGTTCTGTTCCCTTCTACACTTCCTCACCATCATGTCCTAGAGGCACAACACCCTGCAGCCCAGGTTCCGAGAGCACATCAGTTGCAGCTGTACCGTCCTCTGGTGAGGTGTGTTGCCTAGTGCTCTACATCGAGGGCGTCAATGGTTACTTTAATGGCGAGGGCCGACACCTCGACTGCTAGATTGGTGGCTTCCATCTTAAACCACACGAGAAGATCGGAATGATCTCTATCTCAAACCAAACCTTGTTTGTTGCCCCTTTTATTTCAGAGAGGATTGAAGCATTAGAGGTAAATGTATGGAGACGAAGTACTCCATATAAGGATCCAACCCTATGCATATATCTCTCATGTTCAACCTTCTAGTTCCTTCTTTTCCAAGTTCCATTTTTATTTCCAAACCTCAAATCTTGCTGATTCTTTTGTTTCTCACAAATATATATGGTTTACCCAAAATACTATCTTTTATTTTCCTCCCATTAATTCCTTTCTGTCTCATGGTTATAAAAATGTACTCATTGGAAAAGAAAACTCATAATTGCCAAGGAAGTTATTCAATATATTTCCATTATATAAACACATGTATCCATGACTAATTAGAAGATATACCTTTCATTCAACCACTTAATCACCAACTATTTTGATGGGGAGCACAGCATCTCATTTAGAGAGCCCTTAATTACTTTTCTTTTCCTTTATCAAATAACATTGTTAATCTGTTGATTTATTAAGGAATGAGTCATCATGATGTTCACAAGAACAACTTAGACAACCCCTATCTTTCTCTCTCCTTTTTACTCTTTTAATAATATTATTAAAGGAAAATATATCATGACTTTATCTAATTGTGGACAAGGTTTGAGTCCAACACTCAAAAAGAAAAGATATTTTTCTTAAAATGCAAGTCTTCCTTTTAAAAGGCATATTTTATGCATTAAAATACACCCTCTTCTCTTTCTTTCTTTCTTTCTTTCTTTTCTATTTTCTTTATTTTGATTAATTTTCTTATTAGAAACCATGTGAAACCAAAATCTATCCCTTAGTGGTCATCCATACCACTTTCTAAAGAATTTCACACAATTCTCATTAGCCTATTACTTATTATCAATTGTCTTTTGTCTTTTTCTTAAAATTGGACTTTCTTTTCTCCATGTTCCCTTTTTATCCATTACTGGATTAACAATATAGTAGAAATCATGAAATTAATCATTCATGGCAAAATTGCAAGGGAAACCTTTATTTCAAAACAATGCACACACATTTTTAATATGTCCCTTTTATTAAAAACATTGCATTTCCATTATATAATTACATGGGAAAAATAGGTTATAAAAATAGGTAACTCCTTTATAGGTTTTTCCTATCAAAGGATACACCATTTTGGTGATCAATAAAAAGAATGAGTTGATTCTCACATGCATAATGATAGTATGGAGGATGTGCATTGACTATATAAAACTGAATAGGGTGACACAGATCACTTCCCTCTAATATTCTAACCATGTTCTAGAGAAAATTTTCAAGAGTAAATATGCTACCTAGACAACTATTTAGGCTTATATTGGATTCTTATCCATTCAGATGATCAATAGAAGATGATCATTAGCTTGCCATTTTGAACCTAGGTGTTCTGACAGTTGCCTTTTTGGTTGTGCAAAGCACCAACCACTTTTTACCAGTTCATGGTAGTCTACTCTGATTTGACTAAGATAATTATGGAGGTCTTTATTGGTGAATTATCCATCTATAGGAATTCCTTTGATACATTCTTATTGTGACACACCATCACACTAAATGAGATTACCCAAAACAAAACACACAATCAGTTGTTAATTAACCACATAGTCATAAAGAGGAATAATTAAACTGATTTAAACATCACCAACAAGTTTAAAAATATTTACATATAAGTCCAACAACATGCATATAAGCACATACCATATCATGTATTTACATATTTGTCCAGTGGTTGAGGCCACAACTTGTATACAAAAGATGTGTTCAACATATACAGGCCATATACAAACATTGAATACTGCCAAGAACTCAAGTCGATATACATATAATCTACAATACATCCCCTACTCAGACCTGAGAACACAGGAATGACTCTAGGACATGACTAACTACTAGCCAACCTTCTGCTCCTACTGCTCTCCAAGCTACTCCTCTTCAACACCTCAAACCTGACCACGTCGATGACAACCACCTAAAAAGATGTGGTGACCCATGAGGAGAGACCCATGTCCCAATGAGAAATATAACTCTCAACAATGTTTATTGATTACGGGAGGTTATGTTATTTTAAATAAGTTAAATAGATTAAACAGATCAAGAAGGCTAAGTAACTAAAACAAATTAAATAAGATTAGCATAGTATATAGAGAAATAGGTAAAACTATTACATTCTATACAATTGATTTCTCTTACCATGAAGCATAATAACTAGAAAATGGTAAACAACTAATGTGAGTCATGTTTATCCCTAAACAGATATACTAAATGGTTGGATTAATTCTTTTATTAATCCTTAGGAAATTTGAGGTATACCACTCAAATTCCAACTGACCATTGATTGGTCGCACTCAGTTCCGTACAAGATCTAGGAGATCCAGAATTCTAAGATCTCACCCCCTCAGTCAGTCAGAGTCAACTACAGTGACATATCAGTCAAACTGACAATAACCTAGTCCGCCCTTGGTATATAGGTCACGACACTAGTAACCAGGGTATACAAAATCCTTATCATCTGAGCTTCAACTACAGTTGTCCTCAATCACATCACATATGTACAAGTATCAACTATTCTTAAATCGAGGCATGACTATAGCCATGCTCTAATACCTTCAAATCAGGATGACAAGGACACATAGTCACTTGCACCCTGCATACTCAATAGTATGTGCTCTGAGCTTCCATTAGAATACTCATTTCCCCATGCAACAAATCTGACACCGGAATGGACCTACAACATAGGGCACTATGTGATTAGGATTTCACTTCATTAGTTAATGTCAATTGGGTGTCTTTTAACTGCATCAATCAAGTTACAAGAAAACCCTAAAAGAGTTCTACAACAAAATAAGAGTATGTTACAACTCTAGAAGATACAAAATGTATGAGATATAATTCTTATCACATCATTACAGGATACCAATCCTTGTTACATCATGAACAGGGTTACACCTCCATTAGGGCTCAACCATTCCCAAAGTCCTTGAAGACCATCACATAATCACATGCAAGAACATCATTATTTTTCCACAACGTGAAGAAGTTTCAACATGCATCATCATGCATGTTGCATAAGATTGTATTACATAAAGGCTATGATGTTTACTTAGCAGTATGTCACAAAGTGGGTTTTTGGCTTAATTCTGAGGACGGAATTTCTTTTAAGACGTGTAGGATGTGATGGAGTGAACTTTTGACTTTCGATCATGTGAAGGTACTTCAACTAGATTGGTAAAGATTGGAAGTCGTTGATGTTAATAATATGATCCTTAAGTATGTGCCTTTTTGGATTAATTTGTTGGTCGATCAAGTAAGTGAATTATTGGCACCAAAATGGTATGGGGTATTATTAAGTGGTGACAACGCTATGCCCAATGTTACATAATTATTGTATGTTTTGTGAATAAGATATACATGTTAGAATATGAACAAATGTTTAGTCTTGTTGGTGACCGATGGACAACATTTCAATATAGTACATTAGGATCTAATCTTGATGTCACGCACCCCAGACTTCAAGAGCTGCAGTTTCACTATGTAGCCTTATCTAAATGATGTGTATGAGTAGAATCAGATGATTGGTCGTGTCCCCCACCTTGCAGTTATGTAATTGACGAGATGAGGCAAGTGATTCCCCATGAAACCATGATCGTCAATCGTGGCGTGATAAGCTCGGGGAACTCTTTTTCCTTGGATGACCGTGGCCTGTAGTCAGACAATCTTTTCAGACATGAGGTAGTTGGAGAGAGAGAGAACGAGACCTCCCCACTGCTGTCTCTCTGTTGCCAGCAACTGCGACCGCGAGAAGGATCATGGCGGCCAGAATCAAGCCCCGTGATGGACTCACAAGCGGGCATCAGACATGATCTTGTTCGCACGGAGCTGCATGGAGGAGCCATCCGAGGCACAGCGGAATGAGGAGAAGACCTCATAGCCTGCCTTTGGCCGGAGAGCAGTCGTACAGCGGAGTTCAGTTAGAGACCGAGCTTTGTAGCGGCTCTCATGCATGCCAGAGTTCCATGAGAGTAGATCCTCGTGGACTCGCACACGGGTGGGGAGCGCCAGTACCTTGCCATTCTTTGTGGCAGCCGTGAGAACTGAGCCCCACTTGGGACTCAGATGCACGAAGGCGTCATGCGAGAAGGAGATCCTTCCGGAACTCACCGCAGCGGCGGCGCTGAAGCAAGGAGCCACACGCGGCGCACAGAAAGACCACGACGGTGCCCTCGCGGAGGTCGAGATCTGCAACCAAACCCTAGGATGTGAGCTACTGTGGGAGTCTAGAGGTTATGGACGGAGCTGCGGGAGGCCAAAGCGGATGGCAGGGAGCATCCTCATGCCATCATCTTGCTTGCCGAAACTAAGCACACGCGGCGGCGTCCTCACCGGGAGGCAGATCTGGAGTTGTGAGGCTGCTTCTGTGAGCCTGCTTGGAGGATATGAGGCTAGAGGAGGAGGACTCACAGATGTAGCCGCAGAGGAGCTCCGAAGAGCCCTAGCCCCAGTGGCGCCCGTTGTTCCAGTAGACGACGCACGCAAGCGTCGTGAGACGGAGAAAGAAAGGAAGAAAGGAGGATCGGGTCTGTTGCTTTGGACCGAACCCATACCAAACCTAGGTGGCCCAGGTCAGACCGGTCGGCTCAGCACCAAACTCATGAGATGAGCCGCGCCTCTCACAAGACACGTGGCGACGCCTGATTGGCTTGAAAAGGTAAAATCCCAAGATATGTTAGGATCTTGTATAAATCGTATAAAATAGCTCCGATGTCCGAAAAATAAGTATAATATACCAAATTGTTCAGAAAAATGTGAACAACAATATGAAAGTATAATATCAGGATTTTGATGCACTTATAACAGTGATATCATGTAAGATGTGAAATCCTCTTTTGATGGATAATAAATATCAAACAATGTTCCAAAATTATGATAACATGCCAGTAAGTCTATAATTATGTATAGAATGCATATGATGTCATAAATAATGATGTTGATGTAGGAAATAATGTAATTTGCTTGATATGGCTAATTAGGGCTAATAACCCTAAATAAAATGTGACAAATAAATGCATGCCCAATAAATGGTGAAATTTTACAGAGTATGTTCATATCACTGATCTAAAGATAAGATGTAAGTCGGATATCAGTTAGATACATAAAGTTCATGTTATGTGAAGTTGACCCGTATTACATGGTTTAAACCCCTAATCTAGGTTAATTATGTAACTTAGGGTTAATATATATGTGCACAAAATGACATGGAAATTAATGATTCAGATAAGAACCATAATCTAGAACATGACATCAGTAAGATGATTCTAAGACAAGAAAGCAAGTAATGATGGGAATGACCTAATGAACTAAGTAAATCCCTAATGAACACGATTAGGGTTAACATGAGATGTAGATGATGAGAATCCGATAGTAGTATATGATCTTGTCTTAATCAGGGATGAACAAGGTTAGAGTTGACCTGAGGAATATGTGATGATTAGGTTTCTCTTGATCAAGGTACGCTATTACCTCTTACTTGTCTTATTATACAATATGCTTGTGTTATATGTGTAGTAGAATACTTGGCATATGGTATTGGATGAAGTGATTGTTCTTGTATGATATCTTGCTTGATTTTCCATACTTATGGCTATGAACACATGAAATATAAGATATATGATCCATCATATGATAGCACTAAACTCTTTGGTAGTACAGTGCATTGATAAACATCAAAGCCCTAGGGGCAGATGTAACATCAAAGCCATAGGGGCAGATGTACGATTCATACGACAAGGCCTAAAGACATCAAAGCCCTAGGGGCAGATGCACGAGATATATGATGGAAATAAGTTTAAAATATGTGTTCTCTTTTGTTAATGAATATCTTTTTTCAAGTATATGCTTTTTTTATATTCTTCTGCTACTGCCAAGTATTAGTTTTATCTTACTGCCAAGTATTAGTTTTATCTTATTGCCAAGATATGATGAGAGGTATATAAAAGACACGTAGGCGTACTCAGTACAATATTCTTGAAATATTGTGCTGACGTGTACCGCATGTAATCTTTTGTTCAGGTTTTGGTTATGCTTTTGAAGATCCAGGATAGTTGAGAGTTGTGTGGCGAGCTGATGATCAGGTGGACCTGTTGTCTTAAGATCATGTAGTTTAGATGTAGTACATGTATATGTAGAAGTTTGTCGTTCAATATGTAATATCAAATGTTGTAATAATTCATGTTGTAATTATATGTTGAATGGTGAACATGTGTATATGGTTTTATTATTGTTCATGTGCATGTGCTACTTATGTGTTTCCTTCTGACTCCCTTGATTTTCTTCTTCTTAGCCTTATGTGGGGTGTTTAAATTGGGATTCTCGCTGAGGTGAGGGTTTCAATTTGGACGTCACACATCAGATTAAGTTTTAGAAAATTCGGGGACGTCACAGGTGGTATCAGAGCATGAACAATAGCAAAACCTGACATTTGCTCATTATGCAACACAAAACTAGAAAACCTTGAACCTTAATAATCTTTAGGGTTAGATTAGTTGTCTTTTAGATACTAGATCTGACCTAGCCTCTAGGTTAGCACCTAGATGTCCGAGAACTAGGTCTAGACTAGTGCTTGTGGCATAGCAAGTCCTTAGATGTCGTTCTTTCCTTGTAGTGCAGCGGTATGGGACGTTGCACTATTTGGAAATGACGTGCATCAAGGGAAGAGAAACCCTAGACATATGGCGCTTGTTGTCTAGAGTAGCTACACTAGTCTACCCCTTGTTCTCACCCTTTTCACTAGTTTTCATGACACTGTACTCTCTACTATGTGTGGGACACTCATTTTCAGGATTTGGTTTGTGATTCCAAACGGATCGAACCTCGATAGTTTTCTCTGACGCTTATTTTATCGGAGAAAAACTATATAATATTTTATTATATATATGTATTACAAAAATGTGTCCCCACACATGTACGAGTAGGAAGTGGTCATGCAACCTAAGTGAAAGTGAATGACATCAGTCTAGAAGAGAGAGTAGTTCTAGATTAGATGTCTAGAGCCTTTTTTATATATATGATAGATAGAATAGATGAAATAAGTTTTGATGATATGATGTAAGTCTTATATAGATGATATAAGATGGTTTATGACGATCAATGTTGTCTTTAAGGATTAATGTTCCATTTTGAGGTTTTGATATAAGCTGGACGATGCAAGTACATAGGGTTTATGAGATGAGATAAGTTAAGTTAAGACAGGTTGTGAGTCAGCATGAGCCTCAAGCTCTTTTACGAAGGAGGACCTCTAGTGTTAGGACCAGTTTTGGGGTTAGCTCAAGAGAGAGCGAGACCCACAGGGAGAAGGTCAGAGAACCTAGTCTCCATGATATGAGAAATACGAGAAATATGTGATATGATATGTCCTAAACTAGAATACTCCTGAGTGATTGAGTTGAGTCACTTTATGCATGATTCCTATAGTTATCTTGAACCCTAGATGTCCTTGGGAGGACCAAACCCTAGAGACAGAGAGAGGCTGGCTACATGTGCATATGTGAACATGAATATGAGTATCTACCATCTGGGTGAGGGAGAGAGCCCAAGACCCTAGAGGAGGTAGCTATGTTAGTTTCTGAAAAGCCTCATGCTCGGGTTGGTGGTTTCCCATATAGGAATCTAGTGGTTGTGTGTATAAGAGAGTTTTGGGTAAGATGTTTCATTGGTATAGAGCTGAGAAGAGTATGTCATATCATGTTTTGGTTTGTGCTTATGTGGCTTGAGCCTGTAAGGCCATCCTTAGTGCCAATGAGGTAATCTGAGAACCCTAGACCGAGAGGAAAGATAAAGTATATGTGCTTATGAGATACTCATAGAGTTGAGTTAGCTCAGAGAGACTGAGCATGGAACTACCCTCTGATATGGTTTAGGAGAACCTCAGTTGGACTAGATAAAGTTTTGATATATGTTTAACAAGCCACTCACATAAGTTTGTTTAGCACAACCATGAGATATATATATATTGGGATGAGATATATGATCATGACATGATGGAAAACCTAGAGATGGTTTAATAAATATCAAGACATAAATGGTTAACCATATACATGAAGGATGATGATAATGTGATCTAGTTGGTTAACCAAGTGATGAAGTCACTAACAAAGTTTGTAACCAAACATGAAAGTGATGTAGAATCATATTATTGACATATGACATACAAGGTGTTAATATTAGTGCTTAACAAATATGTTGAATATGTTGTAACAAATAACACAATATAATCATGGTGACACCTTGATATGATCAGTTGGATAAAGTGGGTTAACTTTAGTTAACTCTCACCTAAAAGGCATATGTTAATGTTGAACAGGTTCTAATAATTAGCTCAATAAATTGTTGATGACACATTGATGTATGAGATAATCTTAGCTAACTCCTTTAGAACATGATAATATGATGTGGGAACCTTAATGCATGGCTAAAGATAAAGATGCAACCCTAACATATGAGATACGTCATGATGTAACCTAAGTTCCTAAACCATGATATATAATGAGTGGTTCACCCTTGTATCGCCTTAGATGTTTAAAAACATCCTAATAGCTGGGACATAGTTCTTGATCTTTTGACTATGTTGTACATAGAATGGTGCCTACATGTGGATGAAGGCAAGATAAGGCTTTTCCTGGAAGTATGAGTATGGTTTACTTTTGAGGAAGAAAGTTCTTTTAAGATGTATATGATGTGACAAAGTGGGTTTTTGGCTTAATTCTGAGGACGGAATTTCTTTTAAGACATGTAGGATGTGATGGAGTGAACTTTTGACTTTTGATCATGTGAAGGTACTTCAACTAGATTGGTAAAGATTGGAAGTCGTTGATGTTAATAATATGATCCTTAAGTATGTGCCTTTTTGGATTAATTTGTTGGTCGATCAAGTAAGTGAATTATTGGCACCAAAATGGTATGGGGTATTATTAAGTGGTGACAATGCTATGCCCAATGTTACATAATTATTGTATGTTTTGTGAAGAAGATATACATGTTAGAATATGAAAAAATGTTTAGTCTTGTTGGTGACCGATGGACAACATTTCAATATAGTACATTAGGATCTAATCTTGATGTCACGCACCCCAGACTTCAGGAGCTGCAGTTTCACTACGTAGCCTTATCTAAATGATGTGTATGAGTAGAATCAGATGATTGGTCGTGTCCCCCACCTTGCAGTTATGTAATTGACGAGATGAGGCAAGTGATTCCCCATGAAACCACGATCGTCAATCGTGGCGTGATAAGCTTGGGGAACTCTTTTTCCTTAGATGATCGTGGCCTGTAGTCAGACGATCTTTTCAGGCATGAGGTAGTTGGAGAGCGAGAGAACGAGACCTCCCCACTGCTATCTCTCTGTTGCCAGCAACTGCGATCGCGAGAAGGATCACGGTGGCCAGAATCAAGTCTCGTGATGGACTCCTAAGCGGGCGTCAGATAGGATCTCGTTCGCATGGAGCTGCATGGAGGATCCATCAGAGGCGCAGCGGAATGAGGAGAAGACCTCATATCCTGCCTTTGGCCAGAGAGCAGCCGTATAGCGGTGTTCAGTCAGAGACTGAGCTTTGTAGCGGCTCTCACGCACGCCGGCGTTCCATGAGAGCAGATCCTCGTGGACTCGCACATGGGTGGGGAGCGCCAGTTCCTTTCTGTTCTTTGTGGCAGCCATGAGAACTGAGCCCCACTTGGGACTCAGACGCACGAAGGCATCATGCGAGAAGGAGATCCTTTCGGATCTCATCGCAGCAGCGGCGCTGAAGCAAGGAGCCACACGCGGCGCACAGAAAGACCACGGTGGCGCCCTCGCGGAGGTCGGGATCTGCAACCAAACCCTAGGATGCGAGCTACTATGGGAGTCTAGAGGTCATGGACGGAGCTGCTGGAGGCCAAAGCAGATGGCAGGGAGCATCCTCATGCCATCATCTTGCTCGCCGGAACTAAGCACACGCGGCGGTGTCCTCACCGGGAGGCAGATCTAGAGTTGTGAGGCTGCTTCTGTGAGCTCGCTTGGAGGATATGAGGCTAGAGGAGGAGGACTCGCGGATGTAGCCACAGAGGAGCTCCGCAGAGCCCTAGCCCCAGCGGCGCCCGTTGTTCCAGTAGACGACGCACGCAAGCGTCGTGAGACGGAGAAAGAAAGGAAGAAAGGAGGATCGGGTCTGTTGCTTTGGACCGAACCCAGACCAAACCTAGGTGGCCCAGGTCAGACCGGCCAGCTCAGCACCAAGCTCATGAGATGAGCCACGCCTCTCACAGGACACGTGGCGACGCCTGATTGGCTTGAAAAGGTAAAATCCCAAGATATGTTAGGATCTTGTATAAATCGTATAAAATAGCTCCGATGTCCGAAAAATAAGTATAATATACCAAATTGTTCAGAAAAATGTGAAGAACAATATGAAAGTATAATATCAGGATTTTGATGCACTTATAACAATGATATCATGTAAGATGTGAAATCCTCTTTTGATGGATAATAAATATCAAACAATGTTCTAAAATTATGATAACATGCCAGTAAGTCTATAATTATGTATAGAATGCATATGATGTTAGAAATAATGATGTTGATGTAGGAAATAATGTAATTTGCTTGATATGGCTAATTAGGGCGAATAACCCTAAATAAAATGTGACAAATAAATGCATGCCCAATAAATGGTGAAATTTTACAGAGTATGTTCATATCACTGATCTGAAGATAAGATGTAAGTCGGATATCAGTTAGATACATAAAGTTCATGTTATGTGAAGTTGACCCGTATTACATGGTTTAAACCCCTAATCTAGGTTAATTATGTAACTTAGGGTTAATATATATGTGCACAAAATGACATGGAAATTAATGATTCAGATAAGAACCATAATCTAGAACATGACATCAGTAAGATGATTCTAAGACAAGAAAGCAAGTAATGATGGGAATGACCTAATGAACTAAGTAAAGCCCTAATGAACATGATTAGGGTTAACATGAGATGTAGATGATGAGTATCTGATAGTAGTATATGATCTTGTCTTAATCAGGGATGAACAAGGTTAGAGTTGACCTGAGGAATATGTGATAATTAGGTTTCTCTTGATCAAGGTATGCTATTACCTCTTACTTGGCTTATTATACAATATTCTTGTGTTAAATGTGTAGTAGAATACTTGGCATATGGTATTGGATGAAGTGATTATTCTTGTATGATATCTTGCTTGATTTTCCATACTTATGGCTATGAACACATGAAATATAAGATATTTGATCCATCATATGATAGCACTAAACTCTTTGGTAGTACAGTGCATTGATAAACATCAAAGCCCTAGGGGCAGATGTAACATCAAAGCCCTAGGGGAAGATGTACGATTCATACGACAAGGCCTAAAGACATCAAAGCCCTAGGGGCAGATGCACGAGATATATGATGGAAATAAGTTTAAAATCTGTGTTCTCTTTTGTTAATTAATATCTTTGTTCAAGTATATGCTTTTCTTATATTCTTATATTACTGCCAAGTATTAGTTTTATCTTACTGCCAAGTATTAGTTTTATCTTATTGCCAAGATATGATGAGAGGTATATAAAAGACATGTAGGCATACTCAGTACAATATTCTTGAAATATTGTGCTGACGTGTACCGCATGTAATCTTTTGTTCAGGTTTTGGTTATGCTTTTGAAGATCCTGGATAGTTGAGAGTTGTGTGGCGAGCTGATGATCAGGTGGACCTGTTGTCTTAAGATCCTGTAGTTTAGATGTAGTACATGTATATGTAGAAGTTTGTTGTTCAATATGTAATATCAAATGTTGTAATAATTCATGTTGTAATTATATGTTGAATGGTGAACATGTGTATATGGTTTTATTATTGTTCATGTGCATGTGCTACTAATGTGTTTCCTTCTGACTCCCTTGATTTTCTTCTTCTTAGCCTTATGTGGGGTGTTTAAATTGGGATTCTCACTGAGGTGAGGGTTTCAATTTGGACGTCACACATCAGATTAAGTTTTATAAAATCTGGGGACGTCACATAGTATGTTAGGTATATCGAAACATTAAGAGAGTGATCTGTCATCATATCATGCAAAGAGGCTAAGTATGATAAATCAACATCATTGGATTTCATTAGGGTGAGGTTGCACAAAGCAAGTTAAGTTGATGTTACAAATCTGCAAACCACTAACCATTTATTCATATGTTTGCTTAGGTCAAAGCACAAAACCTAACCCTAGTACCTCCATCAGATCATGGGTGCCTAAAGCAAAATCATAATCATTAGATTGGGAGCATCAAACCCAATCATCAAGCCATTCGGGTTCCATACAATAAAACATTTAACCATCCATCTAGGAAAACCATCAAGTTATGACCAAGAAAGTGTTGGTGTGTATGCCCAAAGAGCCAATATATGATAGTTGTAATGGCATAACATGTAAATGATTTGATTATTAACAAAGGCAAGCTTCCAATTTATTTTGTATATTTAGTTATGAGACAATGAATAACATAATAAATGTCTAGAGAACTACATTACTCAATGACGTATGTATTCAAGTTACTATCCTAGTGGATGATATCATACGGATGTTAAGAGTACATATATATATATTATCATTATGTCCCTGATCACTTGTTATTGTGGAAGGTTGATAGACAACAATCTAGAGGTAGGAGACCTTTGGTTGCTACAAGGAGGGCAACATCAACTCACAATCTGTGGCGAAATCTGAGGAGTCACTACAGCAATCGTCTGAGTCTGATGTCCATGGAGGAGCAGTCAAACAAGTCCGAGTATGACCAGGAGCTACACAGCCACTTTCCAAGACAGAGGGCGCATCTACATCAATAAGGATTGTCGCTGGACTTGACCCAGGACCAAGTACATTTTTGTGAAACCATCCTTCTCATTGCATAGTTATGACGTGATTTGTTGGTTAATAGGAAATATCTCAGTAATTTTTTTGTTTTCACTTACTATCTGATGTTGTATTTCTCTATAGTGGTATCTGATCCAGGTCATTTAATTATGTTTTGGGATAATCAATATGATCAGATTTTGGTTTTATCGAGTTTACTTATTTCATGCGATGTGAATATTTAAACTAGTTGATGTGCATGTCCGTCTAAATCATCACATAAAGAACCCAAATGAATATATATATATATATATGCAATTTACACACATCACCATAAAATTGGTTTTGATGTTGGATGTGAAGCATGGTTATGGCCAAAACCCTAGATATGTGTGTGCATGGTTTTGGTTATTTATTCCTGTTGTTAAATGGTGTGTGTATTGGTCCTCTTTCTCCTTCCAAATGTAAATTAATGCTCTTCTTCCTATTTCCCCTCGAATGTAACTTGATGTTTTCCCATATAAAATGTAATAAGAAATAGGATAGTTTGAGTTTATGTTCCAACGTGAGATGACGATCTGCACAAAGACAAAAATGAGCGGATCATGAGACAACTCAATCGACTGGAGGACTGAGGAGGCCAGATGATAGGAGGATGAATCGATCGACTTGTGGCCCAACTGATCGGCTGAAGGTGTCCAGATGCTGCTTGGACTTGAGAACTAGATGAACGTTTCAAGTGCCCAACCAAGAGACCAGGAGGTGAGCCGACCGGTTCATGAGATGAATTGATCAACCTAGATTGGTTAGATCATAGATCTTTACCAACAACAAGTTTCATATGATGTGGACCATAGGTGGTAGTAATTCCTTATGGCTCCAAGGAATTACATTTGTATGTCCATAACCATCACTTGTGTGTTTTAATTATTGCATGTTCTCATTTGTAGTTATAGCATGTATATGACACATACTATATATGTGGTGATTGGATAAAGTATATGTATTTATACATACAAACCCCCTCAATTAAAATATTAAGTCTTAGACGTCTTATATTAGAAATACACATGAAAAAATTGATCGACCAAGCATAGATTTGCATAAAGCATGGTGCACCATCTATCTCGTGGAAGTGTGATGGTAGATATATAGATTTGCACAAAGCATGGTGTGTACCTATCGTATTGGCTATTGGGTCAAGCTTAACGGGTAACTTGGAGAGCCCAAGCCCAGAGACATGCAGATGATCATGGCAAAGAGTTGTGCATATCATATATCTAAGAGTTGCATGTGATGAAATTGACATGATGGTCTACCTAATTAGTCAGGTAGTGGGCGATCGGCAAAAGCCGACTCATGACTTGATGAAATATGGATCTTGGCCCACTAGAATATTGTACGCTGCAATATTTCAAATTGATGTTGAGGGCTATCAATTTGAATAAAATAGTGGGAGTAGTACTTCATTAAAGACCTAATTAATATCATCAAATCAAATCAAACCAAATCAAAATGTTTTGAAAGGTTGAAATATTTCTTTGTAGAATCGAATGTCAAACACAAACACGTTCAAATTGCAATCAGTCCTCAAGAAGGAAAAAATGGGATAATATTCCATAGTTGGTTAAGGACTTCGAAAAATGTTCTCATCAATGAGAGAAAGCTCTATGTCCTTGATAGACCAATGCCAGAGGAACCCGCTCCAAATGTTCCTAAGTCCATATGAATGCTTATTAGAAGCATGCCAATGATGCCCTAGACATTTGAATACCTAATGCTATGTTATATGAACTACCAGTTGCATGAACAACATGAATACATGCATATTCTCGAGATGGTAACACATCTTAAGAATCATGTAAAGCAAAGAAGGTATAATGTCTCCAAAGTGCTAATTTGAGTGCAAACTGACAAAGGGAGGTCCAGTAGAACCATGTGTGCTCAATATGATTGGGCATGTAGATCGACTGGGATTTCGCTTAGGTCAAGTTTTGACCATGAATATGATTATGCAAGTGTTGCATGTCATATAGTCAGTTTATCACATACTTGGAAGTTTGATGCCAAATTAGGGAAGAAGAAGGACAAATCCGTGATAGTGATTAGCGGAAGTGAGTCCTAGGGCAAAAAGCAAGGCCAAGAAGTGATTTAAGGATAGTCATAAGTCCAACTCTTCTACACTCAAGTAATGGAGAAGGGTAAGTGTAAAAGGAATTTGTCCTTTTCACTTAAAGGATAAAGAAAAGAAAACACAACCATTGTCACTTGTTTGAACATTGGTAAGGAATCATCCTCTTCATAGAGGATCTTAGGAAGAAGATAGAGATAGAGATCTCCACTTTAGGACCTGAGAAAAAGTAAGCTAGAACTATGCAGAGTAGGGGTTGTTGCCTCTATAGTTGGAAGTTGTCATTCATGGGCACATGATAGAATTAGGTAACTTTTATTATGTACTTTCCATTAATGAAGCCATCATATGTCTTGTGTGATAAGGACATTATGTTTTGTTTTGAAGATATGATCTTTTGTGGCAATTCCCTATGTCTTATAAACTATATTGGATAGTTGTAGAGACAAATGTGTGTGACACATATATTGAATGACTTGATAAATCAAACAAACTAAATACCTATAGCATTTTCATCTAGAGTGCATAAACAAGAAGTGCATTTTAGAATCCATATGATGGTTATCAAGACTCTTTTGGTTATTGAACCAATAGAGACATGTATGTATTATTTGTTGTGCATATGACAAAACCATCTTCACTAGATGTAGTGGGATATCGACTGTTCCATTAGGACTAGTACATATTGATGTACATAGATCTTTTAGAATGAATACGAAAGGTACTTACAAGTACCTCATTATATTTACTGATGCGATCAGTAGATATTAAATTTGTATTTAATGAAATACAAATATGGATCTCTTGAAGTGTTTAAGGAGATCATAAATGAAATATGTAACTAACTTGATAAAAGTATGAAAATACGTCTATGTGATCGATGTTGAAATATTTTAAACCAAGAGTTTGAGGAGCTTTTGGAAATCATGATAGTGTATCATGATGAACTCCACCTGAAACACAATGAAAGTGTATCATGAAAGTGTATGAGATAGAAGGTATCACACCCTGTTAAGTCATGGTGAGATTATCAAAATAAATCTAGGTAATCTTACAATTATTTTTGGGCACATGCTTTAGAATAAAAAAAATGTACCGTCTAAAATGGTTCAAAAGACACCATATGAGATATGGCATGGGAAGTGTCCTGATATGTCTTTTATAGTTATAAGGATTGAAAGCTTGTATAAGAAAATAGTTTCTTAAAAGGGTTTATCCACAAATTATATGAATGTTATCTTGTTGAATACTACTTATATTCCAGTCTAACAACAAAGTGTTTTTTGCTAGGATGGATGAATTCCTAAATGGAAATTAGTTCCAAAGAAATCAGTGGGTGTAAAAGTAGAACTCAAAATGTTCAAAACAAATGAGAAAACATTGAACCTAAAGAGGCACAATGGGAACAAGGAGATAACAAGTTGTCATGGAATTTGAAAGTTCCTTATATAAATAGAGGACTCATAGTTCTAGTAGAACACACCTTAAGTTTGAAAGATTATGATATCTTATAACTTAAAAGGTGATGAGTTGATCATTAGGATGAGCCAACAACCTACCTAGAAGCTATTGAGGGATCAGGATCTGAGAAATGGATTGAGGCCATAAGATCAACGATGGACTCCATGTAAACCAACAAGGTATGACCTTGGTGGATCCACCTGAAGGGTTAAAACCCATAGGGTGAATTTGGGTCTTTGAAAGGAGACCACCATGGAAGGGTAGATTGGTTGCAAAGAATTTCAAACTAGTTTAAGGTGTTGAACATGATGAAGTTTTTCACCACTTACCATAGTTAAATCCATCTGGATCATGCTTGTTGTTGTAGCATAGTAAGACTATGAGATTTGGCATATGGATATTAAAATTGCATTCTTTAATTGGAATAATTAAGAGGATATGTACGTGACATGCCCTAATGGTTTTATAAATCCATTAATGCAAATAAAGTCTATAAGCTATAAAGGTCAATTTGAGGATTGAAGCAAGCATCTCAGAGTTGGAATCTTCGATTTGACAAGATAGTCAAAGGGTTTGACTTGATTTAGAATGAAGATGGAATCTTTGATTACAAAAGATTTAGTGGGAGCAATTTTATATTCCACATAATGATGGGGAATAACGTCCTTATCCTACATGTGTTAAAACCTGGCAAGGAAAATACCTTCTACATGAAGGGTTTAGGGGAAGTGTCCTATGTGATAGGAATCAAGGTCTACAGAGATAGATCTAGAAAGCTTCTTGACCTAAGTAAAATCACATACATTGGCAAAATGTTGAAGGGATCAACATGCAAGACTCAGTGAGAGAAAACTTGTCCATGTTCCATGGAGTTTGTCTTTTAAGAGACTAGTGTCACAGTTCTTATGAAGAAGAGGAACACACGGATAGATGCCACATGCATTCACAACTGAATCTATCTTGAATGCAATGTAATGCACTTATCCTATTATCTCGTATGTATTGGACATGACGAGAGGATATCAAGTCATATCATATGTATTTGACATGATGAGAAGACATATATATATACGTACCTAGAAATCTTGTATGTATTGGACATGACAAGATGGTATACATGAGATGCCAGTGAGAGTCATGGGACTACCATAAAGAACAACCTTAGGTTCTTGTGAAGCACTTAAAGGATTCCTTCCTTAGTTATGGTAATAAGGAAGAGTTGGATGTAAAGGGTTACACCCATGTCAGCTTCCAAACTGACAAAATAATCACAATCTAAATTTATGTTTGACGACAAATGAGAACTATAAGATAGAAAGAGTTTTGATATAATAACAGTTGTTCGAATCTACAAAAGAATTTGAGTATCTCTGTGTTATGAGAACATTAGAGGATATTGTATGGATCAAGAAGTTCATATGAGTGAACTTGTGTGAGGTTCCAACCATTGATGACACGGTACAAATATTAATGACAACAATGGAGATACTTGTTAGATTGGGAATCTCAGATAGCATACTATGACACTTTCATCTCATACGAGTAGTCGTACAATGAAGAGACGTGAAAATTGCAAAATACTGACTTAAAGAAAACGTTGATAAACCCGCTATAAAAGCACTTATGCAGCAGAAGCATGATGGTCATGTTGGGTCACTCGGGATGAGATCTGTGGGTGATTGACTCTAAGTGCAAGTGGGAGTTTGTTGGTATGTATGCCCAGAGAGACAATCATATGATGATTGTAATGGCATAACATGTAAATAATTTGATTATTAACAAAGGAAAGCTTCCAATTTATTTTGTATATTCAGTTATGAGATAATGAATAACATAATAAATGTCTAGAGAATTATATTACTCAATGACGAATGTATTCAATTTACTATCCATGTGGATGAGATCATACAGATGTTAAGAGTACATATACATATTCTCATTATGTCCCTGATCACTTATTATTGTGGAAGGTTGATAGACAGAAATGACACATAAGATCAGAGTGTGAGTTGGTTGATGCCTAAATCTCATTAGTCATGATATGGCAATATCAAAACAAGCACACAGATACATGTTAGAGAACAGTGTATCAGACAGACCCATGGATGCCATCATTATGGAATTCATAGTCAAGTCTCACAGTTATGGTGGTGGTGGTTGTTGTTAGACCTAAATTCATTGCACTCATCACATGTCGTTGGGTACACCTTGACATCATCAAATGTTGTCCCATGGGTTGTTATAAAGGTGATGATTGGGTGGCTTTGACACATGGGGATAGACTGTGAATGATAGATATGGGATTTGTCCCTATGACAGGAGTCTGATATCCAAGTCTCTTGATTAGAGAGACTAAGAAAAGTATGGCCATACACATGTGAGTCAATATGTGATGTAGAGCTTACATATATCTCATGCAGTCTGCTCTGGTTCAAGGAACAAGATTGAATAATAATCAATATGACTACTCCATGCCTCTAGTTCAACCTAGATATCAGTGATAAAGGAACTATACAAACACTGTAACACCATACATAGATTGTAGGTTGAAGTTGCTCCCCAACTATCCATTCACTTGGGTAGCAATGATGTGCGACTAGGCACCACTCTTTGCATGTGATGTCATAAGTTGTTATGGACATTCGCTGCCAATGTGATATGGGATTTATAGGGTCACACACATAGGGAATCATCTATAAGAGGAGTTTGATCTTGGATGATGATTGGATTGATTACTAAAGTGTTTACGTATTTCAATTAATGCAACGGATCAGCTGACTAGACTGCTAAATGACCAGTTCAAGTGTTGAGACTGTTATTTGGAGTGTCAGACTGATTGTATTGTACATTGCCTAGAATTCTATCAGACCTAGACTTTGAGACACCTGTCTCACTTGTGTGAAAAGGCCGTCTACCCTGGTGCAAGATGCCCGTCTTAGTTGCACCAAACGGCCAGCTTGGGGTGAAATTCGATTGCATCAAGGATTGGTGTTGATGTCAAGTTAAGTACTAATTGGAATTGAATGCCAACATATGTGCAAAATTGGAATCTGTGAAATGACCATTTCACTTAGTGAAACGACTGCCTTGTGTGCGAGATGACTGTCTCACTGGGCGAGATGACTATTTTGGCATACGCAGGTATCAAAACTTTTAAAATTGTTGTGAAAATATAAGATCTCATGGTCCTTTCCACTCCCACTTTAGTCTGGCATTGGATGGGGACTGGGAACCTTGACCCTAACCCCTCCTATATATAGAGGGGTACAAGGGGATTTCCAGAGCACAACTACTACACATACAATTGAGAATCAGTTACTTTGACAATTGTTGTCCTCTCTGGTTGTGGTAACCACGAGAGCCCAGGCAAGTCCTACCCAACTAGAGAGGGACAGCTAAGGGAGAGAAATAACTGAGGATCATTGTTATGGGAGACTATGTTGGTGACTAGTACACCAATGGGAGGGAAAACTCCTTCTTGTCCATTCTGCAGGATGACAAGAGTTCTATTTGGTCCATGTGGACTACTCTAGAGGTAGGAGTCTTTTGGTTGCTCCTAGGAGGGCAACATCAACTCGTAGTCCATGGTGAGATCTGAGGAGTTGCTACAACAGTTGTCTGTGTCTGATGTCTATGGAGGAGCAATCAAACGAGTCTGAGTGCGACCACGAGATGCACAGCCACTATTCAAGACAGAGTGGGCATCTACATCAATGAGGATTATCGCTGGACTTGGTCTAGAACCAAGTATATCTTTGTGAAACCACCCTTCCCATTGCATAGTTATTGATGCGATCTTCTATTTAATGGAAATATGTCAGTAAAATTTTTGTTTTCACTTCCTATCTGATGTCGTATTTCCATACAGAAAGACCATTGAATAATATGCACTAACCACCACTAATGGATCATGAGAATCCATAGGATTAAAAAAACTTGAAGGGCCATCATTTGATGACTTTAAAAGCACCATCGGTTGTGGAAGCAGTGCCACCATCAATTGTGACACTATGAAGATCATCAACTTTGAAAGTAGGGAAACCATTGGTTATTGAACCATCGACCCAGTGGAACCATTGGTTGATGAACCATCGACCCAGTGGAACCATTTGTTGATGAACCATTGACCCAGTACAACCATCGACCCTTGAGTCAAGACATCCATCAGATGATGACACAGTGAGGCCATCGAGTGTCATTACTAGGTGGGAAAATAGGTCAATAAAACCATCATTTAAGGGACCAAGGAAACCATCTTTTAATAAGACCTAAAACCATCAATTTAGCCACTTGAGAGAGCACCAAAACCATCAGTTGTGAGAGGGAACCTAGCCTTCAGTTCAAGCACAAAAAGAAATTCCAAACAGTAACTAAGACACCTACCATCAGTTGGAACAAGGGGCCCAACCATCGGATCATGAACAAGGCAAAAATTAGTCCATAAGACCCTAGGAATACCATCATTAAACACATCAAAGAAAACCCTAATTCTAAGGAACAAAACTCATTGACTTCCACATTCAAGCAAGGTATAGTGCACCCATATCCATGAAAGATGTGCACATAGCTAGGGAGGGCATCTAGGAATACCCAAGAAATACCATAAAAGCATAAACCCTAGGCAAAAGATGGCATCTTTTGACTTAGAACTACATTTTCAAGCAAGAACTAGTACATGCAATATAAGAGTAAGCAATAAACGTGTATAAAGTTATATAACTCACCTATAGGATGGAGATGAAGCTCCAAACAGTAAGGTAGCTCAAGGAAAGAAGGAACAAAACCCTATCTTGAGCACTCCACTCAGCCAAGCAAGCTCCTTCTCCAAAGAGAAAGCAAGAAAGAGATGTTATTCAAGCTCTAGCTTAAGATCCACTATGGAACACTATGGGTATGACCAAGAAGAAGAGAGGAGAAGGTGGGATAGAAAGGAAAAAGAAATAAGGAAGGTAGATCTCACTTACCTAGGCCAAGAAACCAAGAAAGGAAGCACCAAAGAACCTCAACTAGGGTAGATCCAAACCCTAGGTCCACATGCAAGCAGATTAGGAACCTTCTTCTACCTTGAGCTCCTTATTCTCCACCAGGAAAAGAGGAACGAGCTCCATGTAGAAAGGAAGAAGAAAGAGTGAGCAAGGTATGTAAATAACTTATTTGCATGGGAGGGGGAAGGTACATAAAGCTATGGGTGAGAGAGAAGAGAATGTTAAGGTGTCCAACCATGTTTGCCATGTGTCCCATGGCCAAAGGGTCACGTACATGCAAACTAGAAGGTCCATCGGTTGTGAGAGTCAGGAGAGACATAGAGTGTTGACTCCCAAGGTATCCATCTACCTCCCATAGTAGGGTGTAACATACTAGATCATGAACCCTACCCTAGAGGTTTGATCTTTTGGACTTAGCGAAACAACATTTAGTATAACCCTAATGAGATAATGCATGAACAAATCACCCTATTGTAACCCAATGTTTTCACATTAGATTTAGACCAATAATGGAACATAAAAATTGTCACATGGGGAATACATGATAATTCGAGCTTAATAATCACACATAAATATTTAGGCAAAGTTTTGAACATAATTAGATGGATAAAAATAATAATTATGATAAATGTGAGGATAATAGGCTCAAATATTAGCTATTCCATAACTCATTAAAGGAAACCCCAAAAGTGGAATCTAAGTAAAAAATCATGTTCCTTGGGTCCCAATTGCCTTGAGAGTCAAGTTTCACATTATTCACATAATAATAATTAATTTAATTCAATTTGGAAAGAGAAGATCTAAGTTTTCCCCAAAATATAAAATAAAATAATAAATGACTTCTAAAGAGGAAAATAATCTTGGATCGTAATCTACATAATAAGTATAGTCTTTGGCTGAATTTTCATTCAACTCAGAATATATTTGATTAAAGAATGAAATCAGGAGAGAGAAAGTGAGTAGAACCTTCAAAATATTAAATAAATGTATAAACAAATCCAAGATGTAAAATTAATGGCAAATTCGTATCCAACACATTAAATATGACTTGTGGGTGAAGTTTCATAAAATTTGGAGAATCTTAAAGTCATTAATGCATGAGGAAAGAGAAAATAAAATTTGATTTATTTAATATATTAAAAGTTCCCAAAATGTAGAACTAAGTGCATAATCAGAATCTACATGCTTTCATTAGTCTCCATGCAAAATTTTATCCAAATTGGGGTTTGTTTGGATCCTCTTAGGAGGAGAGAGAAAATAGGAAATTATTTTCATTACCACTTTAATCAGATTTCGATCTATATAAGTTCCTTATTTTTCTCTATCATGACTTGGTTTGATCTCAAGTTTGTCCTGGGCCATCCGATCCTTGATCCGACTATTGTGGGTCATCTCCTACCTTGGGTAGGAGACTGAGTCAGGTGTGTATAGGAATCACGATCCTCCAAGCCTCGAATCTTCCTCATTTCTCAATTATTTTTCACGATTTTTCTTTCATTGATTTCCTTTTTTGATTCCAAACAATTTGACCCCTTACACTAACCCTAACTCCCTATATATAGGAAACCCCCCAAAATGTGTTCCCCATTGATTTTCACGGTAGCTCATCCACCGCCTCCTGACCTCATGTAAGTTCTCCAAATTGGTCCTCGACTTCTTCCCAAATCTCCTCCATCATCAATTGGGCTGCTTCTTCCTCTAAGATCTTGAACCTACTCATTCTTGATCTTGGATGACTTCGAATTCCTCCCTGCCTCCTTGACTTTCTCAAGTGCAATCAACTCTATTGTAAGCTTCACTGAACTTCTCATCATCTTTCTCTGCATTTCCTTTTGCACGAGGCTTCATTTTCACCTCTGTCGGCAAAATTATCACTGAGCTTATGTAATGGCATTTTCGGTGGGATGTTTTTTATGTTTCCCTATCTGTAGATGTGCCCATTTTAGCATTAATGACTTCGGTTGATCGTTTCCTTCTATCGTTTTGCTTCGATTCATCGCTCATCTCTCTGAATTATTTTCCTAGTTTGCTCCTCTCTACTGCTCTCCAAGGCAGGACGATTCTTTCCCTGCCAGTCATCATAGTAAGAGAGCAGGGGCTCATTGACTCTACCTAACTCCTGTGAGGTCATCTGGATTGACTCCAGGGTGAGATAGGTAGTCGAGGTCAGGCTAGACTCACTGCTTGCTGCTACTATTCGACGGCCATGGCCGAAGTGCTGGAGGGATGAATACCTACTGTGAATGCCCTTCTCTGCCCTCCTATTTTCCTCTAGCCTTTTGTTTTTAGGGTCTGACTGGTTTGGTGTAACTGTGCCTTCCTGGGAATTTATTTTCCCAGAAATGAAATTGAGTTCCAGGAAAATAAGTTTCAGGTGAATGGTTTGAAACATGAGTTTTCCAGAAAATTGACTTCCATCGGATTGGTTTGTTGAAACGGTTTTAGGATTCAGGGACTACATCA
The DNA here is from genome assembly GCA_963693085.1 of Alisma plantago-aquatica. Classification (NCBI taxonomy): domain Eukaryota; kingdom Viridiplantae; phylum Streptophyta; class Magnoliopsida; order Alismatales; family Alismataceae; genus Alisma; species Alisma plantago-aquatica. The sequence continues at coordinate 587,050,957 of OY856414.1, forward strand.
ACATCTTCAATTTTTATGTCCACATTTTCATCACCTTCAGTCAAATCAACATGATCCTTTGAGTTTTGCCCGCCTTCGATCGGGCACAGTCAAAAAATAAGGTTCTTGTCGTGGACAGAGATGTTGAATACTGTTTGAGAAACCGAGAAGGTGTTGGCCATATACACAAACAACACTCCATATTGAACATAGGTCTGTCGACGAACTATCAGGCACAAGGCAGAACACAAGGTTCTTCTCGTAGATGGATATGTTGACCGAGAAAGTGCCGGCCAAGTACGAAAGGGCACTCCAGATACTACCAAGAACATACTGAGAACGTTGCCATGGCTCTACAAGACTATCGAAGCCATGGAAGACGCTTTGACGGTTGACCTTCTCCGGAGAGGCGCCTTGTGGAGCGGTCGCTGGAAAAAAATGAGGAACTACGGAGCGGGCGAGACGCGCTCGGAACTCATTTTCCGACTGTTTTTTTACGGAACCTGTTTTACAGAAGCGTAAATATATGGCTGGGAGTCAGGGGGAAATTAGGGAAATAGAATTCCGGACTTTCAGAAAACCAATCAGATAAAACTAAAAATGGAACTTGACTTCTGGTATTTTCAGGACAAATTACGTTAAACCACTCAGACCTTTAGCAGAAGGGCTTTTCATAATTTCACATGGTTTTTATTTCTTGTTTCTATGTCTACAGTTGCTGAAGTGTTTGAGTGGATGACCGAGTTGGCCAGCTCTGATTGGGCCAACTTAGACAACGTGGCCCTCTCCCTCTCTTTATTTTCCTCTCTCGATGCATATTGCTGACGTGGAATAATCAGATTGGCTGATTTTCAAAAATTCATAACTAATTATTTATAGCTCATAAAAATAAAATAATAAAAAATATGTTTTGAAATTAGAAAATTCTAATGGTACTGGTTTTGTTGCCAAAATCTAATGTTGTAAATATGTGATTCTAATGAATTTTTCTAAATAAGTAATAACTTGTAAAATTCATAATTAAATATCTATAAGTTAGAAAAATATAATAAAATATGTTTTGGGCTTCATATAATATAAACTAAAATATAGCATGGTTTTCATAACCTAATTCACACATTAAGAAAAAGGTGACTTTTAGGGTTTGTGAAATCAATGTAATTTTAACCTTAATTTCACATACATGATAATAGGTTCTTTGGAGACCTAGATTTGGATCTAGAAGTGATCTTGGACTGTTATACTCTATAGCGAGGTATGTTTACATCCCCTATTCTTCTTTATTGAGCAATAACCTATCTTTATCATTCTCTTGGTCCTATGGACAATAGCCTACACGTTATCTTGTTGTTTTAGAATTTATGCTTCATGTGAAGTATCTTATTTGTTGCTAATATTATGATCATATTTGACACTCTCTTGGAATATTTAATTATGCTTTGTTCATGTTGGAACTCTATATGATGACATGTGATGTTTTTTGCCCACTTGTGAGGTGGAAGTTTATGTTGTCCATTAGTATGAAGGAAACTTTTGTTTAATTTGACTATTCCTTTTTACTTGTCTCTCTATTAAACATGCTATGTGAATCAGTAGCACTAGAGTAGTGTATATGCATTGGTTTTTGGGAAGTATGCCCTTGTTATTATTGAGATGGAGGTGGTGGTGACCCATACCCAGGTTTCAGATTTTTTAGGCTTGTCCCAACTTATATATATTGGGAGTGGCAGTATGTCATCTCTATCACGTTTCAAGTTTGTGAGGCTTGGTCGCCTTTGTATTTATATTGTTCTAGGGCTATGTTTATCTCACATGCATGCAGGTTGATGATTGTGGGGTGTGTGCCCTACTTTCTTTATATGTGCTAGTATGGCACAATTTTATTTGTTTGGTTATGGCAAGTATCTCTTTTGTTGTTGTTCTTTTCTTTTATGCTCGATTGGGTAGTACTTTCTCTTTCATGGGAAGCCTTTTATATTTTTTGTCCTTTATTCTGTATATTGCTCAACTTTCCTATTCAGTATGCACATACCAGCTTTTGCTGATGTTTCCTTTTCTTCTCCTTTTTGTGGGGTATGCTTCCATCCCCAGGTTTTGATCAAGGAGAGGATAAACAAGGTGGACTTTGACAACAACCTTTGTAGCTGAGCTTTTGGGAGACTTGAAAGAGGTGGTTAGATGATCCTCAACTAGATCCTTATAGTTTCTTTTATAACTCACCCATGTGTGGTGTGGTGATGTAAAAAGATATCAAACTTTGTAATAGTTAGATATATTTCTTTTCTGTTGCTACTTATTGTGTTATAATACATACATGTTGAATGAATTGGTCATCATCCCTTTGGTGAAAAAAATTCATGTGGTGTTTGGTTCAAGGGATGTTTCCTTTTTATTTCTAGTAGGGAGTGGTTCCCCTCTGGGATCTCACACCTTATAACATGGTATCAGAGCCACTAGCAGTCGGTTATCTAACTATTTCAATCTTGTCTCCCGTAGTGTTTTTACCTTTATCATAGGATGCTTATACCTAGTACCCTTGCCTTGTGTAGGAAAAAACCCTCATGGCGGGAGATAACTCAACTCTTGACAACGTGCCCGGCTACAAGACACCCCATAACCCTAGGTTTTGGATGCCAAGGATGGATCCACCCTTTACCACACCGGTGACTCAAGGTACTTGTAACATCCCAAGATTTGAGACCTCGGATAAATGATCTTAAAAGGAATGATTGGACTACCCATATCACCAAGGTGCACCTCCTTTTCTGGGAGCCCATCACTAAAGAACTCCATAGTTAAGTGTGCTCAGCTTGGAGTAGTACTAGGATGGGTGACCACTCAGGAAGTTGACCCCGACTTGCATGTGAGTGAGGAGAAAGTGCAAAGTTAAGGCTAGTGGTGGTCTGTCGGGGTCAGTCGTCATTCTAAAACTCTACTACAGCCTTGGGCAGTGGGCCCTAGTGTAACAAATGGTACCAGAGCCAATTATCCTCCAGTAGGTGGGGCCCACATGGCAATGTGGCATGCCAGTCTTGAGTCGTGTGGTCCAGGCATGTTGGAAAGGGTTGTCCATGGTTGACATATCCACCCTTATGCTGGTATTTTGTAATCGGGAGCTGGGTGTCCATGGGCCATTCTGATTATACACTGAAATGGGAAAATATTATGAGGCCATATAGTTGAGCCTTGATGAGGATGTCAAGAATCTAAGTGGGGGAGATTGTAACATCCCAGGATTTGAGACCTCGGATAAATGATCTTATAAGGAATGATTGGACTACCCATATCACCAAGGTGCACCTCCTTTTCCGGGAGCCCATCACTAAAGAACTCCATAGTTATGCGTGCTCAGCTTGGAGTAGTACTAGGATGGGTGACCACTTGAGAAGTTGACCCCGACTTACATGTGAGTGAGGAAAAAGCACGTAGTTAAGGCTAGTGGTGGTCGGTAGGGCTAGTCATCATTCTGAAACTCTACTAGAGCCATGGGAAGTGGGCCCGGGTGTTACAGTATTCCTCCATCTGGAAGTGGACCATCAGTCGGTTAGGAGACCCCAGCCTCTGCTAGTATGGGCATAGTCATCTCTCTAGAGCAGGAGTTGGCCATGTTTCGATAATGTTTTTCCACTACCATGGCAGGGAAGATGGAAGACCCGTCTATACTTGAAAAGCCTAAAGCGTATTTCATTAAGGAATTCATGAACATGCAACCACCCTCCTTTAAGGGTGAAGGTGAAATAGAGATGGTCAATAAATCTAATGGTTGGGTGTTGGCCATAGAGAGGACTTTTGATGGTATGGCCTATCCTCCACACCAGAAGGTTAGGTTTGGTTCATATGTTTTGGATGGACTTTCTCGAGTTTGGTGGAACAGATTAGCAAGGACTCGTATATCTCTATCATGACATGAGAGAAGTTTTTAGTGCATTTCAGTGGGAAGTATATCTGCATTGCTACTTTGAAGAAAAAGGAAGTTGAGTTCTATAGTTTTAAGCAAGGATCAATGATTGTTTATGCTTATGTGCTAAAATTTCTGTTGCTTCAGAGATATGCTTCTATACTTAATGAAGAACGTAGAGATGACCTACATCTGCAAGGACTCAACTACAACGTGGGTCATGCTCTTATCCCACAACTACCTTTGACCTTTCAGCATATGGTTGATAAAGCTTTGGTTGTGGAGTCTTACCCAAGGTTTCAACCTAGATAGGTTGACAAGAAGAGGAAGCCCTCAAGAGATGAATAGAAAAGAGACAAGTGTGCTTAGTACAATGGGTACCATCCTCCAGGGGAGTATGGAAGACAAGTCTACAATTATACATCCATGGATCAAGTTTTGAGCTATGGAGAATGGTACCCTAGTGAGAGGGTACCCCACAAAGAGTGCTTGTAGAGAGCGGGCATACCACAAATATTGAATGATTAAGGGTTGAGAAGTTATAATAAGAAATTGCAAGTTTGATTATGTAAAAATAATTGTTGATATAGTTTATTATGTTGCTACACCTACATGCATATATTTTGTTTCCCCCACATACTCAGTATATTTCAATATGTTGACTGCATTTTTGTTTCACAATGTTTTCAGTTAAATTGCAATTAATATGAAAAGATGGGCATCCATAGAAGAAGGCACCAAAAGAAATATGATTAAAAATCTACTGGGGGATTTAGATAGTTAGATTCGTTTCATGTTGCATACACTAGTTTTCCATTATGTGTAACTCCCTAAAGGAGGTTCTATCTTCATATTATTATCAAACTCTTTTCCATTCAACGAAATTCCTAATTATTATCGGTAGCTTGCTAAACATTGATCATGTATTTATGATAATGGATATTGCCCTCTTGGTCCACCTTAATTGGGAATAACAGGGGGAGGGGTCGTTACACAAAAGGTCAAGTCCATGGATGAGAAGGCTAACATGGCACTAAGCCATGGGAGGGGAAGGTGGCGTAAGTCCACTGTAGGGACAAAAACCCTAGGAGAGGGCATTCTCAAATATTATGTAAAAAGGGGTTGAGAAGTTATAACAGAAAATGCATTTGACATATTTTTGTTACATAAAAATGATGAAAATATGAAACCCTCAATTCAACTTTAGGGTTGGTATCCTAGCATGGGTGGGTCAATCCAAGAATTGGAAAAGGATCTATGGGGGAGGCAAAGCCCTAAACTCGTGGGCTTGTGTTGTATCTAGAGAGCCTAACCTCCTCTTGTGAATCAAGAAGACACTCTAGAATAGGACTTTCCCTAGCAGGGTGAATTGACCAATCAGTTTGAGAATTGAGGTAACCTTAAATGTCCCCTAAAGATTGAAAAATTAAGTATACAAAGAATTAAAGAACATATATTAAGTATAATTCTTGAAACCAAGCATGTCATCTTTAAGGGACACTAAGAAGCCAAGCCTAGGAGGGAATGTTTCCATGGAGACCAAACCAGGAGGGAAAGCTACCATGAAGACCAAGCCCAGAAGGGAAGGTCATTAAGAAGCCAAGCCCATAAGGGAAGGTTGCTATGAAGGCCAAGCCCATGAGGGAATCTCGCTATGAGCCCAATTCCAAGGACATGAAGTAAATAATGTGCACCATAAGAGATGAAGAAAATCCTAGTTAAAGAATTACATAAGAAAATAATTTTCTCAAAATTGTTAGAATCGTGATATACCAATAAACCCTAGGTAGGGTAGAGCCCTAATTCAATCCTATAGTGAAATAGTGGGGATTAAAGATACATAAGACCCATGAGATTAGGAGGTGATCATACCCTAAATACATAAGAACATGGGGTCAAGAGATGGCCATCCATGTTAGCCCAAGGCCCATGGGTCAGAAGATTGGCCACCTTAATGAGTTCATGAGGCCCAAGGGGTAAATGTGAAGGGCACTCTATAAGTGCATAAGGTCTATGAGGCCAAGAGGATATCACTTTGGAGGTACATGTGCCCCTAGAGACCTTAAGGAAGTGACTAAGTCTAACAATACATGAGATTTAGATGTGAAGAATACAAGAGGTCATGTAACGATGATGATAAATATCAGAGGAAATAGTGCATAAACTCAAGGACTATGAGAGAATCACTTTCCATGTGAGAGCATGGAAGTTAAGAACATTGTGGGATTCAAGGTAATCTTGGTCTGGAACCTAAAACTAGAAATTTTAAGATAATGTGTTGATACACCCCATCTCTCTGCTTTTAGTATGGGATGAATTTTGTATTCGGGTTCTAGCCAAATGCTTGATTCATCTTATCATGAGTGAGAGAGAGATTGGGTGGACACGTGTTATGCTTAAATTAAAATATGAGAATGAATACCCTAAGTTGATTTTAAAACATGATCTAAGGATTGAGGTGTTACCTCACCCTTATATTAGAACAAATGAATAATAGGTTGGAAACCTAGGTGAAAAGGTAATGTAGTCACCAAGTAATAATATCATGCAGTATCATGAGGATATGGAAATACACTGAATTTGAATTTGGGTACCAACTTCTGTAATGTGAGGAATTTTCATATTGATAAAAAGTGTTAAAGATGAACTATATAAAGATATCCAAGAAGGATTTATAACCCTAAGGTTTGAAGTTTAGTTGAGTTATCATTCACCATAAGCTTACCAGTTTTGAATTTTGGGGACAAAGTTCTTTTTAAGGAGGGGTGAATGTACCCTCCAATTTTGTGAATTTTGAATTATATAAATATAAGGCTTTAATTGATAATCAAATTCCCTAAATGTAACTGATTAAATAATAAAGATATCCACTTTATGGCAAGGGTTCAACCCATAGCCCAAGTGAGGTCCATGAGATTATTTACTTTGCAAATAGATCCTTGCAGCACAAGTTTAATAAATAAAAGGATTTCATGCACAAATAATAATAATAGTGGCTTTGTGAATTGTTAGATAAATGAAAATATGGTATAATATATAAGTTTCTAAAAGATTCTAGGATAATTTGTAATTTAGATAATTAATAGAAGCAATTAGCTAACCATGTCTTGCAACAAAAATTTTAGGAATCAAATAATGATAATTTGGCATGGTTTTTGGAATACATAAAGATAACAAGGAAGCTAAGATAATTCAAGAATTTGAAGTAAAAGGACTTTCCATATGATGTGGGTAATTAATTTAGGGGAATACATAAAGGGAAAGTTTCTCATGTGAAATTTATACCAATAAATCCCGAAAATTAGATATAGATTGGGAAATACATTAGTGAGTTTCCCTCCAAGTTTTGTAGAAAAAGAATATTAATAGTAACCAGGGAAAATTGAGAAGGAAGAGGGGCCTACTTTCAACAATTACATGTGTTTTATTTAGGAAACCGAGTAAATGACTCCCTACTCTGGCTCTAGTTAGTGGTGCCCCCATTGATGTGTCACACCTAGCATGACCCTTGGATCTAGGATCTGATGATGCCTAGATCATCCCATACCTTTGGCCTAAATAGGAAACTAGGCAATAGTAAATGCTTGCCTTTGGTCTCCCTCTCTCTCTCATCAATCCTTAATAGCATCTAAAAATACTTCCATCCAAATTGTGTGATAAAACCTAGCCTGCCTATCCTTAATTTTACCTAGTTTTCGAAGGGATTAGGACTTTCCCCAAATCTCTATTTGGAGATGGAAATGTCTCTTGAAGCCAATCTATCTCCCTCCCTACCTTGTGCCTATAAAAGGCTCCAGGCCCTTACCCGTGGGACCAGAACATAAGATATAAAAACCCAGGAGCAGTCAAAGTCCTTCTCTAGGTCCTCCATGCATGAAGGGTGATGGTGGTGTTGTTGATAGGTCTAGGTTGTCGGAGTAGCAGCTCCACATAGAGATTGAGTCAGGGCAGGAAATGGGTGGAAAACCTAGGAGCGGTTTGTGGAGGATGTCATGGTGTAGGAACAAGCACGGAGGGTGGAGGGATGATGAATAATCATTGGGTGGTGGTGTTCTGTCTCATGCAAAGAAACAAAGCATCTGTGTGTGGATGCATGTGGGGAAGAAGGAGGAGGCGGACGAATCCGGGTTGATGAGATAAATGGATCTAAGGAAGGATCCACAAGCAAAGGAAAGAAAGGTGATAAACAAAAGACATATATCATTGACATGGCAGTTGCTCATTGGCTCTTTTCTATTTAAAAGTAAAAAAAAGGTAGTAAACAATTGGATAGTTGAAATAGGGAAAAATATACATCATAGTGATCATAAAAATGAGGGGAACACGAATAAAATGGATTCAATGTCTGATTCTCATTGTAATTCAAAAAGTAGGGCTAATGCATGTTTGAGTCGTTATTAGGATATGGAAACCCTAGAATTGATGATTAACATGTTGATCAAATTTAAAAAAAATTGCATTATAATATGGTGTTGGTTAATATAATGACAATCTAAGGTAATTATAATGATGAATACTCAGGGTTTCTAAAGTGGATGATCATGCATATCGATAATTAGGGTTTTGAAACCAAAGATCATAACTTACAATAATCTTAATGAACTTAAGTTGATCTAGGCATTCATAATGAAAGGATACGATGGATCTAATAACTAGAGTTTTACCTAATGTTTAATATGCAATGGAATTAGGGTTTGTACCCTTATTCTTTTTCCAAACTTGAAGACAACCCTAAACCCTATATTAGGACCCAAGGGTTTAGTCTGAATAATATGATGGTCACACTTTAGGATTTGCATACATGCATTGCATTTCTTGGATTCTCTTTGCTTTCTTGATTGGATGATATGCTTAAAGTATGACAGTATGATCTACATGGTTCTACCTTGAGGTACGTGGTTATGATTATAAATAGTCACATGTATCGATTGTTGATGTTTGTCGAGGATTTCTTGAATATTGTTGAGATAAATTGATGGACCCAACTTCTATCCAAGGTCATTGGTCACCGCACCAAGCATTTTCTAAAAACTAGATTTCCCCAGTCTAATCTAGTTTTGTCCCAGGACAAAGAATATGGTATAATATTGCACTTGTTCATGAGATTATCCACTATATGGAATCTAAACACAGACGTGAACACCGACTTTCTATCAAGTTGGACTTCGTGAAGGCCTTCGATAAGCTGACATGGCCCTTCATCGCTAACACTCTCTAGAGAACATCAATTCTGGTCAACCTTATTAACATCATTATACAGATCCTCACCTCTGAGAAGACATCCATTCTCGAGAATGGGGATACAATTGGCTCCTTTTCAACTTTGTGTCGAGTGAAGCAAGAGGACCCCTTGTCCCCTTATCTCTTTATTCTTTGATTGGAGAGATTCAGTCAGTTAATATAAAAGGAAACCAAATGTGGAAGATGGAAGCCAGTTGTTCTCACTAGATAGAAAATCCCCTTCATCCATGTGAGTTCTATTGATGACATCTTATTATTTGGTGAGGCTTCGACTCAACAGGTCACAATAATTGATAATTTCTTAAAACACTTTAGCTCCGCCTCTAGCTAATTCCTCTCACATGGGAAGTGCACAATCTTCTTCTTTGTTAACGCCCCAAGGGCCCCAAGAACACAAATTTGTAAGAAATTGCAAATTCAGGAAACACAAAATCTTGGTTGACATTTGGGAGTGCCAATTATTTACAAAAGGAAGATCAAGGAACATTATCAATTTCTTCTTGAAAAGATCCATGTGCATATCTATTCCTAGAAGAACAAGCTTATATCCTTAGCGGGGTGTGTTACCTTGGCCAAGTCCGTCCTTCTATCCCATACTTTCTATACAATGTAGGCGACCCAGATCCCATTATCCTACTGTGACAAGATCGATCAATTGATTCACAATTTCATTTGGAATGACTCTTCACCAACTAGGACAATGAACCTCATCACTTGGAAACACATCACCAGACCTATACCTAAGGGAGGTCTCAGAGTAAAGAAATTCACTATTCTATTATCCTCAAGATGGCATGGGCATTCCTCCATAAGGTACCCATCCCCTAGATCCTTCTGATGCATGCAAAATATATGAACCAGGGCTCCTGTAATGCTATGGGTTCCCATATTTGGCACAACATCAAGAGCTTGATTCCCTTTCACCAAATAAATTCAAGGAAGATACTCATCTTTGGCCGAGATACAGAGGTGTGGTATGAGGCTTGGGTGGACAAGGGTCAGAAACCCATCATCAAACCATAATGCAGGATTCTGGATGAAATTAAGGACCTTCACATAGAGTTCCTAGTTATAGACAACGGGTATGGGACTCTAATCTCCTACACTACTAGTTCACTGAGTCCACAACCAGCACAATTCTCCACATGCCAACACCCCATCACACATATGGTGACGAAGGTTTGGTCTGGCTTCACTCCAAAAATGGCACCTTCACTTCTAGTGTAGCATATAAAATCCTTAATAGCACCATGTCCAACAATGACAACCTTCACTGTGAGGTTATTTGGGCTCTTCCTAGCTCACAAAGAATAAAGACCCATCTCTGGATTGCCTATAGGAATCGGATTCTCACAAATTGTTTGATATTCAAGAGGTAGATGTCCCTAGATAATATATTCTCTAGATGTAAACAAGCTGAGGAATTGACCCTTCATGTCTTACGTGATTGTACTAGGGCTAAACAAACTTGGCAATTAATGATTCCTTTGGAAGAAATGACTTCTTCACCATCGACTAACCAATAGAGTGGATCATTTATAACATCAAATCGCTAAAAAACACAGTCGGTTGGAGGTGTGTGTTCACTATAACATGTTGGTTCATATGGAAGGACATGAACTCTTCCATCTTTAAAGGAATCTCTCAACCTCTATCAATCCTTGCACTCTCCTATCGGGTCCAACAGACCTCTGTCTCCTGAGCCTTCCAACCGCAACCAAGGATGGTACCTGCTATCACTCCATCATCATCTAGCATCATCACAATCACCCCTAATTAGTTCTTCATGCATGTGGATGTAGCTATGGATTGCAAACACCACCACAAATCTACAGCTTGGATTTTCATAAATCACAATGGCCATTGGTGAGGAGGCTTAGCCTCATCTATGGAAGGCTTAAGCCCCACCGATGGGGAATTTTTTGCTATCTTAGATGGTTTATCCTATGCCCTAGATAGTATGACACCACTTGGAGTCATCATCAGTGATTCCAACAAATTTTTCGAGTGGGAGAACAACAGATTGGACCCCCCCCCCCAATAAGAACAGGCTAGCGATGGAAGTGATTTGAATTATAAGGTAGAAGGTCATCAATCTAAAATTATACCATAGGAAGAGGAACCAAAAACAATCTAGCAGACCAACAAGCCAAGCATTGTCTAAAGCATCCAGTTCAGATGACAGTTTGGAGTACATGTCTGACCTTCCTACTCAATAGTTGTCAGGAGGATCCCCTCAAGTTTTCTGATTTGTTTCATGTTAGTCCTAGCAACAGTCTTCCCTAAACAGGACTTGTACTAGCTCTCTATTTTCAAAAAAAATGCCACTATTGAGTATCACATAAAGGAGGATATCATATTCCGAACCCAAGGATGACATGTATCAAGGGGTGATGGACACGAGTCTTGGAAGGGACATTAATCACACCCAAGATAACATATCATTTTTGGGTTAGAATATGTAATGAAAACTCTAGCTCTTATTTGCAAGTATTTGATTGCTTATATGTTGTTACATGTTTGCATGCACCCCACGCACATAGTATAGCAATATATTGGATCACATTTTGTTTTGCGCCATTTTATGTAAATGCAATATATGAAGATATCAAGAAATGATGAAGCAAGTGAGCTTAGCTGAAGACATTAAAGATAGGTAAAGGAGGATTTATTAGATACTTATTATCATATGTAATAGTTCTCATGCAAAAAATGCATGTAACTTCTTCGAGGAGCATCATAATACATCTTGTAACAATATTTATGAATTAATGGAAATTATTTGCTAATATTTGTTATTTGGATAAAATTTGAATCTTAGGAATTTTAGGTAATGGATCTCAACTTTAAGGTCCATCCTTAATTGGGGGATCCAGAAAAGTGAGGTCGTGACACTTCTCCATAGCATCTGGATGACCTTGATCATTAGAAACATGCATGTTCTGTTGATTGCTTGGGACAAGGAGAAGTTTTCCTTTCTGGTTGTAGGGTTTCTACCTTGTACTTTATTTGTTTCCTTAATTAAAGTTATTGTGATACTAACCAGGGTTGAAGTTGTTGTTGCGATATTTTTGATTCCTGATAGAAACCAAAAGGACCCAAACTTGGTTTGATTTGGTCCTTGCTTGAGTTCATGTGTATTCTCTGCTCTGTCTGGGTTTTCATAATGGAATATTGGATGGTGTCTCAATCATTGGGGGTCATAATAACCCTATCTCAAAATAGAATTGACATAATTGACTTCTCCAATGACTAAGGTGGTGTTTAATTGAGGCTGGTGCATGTTTAGTGTGGCTTGGTAGAGGTTATCGCACTACAGACTTGGGTGTCCCTTGATGATTGCAAAGTCATCACCTTTTTTCTACACCTTTTTTATCTTTATTTGATAATAAATCATTGACTAATTGATAGATTTAACATTAATCCTCTTAACTAACCCTTCTTACCTAAATTGGAATTTTTAGTTAATTTTCATGCGTTTTGTTGGAAAATATTGACATTACTTCAAAGACCCATAAGACTGAAGATTCAGATGCTTCATTCAGCCTTCCAACTGACTGATTTATCTCACTAAATGATCAACTCAGTAGCATAAAATAATGCATGTCTATAACTTCAGCTCACTCCATGAGATGATCGTTTCATCTACACAAGGGGCCACATTCTAGATCCTAATCGGCCTTTTCATAGTGCCAATCCACAACTCAAGTCATATGCCAAACTGAGCGTTTCATTTGGCCAACCGGTCAACTCAAAAATCAAGTAAGCATTTCAAGATTCTAAATAGCCAACTCACTCCATTCAGTGACCAAAATACTTGGTCAAATGACGTTGCCACCCCTTTGAATAGGCTTTTGACCTCTTCCTTAGACCCGTGATTCCCAGGACCCGAGTCAGAAAATTCAGTTGGTGAACTATTTGGTTCATAACTGGCAATCCAGATTCTCCAACAGCCGTCGGCCACTCTTTTCTCCCCCTCTTCAGGGTTTCCTCCCCCTCCTTTCCCTATAGAAGGAGGAGGGACTCCAAAAACAAAGGATATTCCTTATTATCTAGTTTTTTGTTCTATTATTTACATTATGTATGAGTAGTTCCATACTGGGGCATGGGGGATAGCCCCATAGCCAACTTTTACTCAATGTAACCAATTCTAGTTATTTCAATAAAAAGATGTTTCCCATCTATTCCATGTGATTTTTGGATAAATTGATATATTCTTGGGGATTGATTTGACCAAGGAAATTTATAAGAAGGAAACTACAACCCCTTGATTGTGATTGTCATCATTTCATATACTTGATATTATACTTATTTCTTTATTAAAAGGATTATACTCATGTGTGGGGTGTCGAGACACTGAGTTCCCACAAGAAAGAACTCACGATCTCTTGACGAGACTCGTTGATAGATTTCTCGATCCTTTTGGTTGTTTAACTTATTTGTTAAAGTCTATGGAGATGTGACCATCTGACCCATAAAATTGAACGTCGCTTTGGGATTCACATATTTGTCATGAAACCTCAAATAGAAATGGTAGGTGATTGGATGATAATCTGCAAGTGTTGGGACAAACAGGTTTGTGGGAAGTCCAATCTTTCTGAGACTTATGCCTCAAAATGGCATAATCCAACATAGTCCTAATTTTCTTATTGATTTTCAAGAATCAACTTGTTGAAAAGAAGTACAATTATTGGTGGTGATCCCCTGGACCCCTAGTCTTTTTATTATTTGATCTTGATTTGTTATTCACGTACTTTATTTCTATTCTTAGCATAAATAAACTTTCAAAAATCAAATTTTACTTTCCAATTCCCTCGTGGTCAATTTGGATTTCAACCTTTTTCTGCTGTCCTTTAGGATTTGATACCTTACTACCATAAGGTTAAACTCTAGGACTTTACCTAGTGTTTGGTGTGCAAAATGACACACATCAAATTGGCACCATTTTCGGGGACAACACATGTTGTTTTATGAATATTGATCGCTTGTGTATATTTTGGATTCTTTCTTTTCATAATTTTAGTTTGGTTCTATTATTTTTAGCTTGTTTCATAATTTTGTTCCTGTTTTATAATTTTTTTGACTTGTTCCGTAATTTTGTTCCTTCTTCTAGTTTATTTTATAATTTTAATTTGTTCCATGATTTTTAGTTCTCTTATAATCTCTTAGTTTACTTTCATAATTCGTAGTCTTATTCCATAATTTCCTTTCTTAGATTTTTGTAAATTTTTTTCCTACTGAGACCCATTCTGATAGTTTATCTCCTCCTTCTTTCGAGTTTTCATTCAAGTAGTACTACTTCCCTAATTTTTTTTCGTAATTTATAGTTCCCTTTAAATTGTTTTTTGTTTTATTTTTCTTGGACATTTTCTTCTCCTTTTCTCAAGTGTCAACAGAGTACGTGATGTTCCCAAAGCATTGCTAATACCCCCTTTCTCCTATGATATTGAGATTGACAAGACCTTCCACCATCTAAATAAATCCCATCAATTTAGGATGAATTAAGAAGAAGTCCAAAGGTGGATTGATGAGGCTTTAGCCACATAGAGAGTGGCTATGGAAGCACAAGCCATGGCTTGAAGAGAATCCAAGCAACAAAGACAACTTAAGGAATTTTTAGTCCCTAGGAGTGCTCATTGACATCTTGTTATTCCTCTTGAAATTACTGCTCCACACTTCAAGATCCGTATGCAATGGATCTATCTCCTCTGAGGCAACCCATTTGCTGGAAAATGGGAGAAAATAGTCACGACCACCTTCAAAAATTCATTGACTTATGTTCCTTGTATAAGTTACTTGGCATTACTGATGTTTCCTTTAGACTTTGATTGTTCAAATACTCTCTCATCGACCAAGAAACGAGTTGGTATAACTCTCTAAAAGGAAATCCCATCACCACGTGCGATGCTCTTTAAGAAAATTTCTTGAAAAGTACTAACCCCATCCCTAACCTACACCATCAGGGGTGAAATCACTATATTCATCATGGTCCCTAGTGAGACCTTGAGAGAAGCATGGGAATGATTCAAGGAACTTCTTTGTCTTTGCCCACACTGCAATATACCCAAGGATCAATTGATTGAGATATTCTATCGTGGTGTAGATGACAACACCAAAGACTTTCTAGACACATCCTCTGGAGGGAACTTCATGTTCCAAAATATGAAGAGTGTCTAGGTAGTTGTCCAGTGAAGTGTTGAAACCCAAGATAAATCTAACTAAGGAGGAGTCCTCAAGGTAGAAAATATCGAAGATAACTCCGAGCTGAATTCAATTGTGAGGAGTATCAAGATGATTGTTTCGAGACACTGCATGTTATAATCCTCTATTAAAGAATATGAAAGAGGACCACCTCAGCAATAATCTGAAGATGTGAATTCTATTTACAACATTGCTAATCAAGCAAAAAATCAACAGGCTAGAAGCCACCCCATTTATCAATATAACAATTAAGCAAACTCTAAAATCAAGGCAACTATATGGAGCAACAACTCCATAATATGCATCAAGCTCCCCGGCCTCATGTTAATGAGAGGATTTTTTCTATAGAAAGAAGTATGCAGGCTATGATGGTCATCAAGCAGGTAATGCTCGACAACCAAAAGATGATGTTTGACAACTAGCAAGCTCAAATGTCTTGTTAGACTTTAGTCATGTACCTCCCATGAGAGCTCTCATAGGAGAACATGAGCTGATCCCCAAGCACCCAGAACAAGTCAAGGTTGTAACGAATCGATCCAGACTTTCTACTTCACAAAAAGCAAATCCCTTCCCCACAATCTCTAACCCAGAGGATGATGATGAAGTTATTGATGCTCCATCACTAGCATCATCCGACCCACAAGAAGACATCCCTTTCTATAAGCTATGTATACCCTTTGTTGTGGCTTAAAATGACCCAGTTGGACGTTCAGCTCAACAAGTTCAAGGAAACCATGAGGAAGTTATTCATCAATATTCCTCTTTTTGACGCCAGGACATAAATGCCCGAGTGGACAAAATTCTTCAAGGCCCTATTGAACCGCAAGTATAATACTGAGGAATCTGAAATGGTAAAGCTAGACAGAACCACGTCGGACGTCATCCAAAGCAATATGTTTTGCAAACAAAAATACTTAGGATCCTTTGGGATTACATGTTCCATCAACAATTCTTCTAGCCATTTGGGGCTAGTTGATCTTGGAGCAAGCATCTCTATCATTCATGTTATAACCCGTTCCTAGCTTTGCTGGCAATCCTACAGATTTAAGATAATCTTAATGTTATCATGTTTTTGTTAGTAATATTTTATCTTATGATTTATATTAACTTTGGTAACCTTAAATACTTGTTTGGGAAACTCAAAATCATGACTTGAGCATACTATAAATATATCATTTGCAGTAATATAGCATTAACCCATAAATATATGTAAGAAGAGAGTTAATGACATTGGAGGAAATAATTAATAAATAATTTTATCTGAGAATATTATCAAAATAATATTGTAGGATTGTAGAGAATTCAATTATGAATCCAACAAAAAAATAATAAACCAAATTGGAGTTAAAATGAGAGAGTTATGCCCTTTTTAGTAAACATGTAAGGAGTATCGCGACCATGACGTTGTGTCGTATGCCGCGACCGCGATGCTCTGTCGTGTGCTATGACCATGACGCTGTGACGTGACCGCGACGCTAGTGTCACAACTGTGACAGATGATGTCCATGACAGCCAATCATAAAATGATCATATCTTGAGCTATACTTATCCGTTTTCAATGAAGCAAAGTGTGTTAGAACTGCAATTCAATAATATATCATCTCAGAGTTTTTGCTTAATGAGAGGGCAACCTAAAAGAAAATTTCTCGGTGATTTTTGGTGAAGAATGTGAAGAACAACGGAAATATAAGGGGGTTGCCATAGATTCGACTTGGTAAGTAGTTTTAACCATTGATTCTTCCTTCTCTTTATTTCTCCTTACTCGGAATCCCAAATCTAGCGAATTTGAGGTTTGGGTTAACCTCTGATCTTCATATTCTACCTATAGCAGACCTCATTTAAGGTTGAAAGGAAGAAGAAACTGCTAATTTTCTAGGGTTTTGATCTAGATTCGAGATATTCATAGATGGGTTGTGTTTTTAAGGTGTTTCCATGCCTTAGGGTGAGTGGGTACTCCCTTTAAATAGTACATTACATGAAAATTATTTAAACCATCAACAATCTTCAATTTCTTAGTATGCGACTACAAATCCTAAATTGTCATTTTGATCTAGTTTTTACAAAATGATATGAAATGGATTCTTACTCTGTTTTGATGAATTTTAGATGATAAAGTCATATTAGAAATAGATACAATCAATCTTAATGAGAATTCCCTAAGTATTTGTTGAGGTTATAAGAGTAAAAGTGAAATTTAGGGTTTTCAACTATGATTGAAATTGTTGTATAATTAAAAAATAAATTTGTCTATCTGAATCTCATTGATTATGAATGATTATGTATCTGAATGCATAGTACATACATGTCAGATACTATCTTGAATTTTGTATGATGTGAATAATGCTTGCTTGATATTTTAGTAAAGAGGGTGAAACCCTAGATGAGTGGAAAGTTGGAAATTTGTGAATAGATAATGTGAAATCCATTTGAAGTGCTTTTCTTGACATCATAGATTGTATTTAGTCAATGTTATTCTTGATGCATTATATCTCAGTGAATGGTGTGGAAACCTTAATTTATCTCAATTCAAAGATTTAATACATATGTTGATTGTATATGACTTGTTGAAAGCGATTTGTATTCACTAAATGTTGATGACACATTAAATCCTTATGCCAGTTTTGTTATTAGTGAATGAGGTAAATGAAACCCTAAGGTAGGGGTGAGAAAATCTCGGTCCAGACCGCAAAACCGGACCGGACCGCTCAATTCGGTCCGGTTCGGTCCGGTCCATTTCAACTTCGGTCCGGTCCGCGGTCCAATAAATTCGATAAATTCGGTCTTCGGTCCGGTCCGGTCCGGTCTGGTCCAAAACCGGTCCGGTCCGGTCCGGACCGCAGACTAACTTTTATATAAAATCCATATATATTTGAAGGTGTATTCTATAATAACTACAAATAAAGTACATATATAAGTACTACTAGTATAAATGTTTGATACTAAAGTTTTATAATTGTTAGAAGTGACTAAGATTATCAACTTTGTATAATTAAATAAGTTGTAAAACATCTAAAAAAGGCTGATTGCGGTCCAAACGGTCCGGTCCGGTCCGGTCCGGTCCGCGGTCAAAACGGTCCGGTCCCGGTCCGGTCCGACCACCAAACGGTCCGGTCAACGGTCCAAAAATTATTGATTTTCGGTCCTCGGTCCGGTCCGGTCCGGTCCGGTTTTGGACCGATGCTCACCCCTACCCTAAGGATTGGGTGTTCAATGAATCATGTATTGTGATATCAATGTTCTCAGTATGAGATGTGGTGATGCTTAATAGTTCAATTTTGGTAAATGTTATCAAATGATATATGAAAAGAATGGTTTACAAACATAAAGTAAGATGTGATGATTGAATTGTGAATTTAAAGAGTGAATCAGACATTTAGATGCCCTAAACACTATAGAATCGTCACATGATGAGGCATGCACTATGGGGAGGAAATAGTTTCCTGACTGGAGGTAGTCCAGATCGAGGCAAGTTGGAGCACACTAATAGGGTGTGGGGGTCTTGACCAGTAGGGCAGACTCCTTACAGTTGTGTGGTACCCAACACCAACTGGGAATGTCGGTGGTACCTATATTACATGTTGTAGTGATATGTGGTCAGTAGGTCCACTGATGCACATTGAGCATGAGGGCTTTGACTCACTTCCTGAGTACCCAGGTTGAGAGGTGGAGTTTGAGATATCTGGCCGCTCCCATTAGCCACCCAGAGGAAGATGTGTCGAGGCCCACTACAGATGGGGTCTTACTTGAGAGATAGTCTTAGGAACCTGGGCATGCTTCTAATCCTTGTACAGTGAGATTGTAGCTTGTTGTGATTCTTTCATATGTTGTGGTACACCTCATGTGGGTTCAGGGCATAATAAGATGAATGAGAGGTTAAACAAGCGTGCGATGTTATTCAATTATTCTTTGTATGATTATGAATTATTAGTTCTCTTTATGATCAATCAAGCATGTTCATATATTGATTCACTTGTAGACATCTAGAGTATCTTATCATATTTATGTTTATATAAAATTAGTCTCTTTAAAGCTTATAGCTATTTTAATTGATATCAGTTGCTCGACAATATATATGTAATTATATAAGTGTTTTAAACTATTTCTACGAAGTACTCATTCACTGAGCGAGTGGGCTCACCACTCTATTCACAATTTTTAGGGAAACCACATGGACTGAAGATGGCATTGCATCAGTGTAGATCTTCCACAGGAGTTAATTATGAGATTAGTTTAGTTCAGTCAGTCCCTGTCACGCTAGGTCCTTGTATAGATGTGAGAGAGTTGTAAATGATGTTTTGTATCTAGTTTCCTTAATAAGAGAGAATGTATATGATTATCATGTCGTATGTACATGGAAGTGTGAGAAACAAAATGAATGTATGGATGTGTATCATTAATGTTGAGATCATATTAGAGTAATCAAAGTTTAATTCTCTTGTAAAGTTTGTTTATGTGATTGGATGCAAGAAAACAAAGAGTTTGAAATGAAATAAAAGAAGAAGAAAAGTTGGAAGTGAACTTTGTATTAAGTATAATCCTCAAACTTATGCCCTAATATCATGACTAGTGGTAATAGTGGGATGCGGGTGTAACAATTCCCCTAAGCATGTGTAGGAGATTTGGTCTCACCGGTGCTCGACCCACCCATATGAGCATTCAGTTGGACGATTCTTCCATTACTAGTTCATTCAAGATTATTGATGATGTACCTATTAAAGTCAGAAAACTTTACATCCCATGCAACTTTGTGGTACTAGATATAAAGGAAGATCATGGTTGTGCACTTATCTTTGTCAAATCCATTCCTCACCACTACTAAGACACTCATTAACGTTGAGGCATGACTTCTCACCATATGAGTGGGAACTAAATTCATCAACTTCCAAGCCTCTAGAGGTAGCATGAAGTATACCAAAGAAGAAGAAGTATGCTTCCTACATAGACGAGTTCAACTAGATACAGTAGTGCTCCCTCAACTCTAAAATCCCACCTATGATTGAATCCCGAGTCTCTCTAGTGGACAACCAAGTTGTAATGCAGATTGAAGCCACACCAACCAATCCCATGATAGTGGATATCTCGCTTCCCACTGTAAGAGAGTGAAATTACCCCTTTACTAAAAATTTGAAGAATAAAACATCCATTCTAAACATACTCAAAAGGTATGCTGCAATAGGTGTAAATTTTTCAAATCTTTATATAACGGTATACAAAAGACCAAAGAGTATAAAGTGGAATAAAGGTTTCATGACTATAGTCAATTTTACAAAAAGATACAACATCATCTCCCATATAGGTTTTACATGAATATTACAACAGAAGGATCTAGATAGAGGGAAATCTAGACCATATCAAGTTTGTCTCCAAACATCAACTACCTGAGTCAGGTCCACACTAAAAGCCATGTACTCCTTATCCTAATCCTAGGCTAGTCCTCTGTGCTCCTGCTACGCACTCTGATACTAGGCCTGGGTGGTTGGGATCACCTAGAAAGAGAAAGAAAACAAGGTATGTGTCAAAATAGTGAACAATGATAAAAGAAAAAGTGTTAACATGGAAATAAAGGCTAAGATTTCATCATAAGATGAAGATGGTCAAGAGTATGAGGCATAATCAAATAGATGCTTGTCATAACAAGAAAATAGTAAAGATTTTGCATGCATGATTAATATTGACTACCTTAACTAAGTAGGGTTAAGACACCTACCCAACCTCAACCGAATAGGTGAGGGAGAGTAACACATTCCAGTCACCTACAAAATATTTTATATTGGGGAGAGTAACACATTCCCCTGGGCAAAATAGAACATGCCCTG
Organism: Alisma plantago-aquatica; assembly: GCA_963693085.1. Lineage (NCBI taxonomy): Eukaryota > Viridiplantae > Streptophyta > Magnoliopsida > Alismatales > Alismataceae > Alisma > Alisma plantago-aquatica. Next base: position 587,072,092 of record OY856414.1, read on the forward strand.
TCCATGGGTGGTTGTACAAAAGTACCACTACATTAGTTAAATAGTCTAATAAAATCAAAATGCTAAAGAGAAACTATGGCAAGTAGAAGCATCAAATATTTGAAATATGGCAGTGGGGTACAAGACCCAAGAAATAGAATATCAATACTAATTTTGAGGAAAGTATAGCAAAAGAAGCAATAATAGGAGAATTGGGGTTCAATCAATGCCTCATTAAGGAAATTAGGATTTTTGCTTACAATTGTCCAAGGTTAAGGTGTAAGGATGCACATACCTCTCTTACTGAGTTCAATTATCAACTTTCACCACTTTTAGATGATCTAAGTTCAACCTTTTCCTATTTCAAGTTATTCGCATGCATTAGGGTTTTCAAATCCATATAAGTGTATTGAAACCCTAATTCTAGACCTTTTTAGCAAAACTCAAATTTTGACACTGAAAATCTCACAAATCAATTTATTAGGTCTCCTGATCAAGAAAATATATTTTTATGTTAATTTTGGAGTTAATATGTTAAAGTTATATTTTATGGATTTTAAGTATTAAATTCATACTTCAAAAATCATCCTTTAGAAAACATGGAAATCGAACCTTGAAACTATTTTTATTAGAAAGAACACATTTTTCGATTCCAAAACATTTTTTTACTTAATTTTTGGACAAGTAGATTAAAAGATATGATCTTTAGAATCTTGGCCAATCAGAATAATCAGAAAATCCAACTAAGTAGAGAAAATCTAGTCAGCAGTCAATCCTTTCTAGGTTGGCCCAATCTTGGGTCGCCAACTCACCTCGTCAACAATAAGCGAGGCTTTTATCCAAAGAAGCACAAACACATGTGAAAAGATGACATTGCCCTTAAGATAAAAATGAAACAAGAATGGAAACAAAGGGCAGAGAAGTAAAACAACCATCAATTATCTTCTCCATTGTTCAGAATTTCACAAACAATGACACAACAGCTAAAGCTCCCAATTCCTAAACCAAAACTGGATCTTTACTAAGAAAGTCGAGAAACCCGCATGGACATTATGTCCTGCTTGACCTGGCGATCTCACCGACCCTAGACTTAGGTTGGGTGGTTATCGGATAAACCTCAAGCTAATTGCAGAGCGACAGTGAAGAAGAACAAAAGGGGGGAAATTAAGGAAATAAGCTTTACCATGAATTAGAAGGAAGTAAAGAGAAGGATGGCTTCAAAGGATCGTCATGAAGCTTTGTGGGTGGCTAGCAGGTCTCTTGAAGGTCAGATACTCGATGATGACCCATAGCGGCACCCTGAGGCTAGAAGTAGTAGATGGAATGTGAGGTAGTGAGCTTCGAGTCAAATGATGTTGAACCAGCACCAGAGAATCACTTTAGGTGAAGTGGCGAACACCGAGAACCATTTTTCAACAGGTTCGGTCGTCTGAGTTGAGAGAAGATGGAGAAGAAGGGCCGAAATAGGGGAGCGATGGAGTATGGAGAGTGGCTAGTACTGATTGGAGATGAGGCCCCAGAACCCTATTACTTATAGGGTCAATGGATTCACAGAGGAATAAGGAAGGGTGGGGAGAAAGAAATGCAGCCAGAAATAGAAAGGAAGGAGAGGAAACTGAGAAAAGAAATCAGAGAGGGAACCTATTCGGCACTTGAGAAAAGGAGAAAAGAGCAGAGGCAGGAGAGAGTACAGAGATTGTATGATTAGAAATCCAACAACCCACGTCAACAAAGCCACATGACAAGGAAAAATAAGTGGAACTTTAGGAAAATAAAACACATTGATAAAATAACTAGAATATTAGGTATTTCTAATATGTTTTATTTTCCTAATTTATTTGAGGGCCCAAAAAAAGAGCAAATAAATCCAAATTTTGCACCTAGACTAGTTTGGACATGTAAAATCCGAATATAGCATTAGTTTTATCTTTTGAAGACTCTAAGTATTTTATTTAATTCTTTTGAAGTAAATCACATTTTTTCTTTCATGAAACATTAGAAACATCTAGAAATCATCAATTAATGTGAAACTTCAACTTAAAGAAAACTAAAACATATGGAACATGAATTTACCATTAATTTTATCCTTTGGGCTTTATTTCTATTTTGGGCCTTATTTACATTTTCTCTCTCTTAATCTACACATTTACATCAAACATTTTCCAAAATAAATGAAAAATCACCTGAAGGCAAATTTTAATGTGTAGATTATGAATCTAAGATTACTTTACACTTTTGGAGTCATTAAGTATTCTATTTCATATTTTTAGGAAAACTCATCTTTTCTACTCAAAATAAAAGAGATATAGTTAGTATTATTCTAAAATTATGAAACTTAACCTCCAAGCCAAACCAAATCTAAGGAAAATGAATTTTAAGTTATCTTTAACCAATTAGTCTTACTTTTATGAATTTTGACTTATTATCCAATATTACTGTTGGGAAATAAGGCTACAGAGAAGGAAGCGGAAACAAAAATTTCTCTACCTTATTCCCCTTAATCAGCATATCGTGTCAATAAATATAATACATGAAGGATGGTTTCGAGGATATACCTGGTCCTAGAGAAAGTACAACAATAGTCCTTGTTGTCATTGATGTGCAACTGTCTTGGATGGTGTTTGTGCAGCCCCTTGTTGCACTAGAACTCGTCTAACTACTCTGATATGCACCTCAGGAAATAGGGCAGATGCAACTCCTCCTGGTCACACTAGAAACTACATCCACGAACGTCATCTTCTTTAGTAGCTCCTCTTGTCACAAACTACTAGATGACATTGTCCTCCGAGCAACAGACAATGACTTCTTGCCTCTATGGTAGTCCACACGACCACCTAGAACTTCTATTATTCTACTAGAATGATCAGGAAGGTGTTGTCCCTCTCGTTGGTGTACTAGTCACCTACTTGCTCTCCCACGACAATGATCCAAATTGCTCTTTCCCTTGTTATTCCTCCCTAGTCGGGTAGAACTTGCTCAGGCTCTAGTGGTTACCACATCTAGAGAGGACAACATTTGTCATAGCAACTGATTCTCAATTGTTTGTGTTGTGCTTTGGGAAGCCCCCATGATCCCTCTATTTATAGGCAGGGTTAGGGTCAGGGTTCCCAGTCTATGCGGGAGTGGAAAGGACCAGAAGATCTCAAATTTTTGCAACAATTTTGGAAACTTCACAACATGCAACAACTGAAATGAACGTTTGGCAAACCCAACCAGTTGTCTCATAGTTTCCCAATTGTATACAAATTTGGAAAATCAATTCCCATCAATGTTGGACATTAATTTCCTTGTGCACTAAGTATTGCCCACACAAAAGGAATGGGGAAAAGTCTAGAACATTCCCCAGCCAAACTGGACCATCTCGCCCATGTGAGACAGCTGTCTCGGTCACCCAAACAGTCGTCTGGTGATCCAAGTCAAGCCATTTTGGTTGGATCGGTTTGTTCCTTGCCAATTTCAACTCAAAACTAGGCATGACACCCAGACACCCGTCTCAACACTTGATACGACCTTTTGGCACTTCCAGACAGTCGTCTCAACACTTGAGGTGGGAATTTGGTAGTGTTGTCATCATGTTTGTTGCGTGAATCAAATGCCTAAATACTTTAGCACATAATTCAAATGTCATTCAAGATATGAATTCCTCTTCTAGGTAAAGACCTATGTGTGTCCCTTATAGGTCCCATATCACGTTGGCAGTGAATAACCATAACAACTTATGACATCACAAGCAGAGAGTTGTTCCTAGTTGCATATCAGTGCTACCCAAGTGAATGGAAAGTTGGAGAACAACTTCAACCTACAATCTATGTATGGTGTTATAGTGTTTGTATAGTTCCTTTGTCATTAATATCCAGACTGAACTAGAGTCACGGAACAATAACCCTCATTGTTATTCAATCTTGTTTCTTGAACTAGAGCAGACTGTTTGAGATATATGTAAGCTTAACATATTGACTTACATGTACATGGCCATGTATTTTCTCAGTCTCGCTAATCAAGAGGCCTAGGATATCATGCTCCCATAGGAGGGACAAATCCCATATCTATCACTCACAGTCAATCCCCATGTGTCAAAGCCACCCAATCATCATCCTTATAACAACCCATGTTTTATGACTGTGATTGATGACGTCAATGTAACATACTAGATCTTAGACCCTACCCTGGAAGTTGACATTTTGGACTTAGCCAAACAAGGTTGAAGGTTGGACCTAAATACATGTTTAGTATAACCCCAATGAGCTAATGCATGTATAGATCACCTTAATGTAACCTAACATTCTAACATTAATCTTAGGTTTATAATTGATACATAAAATATGCCACATAACTCATTTTGGTGGTAATATGAAGATAAGAAACTTAATTGGATGAATAATTTAGATAATGGGTCGTTAATGGGCCATATGACATATCTCATAAAAAGAAGTCTCAAAAGTGGAAACAAACTTCAAATTCGAAATCTACATATCAAAATTAGCCTACATGTTAAATTTCATCTAATTTGGACAACCATGAAATATTAGGATAAGTTTAGGAGAGAGAAAAAGAGTAAAAGGCATAAGTAATGAATAATGTGATTATATAAATTCAAAATATTTTAATAATGAAAAATTCATATTCAACACATTAAAGATAACTTGTGGATGAAGTTTGGTCCAATTTGGATGTTGTTTGTGCAAGTTATGCAATTTTAGGTACATTCTGGACTTTTCTGCAATTTACCCAATTGGGAGGTTTTCTTTGCAAATTGTCACATGCATTATAATACTTATATATTCCCTTACCATTCTCAAGTTTTTTAACCATGGGGCACCTAGTTGCACCTTGGTTTGAAGGTGTTTCCTTCCAAGGGCATTTTAGGGATTACCCTCTTTATAAATGAGCTTATCTTTAGAAGTTATCAACCAATGGGGTTATTTCTTTGATTGGAGGTCGGTTGGTATGGAATATAAGTGTCCATAAACTTACATTTGATATTCAAAAAGCCTCTATGAGTTGTCCTCTTTCATGGCCATGAAATCCCTAGGCTAAGGACACATGGAAAGCTCCATGGACACCTCAAGCTTGACTTCTTCCTTATCCATAAAGGTTTGCATGTCCATAGGCACCCTTAGCATTGGACAAATGGAAATTAACTTGTCACCTAGTGCTTGACTTCTTCCTTATCCAGAAATTCTTGCATGTCCATGGACACCCTTATACATGACACATGGAAAGTCTCATAGACACCTCATACTTGACCTCTTTCTTTATATAGCCATATCTACCCCTTCCCAACTCCAAATTCGAAAAATATTGCTCTCCTTTATTTCCTCTAGCTTAGATAATCATTCCTACTCTATTTTTCCACAAAGTTTTTGTCCCAAGTTAAAAGGAGCTGCCTACCTTGGTGAAGAAGGCTCCTAGGGTTCCAAATTTTCTCTATTTAGGGTTTCTAAAGTTCCTCCTTGGTTATTTTGACCAAAACTAGTAAGTTTTCTCCTTTCCTTCACTATTTTCATGTTTTTATTCTTCCTTACACCTTCCTCCAGGTCATAACCATGGCCTTCCATGGTGAAACCCCACCTAGAACCCATAAACACCTCATCTCCATGTTCTTTTGTTAGGGTTTTTCACCTCTAAAGTGGAGAAGGTGCTTCTTGCTCGAGACAGCTTTGTTGGAGAAGCCAACCTCTCTAAGCTTGAGAACCTTACTTATTGAACATTTCCACCTTCGCTAGAGGTTACTTGGAGGCCTAGGGTTGACTTGGACTGTTTAGACTCTGAAGTTGAGGTATGATGTATTCCCTATTCTTCTATGTTGAGCAATTAACCGATGCTTATTCATTCTCTTTCCTATGGACATTAGCCTATACACAATGTCTTATCTTTTGAAAATCATGGTTCATGTGAACTACCTTATTTGACATTGATCATGTGATCATGGATATTCTTTTGAACTCTTATGCTTTGTTCATGATGGAACTCTAAAAAATGACATGTGATGTCTTTTGCCCACTTATGAGGTGGATGTATATGTTGGTCACTTATGTGGTGACTAGTTTATATATTCTGGCTATACTTTCTACTTGCCTCTACATGTAACATGCTATGTGATTCAGTAGCACTAGAGTAGTGTAATTACATTGGTTTTTATGGAAGATGTGTTATTTCCTACCGAGCAGATGTGATATTTCCTACTCTTTTGGGATGGAAAGGAACCTCATACCCAGGGCAAGATGTGTGATTCTTGGCCCATGTTTCATATATTTGGGAGATTGATAGTATTCCTTTCTCTATCAGGTTTCAAGTTTATGATACTTGTCCGCCCTTGTGTTTATATTGTTCTAGGGTTATGTTTATCTCATATGCATGCAGGTTGATGATATGGGGTGTGTGCCTGAATTCTTTACATGTGCTTGTGTGGCACAATCTTTATGTTTTCATAATGGCAAGTATTCTTTTGTTATCATATGATTTCAATTCCTTTTCTCTTGATACCTATTTGGGTGGTCCTTATCTTTTCCATGGGAATCCTTTTATATTTAACGTCCTTTATTCCATATATTGCTCAATTTCCTATTTACTTTGCACATACTAGCCTTTGTTGATGTCGCTGGATGAGAAGGCATGAAGTTTTGGACTAGCTTAAAGAGTTAAAGCTTGGAGACAAAGTTGTTATGGTTTAGATTTCCCTCTACTAGATACTTATGTTGAGTGATACATGTAAACCCTTTGTGGGAAATTATGATGTTCTTTTGTAACCTTGTGATAAATTGAATATAGTCATTTTTTTTAATTCTGATGCTACACCTTGGTCTTTTACATACCATTATAATAAATTTGGAAAATGTATACCTATTCCAACATACCTTTGAGTGTGTCTGGAATGGATGTTTTATTCTTCAAATTTTTAGTAGGGGGTGATCTCGCCTCCTTACAACATGGTATCAAAGCCCATAGTAGTCGGAATCTGACTATTTCAATTTTGTCTCCCTAGTTAGAATCCTTTCCTTACCTTTAAGTGACATGTTTGTCCTATATTTGATCAATAGATAATGAAGGGTTGATTTAGGATCATATAGTTTTCACATTAGAATAATGATGAATAGATACTTAAAATACTTACAAGTAAAAGATGCATAAGTATCCATAGTAACTTGAGGTTGTTTAGCTTGGCCTTTAGGCAACTACTAAGACATGAAGTTGAAAGCAAAGGTGTCTATAAAGGATCAAGGTTTGGGGGTTGGCAAGATTTTCCTCTATACCACTAGCTTGGTTTATGAGTACTCCCAAATCCATATGATATCGGCCTGGCTTGAGCTGATATGAATTATTCGAAATAGCATGCTTTTAGGCAATAGTAGCCTTAGACATCTATATGATTTATCTTTAAGGACCCAAATATGTTGAACTAGTCTCCCATATGTAATGACTTGTTCTAGGATGGATACCAAATATAGTTCCTTATGACCCATAGAACCATATGTTTGGATAGTTATCCCTAGAACCTAGACTTTGAAGTTTGGTGTTTAGTAAGCAATCAGAGTGCGCAGTGAAGCGTGATGGATCTTGTATATGGTTTAGTTAGACTACCCTTTTACCTCTAGATTAGTTGGCTTGGTAGGTTAAATCCTTTAAGTGGTGGTGAATAAGTTGTTTTCTTATATGTGGATGTTTTGATTTTGAGGACGAAATCCCTTTAAGTGGTGGTGTGTTGTAACATACTAGATATCGGACCCTGCCCTGGAAGTTGACATTTTGGACTTAGACAAACAAGGTTGAAGGTTGTACCTAAATAGATGTTTAGTATAACCCTGATGAGCTAATGCATGTATAGATCACCTTAATGTAACCTAACATTCTAACATTAATCTTAGGTTTATAATGGATACATAAAATATGCCACATAACTCATTTGGTGGTAATATGAAGATAAGAAACTTAATTGGATGAATAATTTAGATATTGGGACGTTAATGGGACATATGACATATCTCATAAAAAGAAGTCTCAAAAGTGGAAACAAACTTCAAATTCAAAATCTACATATCAAAATTAGCCTACATGTCAAATTTCATCTAATTTGGACAACCCTAAAATATTAGGATAAGTTTAGGAGAAAAACGTAAAAGGAATAAGTAATGAATAATGTGATTATATAACTTCAAAAAAATAGAAATAATGGCAAATTCATATTCAACACATCAAAGATAACTTGTGGATGAAGTTTGGTCCAATTTGGATGTTGTTTGTGCAAGTTATGCAATTTTAGGTACATTTTGGACTTTTTTGCAATTTACCCAATTGGGATGTTTTCTTTGCAAATTTTCACCTTCATTATAATACTTATATATTCCCTTACTATTATCAGGTTTTGAACCATGTGGCACCTAGTTGCACCTTGGTTTGAAGGTGTTTCTTTCCAAGGGCATTTTAGGGATTACCCTCTTTATAAATGAGCTTATCTTTAGAAGCTATCAACCAATGGGGTTATTTCTTTGATTGGAGGTCGGTTGGGATGGCCTATAAGTGTCCATAAACTGAAATTTGATATTCAAGAAGCCTCTATGAGTTTTCCTCTTGCATGGCCATGAAATCCCTAGGCTAAGGACACATGGAAAGCTCCATGGAATGCTTGACTTCGTCCTTATCCATAAAGGTTTGCATGTCCATAGGCACCCTTAGCATTGGACACATGGAAAGTAACTTGAAACCTCTTTCTTGACTTATTCCTTATCCATAAAGTCTTGCATGTCCATGGACACCCTTATACATGACACATGGAAAGTCTCATAGACACCTCATACTTGACCTCTTTCTTTATATAGCCATATCTACCCCTTCCCAACTCCAAATTTGAAAACTCTTGCTCTCCTTTATTTCCTCTAGCTTAGAGAATCATTCCTACTCTATTTTTCCAGAAGGTTCTATCCCAAGTTAAAAGTAGGTGCCTATCTTGATGAAGAAGGCTCCTAGGGTTCCAAATCTTCTCTATTTAGGGTTTCTAAAGGTCCTCCTTGGTTATTTTGACTAAAACTAGTAAGTTTTCTCCTTTCCTTCCCTATTTGCATGTTGTTAGTCTTCCTTCCACCTTCCTCTAGGTCAGAACCATGGCCTTCCATGGTGAAACCCCACCTAGTACCCATAAACACCTCATCTCCATGTTCTTTTGTTAGGGTTTTTCACCTCTAAAGTGGAGAAGGTGCTTCTTGCTCGAGATAGCTCTGTTGCAGAAACTAGCCCCTCTAAGCTTGGGAACCTTACTTATTGGACATGTCCACATTCCCTAGAGGTTATTTGGAGGTCTAGGCTTGACTTGGACTGTTTAGACTCTGAAGTTGAGGTATGATGTATCCCCTATTCTTCTATGTTGAGCAATTCACCTATGCTTATTCATTCTCTTTGTCTTATGGACATTAGCCTATACACAATGTTTTTTCTTTTGAAAATCATGGTTCATGTGAACTACCTTATTTTATATTGATCATCTGATAATGTATATTCTTTTTAACTCTTATCATATGCTTTGTTCATGATGGAACTCTAAAAGATGACATGTGATGTCTTTTGCCCACTTATGAGGTGGATGTATATGTTGGTCACTTATGTGGTGACTAGTTCATATATTATGGCTATACTTTCTACTTTCCTCAACATTTAACATTCTATGTGATTCAGTATCACTAGAGTAGTGTAATTGCATTGGTTTTTATGGCAAATGTGTTATTTTCTACCGAGCAGATGTGATATTTTCTGCTCTTTTGGGATGGAAAGGAACCTCATACTCAGGGCAAGATGTGTGATTCTTGTCCCATGTTTTATATATTTAGGAGATTGGTAGTATTCCTTTCACTATCACGTTTCAAGTTTATGATACTGGGCTGCCTTTGTGTTTATATTGTTCTAGGGCTATGTTTATCTCACATGCATGCAGGTTGATGATATGGGGTGTGTGCCCTAATTCTTACACATGCTTGTGTGGCACAATCTTTATGTTTTATTAATGGCAAGTATTATTTTGTTATCATATGATTTCAATTCCTTTTCTCTTGATACCCATTTGGGTGGTCCTTATCCTTTCTATGGGAAGCCTTTTATATTTGATGTCCTTAATTCCATATATTGCTCAATTTTCTATTTAGTATGCACATACCAGCCTTCGTTGATGTCAATTATTTTCTCTTCTTGCTGGGGTATGCTTCCAACCCTAGGTGAAGGACTTGGATGATAAGGCATGAAGCTTTGGACTAGCTTAAGGAGTTAAATCTTGGATACAAAGTTGTTATCGTTTAGATTTCCCTCTACTAGATCCTTATGTTGAGTGATACATGTAAACCCATTGTGGGAGATTATGATGTTCTTTTGTAACCTTGTGATAAATTGAATATAGTCATTTTTTTAATTCCTCTGCTACACTTTGGTCTTTTGGCTTTTTCATACCATTATAATAAATTTGGAAAATCTATACATATTCCAACATACCTTTGAGTGTGTTTGGAATGGGTGTTTTATTCTTCAAATTTTTAGTAAGGGGGTGATCCCGCCTCCTTACAGTCGAAGTGTACCCAACGACAAGTGATGAGTGTAGTGATTTCAGGTCTAAGAACCACAAACACCGCCATCACTTTGAGAGTTGACTATGACTTCCATGATGATGTCTTCCATGTGCCAGACTTGCGGTGGGTCTGTCTGATACACTGTTCTCTAACATGTATCTATGCGCTTGGTTTAATATAGCCATATCATGACCAACGAGACTCAGTCATCAGCCAACTCACACTCTGATCTTATGTGTTTTTGTTGTCTATCAACCTTCCATAATAACAATCGATCAGGGACATAAGGAGAATAAGTATATGTACTTTAAACATATGTATGATCTCATTTCTCAAGTCTAATACTTGAAGACATATATCATTGGGTAATAATATTCTCTAGACATTTATTATGTTATTTCATTATCTCATAACTAAACAAATAGAATAAATTGGAAGCTTGCATTTATTAATAATCAAATTGATTACATTTATGCCATTACAATAATCACATGATTGGCTCTTAGGGAATACATACCAACAAACTCCCACTTGCACTTAGAGACAATCACCTACAAATCGTATTTCAAGTGATCTTACATGTCTATCATGCTTTTGTTGTGAAAGTGCCTTTGTTAAGAGTTCAGTAACATTGTTGTCAGTTGGTACTTTGCAAATCATTACATATCCTTATTGTATGATTTCTCATATGAGATGATACATCCTTTGTATATGATTTGAGCGTTGATGTGGTTTGGGTTCCTTAGCTTGCGCAATAGCTCCAATGTTGTCACAATATAGCTTGATTGCCTCACTAATGCTAGGAATGACCCCAAGTTTTGTGATAAACTTCTTGATCCATATAGCCTCCTTTGTTGCATTTGATGTAGCAATATACTTGGCCTCTGTTGTAGAATTGACAACTATTTCTTGTTTGTAACTCTTCCATCTCATAGCTCTATTGTTGAGGCAAAACACAAATCTCAATTGTGACTTGTAATCATCTTGATCGGTCTGGAAGCTTGCATCAGTGTAACCTCTTACCACCAACTCTTCCTCTTTGTCGTAGACCAAGTACTGATCCTTAGTCCTTCTCAAGTACTTGAGGATGTTTTTCACGACTATCCAGTGAGCATCACCTAGATCTAACTGATATCTACTTGTCATGCTCAAGGCATATGAGACGTCTGGATGGGTACATAGCATTGAATACATGATTGATCCAATTTTCGAGGAATATGGAATCACACTCATGTGTTCCCTTTCTTCACAAGAACTGGGACTTTGATCTCTAGAGATGGGGACACCATGATGCATAGGAAGGTTTCCTCTCTTTGAGTTCTCCATGTTGAACCACTTCAGCACTTTGTCAATGTATGTGCTCTAACTTAGTCTGAGAAGTCTTATGGATCTATCTTTATAGATCTTTATCCCCAAGATGTAGGATGCTTCTCCCAAGCCTTTCATAGAGAATTTATTTCCTAGCCATGTATTTACCTTTTATAAAGTAGGGACGTCATTCCCCATCAATAGTATGTCATCTACATACAATATGAGGAAGGTCACTATGCTCCCACTGACCTTCTTGTACACACAAGGTTCATCTTCATTTTGAATAAAGCCAAACTCTTTGACTATCTCATCAAAATGAAGATTCCAGCTCTGAGATGCTTACTTCAATCCATAGATTGACCTTTGTAGCTTATAGACTTTATTTGCAAACTTTAGATTTATAAAACCCTCAGGTTGTGTCATATGCACATCCTCAACTAGATTCTCATTAAGGAATGTAGTTTTAACATCAATTTGCCAAATCTCATAGTCATGATAAGCTGCAATAGTAGGCATGATCTTGATGGACTTAACCATGGCCACTGGAGAAAAGGTTTCATCATAGTCAACACCTTGAACTTATCTGAAACCCATTGCAACCAGTATGCCCTTATAGGTTTGGACATTTCCATCCATGTCAGTCTTCTTCTTGAGGACGCACTTGCACCCTATGGGTTTTACCCCTTGAGGTGGATCCACCAAAGTCCATACTTTGTTGGTATGCATGGATTCCATATCAAATCTCATGGCCTTAAGACATTTCTTAGACATTGGTCCCTCAATATCATCTTTATATGATATTGGCTCATCATCTATGACCAATTCACTGCCTTCTTGAGTCACAAGATATCCAAATCTCTCAGGTTAAAGGCATGTCCTATTAGATCTTCAAGGTTCCAGTGTCACCTGAGGAATTTGAGTCTCCACAACACTTTGTAATTCTCTGAGTTCCTCTGGTTCATGTATCTATTCTATGTTCTCTTGTTGGTCTCAAACTTCTTCAAGTTCCACTTTCCTCCCATGGATTCCTTTGGAAATTAATTCCTTTTCAAGAAATATAGCATTTCCGGAAACAACTATCTTTTTGTCAGTTGGGTGGAATAAGTAGTATCCCCTTGTCTCTTTGGGATATCCAACAAAATAACATTTATTAGACTTAGGGCCAAGTTTTCAGGAAACATTTTCCTAACATAAGCCTCACATCCCCAAATATTCATAAAATACACATCAGGACGTTTCCCATTCTATATCTCATATGGTGTCTTTTGAACCGATTTAGATGGTATGTAGTTAAGTATAAACGCGGCAGTTTGTAGAGAAAAACCCCATAAGGTAGTTAGAAGATTAGCAAAACTCATCATAGATCGCACCATATCAAGTAATGTGTGATTCCTTCTTTCTGATACACCATTATGTTGTGGTTTTCTAGGTTGATTCCACTGGGATACAATCCCATGGGAAATCAGAAGGTCCTCAAACTCTTGGCTTAAGTATTCTCCACCTCGATCAGAATGAAGTGCCTTAATACTTTTGCCAATATGGTTCTGTACTTCATTAATAAACTGTCTAAACTTTTCAAGAGTTTCTGACTTGTGTCTCATCAGGTAGACATAGCCATACCTATTGAAGTCATCAGTAAAGGTAATGAAGTATTTGTACCCACCTCCAGCATATGTTCTAAAAGGGCCACATACATCAGTATGTATGAGTCCTAATAGATCACTAGCCCTTTTACTCTTTCTAGTAAAGGGAGTCTTGGTCATCTTGCCCAACAAACAAGATTCACATGTCTCTATTGATTCAAGGTTAAAAGAGTCCAGATAACCATCCTTATGGAGTCTGGATATGCGTTTCTCATTTATGTTTCCCAGAAGACAATGCCAAAGGTATGTTTGGTTTGAGTCATTGAGTTTTTGTCTTTTGGTATTTTCGTTATATACACTTGTCTCTATATCTATCAAGTATAGACCATAAGACATAGGGGCACGGCCATAAAAGATCTCATCTTTACTAACAGAACATCTTCCATTCTTTATAAGAAATTCAAATATGTTCTTGTCCAAAAAAGATACATATATGATGTTTCTATTAATGGCAGGTACGTAATAGCAGTTCTCTAACTCTATCACAAGACAACTTGGTAGAGATAACCCATAGGTTCTAGTTGCGGTGGCTGCAACTCTTGCACCATTTGCAACACACAGTTCAACCTCACCTTTCTCTAAAGGTCTACTTTTTAGATCCTCACATTTGAGAAAATGTGTGATACACATCTGGTATCTAGTACCCATGATGAGGAAGTAGTGAAGTTAACCTCAATAACGTATACACCGAGAGTAGAGATCTCAATCCCTTTCTTCCTAGGTTCCATTATCCTTCTCCTAATTTTGTGTTGAAGACTTGAACCTTAGTTTAGCCACAAAATGTTTCTTGGCCTTGATTATATACTTAGACTCATATCCATTGATCATCATCATGGATTTGTCCTTCTTCATTTATTCTTGGACACCTATCAAGATGTCAAGAAACTCTGACAGCAGTCTAGCCATGTTACTCAAGTGATAACACTCGATAAACTGGCTATATGATTTAGGCAAAGATTGCAAAATCATATCTGTGGCCAACACTTGACCTAAAGGAAATCCCAGTTTCTCAAGATGCTTTATATGCCCAATCATATTGAGCACATGAGGCTAAACTGGTTTTCCCTATGTTAGTTTGCACTCAAATAAAGCCTTAGAGACATTATATCTTTCATGCTTCTCATGATGTTTATGCAACTCATAGTTCATACAGCCCAGCATAAGGTTCTTGATGTAGACAACATCATTGGTATGCTTCAAAGAAGCATCTATGTTAGTCTTACGCGAAGTTGGAGTGGATACTGGAACGGGTATTTCAAGATCATGCAGAACACTTCTCAAGGTCTTGAACCAGTTATGGAAATAAATCTCATTTAATTCTTCCAGTCGCAATGCGGATTTGTTTATCATTTGATTTATAAGAGAAATTTTGTATTTGTCAAAAACCCTTTTTGATTTGATTTGATTTGAAAAGTCAATATTAATTAGGTATTTAATTAATCATCACTCCCACTATTTTATTCAAATTGATATCCCTCAATATCATTTTGGAATATTGCAGCGTACAATATTCTAGTGACACAAGATCCTAATTTCATCCAAATCATGAGCCAGCTATGCCTGTCACCCACAACTTGATTCTATCAGGTAGGCAACTTTTGCCAATTACAGCATATGAAACTCTTGATAGATGATATGTGCAACTCCTTGCCATAATCATCTACATCCCTCTAGGTGCTTAATCGAATAAAGATCACCTAGTTAAGCCTAAACCATAAGCCAACACGATAGACTATGAACCCTTCTAGGATAGACCCACATATATACCATCACACTTCCACAAGATAAATAGTGCACCACGTTAGGGTGTGCTCACACTTGGTCAATCAAGCTTTTCATGTGTGTTGCTTTATGGAAAGCATCTAAGACTTAATATTTTAATTGAGGGAGTTTTCATAAATACATATACTTTATCCAATCACCTTATATATAGTACGTATCATATACATGTTATATCTCACAACGAAAACATGCAATAAAAGAAAGTGATGGTTATGTATGGTCCTAATGTAATCCCTTGGAGCCACAAGGAAATACGGTCATCTAGGTCTACATCACATGCAGAAACTTGTTGTTGATGAAGATCTATTCTTGCCAATCTGGGTTGATCGGTTCAACCCTTGAACTGATCGACTTGCCTCCTGGCCGGTTGTTAGGTCGTCTCACCGGTTGTCTGGTCCTTATGTCCACCATCAGTGGGCTCCTCCAGCTGATCGGTCTGTCCCACCAGGCGATTGGTCTAGCTTGTCCACCATGTCTTCCAAGGTCCTTCACTCAGTTGACTCGTCTTTGGGATGCCTTCATCTTAGTCATAATAGGAAAGTAAACTATCCTACTTTTTCATGATTATAGGGAAATCTTGAGTTACATTCAAGGTGAGTAAAGGTAGAAGAGAATTAACTTTACATTGGTAAGATATGATAGAGTCTCGGTATGTAGACTGAGATGAACATATAAACCAACCATACAACCATGCACAAAATATAGCGGTTATTGGCCATAATCATGCTACACATCCACCATAAAACCGCTTTTAGGATGACACATGTAAATTGCATATAAATATATATATGTATATATATAAGTTTGCAATTATCATGATATTAGATTTGATAAGATATTATTCGCATTGTATGCAATAATAGAACAACAAAACCAAAATCTGATCATATCAATAATCCCATAATATAGTTAATTGACGTTGGCTCTAATACCACTATAGAGAAATAAGGCTACATAGCATGCAGCAGAAACAAAAATTTTATCTGCCTTATTCCCCTTAATCTGCAAATTGCGTCAATAACTATAATGCAAGAAGGATGGTTTCAAGGATATACCTGGTCCTGGAGCAAGTCCAGTGATATCTCATCATCGTCTTTGATGTGCAACTGTCTTAGACAGTGTCTGTGCATCTCCTTGTTGTACTGGGACTCATCTAACTATTACACCCTCTAATCTGCACCTCAAGTAGTAGGACTGCTACAACTCCTCCTGGTCGCACCAGAGACTACAGCCATGAACGTCATCTTCATCAACAACTCCTCTTGTCACGGACTGCTGGATGATGTTGTCCTCTGAGAAACAGACGATATCCTCTCACCTCTGTAGTACTCCATACGGACAGCCTAGAACTCATGTCATCTTGCTAGAATGATCAGGAAGGTGATGTCCCTCTCGTTGGTGTACTAGTTACCAACTTTCTCTCCCATGAAAATGATCTCAATTGCTCTTTCCCTTGTTGTTCCTCCCTAGTTGGGTAGAACTTTCTCGGGCTCTTGTGGTTACCACAACCAGAGAGGACAATATTTGTCAGAGCAGCTGATTCTCAATTGTCTGTGTTGTGCTCTGGGAAGCCCTCAATACCCATCTATTTATAGGTGGGGTTAGGGTCAGGGTTTCCAGTCTATGCGGGAGTGGAAAGGACCAAAAGATCTCGAATTTTCATAGTAATTTTGGAAACTTCACAACTTATGACAGCCAAAATGGCCGTTTGGAAAACCCATACGTTCGTCTCGCACGTGAGACGGTCATCTCACACTGCGAGATAGTCATTTCATAGTTTCCTAGTTGTATACGAATTTGGCAAATCAATTCCTATCAATGTTAGACATTGATTTCCTTATGCAATAAGTTTTTCCTGAGCAAAACGAATAGGGAAAAGTCTAGAGCCTTCCCCAACCAAACTAGACCATATCGCCCACGCGAGACGGCCGACTTGGTCACCCAAATGGTCGTCTGGTGACTTGAGTCGAGCCAGTTTGGTTGGGTCAGTTTGTTCCTTGCCAATTTCAACTCAAAACAAGGCCCCACACCCATACACCCGTCTCAACACTTGAGAAGACTGTTTGGCACTTCCAGACGGCCGTCTCAACACTTGAGATGGGTGTTTGGCAGTGTTGTTAGCCTATTTGTTGCGTGAATCAAATGCTTAAACACTTTAGTACTTAATTCAAATGTCATTCAAGATATGAACTCCTCTTCTAGGTCGAGACCTATGTGTGTGACCCTGTAGGTCGTATATCATGTTGATAGTGAATGTCCATAACAACTCATGACATCACAAGTAGAGAGTGGTGCCTAGTCGCACATCAGTGCTACCCAAGTGAATGGAAAGTTGGAGAACAACTTCAACCTACAATTTGTGTATGGTGTTACAGTGTCTGTATAGTTCCTTTGACACTGATATTCAAACTGAACTAGAGGCATGGAGTAGTCTTGTTGTTCCATCTTATTTCTTAAACAAGAGTAGGTTGTTTGAGATATATGTAAGCTCAACATATTGACTTACATGTACATGGCCATGTATTTTCTCGGTCTCGCTAATCAAGAGGCCTAGGATATCAAGCTCCCATAGTCAAAGTGTACCCAACCACATGTGATGAGTATAATGATTTTAGGTCTAAGAACCACAAACATCACCATCACTGTGAGAGATGACTATGACTTCCATGATGATGGCTTCCATGTGTCAGTCTCATGGTGGGTCTCTATTCTCTAACATGTATCTGTGTGATTGGTCTGATATAGCCATATCATGACCAAAGAGACTCAATCATCAACCAACTCACACTCTGATCTTATGTGTTATTGTTGTTTATCAACCTTCCACAATAACAACCGATCAGGCACATAATGAGAATATGTATATGTACTCTTAACATTCGTATGATCTCATTTCTTAAGTCTAATACTTGAATACATATGTCATTGAGTAATATTATTCACTAGACATTTATTATATTATTTCATTATCTCATAACTACAAATTGGAAGCTTGCCTTTATTAATAATCAAATAGTTTACATTTATGCTATTACAATCATCACATGATTGGCTCTCAGGGCATATATACCAACAATTACCATTTTTTCTCATATTAAATAATTCAATATCATATTAACATTAACATGTTTAAAAGCATTATTATTCATCGATGCTTAAAATCCCTTTACGACGGAGAATATGAGCCCGAGCTCTGGCGACGGAGGGGGGACGGAGGTGGAGACGCATCGGGCTCCGCCGCCGTGAAGCAGCCTGTAGGTGGGGTTAGCCCTTCCCTTTATAGCCCTCTTACTGCCTCTCCCCCGCTGCCCTCTATCACAACTCCCCCAATCCCTTCCACCTCCACCTCTTCCATCCCAACTCCCCAACCCCCCCTTTCGTGGACAGACCCTTCTGTTGATGTCACGGCGGGGAGGTCTTGGGCTGAGACCCTACGGAAGCCTATGGTTGTGCGGAGAAGCTGCCAGCCTGTCAGTCTACCGGAAGACCCCAAAGTGCCTGGCTTTCGGGAAGGAGATGCATGACCTTGAATGAAATTTTCTGAACCTGTGGTGGCGGCGATGGATGACTTCCACCAGTGCACTATTACCATTTAGGTAATGGGAAAGTGCCACATTGCTCAGGTATAAGGATGGCTTATCAGAACCTGGAGACCTAAAGGGGAAGTTCAGATGTCTCCTCTCAAAGGGGGTCTTTTCCTTGCCCGCTTTGCATCCGAAGCTGATATGAAGCGCACTTGGAAGAAGGCTCGTGGTTCTTCGAAAACCATCTGGTCCTTACCAGACGATGGACACCGAAATCAGACGTGAGAAGGGCGGCCCTTTCTTCAGCTCCAGTATGGGTCACTCTTCCTTATGTGGGAGCGCACTGGACCAGGCGAGCCATTACCATTATTGGGTATGGATTGGGCACACCAAAAGTGAACGACTTCCTCGATAATGGTCGTAATGTTGGAGCTGCTCACCTGTGTGTGGAAATGAAGGCCGACAAGGAACCTCCTCCTTCGGTCATGGTTGAATTTCCGGATGGAAAGGAACTGGAAATATGGGTAGAGTATGACGCCTACCCTGACAGGTGCCATGCCTGTAAGGTGTTTGGACACATGCCAGGGGACTGTCCGGGAGAGCGCTTTGCTGCTGAAGCTTCTGTACAGATAATGGACAGAGGATGATCGCCCAACAGAAGATTCAGAAGAAGAAAGAAAAAACAAGGCAGTAGAGGGTAGTCACGTAGGATCTAGGGATCACAGGATGTTGACTCAGCAGCTGTAGAGGTTCATGCCGCTTCAGTAGATGAACCCTGGTGGTGGCTGACGGAAGTAATTTGGTTGGGGAGGATACTTTGATCGAGGAGATCACTACTATCCGAAACAGTGAGGAGAAGGAAACAGTAGAGGTGACATCTGTTTTCTGTGCTAGAGAACTTGGTGATCTGTCATTGGAGACAGCAAACATTCACATTAGTGGCCTTTTAGCCACTGAAAAAAAAAATAGTAACAATGCCACTAGAAAGATAGTGGCGTAAGTTGTAAACACCACTAAACGTTTGACTTTAGTGGCTTCTAATAAATGTCAAATAAAAGCCACTAAAACATCATTTGGCATTTATAAAAAAGCCACTATCCATTAGTTGGCTTTTATACAAATGTCACTATTTTGTATTATGTTGATGTATGAAACGATTCTTTTTTAGTGTAATGGCATATAAAAAAACCACTAATGACATACTAGTTCTGTATTACTACATTTTTATGACTTTTAGTCATTTAATTTTTAGTTCATTATCAGGTTTTCTAATTGAATGTCAATTGCAGTCGAACTCAGTTTTCCAAAAGTATGAATATTTTTTATTTATAATCAAATGAAAATTACATGGGGAGGACATTTTACCTTGCCCCTTATATTGAATACAACACCATTGATATACTTTCATACAATATTTTTCTATTCAGTACAATAACTTCTACATCATTGGATTTGTCTCTTCCCTAATATGACTATCTACTTTTTAGCATGCCGACTTCAGATCTCCTTCAGGAAATAGCTTTACAATATGGTGGAATCCTTGAACCACCTCCCAGAACCATACTAGTTGTGTATGACTATAAAAAAGCCACTAATGACATGCTAGTTGTTAATCATCATGTTGTAAAATTTGAAGCATGTGTTGTTCAATAACTTATTTAACTTGTGAAAATCACCCTTTTGCTCCTCCATTGTTGTGTTCCCTCCAAGCCAATGGTTCTGGTAATTCACTGGTGGACCAGAGGGGACTTGGAAACCACCTAGCTTAGAATCCTATGTATCTTTAGAAGATATAGTCCACCTGAAAAAGCATAAATGGTGTAAGACAAACTCTAAGATATCAAAATTTCAGGAAAATAAAAAGCAATGATTTGTCTAGCACTAATTAAATATGGCATGTAAAATAATTGGGGCATATTATTTAGGAAACGAGTTTGCTAGTGGGGCTATGATTTCTAATATGTACCAGCATTGAACTCTTATTTTTGACCATTTTATGGGGACCTTATACCCATCAAGGAAGGTACTAGGGAATCTTTCCTTTTAGAGACACTACAGCAAACATTCACATTAGTGACCTTTTAGAAATGCCAGTGAAAAAAAAATATACGCCACTAAATATGTTTAGTGGCATTTGTTGACACTTAAAAAATGCCTCTAATACCAATGCCACTAGAAAGATAGTGGCGTATGTTGTAAACGCCACTAAACGTTTGGCTTTAGTGGCTTCCAATAAATGTCAAATAAAGGCCACTAAAACATCATTTGGAATTTATAAAAATGTCACTATCCATCAATTGGTTTTTATACAAATGCCACTATTTTGTATTATGTTGGTGTATGAAAAGATTCTTTCTTAGTGTAATGGCATACAAAAAAAGCCACTAATGACATATTAGTTCAGTATTACTACATTTTTATGGCTTTTAGTCATTCAATTTTCAGTTCATTATTAGGTTTTCTTATTGAATGCCAATTGCAGTCGAACTCAATTTTCCAAAGGTATGAATATTTTTTATTTATAATCAAATGACAATTACATGGGGAGGACATTTTACCTTTCCCCCTTATATTGAATACAACACCATTGATATACTTTCATACAACATTTTTCTATTTAGTATAATAATTTCTACATCATTGGATCTGTCTCTTCCCTGATATGACTATCTACTTTTCTACATGTCGACTTCAGAGCTCCTTTAAATATGATGAAAAAAACCTTATCAAAACATTGACCAAGCCCCTTCAAAGTAGGAAGTATAATATTGGAGATAGTAACAAATCCAATATGGTTCGTGTGGAGGTACTAATTTGTCTTCAAAAAGACTTGCCTGCTGGACATCAATACCATGAGCCCAAACATCAGTGGTGATCTGAACACACGTAGAACTAGACCTGAATTCTGACATGATATCATCTCTTTCCTTATGAGGCATATCACCATGCATAGAAGAAAATGTAAAGTTGTTGCACATCTTCTCTGTAACCAGTCACCCTTCCGAAATTATCAAAAAGAAGTTGATTAAAACACTACAATTTTTTGAGAGTAGGTCATAATCAAAAGATAATAGTGGATCACTACAATTGATTCAGAGACAACCTGCTAAGATAGAGTAAAGGATAAATATCAACAATTATATCATCTCTTCTAAACTCAAATAGAAAATCAAAGTCAGAAAAGATCCATAGAGGACATTTGAAAGATATTTCCTTGTGTCTTCTAAATTAGTTGGCCCAATTCCTTGTGTCTTCTAAATTAACCTGACTAACGGTGGTATGAATATGTTGTTGTTATTGAATCTAAGTTGATGTATACATATATCATTATAACAAGGTAAAGTTAATATGAAGCACTTCCTTTATATTTATCAACTACTACAATATGCCAACATGTTACTATGTTCATAGAGTCGCCAGATAGAACTTGATAGATTTCATATCTATAACAGGGCCAATGGAAGGGGATGTGCATGTTTATTATCATAGTTTCATCCACAGATTCAACATTGATAAGAAATAAAGATTTAGAATTAATCATTACCTCCTTGAGGGGACCCTCCTCAAGGAGCCTATTGACAAAGAATCTTTCTCTAAACTTGAACTTACAGATTCTGAATAACAGTGTGACTACCCCCATCAAGAGCTGAAAACTGAATATCTAAAGGGGAGGAACCAAAAGAATTCCAATGTGCTACCCCAAAGTTTATGCAGACTACAAAAAATAGAAAACAGAAAGTAAACTAGCTATTTGCCAAAGAAGAAAATTTACTTTCTACAAATAGACTATTTTTTGTAATTGCAGCTGAAACAAACATCAAAGATGTCATATTCAGCCTCCAAACAACCTCAAGGCAGGGTGTTGACAACAGGAGATGAATCAGGTGTTGATGTTGTTGTACAAGATGTCAAAAACAAACATCGGAGATCTAGCCCTGTCATGGACACTATTACTGATATACATCAGATTATAAGCGTTCTTGTGGAGATTTCCTTCAAACATACGTATAGGGAGCACAATGTATGAATAAATCACAGAACCTAGCAGTTTGTCCTAAAAAATCACAGTCTGGAACATAAGTTAGCATTTTTTCCTAACAAATCACATTCTGAAACTGAACCTAGCAGTTTGTCCTAGTAATCATAGTTCTTTTAAAAAACCCACTTCAAGATCACCTCTGATCCCCTTCAACTCCATTCATGCCCCTTCTCCTACTTAGATTAAAGGTCACACTGCACCTATAATATATATACACCCCCTGCTTTCTAACCTTCTTCTCATATGCTCGATGTCAAGTTGTGTTTAGGGAGGTTTCAGATCCCTTATTGGAGTAGGGCACTTGTAGGGAGGAGACCCCTTGTTTTATAGGGTCAGTGGGTGTTTTACTCTAATGTTTCTAGGGAGAAGACCCCTTGTATGATATACTAGAACCAGTCATCTTCACCACCATTCTTGTTCGTCATCTCCCATGAACTATTGTAACATGTTTTAAATGGTACCTTAAGTTACTCTTGAATGTCTCATACCTATTCCCTTTCTCTCCCGATATCAAATGTAGGAAGGTGTGTTACAATCTGGGCTCCATTCATGACATCATCACAAACTTATACATCCAGAACGAATGATGGGATCATATCAATCCTATGCAGCTTCAGTTGTATAAGTTACTTGGCATGGGTGGCAACATTTAGTTGCATAGACCAAATTAACATGAAAGGATAGAAACTTGAGAACAATTAATCAAAGAACTATGAGGATTACTGCACAAAGGACAATCGTATAAGATATTTGGTTGTGTATACTATCAACTTTGGCATAAGCCTATGATCATAACGAAAATGATTTTTTTTAAATGGGCACATCTTAGAAGGAGATGTATAGTCCTATCAGTTTGACAAAAAATCTATGTTAGGACAGTTGTCTTTAATAGCCTCAAGTCTAAGTAGGAGAATATTACAATTGTCTTGTTGATGTTAGGAACAATAAAATAGATTGTAAAAGCTTCTAGGTATTAGGAACAGAAAATAAAAGCATACAATTACTAAAGTCTTGATCCAAGTTGAGAAGTACCAATGCTCATATGTTGCTCATGATTCAACTGAATTATTAACTCAAAGACATGATATGAGTGGTAATGTCAGACTATGTTCTTCTTGCTGCCATGAAAAAGTGGACCTCACCTCTCCTCTATACAATGATACATTCACCTAGAAGGCCCATCCTAATATCAACAGGGTTACACTGTAGAAATAATTTTGATTCTTCATTCATATACTTAAGGTCCCACCTTTAGTCCCCTAATCGCTTGTTACAACCCATCTACACCATGCTATTACCTCAACTGCTGCTAGCCCTGTGAAGAAAAGGAAAAATAATGAAGAGAAGCAAAGGAAAGAAAGGGATAGAACAGATAATAAACATCCTTCACTACCTCCAAACACTTCCGATCCCAAAGCATATGAATGTCCATATATCCTAAATAGGGTTCCAGAAACCTGATTTAGTCCTGGTGCAGGACATAATCCTTCTCTAAAAAATACAATTTATTATGTCAATGAATTGTTCAATTGGTATTCAAGAAAGAATTCATGGACCCATCATTCAACTTCAAACCAATATTTTAAATATTGCAGCAGTAAACATTGTTCCTAGTTAAATTGGAGAGGAGTGGTTTCCATTAATAGTCCAAAGAAAATGCATATAATTTGTAACTCATTTGACAAAGATCGATCCATGTTTGTTTGATCAGCCATTGAGATTGCATGGCTGGAGCTCCAGAGCAATTACAGTAGATATCAAAGTGGAAGATTTTAGGAAACATGAGGATGGGTGGGATTGGGAGTTGCTTGATCAATTACTTACTGAGGATGGTGTAACCATCTCTGGATGAAGAAAAAAATGATTTGTTACCTATTAGATATGTACACGGTATTTAGTAAGGTGTTGTATTTGTGGACAATATTTGACACTCATCATTTAAGATGGTTTCCCTTTTCTTCAAAATTGGTAAGGAACCAAAAAACTTGGAAAGTTACAAAATCTTAAGGAACTAGGAATAAGAAAGCTTAAGTTAGGTACCAATTACCTACTGTTCATGTTTGTGTTTCATTGGTTGCCTCATATATCTACTTGTGTGGTTGTTGTAGCATGGTGCACCAATGAACAAAGGCATGCATGCAAATGGCAGTGTACATAGTTGATGTTAGGCAAAAGGCCTCATTATAAGGTCAAATAGTGAGTAAAAGGACCATGATATTCTTCTATTTAGTTAGCTACATGTGCCTTTATCCATAACATAATATGGATATTTCAAAATGAACAAAGATATCAAGTATTTACTGACAAAAAAATAGTGGAACGATTTCATGTTTGAGGTCAAATGATGTATAAGGGAAGAGAAAAACCAAAAACTACATGAAGGTGAGTAGTTACCAAAAATAGTCAACTTGGGACATGTAGTTAAACATGTTGCTTGATCAAAAATGCATACACAAGTCACTAGAGTGGGCATCCATTTGTTAGACCGAGAATATGGAGCAATTGCTTGAAGAACCTGCAGTAGCCAGCAATCAAGAAAATGTATTTCCAAACAATGACCAAGGTTAATTAACTGACGCAGAAAGGCAGGAAACGACTGGAGTCCACTGTCACATGTGCATAATGGGACAAGATGAGACTTTTAAAATGGGCATTCAAATAAACCATACATATGAAGCATTGCTTGAGAAAATCTCATGGTCCAGAAAATAGTGGATAAAAATACAAAAATGTACATACACCAATAAGAGGATAACTCTAATATGAAACAAAGCCTCTAATAAGAAATGAGATCAGGGCTGAGAAGATGAGTTTCCTCATCTCAGTTCCTACATTTGATCATTGTACCCTCTTTGGAAAGTGGTTGCAATTTATATTGTTAATTGTGATGGGAGGCTTAATCGTCACCCAAATGTTATGAATTGAATAGTTCTATTATTTTCTTCCTACTATGCAGTTTAGAATTCTATGCCCTAGTAGTTTCTTCCTACTTTCAGTCTAAATTTGACCTAATGTGGTTTCTTACAACCTAACATGTGTTTGTAGAAGCAAAAAATGTATTTCTTTTACCACTCCCTTATTCATGTAAATAGTGGCGGTACCTGTGAGAACTAGCAACCAACTTGGAAGTGTTTTATTTGTCTATGGCATGTTCCTATTGGAATAGATGCATGGTTTCGTGGTGTTTTTCCCTTTTTTATCTATTCAAACCATTCTTTGGACCAGCTACACATAAATAAGTACTAGGTTCACTTGAAGGTGTTTCTTAAGCAAGATCAATAAGTTTCACCCATGCATGTAAAAGTGGCCCAAATTATCTGTTTCATGTTGAAGTGCCAAGAAATCCCCTACCTTCTTATGCCTATGGGATCAAAAGATGGATACAACAACATCCACAACCAGCTTCTTAATACAGTCATTACAGATAACCTGTCAAAGCTTCTCAAATATGACGTGGAACCCAACAATTGGCTGTTATATATCCAGTTCACCTCAGAATGGATGCTAGGAAAGCTAGATGTGAGGCTATGAAGCCTACTTACATAAAGGTTTAAGCCTCTACAATAGCATACTTGGATATAGAATAACTTGCTCAAGGATCCATTTGCGACTCAATGCTTAAATGACACTATGAAGGAATACCTTCCTAGATGAACAGATGATAGGCAGCAAGGTATTGACTTGAGTAGGACGGTAACTGCAAGCTTGAGAAACAAGGAGAATACAAGGAATGGTGAACCATCTAGATACCTATAATCACATCCATCTGGATACCTAGGGTATTTGTGTACCTATTAGAGTGTATAAAAGTGACGTTAAGGTGATGCATAGAAATAGGGTCAGATGGTTGAATCAAATTAACCAACAAACAATGTGATGAATGTAGTTGTCCCTATAAAAACTAGTAATCATTGAACGTGCTTACTATTTAAATTATAATACTGAAACCTCATAACACATTTATGGTAGTGGAACAAAAAATGTACATGTATAAATTCCTAACTACCAAAGGGTCACTTGTGTTGACTTGATGGAGCTCACATAAATCTTACATCACTAAAATAGAGTTTTAAAGCTAAGGACAACCACATATATCAAAATTCTAGTTTTCCCACAAATAAACTACCAGCTTATTAGATGAGTTCCTTGTTCTATACTATCCATACCCATCAAGGGTGCCCATTCTGAGATGGACTTGTAGTTTCAAGGAATCTGCATATAATAGATGGATGAGACCAGGTTGAAGGAGCATTAATCACCCTATTCAGAGAATATCACACACCATGAATATAGCTAGACCATTATAAGGGCTTAAACATATAAGGAATCTGCATATAATAGCTAGATGAGACCAGGTTGAAGGAGACCACGAATACAGCTAGAGCATTACATGTTGAAAACTAAACACAACTAAGGTTACCAATGTAGTAGTCAAGGTACCATTCAAATGTAGTGTTAGTAGCTATTCATATGATATACATATGTAATGCATCCCCCTAATTGCCACCTAAGTTTAATCAGAGGCAAAATTCCTAGCTCCTACCATTATTCCTTCTCTAGTGATGATATTAGTTCCCTAATCTCCTATTACACCCTACTACTAACTAGAGATCCTCAATCGCCTATTACACCCTACTAATACCGCTCAATTGCTACCATCTATGTAGAGAACAGGAAAAAGAATGAGTAGAAGAATAGGAAATAGAGAGGCGCTTCCATCCAAAAAAGAAGGTTACCTAAAATGGTGTTTTTGTTCATCAAAACTAGTAGACACAACCACTCTTGCAGAAAATGCTCTTCATGTGACAATTAGGTTACCTAAAATGGTGCCCATCCATATCTCCATGTTCAGACATTAATTGATATTTTCTTTGGAAGGGGTAAACCTTAGAACAACAATCTCAGCCTGGCATGAAGTTATTTCTTATCAGGGTGGATTTACAACACAAATATCTGGTGGCTTGTAACATGCCAGTGAAGTCACTACTAGTAAGCAATGTGGTCCACTTTCTGACAGTTTTGACTCTTTTGGAATTGTTTTTTATAAATATTGATGTATCTTAAGAAAGAAGTGGTATTGCTGGCACTAGTATGAATCTAGAAAACAATATATCAGAACAATTGAGGAATTGATGGAGAACAACCAACTTATAAGTTGTGACAAGCACACTTGGTAATTTGGATGTTGAAGTGGATGAGTCAACAACAGTCGCAAAAGCTAGTGATATGGAAAAAAGAATCCATCTTCTATATGAAAATAAAGATTGGGATGCCAAGAATCTCATGGCGAGAAGAAAAAAGCATGATGATATTTGGACATTTTTGCTCAAGTAACTAGAAGAAGTATGATCATTTCCATCTATAAGAAGTGAATCAAAGAGTTCCTTAAAACTAATCCTAGTACTTTTAGAAGATAATTCCATTCATTTCCACCATGAATTCCCAATTCAGACAACATGTGCCATGAGAACAGAGAAAGAATTTAATCCACTCAACATAATGAACTAGCCTATCCAAAACAAGGCATGACCAAAAGAAATTTGAATTAAAAAAAAGATGCCAAATATACAAAATACTATTGGTCATTGTAATTGTTGTGGAAGGCATGTAGTAATGAGATAGGTAAAGAGGTTACCATAATAATAGTAATAATTTGATGTCTTAATAGGGTACCCTCAACTGAGATAGTTTTTTATGTTACTCGGTTTTCCAATGTGAATATGATCCTTGACTTATCATTGGATTGCTTGCCTATTTCACTGGAACCTTGAATGCTTTCCAGTCCAACCAACACTTCTGGCATAGATGGTCCGATTTTACCATAAACAAAGAAAGAATTGCAACATCTTGAGCTCTCTTCTTTGGGTATTGACCTTCCAATCCCGGATCTATTATTCTTATCCTATTTTGTATGCCCACCTAGATAAGCTTTTCCCATTGAAGTAGTGTATGTTCTACACTTGATTTTTACTTGCCAAAAGCCAGTCTGTCATAAAACAATTCCAGTAGAACAACTTCAATTCTAGACACACCAAATTTCACTGAGAGGCATCGTGATAGAAATAAAACTCATGAGATGGTTGTGCAGATGGGAATCAAATCATAATTCAAATTGAGAACTGATATGTATATATATAGTATCTTACAAATAGTTATGTACAAAAAAATGTAAGTAGAAGGCAATCCATATCTATATATATACTCGATACAATTTTGAGTTTTAAGAGTCACCTCACCCAGACTAACATGCCTTCATATGACACTTTAAAACCTTGACTACTTCTAGCATTTAGATTATCTGGTGTTGGTTTGGCAAAATTATCTGTAATGTCACTATATATTGCTGGAAATGTACACATTTTATATAAATTAAAGGAATACATTATTATAAATAAACTATGGGAACTTTCCTTATCACTGATTGTGATTTCTAAGCAATGTATTACCAAATGATCCAGTGTAATCATTTATGTTGACTTTTACTGCTTAGTCTAGAGTCAATATTTGTTTATGAAAGCCAATTAGCTTGTTATGTCATCTTGATAACTAGACATGTAGATGGTGGCTCGATAATGATTTTCTAATTCTTTGCTTTTAGAGCTAGGAGCTATTTTTGAATGAATTATTACATATGATGTTGAAAGTCCATGAGTGGTTATGATCCAAGATAACAGTATGGAATTTCTACAATCGGGAAATGACAAGGCTAAACTTAAGGCATTTAGTTTTCCATACATGTAAATATACCGAGTGTTGCCTAATTAGCTTGGGTCAACTCTACTGACTTGTTGACCTTACAATTTTCTTTAAAGTCACTGTTCTCAACAAGTGTATGAGTTGTTTCAAACTATTCAATATGATCCGAAATTTCAGAAGTGCATGTATTTATGAACTGGAATTTCCACTAATGCATATCCAGAAAGAAATTGGAGAATGGTAAGAGAAGATAAAAAACATGGAACAAATAAAAGAAATTTCTCAACAAGTTTGAGTTTGAAGAAAAATCTAGCTTGGTCATGGGTTTACAATGTGGATAAATAGATACAAGAGCAAGATGCCAAGCTCAAAAACTTGAAGGACCATCTAGAAAACACAGATGTTGGCTTACCTGGTCATGGGAATAGCAGTTGAAGTCTAGATGATTTAGTATGCTTCCATAAATAGAAGCACAACAACCCATGGATGATAATAAACAAAATTATTTGATTCCATCTATTTTTTCCTACAAAAAAAACCAAGAAGAATTAAACCATAATCTTAAGTTACTTAATCTAAGATCTTGTAGATTCATCTACGACAAAGAAATTAATCATTTAAAGCTCAATGATTGACACTTCATATTCATTACAGCTTTATCATTTACACAAATAGCATGCCCATATATATCAAGCAATGTAACACCAAGTAGTTCAGACACCTTGTTGCATTTACAGTATTTTGTAGCATTGGAAGTTAATATATGACAATGTATAGTAAAAGGAGATTGTAATACTTACAATCAATCGTCATATTAATCATGGCAATTTTATCTAATGAGTAAGAATGTACATCCCTTATCAAACTAACTACGTTTCCTACAACCATACAAACACCACAACCACTCATCATAAAATCAAGATCATCAATTTATCCTTCAAGTCATGAATAAACAATCCATTCCTTGCCAATGCATTGTTGTATTACTCTTATGGAGAGAGGATCATCTATGTTAGTTGTGGATGTTGATTAGAAATAAAAGATAAGGCTTTTCTTAGGTCAAATTCATATTAGATTGTAGTTCAAGAATACAAATTAGATAGATTATTATACTCATAATGCCTCTCACAAACTTTGTAAGTCTTACATGCATCACATGGGATCATAGAGATTTCAAACATAATAAAATAAAGTAATAAAGAAAAACATATCTCCTAAGGTCCATATTTCTTATTGCTTGAGGGCTAATAGATATGTTTTAGATTGGTTGGGGATGAGTTCTTATAGCTCGTGGGTGTGGGATACCATATGGAGTATTTCTTCTCCTAAATGGCAGCACTTCCTTTGGATGGTTTGTTCCAACCACTTGCCTACTAAAGAATGACTCTATGCATCACATAACAGCAACGATGCATTCTGCTTGATCTGTACATGTCAATCTAAAACAAATTAACACACTCTTTTTATAGTACCTTGTCCGTTCAGATTCACAATGAAGAAAATATAGTCAGATCATACAAAATATATTAAGATCTCTCTGGACACCTCTTTTAAATTGATCCTAAATAAACTTGATGATACAAACAACGTTCAATTTCTCATATACTGTCTGACTACTTGGGAAATTCACAATGAATATATTACAAAGAAAAATCACATTATTATTGGTCCTCTAGGATCAATTCACATGCTACTGAGTCTCTATATGCAAGTAGAGAAGGTGGCTCGGCATGAAGAAGGAATGGATCAGGAAGTAGGGCAGAAGGCATGCAGAAGAGGAAGAGAACTAAAAGAGTAGGGGAACCAGAATCACATATCTTCTACTATTCAGCTCACCTTCTCCAACCAGTGATCATACAGCCTTCTATAACAACACATGTAATATGGATGTCAGAACTCAACACGATGAACATGGGTGTATTCCCCAATATGCAGAGCATCTCCAATTCAATTCAAAAAATATAGGCTTACAACTGAGTTTCTCAAAATCGGTCGTATTACAATGATGCTTAGCTTCACCAAGCATGCATGAGGCTGACTATATTCAAGTATTCAACAATAAGGGTTTTTCTGGTGGCTACCAGCAGCCAAGGTGAGTGTATTATGCATTCGATATACAATGAGTTGGTTGGACTTCACAAAGAGCATCCTAACCAATCAAAACCTCACCTCCGTTGTATACAAAAAAACTTGCACCTAGAAGACCCACCCTAATACGGGTTTTGTGTATGAAACAAATTTTGAAGAAATCAACAGGGTCCCTGCACCCTCAAGAGTGGCCTACTTTCAAATTTGTCAACTATGTTGAAGATGATAAAGTTCCCAACTGAAGAAATCGTATAGAGAACAACCATGCACATTCAGTGATCGGTAACTAAAGAACTGTGTACCAACATAATAATGTGGTTTAAGTTAGAACCCTAAGTTGTACGAGATGAGATATTTCTCAGAAATGAAAAGACACAAGTGTATGCGTAATAGAAATGATAGAAAAAGAGCTACATAGTTACTTGTTGCATTGCTGCTGAATCATCTGTATCAGCGCAGATATGATGTTGGCTTACAGTACACCATCACCATGCTCTTGGATGTCGGAAATTACACAGAAGAAAATTGAGCTTCCTACAACATTAAAAATCCATTTATTTAGCTTTTTGCAATCAAATTGAGCTTCCTACATAATCAAACTAATCATTTGTATGAAACAAGAGAAGAAGAAATACAACTTATCCTAGATAATAATAGAAGTGACAATTATTTTCTCATTTGGGATGGTAGAAATTCGGCTAATAATCATTTTAGATCCCTGGACAATATCTAGAAATACATTTGGTTATTAATAGGTTGGAGAATAGACAAGACATCGATGAAATGAAATTTATCAAACGAATGGAAATTGTATTACTAGACAGTCAAGATCCAGGCATCTCACAAAGAGTATAAGAAGCATATGCAGATGAAACCTGCAAGGCATTATTATAATTCTTTAAGACTTATCAGATACCACCATGTCAGGGATACCGTATAAAATGGTTTTATACTAGACGAACTAGGAGTAAAACAACCACCAGCACTGTGATTGCCTTCCTCTAGAAAATTTTGAAGGCATAGTTTCAAGTTGAAGGTAGTGATTTGGTACTTGGTGGCAATGTGGCACTTCGGCCGGTTGGCTTCCTCTAGACAATGGATGTCTTCGCTGTACTTGGGGCTCCCTCCAACCGCTGCCAGTAGTCTTCCCAACCAAAACCCTTTGTGCGATCCTCCACGGCACCAGTTAGGGTGACGACCCAACCGACTCTAGATCCTTGGTGCACTTGTCTCACGCGAGTGAGGAATCAAGGAGAAATATTTGCGGAGAGATCAATCTCGATTAGTGTGGGAGCGTGAACAGAAAGTGGGAAGTAAAATTGCTAATTATTATCAATTAGCTAGTTCTAGTTTTAGTTTGGCAATTTTAGGTTGCCACTAATTAAATATATAAATGCCTTTAATGTTTAGTCCTTTTTAGAAACTCTATAATAGGTTGTTTAGAGGCATTTTAATTAAAAATACCTATAAATTAGATAGATAGTGGCCTTTTTTTGGAAAAGCCACTAGAATAAATGCCACTAATGGGCATTTTTCTGTAGTGAGATGGACGAGCAGTGTCATTTCATGAAGCTTAATCTACAATAATACAGAAATTATAGTCTAGTTTACTACAAGTAATGCATATATGAATGACTCAGAAGACTGACCATGGTAAATGTGTGGAAAGACTTTTGCAGGGCAAGAAAATAGAAATTACAACATAGTTCAGAATATGTGCTTTGCTACGTTCAAGAAATGTGGTAGGGTTTAGTGGTAGAATATGTAACACAACCTGTTCTAATAAAAGTTAGAGCTGTCAGTATTGTACTAGAAAGTAAAAGAGGAGGAAGGGAAAGATAGGGAAGGAGAACTACCTCCTATACATGCTCTAATTGCCTACTACAAGCCAGCTACACCATGCTATTACCCCTCAGCTACTGCCATCCATGTAAAGAACATGAAAAAGAATGAAGACAAGAAAAGGATATAGACAACCTCTTTTGTATTCCTAAATGCACCAAAATTAGTAGTCAAGAAGCAGTCGAAGCATATAGCATAAACCAAGTACTTCATATTAACTATGATTTTGTCAACATAAAGAAGCAAGACATACTTGAGCATTCTGATGGCTAGATGGTGCTAATTGTGATGTTGGTTCCACAGGAAGATTTAGCTCAGGCTTAGCCAGAAGATAAGATGAACATCATCAGATTCTATTTCCATGTCAGCTTCCAAAGCCTCTAGTTATGTATCAGACGAAAGATCTTAGATAATTGCTTACACACTTTCTCTGAGATTAAGAAACACCAGTGAGTTTAGAGGGATTATACCGCCCATATAGTCATCCTCATCGTTGTCATGAGGTATGTTGTAATTTCTACCAAATATTGATTGAATTTCTAAGCTCTCATCCATCAAATCCACCATATCATCTTGCATGATCTACATAATACAAACCATGACATTCAAAATAATAGGTTAGCATTGGTAGTAAGAAGTGATGAGTAATGTGTAGACCATCATTCATGTTATAATATAGTGGTATAAGACTAACGTCAATTTGTGAGATGTTCATTGTCTTCATAATTCCTTTGATTTCCTTGTTGGCAAACTTGAGCACTGATCTTCGTACCTGCATAAAAAAGTAGATTAAGACACCATGTTTAGATCATTCCAAAATTATTGGTGCTTGTTTGTATATGTTGTGATTCTACTATGGATAGTTTTTTAGGTGTATGCTCTTGTTGCAAAGAGGTTGCTCCTTAGTGACATGGTTTGTGTCTATTTATGCACATGACGTGATGAGGTGGATCCTCAATGTTATGATGATAGTGACTTGGCTGGATAAAATGTGCTTGATACGTGTACCTATGGAAAATTTGGTCTCAATCCAGGTTAGAAAGAGATATAGATCCTTCCATACCTTAGCTTAGGACTTTAGTGTTATTAACATTTGAAGAAGAAAGAAGATGTCATTGGTTATCATTGTCATAATAGTGAACCTAGAAGCTTTGTCATTATTTTATTATACCATGCAGAGGCACCTACAAGAGAACCAGAGCAGCAACATCCACGGTAAGAAGGTTCTAAGGTTGGCTGAGGGAAGTCTTGATACACCATGTGTAGAAAATCAGGATGTTTCTTACGATTTACACGGAAAAATGAAAATGGTAATGTACTTACCAGCCATTACAAAGATTGCTCATGCATAAAACCTAATGCCATTGTTTCCACCTAATTGTTGGAATACCATAAGACCAACTCCAACCTGTAAGAAGGTAGTTAGTTGATTTTCTCCCATATACATTTCTACTCATAACTATACTAAAGAATATGTGAGAAATTTCTTACAGTTATTGGATGAATATATTTCTACCGGAACAAGTCTTGTATATAAATTGGCACCTTCTCAATGGGTTGCCTCATTGCAAGCTCGATCTATTATCTCATCATTCATTTTCAAGACCTTGGGCATGTTGGTATGGATATTGAATTAGCAATCTAATATAGAATTTAATTGTAGAAGGAACTCTTTACAACCTTCATGTTCACCTCTAATATAAAAAATCATAGACAATTTCATGACCTTTTCATGAGTGAACAACTTCCACTGCTTCTGCATAACAGAAATGAGTAGCAAAGTGAACATTATACATTAGAATGTTTCATACAGAATGCCATGAGCACAATAGAGTAGGAGACAATTGATGTTTTTGTCTTGTATTAACACTATGGCTATAGTTGTAGCAACTAGCAAATATTTCACCCATCAAGTCGTCGATAAGAAGTTTAGTATAATAAAATAGATCTACATTTTTTTACAGAAAAGCAATGATTTCATAAATTCAAATCAGTGTTAACTGCACAGAGCATTTAACTCTAATTTTAAGTAGAAGAAACATTGGTTTATCACCTTTTTGTTTCAGAAAAGAACCTATATTTAGAACATGGGTTTATCAACTTGGTGGTATCTTGCTTCAGATCTCCTCCAAATTTTATAGAAATAAAGTATCTGGTATCCTTTACCATGAACCATATTATGATGGCTAATCACCCAAAGGACCACTCCAACAGAGCATTTTCTTATAGAGAATACGATAGATTATATTTCATAGATCGCTAAATAACCCTGCCCAGCTACGGGATAAGCAATCCCCTCAATCCCATGTCTTGTTGGGTGCAAGGCTAGACTGCCTACTTCATATGATATATTGTAAGTGGATCAGATATCAATCATAAACGATCAAGACAAAGTGGGACGAATGTCACAAGAATTGATTCTACATTTTTCCTAAATAAAAGTCCTCTTGG
The DNA here is from genome assembly GCA_963693085.1 of Alisma plantago-aquatica. Classification (NCBI taxonomy): domain Eukaryota; kingdom Viridiplantae; phylum Streptophyta; class Magnoliopsida; order Alismatales; family Alismataceae; genus Alisma; species Alisma plantago-aquatica. The sequence goes on from OY856414.1 coordinate 587,107,991, forward strand.
TTGTCGCACCATCTTGTAGAAAAATGTCAGCCTGTCAAAGGTCATTGATGGCAGAATGGGCTCTGGTTTAATATGGTAGGTTATGCTCTTGAGAAGCTTACCTGACACGTCAAAGTACATATATGTTTAATGTTCTTTCAGTGGCCTAACCATTCAGGTGAGATCTCAAGAACTAATGGGCATGGCTAGAATATCTTCTTCATAAATATGCCTTTAATCACATACTTGCATGATTTAATAAATTAACCTCATGAATTCATTAGAGAAGTAGGGGAACAATGCTACATACAATTATAACAAGCCATGGTCTAGCTGGGTTGACTATTGTCAGACCTCCTTTTTACTTCATAAACTAACTTTTTTAGTATTATATTATGAAACTAGTGCAACGAAACTCATTGGCAAACAGATAAAACTTAGACAAGTTGCTTCAGCAGCCCATTCAGCAAGCACCTTCTCGTTCTAGATTAAGTAGACCTACCAAAGGACTGAATCAACTTTTTCAATGGCATCCCTTCATAATGCACCTCTACAAAATACAAAGTGAGTATTAACAAAAAGAAGTATCAACTACTTCATTTTACCATCAAAATAACGCCATACATGCTATGGTGCCTATGATAAGCACACTACCTTCAATTTCAAGTGTAGAAGGATCTGTATTGCTCTACTTTCGGTTGAAGCTGGAAGATGTGAAGCACCGTACCAGAGTAGGAATTCCAACACTGACTTCGACTGCTAGTTGAAGATAATATAGATTAATTAGGAAAAAGAAACTACAAACTATAAATTAGTGAATAAAGACTTGTTGAGATTGTTTTTAACAAAATGTAGTGATAAAAGGCTCATGGCCATCATATAGAAATGAAATGGGAATATCAACTGACAAAATTGTTTTCTTGTACTTGTTGTCAATAACATATCAACACTAACATTATGTGCCAAATGGTAGATTAACAAACTGATGGTATCGACTTCACCTATAGAACTTCGGGTTTATTATTGCATACCTCTGATGTCTGTGTGGTCTGCAAGTTGGAAGCCTCTCTGAAGCCCATGACCAACTTTCCTTTAGGATCTATCTGGCTAAAGGTCACTAAATAGTGGAAATTATAAGCATCAACTAGAACATTCAAATTTGAATAACAAATTGATCGATGTATAGCCACTTGATTTAGAAAAAGAAATAACAAATCAGCTATAAACCATCATCTAGAATAACAAATCAGCTAGAAACCAGCATCTAGAATAACAAATAAGCTGGAAAACCAGCATCTAGAAATGCAACAAAAAAGAAGGGATCTAGCACATGAAGATACCTCTGCTGATTGGAATGACTTTTTCTTATCAGGGAGCTCAGTAGTAGTTAGCCCCCCATATTTCATTTTTACATGGAAGCAAAGGGTAGATTATGGATAAACAAGAAGCCATTCTCACGAACTTGCTCATTTTCATCCTGCAAATCCATTAGAGCCTACAACACCAAACCGCCACTATCAATTTCAAGATCATCACATTTAGCACCATGTATAGGAAATAAACAAAAAAATCCATACCTATAAATCAAACTATTGGGCTCGGCCATCCCCCATTCTCATTCTTGAGCTTCATTCATCATCAAGAGGTATTTGCATTCGCTACAACCTTCCTTGAACAGTACAAATATGTTGATAATCACACCACTAACACAGAAATATACCACATATATATGCTCAATTAATAGATGTGTAGAAACAAATGTTATGATCCTTGTTACATATAACTGCTTACAAAGGGACAATTTCCCTCCTTTACTATAACAATATAGCTATGAAATTAATATGCTTGATAGAAAAGTTGAACATATATTCAGATGTGATTATTTGTTTGAAGAAAGTATTATATGGCACAGAATCAGAATATATGACGCATAAATAACCTTCACTAAATCCCATATTTGTCAAATAGAATCATGCCAGCTACTTTTTATTAGCTTAGATACTTTTGGGGCCCCTTATTGATTTATATACTATTGTTCAATCATAACAATAATGCTTTCCACTACTTTTCTGGATTACTTATATATTGTTGTTCAAAACATGAGGGAAACAAGTTACCCAAAGCATATTCTTTTAGTTTTACGAGTAATACAATGAATAGTTAAATATTATAAGATATAATGATCACTATATTTTTTGGAGACTTTCTAAGATGTCGTCAGTAGTAAGGGGGTGTACATGTTAGAATCATCCATCGTTTCTTATTGAAGCTAATGACAATTGCAGACACTAACACACAGGTACAAAGACATGCGAAGTGTGATATAGACAAGGATTAGGGAAAAAACACATATATGTAATTGGCACAAAGCGGATTTGTTGTTCCTAATTAAACAAGGAGCAGGTTGCACCTTGTTTTAGATATTGCCAGGCTACAAGATGAAGTCATAATTATAAGTTTAACTACAAAAGAGGCTTATTAGCTAAACTCACTTTACAAAAGAAAAAAACTGAACTGACTTGTCATAAATAGATTAGTTAAACCACAATTCAAATAAAAGAAGCATGATTATAATGGGACTTCTAATTTCAGTTTTAGAAAGAATTACATATATTTATATGCTCTATTATAAAATAACAAGCATCACATCAGGTGCAAAAATATAGAATAGGAATATAAACTTAAATCTTATTCAGTGATTAAACATGTAGTCGCTCCCATCTGCAGCACTGAACCACCATATTTGACATACCTCAAATCATAAAGAATCTTCCTGGATTGGCAACGTGATTTCTTCACCTCCAATAGTAATTCGAGACTCACTTGAAAGATCGTTGCTGAATAATCTTTGTATTTCCTGAACCCTGGAGACTGAAGTTCTAGAGAGTAAAGACACAAACAATTAGGGAGAAAATTACCACATTTGAAAAAATGGTTACTAATATGTAATTTGTCCATAATGGAATGGTAGCACTCATGATATAGGGAAAATATTACCACATTTGATAAAATAGTTAAATTCATATCTCATATATTGGTACTTAGTACTTTGACTATTTTCACCAATCACCTGATGAGAATTAGCTAGATCGTGTACCTACATTGCACAACATTTTGAGAAGTTAGATAGGAAATCCTATCCTTCCAATATATACGGTGTCAAATAGAGAATATAGGGGAAAAGGCTAGATTTTAAGCAATTGGAAAATTAATGTGAATGACCTTTAAATTCATCTCAACCAACTTGAAAACACAACTGGTAAACAAAACAAACATACATAGTTAAAGGACTCAGGATGAAACTGGCTTCATGGTCTTCCAATTAAACACATAAAATTCATGATGCAGTGAGTTTAGAAGAGTTTCAATCTTTAATGGTACCATATCAAACAATTTTATGAACTTTAAGTAGGAGAAAAACAATTGGTCTTGATGGAGAATCTCATTCACCTTCATTCCTTTCTTCAAGGTAGAATATATGGCATGTGTACAGTAAAATGAGCACTCGAAGTTTGTGCTTCATCTGATCCAAATCCATATTTCAATCATCTACATTTATACAAGCACACCTTGCACAACCACACTCCACTGACCTAGCTGCTTTCTAAAATCATATTCAAGAGATCCACTTGAAGACATTGAGCCTTTTCAAATGCTTATTCAAACTTCTAGCTTGGAAAGATATCAGGAAATTTAAGCACACAATAGTATTTTTTTAGTATCATTCACTATTTGTATTTATACTTCAACACTTACCATTGCTATTCATAGAATCCAGAGAAGTGTTTTAACGGTTGTATATTATTGAGGAGCACTTGATTTAGCTTCATCATGTCTGAATGTAGTTGTAACATATTCCTCCAATCCACCCTTGGGATAGATAGATATATCCTTCTTGCAGCTAAAATATAAGCATGTATATCAGAATTATTAAAATGACTAGATTGAAAGAAAAAATTTACTATTTAGAAATACTACATGCCTCAACAAGAAAACAAAATTTGCAAATTGTGGCATTGAGGAAAATATTTAAATACAACCTACTACCTATTGTTGTTGTCTTCTAGGATAGAGATCAAAGTAGCTCTGTATTGGAATAGAAGTTGCAGGGAAGACCATCCTTCTTAAAGCTTGCAGGCATTCAAAGTGCAGGGTTGATCGCAGATGGTACTAGAGGTTGCAGGCATTCAAAGTGCAGGGTTGATCTCAAGTGTAATGACAAGGAGAAGCCACACATAGTGGTTAATCTACATGTCACAAGGTGATCCCATGATCTGGTTTACATAACCACAATAGGTGTTATAATCAACAATAGCAACAAATATGAAAATAGCCTTCTTGACTCCTTTAGGAGGAGAAAGAGCACATAATACAAGACATTTTGCATAGGCTGGGAAACCAGTAAATAAATCAATTTCATTGACCTAGTTGGGTACCTTCTTTGTCATATTTAACAATTTTTTCAAATATGTGTTCAAATCTTACCCATTTATGAAAAGATATGCATTAGGGGACTATGTCCTTGGTTCACACAAAATCTGAGTGAATCTGCATCAAGGTGCCAAATTGTATGCCCATAAATATAATTGTTAAACCATATTGAATGCATTAGATTCAATTATTAGGTATCTGGTGTTAAGCCATTTATATATATAGAAGGATTGTAGAGCTCAGCTACATGAGAATGTTGATCTCCCTTAAATGTGTGTGTTTCCATAGCCACCATGGAGTAGTTGTGGTTTCTGGAAAAAAAAACCACAACAGGTGTTATTATCAACAATAGAAGCAACATTGAAAACAGCCTTCTTGACTCCTATAGGCCGAGAAAGAGCACATAGTACAAGAAATTTTGCATAGGCTGGGAAACCAATAAATAAATCAATTTCATGGACCTAGTTGGGTACCTTCTGTGTCATATTTAACCATTCATTAAAATTTGTGTTCAAATCTTACCCGTTTATGAAAAGATGTGCATTAGGGGGCTATGTCTTCGGTTCACACCGAATCTAAATGAATCTACATCAAGGTGCCAAATCGCTTGCCCATCAGTATAATTGTTAAACCATATTGAATGCATTAGATCCAATTATTAGGTACCTGGTGTTAAGCCATTTATATAGATAGAAGGATTGCATAGCTCATCTACATGAGGATGTTGATCTCCCTTAAATGTGTGTGTTTCCATGGCCACCATGGAGTAGTTCTGGTTTCTGAAAACAGCAGCACAACAAGTGTTATTATCAACACTAGAAACAACATTGGAAATAGCCTTCTTGACTCCTTTAGGAGGATAAAAAGCACATAGTACAAGACATTTTGCATAGGCTGGGAGTTTTTCAACAAAAACAACCAAACTTTCATTCCCATAGCCACCAACCTTAGATTGATCATGACAATCAAAACAAATAGAATTTGTAATATGGAGACTTTGGTTCATTATGTACATTGACACATTGGCATGCTAAAAAGATCAGCTTGACAAACTGAGCCACAAATAATCCAATAGAAGGAAGCAACTAAATAACAACAAGAAAGATCAACTTAATCTGTCAAAAAACAATTACATCAACATTAGAAAGCATATCTTTGTTGAAGCACTGCCAACCACACATACCTTCCTTAGCCCATTGAATTAGATGACTTGTCTATTTTCATCCTTGATGACCTATAGTTGATTCCCACTAGAATGTATATGACTTCATAAAGCTTTGTGGATGTCAAATTCTGTGGTGAGATAGGAGAACATCCTTCACTACCTTCCAGCTGAAACAGTAGGTGAACACAATGTAGGCTAAATGGGTTTTTATATAGATGGTTCAGCAACAAACAAGTTAACCATATAATAAAATGTTAAGTACATTGCAGTCATAGAACATATTAATAAGTCAACTTGTTCATATAGTGCAAAGTACACCAAGAAGTTTGTAAAGACTTTTCAATCATTATCTAGAGTGATTTTAGAGCTAAAGGCCCACTCATGGCATTTCAAAGTCGCCTTGATAGTCTGTAATCCCTAAACATTGTTGATCATGACTGAAGACGGATAAGACAGCATGTAGCAGGTGGGCAAATAAATGGAGAAGAAGAGGGAGTGAAACACCATAATCATGAACTAGACCATCTAGCTTATGAACTAGACCATCTAGCTTATGAAGACTGTTGTTAGCATAGAATTCCTTGCAAGTATCACACTAAAGCATATAACAGAGAAATAATACACTTTCACTATAGATATAGGTTTTGAGAACCTAACCCGGAAGCTCAAACATTGCTCATATGTAAATCTCACAACCAAGAAGCTCAAACACTGCTCATAGCTAAAAACCATAAACCAATCACAGTGTGTGTATTGTCCATAATACTAAGATTCTCCATAATAAAATTAAAAGTAGGTCAAAACAAAATAGGATTGTCATTTGGCAACATTGTCAATGCCATTCAAGTATGAAATTGAAACATCTAACACAGAAATAACACACTTTCACTACAAATCTAGTTTTTGAAAACCTAACCCAGAAACTCAAACATTGCTCATATGTAAATCTCACAAATAAGATGCTCAAACATTGCTCATATCTAAAAACCACAAACCATTCATAGTGAATGTATTGTCCATAATACTAAGATTCTCCATAACAAATTCAAAAGCAGGTCAAAACAAATAGGATTGTCATTTGTCAACATTGTCTACGACAATGGACATGAAACACCATTATTTGGATCGTCATGTACTAATAAAAAATTGGATTAAAGAAAAATAACTATATATGTCATCTCTCTAGACAGTATCCAAGAATGCAATTATCTTTAAACTTCATGTCCTGCAGCAAATGGAAATGACTTTAGATACTACTTTTATTTTCAATTATGTAATATTATAAGCAATACTGTATGCTCACCTTTGCAATATATGTGTTTTCGGCCATGTTATGACGTTTCCAACAACATCATCAATAGATTGATATTGATCATAAGGTCTCACTAGAGGATCGTTGTCCGACAACGCAACCTCTACAAAAACACCAACAAATGATGAGACTAAAATTGCACCTCCCACCCTTTTCATGGGGTCAACCTCAGATAATCGACCGAATGCAATTCTAGCATCTAGATTTGTGAAACTCGGCAGATACACATCCTAGAAACAAAATATAGTTTACATAACAAATTTATATAAACGTAAAAAGATGTGCAATTTACACAAATACAAACATACTTGTCCCTTCTTAAATGATGAATGTCTTATATGGAGTGGAGTTTGCATTGGTAAGTTTGTCTGCACAATTATTTTATTTTTGTCATAAGTCCATAAAAGTCAACATGGAAAATAATTGATACCACACATCTTGTATAAAATGTATTCATACTTGGTCAGTGCCAACATGTTGTGCTTGACTGTTTCCTACTCTAGTTAAGGTAAGTAACTCCTCTAATTTTTGGTTGAATTCATCCTTTTGTTCTTGAAGTTTTGCATCAAATTCCAACTGTTGTTCTTCAAGCTTATCTTGGAAATGCTTCCTTTGTGCTTCTTCAGCTTCTTGTGATTTATAGTTCTTTCCCCAGATATCAGAAGGTGATGGTCCAAGTCCATAACCACGAACATATCTTGGTCTCTCTTCTCCCATAACATGCCTATAAATTTCATCTGAAGTAACATCAAGCTGTTTTCTTCGCAGCTCTTTTCCTACCTCAGAAATTTTTTCCTACATACAACAACTCATAGGAGATGAATTTTATACCAAATATATACATCTTTCCAATTAGTATATGTAACATAATTACTATAGGATAGGATGTATTGTACCAAAATTTTGGCAGATTCAACATCAACTATGCTCCCATCTTTTTTATGATGAGTTTTCTCAAAAAATATTATGGGATACACTTCTCCACCTATTTCCTTCTCCATCTTTATCATTCAAACAAGGTTATTGTAAACATCAAATAAATGGATGTCATCAAATTGTCTAAATGGATCACAAAAATTACTAACTTACATCATATTTCAGACATGCAAATGACTTGGTTCCTGTTGTGTGGCTAACCTTTTGAAATTTTCTGCTTGTCTTGTTAGTTATAGACTTCCTCTGTGACAAATATTGTAGTATTGTGCATAGTAATTATCTGTGAGGTAATTTAAGTATCAATGAATAGAAGAAGAAAAAAAAGTATTACCTTTCCTTTATTACTCCTCCAATAATCCATAAGAAATTTCTAATGAGACTTGTCCATGCGGGGAACAACTTGTTCTTTGTTGTCCATATGGACTATCTTCTAGGAAGTATAGTCTCCTTAACTCCCACTTGTGGTCCTTCCATTTCTTTCCTAGTATCTTCATTGTCCACTCCTTTAGATCTGAATCCATTGTGAATTTATTCTACCGACATAAAGGATATCAATTAGAAGCTTTATTTAACCATTTAAAACTAAAATTTAATAATATGCCTTCACAAAATTCCATATAGAATCTTTTTTATTTACTGGAAATTATCTCCAGTCCTCGTATTTTAGTGGACAAAGATTGGGTTCTCTTGCAATGGTTGTCAGAAAACTTGATAAGTGACATTGGTTTTCACCTACTGGTTGTCCAAATTGATTTTTCTCAATGGGAATTGGATCATCGGGCTTTCTTTTCCAGACTTTCAAACATTGTGTTCGGCCACATGCTTGATGTTTTTGACCCAAGCATTCATTCATAAAGGATAAAATATATATGGAAAATTTAATATAATTATATGTAGCACTTAAATGCAATGATGTGAATAAAATGATTACCTAGCCCATCAGAAGGTGTTGTTGTAACATTCAATGACTCAACATGGTGATCAGAGATGTCATTTTGGTCCATGTTATCAGGAAATGCATTGCTATTTTGTTTATTGGAAGCTCTATTCTATACACCTCTAGAATGAATAGACACGGAAGCATTGACATTAGCCACACGTGATAGTTGTGAATTTCTTAATCTAGTAACTTTATCACCACTTTCTTTGTTGTGCTGATTTTGGAACCTTGTTCCCATCTCCTTTTCAGTTGTGCATGTTTGAGAGGATTTTGTACCACCAACCATATTAGAGTCTTGGGGAGACGTGGCTGATTGGATATTTTTTGCAGAGCTAGCAATAGTTTTATTGAACTTTTGTGCTCTATCATTTTGAATTTCAGCTGGAAGGGAAGCTAAAAAAATTTGGAGCGATTTGAGGATGACAGGATCAATGATTCCCAACAACCATGTCGAGTAATGCTAGGTAAATGAGTCGTCGTACAAGAGTCATTGTTGTTGTTCTTATCATTCCTTGTGGATGTCTTGTTATGGCAGTTGTCACTGTACTGTTCTCTCATGTTGAGTATATCAAGTCAAATAAAAATGAAGACATTAAAAAAATATTGAACAACATAATAACAATTTTATAATTAATATTTAAAAATGAAACACATATATTTAATCAAATATAATTATAAACAACAATAGAGACAAGGACAAATTTTATTAAGAAGAATGTCAGACATGCAAAATGCATACACCTAGCTAGAGCACAATGTGAGACATGAAATTAAAGAGATACATCGAGCCAAAAATGTCTTATTTATGTCTAATAATAACGAAAAACTAAAAGAAACATTGGATGCTATTTTGTAATCTTCTCATTCAAAATTGTCATCATCATCACTTTGAGATACACTTTCATCATCCTACTGAATTTGAGATGGGTCTTTTTCAATTATTGAACTATCAACAGTAATTCCTTCCATATCCAATCTAACTATGTCACAATCAGTATATTCACCCTATGATGTCATTGATGGCCCATCTCTAGTTTCACCTTGCACATAAGCTTCGAAATTCTCAATACAAGATTGTTCTTCCATGTTGAACATATCTCGTGGGGCAATCTTTACAGCAAAATGCCGCCCTTTTGCAGTGACATCTTCTACATAAAATAAGTATCCAACTTGAGATGCCACTATAAACAGTTCTCCTATAGTTTGAAGTCATCTCAAATTAACAAGAGTCAACCCATGTTCATCATGCTTGATTCCCCTCTTTGAGTAGATGTCCACCCAATCATGCTTAAATAATGTCACCTTAAAGTGTTCATAATAATTGAGCACAATAACATCCTTCAAAACACCATAGTAGGTAACATCTCTAGTAATTGGATTGTGGTCAGTGGTTTTAGAATAACAATCAGTCTTAGCTACCAGAAAGACTCCACTATTTTGTGTTGTTCAATTTGTATCTTTTGCATTGGTATGAAATTTGTGACCATTGACAACATAACCCTTGTACTTAATGGCCAGTTGATGTGGACCTTGAGAAAGAAACTTGATTTTATCATTCACCATCTCTGTTCTTAGGAGTGTCTCAATCTAACAAAAGAAAAGTTTGTTAGACTTTATTCATTAAGCATAACAAATTTAATTACCACAATTAAACTTACATGTTCCTTAAACCATCCATCAAATGAGTTACTATATATTCTATGAACCTCCTTTAAGGACTTTTGAGGATGTTTTTGCCTAATGATATCATAGTGCTTCCTGAATACAAAATATGTGCAATATGTCATTGGAATATGTTATAGCATTTTATTAATAGAAGACAATTGTCACTAACTTACTTAATGTAGGGTTCAATTGCTTCACAATTAAATAGTACATGCTTATGGGCTTGTTGCAATGTATGTTCATCCAAGACACATGTTACCATTTTACCAACACCACGGCCTACTATCAAGAAAATAGACCAATCATCATTGTCATGTGTTGGTTTGTTTTCCAAATTTGCTTCGTCAGTATCATTTCTATTTGGACGATTTAATTTTGTTTCAACTCCAAACAAGTATCTTAAATAAAAAGTTAGACACTCTTTGGATATATATCCTTTTAGCTATTGATCCTTCTGGATATCTTTTATTACAAACATGTCCTTTTAGGGTCATCAGATACCTGATAACAAAGTTGAGGAAAATATTATGACATCTTACATTCCAATAGGTAAAGTCATCACGATGTATGAAAAGTTACCTTTCAACTGGATACATCCAATTATATTGAACAAGGCCGGCTATCTTAGCTTCATAAGCGAGATGGACTGATAGATGTACCATTATGTCAAAAAAACATGGAGGGAATATCTTCTCCATCTCACAAAGTGTCACATGAATTGCATTTTCCAATGCAGCAAAATTATTTGGATCTATGACTTTAGTGCACAACCTTTGAAAATAGCGACAAAGATTAATACATGACTTAACATTCTTACTGGGCAAAGACACAGTGACAGTTAATGGCAGAAGTTGTTGCATCAGCACGTGATAATCGTGACTTTTCATTGGTAGCATCTTCTGATCCTTTGGCCGTACACATCTAGATATATTAGATGCATACCCATCTAGAACTTTGACGGATTTTAGGAGGTTGCAAAATAATATTTTTTCATCTTTTCTCATTATATAGAAAGATGGAGGTAGGATGGTATAATTACAAATAGTTTTTGGATGAAGCAGAAATCTGATTCCCATATCCTCCAAATCCTTCCTTGCATTCAAGTTGTCTTTACTTTTATCCTTCAAACCTAGCAATGTTCCAACAATACTCTCACATATATTCTTCTCGATGTGCATGACATCAAGATTGTGCCTTACAATGTTATATTTCCAAGATGGTAGCTCAAAGAATATGCTTTTCCTATCCCAATTGTGTGATGAATCTTTACCTCTTGGCCTTTTCTTACCAATTACAGTTCTTTCATCCTCCAATTGTGACAAGATTTGAGCTCCGGAAGGAGGTTTAGGTGGACATCTAAATTCTTGCTCACCGTCAAATGCCTTTACTTCTTTTCAGAATCTGTGGCTACTTGGCAAAAACCTACGGTGTCCTCTGTAGCAAACTTTACGACTATGTGGCAACCAATGTGAGACATTATCTTTATTACAATAAGGACATGATTTGTAGCCTTTAGTACTCCAACCAGATAGATGTGCATATCCTAGAAAATCACTAATGGTCCATAATAAAGAGGCACGCATCAAAAATAATTCCTTGGTTCCAACGTCATATGTATGTACACCAGTATCCCATAGTTCTTTCAACTCATCAATCAATGGACGCAAGTACACATCTATTTTTTCAGGTGATGTTGGTCCAGGAATAAGTAGGGACAACATAAAATATGGTTGCTTCATGCACAACCAATGAGGTAAATTATATGGAATAATCACAACAGGCCATGTATTGTAAGAAGTACTCATTGTCCCTAAAGGATTAAATCTGTCAGTTGCAAGTCCCAATCGAATGTTTCTAGCGTCTGTAGCAAATTATGGATGCATCACATCAAATGTTTTCCATGCAGGTGAATCTACCGGGTGTCTTAACTTATCATCTTTTTCATATTCTTCTGCATGCCACCTCACTAAGGAAGAGGTTTTTGATGACATGAACAACTGCATTAGGCGTGGTATAAGTGGAAAGTGTCTAAGAACTTTGACAGGTATTCTCTTGGGTTTTTTCGCAAGATCATCATCATCATCTGGGATTGTAATCATTTTTCGTCTTGATGCTCCACATGTATCACAGACGTCTTTATCAGAAGAATCCTTCCAAAACAACATGCAACCATTTGGACAAACATGAATCTTCACATAATCTAAGCCCAACCCCGTAATCGTCTTTTTTAGCTCATAAAATGAATTAGGTAACTGTTCTCCTTCTGGTAGCATCTTCTTAAAGAACATAAGAAACATAGATGATGCTTTCTTACTCAAGTCATTAAGACAAACCAGGTGATAGAATTCTAGGATGCAAGCAAGTTTTCTATATTTCTTACACCCTAGATATAATTTTGTCTCAGAATCCATTAACAAGATATAAAATTTGTCAGTATTGAAATGTTTATCACTATATGACCCCACTCCTTCCATATTTCCATCTTCACTGAAACTCAGAAAAGTATCATGCAACATATCTTGTAAATTTTCAGCATTCAGGAAATCTCCCTGATCAGTAGGAGCATCCATTTCAACATCGGCATCTTCACCATGAAAAGCCCAAGAAATATAGCTTTGTAAGAATCCATGCCACAATAGATGGCTCAATGCAGTCTTTCTGGTGACCTGGTATACATTAGCACACTTTCTACACGGGCATACAATCTTGCCTTGAATCGATGAATGTTCAAAAGTGAAATCCAAAAATTTTGATACTCCACATAAGTATTTAATGCTCATCTGGTCATCCTCTGCTATCCAAAACTTATCCATTCTATAAAAATAGTAAAACATATAAGATATATGAGTAAGCATGTCATATCAAAAAAGACTATACAATATGAGAAAATATTATTTCCATTCATTAATCTCTTTTTACATCCACACACAGGGGTGTACCCCTAAACAGTAACTAAACAAAGGGGTTGGTGTACTCCTAAACATGTGCATAATTAAAATAACTATTAATACAGACAAGTCTAGATAGATAGACAACTAAATACTAAACCAACATGGTCCCACATCAGTAACTTCGAGGCCTTTTCATTGTGGTGATCTTCTCTTGAAGTTCAAAAAAGAAAGTAGCTATGAGGATTGATTACTTTAAGACAAAAAGTGTAAACACAAAACAAGACAAGACAATTATATTTGTTAATTGGACCTACAGTGGTCTTTTTGATGATTGTGTTGTGTCGTAGAGCTCCTCACTATATTTAGACGAATCTGAACTGACAGGGGCCTCATCATCAGATTTGTTCGAGCTGGTTTGCTCCATCATGCGCTCATATCACCGTAGATGATCGGGGGTCTTATTGTTAACGTTGGTTATCCAAACTTTGATGGTATTATGGCCAACTGGATGGAGAAAAAGCTTGTCTCTATGGACCACTAGCATCTTTCTAATCCAATCACACCAACCAGATTTTAATACAAGATTTCCCACTAAATCATACTCAGCCTCGATAACATGTGAAGAATTGCCAAAATTTAGGGTCACTTCACCAGGCATGTAGTGTCTTTCATTTAGAAAACGCCAATGTTCAGGTATGGTTAGTTGGTGTAAAGAATGATCATATAGGATGATGTTCAATTGTTCTTTATCAGGGAATAATAACATTGGCATAGAGGCCCAGTTCATAGTGACTGTTGTGGGTGGATAGAGACTGCAAAATATTAGTACTAAAAATTGTAAGTACATATAACAATCTTATATACTTTTAGAAAAAGTAGTATAACATCAGTTAACATTTGTTTTCTTGTCACAACCAACTTTATTGTGGTGGACATGATAGCTTGAAAAGAAATCTAAGAGAGGAGATCATGTCCTATATCTTTGTAATTGGTCCAATGTTCACTAATCCTTCTTTTAGAATTTCAAGGAAGTAACTAGTATTTTCTATAATTTGATGTAGCTTGGTATTTCATACCATGAGGTGACACTTATTAACTATTTGTTGAATCAACACTCATATTTTAGATTATCAAAGAGGTTACTGGTGTCTGGCTTATTTTTTATAGGTGTAAGACCTATTTAATTTGGAGTATCCATGCACTACTATAGCATGTGTAAGACCTATTTAAAGAGGTTATTGGTGTCTTTCCAAATTTTTACTATAGTCTTGTACTTATGTGTTTATCAAAACTCTACTACAAGATATCTTATCATCTTATTGTTTTGATAGTACCACAAAGTTTATGACAAGAAGGATTCATCTAAAAATTGTAAATTTTCTAACTGAGTTGTGTGAGGTTATTATTCTCTGACCTATATGTAAATGGGATAGATTCCTACCTCTTTAGTTTTATGAGTACATGACACTTTGTTTGAAATACTTTTTATAAGGATAAAAGAACATACTTATAATAAGGACCTAGGCGCATTCTAATCATTTTGAACTGAATCAGAAAATGAATAGGATCATGGGTCCTATCCACTAGTATCAAAGGAGAATTCATAAACCTCAAAACCACCAACATGGTTTCCAAACCTACAACCTCAGCTTCTACAAGCTCACCTTCTACAAACCTTTAGAACATATACAGTCTGAAAGTATCAATGACTGCATGTATCAATGACTGCAAAGTCTATCATGCAGCTTGCTTGGCACATGAAAGAAAGACATGTTCAGTTGTATTGGCCCAAGTGGAAAGCAAACCCTATTAGGGATAGGTCTAAATCTGACTCACAAGCACTATTTGGAAAATAGTTTGGCAAAAACTAAAGTAGGCATACAAATTGTGGTCTGCCCTGAACTAATTGCATTGGATGTACTGAAAATGTCATGCCCCAAACAGTATAGTTGTGACATCAAAAAAGTCAAACCTAAAATTGGAAATGCACACTGCAAATTTTAGCATGATTGTGTATGAATGCAAAACAATATTGAACTTAATTAGGATCAATCATAGGGATTGGTTAACTGAATTACCATTGACATCTACTTGTTTAGAAAATAGGTTAAGCCAAGGTCAACACACATTAACAACCATAGTAAAGCCTCATCATGATTTATAGACCAGTTGCGGACTCCTAACACATGTATCAATGACTGCAAAGTATGTCATGCAACTTAATTTACACATGAAAAAGAGCCATGTTCATCTACATTGGCTCAAATGGAAACCAAACCCTATTAAAGGTAGGTCTAAATCCTACTGATGGCCAAAATTTGGCATACAACTTAGCTAAAAATGAACTAAGCAAACAAAATGTGGTTAGGCATGAATGTATCAGGATTATGAGATGAAACTACAACAACAATAATATGACCCAAATTGAGGAAAATGTGGTATGAAATGAAGTGGTGGTTCATATCCATGGAAAAAATCATATCAATCCAATCCATATAAGAAAAACACAACTAAAGCTAAGTGTGGGAAAAAATCAATAAATCTTAAGTTAAAATCTCTATTGAAATCCTGTATAATTTGGTTTAGGAAAATATTTTGTGTCCAACCTAGAATGTGGCATCAAACCCAGTGATGGTTCAAATCCATCTGAAAAATCATCACAATGCATTTCAAAACATTAAACATCAAGGTGCAATTGCATGGGAAAAAAGAAATTCAAACTATTTGGAAAGCCAGACACAAAACTAGACACAAATTGGTATAATATTTTGTAATATTTATGTCATCATTTGAAAAATAGCCTACTGTGTACAAAACACAAAACTAAACACATATCAATATAATTTGTTAATAAAAAGCAACCTACTATTGAGACATCAAAAAGATAGATCTAAATGCATAGGGAATGGTTGACTGAATTACCACGTTGGTCATTACATGACATGGTCCAAAAGGCACCAATATTAGCTTAATTAGATAAACAACAAAATATAGGTTTTATTGGGGTTTTTTATTTATCTCTGGTATTAATTCATCAAAATTTTCCAAATTGGTATGGTTATATTTCATCATTGATTTTTTTGAAAGTTAGTGTTCCCCGTATTATAATGGTGGGCCACATATCCTTAGCTTAGTTGGCGATCATGTATGAAGACGTCCTTTGATTTCATTGTTTGGTTTTGGTTTAGTATATATTTCTCAATATGTTTGTTAACTTTAATCGGTCCAAAAAAAACACCAAAACTATTGGTGAAAATTGAGTTGTTTACATAGCTATGGAAATTTCAAATAAGTGTGACATAATTAGTTTTAATGTGTTGTATCTATTTAGTTATCATTATATATGTAACACATGACTTGACAGTCTCCTCTTCCTATGTAGACATGTATATAAGCACATCACTCACATGATGCATAACCCTAAAGATGTCAGGACATCAGTAGTGACTGGAACATGGGCAAGTAGGATAATCTTTATCATGAACATGCCCAACCCTCTCATACTATAAATCAGTGGAGGTCACCATGATCAAGAGGTATATCGAGGGCATTTTCATATCCTAGTAAAGCCGAAGACCTAAGTAGTCACGAAGTAAATTGTAACCATAATAAAGCTAAGAACTTCCATTTCACCTACTAGAGGTACATTTTTGGATATGTTGAAGATATTTTTATGAAAATGAAGGGATACACTTATTTTATGAGGCAGATACAAAGAGAATAATACCCCTTTTGGGAACCCAAGACAAAGCTAAAACTCTTCTAAAATTTTGACATGTTGTAAACCCTTTTGAAAACACAATTAGAGTCAAAATATTGTCAAACTGTTTTTTGGGGTAAAACCCCTCTTTTTCAAAATCTAGAAAACTATCAAATGCTACCAAATTTGACCTTTTGATAATCCTTTTCCAAGTTACATTGTACCCATATGAGGCATAGATATTGGTAAACGTTTATAAGCAAACAACAAAGAGAATAAAAATGCTAAGAAACTATTGACTCCTTGATAATTCCATCAATAAATTTGAAACTTCAAATCCAAATATGAATTAGCATGATCCCTACGATCTTTGAGGAACACATACCTACCTAGAATCCCAACAATATACCAAAGTGTCTGATATCAAAATTTCAAACAAAATTTGACTACAAGGCTAGGATACACAATAAGACTTGTTATGAAGAATAAGATATTATGATTTTCTTAAGAAATTCACGAATAAAAAATATATTAAAAAATAACATTCTTTTTCTCATAATCTATGTTGCGGAAGATTCTACAATCTTGATTTTAACCTATAATTACTCTCCTTTGAGGCCCCATGAGAATTAGGAAATAGTTGAATACCTTATCCCTTAGAAGTAAACTTCACCCCCTCTTCATTAAGTCACACCCATATGAGGACTCACTTAATTAAGCCATACTGATATCAACCCATGAGAGGATGAATAAACCCTACTATTCTCTACAAACATAAACAATCAGATGCTAAAGTTCCCTTGAGGAAATGATAAGTAAATTATATGTATAAATCATCAGGAAGCATATCAAGCTACTCACAAAGTCAAACATGACTATTTGATGAAACATTTTCATCTTCACAAGGGGAAAAATTATTTTTTATATGTCCCCCTAACAATGTGATAACAAGTCAGGAATGCTAATCACACCACCTTGACATGCACGACAAAAAATGTATTCATATCCTTTCTTGATTATGACATTCTCATATCATTTTCCCCTTACCATGCAATGGTTAGTCTTAAATTTCTACATATTACTGTATTTTATTTAAAAGCCCCTTTCTATAGAGGGCATTTTTATTTATGCCATCTTGCTTAGGCTTGTAAACTCTAGCCTTACAGACAAATATTTATAGATACTTTTAACATAGATATTGTGACTAGAAATACACCCTTCAAAAGAAGCCCTTATATGCTCTATTCTCACACACATGCAACATCATCTAAAAACATATTGTCTAGAGATAATCCTTTGTCATGTTGCATGGTGAGTATGGGCTCAATCATCATTATATTGGGTGCCAAATTTAAAGATATTGATGTCATCATGTCAAACATGGGCCTCAATGTGAGTAGTTAATCCAGAAGTATCAAGCTTCATCATTAGTGGCACTAGTTGTAGTGCCTTCACTAACCGACTCTATTGAAGATAAATTAAAAGAGAATGGCCAAGCATGTGGAAATAATTCAAATAATGGAGAAGAAAATATTGTTGTCATTATGAACCCTCCTTATAATCATTCTCCCTTTAATAAGTGGTAATGAGGGATACCATCCTACCCCCTAAAGTAACCCCTTGGGATGCCTATTATAAATTCACCTTGTCCCGAATAGCTTATGCCCTTCCAAGAATGCAACAACTATTTACAATTCCCACTGATTTCTCAACAACCCAACCTACCAGGAAACTTTGAAAATACAAATATCATATGTTCATCTAGTCAAAGGTGTTATTGGTAATGTCGAACATTTCAAAAACAAGAAATGGAAAGGCCCCAAAAATCCCACAATTAGTGGTATTCCTCCCTTACTAATGACCCCATACCTAATCTCATACCTGCCTTTTTGGTCATACCAACTGGGTTGTCCCCAAGATAGTTTAACAATGAGAACAACACCTAGGCTCCCCATGGAAATATGTTGATGCAAGTTCTCATGTTATTCAAGAACAATCAAAAGTCCCTAAGAAAAATAGTTGAAAGAGATGCAGGAATGGAAACAAAGACTCAAGCAACAATGTGACTTATGTTACTTCTTGGAGGTATACTTTCCTGGTAAATTTTTAACTTCACCGAGTACTCTAAATAAAAGGGGCAGGAGACCTAACTCTTCACATCCGTAAAGATACATGGACATGGTCGAAGTGTAAGATGATGCAAGATATTGATCAGGCTCTTCCAAATATTACTCGAAATATTGGCTCTAACATGGTAAAACCAATACAATACATAAACAATCAAGTGATGGGACAAGTTAGACAATTTCTTCATTAAGAAGTACACACGAACATTGAGTATATGCCAACCAAAGACTACCTCAAAGACCTCACACAAAAGATTGGTGAATATTTTACAAACCTCGTAGGGAGGTATAGTAAATTGGAAGCAAAAATAACAAGACAACCTACAACGAAGGGGTATGAATGCTAATCAAATCTACCTTTCCAACATAGTCATCTATGTTCACATTTATTCCATATTAATCTTCCATTTATCTCATTCAAGTTAGTACAAATATAGAAACCGCATTCTACAATGGCGTTTATGAGAACATTGGGATCACCTTCAGTATTGTCACTAAGATTAGTAGAAAGGAAGATGTGAAACCTACAACCATTATTACCAATGAAATTTATATTCCTGGAGGGTCTCACTTGGTGACAATGTGGTCCTCGGCACCGTACTTGGGGCTCCTCCAACCGTCGGCAATGTGGGACTCCTCCGCAAGTAGTCGAAACGCTCTCCAACCACCGGCAAAGTTGCACTCCTCCGCAGAAATGTAGCACTCTATGTGCCGCCACCAGTCTTCTAGTCGAAGTGATCCTCCAAGACACCGGTTAGGGTGATGATCCAGTGGCACTTTGACACATTGGTCTCACAAAAGCAAGGAATCAAGGAGACATTAGTGGGCGTTTGCAATTACAGTGTGGGAGCTAGCGCGAACAGAAAGCAGGAAGTGAAAAATACCAATTCATTAGCTACTTCCTTATTTCCTTTGGCAATTTAAGATTGCCACTAATAAAATATAAAAATGCCTTAGTACTTTTTAGAAACTCTATATTAGGTGGTTTAGAGGCATTTTAATTAAAAATGCATGTACATTAGATAGATAGTGGCTTTTTTTAGAAAAGCCACTAGAATAAATGCCACTAATGAGCATTTTTGATGTAGTGAGATGATTGGTTCCCCGTGGTTTTTGAGTAGAGCCAGTGGTAGAGGAACCATAGGGAGGTGAACATCTTCTAGACTGTCCACCTCAGGCCAAGGTATCTCTTTAGGGATTCGATGACCATCCTCATGTGGAACGTGAGGGGAGCCTCGAGACCTAAGCGTCAAAGGAGGCTGAGAAGCATCATCAACAGAGTTCAAGCCAGTTTTGTGATTTGCTTGGAAACTAGAATTAAAAGAGAGTTTCAGTAGAAGATTCCCAGCCTTTTCCCTACGGGCTAGGAGTACGCCTCTAACCTACAGGATGTGGAAGGGGGAGGATTGTGGTAGGATGGAATAGGGAAGTGTGGGATGCACAATGCATTTTCTCAGCTGATCCACTAATGGTGTTCAGTTGCATTAATACAAGAGGGTTCCACTGTGTCATTACTGCAATTTATGGCTTCAACATTGAAATGTGCAGAAGAACTATTTGGGACATGATTGTAAGCACTACGCAACATAAAGTACCATAGGTTGTGTTGGGGGACTTTAATCATGTGTGAATGGTAGGAGAGAAGATGGGAGGGAAACCTATTCCTAACTCTATCTTGTACAGGTTTAATGCAGTTGTTGATGTTGCTCAGCTTACCGAATTAAACATGACCGGTGGTGTGGCAACTTGTCACAATAAGAGAAGTCTCGAGTTCAGAATAGTGAGTAACCTTGACCGCTACTTGGCGAATAGTTGCTGGCTAAACATATTCCCTGAAGCCAATGTGGGCTTGGGTGGTCATCCCAATAGCGACCACGCTTGGATGAAGATTAATCTAACAAGAGGGAATCATTTTAAAAGACCATTCAGGTTCTTAAATTACTGGACAGAATGGCCTAGTTGTGAGAAGTTAGTAAAGGAGACATGGACTTAGAAGGTGGATGGCAATCCGAATTTCATTGTGGAAGAGAAACTTAAACGGAAGAAAGTTGTCCTGAAGGTCTGGTCTAGAGATTTATTTAACATTCTGAACCTACTGAAAAGCGCGACGGTGAAGTTTGAGGAAGTTGCTACTGCACTGAGGATGGACCCTCTCAACCCTTTGCTTATCAATGAAGAAAAGGTGATGGCGGACAAGGTGTTACAACTTGAAAAGGCGGAGGAAATTCTATTTTGGTAATGTAACCGGATGAAATGGATAAAAGATGGTGATCGTAACACCAAAGTGTATCACAAGTCTGTAAAGAAAAACCATATGTGTGACTATATTCATACACTCATCAAGGAGGATGGCACTTCCATTAGAGTACATGATGAAGTGGAAAATGAAGTGGTGGTGTTCTTTAAGAGGTTGTATAATCAAAATTTGTTGGCTGATTGCAGTAACGACTATCCGCTGGAGAACAAGGTTACCCATGAGATGAATCGTAACCTTTGTGGTCCTGCTTCTGATGATGAAATCAAATAAGTAGTTTTCTCTATTGGATCCTCTAAAGCCCCAGGGCCAGACAGGTTTAATGGGAAGTTTTTCCTGTTTTTTTGGCCCATTCTTAAAGATGATATTTGTCGGGTTGTCTACTGGTTCCTTGTTGGAGGTAATATGGTTAGGAGTGTCAACCATGCCTTCTTGAGAATGATACCTAAGAAGAAGATGTCGACTTCTATGGAGGACTATAGACCTATAGCATGCTACTCAATCCTGTACAAGATCCTTGCTAAGTTTCTAGCAAGGAGACTCAAAAAGGTCTTGCCAGATATCATTTCACCTAATCAATCGACCTTCATTAAAGGGAGATCCATTTCTGACTGCGCCTTGTTGGATGGGGAGTTTCTTGCTGATTTTAATAGTAAGAATAAGATGAAGAAAGCATGTATCAAAATCGATATCTCTAAGGCCTATGATCATGTGATATGGCAATCCCTTTGGGGCATTCTGAACAAGTTGGGGTTCTGTAATCGTTGGATAGGATTGATGAAGCAATGTGTCCAAACCACATCCTTTTCTGTTCTCATTAATGGCGCCCCTAAAGGCATGTTCAATGCTTCCAACAGGCTAAGGCAGGGTGATCCTCTATCCCCGTTACTCTTTACCATTGTCATGGAAGCTTTGTCATCTCTTATCCACAAAGTTGAAGCAAATGGTGATGTTCGGGTCTTCAAGGTGGGCAGCACTCCTGTTCTTTCCCATCTTATCTTCGCAGATGATGTCCTTCTCTTCACAAAGGGTCATGATAGATATCTTAAGAGACTGAGACGGGTTATGACAATGTTCAACAACCTCACGGGGTTTTATATAAGTGATATCAAATCCAAGGTGTTTCTATCGAGATCTTGTGATGTCAGGAGAGGTAGACTAAAGATTGTTGCTGCCATGGATGAGGGTACTTTCCCTATAAAGTACCTTGGCATCCCTATATCGGGGGGAAGAGGATCTAGTAGAATCTATGCATCCATCATTAACAACCATCAAGAAACGATTGATAAGTGGATAGGGTTGTCTCTTTCTCTGGCTGGTAGAGTTGTCCTTGTTAAAATTATTTTGGTTGCGAAGTTGTCCTTCTGGCGTAGACAAGCTGAAATACCAACCTTTATCCTAGATAAAGAAAAAACAATATGCAACTCCTTCCTTTGGGGGGGGGGGGGGGGGTAAAGGGCATGCGGTGGCTTGGGATACGGTTGCTAAACCTTATCATTTTGGGGGCCAAAATCTGTCGGATACCCAAACCATAGTGACGCAAGCTACGCTTAGGAGGGTCGATACCTTCTTAACCCAACCTCAATCGATGTGGACAAAATGGATGAAGACCATATACGGAGATGCTCTAGATAATCTCTCGGTTGGCTGCTCAAGGGCGTGGAAGGCAATGGCTGCCAATTGGAGGTGTGTAAAGCACATGTATACTTGCGAGTATGGAAGATGGAGCAGATCCGGTGATCGACCTTGGGTCATACAGTTCAGTGGGCCTTACATCCCTTAGTTCCAGATGCTTTGGAACCGGTACCATGTCCCAAAATGGAGTTGTTGCCTTTATAGGAGCATGTTGAGAAGGCTACCAACGTTTGATAGAGTTAAAAAATGGGGGATGATCAATAATAATAGCTGCCTTATGTGAAAAATAGAGGAAGAATCACATGAGCATCTCCTTTGGAGCTGCCCTTTCACTAAATATATTTGGTGTAGGACGTCTCTCAAATTGTGTTGGGGTGGCTCACCCCCTACGCGCCTGGATGATGTCATTTTTTGGGCTCTAGAGAAAACAAGATATGATCATGCTATGAGGTGTTTTGTGGGACTATGTCTTACGGCCATGGTGTTCTTTATGTGGAAAGAAAGGAACAACAGGCTTCACACAGGCAAAGAGAAAAGCTACACGGAGGTCTTTGATGATTTTGTAATTAACCTCAAAGATGTCTATAAGGTCATACCTCATTTATGCAAGGGTCTAGACCGCCCAATCTTAAAACATTGGGGACTTTTATAGAGTCACCCCCTTTGTTTTGCTTGTATATGGGGTTTCACCCCTTTCTTTTCCTTGGAGAGCAATATATTACCTTACCCCAAAAAAACATTATTATTCATTCCTTTTTTTTTCTTCCTTGCTTCATAAGGGTAAGGAATGTTTTAGAATGAATTTATTTTAACAATATGCCACTTAAGTGGTCAATTTGCATCTTAGATCCTTATTTAAAATATTAATTGAGGTATTTGTTCATAAACCAACATTGGCATAAATGGTGATCGAATTCACCCCAAACCACTAAATATTCCACAAATTCAACATCAAGGACAAAAAGGATATAAAAGATAGGGTAAAGCATGGGAATAGGGTTAAAAGAGAATATATCTAGATTTCAGTTCGTTACACCCACCATATCCATTATTGTAGCACCTATTCTCACTACCCAAGAGCATCCCTAACCACCACCTTTTCCTCCTTTATACCCACAATATTAGCCCACTCCTACTTTCCTTCCCCCATCTTCTCTAGAGGCTTCAGTCTATGATACCCACCATGTCCCCTATGAGTTACCAATGCCAATTACAACTCAAGAACAACTGCTAAAGGTCAACGAATAAGTCTTTGTTTATCATCCTTTTGACTCCTTCCCTATTGGCAGTAATGACCAATATGGTGGGATGACCAGACATCCATACTTACATCTAAACTCCACACTTTCTAATAATTATCTCTTTGATCATATAATTGATATACCCCATAATTATTCCTTGTCATATATCGAACCATGGGAACCCATCCGTTCTAGTCCCAACTCTTTTCCTTGGTACACAGATGTGAGCCAAGACATCCAGGGCACCTTCCAAGGAGATCAAGCAAAGATGAGGGGTAGATGAAAGGAAAGTAGTCAAATCAATATAATAGCCCCTTTCAAACTTTGAATATGCCAGCCCTGGGGGATACCACTATCATTGGGACTTCATGTTAAACAAGGTGCTTGTTTGGAGGCAACCCAATGGATTTCATTCCTCCATTCCATATTTAAGTTTTGTTTGGGACAAGCAAAAATTTTAAGTTTGGGGTGGAGGTGGGTGATACGTTCTTGCTCCACCCACTCTATCTTAATTTCTTGCAATTTTCATTATGTTATGTAGTTCAGCTTTAATTTTTTTTCCTTCAAATTTTCCTTTAGTTCTTGGTCTTATCTAGTCGGTCGGGCCTCTATATAGTTGCCTATGTTGAGATGCATTTCTATCATTGTACCCCCTTTGAATGATGCAACTTCTTTTGTAACACAGTTATAAAAATGTCATTGCAAGAAATTATTTTGTCACCTAGGATCCAAATTAACACCATTCCTTGGAAAAGATGGCAAGCCGTAGAGGACTGATAGGGTTAAAAAATAATACTTCTTTATCTAGAGTTATTGATTGATTAGAAATGAATTGATCCAATGTATGATACTCCCTATGCGCCTAAAATTCAGAAAAATGAGTTGCACAAGAATAGTCTTTTGTTCGCTTCTTCCATCACCTTCTTATCTCTCCATCTGTAAAGAATATTCAAAAGCCAATGTGACAAACTCCAAGTTCAGTGAGGCACACCCCCTTTTCCTCCCTCTTTCACTTCTTCCATACCCCTCATAAATTTAATAGGGGCATACCATCAAGAAAAGATGCCAAGAAGAGCACACCAAAGCATGCAGTCAATGCAACTGGAAACAAAAAAAGGCCCCAAGTCGAATAGAGGAGAGGTCGATTCCTTCCATACCTCCTTCACTCCAATTCTTTGCCCAGGGGAATCTATATAACCCCATCAAATCCTTGAGCCCTATTCTTGTGAAACTAACTTGAATGAATATGTGGGATTACCAAATGCCAATGAAATGTAAAATTTGGTTTACTACGAGACTTGAAATGGTACCAAGTTGTGAAATAATCTCAAAGTAGGTAATATGAAAAATTGTTTTCAGTGTATCCATGAACTTAAGGTTGCTTGGTCATACAAGGTGGAAGGACTCAAGTGGTGTTATGCAGGTGAGGATGACAAACCAAAAGTACTATATGGCTATTGTGAGAACCTGTTACACTAAATTATATTACTCAAAACATAAAGCACAATCAATCACCAATTAACCACATACCCAAAAATATGGATAAATTAAAACTGATTTCAACATCAGCACCTGCTCAGAAACATTTACATAAGAGCCCAACATCTTTTTTTTATCCATACTATGCCAAGAATTTGATACAAATTGTTTTATCACCTTAGCCACAACATATATGCACAAGAGAACAATATTTGTATATGCCACACAAACAAGCATTAATATGCTAACAAAAGTTCGATTCGTTTGAAACACCATACACAAACTTTTTCTGTCTGAACCTGAGAGTACATGGACGACTCTAGGGCACACTAGACATCTAATCAACTTTCTCAAAGATTCAATACTATAGCTCCTCTTTGCTGCCACACGTTTGTTTTTGTCACTTCCGATTACCTAAAAAAATGTGGCGAACCACAAGGGTGAGACCCATGTCCCAGCAAGAGATATAACCTCCAACAACACTTATTGATTACAACATTTTAAATAGTAGATAAGTAAGCAATTGGAGTATATAATGATCAATTGAACAGATTGAACAGTTCAAGTATGCTAAATAGATTAAGAAATTAATCTTAGCAATAAGTATGATCATCAATGCATATATAGATAACAAATAAATCCTTTTCTTTGGATAAATAACTACTCAAATATCATCAAATTGCATCTAATAACAATCATTATCATTAATTTGACTATCTTCATATTTCTTGCTAACAGCACAAGCAATCTAGTAGCATAAGCAACCATGACATCATGGATATGTCTAGTAACATAACATGGCTATCAATATTGGCATCTCAAATAAAGGGAACAAATATATATCATATGTAGAACTAACATATGGGTTCCTGAGTTCCCACTGTCATGGGAGACAAGGCAAAAGGGAAGGTGACGGTGACAGTGCCCAGTCGGTCGTCTTCCCCGGATCTCACCAGGCAGATGGATTCCAGAAGGAGCGCAGTGCCTACTGACTCATCTTTAGCTCATGTGGCCACTCATATTGCAGATCAAGCTACAGTCAATTTGCCACTACATTGGGAGGCCCTGAAACCTGTATCTACCGAGAACACATCGGAGCTAAAATGGGTTGATGTCTCAACAGTGGATGGTAAGTTACTTTATCCGAGTAAGGAAGTGAAGGAGAACACAAATAAATGGAATAAATGCCTTCTAGGTTACATAGTTGATTTTTGGCCTGATATCTTCATATTAGTGAACTACTTTGATAATATTTGGAATACTCAGGATCGCTTTGAGGTTTTTGATAAGGGTGAAGGCTTTTTTCTGGTAAGATTCGAAGATCTAGACGATCTGAAGCATGCGCTTGAAGGTGAATGGACTATTATTGGTAGGTTGGTCATACTCAAGAAGTGGACTCCAGGGGAGCAGCAGTCCAGAGAAATTCTATCAGATGTTCTTGTATGGGTAGATATTAAAAACCTGCCTATGGAGCTATGGGATACGAGGACCTTCAATAGGATCGGGTCCTTCCTGGGTCATCCTGTGAAGATGGATGATGCTACCGTTAATCTGAAATGTCTAGACATGGCGAGGATTCAAGTTCTTATGAAGAATGATGCTAGATACCCGAAGAGCTTAACTCTGAGAAGTGATGCAAGAATTGAGCATATTGTGTACTTGGACTATGAATGGATCCCACACAAATGTAGTATATGTGGGTTCCTGGGCCATGGAGACTGTCGGCCAATACAAACTGAAAGGAAACAAAGAGCTAAGATACTGGAAAAGCCTAAGAAAAGATGGGAAGTTAAAAAGTTTGTTGCAGTTCAATAGTTCAATATTATTCCCAGTGTCAGTTTGAATGATGAATCTGGTTACATTATTGAAGAAATATATGATGAGGAGGAAATTCAACGAAAGAAGCTTATGGTTGAGAAAATGGTAGATGCAACTGAAGATGAGAAGTTATCTAAAGTTGTTAATGAAGGGTTTGAATCCTCAAATGTGTCTCCTGCAAGCAGAGGTGGCTCAATTCCCTCCACTCCCATTGTTATGCAGGTCTTCTCTAACATTTCTCTGGATAGTTCTAATATTGATAAAGCTCAGATTGATCCCAATGATAGAAGAAGGAACACCTTTCCACCTGAGCACCAGCCTAAGCAAAACTCTGGTATCTACTACAGAATAAGTGAATCAAAATTTTCTCCTATTCTAGCGCAAGTTGAGGAATTACATGTTATTGTTGATGAAGCTGAGGCTGACAGCCCAACAGCCCAGGTTGTTAAATGATTACTTCCTTGTCCATTTCTTCTTGGAATGTTTGTGGTATTAGCAATAAAATCTAGGATTTTCAAGAAGAAATTAGGAAGGAAAATAACAACATTGTTATCCTTGTTGAAGCTAAGATTAGACCCCATAAGATCAATGCTTTTTTTAACAAATATTTTCCTGAATATAGTTGGCTTTTGAACCATATGTCTCATGTCCTTGGTAGGATTGTTGTTCTTTGGAATGCTAATGAGTGTGATATCACTGAGTTATCTGAAAAATGACCAAGTTCTTCACATGAAAGTTATTACTTATCAATCTTATTTCTACTTATTAGCTATGTATGGCCATAGTCCTAATTCTAATAGAGAAAGAGTTTGGTCTTCTATTTGTCCACAAGTAGACAATCCTTGGATCATTTTGGGAGATTTTAATTGTGTGTGCAAAAATGTTGAAAGGATTAGCAAGCAAATGCCCACCAAGAAATCCATGGATGACTTTAATGATTGTATCTTGAATTGTAACCTCTTTGAAATGAATATCCAAGGTCCCTACTATATATGGGATAATAGACAAGATGATACTAGATTTGTCATGTCCAAGATTCATAGAATATTCTATATTATTGACTTTCTCAATGCTAATTTTGATTTTTCTGGCGAAGTTATCTTTAACATCATCAGTGACCACAAGAAAGTTGTTGTCAATATTGGAGATCCTAGAAAAGTCAAATATCCCTTCAGATTTATTAATGCATGGGTAAATCATGAAGGCTTTATATCTGTTGTGAAGAAATCTTGGGATATTGAGATCGCTGGCTTTGTTATGTTTAAACTGTATAGAAAGTTGGAAAACCTAAAAAATAACCTCATCTTGTGGAATAAAGAAATGTATGGTGATATTAATGACAATTCAAAGATTGCTAAATTCAGAGCTATCAAAGCACAAGAGGAAGCTGACATGGATCCTTTAAATGAAGAATTAAGGTCTATTGCAAAGAATCTTAGGCTGGAAGCGTTTCATCATGCTACTACTCAGGAATCTCTTTATAAGCAAAAATCGAGAGTGAAATAGCTCAAGGAAGGGGATTCTAATACTGCCTATATCTATGCTTCTATGAAGGTGAGAAGGCAAGTCAACTTTTTAAAAAAGCTTATTATTGATGGTGTGATATTGTATGATAATGAAGCCATCAAGCACACTATTACTGACTTCTATTCTAAGCTCTTTAACAACAACTCTAATCCTAAAGGAGTCTGGCAAGGAGAGTGGCATGGTAATACCTTATCCATTTAGCAAAAAAAATTATTATCTCAAATGTCACTAGAAATGAGATTGAGGAGGTGATAAAAAACTTAAAAGTAGACAAGGCTCCTAACCTTGATGACTTTAATGGCTTTTTCTACAAGAAATGTTGGGATATTATTGGTGATGATATATGTGATGCTATTTTTGAATTTTTTTAGCAATAACAAGTTGCTGCAAGAAGCTAATAGGACGTTCTTGACTCTCATCTCTAAAGGTTTTGATTCCTCAGACATCAAGAATTGGAGGCCAATTGCTTTATGCAATACTGTCTATAAAGTCATATCAAAAATTCTTGCTAATAGACTCCAAAATGTATTGCCCTCCATTATTGATGATTCTCAATGTTCTTTTGTCAAAGATAGGAGTATCAAAGATGCTACATTGCTTACCAATGAGATTTTGAGTGATTTAAAAAGCCTAATTTGTCAGCAAGATTGTGTATCCAGGCTAACATCATGAAAGCTTATGATTCAGTCAAGTGGTCTTTTCTTTTCTCCATCATGTATAGAATGGGGTTCCCAACTATTTGGATTAACTAGATTAGAGAATTTGTTTCTTCAACCTCATACCAGGTCCTTATAAATGGGGAACCCTCGAATACTTTCAACCCCACAAATGGGGTGAGACAAGGGGACCCTATTGCACCTTATCTCTTTATTATTGGCATGCAAGGTATCTCTAAACTCTTTAAGAAATTGGTTGTGAATGGTGATCTTGAGCCTATAATTGTCTCCAAGAATATGAAGAGATCTCATTTTATTTTTGCGGATGACCTTATGATCTTCTCTAAAGCTAGTAGTAATGATGCTAGAGCCATTAAGACAGTTTTGGATTCTTTTGTTGAGATCTCTGGCCTACGTGTGAATTATGACAAAATCTCCATAATCTTCAGTAAAAATGCTAAAAAGAGCTCCATTACTGACATCATGAAAATCAAGGAGGGTTGATTTCCTTCTAAATATCTCAGCCTGCCTGTCTTTTCAGGGAAACTTTCCAAGAGACTCTGTGGCACTCTAGTTGATAAAGTCAAACAAAGACTAGACTCTTGGAAATCTAAATTACTATCTATTGCTGCTAGAATGGAGCTTATAAAGTCTACCCTCTCTAATATGCATTTATACTGGCTCTTCTCCTTCCCAATTCCTAGTTCCACTCTTGACCACATTGATAGATTGTGTCGTGATTTCTTATGGGGAGAGACTGAGTCCAAGAAGAACCTCCATCTTGTTAAGTGGGATAATGTTACTGAACCAAAAGAAGATGGTGGGCTGAGTATAAAGAAACCTAAAGATGTAGCTAAGCCCTTTGGGTGAAGTGGATTGCTGAAAAGTATCTAAGAAAACAATCCTTTTAGAATGTTAAGGAGTCCCCCAACTACTCCTGGATGTTTAATAATCTCATTCGTGCTAGAGAAGAGTTGTACAAACATACCAAGTTTGTTGTGGGTGATGGTGAATATATTCTTACTTGGCAAGATCCTTGGTGTGACTTTAACTTTCTTGATTGTCTTATGGGTAAATAGTGTATTGTTAGATCTGGGATCCCTTGGGATTCTAATCTGAATGTGATGATTGACAATGATGTTTGGAAAATGTCTAAAGCTAATAATCATGGTCAGAGTGATATCTTTAATGTTGTCAAGACAATTGAGATTCATCATGAATAGAAAGATTCTATTTTCTTTGCTGGCAAGCTGAATATCAAACTTCATGATGTCTGGGAGGCTATCAGGGTGAAAAAAACCAGATGCTATAACTTTGAGTGGATTTGGAAAATTAAAACTCTTAAGCGTGCTAGGCTTCATCTCTGGAAATCCAAACATAATAGGATTCCTACTAATTTTTCAAGGAGAAGGGGTCTATGTTTGGCTTCTATTTGTTTTGTGTGCCAGAATGATTATGAAGACACCAATCATATTCTTTTTTAGTGTAAGTATGTTGAGAATATTTGGGCTTCTGCTAATATCCCTATGATCAAGACATGGAACCAGGCAGAAAATCTTACTGATTAGAGGATGAAGTGTATTATGAGTATTATTGTAACATCCCTGACCTGGGTTATAAACTAACCCTAGGTGTTTTGCCTAAATATGTAATTAAACTCTTGTGATTATCTTTTGGAATGTAATTAAGTTCCTAAGGAACATACATTTTCATTTATGTCCCTTTTAAACAATGATTGTAGTATTGTGTGGTAATACAGGGACCTATGTGCAAATTATCCAGTTAAGGGGTTTAACTTGCAAATTTCACAAGTTAAGATGTTCCTCTGATGATGAGATATCATATGAGTGGATATGATGAGGTAAGATGGATTTCCCAAGCTTGGGCATCAAGATGCAGCTTGTGGAATGATCTTTATGCTTAAAAACCCTAATTTGGATTAAAGTGCAATTTACCCAAATGTGGGGTGCAACTTATAAAATACACCATCTAGAACATCTTTTATGACTCTTGACATCATTTAGAGTAAAAATGATGAAAGGGACACATGAATGAGTGATCAGATAAGAAAATTGATCTTTGTGCATAAAATTCACTAAGTATGAGGATGGAGACTTGTCATATATGAACTCTAGTTGAAAGTTGGTTTTCTTTACCCTTAAATCTAGAGTTTTTATGAGCTTTAAATAAGTTTCATATCTTGGGCGTGCCTTAGAAACAATGAGGGACTTAGATGAGAATTCCATGATTTAGAGGTCCTTATGGTGGAAAATAGCCTGAAGTATATAAGCCTTCACCCTTGCAAACCAAGTGAACGTATCCTTTATCCTCTTCATTTATCATCTTTCTCAAAATGGCCAAGGCAGAGCTATGGACCTCAGGGAGACGACCAAATAGTGCTAAGGTGAGTAGGAACCATCTTCAAGCTCGAATTCATGGAGGAATTCTTCTTAAAAGGTTGGTTCTATGGTTAACTCACTTAGATTCTTTGTCTTAGCCGACCATTCCCATCTTTTCCTTAAAGAAACAACCTTGGATGACCTGTGGAGCTCAAGACACCATTAAAGGCTTGAAGCTTTGAAGCTTGGAGCTCTAGGAACCACGTTTAAGGCGGGTTTTATAACTCTAAACTCCTAGCTTTATTATGCATATCTTTGTTCTTACTTTTAGTGCTTAGTTCTTCTTCTACATCCCTTCTTCCTTGCACTTTTGCAAGCAAAACGGTGGTGTAACCGACCTGAACAGAGGTTGAGGATGATGGGCGTGGAATCCTAGGTAACATTATCAAACGACCTTGGACCCTTTTGGTCCAAACGGTTGCAAACCGTTTAAGGTCAAACGGGTTCAACCCGTTTGATCTCAAACGATCTTGCAAGATCGTTTGGATCAAAATGGTCTCAAGACCATTTGATAGGGTTGACCAAGGGACGACCGTCTGAGGGTATGTTGATAATATATTGAATTTCATTTCTACAAAGAAT
Source organism: Alisma plantago-aquatica (assembly GCA_963693085.1). Taxonomy (NCBI): domain Eukaryota; kingdom Viridiplantae; phylum Streptophyta; class Magnoliopsida; order Alismatales; family Alismataceae; genus Alisma; species Alisma plantago-aquatica. The sequence continues at coordinate 587,140,727 of OY856414.1, forward strand.
TATAAACTAATTCCTAACCAATTGAGAATTGAAGGCACTTCAACACCCTAACCCTAATCGGGTTGAAATTGCTGATTTCAAGTATAGATCTTGTTGAGTTTTGGGTTGAAGGACCCAAACGGGTTCAAAACCGTTTGGGGGTTCATCCAAACGGTCTCACACTCGTTTAGTGACACTCCAATATTGTTTGGAGGTCTAGGGTTAAGGAAATTTGATGGTTTGAGGGTCCAATTTCAATAGGTTGATGAATTGATAAAAATGCTAGTTTTAGATCTATTTAGGGTTCAACCCTTATCCAACCGACTTGGTTTTTGGTCAAACTTTGGGCAAACAGGTTGACAATCGTTTAGGCTCAAACATGTTGACACTCATTTAGGCTCAAACAGGTTGACACTCGTTTAGGCCCAAACGGGTTCACACTCGTTTAAGGCCAAACGGGTTCACACTCGTTTAAGGCCGAACAGGTTCACACTCGTTTAAGGTCAAATGGGTTCACACCCGTTTAAGGTCAAGTGGGTTCACACTCATTTACGTCTCAAATGGGTTCAAAGTTGTTTGAAATTAAATGAGTTCAAGGTCGTTTAAAACCTAAATGGGTTGAAGGTTGAAGGTTAAACCCTAAACTAATTGGAGACTTTCAAGTTTATATATACTTAATCGCTTGAAGGTGTAAATGGTTCAATGATGATCTAATCTAAACTCTAATGGTAACTTAAGACATTAAGGGACTAAGTGACTAATGAATTGACCCATGATGATGATCAATGGGTAAATTACCAAAATGCCCTTGAGGGGTTAATTTGAATGATACCTTGTTCTAATCAAACCCTAATCACTTGATAGTGATGATTTGGTTTATGTTAATCAAGGATGACTTGACCCAACCTATCTAGAGTGGTGTAATCACCATCTACTAGTGAGAGGAGAGATAAAGTACCGTTTATGTTCAAAACTCAAGTAAAATACCTTCAATGTACCCGAATATGCAAGATTAGGTATGATCCACTTATGTGAGATCATGGAAACCCTAAATATGATAATTGGTGAATCTTAATCTTATCTGAGGGCGTTAATGATGACGTTCCTCATACATGGTGATATTATGAGATCAATTCACCATGAGGTGAATAGTAAACCCTAATTCTAGGATGATGACATGTAATGTGAATAGTAAACCTTAATTGGTGAAAATCAGGGAACCTAACCGGTACAACTTTTGATATGAATTGCTTACTATTATCAGCTGAATTAACCATGCAGGTTCTTATACATGATGATGATCATATCCAGGTAAGGATTATGATTTCATATTCATTGAAAGCATGTTATTAGCTTTATGAGTAATGACATATGCTGATGCCTAGTAAGTGGCGTCTTATGAGAATGATAGGCTGTGAGAGCCATGAGTATCATCAAGGTCATGCTTGTCAGATGACTTGTGATGAGATGATTGAGAAATGATAATTGATAAGAGTTAGACTTGATACATTTAGTATTCTACTTTCATAGCTGCTGTTATAATGATTAATGTTTGAGAACATGTATGATGATAAAAAGAATACTGAAATGTACCTAACTAATCAAGTATAATCATACCATGTAGAGCCCCGATCATAGATTCATCATTGTCAGGAGTTAAATGATGGTGAAATAGGTTTTCCTAAGGGAACTCCTGGATCACATACTTTTGAGTATGTGGGGGAATATGGATGTGAATACCCTTACATCCTAGTGTAGGAATTGATGTAGATGTATCTTAATCTATCAATCCTTCACTATGTGTTTATGCCGGGGTGATATAACACTAATATCCCGAGGAATTCCTTTGTACCGCATCGATGAGAGATAAACAAGAAATCTTTCGATGGCGAAGAGAGTACAGAATGCCATTGTGACTCTAATAGTGAACTACCAGAATACCCTGGTAAGCTATAGTAGCAGAGACACTAGATGTCCTGCATGTTGATCCTCATACTGACTGAGGAAGATGAGGTCATAAGAATCTGGCTCTTTTGATGACCTATGTATGATACCTATGCGACTTAATAATGATCGGTTGGAGTATGAGCGGTATACCTCATCTCCGCAGGGCATAATTAATGTTTGTAAAACATAATCAACCACGTAGCATATCTGCTTAGGTTGAACTACGAGATACAATGATTGATGGTTATACTGCTTAGTATACATGTTCTTCATATTCCTTAAATGTTGTTGTTCTACTTAATAACAATCTGTTGTTGATTACCTTAAAGCTTTATTGCTTATGTTGATCTGTGACTGCTATAATAAAGCTTCTGGCGGAGAGTTATAACTCTCGCTGGGACAATTATTTAAAATTGTCTCACCCCGTAGATTTCAACTTTTTAGGTGGTCGTCGAGGACGAAGGAACCAGTCTGCAAGTGATCAGTATCAGCAGCAAGAGCACCAGGGGCAGTAGTGAATCTCAAGTGGAGATACTGACTGCTAAGTCATGTAGTTAGATAGTCTTATGTCGTATCTGTACTCTCAGGTCCTTGGAGTTTGTTAATCTGAGATTTTGTATTTTGTTGTATGTAATCACTTGAGAAGTGGTTTAACAGAGATGTAAACTGTTACCTTGCTTTTATGAAAGAAGTTTCATGTCTTCAAGATCTTGTCTCGAAAAGTTTTAATTTTTCGTGAATTTTCGTATTCCGTTGTTAATCAAATGCTTCCGCTGAGTTTATATCGTGGTTTATGAATCGTGTCGTTTCAGAGTGGTATCATAGCTCTTGGTTCGCTGAGTCTACATAGACATAGGACTTAGAATGTCGAGTCTATCCTTAGTACTTCTTTCTTATCTAATAGAGTCTTCTGCTCCTCAGGAGAAGAAGATAATTAAGGATGTCTGGACCACAGGAGGAGTACGAGGCAGAAAGTAGTGTTGCTGCACCTCGAGAAGGTGCAAGGAACCTAGAAATAGAACAACATGTACCCGAGCCACCCAGAGAGCCACCTCAGTTTGACCCAGCTGACATGGGAAACCCAGGTGTTCAAACCATATTCGGGCAGTTTATGACTGCCATGACACACATCACCGACAGGATGCCCATGCCTGCACCTAGGGCACCTATCCAGTCCGAGGGTCAAGGTATTGGTAAGACGTTCGAGCGACTTCGTCGGGTCGGAGCAACCGAATACTTTGGAACAGCTGACCCTGCAGATGCCGATCTGTGGTTAACTGAGTTGGAGAAAGCTTTCAGAATCCTTAACATCCCCGAAGGTGAGAAGGTTAGACATGTTGCCTATCTTCTCAAAGGAAGTGCTGGTCACTGGTGGACCATGGAAGAGCAGAAGAGGCCTGGAGTGGAGATCTCGTGGGAAGATTTTCGTCGGGGATTTGTTAATAGATACTTTCTAAAGACATTCCTGGACGAGAAGATCTCTCAGTTTGAGAGATTGAGACAAGGCATGATGAACATTAGCGAGTATGAAGCTAAGTTCATGGAGTTGCTATGATTCTGTCCGCACATGGCTGCCACAGAAGAAGAGAGGATTAGAAGGTTCGAGAAGGGTTTAAACGCCGACTTGACTACTCCCGTGTCCGCCCTAGAGAGTCGGGAGAGGTTTTCTACCTTCGTTGAGTCAGTCCGGAGGATAGAGAGATCCGTAGTCGAGAAGAGGCAAACCCATAAGAGATATCCGCAGTTCCAGGGTTCTTCATCTAGAGACTTTAAGAAGCCTAGATTCTCTTCACCTACACCTCCACCACCCAGATCTAGTGCTCAGACACAATGGACACCAAGTAGAGACAGGGGACGAAGCCTACCACTACAAGAGACTCGCAGTTCAGCATCAATGTCAGTCACAGGACCACCCAGACCTCAACAACTGGAAAGAAGCTGCTACAACTGTGGGAAGGTGGGACACTTGATGAAGGACTGCAGGTCTAGGCCTGTCAGTGTGACACAGCCTCAGAGGCAGAATCAACAGGAATCACAGAGAAGGAAGTCTCAAGGAGCAGCTAGAGGACGTGAACAGGCGTCCCAAGCCGGGTCTTCAGCACCAACTCAACCTCAGGCGACAGCAAGGTTCTATGCTATAAACCCACCAGATGCAGTGGTTAATCCACAAGTTGTGGCAGGTCAGATGGAACTTTTATATTCTGATATGTCTAAATCCTGTATTGTATATGTTTTGATTGATCCGGGTGCTATGCACTCCTTTATCACTCGAAGAGTGATTCGTAACTGCAATATGACGGTCAGTCATAGGGCAGATAGCTTGTTGCTAGAGACTCCGTTGAGAGGGTCTGCTGTGTTGCAAGAGGTATGCTCTCCCTGCATCCTCTTCTTTTCTGATCATCGCATTCAAGTGGATCTTATACCACTTGAGATGCAAGGATTTGATATAATCCTTGGGATGGATACCTTGGAAAGGTATAGGGTTGTCTTGGATTGTGAATCCAAGCAGGCTCTGTTTGCTGATGAAAGCAAAACATGGATCTTTCAAGGAGAGAGAAAGATTCTACCCACCTGTCTTGTGTCAGCTATGGTTGCTGATAAGTTGATGAGGCAAGGATGTTATGCATTCTTGGCCCATGTGGTAGATACTACCATGGAGAGTCCTAACCCTGTTGAAGTTCCTATAGTCAGGGAATTCGAAGACATGTTTCCTGAAGAACTTCCAGGTGTGCCACCGCCTCGGGAAATTGATTTTGAAATCAATTTGATCCCAAATACCCAACCTATATCCTGGACACCGTATAGGATGGCGCCTGCTGAGATGGCAGAACTCAAGGAGCAGCTTCAAGAGTTGCTTGAGAAGGGTTTCATCCGACCAGGCACTTCACCCTGGGGTGCTCCGGTTTTGTTTGTTAAAAAGAAAGACGGGTCAATACGGTTGTGCATTGATTACAGGCAATTAAATAAAGTAACGATAAAGAATAAGTACCCTCTGCCGAGGATTGATGATCTCTTTGACCAGTTGCGTGGTGCAACCATCTTCTCAAAGATAGATTTGAGGTCTGGATATCATCAACTTCGTATTAAGGACAGTGACATACCCAAGTCTGCTTTCAGAACAAGGTATGGTCACTATGAGTTCACAGTTATGTCGTTTGGACTAACTAATGCACCGGCTGCATTTATGGAACTCATGAATAGAATCTTCCGACCTTTCCTTGATCAGTGTGTTGTTGTCTTCATAGATGACATTCTGATCTATAGTAAAGATGCTCAGCAGCATGAACAGCATCTTCGTCAGGCTCTAACTTTGCTAAGGGAACATAAACTATATGCTAAGTTTAGCAAGTGTGAGTTTTGGCTACCAGAAGTATCTTTTCTTGGACATGTGATATCTGCTTTAGGTATTCGTGTTGACCCTAAAAAGGTAGAATCTGTTCTACAATGGGAACAACCGAAGACACCAACGGAGATTCGTAGTTTCTTGGGGTTGGCCGGCTATTATCGAAGGTTCATTAAGAACTTTAGTTCCATAGCCTTACCCTTGACTAAGTTGACCCGGAAGGAAGTTCCTTTTGACTGGAGCGATAAGTGCCAGCAATCTTTTCAATTACTAAAAGAGAGGTTGACAAGTGCACCTGTACTTGTGCTACCTGAGCAAGGCAAAGGATACATAGTTTTCTGTGATGCCTCCAAGAATGGACTCAGATGCGTGTTGATGCAGGATAAACAAGTGATTTCTTTTGCTTCCCGACAGCTTAAGAAACATGAAGAGAATTATCCAACACACGATTTGGAGTTAGCTGCGGTGGTTCATGCCTTGAAGATCTGGAGACATTATCTCTACGGAGAGACATCCCAGATTTTCACAGATCACAAGAACCTAAAGTATATCTTTTCTCAGCATGAACTTAACATGAGACAATGTCGCTGGATGGAGTTAATCAAGGACTATGATTGTACAATTGATTACCATCCAGGAAAGGCCAATGTAGTTGCAGATGCCTTGAGTAGGAAATCAGCAACATCAACCATGGATAGAGCACAACTAAACTCTTTAGTATGCTCTAAGAGAGATATGCTTATCTCTCTAAGGCAAGACAATGTATAGTTGAAGGTGTCATTGTTAGCGGGGTTGTTGGCTGAGATGCATATCAAACCTACCCTTAGAGAGCAGATCAAAGAGGCACAATAGGTTGATACTACAGTTCAGCAGATTAGATCGGAGTATGGTGATGAGAAGCGAGATGGTTTCCATGACTCAGATGATCAAGTAGTATGCTATCATGGGAGGATGATAGTGCCAGATGAGGATAACTTGAGAAAGTTAGTCCTGGAAGAAGATCATTCTTTGATGTATGCTATGCATCCAGGAAGCACCAAGATGTATCGGAACTTGAAAGATATGTATTGGTGTCCCGGGATGAAGAAGGATGTTGCAGAATTTGTGATGAGGTGTCCTGTGTGTCAGCAAGTTAAAGCTGAACACCAGAAGCCTGCAGGGACAATGCAACCTTTACCCATACCACAGTGGAATGGGACCATGTGACCATGGACTTTGTTGTTGGCCTACCTAGGACAAGCAAAGGACATGATTCCATCTGGGTAATAGTTTATAGGTTGACAAAGACAGCTCATTTCTTACCTGTCAAAACAACCTATTCTGCTGAAAGGTTATCCCAGTTATATGTTCAAGAGATAGTGCGTTTGCACAGAGTTCCTGTCACTATAGTTTCTGATAGAGGTCCCCAGTTCACAAGTCATTTTTGGGAACAGTGGCACAGAGCTTTAGGCACCCAGTTAAGGTTTAGTACAGCCTTTCATCCACAGACTGATGGACAGTCAGAAAGGACTATACAGACCTTGGAAGACCTGTTGAGAGCATGTGTTCTCCAGTTTATCGGGAGTTGGGATCTACACCTAAGCCTAATAGAGTTTGCCTATAACAATAGCTATCAGCAAAGTATTGATATGGCACCTTATGAAGCTTTGTATGGTAGACGTTGTAGATCACCCTTGTGTTGGTATGAGACTGGTGAGCATCAGTTGTTAGTTCCTGATCTTGTGCAGCAGACCATGGAGAAGATTAAAGTGATACAACAACAGATTAAGACTGCACAGGATAGGCTGAAATCTTATGTTGATAAGCGTCGTAGACCGATAGAATTCCAGGTTGGAGACAGAGTGTATCTCAAGGTCTCGCCTTGGAGAGGAGTCCTTCACTTTGGAAGGAAAGGAAAGTTAGCTCCTAGATTTATGGGGCCTTATCCAATCATTGAATGGGTTGGAAAGGTAGCCTATAGACTAGAGTTACCACCTGAGTTGCAGAGGTTACACCCTGTGTTTCACATTTCTATGTTAAGAAAATGTCATCCTGATACCGAGTCAGTTCTACAACCTGTGGAAGTAGAATTGAATGAAGATATAACTTATGAGGAAGGACCAGTGTCAATCCTTGATAACAGAATTAAAAAGCTAAAGAAGAAAGATATAAGCCTTGTGAAAGTCCTATGGAACCACTGTGGTGTTAAAGAAGCCACTTGGGAACTAGAGGATGAGATGAGAAGGAATTACCCTGCTCTTTTCTCTTAATACATTTTATCGATTTCGGGGACGAAATCCTTATAAGGGGTGGATAATTTGTAACATCCCTGACCTAGGTTATAAACTAACCCTAGGTGTTTTGCCTAAATATTTAATTAAACTCTTGTGATTATCTTTTGGCATGTAATTAAGTTCCTAAGGAACATACATTTTCATTTCTGTCCCTTTTAAACAATGATTGTAGTATTGTGTGGTAATACAGGGACCTATGTGCAAATTATCCAGTTAAGGGGTTTAACTTGCAAATTTCACAAGTTAAGATGTTCCTCTTATTATGAGATATCATATGAGTGGATATGATGAGGTAAGATGGATTTCCCAAGCTTGGGCATCAAGATGCAGCTTGTGGAATGATCTTTATGCTTAAAAACCCTAATTTGGATTAAAGTGCAATTTACCCAAATGTGGGGTGCAACTTATAAAATACACCATCTAGAACATCTTTTATGACTCTTGACATCATTTAGAGTAAAAATGATGAAAGGGACACATGAATGAGTGATCAGATAAGAAAAATGATCTTTGTGCATAAAATTCACTAAGTATGAGGATGGAGACTTGTCATATATGAACTCTAGTTGAAAGTTGGTTTTCTTTACCCTTAAATCAAGAGTTTTGATGAGATTTACATAATTTTCATAGCTTGGGCGTGCCTTAGAAACAAGGAGCGACTTAGATGAGAATTCCATGATTTAGAGGTCCTTATGGTGGAAAATAGCCTGAAGTATATAAGCCTTCACCCTTGCAAACCAAGTGAACGTATCCTTTATCCTCTTCATTTCTCATCTTTCTCAAAATGGCCAAGGCAGAGCTCTGGACCTCAGGGAGACGACCAACTAGTTCTAAGGTGAGTAGGAACCATCTTCAAGCTCGAATTCATGGAGGAATTCTTCTTAAAAGGTTGGTTCTATGGTTAACTCACTTAGATTCTTTGTCTTAGCCGACCATTCCCATCTTTTCCTTGAAGAAACAACCTTGGATGACCTATGGAGCTCAAGATGCCATTAAAGGCTTGAAGCTTGGAAGCTTGGAGCTCTAGGAACCACGTTTAAGGCGGGTTTTATAACTCTAAACTCCTAGCTTTATTATGCATATCTTTGTTCTTACTTTTAGTGCTTAGTTCTTCTTCTACCTCCCTTCTTCCTTGCACTTTTGCAAGCAAAACGGTGGTGTAACCGACCTGAACAGAGGTTGAGGATGATGGGCGTGGATTCCTAGGTAACTTTATCAAACGACCTTGGACCCTTTTGGTCCAAACGGTTGCAAACCGTTTAAGGTCAAACGGGTTCAGCCCGTTTGATCTCAAACGATCTTGCAAGATCGTTTGGATCAAAACGGTCTCAAGACCGTTTGATAGGGTTGACCAAGGGACGAATTTCTACAAATAATTATAAACTAATTCCTAACCAATTGAGAGTTGAAGGCACTTCAACACCCTAACCCTAATCGGGTTGAAATTGCTGATTTCAAGTATAGATCTTGTTGAGTTTTGGGTTGAAGGACCCAAACGGGTTCAAAACCATTTGGGAGTTCATCCAAACGGTCTCACACTCGTTTAGTGACACCCCAAGATCGTTTGGAGGTCTATGGTTAAGGAAATTTGATGGTTTGAGGGTCCAATTTCAATAGGTTGATGAATTGATAAAAATGCTGGTTTTAGATCTATTTAGGGTTCTACCCTTATCCAACCGACTTGGTTTTTGGTCAAACTTTGGGCAAACAGGTTGACACTCGTTTAGGCTCAAACAGGTTGACACTCGTTTAGGCTCAAATAGGTTGACACTCGTTTAGGCCCAAATGGGTTCACACTCGTTTAAGGCCAAACGGGTTCACACTCATTTAAGGCCAAATGGGTTCACCCTCGTTTAAGGCCAAACGGGTTCACACTCGTTTAAGGTCAAATGGGTTCACACCCGTTTAAGGTCAAGTGGGTTCACACTCGTTTAAGGCTCAAATGGGTTCAAATTCGTTTGAAATTAAACGAGTTCAAGGTCGTTTAAAACCTAAATGGGTTGAAGGTTGAAGGTTAAATGCTAAACCAATTGGAGACTTTCAAGTTTATATATACTTAATCGCTTGAAGATGTAAATGGTTCAATGATGATCTAATCTAAACTCTAATGGTAACATAAGACATTAAGGGACTAAGTGACTAATGAATTGACCCATGATGATGATCAATGGGTAAATTACCCAAATGCCCTTGAGGGGTTAATTTGAATGATACCTTGTTCTAATCAAACCCTAATCACTTGATAGTGATGATTTGGTTTATGTTAATCAAGGATGACTTGACCCAACCTATCTATAGTGGTGTAATCACCATCTACTAGTGAGAGGAGAGAGAAAGTACTGTTTATGTTCAAAACTCAAGTAAAATACCTTCAATGTACCCGAATATGCAAGATTAGGTATGATCCACTTATTTGAGATCATGGAAACCCTAAATATGATAATTGGTGAATCTTAATCTTATCTAAGGGCTTTAATGATGATGTTCCTCATACATGGTGATATTATGATATCAATTCACCATGAGGTGAATAGTAAACCCTAATTCTAGGATGATGACATGTAATGTGAATAGTAAACCTTAATTGGTGAAAATCAGGGAACCTAACCGGTACAACTTTTGATATGAATTGCTTACTATTATCAGTTGAATTAACCATGCAGGTTCTTATACATGATGATGATCATATCCAGGTAAGGATTATGATTTCATATTCATTGAAAGCATGTTATTAGCTTTATGAATAATGACATATGATGATGCCTAGTAAGTGGCATCTTATGAGAATGATAGGCTGTGAGAGCCATGAGTATCATCAAGGTCATGCTTGTCAGATGACTTGTGATGAGATGATTGAGAAATGATAATTGATAAGAGTTAGACTTGATACATTTAGTATTCTACTTTCATAGCTGCTGTTCTAATGATTAATGTTTGAAAACATGTATGATGATAAAAAGAATACTGAAATGTACCTAACTAATCAAGTATAATCATACCATGTAGAGCCCTGATCATAGATCCATCATTGTCAGGAGTTAAATGATGGTGAAATAGGTTTTCCTAAGGGAACTCCTGGATCACATACTTTTGAGTATGTGGGGGAATATGGATATGAATACCCTTACATCCTAGTGTAGGAATTGATGTAGATGTATCTTAATCTATCAATCCTTCACTATGTGTTTATGTCGGGGTGATATAACACTAATCTCCCGAGGAATTCTTTTGTACCGCATCGATGAGAGATAAACAAGAAATCTTTCGATGGTGAAGAGAGTACAGAATGCCACTGTGACTCTAATAGCGAAGTACCAGAATACCCTAGTAAGCTATAGTAGTAGAGACACTAGATGTCCTGCATGTTGATCCTCATACTAACTGAGGAAGATGAGGTCATAAGAATCCGGCTCTTTTGATGACCTATGTATGATACTGATGCGACTTAATAGTGATCGGTTGGAGTATGAGCGGTATACCTCATCTCCGCAGGGCATAATAATGTTTGTAAAACATAATCAATCGTGTAGCATATCTGCTTAGGTTGAACTACGAGATACAATGATTGATGGTTACACTGCTTAGTATACATGTTCTTCATATTCCTTAAATGTTGTTGTTCTACTTAATAACAATCTGTTGTTGATTACCTTAAAGCTTTATTGCTTATGTTGATCTGTGATTGCTATAATAAAGCTTCTGGCGGAGAGTTATAACTCTCGCTGGGACAATTATTTAAAATAGTCTCACCCCGTAGATTTCAACTTTTTAGGTGGCCGTCGAGGATGAAGGAACCAGTCTGTAGGTGATCAGTATCAGCAGCAAGAGCACCAGGGGCAGCAGTGAATCTCAGGTGGAGATACTGACTGCTAAGTCATGTAGTTAGATAGTCTTATGTCGTCTCTGTACTCTCAGGTCCTTGGAGTTTGTTAATCTGAGATTTTGTATTTTGTTGTATGTAATCACTTGAGAAGTGGTTTAACAGAGATGTAAATTGTTACCTTGCTTTTATGAAAGAAGTTTCATGTCTTCAAGATCTTATCTCGAAAAGTTTTAATTTTTCGTGAATTTTCGTATTCCGCTGTTAATCGAATGCTTCCGCTGAGTTTATATCGTGGTTTATGAATCGTGTCGTTTCAATTATCTTCTACTAGGCTTGGGTGGAAAGAAATCTCAGAGTTCATGATGAAAAATACAAAACTTCTAATCAGTTATGGATGATTGTTAACCAAAAATCTCTGTTTTTTCCCTAAAAGTTGACTGTTGCTAATGCTTTGTGTTTTGCCACTTTTTCTACTGTGCTTCAGCCTTGCTTCTCGTGCATGCTCCCCTCTCGCTTATATTTTGATGGTTGAGTCTGAGAGAATGGCTTTTGTTCAGGGATCTGGTCGGTCTCCTTCCAAGTGGATGTGGTTGATGGTCTTTTGGAACCTTGATGGCAGTGAGGTCTTGTTTTCCTTGTTCCCCTCTCACTTGCAGTGATGTTTGAGCTTTATAGCCTATCTTCTTTTGGCTGTGATTTTCTTAGAAGTTTCAAGCATGCTTGTTTCTAGTTTGGAAATCTGTGGTAGCTAGTTTTGGATTTGCCTCTCCTGTTGTTTTGTGTTTTGTGTTTTGTTGTTAATGTCTGTGAGTTGCTCTTCAGAGAGAATGGCTTTTTCTTCAGGAATCTAGTATGTATCCTTTCAGGTGGATGTGGTTGATGGTGTTGGTATGTATGCCCTGAGAGCCAATCATGGGATGATTGGTGGGATACATTAAGATTGATTTGATAAACATCAAAGGCAAGCTTCCAATTCTTTCTGGTTCAGTCATATGAGATAATGATAGAACAGATTGAATGTCTAGAGAATGACAGTACTCAATGACGTATGCTTTCAGGTTGAGGACCTGAACGATGAGATCATACGGATGCTAAGAGTTTGTACATTCTTATTATGTCCCTAGTCGGATGTCATTGTAGAAGTTAGATAGACAACAATGGCACACAAGACTAGATTGTGGTGTTGGTTGATGACAGAATATCATTAGTCATGATATGGAGATATCAAACCAAACACATAGGTACTTGTTAGAGAACAAGTGTACCAGACAGACCCACCGTGAGTTTGACACATGGAACCATGACATGGTAGTCACAGTCAGTTCTCGCAGTGATGGTGGTGAGTGTGATTCTTTGACCTGAAATCACTACACTCAACACATGTCATTGGGTACACTTTGACATCATCAAACGCAATCCTGAAACATGGGTTGTTATAAAGGTGATGACTGGGTGGCTTTGACACATGGGTCTTTTGAGGGGTGAGTGATAGACATGGGATCTGTCCCTCCTAAGGGAGTTTGATATCTATGGCCACTTGATGAGTAGGATTGAGATAGGCGTGCACGCATGTGTGAATCAGTATGTGATATTGATGTCATACATATCTCTTCCAATCTACTCTGAGATCAAGAAAGTGAATGAACGTTGATAGGATGATTGTTCCACGCCTTGAGTTCATTTGGGATATCAATGATAAAGGAATTATACATTCACTGTAACATCATTCACGGATTGTAGGATTGAAAGTTGTTCTCCAACTTTCCTTTTCACTTGGGTAGCACTGATGTGCGACTAGGCACCGCTCTTTGCTTGTGAAGTCATAACTGTTATGGACTTTCACTGCCAACATGAAATGGACCTGCAAGGTCACACACATAGGATTTAACCTGGAAGAGGAGTTTATCCACAAATGATGTTTAGATTGATTACTAAAGGAGTTTAGTAGTTCAATTAAACACTCAATCAATTCATAGCTCAATATCATAGTGTTCAAGGTGTTAGACCGATTGATTAGAGTATCAGATTGATTAAAACTGTGTTTGAATGATTTGCACAGTCTGCTGCCCCAACCGATCGGCTCATAGGGATGAACCGATCGGCTCAGGTTGGTGAACCGATCGGCTCAACTAGTGAAATGATCGGCTCATGTGTCATGAAACGGTCAACTCAATTGTTGAACTGATCGATTCATGTGACCAACTGAGATCGTTTGGAAAGTCAGAAGACTATTTTGCAAATACAATTTGTTTCTCTTGTACAAATTCGATTTGGACAAGGATTAATATTTGATTAGATGGAAACAAATTTGAAAGTCAATTTGAGTTGGACCAGGACCATGAACCAATCAGCTCAGAAGTGAACTGATCGGCTCAGGTGTCCCAATCGATCGATTCAGGTGTGAACCGATCGGCTCAGGTCCCCAACTGATCGGTTCATGTGTGAAATGATCGGTTCATGTGGCACAGTTGGTTGTTTTGTGAAAATCTCGAACACTTCTACTCCTGCTTTAATCCTGCATTGTCTGGGGTAGAGAACCATGTACCATGACCCTCCTATATATATAGGGGTATTGGGGGCTTCTCAGGAACAACAACTCAGAACACCAGTTGCTCTACAAAGTTGTCGTTCTCTCTGGTTGTGGTAACTGAGAGAGCATGAGCAAGTGCTACCGGATAAGGGAGGCACATCAAGGGAAAGACAACTACAGAAAGGAAACTGGTTGCAAGAGAGTGTGTTGGTGACTAGTACGCCAACAAGAGGGTGTGACTCCTTCCGATTCCTTATGGGACAAGGAGATCGGAGTTCCAGGTGGTCTGTGTGGACTACTTCAGAGGCGGGAGACTTCTACCGCTCGGAGGACAGTTGTCTATCCTGATAGTCTCGGTGAGACCAGGAGTTGCACAGACACCGTCCAAGACAGGAGGTGAAGACCGCGCAAGTCGCGAGGTAACATCGTCGAGCAAGCCTCGGGACAAGGTATGACTCCACAAACCATCCTTCCTATTGTATAGACATTGACGTGATTCCTTTATTCTGGGTTTGGGAGAAGAATTTTTTTTCCACTGCCTTCTCTGTCTCCCTCAAAACCCAACAGTGGTATCAGAGCCACGTCAACTGCTCTATACTTTAGGATTATCGATGTGATCAATTTTGGTTTGTCGCCTTTATTTATTGCATACGATGCGAAGAAAATTGGCTTTATGCATGTCCAATCCTAAATCCACAAAATCCCAATATACATGTATGATATGTAATATGAATGCACTCGATACGTGTCTCCCTTAAACGAGTTTTGTGGTGGATGTATAGCGTGGTTATGGCCAATAAACCCTATGTATGTGTACTTGGTTGTATGTGGTTGCTTGCATCTTGGTCTGCGCACCGATTTTCTATCTTCTATTCCTAATGTAACTCAAGATAACTCGAGATTTCTTTCCTACCTTTGCTCCCCCCAAATGTAACTCGGGGTTTCCCTATACAAATGTAAATAGGATAGAACTTTTATTTCATGTTATGTCAAAGAATGGAGGACATCTGACGACAACTGAGATGATCAGTTCAAGGCATGAACCGATCGGTTGGCGATCCAGACGATCGGCTCGAGGAGCGAGATGAGCGGGTGGTGACCTGAGGAGATGTATGATGACCAGACGAACCGATCGGTTGGAGGAGCCAACCGATCGGCTGGTGGAACCCAGACGACCTGCCAGGGTGAGCATGTCATTCATGTGATGAGTTGATCAACTCAGATGGCTATAGCACTTCATCATGGACAGGTTGCATGTGATGTAGACCTAGATGACCATGATTCCTCTTGGCTCGAGGAATCACATTAGGATGTCCATAATCATCGCTTTTGTCATTTCATATGTTTTTTGTGGGATATAGCATGTATATGATACGTACTATGTATTGTGGTGATTGGATATGTATATGTACCTATAAAAACCAAATCTCTCGTTAAATATTAAGTCTTATATGCCTTCCATTAGCGACACACATGAAAAACTTGATCGACCAAGCGTAGGTTATGCCAAAGCATGGTGCGCCGTCTATCTCGTGGAAGTGTGAAGGGTGAACATGTAGGTTTTGCCAAAGCAGGGTGCATGTTTACCATGTCGGTTTTTGGGTTAGACTTAACTGGTAATTCTTAGAGCATCTAAGCCCAGAGGCACATAATGTTCATGGCAAGGTGTTGCACATGTTCATTCATCAAGAGTTGTATATGATGCAATTGGCATGATGGCCTACCTAAATAGTTAAGATTGTGGGTGATCAACCAAAGTTGACTCATGACTTGATGAAATATGGATATTGACCCACTAGAAGGTTGTATGCTGCAATCTTCTGAATTTATGGTGAGGGCTATCAATTTGAACAAAATAGTGGGAGAGATAATTAATTAAATTCCTAATTATATCATCAACCTTTCAAATCAATCAAATAAGTCAAAATCGAGTTTTGGACTAAATTGCATATATTTCCTTTTGTAGTACAAATGACAACAAAAAACAATCACTATTCATTGTGATCGGTCCTTAAAAAGGACAAGCTGAATGGGACTAACTTACACGACTGGTTTAGGACATTGAGAATTGTTCTCACTCAAGAGTGAAAGCTTTATGTCCTGGATACTCCAATTCCAGAGGAACCTGCTCCTACTGCACCAAAGGCAGAAAGGGATGCTTATAAGAAGCATTCTGATGATGCCATTGATGTAAAGTGCTTGATGTTGTGCTCCATGAACCATGAGTTGTAGAGACAACATGAGAACATGGGTGTCATTGAGATGATTCAACATCTCAAGAACATGTATGAAGATCAAACACGACAAGAGAGATATGATGTCTCCAGGGCGTTGTTCAAGTGTGTCATGACAGAAGGAGATCCAGTTGGTCCTCACACGGTCAAGATGATTGGGTATGTGGAGAACCAGACGAGACTGGGATTTCCCCTGAGCCAAGAGTTGGCTACTGACGTGATACAACAATTGTTGCCAGAATCCTACAGTCAGTTTGTGATGAACTACAACATGAACAACTTTGACAAGCCATTGACAGAGTTGTTGGGCATATTGAGGACAGTAGAGGCACAGATGAAGAAGGACAAGCCTAAGTCTGTGATGATGATCAGCAGCAAAAAGGGCAAGTCCAAGCGCAAGGGCAAGGGCAAGGCTAAGAAAGGTTCTGATGCTAGCCAGCAGCCCAAGTCATCTTCAATTCTCAAGGCCAAGGGAGGCGTGACCAAGAGAGGCAATTGCCACCATTGTCAAAAGCCAGTACATTGGAAAAGGAATTGTCCACTCTATCTGGAAGAACTAAAGAAGAAGGAGGCGATAAACATCTCCACCTGAAGGTGTCATGAAATAAACTTGTAACATTTTTTAGGTATATTATACCAAGATATAAAATGTAAAGCACTCCATTAATGGGGCAAGTGTTGCTGCCAAAGATAGGAGTAATTTAGTTTATTTTCAGCCTTGAAGGCATGTAATAGAGTTATGAACTGCTATTTCATATTTGCCAATGGATAGAAACACATTATTCTTTGCATATTGTATGACAATGATAGCAATTAATAAAGTTTATGTTTCAATCTTTGTGGCAATGCCTTGTTTATCTTGTGGTACTTGGTATGCATAAGATAAAGTGATACCTAAAAGTTATTGATAACTCAAACAATTAAATTAGCATAAATCATGAGAAATTCATTTCTAGTTTCCATATGATGGATAAGCTCAACTCTTTTTGGTTAGAGAACCAGTAAGAGACATGAATTTTTTGGACATGATTAATCAATCTTCACTAAGGTAGTGGGAGAATGATGATCCTATTAGGTATAATACATGTGATGTATTTATATACCTATTGGAGTTAATGTTAATACTTCAAGCAGTGTTTAGAGAAATACCAATATGAATATCTTGAAATGTTTAAGAATATCATAAATGAAGTGTGAATTTGGTAAAGTGTTAATTCTTGATGAGATCAATGAATGAAATACTTAGACCAAATGTTTGAGATCCTTATGAGTGATTATGATAGTGTATCATAGTGAGCTCGTGATTAAGGCATGGTGATGTCTAAATCAAAAGGAGTCATACTCTAAGGAGTTAGAGGATGATTATCAAATAACTAAGTTCTTCTTAAATAAAGAATACCCCACACTTATAAAGGACATTAAGAATTACAAAGAGTTGTGAGTTCTTATATCCTTGACAGATACACCTCGATTATCTATGTGATGAGTTGATCATATGATGAGTCAACTATCTAGATGAATATGAGGAACTGGATTTTGAGTTATGGAGTATGACCATTACATCCTAAATGACTTCCATGTGAACCATAAGGTATGACCTTGATGGTAGCACCCATTGGGATGAAATCCATAAGTGTGAATGAGTCTTAAGTGTTAAGACACATGGATAACATTTTGAGAGGGATGATGCTTGTTGATTGAAACTTAATGACTAAGAGATTTGCATACGGATACTAAAACTGCATTCCTATAAGGAATAAAATAAGGATGTGTACGTGACACAACCTATAAGGTTTATGAATCCATTAATGCAAATAAAGTCTATAAGTTACAATGGACTAATCAATGTGATTGATTGAGTACAAGCAACTCAGAGTTGGATCTTCACTTTGATGATATAGTCAAAGGGTTTGACTGATATGTCAAAGATAAAGAGAGATATGTGATTTAGTGGTAGCGTATTCACATTCCACATGTTGATGTGAAATGGAAATGTTCTAGAATGGAAATCCAAAGTGGAAATTATCTTTAGGGAAGATAGAGACGTTTCCTATGTGATAGGAATAGAGATCTATAGAGATAGTTCTCGAAAACCTCTTGACCTGAAAGGAGAAAGCATACATTGGCAATCTATATTGAAGGATTCAGTACACACAGATTCAATGGGAGAAAGCTTGTCCATGTTACATGGAGTTAGTATCCCAAGGCCAAGTGTCTAATTCTTATGAAGAATGGGAACACTAAGAATAGATATGGATCTATCATGTATGTAATCATCCCATCATCTTGCATGTATGGACATGGTAAGAACAAAATGCATTTATCATCTTGTATGCAGGACATGACAATATGATATGCTCATCCTAATAACTCGTATGTGGGACATGACGAGTGGATGTCTGTCTAGTTCTAGTAAGGGTTACTGGAATACCATAAGAATTTGATAAGTACTTGAGAAGTACTAGTTCTATGGAAATAAGGAAGGGTTCACTGTAAAGAGTTACACTGATGCGAGCTTCCGAAAAGGATAGAAAATTAATCGCAAAATATATATGGGATATATAAAAGTTAATGTTTGTTGATGGAAACATTCCAATAAAGTTGCTTAAAAGGGAAAAGCCGAGTATCCATGTATTAAAGAACATTAGTGGATATTATATGGATCTGGAAGTTCATAGATATGAACTTATAGTTATTCCGGTCATTGATGACAAGTTAGGAGCACTTGGTCATGCAAAGTGGTTAAAGGTTAGCAAAGGAATACTAGATCGCATATTACGGCAACTCCATCACATACGTGTGACGTACAACGAAAAGATGAGAGACATGCAATTAATACTGACTTTGGCAAGGTGTTGCCATAACTCACTATGTCAGCACTAGAGCATAGTAACATGTGGGACATGTGTAAAGATCACTAAGAATATGATTCAAGGGTGATTCGCTCACAGTGCAAGTGGGAGTCTGTTGGTATGTATGCCCTGAGAGCCAATCATGGGATGATTGGTGGGATACATTAAGATTGATTTGATAAACATCAAAGGCAAGCTTCCAATTCTTTCTGGTTTAGTCATATGAGATAATGATAGAACAGATTGAATGTCTAGAGAATGATAGTACTCAATGACATATGCTTTTAGGTTGAGGACCTGAACGATGAGATCATACGGATGCTAAGAGTTTGTACATTCTTATTATGTCCCTAGTCGGATGTCATTGTGGAAGGTAGATAGACAACAATGGCATACAAGACTAGATTGTGGTGTTGGTTGATGACAGAATCTCGTTAGTCATGATATGGAGATATCAAACTAAACCCATAGGTACTTGTTAGAGAACAAGTGTACCGGACAGACCCACCGTGAGTTTGACACATGGAACCATGACATGGTAGTCACAGTCAGTTCTCACAGTGATGGTGGTGAGTGTGATTCTTTGAACTGAAATCACTACACTCAACACATGTCATTGGGTACACTTTGACATCATCAAACGTAGTCCTAAAACATGGGTTGTTATAAAGGTGATGATTGGGTGGCTTTGACACATGGGGCTTTTGAGGGGTGAGTGATAGACATGGGATTTGTCCCTCCTAAGGGAGTTTGATATCTATGGCCACTTGATGAGTAGGATTGAGATAGGCATGCACGCATGTGTGAATTAGTATGTGATATTGATGGCATACATATCTCCTCCAATCTACTCTGAGATCAAGAAAGTGAATGAACGTTGATAGGATGACTGTTCCATGCCTTGAGTTCATTCGGGATATCAATGATAAAGGAATTATACATTCACTGTAACATCATTCATGGATTGTAGGATTGAAAGTTGTTCTCCAACTTTCCTTTTCACTTGGGTAGCACTGATGTGCGACTAGGCACCGCTCTTTGCTTGTGAAGTCATAAGTGTTATGGACTTTCACTGCCAACATGAAATGGACCTGCAGGGTCACACACATAGGATTTAACCTGGAAGAGGAGTTTATCCACAAATGATGTTTAGATTGATTACTAAAGGAGTTTAGTAGTTCAATTAAACACTCAAAAAATTGATAGCTCAATATCATAGTGTTCAAGGTGTTAGACCGATTGATTAGAGTATCTGATTGATTAAAACTGTGATTGACTGATTTGCACAGTCTGCTGCCCCAACCAATCGGCTCATAGGGATGAACTGATCGGCTCAGGTTGGTGAACCGATCAGCTCAACTGGTGAAACGATCGGCTCATGTGTCATGAAACGACCGAATCAATTGTTGAACTGATCGATTCATGTGACCAACTGAGATCGTTTGGAAAGTCAGAAGACTATTTTGCAAATACAATTTGTTTCACTTGTACAAATTCTATTTGGATAAGGATTAATATTTGATTAGTTGGAAACAAATTTGAAAGTCAATTTGAGTTGGACTAGGACCATGAACCGATTGGCTCAGAAGTGAACTGATCGGCTCAGGTATCCCAACCAATCGGTTCAGGTGTGAACCGATTGGCTCAGGTCCCCAACCGATCGTTTCATGTGTGAAATGATCGGTTCAGGTGGCGCAGTTGGTTGTTTTGTGAAAATCTCGAACCCTTATACTCCTGCTTTAATCCCACATTGTCCGGGGTAGAGAACCATGTACCATGACCATCTTATATATATAGGGGTATTGGGGGCTTCTCAGGAACAACAACTCAGAACACCAGTTGCTCTGCAAAGTTGTCATTCTCTCTGGTTGTGGTAACTGAGAGAGCCCGAGCAAGTGCTACCGGATAAGGGAGGCACATCAAGGGAAAGACAACTACAAAAAGGAAACTGGTTGCAGGAAAGTGTGTTGGTGACTAGTACGCCGATAGGAGGGTGCGACTCTTTCTGATTCCTTGTGGGACAAGAAGATCGGAGTTCCAGGTGGTCTGTGTGGACTACTTCAGAGGCGGGAGACTTCTGCTGCTCGGAGGACAGCTGTCAATCCTGACAGTCCCGGTGAGACCAGGAGCTACACAGACACCATCCAAGATGAGAGGTGAAGACCGTGCAAGCCACGAGGTAACATTGTCGAGCAAGCCTCGAGACAAGGTATGACTCCACAAACCATCCTTCCTATTGTATAGACGTTGACGCGATTCCTTTATTCTAGGTTTGGGAGAAGAATTTTTTTTGTTTCCGCTGCCTTCTCTGTCTCTCTCAAAACCCAACAGATGGTAGTAAGGAGCTTGTTGGTAGTGAAGTCTTATCTTTTTTGCTCCCCGATCACTTGCAGTGATGGTTGAGTCTGATAGCCTATCTTCTTCTGGTTGTGGTTCTTTTAGAAGCTTCAAGCCTGTATAGGTTTGAGGCTCATTCTTTGGTGTCATGCTCAGTTTTGATCTCATAGATAATATTCTCTGATGTAAATATAGTTTTCTCTTTTAGTTGGCTCTCGATTGGGAATCAATAAGCATTGTACATTCATACAAACAAAAAATAAAAAAGCAACATAAGTTTTGATCGACCAAAAAAAACATCATAGCACAATTAACTGCATAGTCATGATTAATAGTTTAAGCATTTCTAATTACATAGGCATGGCTAGAAATATTAACCATAGCTAGAAGCATCATCTTAACCATCAGTGTCAATATATTTGACAACATAATCATGTTTACAACATGAGCATAACTACAACATAAGCATATCTATTATCTCTTACTGTAATATACATGATCTCAGTGAAAAGAAAGCAAACAAGGGTTATCATCCGATATGAAGCATTGTGTATAACCCTAAACATATATGCTACACGGCTGTCTTACATCTTTTATTATGCCCTGAGGAATTTGAGGATACCGCTTAAAATCCAACCGACCACTGCTAATTCAAAATCAGTGTCATACAAGATCTTAGGAGTCATACAAGATCTAGGAAGAGTGAGACTCCTAAGATCTTCTCCACCCCCAGTCATTACGGGTCTGCCACAGCGACACATAAGGTCAAGCTGCTAACAACCTAGTCCATCCTTGGCACAAGTCATGACACTAGTGAAAGGAGGTGGGTACGCATACCCTAGAATCCGAGGTACAACTGTAGTTGTCCTCCAATCTTGTCACATATATAATCACCGAGACAGGACCACAACCATTCTCAATCACATCAGATGTATGAGGCATGACTATATCCATCCTCCACAACATGTATTGTGGATGAAAAGGATATATCCTCAACTTGCCACCCCCACATACTCAATAGTATGCGCTCTAAGTTTCCCCTAGGAATACTCATTTCACCATCTGGCAAGTTCTGATACTCAGATGGATCTATGGCACAGGGCACTACATGATTAGAGTTTCACTTGATTAGTTATGCCAATTGGGTGAATTAATGATGCATCAAACAAGTGGACATACAAACCCTAATTCACTTCTAGCAAGCATATAAATATCAAAACTTGAAAACATATAAAACACATGAAACATAATTTCTCATCTCATCATCACATGGTTGTAAAGAAGTGAAATCACTCCTCTACTAGAAAGAAAAGATCACATCCCTTGAAGAAAACACCACATAAAATTTTCACCAAAGGGATGGAGACCAATTCAATCAACATGTATGTATCATTACACAATGAGTACCAGTGAGAAATATCATTATCTAACTGTGGGCTCTGATCTCCAAACCACGATATAATCATGATTTAAACTTAGCGGAAGCGATTTGATAAACAACGGAAGACAAAAATCATGGGAAATTAAAACTTTTTGATACAAGAGCTTGAATCCTTAAAAGCTTCTTTTATAACAAGAGAAAAACTGTTTACATCTCATGATAATTACTTCTTGAGTAATTATATACATCAAGATACAAAATCTCAAGAACTCATAACAAAAGACTCCAAGACCTGAGAGTACAGAGGACACATAGGACTAACTCTAACTACACCACATGGCAGGCTAAATCTCCACCTGAGATTTACTGCTACTCCTGGTGTTGCTGCTGCTGGGACTGGTCACCTGTAGACCTGTTCCTCCGTCCTCGACGTCCACCTAAAAAGTTGAAGTCTACGGGGTGAGACAATTGTACATAATTGTCCCAGCGAGAGTTATAACTCTCCGCCAGAAGCTTTATTATAACATCAAAGAATAACTTAAGTAGTAAAAGCTTACAAAGTATTCAATAGCAGATACAGTTGTATACAAGAGCTCAACATTTATCAAGCATAAAGAACATATGCACTATTCAGTGTAACATCAATCAATTAGCTCATAGTTACCTTTAACAGGTATACTACGCTTGTAGATTATGTTTTTCAAATAGTCTTATTATTATGCCCTGTGGAGATGAGGTTTACCACTCATACCCCAACCAATCACTGTTAAGTGCCTTAGTATCATATTAGGTCATTGAAAGAGCCGGATTCTCATGACCTTCACCTTCCTCAGTCAGTAAGAGGATCACTTGTAGGACATCTTGTGTCTCTACTATTATAGCTCACCAGGGTAATCTGGTCCTTCGCTATTTTAGAGTTACAGTGGCGTTTTGTACTCTCTTCGTCATCAGGAGATTTCATGTTTATCTCCACTGATACGGATATCTATGTTTTCTTCGTCATCAGGAGGTTTCATGTTTACCTACTACTGATACGGTATGGAAAAGTAGTGAAGGATTGTCGGATTACATACCTACATCAAATCCCTACACTAGGATGTAAGGTTCTACACATCCATGTACCCCACATACTCAATAGTATGTGATCCAGGAGTTCCCTTAGGAAAACCTGTTTCACCATCATTTGATCTCTGACAATGATGGGTCTATGATCAGGGCTCTACATTATACTTGATTAGTTAGGTACATTCAGTATTCATTTAACATCACACATTGTTCTTCAAACAATAACAGTAGCTTAACAGCTATAAAAGGAGAATACTAAATGTAACAAGCCTAACTCTCATCAATCATCATTTATCGTTATACTCATCACAAGTCATCTCTAAAGCATGACCTTGATGGTATTCATGGCTCTCACAGCCCATTATTATCATAGAATGCCACTGACAAGGCATCAAGATACTTTACGTATTCATAAAGCTATCAATATGCCTTTAATGAATATAGTATCATCATCCATACCTGGATATGATCACCTTCATATCAGAACCTGCATGGTTAATTCAACTGATAAAGGTAATTCAAAACAAGAATATACTTTTCACTCTTGTCATAAGAGCTAAGTTCTTTGATTCTTATCAAATAAAGTTTAATACTCATATAACATGTCATCACCTTTGAATTAGGGTTTACTATTCACATCACATGTCATTATCCTTGAATTAGGGTTTACTATTCACATGGTGAATTGAACTCATAACATCATCATGTATGAGGAACATCATCATCGATGCTCCCAAATTAGCTTAAGATTCATCATATATCACAATTAGGGTTTCCAGGATCTCACATAGGTGGATCATACCCTAATCATGCACATTCATGTGTATTGAAGGTTCTTTACTTGAGTTTCCACCCTAAAAGGGTACTTTCTCTCTCTTAAGATACTTTCTCTCTCCTCATACTAGTAGATGGTGATAACACCACTCTAGATCAAGTTGGGTTAAGTCCTCATGGGCTAACATAAGCCAAAACATCACTATCATGTGATTAGGGTTTGATTTGAACAAGGTATTACTCAATTGAACCCCTCAAGGGTATTTTGGTAATTCACCCCATTGATCACAATCATGGGTTAATTCATTAGTAACTTAGTCCCTTAATATCCTAGGTTATCATTAGGGTTTAGATTAGAGCATCATTGAACCATTTACACCTTCAATTGATTAAGTGAAATCAACCTTT
This sequence comes from Alisma plantago-aquatica, assembly GCA_963693085.1. Taxonomy (NCBI): domain Eukaryota; kingdom Viridiplantae; phylum Streptophyta; class Magnoliopsida; order Alismatales; family Alismataceae; genus Alisma; species Alisma plantago-aquatica. The sequence continues at coordinate 587,165,673 of OY856414.1, forward strand.
GAAAACCTCAAACGGTTTCAACCTTCAACCTCCAAACGGTTTGAGACCGTTTGGATGAGTTGACCGTTTGCTAGGGTTGACTCCAAGACTGTGTGACCTTCAAGGTCATTTTCCCAAACCGTGTGAGGGTGTAGACCGTTTAACAAGTTTGACTTCAAGACCGAGAGGGCTTACACGGTTTGAGACTGTTTGATGTCTCTCGATCTTGAGATCGTTTGAGTCCAAACGGTCTTGAGACCGTTTGGCCCCAAACGATCTTGAGACCGTGAGGCCTCACACGGTCTTGAGACCGTGTGACCTCAAACGGTCTTGAGACCGTGAGGTCTCAAGCGGTCTTGAGACCGTGTGACCTCAAACGGTCTTGAGACCGTTTGGTCCACTTGGTCTCAAACCGTTTGGACCTCCAACATGGTTCAATGATTTCAATCGTTTATGATTATCAATGTTGAAGCCTCCAAATGGTCAAAACCATGGTAACCACTTATAGATTGAGTTAATTAGGGTTATGTTTAACCAATTGGTCGCTCAATTGACCCTCAACTATTATCCAATTAGGGTTGAAGTTGAATCAATTAAGGTCCATCAACGTTCAACCATCAACACTCATCAATGTGAATCAACACACGGTTGAACCCTTCAATTGAACTCCAATTGGGCCCAAACTTGGCCCAAACGGTCTTGAGATCGTGTGGATGAACTCCACACGGTCTTGAGACCGTTTTCCCAAGATTTCATCAAAATCTAATGTGATGTGATAGAGGTTGAACCTTGATTGAGTCTCAATTCAGAATTTGATTAATTCAATAACCCATTGTAATTGGACCCTCAATTGATCAAATTTCCCTAACCCTAGACCTCCAAACGGTCTTGGGTTGTCACCACACGGTCTTGAGACCGTTTGGATGAGTTCCAAACGGTCTTGAGACCGTTTGCCCATCCAACTTTTGTATTCTAGTGTAAATTCTTCAAGGTTGGATCTATTGAGTTGATTATCATATCAATACTTAAATGCAATGTAATTTGGTATCTATGTACTTTCAATTGGTCAACTATACTTGACCCCAGACCTCCACAGGGTCTTGGGTGATTCCCCACACGGTCTTGAGACCGTTTGGTTGATCCCCAAATGGTCTTGAGACCGTTTGGGTCAATCAACCCAAAAACGCTAAGTTATTCATTGAGATTTCAGTACTGACTTCAATTAGGGTTTACCCTAATAATCATCCTTCAACTCCTAGATCGTTTGGAATTAGTCCATAAAATTTGGTGAGTTGTTAATCAACATTATTTTTAACAGTAATCTCATATGGTCAATGCTTGGTCAACGTTCTTACACGGTCTTGAGACCGTTTGCCCAAAAAGGGGCGATTTCAACAGATTGGAAATCAGGAGTAAATTCAATTAAAGTTATTGATTAAAAAGGTCATATCTCACGATTCCTATGGAGTTATTATCTCAAATTTTGTGGGTGATTAACCTACATAATTATAAACAGAAATCTTATACGGTCCACGCTCGGTCAACGCGGCTAAATGGTCTTGAAGACCGTTTTCCCTTACACGGTCTTGAGACCGTTTGCTCACCAAACGGTTTTGCAAACCGTGTGAGCACTTGGAGGAGACCGTTTGGTAAAGTGAAAAGTAGTGGATTAACTTTGGAAATAACTTCTTCATCTCCTAGCTCAGGAACAGCAAGGATTTCTCACAGATTTGCTTGCAAAGTAGCAAAGGAAGGTAGAGAAGAAGAAGAACTATAGTCTAAAAGCATAAACAAGATGTATATAACAAAGCATGGGTTTAGAGTTATAAAACCCGCCTAAAGCTTGCTCCTTGAGCTCCAAGCTTTCGAGCTCCAAGCTTTTAATGGCGTCCTTGAGCTTCGACAGGTCGGCCAAGGTGAAACCTCCAGGGAAATTCGAGAAGAGATGGCTAGAAAGGTAGAGCTATGTGAGCTAGCCATCAATTTGACCTTGAACTTAAGCAAAAGGGAGGATTCAAACCTACCTTGCCCTCCTTGGTCGTCCTCCTGAGCTCCACAGCTTCTCTTTAGTCGGTTTGGGTGAATAGAACAGTGAAAGGAACAAAGGGAGGGTTTCCTTGCTAAGTGAAGTGGAGAGTATATATACTTGGGGTGAGATTTTCAACATAAGCTCATAAGTTCTCCATATTTTCAACTAAGTCCCTCCATCCTTCTATGCTCGTCCCTTCATATTAATTCTAAGGGCAAACCTTATTCTAAGGTCAAGAAATGAGGCAAAGAAGATCAACCTATAACTTAAGCATACACATAAAAGGCTATTGTACATACACCTTGATTATTCAATCACAAAGGTGTTTTTCATAATATGATTATTCAATTAAAGTGACCTCTTCATCACTTCTTCTCTAAATGATTACAAGAGTCTTAAAAGATATTTTAGATGATGTATTTTACAAGTTGCACCCCTCAAATTGGGTAAATTGCACTTTACTCCAATCTAGGGTTTTCAAGCACAGGGATTGCTTCCACAGCTGCACCTTGGTGCCCAAGCTTGGGAAATCCCTCAAACCTTGCCATCATCATTCTCATGATGTCTCAACATCAGAGGAACATCTCAACATGTGCAATTTGCAAGTTAACCCTTCTAACTGGGTAATTTGCACATAGGTCCCTGTATTACAAAACAATGCTACCACTTTATATAAAAAGGAGTAAAAACTGAAATATATGTTTCTGAGAAACTTAATTACATGCCCAAAGTTAATCACAAGGATTTAATTACATATTTAGGCAAAACATCTAGGGTTAACTCATAACCCACGTTAGGGATGTTACAAATTATCCACCCCTTACAAGGATTTCGTCTTCGAAATCGATAAGACATATTAAGAGAAAAGGGCAGAATACTTCCTTCTCATCTCATCCTCTAGTTCCCAAGTGGCTTCTTCAACACCACGGTGATTCCAGAGGACTTTCACAAGACTTATATCTTTCTTCTTTAACCTTTTAATTCTATTATCAAGGATTGACACTAGTCCCTCCTCATAGGATATATCATCATTCAATTCTACCTCCATAGGTTATAGAACTGACTCGGTGTCTGGGTGACATTTCTTTAGCATAGAAATGTGAAACACAGGATATAACCTCTGTAACTCTGGTGGAAGCTCTAGTCTATATGCTACCTTTCCAATCCGTTCAATGATTGGATAAGGCCCCATAAATCTAGGAGCTAACTTCCCTTTCCTTCCAAAACGAAGGACCCCTTTCCAAGGCGAGACTTTGAGATACACTCTGTCTCCAACCTGGAATTCTAAGGGTCTACGACGTTTGTCAGCATAAGATTTCTGCCTATCCTGTGCAGTCTTAATCTGTTGTAGTATTACCTTAATCTTCTCTGTGGTCTGCTGCACAAGATCAGGACCTAAAAACTGATGCTCACCAGTCTCATACCAGCACAAAGGCGATCTACATCGTCTACCATACAAGGCTTCATAAGGTGCCATATCAATACTATGTTGATAGCTATTGTTATAGGCAAACTCTATCAAGCTTAGGTGTAGATCCCAACTTCCGGTAAACTGGAGAACACATGCTCTCAACGGGTCTTCTAAGGTCTGTATGGTCCTTTCTGTTTGTCCATCAGTCTGTGGATGAAAGGCCGTACTAAACCTTAGCTTGGTGCCTAAGGCTCTGTGTAACTGTTCCCAAAAATGACTTGTAAACTGAGGACCTCGGTCAGAAACTATCGTGACAGGAACTCCGTGCAAACGCACTATCTCTTGAACATATAATTCTGATAACCTTTCAGCAGAATAGGTTGTTTTGACAGGTAAGAAGTGCGATGTCTTTGTCAACCTATCAACAACTACCCAAATGGAATCATGTCCTTTGCTTGTCCTGGGTAGGCCAACAACAAAGTCCATGGTCACATGGTCCCACTTCCACTGTGGTATGGGTAAAGGTTGCATTGTTCCTGTAGGTTTCTGGTGTTCAGCTTTAACTTGCTGACACACAGGACACCTCAGAACAAATTCTGCAACATCCTTCTTCATTCCAGGCCACCAATACAGTTCCTTTAAATTACGATACATCTTGGTGCTCCCTGGATGCATAGCATACATCGAAGAATGAGCTTCTTCCATGACTAACTTCCTTAAGTTATCCACATCTGGTACTATCATCCTCTCATGATAACAAGCTACATGATCATCCGAGTCATGGAAACTATCTTGCTTCTCATTTCCATACTCTGATCTGATCTGCTGAACTGCAGCATCATCTTGCTGTGCTTCCTTAATCTTCTCTCTTAGGGTAGGTTTAATACGCATCTCAGCCAACAACCCGGCTAACAATGACACCTTCAAATGTACATTGTCTTGCCTTAAAGAGATAAACATATCTCTCTTAGAGCACACTAAAGAGTTTAGTTGTGCTCTATCCATGGTTGATGTTGTTGATTTCCAACTCAAGGCATCGGCAACAACATTGGCCTTGCCCGGATGGTAATCAATTGTACAATCATAGTCCTTGATTAACTCCATCCAGCGACGTTGCCTCATGTTAAGCTCATGCTGAGAGAAGATATACTTAAGGTTCTTGTGGTCTGTGAAAATCTGGAATGTCTCTCCGTAGAGATAATGCCTCCAGATCTTCAAGGCATGAACCACAGCAGCTAACTCCAGATTGTGTGTCAGATAATTCTCCTCGTGTTTCTTAAGCTGTCGAGAAGCAAAAGAAATCACTTGTTTATCCTGCATCAACACACATCCAAGTCCATTCTTGGAAGCATCACAGAAAACTACATATCCTTTTCCTTGTTCAGGCAGTACAAGCACAGGTGCACTTGTCAACCTCTCCTTCAACAACTGGAAAGATTGTTGACACTTATCACTCCAAGAAAAAGGAACATCTTTCCGGGTCAACTTGGTCAAAGGTAAGGCTATAGAACTAAAGTTCTTAATCAACTTTCGATAATAGCCAGCTAACCCCAAGAAACTTCGAATCTCCGTCGGTGTCTTCGGTTGTTCCCATTGTAGAACAGATTCTACCTTTGTAGGGTCAACATGAATTCCCGAGGCAGATATCACATGTCCAAGAAAAGATACCTCCGGCAGCCAGAACTCACACTTGCTAAACTTAGCATACAACTTGTGTTCTCTTAGCAAGGTCAAAGCTTGGCGAAGATGCTGCTCATGCTGCTGAGCATCCTTACTATAGATCAGAATGTCATCTATGAAGATGACAACACACTGATCAAGGAAAGGTCGGAAAACTCTATTCATGAGTTCCATAAATGCAGCTGGTGCATTGGTTAGTCCAAACGACATAACCGTGAACTCATAGTGACCATACCTTGTCCTAAAGGCAGACTTGGATATGTCACTATCCTTAATACGAAGTTGATGATATCCAGACCTCAAGTCTATTTTGGAAAAGACGGTTGCACCACGCAACTGGTCAAAGAGATCGTCAATCCTCGGCAGAGGGTACTTATTCTTTATTGTTACTTTATTGAGTTGTCTGTAGTCGATGCACAACCGCATTGACCCATCTTTCTTTTTAACAAACAAGACCGGAGCACCCCAAGGTGAAGTGCTCGGTCGGATAAAACCCTTCTCAAGTAACTCTTGAAGCTGTTTCTTGAGTTCTGCCATCTCGGCAGGCGCCATCCTATACGGAGTCTAGGCTATGGGTTTCGTATCTGGGATCAGATTGATTTCAAAATCAATCTCCCGAGGTGGTGGTATACCAGGAAGTTCTTCAGGAAACACATCCTCGAATTCCCTGACTATGGGAACTTCAGCAGGATTGGAACTTTCCTTGGTAACATCTACCACATGGGCCAAGAATGCATAACATCCTTGCCTCAACAGCTTATCAGCAACCATAGCTGACACCAGACAGGTGGGCAGAATCTTTCTTTCACCTTGAAAGATCCATGTGTTGCTTTCATCAGCAAACACAACCAACATGGACTCACAATCCAAGACAACTCTATACCTTTCTAAGGTATCCATCCCGAGGATTATATCAAATCCTTGTATATCAAGCGGTATAAGATCCACTTGAATGCGATGGTCAGAAAAGAAGAGGATGCAAGGAGAGCATACCTCCTGCAAAATGGCAGACCCACTCAACGGAGTCTCCAACAACAAACTATATGCCCTATGACTAACAGTCACATTGCAGTTATGAATCACTCTATGAGTGATGAAAGAGTGCGTAGCACCCGGGTCAATCAGAACAGATACAACACAGGATGTAGACATATCAGGATATAAAAGTTTCATCTGACCTGCCACTACCCGTGGATTGACCACTGCATCTGGTGGGTTCATAGCATAGAACCTCATTGTCGCCTGGTGTTGAGGTGGTGCTGATGATCCAGCTTGAGACGCTTGTCCACGTCCTCGAGCTGCTCCTTGAGATTGCATTCTCTGATATCCTTGTTGATTCTGTCTCGGAGGCTGTGTCACACTGACAGGCCTAGAACGGCAATCCTTCATCAAGTGTCCCATCTTACCACAGTTGTAGCATCTCCTCTCCTGTTGTTGTGGTCGGGGTGGTCCAGTAACTGACATCGATGCAGAATTGTGAGTCCCTTGAAGCGGTTGACTCCGTCCTCTACCTCTGCTTGGTGACCATTGAGTTTGAGAACTCGATCTGGGTGGTGGAGGGTTAGGTGCAGAGAATCTAGGTTTCTTGAAATCCCTAGATGAAGAACCCTAGAACTTTGGATATCTTTTCTGGGTTTGCCTCTTCTCAACCACAGATCTCTCTATCCTTTGGACTGACTCAACGAAGGTAGAGAATCTCTCTCGGTTTTCTAAGGCAGACACAGGGGTTGACATATCAGCATTCAAACCCTTCTCGAATCTCCTGATTCTTTCCTCATCTGTGGCACCCATGTGCGGACAGAACTGCAGCAATTCCATGAACTTAGCTTCATACTCGCTAATGTTCATCATACCCTGCCTTAGTCTCTCAAACTGAGAGATCTTCTCATCTAGGAAGGTCTTTGGAAAATATCTATTGATAAATTCCCGACGAAAATCTTCCCATGAGAACTCTATTCCAGGTCTCTTCTGCTCTTCCATGTTCCACCAGTGACCAGCACTGCCTTTGAGAAGATAGACAGCATGTCTGACCTTCTCAGCTTCCAGGATAATAAGAATCCTGAAAGCCTTCTCCAACTCTGTCAACCATAGGTCAGCATCTGCGGGGTCGGCAGTCCCAAAGTACTCGGTAGCTCCGACACGACGAAGTCGTTCGAACGTCTTACCGATACCTTGTGCTTCAGGCTGGACAGGTGCCCTAGGTGTAGGCATGGGCATCCTGTCAGTTATGTGTGTCATGGCAGTCATGAACTGCCCGAACATTGTCTGTACAGTTGGGTTACCCATGTCGGCTGGGTCAAACTGGGGTGGCTCTTTTGGTGACTCTGGTGCAGGCTGTTCTATTCTTGGAACCCTTGCACCGCCTTGAGGTGCACTAGCACTACTCCCTGCCACGTACTCATCATGAGGATCAGCCATCCTTATGTATCTTCTTCTCCTGAGGAGTAGAAGATTCTATTAGATAGGGAAAGAGTACTAAAGATAGACTCGACATCCTAAGTCCTATGCCTCTGTAGACTCAACTGACCTAGAGCTCTGATACCACTAATTGTGAGCTCTGATCTCCAAACCACGATATAATCACGATTTAAACTTAGCGGAAGTGATTTGATAAACAGCGGAAGACAAAAATCACGGGAAATTAAAACTTTTCGAGACAAGAGCTTGAATCCTTAAAAGCTTCTTTCATAACAAGAGATAAACTGTTTACATCTCATGATAATTACTTCTTGAGTAATTATATACATCAAGATACAAAATCTCAAGAACTCATAACAAAAGACTCCAAGACCTGAGAGTACAGAGGACACATAGGACTAACTCTAACTACACCACATGGCAGGCTAAATCTCCACCTGAGATTTACTGCTACTCCTGGTGCTGCTGCTGCTGGGACTGGTCACCTGTAGACATGTTCCTCCGTCCTCGACGTCCACCTAAAAAGTTGAAGTCTACGGGGTGAGACAATTGTACATAATTGTCCCAGTGAGAGTTATAACTCTCCGCCAGAAGCTTTATTATAACATCAAAGAATAACTTAAGCAGTAAAAGCTTACAAAGTATTCAATAGCAGATACAGTTGTATACAAGAGCTCAACATTTATCAAGCATAAAGAACATATGCACTATTTAGTGTAACATCAATCAATTAGCTCATAGTTACCTTTAACAGGTATACTACGCTTGTAGATTATGTTTTTCAAACAGTCTTATTATTATGCCCTGTGGAGATGAGGTTTACCACTCATACCCCAACCAATCACTGTTAAGTGCCTTAGTATCATATTAGGTCATTGAAAGAGCCGGATTCTCATGACCTTCACCTTCCTCAGTCAGTAAGAGGATCACTTATAGGACATCTTGTGTCTCTACTATTATAGCTCACCAGGGTAATCTGGTCCTTCGCTATTTTAGAGTTACAGTGGCATTCTGTACTCTCTTCGTCATCAGGAGATTTCATGTTTATCTCCAGTGATACGGATATCTATGTTTTCTTCGTCATCAGGAGGTTTCATGTTTACCTACTACTGATACGGTATGGAAAAGTAGTGAAGGATTGACGAATTACATACCTACATCAAATCCCTACACTAGGATGTAAGGTTCTACACATCCATGTACCCCACATACTCAATAGTATGTGATCCAGGAGTTCCCTTAGGAAAACCTGTTTCACCATCATTTGATCTCTGACAATGATGGGTCTATGATCAGGGCTCTACATTATACTTGATTAGTTAGGTACATTCAGTATTCATTTAACATCACACATTGTTCTTCAAACAATAACAGTAGCTTAACAGCTATAAAAGGAGAATACTAAATGTAACAAGCCTAACTCTCATCAATCATCATTTCTCGTTATACTCATCACAAGTCATCTCTAAAGCATGACCTTGATGGTATTCATGGCTCTCACAGCCCATTATTATCATAGAATGCCACTGACAAGGCATCAAGATACTTTACTTATTCATAAAGCTATCAATATGCCTTTAATGAATATAGTATCATCATCCATACCTGGATATGATCACCTTCATATCAGAACTTGCATGGTTAATTCAACTGATAAAGGTAATTCAAAACAAGAATATACTTTTCACTCTTGTCATAAGAGCTAAGTTCTTTGATTCTTATCAAATAAATTTTAATACTCATATAACATGTCATCACCTTTGAATTAGGGTTTACTATTCATATCACATGTCATTATCCTTGAATTAGGGTTTACTATTCACATGGTGAATTGAACTCATAACATCATCATGTATGAGGAACATCATCATCGATTCTCCCAAATTAGCTTAAGATTCATCATATATCATAATTAGGGTTTCCAGGATCTCACATAGGTGGATCATACCCTAATCATGCACATTCATGTGTATTGAAGGTTCTTTACTTGAGTTTCCACCCTAAAAGGGTACTTTCTCTCTCTTAAGATACTTTCTCTCTCCTCATACTAGTAGATGGTGATAACACCACTCTAGATCAAGTTGGGTTAAGTCCTCATGGGCTAACATAAGCCAAAACATCACTATCATGTGATTAGGGTTTGATTTGAACAAGGTATTACTCAATTGAACCCCTCAAGGGTATTTTGGTAATTCACCCCATTGATCACCATCATGGGTTAATTCATTAGTCACTTAGTCCCTTAATATCCTAGGTTATCATTAGGGTTTAGATTAGAGCATCATTGAACCATTTACACCTTCAATTGATTAAGTGAAATCAACCTTTGAAAACCTCAAACGGTTTCAACCTTCAACCTCCAAACGGTTTGAGACCGTTTGGATGAGTTGACCGTTTGCTAGGGTTGACTCCAAGACCGTGTGACCTTCAAGGTCGTTTGCCCAAACCGTGTGAGGGTGTAGACCATTTAACAAGTTTGACTTCAAGACCGAGAGGGCTTACACGGTTTGAGACCGTTTGATGTCTCTCGATCTTGAGATCGTTTGAGTCCAAATGGTCTTGAGACCGTTTGGCCCCAAACGATCTTGAGACCGTGAGGCCTCACACGGTCTTGAGACCGTGTGACCTCAAACGGTCTTGAGACCGTGAGGTCTCAAACGGTCTTGAGAGCGTGTGACCTCAAACGGTCTTGAGACCGTTTGGTCCACTTGGTCTCAAACCGTTTGGTCCACTTGGTCTCAAACTGTTTGGACCTCCAACATGGTTCAATGATTTCAATTGTTTATGATTATCAATGTTGAAGCCTCCAAATGGTCAAAACCATGGTAACCACTTATATATTGAGTTAATTAGGGTTATGTTTAACCAATTGGTCACTCAATTGACCCTCAAATGTTATCCAATTAGGGTTGAAGTTGAATCAATTAAGGTCCATCAACGTTCAACCATCAACACTCATCAATGCAAAATCAACACAAGGTTGAACCCTTCAATTGAACTCCAATTGGGCCCAAACTTGGCCCAAACGGTCTTGAGATCGTGTGGATGAACTCCACACGGTCTTGAGACCGTTTGCCCAAGATTTCATCAAAATCTAATGTGATGTGATAGAGGTTGAACCTTGATTGAGTCTCAATTCAGAATTTGATTAATTCAATAACCCATTGTAATTGAACCCTCAATTGATCAAATTTCCCTAACCCTAGACCTCCAAACGGTCTTGGGTTGTCACCACACGGTCTTGAGACCGTTTGGATGAGTTCCAAACGGTCTTGAGACCGTTTGCCCATCCAACTTTTGTATTCTAGTGTAAATTCTTCAAGGTTGGATCTATTGAGTTGATTATCATATCAATACTTAAATGCAATGTAATTTGGTATCTATGTACTTTCAATTGGTCAACTATACTTGACCCCAGACCTCCACACGGTCTTGGGTAATTCCCCACACGGTCTTGATACCGTTTGGTTGATCCCCAAACGGTCTTGAGACCGTTTGGGTCAATCAACCCAAAAACGCTAAGTTATTCATTGAGATTTCAGTACTGACTTCAATTAGGGTTTACCCTAATAATCATCCTTCAACTCCTAGCTCGTTTGGAATTAGTCCATCAAATTTGTTGAGTTGTTAATCAACATTATTTTGAACATTAATCTCATACGGTCAATGCTTGGTCAACGTTCTTACACGGTCTTGAGACCGTTTGCCCAAAAAGGGGTGATTTCAACAGATTGGAAATCAGGAGTAAATTCAATTAAAGTTATTGATTAAAAAGGTCATATCTCACGATTCATTTGGATTTATTATCTCAAATTTTGTGGGTGATTAACCTACATAATTATCAACAGAAATATTATACGGTCCACGCTCGGTCAATGCAGCTAAACGGTCTTGAATACCGTTTTCCCTTACACGGTCTTGAGACTGTTTGCTCACCAAACGGTTTTGCAAACCGTGTGAGCACTTGGAGGAGACCGTTTGGTAAAGTGAAAAGTAGTGGATTAACTTTGGAAATAACATCTTCATCTCCTAGCTCAGGAAAAGCAAGGATTTCTCACGGATTTGCTTGCAAAGTAGCAAAGGAAGGTAGAGAAGAAGAAGAACTATCGTCTAAAAGCATAAACAAGATGTATATAACAAAGCATGGGTTTAGAGTTATAAAACCCGCCTAAAGCTTGCTCCTTGAGCTCCAAGCTTTCGAGCTACAAGATTTTAATGGCTTACTTGAGCTTCCACAGGTCGGCCAAGGTGAAACCTCCAGGGAAAGTCGAGAAGAGATGGCTAGAAAGGTAGAGCTATGTGAGCTAGCCATCAATTTGACCTTGAATCTGAGTTCTAACCATGAACTTAAGCAAAAGGGAGGATTCAAACCTACCTTGCCCTCCTTGGTCGTCCTCCTGAGCTCCACAGCTTCTCTTTAGTCGGTTTGGGTGAATAGAACAGTGAAAGGAACGAAGGGAGGGTTTCCTTGCTAAGTGAAGTGGAGAGTATATATACTTGGGGTGAGATTTTCAACATAAGCTCATAAGTTCTCCATATTTTCAACTAAGTCCATCCATCCTTCTATGATCGTCCCTTCATATTAATTCTAAGGACAAACCTTCTTCTAAGGTCAAGAAATGAGGCAAAGAAGATCAACCTATAACTTAAGCATACACATAAAAGGCTATTGTACATACACCTTGATTATTCAATCACAAAGGTGTTTTTCATAATATGATTATTCAATTAAAGTGACCTCTTCATCACTTCTTCTCTAAATGATGACAAGAGTCTTAAAAGATATTTTAGATTATGTATTTTACAAGTTGCACCCCTCAAATTGGGTAAATTGCACTTTACTCCAATCTAGGGTTTTCAAGCACAGGGATTGCTTCCACAGCTGCACCTTGGTGCCCAAGCTTGGGAAATCCCTCAAACCTTACCATCATCATTCTCATGATGTCTCAACATCAGAGGAACATCTCAACATGTGCAATTTGCAAGTTAGCCCTTCTAACTGGGTAATTTGCACATAGGTCCCTGTATTACAAAACAATGCTACCACTTTATATAAAAAGGAGTAAAAACTGAAATATATGTTTCTAAGAAACTTAATTACATGCCCAAAGTTAATCACAAGGATTTAATTACATATTTAGGCAAAACATCTAGGGTTAACTCATAACCCAAGTTAGGGATGTTACACTAACCATTTACAAAGCTTGATATAAAATACATCACATATGGGTATCCAAAAGGAAAACTAAACATATAAGCCAAAGATCAAGCCGAGGGTCATCTAACCACCTCTTCAGGTCTCCCAAAAGCTCAGCTACAAGGTTGATGTCGAGGTCACCTCTCCTTGGTCAAACTTGGGGTTGGAAGCATACCCCACAAAAGAAGAGAAGAAAAGAAGTACATCAACAACAAGCTGGTATGTGTATGCTAAATGAAACTTTGAGAAATTAAAGCAATAAGGACATCAAAAGTAAAATGCTTCCCATACAAGAGATAAGGACTACCCACATGGGCATAAAAGAAAATAAACATCATAACTTGATAAAAGAGGATACTTGGCATGAACAAATAATAAAATTTGTGCAACAAAAGCACATAGATGGGTAGTAGGGCACACACCCCACAAACATCATCAACATGCATGCATGTGAGATAAACATAGTCCTAGAACAATATAAACACAAAGGCGGCCAAGGCTTCACATCCTTGAAAACCTGATAGAGAATGACTCACCGTCAATCTCCCAATATATATAAAAGTTGAGCCAAGGCTTCACATCCTTGAAACTTGGGTATGGGGCACCACCACCACCATCCCATAAAAAAAAGGGCACACACCCAAAAACCAAAGTAATTTACATTATTCTAGTGCTACTGATTCACATTGCATGTAAATATAGAGGGAAGTAAATAGTTTAGTCAGAAGATGAAACAAAGGTTGCCATCACACAATGGACAACACAAATATATAACATCCACTTCAAAGTGGCACATATCAATATAAGAGACCAACATGCACCAAGGCACAAGATAGATAACAAGAGAATATCCAAGATCACAACAAACAAGATAGTTCACAAGAACCATGATAACAAAAGATAAGACATATTATGTAGGACAAAATTCAAAAGAATAATAAAGTAGGTGAATTGCTTAATATGGATGAATAGGGGATATAACATACCTCTCACAGAGTCTAAATTGGAAAGCACTCCTAGATCCAAGTCTAGGTCACCAAAGGCCTATTAAACACATATACAGATTTTGTGTCAAAACATACTCATTAACCCAACCCTAAAACCATATTTATATATATGTGTGAATTATGTTATGAAGACCGTTCCATATTTTATTTTATATTAGTAGGAGTTCAAAAACAAATTTTATTATATTTTTCTGACTTATAGATAATTAGTTATGGTTTTTACAAGTTAATTCATTCTTAATTAGATCCATTAAAATAACCTCTATAAAACATGAGATTCAGGAGACAAAACCAATACCATTAGAAAGCTTGCATTTTTCTGAATCCAACGAGTATTTAACTATAATTTTTTGACAACCACAACAAAAGTTATGAATTTTATACAATCGACCAATCAAAATTCACCAAAAAGCCAAATAGATAGGCCGAGAGAGAGAGAGAGCATGGAGAGAAGGGCGCTGCAAGGTCTGCATCTTTGGTGGCTCATATTCGGGTCAAACAAGGATGAAAATCCAAAGTGGCTATAGCATTAAGTTGTAAAGACGATGGGGGTGCTAGGGGTATAGGTATATATAGGTGAGGAGATGTGTTTAGGGTTCATGTATGTGTGGTGTGAGAAGAGGTTTTGGTCAGTTTGGGAAAGCTCAAATAATCGATGAAAATACTAAAAAGTTGGGATAATGTTGTGGGAAATCTCGCAAGGAATCCAACGAGCCTAAGAACTCGTGATTTGGTTGAGAAACGAAGGAGATATGGTCATCCGAAAAATCAAAAATTTCAGAAATTACTATTCACCCGTACTGGTCTCCTACTCAAGGTAGGAGATGATCTGCAAGCAGTTAGATTAAGATCCAACGGTCTATGTGCGTGATATTTATTAGGTTGCCAAATACAAATCGGACTAAAGTTCTTATTTAATCATTTAACTTTTTCTCTTTTCCTATTTGAGAGTGCATACAAACTCCAAAATTAACCAAACTTTACAACTTGATTGATTTTGACGTGTAGAATCTGAATCTGAAATTATTTTTGCCTTTTAGGGACTTTTAATAGGTTAAATAATTCAAATCATATTTTCTCTTTCCTCATGCATTAATGACTCTAGGATTATCCAAAAATAATATAACTTCACCCATAAGTCTTATTAAGTATGTTGGATACAAATTTGTCATTATTTCCATTTGTTGAATTTGTTTGTTATTTTAAATAATGAGTTGAAAGTTTTGCACACTTTCTCTCTCCTAAATTTATCTTCTCAACAAATATTTTTCAAATTGATTCAAAATTCATCCAAAGGTCTATTTTAACATGTAGAACACGAATTTGACATTATTATATTTTTTGAAGACTTTTATTATTTTATTTAATTCATTTAAATTTTATCACTTATTTATCCTTTTAATTTATTAGAGGCATTTAGAAACTTTCTAAAAATATGAAACTTGGTCTATAAGAAATGCCAAACGTGTGGAACATATATTCTACATTTTAATGTGATTTATGCTTGCATTAATATATTTAAGGTCACTAAAGAGCATATACTAATCCTTGTTTGGCTAAACCTCCAAGAACTAAGGGTTCTAAGCTATTAACCCTGGAATAAGATTAAGTCCTAGGTTTCAATATGTTACAATGGTACTATTCACTTGTCATTCATGAGACTACACTAGTCATCATACTATCACAAGATATAAATCCTTTTCACAATATCACAGGGTATCAACCCTTATCAACACAAGAGGATTACACCTCATTCAGGGCTCAACCATGTCCAAAGGTCATTAAGACCATCATACTATCACATGATATAAATCTTTTTCACAATATCACAGGGTATCAACCCTTATCAACACAAGAGGATTACACCTCATTCAGGGCTCAACCAAGCCCAAAGGTCATTAAGACCATCATACTATTACATGATATAAATCCTTTTCACAATATCATAGGGTATCAACCCTGATCAACACAAGAGGATTATACCTCATTCAAGACTCAACCATGCCCAAAGGTCATTAAGACCATCATACTATTCCCTTCCATGGCCAAAGGTCATTAAGACCATCATACTATTCCCTACTAGATCATCATTATCTTTGCATGCCTTATAACAAGGCTCAACAACATTACTTACATATAATACACTGGATCAACACAATATTGCATTAATGAGCTAGGATATATTAATAAACAATCATAGCAGGGTTATATTAACATTAAGAACATTCCTTTATTACATCAACATGCAAGGAATCTAGATATGATTAACCCTCATCATATTCATAATGCACATGTTTAGCATAAGAAAGTATCAACCATGTGGCTATGATAACCACCAATTAACGCATCAAGGTTATGATCATATTAATGAGGTTATTCCATCATCATTACATCATATAAGAATGTTAAACATGAATACTAATCTTTATCTATTTGCATTAGAGTTAGGTTCACAAGATAAATTATATTAATGTTACTAATCAACACTCATACCCAAACCCTAACTCGCGGCATCCCCATTGGATCATGGATGCATAAGGTGAAGCATCACCATCACATTCCATACCATTCTCAAGTATGAACCCACACATAAATCAAGGTGTAACCATCGGGTTATAGCATGCTAGGGTTTCAAAAACAGTAACAAAGTACTCCATGATTGTATTTGTCATTCAAGGACTATTCATACCCAATTACCATCATTTAGTTATATTAAAGTTAGGTATAACAAGTTATACCTCATTAGGGTTACATATCAACACAATATGGTTATCATCCCTTCTATTCATATGAGTGAATAGGTAAGACTACCTTATTAAGGGTAACCCTCCATTTGTTCCATCATCATTCAACCCATATCACCATACCACAATGTCACCCAGAACCATTGATTGTTTAAAAGGTAAGATCATTGGTTGTTTACATAAGTAAACACCTTGAATGAATCATATATGATGTTATTGAGTTGTGATCTATAAAAGTCACCATTTAACCCTAGACATCCTTTGGTTAACAACAATAAGGGTTCTGTTGAGAGTAGGGTAAAACCCACAATCGACTATTCATTTAAAACAAGCCATCCATAGTCAACAAGTAAGCTCCTTAAGTTGATCATATAAATGAAACCATCTAAATCACATTATTAGGACCAACATATTACATTAGACATCATTCCACTTTATTGGAGGAATAAACATTAGATCCTTACCATTGGGTCAAGTTCATATGTAAAAACCATCAATTACAGTATAGGTCCGACCATTGCATCAAGTGACCCAAGAAACCATTGGTCTAAGGCTTAATTTATGCTACAACTACAATGCTTAACTCAACATAGGTTGTAGAGACCTGATTCACCATCATTAATGACCATTAAATCACCATAGGTTGTTAGATCAACACTATATTCATTAATCGACATCAAATATTAAGCTAATGTCATCATTGATTAATAACATCAGTAGGGTACTTAATGGTTGATCATTAAACTTCTAATTGATCCAAAACTTGACCTAAGGGGGTGACCATAGGTTGTCACCATCATTTGATACCTTAGATCTTGACCATCAGTTATCATGAAGACAACGCCATAGGGTTGTTGCAATGGTACCATCATCGGGTTATGGGTTTATAGAAGAAATCAGCTTTAAACCCTAAAATTGACCATTGGTTGATAGGTGTTTAGCACCATAGGTTGTCAAACCAACCTGATCCAAGTCATATTATACCTTAGGAATAATGTACACATGATCACAGGTTCATCTAGAACTGAAATCAGAATAGGGAACATTATAAAAATCAAAATCCAAGTCAAGCATAGCTTTTTAGTGCATGAATCATCATTTTCAAGCAAGAACATGAGCTAGCAAGCTTAAGAAATAAACGTGGAGCAAGTTATAAAAATTGCCTCTAATGAGAAGATTAAATCCCAAAAAGAAGAAAACTCAAGAAGGCATGGTAGAAAATCCAAGCATAAGCTATGAACTCGTTCATCTAGCACCTTTCTTCATCAAATGAGCAAACCCTAAGCATAAGGAGTAAGAAATGTAAGATTTTAGAGCTTTAGAGCAATTTCTACCATGGAACAACAAGGTTATGACCTGGAGAAATCTAGGAGTAAGGATAAAAAAGAAATAAATGGAGTAAAGAAGGGGATTATTACTCTTTTAGGTCAATATCACTAGAAGGAAGCTTTTCAAACCCTAAATGGAAGTCAATTGCAACCCTAGATTCTTTTTCCAAGAAGCTCCCCTCTTTCTTCTTCCTTGGTCAGGAAGTTCACAAAATCACAAAGGGAGGACGAGGTTTGTAGAAGGAGGGAAGTGGTGGAGAGAAAATGGCTCTTTTTGGTGTTTAGGGATAAGTATATGAAACTTTAAGATAAGGAAAAAGAAAAGTTGAAGTTCTAGTATCTTTCCAAGTGTCCATGGCCTTAAACTATTAAGAATATACAATAACACACACAAGAAGCTCCCCCACCATCCATAGAGACATTATTATCCCTAGTTTCTTAAATTTCCAAGCAAAACAAACAACTCACTAGTCGATAGCTACTAAAGGTAGCTCATCCATGAAGGGGTAAACCCTAAAATACCCTTGGAGAAAACACCTACAAACCAAGGATTAATTGGGCTCCCCATGGCTCAAAAAGCTCAATAATGATGATATAATATCCAAGGAACATAATTCAAGTGATAAATTACAAAGAAAATCTCTCAATTGGATAAATTGTAGAAAAGTCCAAAATGTGCATAAAATTGCATAACTTGCTCAAATAGTGTCCAAATTGGACCAAATTTGAAACTTCAGTTTGTATTATGATTTCAAAGCATATAAAAAGGTTATATTAGGTTTATAAGAATTCAATTATGACTATTAAGCTTATTTAACTCATTAAGAAAATTTAGGGGCCTTACAGATGTGTTTTGAGTTCAATGTTGCTTGAGGACAAGAAAAACTCTAAGTTCGAGGTATTTTGATGAGTGCAAACTCATCACCTTTTTGTATATTTTTTATCTTTATTTGACAACAAATTATTGACTAGTTGATAGATTTAGCATAAATCGTCTTAACTGACCATTCTCTCCTAAATTGGAGTTTTTACTTAATTTTCATGGATTTTATAGGAAAATATTTGCATTACTTCAAAGACCCATAAGACCCCAGAATCATAGGCTTCATTTGGCCTCCCAACCGACTTCTTCATCTCACTAAAAGATCATATTAGTAGCATAAAAGAATGCTTCTCCAGAAATCCAACCAACCGACTCACTCCATGAGATGATCGTTTCATCCGTACAAGATGCCACATTTTAGATCCCACTTGGCCATTTCATAGCACCAATCCACAACTCAATTTTAGAGATAAAACCGAGCAGTTCATTTGGCGAACCGATCATCTCAAAATTCAAGCATTCATTTAAAGATTCAAAATAGCTGACTCACCCCATTCAATGACCAAAAGACTTGGTCAAATGGCGCCACCACCCCTTTGACTAGGGTTTTGATCACTTCCTTAGACCCTCACTTCCCAGGACCTAGGCTGGGCAGTTCAGTTGGTGAACCCGTCATATGACGACCGGCTATTCAATTTCTCTAGCATTCGCCAACCACTCTTTTCTCCCCTTCTTTAGGGTTTCTTCACCCTCTTTTCCCTATATAAGGAGGGGGACTCCAAAAGCAAAGTAAATTCCTTGTTATCTAGTTTTTGCTTCTGTTCTTTATGTTATGTCTGAGTAGTTCCATACTGGGGCATGGGGGCTAGCCCCATAGCCAACTTTTATTCAATGTAATCGATTCAAGTTATTCAATAAAAAGATGTTTCTCTTCCGTTCCATGTGATTTTTGGATTAATTGATATATTCTTGTGGAGTGATGTGACCACAGATCTCCATAATAAAGAAATTATAGTCCCTTTATTATGATTGTCATCGTTTCATACACTTAATCTTATACTTGTTTCTCTATTACAATAATTATACTCTTGCATGGGGCGCTGAGATCCCATGTTCCCGTAAGAAAGAACTCATGATTTCTTGATGGGACCTGCTGATAGATTTCTCGATCCTTTTGGCTATTTAACTTGTTTGTTATAGCCTATGATGAGATGACCATCTGACCCATAAACTTGAATTCCGATTTGGGATTCATGTATTTCTCAATGACATCTCAGACAGAGATTACCTAATAGACCTCTTGGGATGCCTCAGATAAAGAAGATGAACCTATCTACCCATACCTCTAGAAAGTTGACTCAAGGTTGTCTTATTTAAGAGCAAGGGCCTTCAAAGATTCAACAATAGCCTTTACCTCAGATTTTTCTTATGCCATAGAAACTTTAAGAACTCCTAACTTGTAGGATGAACCCCAATTATCTTGGTTCTCTGCTCCTCTGCTTACAACTTTCCATGTGTTGTTGAAGCTCCACCTTATGAATTCTCCACTAGAAGTGGCATCAAGAAACTATTTGATGTCATCATCCACTCTCATATATAAGTTTTTGATAACTTGTGTGGAGTAATTTCGTGATGAGGGCATTTGCATAGTAGCTCCTTCTATGCTCCCGAGCTTCAAGGAGAGTTTTGCTTGGGAGTTGTTTGAATTGGGTGATTTGTTGTCAGGTTTGGTAAGAGAGTGAGGGTGGGAAGAACTTATTTAGGAACTTGTATATAAGTTTCTCCCAAGTGGTATGATGCCATCCTTAAGGGAGTTGTATCACACCCTAGCCTTATCAGTCGGAAATAGTAGAATATGCATAGCTCGATCGCTTCATCAAACATGCTAGCTTGCTTGCTTAGTCAACATAGATATGTGAATTTCTGTAGATGATCATGTATGTCCTCACCGGATCTTCCTGCAAAATTTTTTTTTTTGCATCATCATCTTCCATTGCGTCTTGATTTTGTAATTTAGTGCCCTGATGTCTGGTTGGACAATAGGGTAGCAAACCATTCGATAAAGAAGTCTTCTATCTCTCGTTTTCTTTGTGCTTTTTCAACTACTTCTAGTTCATTTTGCATAACGACTCTGGCTTCAGATGCGAGTCTATCCATTTGTGTTGTGAGTGTTTCTCTCACTCTATAATGATCTCAACGGCATTCATCTTGGCTTGGCTTTTGTGAATAAGTTGATAGTATGTTTATTTAATCTCAGGGTCAAAGTCTAGTTTGAAATTTTCACTAGAAGAGTGTCGCAAGCACTAGAGCTATAGCCTTGTAAGGATAAATAACTACACATAAGATGAGTAAAGTGGAGTTGTATTCAAGAAGATTTTCAATGGTATCAAATTGTAAGATAAAAAAATCTATATAATCGAAGTTAGTTAAATTGATCATAAAATTTTGTTGTATCCCTACAATGGTGCCAAAATTGGATCATGAATTTTTTCGCACAACAAATTCCCTAAGGTTGAAATCCCTAGGTTTTACCCAACCCAATCATACTACAATCCCACTCAATGAAGTGAATGAATCTTATCATAATATAGTTTAAGATCTAACCCAAAGAACAACATATATAAGAACACGAGATGGCTACATGAGGGGGAAGTGGGGGAAGAGGTGCGAGAGGCGGCCGGGGTGGCGGCGGCCGCACGGCGGGGCATGCACAGCCGGAAAACGATCGTATGTATGGGAACAACCGTAATACTACTGACATAGTTGGTAGTGCAAAGAAGGGACCGGATAAAAGAGGCACGCGAGAAGATGATGAGCCCACGAAGGAAGTTAGGGTTTCCATTTCTCACGTCGGTATTGAGTTCTAATTCACGGGGATGCAGGGGAGCGCTGGCGCGATGGAGATGGAACAGGACGACAACGGCGGAGACAGCAATAGACTGTGCAATGACCAGTTACAGGGAAATGACGAATCAGCCATGGTGGCGGCGGCGGGAACCGCTACCGGGAAAAATGAAGGAAATCAGGAATGTCCCAAACAATCCTTTAAGGAAATATTGAGCGGTACTGCGAATACGAGTGGGCACAACAACGGTAGCGAGGTCTTCTTCCTGGATAAACTATTTGAGGATAAACTTGATCAAAAAGCAATCGAATTAACACATATTGAAGGCAACCCTGCAATCTTTATAGACCCGGAGGCAGAAGATGACTTGGCGAAGCCATGGAAATACGTTGTGGTTATCCGGTTGCTAGGCATAGATGTCGGCTTCATGACAATGAGGGACAGGATAAAACTTCTTTGGAACCCTAAAGGCAGGTTTAACATGTATGAACTATATTTGGGCCACTACGTGGTACAACTGTCCTGCAAGGACGACTATGATCGAGCCATTACTGGCGGTCCCTGGAAGCTGTTCAGTTATTGCTTGGCCGTCTGGGACTGGTTCCCGATGTTCAAACCTACAGAATCGATGCCCCAATTTGTAGTGACAAGGGTGAGAATATTGGACCTGCCCTTACATCTTTACGTGCCTACACTACTAGAGTATATCGGTTTTGCACTGGGGAAATTGATTAAAGTAGACAATCACACTGCTCTACGGACCATAAGCAGGTTTGCTAGGCTGGTCATAGAGGTGGACACCTCAAAACCAATGAGTACTGCCATCTGGATTAATAATATTGAATACAAAGTCGAGTACGAGATGACCCCTGAATGTTGCTCTTACTGTGGTAAGTTTGTCCACGAGGAGAAATATTGCAGAGCTAAAAAGAATTATTATTATGAGGAGGAGATAGCTGCGGAAGAGAAAGACCCAGGTGGGACGCACAATCAAACTTAGGAACAAGAATGGAAATTACATAGAGATAAAAGAGGGAGAAGAAGGAAGAGCCAGAAGCAAGCACAGCAAGGCGAAATCCCCTTGACGAGTAACAGGTTCGAGAACTTGCTATATGAAGAAGAACAGGAGGACCAGGTAGCAAACACTGGCGAGACAAACATACTGACGATGACGGACAAAAACCAACAAGTTCTGAGGAAGGTATGGAAGCAAAAGAGGAAACCAGAGGAGACAACCACCGCAACGACTAATACTACACAGCAGGGTGGAGGAAAGAATGGACAACAAGCTACCACCTCGGGCGGGATTGACAAGGCGGAGGAAAAACATAAACACACAACAGTTGACCCGAAACTTGATGAGGTGATATCAGAGATGGAACAAGATAAGCAGGGTAATGTCATCGATCTAGACGAAGAGTCCTTGGAGGCCGGTGAGGAGACTGAAGCACAACCAAGTATAGCAGGAAACTCTACATCAACCATCATTAACACAACAGGAAAAGGCAGCGACACAAACAGATCTTCAGGCATATCTGCAAAACTAAAAGCTAAGGCTACAGCTGAGGAGGGCAAATCTAAAACCCAACCAATTCCATCTGGAAGGACACTGAAAGCTAACGGAACAAAGATGAAGAAGACCAGGACCACCATGCTTTATGAACAACATCACAAGAGTCAACGTCTAAATGATGGATCAGGGTTGAACAAGAGAGGCAAGAGCAGCGATCTGTGTAGCACACAGTAGGCATCTTATACGTCCATTCTTACAGCCCCTGTGTTAGATGTCTCTGACAAATTTGTTGTGTTGGAATATTCACGGGATCGGAAGTGATGATAGATGCAGAACGCTAAAAGAGATTATTTCAATTCATAAACCTGGCATTTGTGCGATACTAGAACCACGTATCAGCGGCAACAAAGCAGATAGAACTATCCATAGTTTGGGCTTCTCCAACTCCCACCGTGTTGAAGCGAGGGGCTTTACCGGCGGCATATGGGTTTGCTGGAGAGCCGAATGATGTAAGGTTGAAATTGTTAACAGTCATCGACAGTTCATTACTTGCAGAGTCAATGGCAATTGCTATATATCCTTCATCTATGCTAGCCCTCAACCCCGAATGAGACAATTGATTTGGAAGCACTTGATTCGTATGGGACAGTCCTTCAAAGACCCGTGGTTAGCTGTGGGGGATTTTAATGCTATTACAGACCCTAACGAGCAAAGTGGAAGTGATCACTTTAATCAATATGAGGCTGCGCTGTTCCAAAACACTATGCTGGAGGCAGACCTTAATGACCTGGGATACTCGGGCATGAATTTCACATTTCGCCATGGCTTGCTACTCAAAAGGCTCGATAGAGCCCTCGGGAATTCTGAATTCTTAAACAAGTACCCTGACTTGATTGTGGAGCACCTTCCCAGGCTTGGATCCGACCATAATCCTCTGCTGGTCAAGTGGAGGCAACCTCACAGAGGGCCCAGAAGGTTCATTACAAGAGCTTCCTGGAAACTACAACCGGACTTCCCAACCATGCTTCAAGACAACTGGGACCAGGACCTAAGTTTTGGGGATGCTTTACAGAAGGCGCAAGGAAGCATAACCAGCTGGGACAATAAGACGCGCAAATATCAGAGAAAGCACAAGGATCGTCTAATCCAGAACATAAATAGATTGCAGACGGATTTGTCTACCCAATACAATAAAATATCGGATGATTTATGTACTGAGTTTGAGAGGGAACTCGACAGTATCTTGAGGGATGAAGAGGTTGATCTCAAGCATAAAAGCCATATCAATTGGCTAAAAAATGGAGATAGAAACTCGAGCTTCTACCACAACTTCGTAAGCCAAAGACGCAGGCGAAATACTATCTCAAAGTTGAAAGACCATGACGGCCAGTGGATCACCAATGAAAGTGAGCTCATGAATATGGTGGTTTCCTACTTCGATTCCATTCTAACGGCACCTGCTGGTGTACCTAATACCAATCCTAACGAAGTTCCCAGAGAGTTCAGACAGCTTAGCACTGAACAGATGACATGTATAGGTGTTGTTCCTTCTGTTAACGAGATTCAACAGATAGTGGCACTCCTTGATCCCGCCAAAGCTGTAGGACCGGACGGTGTATCTACGCATTTCCTCCAGAAAAATTGGAGTATTGTCAACCCAAGCCTAGTGAAAACTGTACAACAAGCTATTATTACTGGCGAGGTCCCTGAAGCTCTCTATCACTCTATGATGGTACTTATACCGAAGTCTAGAACTCCTGAAAAGTGTGAGAACTTGCAACCTATTTCCCTAAACAACATTGTCCTGAAAGCTGCGTCCAAGCTGGTAGTTGAAAGAATTAAACCTTACATGACCAGATGGGTATCTGAATCACAGAGTAGCTTTATACCCGGTCATAAGATAACTGACAACATTGTTGTTGTCCAGGAACTGATTCACAGCATGAAACAAAGGAAAGGAGCTGCGACCATGGCGATAAAAATCAATTTGACTAAGTCCTATGACCAAATGTCATGGGACTTCATCGAGGATACGATAAAAAAGGTCAATCTCCCTCAAAACATAAGGTCTTTCATCATGGAATCTATTTCAAAAGGGCAAACTACCATTGCCTGGAATGGGAAGAATGTTAGGCCTTTCAAAGCTAGCCGTGGGCTCTGACAAGGGGACCCATTGTCCCCATACCTCTTTGTTCTATGTCTTGAACGTCTCAGCCAGCTGATCGAGCAGAAGGTCAAAAGCAGAGACTGGAAGCCAGTAAAGCTAAACAAGAAGAGGCCTAGTATATCCCATGTCTGTTTCGCCGAGGATTTGATTCTCTTCTGTGGCAACACATCCCATTATTACACAGATAACGAGGTGCTACGCGAAAATGTGCGGAAATCACCATAACCACAGATTATCGAAAACACAGGTTAATTAAAACCGATTGCGGAAAACTGATAAACTGTGAAACTATTACCTTCCAGTCCTCATCCTGCACAGAAACATGTCATATATATATGCATACACAAGATCTGATACGTGTCCACAGGTCATAAACAACTGTTCAACCATCACATGAGTTCACCACATGTCCATATACAGAAAAGGCCCGCATCCGGCCAACCACAAGATATACAAACATCATCGATCGGTCATCGTGAAACAATGTCAAAACACTGCCAAGGACCTGAGAGTACAGGGATGACTCTAGACGCTACTACAAAACATCCAAAACAGCAGCATATCCATCGCTTGCCTTCTACTGCTCGTCAAGCTGCTCGGCCGCAACACCACGACTACGACCACGTCTACCTCGACCACCTAAAAAGGGGTTAAACCAGTGGGGTGAGACAATTGAACAATTGTCCCAGCGGGAAACATAACTCCCCACCACAACTACAGAACCTCAGCAAGATAAACTATAACAACATATAACTAATAACAGGTATAGCAAGAGTAGTCTGTATAAAACAGATTATTCTTACCGACAAGCTTACCAGCTGTACAAAAGCGCATAACCAGATATCTCTCAAAGGAATATGATTAGCAAGATAAGAGGTATCACTATGTAACATGATTATCAGAACAAGATATAATGTCACATAACCTGATTTCCACACAACCTGCAAGATATAACAAGGATTTTACACAAATAAGGCCTCAACCAATGTTTCGCGTTTATTCCAGGCAATAAGTACTAAACGACTGTATTACGTGTTATTATGCCCTGAGGATTTGAACCGTACCGTTCAAATCCAACCTTCGGTTACGAAACCCAAACTGGTGCCATACAAGGTCAATGGAAGAGTCGGACTCCACGACCTCCCACCTCGTGGTCAGTACACGAGTACAACACAATCAGGACCATAGTCACATGTTGAAGTGGTCTAAGCCACAGGGTCAGCTCCATAGGCTACCCTCACTCTAGCCCGCCTTGGTACAGGTCTCGGCACTAGTAAAACTGAGCCACGGGCCTGTTCACCGTGCTCTGAGCCATGAATGCATTCATGCTCCACACATCACATATCCTGAGCCATGGGCCTGTTCACCATGCTCTACATACAAATCTGAGTCTGTAACCGAAGTTACACTCTTACCTCCTCATTTTCAGGCTAGGAGCAACCTACACATATTCAACAATATGCGCTTCCAGGTTAACCCGTAGGAGAACCTGTTTCACCATCACCAAATCCTGACAATGATGGATCTATGGCCAGGGAAAACTACATGATATATTTCACTATGATTAATTAGTATCTTTTAGATGAATGGCAGGATTCAACTAAGTTGTATAACATGCAAGATATAACAGAAAGTAAACAACATTATATCATTATTTAATCACATCAACCTGATCCATCACAAGGATCCAACATCACATGTTACCACTTTGCCTCTTTCCAACCATCCAGATCCATCTCGAGGATCATCACATACCATGGGATCTCAATCCCTCATCAGGTACTGTCAATGCCTCTCAAGGCTCACATCATCATCATGGAACTTAACACATTATACATATCATTATATTAACCAGAGTAATTACCAAGTGATGTTACTCATCACATGTGTCTCATAGCCCTTTTCAAGGCTAATCATCACCTGCATGGTTAGAGTACACAATAATCGTAGATTCAATCATAAGGAATATGATACCTTCATGAAATGCTATTCAAGATACTTCTACTTATCATTCTTACACTATTTGCTGATCAAGTGTATAAAGTACATTATCAACAAGCCATATCTATGATTACCCTTATCTCAGAACTATATGAATAATCAAGATGTTCAAACATACAGAACAAGTACTATTGTTACCACTACCATTATGTCACCATTCACTATAATCATTATTATCATTATGCAATCTACTAGTGTAACTATCACCATTCTCATTTAACAATTAAGTACAAGGATTACTTCATGCATATCATTACTACCATTATTGTCATCATTATTATGATCAACATTAGTATCATCTTCTTTATTTTTAACAAATAAGCATAAGGATCACATCATGCATCTTATTACCATTACCTTTCTCATTATCATCACTACTACCATTATCATTACTAATATTACCAGCATTATCATCCACTATTATCTTTATTGCCATGTCATTAAGCCAACTATTAACATTATTACCATCGTTAATCAACATTATTACTTTCATTACTAGCAAAGCATTACCATCATCACACGACTATTAATATCATTGCTATCAACAACACTATCATTGGCATTATTATTGTTTGCAAGGCATCATATTCATTGTTGTTATCACTAACAAGACACCACCATCATTAAGCATAAACATCCACTTTCATAACACAAAGGACCGTTACTATAGGATTACAAGACTCTCACCATAACTCTTATCAACCCTCACTAAAACTTATCATGGCCTATCGGCCGACACACACGCACCAACCCTATCGGCCATCACCACCCAAGGCTGTCACCCAACATGGCTATCGGCCATTAGGGCTATCAGCCATCAGGTGTCGGTCAGCATAGCTATCGGCCTGCACCATCAAACCATCAAGAGACTTAGGTCTGTCGTCACCACAAAGAAGAGGGTGTCATCCAACCATATCGCCCATCATGCTCATCATATCAGACAACACCTCACTAGCTTGACCTATCACTCAACACAAGAGCACTCACCATGTCGCCCATCATAAGGTACACATCTCACCCAACACCAAGTCAAGTTAGGGTCTCGCCCAACTCAAGAACAAAGGGCCATGTCGCCCAACATGGTCACCATATCGGCCAACACAAAGAACACCACTATGTCACCCATCACAAGAACAAGGGTGTCGCCCAACACACCCAAACCAAGGGAGGATATCACCCATCATCAAGGCAAGAGAGGATGTCGCCCATCCAAGGGTTATCACCTACCTCCAGCACAAGGAAACCCTAAACCCTAGAAAGCAAGGTGCACAAAGGAACCCTAAACCCTAGAGAGGGATCGGCCACCAAAGGAAACTCAAGCAAGATATAAAAGCAAGGGACTAAGCTAAACTATTAGCATGCAACAAGATCATAGCTAGAGGTAAAGGAGTTAGGGTTAGAAGTTATGCAACCCGCCTTAAGCTCCAAGCTCCAAGGAAGAAGATGCACTTCAAGCTCCAAGGGATGTCGTCCACCAAAGCTGATCCAAGAGAGGATATCGGCCACCACTGCAACTCCAGGAGAGTGTCTCGGCCGACACAAGCAAGGAAGGAGAGGAGTGTCGTGCACTCAAGGTGGAGGAGAGACCAAAAGAGCAAAGGAAGCTAAGGCAAGGGAAAGAGCCACATATATAGAAAGGAGGGGAGGAGAAACCAAGGTAGATCCACGCTAAGTGTCATCCACCCAAGGGACACTTGTCCTAGGGTTCAAACCAACACACTAGCACACCAAGAGACACTTGTCAAAGATACATACCAAGTGTCCACCAAACATGGTCAAGGTTGGGCCAAGCAACATGGGTGACACAACTAGCAGCTCTGCTGGGTGACACACCACCTCTAGGTCGACACAAATTAACCTAGGGAGACACACACAACACCTTGGGCGACACAAGCTTCACTTGGCCGACACAAGGCTCAAGTAAGCCCAAACAAAGCACCTCAAGGCCCAAACAAGCTCAAGCAAGGCCCAAGAGACTCAATCAACAAGCCCAAGCCTTCCTCTCAACCCTAGAGGAAGCAAAGAGAGGGAAACATCCCACAAGATGGCAAACTTGCACACAAAACCCTAGACTTGGGTTATTTGCAAGTAGCCCCTCGAACTCTCAACAAGGCACAACAAAAACCCTAATCACCACTCAAAGGTGATTAGCAAGCATCAAAGCACCAAAATTAAGCAAAACAAACAGGGTAAACCCTAAACACAGGTCAGGGTCCTTACAATCTAACCCCCTTTAAGGGATTTCGTCCCCAAAATCCGAAGAGAAAAGTGAGGGATACTTCCTCCTCATCTCTTCCTCAAGCTCCCACGTGGCTTCCTCAACGCCACGACGCTGCCAAAGAACCTTTACAAGAACCAGGTCCTTCCTCTTCAGCTTCTTGATCCTTCTGTCAAGGATCGCCACAGGACCTTCCTCGTAGGTCACATCTGCATCAAGCTCAACCTCAACTGGTTGTATCACTGTACCTGAATCCGGATGACTTTTCTTCAGCATACTAACATGAAACACTGGATGCAACCCGTGCAACTCTGGAGGCAACTCTATCTCGTAAGCTACCTTGCCAACACGTGCTATCACTGGATAAGGCCCCATATACCTGGGAGCTAACTTACCCTTCCATCCAAACCTTAGCACACGTTTCCACGGCAAGACTTTAAGATACACTTTGTCTCCTACCTGGAACTCCAAAGGTCGTCGGCGATTGTCTGCATAAGACTTCTGCCTGTCCTGTGCCACTTTCAATTGTTACTGTATCACTTTGATCTTATCTGTCATCTGCTGAACTAACTCAGGACCCAAAAGATGATACTCACCTAATTCGTACCAACATAAAGGAGACCTGCACTTCCTTCCATACAAAGCTTC
This sequence comes from Alisma plantago-aquatica, assembly GCA_963693085.1. NCBI lineage: Eukaryota > Viridiplantae > Streptophyta > Magnoliopsida > Alismatales > Alismataceae > Alisma > Alisma plantago-aquatica. The sequence continues at coordinate 587,195,681 of OY856414.1, forward strand.
ATAAGGAGCCATGTTGTTGCTACGCTGATAACTATTGTTGTAAGCAAATTCTATCAAACTCAGATGTACATCCCAGTTGCCTAGAAACTGCAGAACACAAGCTCGAAGGAGATCTTCCAAAATCTGAATAGTCCTTTCAGACTATCCATCTGTCTGTGGGTGAAAAGTTGTACTAAACCTTAACTGCGTTCCCAACACCTTGTGCAACTGTTCCCAAAAACGACTCGTAAACTGAGGACCTCTGTCAGAAACTATCGTCACTGGCACACCATGAAAACATACTATCTCATCCACATATACTCGAGCTAGCTTCTCAACTGTATACGTCATCTTCACTGGTAGGAAATGGGCAGACTTAGTCAATCTGTCCACTACCACCCAAATGGAATCATGATTCCTAGTTGTCTGGGGTAGAACAACTACGAAATCCATGGTTATATGATCCCATTTCCATTGCGGTATCAGCAAAGGTTGCAACGTACCTGCCGGCTTCTGATGTTCAGCCTTCACTTGCTGACACACCGCACATCTCGTGACGAACTCGGCTACATCTCTTTTCAAACCGGGCCACCAATACAAGTCCTTCAGACTATGATACACCTTGGTGACACCTGGATGCATAGCATACATCGACGTATGTGCTTCCTCAAGCACCAACTTCCTCAGATCATCAGTATCTGGAACCACCATCCTATCACGATAGCAAACTAGCCCATCCTCGGACTCATGAAACCCATCACGCTTGTCGCTGCCGAACTCTGATATGATCAACTGTACCGCATCATCTATATGTTATGCATCCTTGATCTGCTGTCTCAGCGTAGGCTTAACTTGCATCTGTGTGAAAAGACCAGACAACAAAGAAACTTCCATCTGTACATTCATCTGCCGCAAAGACACAAACATATCTCACCTATGGCATACCAGAGAACTCAACTGTGCCTTCTTTAAAGAAAGAGAAGAAGACTTTCTGCTAAATGCGTCAGCCACCATGTTCGCCTTACCAGGATGATACTCGATAGTGCAGTCGTAATCATTGATCAACTCCATACATCATCGCTGTCGCATGTTCAACTCTTGCTGCGTAAAGATGTACTTCAGATTCTTATGGTCCGTGAAGATCTGACACACTTCCCCATACAGATAGTGTCTCTAAATCTTTAACGCATGAACCACAGCCGCCAACTCTAGGTCACGAGTCGGATAGTTCTCCTCATGCTTCTTGAGTTGTCGCGAAGCAAAAGAAACCACATGATCTTCCTGCATCAACACGCAACCTAACCCTTTCTTGGAAGCATCACAGAAAACTACATAGCCTTTCCCAGGCTCTGGCAAGATCAACACTGGAGCACTGGTCAGCTTCTCCTTCAGACTCTGGAAAGCTCGCTGACATCGATCATCCCAAACAAAAGGTACATCCTTCCTGGTCAACTTCGTCATCGGCAACGCGATCACACTGAAGTCCTTGATAAACCTCCGGTAGTATCCAGCCAAACCAAGGAAACTACGAACTTCAGACGGCGTCTTCGGCTGTTCCCAATCTGCAACGGATTCCACCTTCTTCGGATCTACTTTGAATCCTTCAGCAGATATCACATGACCTAAGAAAGTCACTTCTTCCAACCAGAACTCACACTTACTGAACTTGGCATACAACTGATGTTGACGAAGAAGAGTCAACGCTCGACGAAGATGTTGCTCATGCTCTAGCCTGTCCTGACTATAGATCAAGATGCCATCTATAAAGACTACAACAAACTGATCTAAGAACAGACGGAACACTCTGTTCATCAGATCCATGAAAGCAGTAGGTGCATTGGTTAACCCAAACGGCATAACCACGAACTCGAAATGACCATACCTCATCCTGAAAGTTGACTTTGGTATGTCATCCGCCTTTATCCTCAACTGATGATATCCAGACCATAGATCAATCTTCGAAAACACTGTAGCACCACACAACTGATCGAACAGATCATCTATCCTCGGCAACGGGTACTTATTCTTGATCGTGACTTTGTTCAACTGCCGGTAATCTATACACAACCGCATCGAATCATCCTTCTTCTTAACGAACAACACGGGAGCACCCCACGGCGACGTACTCGGTCAGACAAAACCTTTCTCCAACAACTCTTGCAACTGCTTCTTCAACTCTTCCATCTCTACTGGAGCCATCCTATATGGTGACTGTGCAACTGGCTGTGTCCCTGGAACCAGATTGATCTCGAAATCAATCTCTCGGGGTGGAGGAACACTAGGAAACTCCTCAGGAAACACGTCTGCAAACTCTCGAACAACTGGAACCTCCTCAAGACTAGGACCTTTCGCCTTGGTAACCACAACGGTATCCACCACGTGAGCTAGGAACACCTCACATCCTTGTCGTAACAACTTATCTGCCACCAAAGTTGATACTAGACACGTTGGGAGAATCTTCCTATCTCCCTGGAAGATCTACTTCTCTCCAGCAACATCAAACACTGCCTACTTGGAACCACAGTCCAAAACAACCTTATACTTCTCTAAGGTATCCATCCCAAGGATAACATCGAAACCATGCATATCAAGTGGTATAAGATCCACTTGGATGCGATGTCCCGAGAAAGACAAGACACAAGATGGACACTCTTCTTGAAGCAAAGAGGAACAATCAAGAGGGGTTTCTAACAACAAGCTATCCTTCTTACAACTAACAGATGAACGACAGATTTCAAGCATACTATAGGCGATAAAAGAGTGTGTAGCACCCGGGTTAACCAGAACAGATATAAAGCAAGAAGAAGACATATCAGAATGAAATAACTCCATCTGACCTGTCACCACTCGTGGGTTGACTATCGCCTCCGGCTGACTCATGGCATAGAATCGAGCTGTTGCTTGCTGTCCACGACCTCTGCTTCCTTGAGCAGACGATCCAGCTTGAGACGCTTGACTGCATCCTCGTCCTCTGCTACCACTGGCCTGCGGTCTCTCAGACTTCTGGAAACTCTACCTCGGCTGCTGCGTCACTTCGACATCTCTATTCGGGCAATTAAACCTGAAATGCCTGACTTGTCCACAAAGATGACATGACTTGTCCTCAACTTGTGGCCTAGCTAGCCCTGTTACTACCACAGAAGCTGAACTGTGTGCCTTAGATGGCGAAGAAACATAACCTCTTCCCTTACTCGGAGACCACTGAGATGGTACACCAGCGCTTCTCATTGCTGATTGTAACATCCCTGACCTGGGTTATAAACTAACCCTATGTGTTTTGCCTAAATATGTAATTAAACCCTGGTGATTATCTTTTGACATGTAATTAAGTTCCTCAGGAACATATACTTTCAATTTTGTCCTTTTTAAACAAAGTTGTAGTATTATTTTGGTAATGCAGGGGCTTATGTGCAAATTACCCAGTTAAGGGGTTAACTTGCAATTGCACATGTTAAGATGTTATTTTGATAATGAGACATCATATGAGTGAATATGATGATACATGATGGATTTCCCAAGCTTGGGCATCTAGATGCAGCTTGTGGAATAATCCTTATGCTTAAAAACCCTAATTTGGAGTAAAATGCAGTTTACCCAATTTGAGGGGTGCAACTTGTAAAATACACCATCTAGAACATCTTTTATGACTCTTGTCATCATTTAGAGTAGAAATGGTGAAAGGGACACATCAATGAATAATCAGATAAGAAAAATGACCTTTGTACATAAAATTCACTAAGTTCGAGTAAGGAAACCTTTCATGTATGTACCCTAGTTGAAAGTTGGCTTTCTTTACCCCTAGATCTTGAGATTTCATGAGCTTTGCATAAGTTTAGATGAGTTTGGACGTTCCCTTAAATAAGAAAGGACTTGGATGAGAATTTCAAAGTTCTAGAGGTCTTTATGGTGTAAATCAGCCTAAACTATATAAGCACCTTTCTTTCCAAACCAAGCAAACGTTTTCCTTAACTTCCTCACTTCTTATCTTTCTCAACTGGCCAAAGCAAATCTCAGGAGCTCAAGGGGACGACCAACCTGTTCTAGGTAAGAGAACACCACCTTCTAGCTTGGATTCATGGAGGAAATCGTATTACAAGGTTGAATTGCTAGTTTTCTTACTTAGGTTCCTTGTTCTAGCCGACCATCCCCATCTTTTTCTTGAAGAATTGATCTTGGCCGACCTGTGGAGATCAAGATGCCATTAAAGTCTTGAAGCTTGGAAGCTTGGAGCTCAAGGAACCACGTTTGAGGAGGGTTTTATAACTCTAACTCTTAGCTTTGTTATGCATATCTTTGTTCTTGTTTTCTATGATTAGTTCTTCTTCTACCTCCCTTCTTCCTTGCTCTTTTGCAAGCAAAACGGTGGAGGAAACGACCTGAACAGAGTTTGAGGATGATGGGCGTGGATTCCTAGGTCACTTTATGAAACGACCTTGAACCCTTTTGGTCCAAACGGGTGCAACTCGTTTAAGGTCAAACGGGTTCAACCCGTTTGATCTCAAACGATCCTGCAAGATCGTTTGGATCAAAACGACCCCAAGACCGTTTCATAGGGTTGACCAAGGTACGACCATTTGAGGGTCTGTTCATAATATATTGAATTTCATTCCTACAAAGAATTGTAATCTAATTCCTAACCAATTAAGAGTTGAAGATACTTCAATAACCTAACCCTAATCGGGTGAAAGTTGCTGATTTCAATATAGATCTTGTTGAGTTTTAGGTTGAAGGACCCAAACGGGTTCCAACCTGTTTGGGGGTTCATCCAAACGATCTCACACTCGTTTAGTGACACCCCAAGATCGATTGGAGGTCTAGGGTTAAAGAAATTTGATGGTTTGAGGGTCCAATTACAAGATGTTGATAAATTGATGAAAAGTGTTGATTTTAATTTAATTAGGGCTCAACCCTTATCAAATCATTTTGGTTTTTGGTCAAACTTTGGGCAAACGGTCTCAATATCGTTTGGAGGTCATCCAAATGACCTCAATACCGTTTGAGCCAAGTTTGGGCCCAATTGGAGGTCAATTGATATGTTCAACTCTGATTTGAATCATATTGTTGAACATTGATGATTAGCCGATTGGAAAACCTAATTGAGTTAGATTTAACCCTAATTGGCTTTCAATTGAGGGTCAATTTGGTGTCCAGTTGATTGAGGCTCATCCTAATTGACTCAATTTGTATATGGTTAGCATGGCTTGGGCCAATTGAAAGCTTCAACATAAGAAATCCTATTCAAGCATAAACTTTGTGTCACCTTTTATGTTCATGCGGTTTGAACCCAAGTAGACCCACACTCATTTTAGACCAAACGAGTTCACACTCGTTTAAGACCAAATGAGTTCACACTCATTTGAGTCCAAACGAGTCCACACTCGTTTGAGTCCAAACGGGTTCACGCCCGTTTAAGCTCAAACGGGTTCACACTCGTTTAGGCTCAAACGGGTCCACACTCGTTTGGACTTAAATGGGTCCACACCCATTTAAGATTTAGTGGGTCCACACTCGTTTAAGGTTCAAATGGATTCAAGGTCATTTGAGATTAAACAAGTTCAAGGTCGTTTAAGAATCAAATGGTTTGAAGGTTGAAAGTTAAACTCTAAACCAATTGGAGACCTTCAAGGTTGATTATACTTAATCACTTGAAGGTGTAAATGGTTCAATGATGATCTAATCTAAACCCTAATGGTAACCTAAGATGTTAAGGGACTAAGTGGCTAATGAATTGACCCATGATGATGGTCAATGGGTAAATTACCAAAATGCCCCTGAAAGGTTCAATTGAGTGATACCTTGTTTTAATCAAACCCTAATCACATGATAGTGATAAGTTGACTTGTGTTAATCAATAAGGACTTAACCCAACCTAATCTAGAGTGGTGTAATCACTATCTACTAGTTAGAGGAGAGAGAAAGTACCAATTATAATGGAAACTCAAGTAAAATACCTTCAATATACATGAATGTGCAAGTTTAGGTATGATCCACTTATGTGAGATCATGGAAACCCTAATTATGATAATTGATGAATCTTAATCTTATCTGAGGTCTTTAATGATGATGTTTCTCATACATGAGGATGTTATGAGATCAGTTCACCATGAGGTGAATAGTAAACCCTAATTGATGAAAACCAGGGAAACCTAGCTCTTGTATGAGTAGGGAGATACAACTTCTTTAAATGAGTTATTTACTGTTATCAGTTGATTTAACCATGCAGGTTCCTTTATGAGGATGATCATATCCAGGTATGGATGATGATACTATATTCATTGAAAGCATGTTGTTATCTTTATGAATAGTGATATATCCCGATGCCTTGTTAATAGTATCTTATGAGATTGATAGGCTGTGAGAGCCATGAATACCATCAAGGTCATGCTTTAAGAGATGACTTGTGATGAGAATATTGAGAAATGACAATTGGTGAGAGTTAGGCTTGTTACATTTAGTATTCTTCCTTCATAGCTGCTATGCTAATGATTAATGTTTGAAAACATGTATGATGATAAAAGAATACTGAAATGTACCTAACTAATCAAGTATAATCATACCATGTAGAGCCTTGATCATAGATCCATCATTGTCAGGAGTTAAATGATGGTGAAACAGGTTTTCCTAAGGGAATTCCTGGAGCACATACTTTTGAATATGTGGGGTAATATGGATGTGAATTTCCTTACATCCTAGTGTAGGAATTGATGTAGATGTATCTTAATCTATCAATCCTTCACTATGTTTTATGTCGGGGTGATGTAACACTAATCTCCCGAGGAAATCTTTTATACCGCATCGATGAGAGATAAACAAGAAATCTTTCGGTAGCGAAGAGAGTACAGAATGCCACTGTGACTCTAATAGCGAAGTACCAGAATACCCTGGTAAGCTATAGTAGTAGAGACACTAGATGTCCTGCATGTTGATCCTCTTACTGACTGAGGAAGATGAGGTCATAAGAATCCGGCTCTTTTGATGACCTATGTATGATACTGATGCGACTTAATAGTGATCGGTTGGAGTATGAGCGGTATACCTCATCTCCGCAGGGCATAATGATGTTTGTAAAACATAATCAACCACGTAGCATATCTGCTTAGGTTGAACTGCGAGATACATTGGTTGAAGATACATTACTTAGTATACATGTTCTTCATATTCCTTAAATGTTGTTGTTCTAATTGATAACAATCAGCTGCTGATTACCTTAAAGCTTTTATTGCCTATGTTATTCTTGGTTGCTATAATAAAGCTTCTGGCGAAGAGTTATAACTCTCACTGGGACAATTATTTAAAATTGTCTCACCCCGTAGATTTCAACTTTTTAGGTGGTCGTCGAGGGCGAAGGAATCAATCTTCAGGTGACCAATATCAGCAGTAGCAGCATCAGGAGCAGCTGTAAATCTCAGGTGGAGATTCAGACTGCTGAGTTGTATAGTTAGATAGTCAGTCATATGTGTTCTCTGTACTCTCAGGTCCTTGGAGTCTTTTGGTCTGAGATTTTGGTTTTGACTTCTTGAGATTTTGTACCATGTTGTATATAATTACTCAAGAAGTAATTATCTGAGATGTAAACAGTTTATCTCTTTTTATGAAAGAAGTTTTTTATAGATTCAAGCTCTTATCTCAAAAAGTTTTAATTTCCCGTGATTTTTGTCTTCCGCTGTTAATCGAATCGCTTCCGCTAAGTTTATATCGTGGTTTTGGAGATCAGAGCCCGCAATTAGTGGTATCAGAGCTCTAGGTTCGCTGAGTCTACAGAGACATAGGACTTAGGATGTCGAGTCTATCCTTAGTATCTCTTTCATATCTAATAGAGTCTTCTGCTCCTCAGGAGAAGAAGATAATTAAGGATGTCTGAACAACACGAGGAGTACGTGGCAGAAAGTAGTGTTGCTGCACCCCAAGGAGGTGCAAGGAACCCGGAGATAGAACAACCTATACCTGAGCCACCCAGAGAACCACCTCAGTTTGACCCAGCTGACATGGGAAACCCAGCTGTTCAAACTATGTTCGGGCAGTTTATGACTGCTATGACACACATCACCGACAGGATGCCCATGCCTGCACCTAGGGCACCTGCCCAGCCTGAAGGACAAGGTATCGGTAAGACGTTCGAGCGACTTCGTCGTGTCGGAGCAACCGAATACTTTGGAACAGCTGATCCTGCAGATGCTGATCTGTGGTTAACAGAGTTGGAGAAAGCTTTTAGAATCCTCAGCATCCCAGAAGCTCAGAAGGTTAGACATGCTGTCTATCTTCTCAAGGGAAGTGCTGGTCACTGGTGGACCATGGAAGAGCAGAAGAGGCCTGGAGTGGAGATCTCATGGGAAGATTTTCGTCGGGAATTTATCAATAGATATTTTCCAAAGACCTTCCTAGACGAGAAGATCTCTCAGTTTGAGAGATTGAGGCAAGGCATGATGAACATTAGCGAGTATGAAGCTAAGTTCATGGAGTTATTGCGGTTTTGTCCGCACATGGCTGCCACAGAAGAAGAAAGAATCAGAAGGTTTGAGAAGGGTTTAAACGCCGACTTGACTACTCCCGTGTCTGCCCTAGAGAATCGGGAGAGGTTTGCTACCTTCGTTGAGTCAGTCCGAAGGATAGAGAAATCCGTAGTCGAGAAGAGACAAACCCATAAAAGCTATCCGCAGTTCCAGGGTTCTTCATCTAGAAACTTTAAGAAGCCTAGATTCTCTGCACCTACACCTCCACCACCCAGAACTAGTGCTCAGACACAGTGGACACCGAGTAGAGGTAGGGGATGAAGCCTACCACTACAAGAGACTCACAGTTTAGCATCAATGTCAGTTATAGGACCACCCAGACCACAACAACTGCAGAAGAGCTGTTACAACTGTGGGAAGGTGGGACATTTGATGAAGGACTGCCGATCTAGGCTTGTCAGTGTGACACAGCCTCTGAGACAGAGTCAATAGGGATCACAGAGAAGGCAATCTCAAGGAGCAGCTCGAGGACGTGGACAAGCGTCTCAAGCTGGATCATCAGCACCACCTCAACACCAGGCGACAGTGAGGTTCTATGCTATGAACCCACCAGATGCAGTGGTCAATCCACGGGTAGTGGCAGGTCAGATGGAACTTTTATATCCTGATATGTTTAAATCTTGTGTTGTATCTGTTCTGATTGACCCGGGTGCTACGCACTCCTTTGTCACTCGGAGAGTGATTCGTAACTGCAATATGACAATTAGTCATAGGGCAGATAGCTTGTTTTTGGAGACTCCGTTGAGTGGGTCTTCCATTTTGCAGGAGGTATGCTCTCCCTGCATCCTCTTCTTTTCTGATCATCGCATTCAAGTGGACCTTATACCACTTGATATGCAAGGATTTGATATAATCCTTGGGATGGATACCTTAGAAAGGTATCGAGTTGTCTTGGATTGTGAATCCAAACAGGCTGTGTTTGCTGATGATAGTAGCACATGGATCTTTCAAGGAGAGAGAAAGATTCTGCCCACCTGTCTTGTATCAGCTATGGTTGCTAACAAGCTGATGAGACAAGGATGTTATGCATTCCTGGCACATGTAATAGATGTTACCAAAGAAGGTCCCAACCCTGCTGAAGTTCCTATAGTCAGGGAATTCCAGGACGTGTTTCCTGAAGAACTTTTAGGTATACCACCGCCTCGGGAAATTGATTTTGAAATCAATATGATCCCAGATACAAAACCTGTAGCCCAGACACCGTATAGGATGGCGCCTGCTGAGATGGCAGAACTCAAGAAACAACTTCAAGAGTTGCTTGAGAAAGGTTTTATCCGACCGAGCACTTCACCGTGGGGTGCTCCGATTTTGTTTGTTAAGAAGAAAGATGGGTCAATGCAGTTTTGCATTGATTATAGACAACTCAATAAAGTAACAATAAAGAATAAGTACCCGTTGCCGAGGATTGATGATCTTTTTGACCAGTTGCGTGGTGCAAAAGTCTTCTCAAAGATAGACTTGAGGTCTGGATATCATCAACTCCGTATTCAGGATAGTGACATATCCAAGTCTACCTTTAGGACACGATATGGTCACTATGAGTTCACGGTTATGTCGTTTGGACTAACCAATGCACCGGCTGCATTCATGGAACTCATGAATAGAATTTTTCGACCTTTCCTTGATCAGTGTGTTGTCATCTTCATAGATGACATTCCGACTTATAGTAAGGACGCTCAGCAGCATGAACAGCATCTCTGACATGCTCTAACTCTGCTAAGAAAACATAAGCTATATGCTAAGTTTAGCAAGTGTGAGTTCTGGTTGCCGGAAGTATCTTTTCTTGGACATGTGATATCTGCCTCGGGTATTCGTATTGACCCTACAAAAGTAGAATCTGTTCTACAGTGGGAACAACCAAAGACACCAACAGAGATTCGAAGTTTCTTGGGATTAGCTGGTTATTATCGAAGGTTTATTAAGAATTTCAGTTCTATAGCCTTACCCTTAACCAAGTTAACCCGGAAAGATGTTCCTTTTACCTGGAGTGATAAGTGTCAACAGTCTTTTCAGCTGTTGAAGGAGAGGTTGACAAGTGCACCTGTTCTTGTGTTACCTGAGCAAGGAAAAGGATACATAGTTTTCTGTGATGCCTCCAAGAATGGACTCAGATGCGTGTTGATGCAGGATAAGCAAGTGATTTCTTTTGCTTCACGACAGCTTAAGAAACACGAAGAGAATTATCCGACACACGATCTGGAGTTAGCTGCTGTGGTTCATGCCCTGAAGATCTGGAGACATTATCTCTATGGAGAGACATTCCAGATTTTCACAGATCACAAAAATCTTAAGTATATCTTCTCTCAGCATGAGCTTAACATGAGGCAACGTCGCTGGATGGAGTTAATCAAGGACTACGATTGTACAATTGATTACCATCCAGGAAAGGCCAATGTGGTTGCAGATGCCTTGAGTAGGAAATCAGCAACATCAACCATGGATAGAGCACAACTAAACTCTTTAGTATGCTCTAAGAGAGATATGCTTATCTCTTTAAGGCAAGACAATGTACAGTTGAAGGTGTCATTATTAACCGAATTGTTGGCTGAGATGCATATTAAACCTACCCTAAGAGAGCAGATTAAGGAGGCACAACAGGTTGATGCTGTAGTTCAGTAGATTAGATCAGAGTATGGAAATGAGAAGCGAGATGGTTTCTATGACTCAGATGATCATGTAGCATGTTATCATGTGAGGATGATAGTGCCGGATATGGATAACTTGAGAAAGTTAGTTCTGGAAGAAGCTCATTCTTCGATGCATGCTATGCATCCAGGGAGCACCAAGATGTATCGAAATTTGAAAGATTTGTATTGGTGGCCTGGAATGAAGAAGGATGTTGTAGAGTTTGTGATGAGGTGTCTTGTGTGTCAGCAAGTTAAAGCTGAACACCAAAAGCCTGTAGGAACAATGCAACCTTTACCCATACCACAGTGGAAGTGGGACCATGTGACCATGGACTTTGTTGTTGGCCTACCCAGAACAAGCAAAGGACATGATTCCATTTGGGTAATTGTTGATAGGTTGACTAAGACAACACATTTCTTACCTGTCAAAACAACCTTTTCTACTGAAAGGTTATCACAGTTGTATGTTCAAGAGATAGTGCGTTTGCACGGAGTTTCGGTCACCATAGTTTCTGACAGAGGTCCCCAATTTACAAGTCGCTTTTGGGAGCAGCTACACAGATCCTTAGGCACCAAGCTAAGGTTTAGTACGGCTTTTCATCCACAGACTGATGGACAGTCAGAAAGAACCATACAGACCTTGGAAGACCTGTTGAGAGCATGTGTTCTCCAGTTTACCGGAAGTTGGGATCTACACCTAAGCTTGATAGAGTTTACCTATAACAATAGCTATCAGCATAGTATTGATATGGCACCTTATGAAGCCTTGTATGGTAGACGTTGTAGATCCCCTTTGTGTTGGTATGAGACTGGTGAACATCAGTTGTTAGGTCATGATCTTGTGCAGCAAACTACAGAGAAGATCAAAGTTATACAACAACAGCTTAAGACTGCACAGGATAGACAGAAGTCATATGCTGATAAGCGTCGTAGACCGTTAGAGTTCCAAGTTGGAGACAGAGTGTACCTCAAGGTCTCGCATTGGAAAGGAGTCCTTCGCTTTGGAAGGAAAGGAAAGTTAGCACCTAGATTTATGGGACCTTATCCAATCATTGAACGGGTTGGAAAGGTAGCATATAGACTAGAGTTACCACCAGAATTGCAGAGGTTACACCCTTTATTTCACATTTCTATGTTGAGGAAATGTCACCCCGACACTGAGTCAGTTCTACAACCTATGGATGTAGAATTGAATGATGACATATCTTACGAGGAAGGACCAGTGTCAATCCTTGATAGCAGAACTAAAAAGTTAAAGAAGAAAGATATAAGCCTTGTGAAAGTCCTCTGGAACCACCGTGACGTTGAAGAAGCCACTTGGGAACTAGAGGATGAGATGAGAAGGAAATACCCTGCTCTTTTCTCCTAATACATTTTGTTGATTTCGAGGATGAAATCCTTGTAAGGGGTGGATAATTTGTAACATCCCTGACCTGGGTTATAAACTAACCCTAGGTGTTTTGCCTAAATATGTAATTAAACCCCGGTGATTATCTTTTGACATGTAATTAAGTTCCTCATGAACATATACTTTCAATTTTGTCCTTTTTAAACAAAGTTGTAGTATTATTTTGTTAATGCAGGGGCTTATGTGCAAATTACCCAGTTAAGGGGTTAACTTGCAATTGCACATGTTAAGATGTTCTTTTGATAATGATACATCATATGAGTGAATATGATGAGACATGATGGATTTCCCAAGCTTGGGCATCTAGATGCAGCTTGTGGAATAATCCTTATGCTTAAAAAGCCTAATTTGGAGTAAAATGCAGTTTACCCAATTTGAGGGGTGCAACTTGTAAAATACACCATCTAGAACATATTTTATGACTCTTGTCATCATTTAGAGTAGAAATGGTGAAAGGGACACATCAATGAATAATCAGATAAGAAAAATGACCTTTGTACATAAAATTCACTAAGTTCGAGTAAGGAAACCTTTCATGTATGTACCCTAGTTGAAAGTTGGATTTCTTTACCCCTAGATCTTGAGATTTCATGAGCTTTGCATAAGTTTAGATGAGTTTGGACGTTCCCTTAAATAAGAAAGGACTTGGATGAGAATTTCAAAGTTCTAGAGGTCTTTATGGTGTAAATCAGCCTAAACTATGTAAGCACCTTTCTTTCCAAACCAAGCAAATGTTTTCCTTCACTTCCTCACTTCTTATCTTTCTCAACCAGCCAAAGCAAAGCTCAGGAGCTCAAGGGGACTACCAACCTGTTCTAGGTAAGAGAACACCACCTTCTAGCTTGGATTCATGGAGGAAATCGTATTACAAGGTTGAATTGCTAGTTTTCTTACTTAGGTTCCTTGTTCTAGCCGACCATCCCCATCTTTTTCTTGAAGAATTGACCTTGGCCGACCTGTGGAGCTCAAGACGCCATTAAAGGCTTGAAGCTTGGAAGCTTGGAGCTCAAGGAACCACGTTTGAGGTGGGTTTTATAACTCTAACTCTTAGCTTTGTTATGCATATCTTTGTTCTTGTTTTCTATGATTAGTTCTTCTTCTACCTCCCTTCTTCCTTGCTCTTTTGCAAGCAAAACGGTGGAGGAACCAACCTGAACAGAGGTTGAGGATGATGGGCGTGGATTCCTAGGTCACTTTATGAAACGACCTTGAACCCTTTTGGTCCAAACGGGTGCAACTCGTTTAAGGTCAAACGGGTTCAACCCATGTGATCTCAAACGATCCTGCAAGATCGTTTGGATCAAAACGACCCCAAGACCGTTTCATAGGGTTGACCAAGGTACAACCGTTTGAGGGTCTGTTCATAATGTATTGAATTTCATTCCTACAAAGAATTGTAATCTAATTCCTAACAAATTAAGAGTTGAAGATACTTCAATAACCTAACCCTAATCGGGTGAAAGTTGCTGATTTCAATATAGATCTTGTTGAGTTTTAGGTTGAAGGACCCAAACGGGTTCCAACCCATTTGGGGGTTCATCCAAACGATCTCACACTCGTTTAGTGACACCCCAAGATCGATTGTAGGTCCAGTGTTAAAGAAATTTGATGGTTTGAGGGTCCAATTACAAGATGTTGATAAATTGATGAAAAGTGTTGATTTTAATTTAATTAGGGCTCAACCCTTATCAAATCATTTTGGTTATTGGTCAAACTTTGGGAAAACGGTCTCAAGATCGTTTGGAGGTCATCCAAACGACCTCAAGACCGTTTGATCCAAGTTTGGGCCCAATTGGAGGTCGATTGATAGGTTCAACTCTGATTTGAATCATATTGTTGAACATTGATGATTAGCCGATTGGAAAACCTAATTGAGTTAGATTTAACCCTAATTGGCTTTCAATTGAGGGTCAATTTGGTGTCCAGTTGATTGAGGCTAATCCTAATTGACTCAATTTGTATATGGTTAGCATGGCTTGGGCCAATTGAAAGCTTCAACATAAGAAATCCTATTCAAGCATAAACTTTGTGTCACCTTTTATGTTCATGCGGTTTGAACCCAAGTAGACCCACACTCGTTTTAGACCAAACGAGTTCACACTCGTTTAAGCCCAAATGAGTTCACACTCATTTGAGTCCAAACGAGTCCACACTCGTTTGAGTCCAAACGAGATCACACTCGTTTGAGTCCAAACGGGTTCACACCCGTGTAAGCTCAAACGGGTTCACACTCGTTTAGGCTCAAACGGGTCCACACTCGTTTGGACTTAAATGGGTCCACACCTGTTTAAGATTAAGTGGGTCCACACTCGTTTAAGGTTCAAATGGATTCAAGGTCATTTGAGATTAAACAAGTTCAAGGTCGTTTAAGAATTAAATGGGTTGAAGGTTGAAAGTTAAACTCTAAACCAATTGGAGACCTTCAAGGTTGATTATACTTAATCACTTGAAGGTGTAAATGGTTCAATGATGATCTAATCTAAACCCTAATGGTAACCTATGATGTTAAGGAACTAAGTGGCTAATGAATTGACCCATGATGATGGTCAATGGGTAAATTACCAAAATGCCCCTGAAAGGTTCAATTGAGTGATACCTTGTTTTAATCAAACCCTAATCACATGATAGTGATGAGTTGACTTGTGTTAATCAATGAGGACTTAACCCAACCTAATATAGAGTGGTGTAATCACTATCTACTAGTTAGAGGAGAGAGAAAGTACCAATTATAATGGAAACTCAAGTAAAATACCTTCAATATACATGAATGTGCAAGTTTAGGTATGATCCACTTATGTGAGATCATGGAAACCCTAATTATGATAATTGATGAATCTTAATCTTATCTGAGGTCTTTAATGATGATGTTTCTCATACATGAGGATGTTATGAGATCAGTTCACCATGAGGTGAATAGTAAACCCTAATTGATGAAAACCAGGGAAACTTAGCTCTTGTATGAGTAGGGAGATACAACTTCTTTAAATGAGTTATTTACTGTTATCAATTGATTTAACCATGCATGTTACTTTATGAGGATGATCATATCCAAGTATGGATGATGATACTATATTCATTGAAAGCATGTTGTTAGCTTTATGAATAGTAATATATCCTGATGCCTTGTTAATAGTATCTTATGAGATTGATAGGCTGTGAGAGCCATGAATACCATCAAGGTCATGCTTTAAGAGATGACTTGTGATGAGAATATTGAGAAATGACAATTGATGAGAGTTAGGCTTGTTACATTTAGTATTCTTCCTTCATAGCTGCTATGCTAATGATTAATGTTTGAAAACATGTATGATGATAAAAGAATACTGAAATGTACCTAACTAATCAAGTATAATCATACCATGTAGAGCCCTGATCATAGATCCATCATTGTCAGGAGTTAAATGATGGTGAAATAGGTTTTCCTAAGGGAATTCCTGGAGCACATACTTTTGAATATGTGGGGTAATATGGATGTGAATTTCCTTACATCCTAGTGTAGGAATTGATGTAGATGTATCTTAATCTATCAATCCTTCACTATGTTTTATGCCGGGGTGATGTAACACTAATCTCCCGAGGAAATCTTTTATACCGCATCGATGAGAGATAAACAAGAAATCTTTCGGTAGCGAAGAGAGTACAGAATGCCACTGTGACTCTAATAGCGAAGTACCAGAATATCCTGGTAAGCTATAGTAGTAGAGACACTAGATGTCCTGCATGTT
The DNA here is from genome assembly GCA_963693085.1 of Alisma plantago-aquatica. Lineage (NCBI taxonomy): Eukaryota > Viridiplantae > Streptophyta > Magnoliopsida > Alismatales > Alismataceae > Alisma > Alisma plantago-aquatica. The sequence goes on from OY856414.1 coordinate 587,211,930, forward strand.
GATCCTCTTATTGACTGAGGAAGATGAGGTCATAAGAATCCGGCTCTTTTGATGACCTATGTATGATACCGATGCGACTTAATAGTGATCGGTTGGAGTATGAGCGGTATACCTCATCTCCGCAGGGCATAATGATGTTTGTAAAACATAATCAACCGCGTAGCATATCTTCTTAGGTTGAACTGCGAGATACATTGGTTGAAGATACATTACTTAGTATACATGTTCTTCATATTCCTTAAATGTTGTTGTTCTAATTGATAACAATCAGCTGCTGATTACCTTAAAGCTTTTATTGCCTATGTTATTCTTGGTTGCTATAATAAAGCTTCTGGCGAAGAGTTATAACTCTCGCTGGGATAATTATTTAAAATTGTCTCACCCCGTAGATTTCAACTTTTTAGGTGGTCGTCGAGGGAAAAGGAATCAATCTTCAGGTGACCAATATCAGTAGTAGCAGCATCAGGAGCAGCTAGTAAATCTCAGGTGGAGATTCAGACTGCTGAGTTGTATAGTTAGATAGTCAGTCCTATGTGTTCTCTGTACTCTCAGGTCCTTGGAGTCTTTTGGTCTGAGATTTTGGTTTTGAGTTCTTGAGATTTTGTACCATGTTGTATATAATTACTCAAGAAGTAATTATCTGAGATGTAAACAGTTTATCTCTTTTTACGAAAGAAGTTTTTTATAGATTCAAGCTCTTATCTCGAAAAGTTTTAATTTCCCGTGATTTTTGTCTTCCGCTGTTAATCGAATCGCTTCCGCTAAGTTTATATCGTGGTTTTGGAGATCAGAGCCCACACTGATGGTGTTGAAAACCTGGGCTTCTTAAAGCCACCAAACCTTCGTCCTTGAAACTGAGCAGGTCTTTTAAGAGACATAGACTCTCTTTTCTCCCGTACTGTCCTCTCGATCCGTCGAACAGATTCCACGAACGTAGCAAACCGCTCTCGGTTCTCCAACGCAGACACCAGGGTTGTCAACTCAGCACTCAAATCCTTCTCGAAACGTCTGATTCGTTCCTCGTCTGTTGCCGCCATGTGAGGACAGAACCTCAACAGATCCATAAACTTGGCTTCATACTCGGTAATATTCATCGTTCCTTGCCTCAGATTCTCGAACTGACTCACCTTCTCATCCAGGTACATCTTCGGAAAGTATCTGGTGACGAACTCGCGTCGGAACACTTCCCAACAGATCACCTCACCAGGTCGCTTCTCTTCCTCGATGGTTCACCAATGACCAGCACTACCTTTCAGAAGGTAGACAGCATGCTTTACCTAGTCTGCTTCGGGGATGTCAAGGATCCGGAAAGCCTTCTCGAGACTTGTCAGCCACAGATCTGCATCCGCTGGATCAGCCGTCCCAACATAATCTGAAGCTCCAACTCGGCAAAGCTGCTCGAAGGTCTTCCCAATACCCGATGCTTCTCCATGGGGAACCTGTGCTCGCAGAGGAGGCACTGGTAATCGCTCAACCATGAGATTCATCATAGCCATTAACTTCCCCATAAGCTGTTGGTAAGCAGGATGTTCAAATATGGCTGGGTTAGGTTGGGGAACCTCAGGCACCCGATCTTCATGTGCCTGTCCATCTGCTCCATCAACTGATGCAACATCACTATACTCAGCAGAGTGTTCTGCATGGTTTCCAGACATCTTGGCTTATCTTCCGCTGAGGGCAGAAGATTTTGTAAGAAAACCTGGAAAACTCATAAGAACAGACTCAACCTAGTCCTAAATCCCTATAGACTCAGAAATGCTGACATGAACAAAAAAGAAACAGTTCGAATAATATCTACTAATATGACTGAAAACATTGTTAAAATACTTCTACAGGAAGGTTTTATTGAAAACGTTAGAAAACATCGGGAAAATAACAATTATCTGATACCAAAACTTGTGGCAACACATCCCATTATTACACAGATAACGAGGTGTTACGTGAAAACGTGCAGAAATCACCATAACCACAGATTATCGAAAACACAGGTTAATTAAAACCGATTGCGGAAAACTGATAAACTGTGAAACTATTACCTTCCAGTCCTCATCCTGCATAGAAACATGTCATATGTATATGCATACACAAGATCTGATACGTGTCCACAGGTCAGAAACAGCTGTTCAACCATCACATGAGTTCACCACCTGTCCATATACAGAAAAGGCCCGCATCCGGCCAACCACAGGATATACAAACATCATCGATCGGTCATCGTGAAACAACATCAAAACACTGCCAAGGACCTGAGAGTACAGGGATGACTCTAGACGCTACTACAAAACATCCAAAACAGTAGCATATCCATCGCTTGCCTTCTACTGTTCGTCAAGCTGCTCGGCTGCAACACCACGACCACGACCACGACCACGTCTACCTCGACCACCTAAAAAGGGGTTAAACCAACGGGGTGAGACAATTGAACAATTGTCCCAGCGGGAAACATAACTCCCCACCGCAACTACAAAACCTCAGCAAGATAAACTATAACAGCAGATAACTAATAACAGGTATAGCAAGAGTAGTCTATATAAAACAGATTATTCTTACCGACAAGCTTACCAGCTGTACAAAAGTACATAACCAGATATCTCTCAAAGGAATATGATTAGCAAGATAAGAGGTATCACTATGTAACATGATTATCAGAACAAGATATAATGTCACATAACCTGATTGCCACACAACCTACAAGATATAACAAGGATTTTACACAAATAAGGCCTCAACCAATGTTTCGCATTTATTCCAGGCAATAAGTACTAAACGGCTGTTATACGTTTTATTATGCCCTGAGGATTTGAACCGAACCGTTCAAATCCAACCTTCGGTTACGATACCCAAACTGGTGCCATACGAGGTCAATGGAAGAGCCGGACTCCACGACCTCCCACCTCGTGGTCAGTACACGAGTACAACACAAGCAGGACCATAGTCACATGTTGAAGTGCTCTAAGCCACAGGGTCAGCTCCATAGGCTACCCTCACTCTAGCCCGCCTTGGTACAGGTCTCGGCGCTAGCAAAACTGAGCCACGGGCCTGTTCACCGTGCTCTGAGCCATGAACGCATTCATGCTCCACACATCACATATCCTGAGCCATGGGCCTGTTCACCATGCTCTACATACAAATCTGAGTCTGTAACCGAAGTTACACTCTTACCTCCTCATTTTCAAGCTAGGAGCAACCTACACATATTCAACAATATGCGCTTCCAGGTTAACCCGTAGGAGAACCTGTTTCACCATCACCAAATCCTGACGATGATGGATCTATGGCCAGGGCAAACTACATGATATATTTCACTGTGATTAATTAGTATCTTTTAGATGAATGGCAGGATTCAACTAAGTTGTATAACATGCAAGATATAACAGAAAGTAAACAACATTATATCATTATTTAATCACATCAACCTGATCCATCACAAGGATCCAACATCACATGTTACCACTTGGCCTCTTGCCAACCATCCAGATCCATCTCGAGGATCATCACATACCATGGGATCTCAATCCCTCATCAGGTACTATCAATGCCTCTCAAGGCTCACATCATCATCATGGAACTTAACACATTATACATATCATTATATTAACCAGAGTAATTACCTAGTGATGTTACTCATCACATGTGTCTCATAGCCCTTTTCAAGGCTAATCATCACATGCATGGTTAGAGTACACAATAATCGTAGATTCAATCATAAGGAATATGCTACCATCATGAAATGCTATTCAAGATACTTCTACTTATCATTCTTACACTATTTGCTGATCAAGTGTATAAAGTACATTATCAACAAGCCATATCTATGCTTACCCTTATCTCAGAACTATATGAATAATCAAGATGTTCAAACATACAGAATAAGTACTATTGTTACCACTACCATTATGTCACCATTCACTATAATCATTATTATCATTATGCAAGCTACTAGTGTAACTATCACCATTCTCATTTAACAATTAAGTACAAGGATTACTTCATGCATATCATTACTACCATTATTGTCATCATTATTATGATCAACATTACTATCATCTTCTTTATTTTTAACAAATAAGCATAAGGATCACATCATGCATCTTATTACCATTACCTTTCGCATTATCATCACTACTACCATTATCATTACTAATATTACCAGCATTATCATCCACTATTATCTTTATTGCCATGTCATTAAGCCAACTATTAACATTATTACCATCGTTAATCAACATTATTACTTTCATTACTAGCAAAGCATTACCATCATTACACGACTATTAATATCATTGCTATCAACAACACTATCATTGGCATTATTATTGTTTGCAAGGCATCATATTAATTGTTGTTATCACTAACAAGACACCACCATCATTAAGCATAAACATCCACTTTCATAACACAAAGGACCATTACTATAGGATTACAAGACTCTCACCATAACTCTTATCAACCCTCACTAAAACTTATCATGGCCTATCGGCCGACACACACACCAACCCTATCGGCCATCACCACCCAAGGCTGTCGCCCAACATGGCTATCGGCCATTAGGGATATCGACCATCGGGTGTCGGTCAGCATAGCTATCGGCCTGCACCATCAAACCATCAAGAGACTTAGGTCTATCGTCACCACAAAGAAGAGGGTGTCATCCAACCATATCGCCCATCATGCTCACCATATCGGCCAACACCTCACTAGCTTGACCTATCACTCAACACAAGAGCACTCACCATGTCGCCCATCATAAGGTACTCATCTCACCCAACACCAAGTCAAGTTAGGGTCTCGCCCAACTCAAGAACAAAGGGCCATGTCGCCCAACATGGTCACCATATTGGCCAACACAAAGAACACCACTATGTCGCCCATCACAAGAACAAGGGTGTCGCCCAACACACCCAAACCAAGGGAGGATATCACCCATCATCAAGGCAAGAGAGGATGTCGCCCATCCAAGGGTTATCACCTACCTCCAGCACAAGGAAACCCTAAACCCTAGAAAGCAAGGTGCACAAAGGAACCCTAAACCCTAGAGAGGGATCGGCCACCAAAGGAAACTCAAGCAAGATATAAAAGCAAGGGACTAAGCTAAACTATTAACATGCAACAAGATCATAGCTAGAGGTAAAGGAGTTAGGGTTAGAAGTTATGCAACCCGCCTTAAGCTCCAAGCTCCAAGGAAGAAGATGCACTTCAAGCTCCAAGGGATGTCGTCCACCAAAGCTGATCCAAGAGAGGATATCGGCCACCACTGCAACTCCAGGAGAGTGTCTCGACTGACACAAGCAAGGAAGGAGAGGAGTGTCGTGCACTCAAGGTGGAGGAGAGACCAAAAGAGTAAAGGAAGCTAAGGCAAGGGAAAGAGCCACATATATAGAAAGGAGGGGAGGAGAAACCAAGGTAGATCCACGCTAAGTGTCGTCCACCCAAGGGATACTTGTCCTAGGGTTCAAGCCAACACACTAGCACACCAAGAGACACTTGTCAAAGATACATACCAAGTTCCCACCAAACATGGTCAAGGTTGGGCCAAGCAACATGGGCGACACAACTAGCAGCTCTGCTGGGCGACACACCACCTCTAGGTCGACACAAACCAACCTAGGGCGACACACACAACACCTTGGGCGACACAAGCTTCACTTGGCTGACACAAGGCTCAAGCAAGCCCAAACAAAGCACCTCAAGGCCCAAACAAGCTCAAGCAAGGCCCAAGAGACTCAAACAACAAGCCCAAGCCTTCCTCTCAACCCTAGAGGAAGCAAAGAGAGGGAAACACCCAACAAGATGACAAACTTGCACACAAACCCTAGACTTGGGTTATTTGCAAGTAGCCCCTCGAACTCTCAACAAGGCACAACAAAACCCTAATCACCACTCAAAGGTGATTAGCAAGCATCAAAGCACCAAGATTAAGCAAAACAAATAAGGTAAACCCTAAATGCAGGTCAAGGTCCTTACATCTTCGGTCATGCCAATGTGAGGCAAATAAGAGCTATCAAGGAATGCTTCAAGGCCTTCCATCTTGCGTTCGGTCAATCGATTTCCAAAGCTAAGACTAGAATTTACTTCTCCAGAAGTGTAGATGCTGCTATGAGAAGAAAGATCAAGCATATGTCGGGATTCCAATCCATGGAAGATCTAGGGAAATACCTAGGAGTCCCTATCATACACCACAAGGTGTCGAAACAAACCTACAACGAGGTGCTCAATAGTGTGACAAATAGAATAGAGGCATGGACGGCTAGGAACCTGTCTTTGGCTATGAGGGTGTGCCTAGCCAAGGCCACCTTAGCGGCCATGCCTACGTATGTTATGCAAACAGCCCGATTACCTTTACATCTCTGTGAGAGAATTGACAGCACTATTCGGAGATTCATCTGGGGCGCCGCCCATAAAGCACATCCTTTAGCCCTCGTAGCCTGGGATAAGGTCTGCTGCGGCAAGGACAAAGGGGGTCTCGGCCTTAAGAAGATGAGATTCTGGAACCAGGATCTGCTATATAGGCACACCTAGGATCTTGCGACACGACGCAGATCACAATGGTGTGATGGAATGCGAGATCGGTTCAACAATTTCTCAACAAGGCCTACAATCTATCCAGCATTGGGAGGGCAGAGTTTGAAGGTAAATCCTTCATTGAAGACAACTCCTACCTGGTCCCTATGGACGGGCACAACATCAAAGTGTGGGATGATAGGTGGTGGAAGAATGGAAAGATTCTTAAAGACCATGCTCTGAATCCTATTCCTACGGAGCTTGCTGATCTGAAAGTGAGTAGTCTAATCGACCTCCAAGGCAACTGGAATATCGAGTTTTTGGAAGATTGGCTCCTTGAGCCCATTGTCAAGGAGATCATGAGGTTAGAGGTCCCCAGGGACAGTGATGGTAAGGATGTCAGGGTGTGGAACCATACCATATCTGGCATGTATTCGACAAAGACAGCCTATCTGAAACTGACGGAGGGAAGGTGTCGACCTACTGAGGGACCTTGGAGGAGGATCTGGAAGTCCAAGGTATCACCCCGAATCAAGTTTTGTGCCTGGCTTCTGATGCACAAGGCAGTTCTTACCAACGAGAGAAGGGTGAGGAGGCATATCAACACCGATGCCACCTGTCCTCGTTGCAATGCAAGAGAGGAGATGACTATCCATGCTTTTAGGGACTGCAACTACGCGAGGACAGTGTGGTCAGAGTTTCAGCAGATCAGGGATAATGCAAATTTCTTTAGCAATAACAACTTCAAAGGCTGGTTTCAGGAACAGCTAGGTGAATCAGAGGAAGCTACGATCCTTTTCCTAACTACCTGCTAGAGTATTTGGAATTTTAGGAATAGGCATGTGTTCCAGGGCGAAGTTACCAACCTGCAACATCAGATCAGATGCATCAGCAAGGAGGTACATAGTCAAGTCCAGGCCTTCCTTACTGTGACCGATCTGGACAGCAGCATGAGGATGCATAGTGATTTAACTTGGCAGGTTCCCAGGGTGAACATGCTCAAGTTTAATTCCGATGCTGCTGTGAAAGCAAACTGTGCAGCCTGTGCCATGGTGGCTAGGGATGATTGGGGAAATGGAGAGGCGGAGCGGTGCAGCCGATTTATACTCAAGACGTTGTTGAAGCTGAGCTTAGAGGTCTGTTATTGGCCATGGAAATTGCAAGGAAGAACAATGTAGACAATGCTTATTTCGAGACAGATTCTACAACAACATCCCGATTGATCACCTCTACATGGCAAGACAGTCCTAGATATATCAAATTGGTTATGAGGATTAAATCGCTCATCAGACCCGGCTGGTCCATAGTCCACACCTACAGAGAGAGTAACCAAGTGGCTGATAGCCTAGCAAAAACCCAGTTAGCACGGAATGAGGGATACACTATGTATACCCTCCCCCCAACTGAGATCTATGATTTCCTAATTAGGGACCTTTGGAAGGGTAGTAGTACTACCTTGTTTAATTATGCAAACATAATTAGTGATTGTAAACTTGATTTGAATATGCTCTCACGAGGAGGGCGGGATGAATAAGATTGCCTCCTCACTTACACTAAAAGAATTATCCTATCAACCTAATGGAGCAAGAACTAGTATAATCACAAAAGATGAATTTTGTTAATGAGACTAAGTTTGCAATAATTATAAGCTTGAATCAAAATTCCATGTTTTATCAAATGATGGAAACACTAAGATAAATGGATTTCACCACCACTCCTTAATGTTCACTCTCTTGCTATATCAAAACACGCAAGAACATATAACATTAATGTCAGATAAATCCATCCTTTCATAATTGAGATTAAAACCAGCCAGATTTACTCTAATCTCATTTTTGTGCTACCTAGAATAATGTATCTTGCAACAACCTATGATGCAAAATGTAATTACTCAAAACCAAAACACTAATCAAACACTAATTAACTATACTACACACATAATTTAAATTGGATAAAATTTCCAAAACATTCCATGAATATTTGCACAAGGACCAAACTCCACATATGTTTATGGCAAATAACTTTATATGAGTTTGGTGGCCTCAACCACAACCAGTTATAAAAAAGAATCTTGCCAAACATTTATAATATTTACATTGTGCATGGCATAAAACCAAAACCTAGATTTGGTATACATCATATACAAATTCTCCTACTCGGACCTGAGATTATAGGGACGACTCTAGCACTCTAACAAACACCACATCAGCCTCTTGGCAATATTGATATCCAAACTTAGGTTCCTAGTTACCAAAGGATTGATCATGATGATGATCACCTAAAAGGTGTGAAAAACCAGTGGGTGAGACTCCAAGCTCTAGTTATATGATATAATAGTTCATAACATTTATTTCTTACAAGCAGTTATAAAATTAAATTAGGAAAAACTAACAACATAAATTGCTGAAGAACTAATTGGATTCCATACAATAAGCTGGTATAAATAAATGTACTAATAAAATAATTAAACATATATAAATAGGAATCAGTTATGATGCTACTAGGAAATGGAAAGTAATTGTTATCGTAAAATGCAATTCACCAATTGACCCTAACAAATATACTATGTGAATGAATTGCATATTTTGTTAAGCCTTGGGTATTTTGAGGCATACCACCTAAACTAATAGATGACCACTAAGAAGTTGTAATTAGCCCCACATAAGACCTTAGGATGACCATAACCCTACAGATCTCTCCCCCTTGGTCAACACAAGTGTAATAACTATAGGCGTACAACGGCCTACCCAATAAACACATGGTGCGTCCTGGGTACATAGGACACATCACAAAAAATTAGGATATAAACCCTCAAATCTCAATTATGACTGCAACAACTCTCTATCACATAAAATCTGAAACATGACCTCAATCACTCTCTATAACTTTGTATACTGGATGAATGCGATGACCCTCTCCCTTCATGCATATACTCAATAGTATATGACTCTGAGCTCTTTATCATAATTAAAATCACTACAAAGATAACTCATGTCACTATCCAACAAGTCTTAGCACTGAGATAGTTCTACAGTTACATTGCACTACATGATTAGAATTATACTTCATTGATTAAGTCCATTACATATTTTCCAACATCATTAATCAGATTATATACAATTCACCTAAAAGTATATATGAAATAAAATCATGTATTGCAACTTGTAAAGATGTAACATGAATAAAATAGTTCCAAGTAACTCAATCAAGGAATACTTAACCATTCCTAGCCATAAAGAGGACCAAATCATGATTTAGGACACACAAAAACCCAATATTGTCATTAAGACCAAAATAGTGGTATCTCCTCATACGAATCTGATAATGGTATGATACTATGCAGGTAGCTTTAAATGGCGTAAGCAAGGTAGTACCTAAAATTTTAGCTTAAAACTCCAGTGAATGTTAAAGTTATGTTATTTTTAAGATTTAAGTATGGAAAGACTACAACCTCACGTAAATGAGATACCTTTACTATTTTGCTTTTGTCCAACCACAACTTCAACAACAAAACAGATAGAAAAAGTTTTATAATCATTGTATCACATTCCCCAATCAGGAAGAAAAATATCTATCCTACACCACAACTGTAATGACTATCAATAGTATTACCCAAGTCACATCAATGATTCTAATACAAAATTGTACCCAAGTCACATCAATGATTCTAATACGAAATTGTAGGAAAGTGGGGTATATGTGAAAAGATAATGTCATTACATTATGTGTAATTTGCATCCATGTAATGAATACTGGCTTCATCAGGCGGGCTGGTGGTGCAGTGGTGATGTGTCGGGTTCCCCAAAGTAGGGATCTGAGTTCAACTCCTCGCAAACATGCCTCAACGACCCTTTGTCCCGTCACACATGCCAACTTTTGCGTGATTTAAATTGTCACCCCCATTGTGCAAGTAGTTGGAGGGATTGGGGATGGCTGCTCCTTAGGGATGGTTCCCACATCATCCAAAAATAATGATTTTAATTAATTAGCTGAATTTGACTATTATGGACCTTATACTATCTCCAGAATGGATGCCTATGCAATATATTCTCTACCAAGCATATTTGCCGTAATACTTGTATCGATCTATGCCTTCCAACAAAATTAATAGCTTTTCGTCAACTTGTAATAAGTTTTGCGGATCTCTTGATTTCCAACTCATAAATGCCGTTCACTATCCATTTATTTAAGGTTTAAACTCAACTACTTGGGGAACCTGAAAAGAAAACCTTGATTATTTTCTCGAGACAAAAAAATATCTGCAGCTGAACTCAAATCTGTCATTCGCCAAGCACATCTTCCACGTTCGATCTTTTGGTCAAAGCTTTACGCTGGATATTCTTTTTCCGTTGAAAACATCTTCTTTACTCGGTTGCTCCCATTATCGCGGCCTGCAAACTGTACTAGCTGCTCCTTTCATTTCTTCGTCAGACCTGTTGTCTTTACCGTTACGTGGCCATTGATGGGTGGAGGAGGACTGGAGCAGCGAAGAAGATAGGAGAGGAGAAAAGAGGTTGCACAGTCCAATCGCGGAGTTATTTCGTATAATTTATTTAAAAGGCCTTGGAATGCGAATGGGAATGGCCGGAGCCTTCTCCAACCTCCCCCGACTTTCCCCGCCACGCGCGCGCGGTTCGTATCCGCTGTTCTCCTCCCATCCAGACTCACCGTTCGGATCCCATTAAGATTCGGACTCTTCCTTTTTTACTTTCTCGTTTGTTTTTCCTGTTTCCCCGCGGAATCACGGAAAAGCTTGACTTGTTCTAGATCCTGTTGAGGTCCCCAGGGTCGGGATCGGCTCCTCCTCCTCGGGTGCTTGTGCCCAGCACCAGCAGCAACCACTGCAGCAGCAGCAGACGGCCGTCGCCGCGGTGACCGTGATGAGGCTCGAGGGGGTCGACGAGGGCCTTAGGCGGATGGCTGATACTGCAAACCTCGACCAGGCGTGTGAGAGGCGGCGGCTTCGGGAGGCCTTCAAGGACAGACAACTCGGTATCGACCACTGCTTGTTTAAGGTTTGTGGCAACCAGCTTCTCTTCCATCGCGCAACCTTTTGGACTGTTTTCCTGTCCTTTCTCAACTTGTCTGATTGATTCCTTCTGCAAAAGAAGTTAGCTGACAAATGTCAAGGCTGCAGCGCGCTTGCTGACTGCTTGTATGATCCTGGGAATAGTAACTGACCAAGATAACCGCCTCTGATCTCATACGAGCTGTATGGTCATTCTTAATCAGTGGAGCTTGTAGGCGCCATGGGACAAACTGACCACTTATCTTTTGACCTGACTTGAGTCCTAATATGACTGAAGAGATTCTAATTTATTTTGAGCTAGATCATATTAGGTTGTCTGGAGGCGCGCGAGTTACTTAAAGAAAGACGGAAGTCTCATCTAGGTGTCAGCTTTATGGGTAGGCATACTCGGGTTAGGTTCAAACTGCCCGACACTCCAGACCAAATCAGCGTTTCATTTTGGAAAATTTCAATGCCTCCTCAAGCCTTTTAACACAAATATCTGCTAGCAGATGCTGCCTCTTCCAACCCTGCCACGTGTGACCAATGTCTATGCTACTTGGCATCCAGAGAAAATTATGTGGCTTGCACGTTTTAGATGTATTCGATATATTGCTCTTGAGGAGGGTGAGACACACAATGCCTCCAGGTTTAGAACTGATGGTCATCCTCTAGGCTTCACCTATGTTTCTAAAAAGACTACCTTTCAGCAGGTACAATTCACAAGGCAGGCACAAAGCAGATCAAAACAATTGCATCTATGCAATCCACCTGAAAACCTCAAATAGCATCATTCCAACAATCACGTCATTCATATTTATTAGAGTTATTTTGTTTCGGATGTTTATTGCAGGTAATATACTTATACTGACGAAGTTGGCATCCACCAATTAGCCATTTTAGTCTGACCATTCATTTGGCTTCCCTTATCTAGTTTTGTATTCATTTTGTTATCAGTACATTTAATCTAGGACACATCAGGAAATCGACTTGCTGGATTCATTCTGAAAAAAACGTAATACAATTCATCATAAGTTGTAGAAATACACTAGACCACCGCCCACTTGCCAACTTGTCGATGCTAGTATAACTTGATTAAATTCTCATGGTTTACATCCTAACTGAGGAACTACATACACTTCTTAAAGCCCGTGTTTATGTCGGACAAGTTTTGGACATCGACTCTTCTCCACATGCCCCAAAACGTTTTGGAGATGGCAGGGAAGTGTCCTATCCATTTGGGTCTATTTTTGCAGCCCAGACACACCTGGACAGCAACCGGACATTTCCGAACACATCAGTTTAGCAGCATTCTAGAGTCTAAATTCCGTATATGCAGCCATTATATATGTATTTCTTGTCATTGAAAAAAAAAACACAACACAAATCTGAGACCTAATAGAAATTGCAAACAATATCTCTTATATATAATAAATATGTAAAATCTAAGATGAATTAAATTGCATGGATCACATTATAGTGAAGAAATTGATAAATTGAGTAGTTGGAACTGATTTATTTATTATGAAAATCTGCTGTGTTGTTATTGAAAAAAATGCTTCATTTATTATGAAAATCTAAGATGAATTAAATTGCATGGATCACATTATGTTGTTTCCACGAATCGCACAAGCATACTCATATGTGTATTCATATATTTTTATACATGCACATTTACATAATTGTAGATAGTACAATTTTTTTTCTAATATATGCATTATACACACATAAATTTAGGAATCCTCCTCTCCCATCTGGTGTTGTGTTCGTGGCTTATAGCTTCAAGAATTGCCACGTCCTGTGTTTGTGTCTGTTTCCTTGTCTAGAAACATGTTTATGCTTCCTTGATCCTCACCTCCGCCTGCAGATTCTAAGTGTAAACAAATAAACTATCAACAAATAAAAGCTTATATTGAGAGTATATGTGCTAGATACAACAATGAGAAATAACCATCAATTAAAACATATAACACAAATCAAACTTATATATGGTCTTGTCAGTTGATATGCGTTAAAGCTGTTAGGTACTTAATCCCACATGGCGGCATTTGGGAGTGTTGTTATGCCTACACTCCTATATAATTTTGCTATGTATTCACTGTGCAAACCATCGACTATAAAATCTCTTCTTCTACATGGTATCAAAGTGGGTATATCATCCCCTCTTCTCTCCATTCCCTTTCCCCACTCCTGCCTCTCCTCCTTGCCTGCCCGTCATCAATACTGCCCCTCTCCCTCCCTCCTCCTCCTCCTCCCTTCCCCCTTACCCCCATTGATGCCTCCTCCCTCCCCTGCCTCCGCCTCCCTCTCCCTGCCCCTCGATGCTGCCCTTCTCCCCCTTTCTCCCCTTGTTGCCTCCTTCTCCATCTCCCCTGCCCTCGCTGCCGCCCCCCCCCCCCCCTCTCCACTGTGCTTGTCACCCCTTTCTCTGCCTCCCTCACCCTTTGACAACTATTACCCCCCCTCCCCCTTACCTGGCTTACTCTTCTAATCCTTCTCCCGCTCCTACTGTTATAATACATGTTCCCTCTTTTCCAAGAGGCTTTCCTTTCCCCTTTGTGATCTGCTGCCTATGCCCTCCTTTGTATAGGCTTGGCTACTACTACTACTACTTCCTACTTGCATCTGTGATCTCTAGTACAAATTTACTTACCTAACATTTCTCTTTGGGGATTTCTATCACTGCTCAGGGTCATGCGATACCTGACTACTCTAGAACCTGTCCCTCCTACTGCTACCGCCTTCTCAAAAGCCAAATCTGACTATGCAACTGGCGAAAGAATGAATCTCTTGTCATGCGTTGGATCATTAGTAGTGTGTGAACCTTAGATTAGTGCTTCACTTCTGCATTTCCCAACGACTAAAGAGATGTGGGACCGCCGAAAATTATCCAAGCTCTATATGCTACTCATTTTTTGATAAGCTGAATGCCCTCATTTTTCCTAACAACAAACTCCATTTTTCCATCCGCTACCCTAATACCGAACCATTCCCTCTAGCTCCTTGCATTTTTGGATGTTTCTACTTTGCCAAAACATTTAGGCATGGCTTGATAAATTATCCCCCAAGAGCTACTAAATGTGTTTTGCTTAGTTTTCCTCACACACAGAATGGTTATTGGTGCAATGGTCCTGTTAGATGTCTAAAATAATAGAAGGCTTTCCATTAGATGATCAAAACAATTATAGTGGTCTCTCTTTTATAGGACAAGAGAGTTAAGATATTCTAGAGACAAGTAGAGTTAAGAAAATTCTAGAAACATGTAATAAGGAATAAAAGAAAATGGGCTAACAATCAAAACAAGTCTAAAGCCCAGTAAAATATATATACTAATACTCCCCCTCAAGCTGGAGCATAAATATCAATCATGCCCAACTTGTCCATCAGAGTAGTGAATCTGGTCTTCGGAAGAATTTTGGTGAAAATGTTTGCAACTTGATCTGATGTAGGTGTATAAGGTGTAGAGATCTGACCAGATAAGACAGCTTCCCGAACGAAGTGATAATCAACGTCAATGTGTTTAGTGCGTTCATGGAAGGTGGGATTGCTGGCAATAAAGATAGCTGCTTTGTTGCCACAGTGCATGAGAATATGTTTAGAATCAGGAGTACCAAAATCTTTCAGAAGACCTCGTACCCAGAAAAGTTCGCAGGTAGTGTGAGCCATGGCTCGATACTCCACTTCAACACTTGAGCGAGCAACTACAGTTTGCTTCTTGCTTCGCCATGTGACCAAGTTACCATCTACAAAAGTACAATATCTAGATGTAGATCTGCGTCTATCTTGCTCCCAGTATAGTCAGAATCAGAATAGCCAGTAAGGTTACAATGACCATGTTTCTTTGAAAGCAAACCTTTTCCTGAAGAACTGTTTAGATACTTCAGAATATGGCAGACAACATCCCAATGACATTGTCAACGCTTATCTAGATATCTGCTAACTAGTCCAACAACAGAAGTGATATCAGCCCTAGTGACCAATGTTCAAAATTTCGACAAAATTGTCGAAATTTTTGGCAAAATTTCTGATTCTGTGGCAACCGGACATCGAAATTACGAAACTCTCGAAACAGGTAGATCATCGATTTTTTTTTCAACTTTTTTATATACTATGTACTAGCTAGAGCATATTTTTTTGCACAATTTTGTGTCTTTAAGTCTATATATTGTGTTTGCAAACTATAATGACTTAGTTCATTGATTTTTCCATTGAAAATTGACATAAAAAATCCCCATCGAAATGCCCATCGAAATAGTTCAAGGTCATTCACTAAAAAATAACGAGACCCCACCCCCACATATCCAATATGAAATATTATTACATATTTGAATAGATCTACACTAGTAGATCATTCTCGTAAAATTTCATAAATTAATTCGTTTATTTTTCCGTCGAAACGCCACTGAACGCATTTATCGAAATTTCTGTCAAAATTTTTGTTTCTGTGGCCACTGAAACGACATCGAAATCGGACATTTTCTTCCTTGCTAGTGACAGTAATATATAAGTTTCCCTACCATTCTGTGATACTGATGATGGTCAGGATAAGGAGGAGAAGTCTCGTCATCCCAGTTAGTATTCGGATCCAAGGGAGTAACAACATGCTTGAACCTAAGCATTCCTGTTTTAGATAGGAGATCCAAAATATATTTTCGCTGAGATAAACATAGACCAGAGGATGATGGAGAAACTTCAATGCCCAGAAAATATCTCAGTTTGCCTAAATCTTTTGTAACAAAGTGTTTTTCCAAGTAATTTTTAGTAGCCTAGATGCCTGCAGAGTCACTACCAGATAAGATGATGTCATCAACATAATCAACACAACAAGACCAAAGGTAGTTTTTTTAACAAACACCGAATGATCAGATTGAGAACAATGAAAGTCAAACTTTTGAAGAATGGAGCTCAGCTTATCAAACTAGGCTCAGGGACTTTGCTTAAGGCCATAAATTGCTTTGCGCAGGAGACAGACCTTCGAGGACTCCCTCTGACTTACAACTCCAGGAGGCTGCTCCATGTATACTTCCTCATACAGATATTGGAAGGCGTTTTTAACATCTAACTAAAGTAAAAGCCATTTAGAATTTACTGCCACTGAAATAAGAAAACGAACAGAGTTTAGACGACCGACGGAAAAGGTCTCGAAGTAATCAACTCCATATGCGAGCTTTGAGCCGCTCAATTGTGCCATCATGTTGATATTTGACTGTAAAAATCCATCTGCAACCAACTGGTGAACAATCAGTAGGTGCATCAACCAAATCCCAAGTATGTCGATCAATCAGAGCCTGCATTTCAGTTTCCATGGCTTGACGCCATGCTGGATGTTGAAGAGCCTGGGTAGCATTTTTTAAGAATAGAAAAAACAGACAAGGCAGAAGTGAAATTTGCAAAATTAGTTCCCAAGTTAGTAGTAGTGTAGAAATTCCCAACTGGATGTTGAGTGCAAGACCGAGTTCCTTTGCGTAAACTGATATGAATATCCAAGTAAGAAAATACCTAAGGTGGAGGTGGATCTGCCGACGAGGATGGAGGACTTAGAGGGACCATGGAGGGAGTTACTGCCTTCGGTCTTCTTTGATAAACCTTCAATGGAGGAGTAGGTGCAACTGTCACATCTAGGAGAGCAATATCAACATGCATAGGTAAAGGAGATTCTGTAATTAAATTAGGGGTTGAGGCAGATCCGATAGAAGAATAGAACAACATATGTTAAAAAAAGACAACATAAGTAGAAACCATCCACTTCTTGGTAATCAGATCATAGCAGCGATATTCTTTTTGTGTCCTAGAGTACCCTAGGAAAATACACTTGGTAGCTCGGGGATCCAGTTTAGTAAGGCCAGGATGCAAATTTTTCATAAAACACGTACTCCCAAAAATACGAGGAGGCACAGTGAAAAGAGGTGCGTCAGGATATAAAATTTGAAAAGGGACTTGGTTGCCAAGAACCAAAGAAGGCATGCGGTTAATAAGGTAACACACAGTGGAAATAGCTTCCGGCCAAAAAATTTGGGGAACATGGTAGTGGAATAGTAGAGTACGGGCAAACCTCAAGAAGATGAAGATTCTTGCGTTCAACAACGCCATTCTGTTGGGGTGTGTATGCATAGGAGGTTTAGTGAATAGTACCCATTTTTTGACAAAAGAGATTGACGGAGTTTTGCATGAACTCAAGGGCATTGTCAGTATGAAAGATTTTTATAGTTTTATCAAACTGGGTACGTATCTCCGCAAAAAATGATGTGATAGTATCAAGTATATAATATCTGTCTTTTAACAAAAATAACTAGGTGGTTCTAGAAAAGTCAACAATAAAACACATAAAGTACCGAAAACTAGAAATACTGGAAACAGAACACGAGCCCCAAATGTCAGCATGCACTATATCAAACGACGGTTTTGAGCTAATGGAATTTTTCCTAGCAAAAGTAGATCTAGTTTGTTTGCCCAACTGGCATGTTTCATAGTGAAAAATCGAATCAGAAATGTCATGCAATAAGTGCTTCAATTTAGCTGGTGAAGGGTGCCCCAAGCGATAGTGCCACTGGATGCCAGTCACAGAAGTAGTCAGGCTAGCCGTCGTCTTTGGTGTATCCAAGTAGTATAAGCCGTCTGGTCCCTCATGGCCCGAACCAATCTTCATCCTCGTGCGCAGATCCTAAAAGATAACATCATCTAGGTCAAAAGTTATGGAGCACCGTAGGCTCTTAACAGTTCTACTCACAGATAACAAGTTGATAGGGAATTTAGGAACATAAAGGGCTGAGCGTAATGAAAACGACCAGGAGTATAGATATTCCCTATCCTAAAACATGTGTTTGAGAACCATCGGCTAGTGTGACAGACGGAATAGCATAAGTTTTATGTAATTTAGAAAATAAAGAATGATTGCCATTAATATGGGAAGTGGCACCGAAGTCAATCACCCATGTATTTTTACCAAACTGTGCTAGAAGAGCAGAACTGCCATCAGTGGAAGTCTCAACAGAGGAGGCCAGGCGGGCTTGGAGCAATTTCTCAAACTCAGATCAGATCCAGTCAACAGAAGGTGGGACAGTTGAAGAAGCACTGGTGTCTAGTTGTTCTGAAGAAACATGGTTTGCCCAAGCAGGTTTGCCGTGCTTGATCCAACAACAGTCTTCAGTATGATTGGAGCGCTTGCAGAAGTTGCAGTAGCGCTGTTAAGTAGATGAGGAGTTAGAACCAGACAAGTACGAAGCACGACCAACGCCTTGAGTAGAGCGCCCTCGACTACGGCGACCACCGCGGCCACGACCACGGAAAGAATCACCAGATCATTGACAATAAGGGCATCACCATCATAAAGGACATAAGACGCTTGAGAGACAGAAGGTAAGCGTTGTACGCGTTTAAGAACATCTCGCAAAGTACATAGAGGATCACTGGAGAGAATCTGATCAACAACATCCGCAAAGGAGGGTGGTAACCCAACTAGGAACTGAACAAGCTGAAGTTCGTTGCGCTTCCTTAATAACAGAGGAGAGCGGGTGGTAGACCTCAAATTCATCCCAGAGTGCACAACACTGATTGTAGTAGTCTTCAATAGGATTAGTAGTAGTGTACTCCTTTTTAGCCAAGTGTTTGAAGATATCAAACACCTTTGGATTTTGTTGATGAGAGTATATGTGGGCATACTTGTTAAGGCGAGCGCCTAAGTGGCCGCCTAGGCGTTAAGGCATTCCACGGGAGGTCGCTTTGCCCTGCGCCTTGACCAATATGTCGCTTTATGATTTTTTATGAACCCCTGACCCTATATATAGGTATTTATTTGATCTACACTTGTTCTAATATTCAAACTAAGTATATTTATCTATGTTTGTTGTGCAATATCATTATTAAATGGAATTTATACTCTAGTATTTATATTAATTTTCTTAGTATTAGCTTGAATGTGATTTATATGTTGAGGGATATTTTCACCCTGAATAGCTCTTCAATTGCAATATAAATATCATGCTACACATACTAACTCCCGTCTTGCTTATCATAGGAACTTCAAACAGCCACATTAGCTGCAACATATATGTATATTAGCTGATAATTACCTAAGTAAGGAAAAGTATCTACTGATACTATGTAAACCACTGCTATCCTTAATCACTATTATCCTAAATCCCTTATTCAAGTTTAAACTGATATAGGTGGATTACGTAACTTACATAAGGTTTGTTTTGAGTATTAGTAGAACCTGTAATACACATTACCACAGAATACATCTTTGCATAATTGCATCCAAGTATAACTTTTAAAATATGCATATATTTATGTATGCAACAATGAAACTGTACACATACATGTTTAGTTGTGTTTAATATGTATATATCTATGCACAAACAATAAAAGTGTATCTATACAATAGGGAAATACACTATAGACATCAAGTATAAATAAAGAAAATGTATATCAGTGGATTACCCAGACTTTTATGGATTTACCTATATGAAATATAGCATATATATGATGGGAGAAATGTTATTAAAATCACAACATATGTATAGATATAGGTAAAATGTAACATATATATGAAGGGGGGATGTTACAAAAATCATAGCACGTGTATAAAAATAGGTAAATTGTACAGAAATATAATATTCTTAAAGTCGCCTAGGCACGCCTAAGCACAAGACACTCAAGCATGGTGCCTTGTCGCCTTAACAAATATGTACGTGGGAGAGTTGATCCCACAAATCCTTAGCCGTTCGCACTTCGCAGTCGTAGAAGAGATTGATTGATTTTAGGTTCAACACTGTTGACCATCCAGGTCATAACTCCAGAATCTTCTTTGGACCACAAATCATATGTCTGCTTTGTCTTGTCATCAACAGTAGTATTAGGAACATCCAAACCTTTAGTAGAAAGATGGGTATAGCGTCCCTGAGCCTTGACATAAAGCTCAAAAGAAGCTGCCCAGGTGTGATAGTTGGAGCAGTCCAATTTGACAGTAGTCACACATAGATTTCGGAACAGATCTGGGGACGCCATGAGGTACGTAATATTCAAGACGCCAAAACAGACAGGAATAGCAGGCAGGAGCAGCAGGCACGTAGCAGTCATCAGACAAAAACAGTAGCAGAAACCCAACACATGGGAAGATTTAATAACACCCACACGGGGGCAGAAAACAACAGTAGGAGATCTGACGCATCAGATCTCAAAAACCCACGAGGGGCAGCAAAAGATATAGAGGAACCTACGCCAACATGGAGGAAAAACTACTCCACCATGAGGCGTAGGCAAGAAGGGAGCCAGAATCGGTTATGCCTTCAACGTGCTATGACTGGAAAGTTACCAGAGACGTCCAAAGATGAGCGGGAAGGAAAGGTATGAAGGTGGCTACTTGGAGGGAGAGATGAGAGGAGGGGGTGAGAGGAGGTGGTGGCTGGTGTGTGGAGGTGGGAAGGTGGTGGCGAGAGGTGGCTGTTGGCGGTGGCTGCAGCTGGCGGTCTGGAGGGAAAGGGGGGCTGGGGTCGGCGGGTTTAGGGCAGGGCAAGGATGAGGGTTGCGGTGGGGCTAGGAGAGGAGGAGGGCGGGAGAAAGGGAGGGAGGTGGGCGGCGGGCGACAACAGGGGATGGGCGGCAGCAAGTGGAGAAGGGGAGGCGGGGGTTGAGGGCTGGGTTTTAGTGGTGAGAAGTGGCGGCGACAAGGAGAAAAGGGAAGGGGAAGGGTGGCTGCTAGTTTAGGGTTTATGGAGGCATGGATAGGGGAGTTAGGGTGGGAGGGTCTCAAGGAGGATCAAGCTCTGATACCATCTAAAATAATAGAAGGCTTTCCATTAGATGATCAAAACAATTACAATGGTCTCTCTTTTATAGGACAAGGGAGTTAAGAATATTCCCGAGACAAGTAGAGTTAAGAAAATTCTAGAAACAGGTAATAAGGAATAAAAGAAAATGGGCTAACAATCAAAACAACTCTAAAGCCCATAATACAATAAGCCCAGTAAAATATATATACTAATAAGATGCAAGTGAATTGTCAATCCGAATGTTACCTTCTTTGAATATGTTTCACACGACTTTGTAGGTAGTGCTTCCTTAAGCTCATCTTGGTCACACAATTCGTTGTTCACTTACCTATGTTTGTACCAATGCATTTGGTTCATGACACGAGGAGGCCCTTACAGTGTATCACGACAACCTTGTTTTGTAGCAGCTGGTCTCCTTGCTAATTTGTGTCCATGTGGTGATCTACCTAATTCCAATCAGGTTGATGATTCTTCTGTGCATTTTTTTTCCTAATCCACATTGCTTAACTGCTAAGTGGAAAGCAAAGCAACAATGTGCTACCTGTTAGATAATGTCTTTATATATTCTGTTTGTTATTTTCCTTTTCTATATGGACCTCTGTGTAATTGCTCCACTTATATATATATGGGGTACACACATTGTGTAACCCTACGGGTTCTTAGTTTGTTTTTCTCATGGTACCAGAGCAGGCGTAACCCTTGGGCGCCGCCCCTCTCTCTCCTTTCTTCTTCCCCTCCCTCCCTACCCTTCTCTCTCTCTGCCGGCTGGCGCCCCGCCGCCACCGGCCGCGTAGGCGCAGCAGCCAACCGCCGCAGCTGCTGGGCTACCCGCCGCTCGACTGGAGTAGCCACAACAACAGCTGGCCGTACGACCACCGCTGCCGCAGGCGTCCCAAGGCCTCCGCATCGTCTTCTCCTCGTCGCCGCCGCCTCCTAGCCACCCAACTAACCGGGTGTCCTTGTGAGCCTCCTTCGGCACCGTCTACTGCCTGCCCGTGTCGGCCTTTGAGCAGCTAGGTCCCTTACTACGCCTCTACGTAGTTTGTATGTAACTGGTCCAGCCAGTTTTTTCTCCCGTGTCTGTTGTCGCCTAGAGTGAAGACCTAGGCAGTCATCTACTACTTGTACCTGCCTCCTACTGCTGGACTTGGTGTTGTTTGTCTGTCATGGTGTCCTCACATGACGATTATCGCCGTCAGGTTACTACTGTTAAGCTAGATGGTCGCAACCACCAGCACTGGGCTTGTTCCATGGAGATTTATGCTAAATCCCAGGGCAAACATTTCCACCTAACACGCGATCCACCTCCCGCTCTTGCTTCTAATGCCGAGTCCAAGGACATCAAGGCCTATGATGACTGGGTCAAAGATGATTCAACTGTGATGACATGAATTCTCGACAGCAGCGAAACACGCATCAGTGCTACCTTACTCCGTCTTCCTACTGCTAAGGAAATGTGGGATCAGCTGGCAAGCACTTACTCTCATAGCAAAAATCCCAAGAAGGTGTTTGAGTTAAATAAGCAGTTGACTCGTCTACAGTTCTCGGGACCTGATCTTGCTGACTATTTCTCTGCCTTCAAGGGACTGTGGGGTGAACTGAAGAGCTATCACCCTCTGTCGATTGATTTGGCTACCATGCAACGCTAAAGGCAGGAGCTGCAGGTAGTCCAGTTTCTATGTAGCCTTCCTGAGTCATATGCTGGAGTTGTAGATCGAATCCTCACCAGTGATCCATTGCCTACATTGCAGAGTGCTTTTCAGCGCCTTCAACGACTGCCTGCCTCATCGTTTGAGTCACCTGCTGATACTGGCGATACTATGGCTCTTGCTGTTATGTCAGGCCGTGGTCGTGGCCGCTTTCAGGAGAACCACCCTCCTCTTGGCTCTGGGAGGGGGCGTGGTTCATTTGGACATGGTGCGCCCTCTGGCCCTCCCAGTGCTTCTCGCCCACCTTCTGGTCAGCGCTTCAACAATTTCTGTGGTAGGTCTAACCACGTTGAAGAAAAGTGTTGGGAGAAGTATGGCAAACCTGCCTGGGCCAATGCTGCTTCTGAGGCCAATGCTACTTCTGAGGTTGCTACTCAGCCTCAAGCTACTGATTCGTCGAGCTATACTACTACTGATTTCATCCGTTCTGAGGTGGAACGTCTACTGCTGGAGCGCACTGGGTCTTCGTCTACTGCTACTACTGGAGCTCATGCTGCAACCTACTATGGTTGTGATTCTGCTTTTCTAAGTGCACGCTCGTATAGTACTGGTAATACAAGATGGGTGATTGATTCGGGTGCTTCTTCTCACATTTATGGAAATCGGTCTCTTTTCTCGAATTTATCTAGACCGGTTTCTAAATCTTCTGTTATGCTCGCTGATGGCTCAAAATCTGCTGTGTCTGGGATTGGTGATATTGTTACTCAGTTTTTGTTGAAATCTGCTCTATATGTGCCTCGCTTTCCACTTAACTTACTATCTGTTAACAAAATTGTACGTAGCCTGAGCTGTAGTCACACATTTGTTCCTGGTACTTGTATTTTTCAGGACCTTCGCACGAGGAAGAAGATTGGTGGGGGCATGAAGGACCTGATGGTCTCTACTATTTGGATGAGTTGAAAAAGATCGACACTATCATCTTCGGTTTCAGCTTTGCAGTGACACTACAAACTTGGACATCCGTCATTTGAGAAAATAAAGAATGTCATTTCTGGTATAGGGATGCACAGTTTTCAGTGCGAGTCGTGTCAATTAGGAAAATAGTCTAGAACTGTCTATCCTAAGCGGTCTCAGATTAGTACTAAAAACATTTTTGATCTTGTTCATGCGGATGTATGGGGTCCTTGTCATGTTCCAAGTTTATCTGGAAATAAATACTTTATTCTTTTTATTGATGATTTTTCTCGTGCCACATGGCTATTTCTTCTGAAAGATCGGTCCCAAGTATTGCCTACAATAAAATTCTTCTTTGCTGAAATTAAAACCCAATTCTCTATGCCTGTTAAAATTCTGCGAACATATAATGCTTTGGAATTTGTTCAAGAAGAGGTTGAGCTGTTTTGTCGTTCTGTCGGTACTATTCATCAAACATCTTGTGCCTATACACCTCAACAAAATGGAGTTGCAGAGAGGAAGAACAGACATTTGCTTGAAGTCACTCGAACCATCATGCTACACTCTAATGTTCCTAGACATTTTTGGCCAGAAGCCATTCTTATTGCCTGTTTTCTAATTAATCGAATGCCTTCATCTGTGATTGGTAACAAGATTCCAGTACAGGTTCTACAACCAAATATGCCTCTTTTTTCTGTTCCTCCGAGGATATTTGGATCTACCTGCTTTGTGCGTCTACTTGGACCGAATTACGACAAATTATCTCCTAGAGCGGAAAAATGCATTTTCTTTGGTTATTCATGTACTCAGAAAGGGTATCGTTGCTATAGTCCTACTACTAAAAAGTGGTTGACGAGTAGTGACGTGGTTTTCTTTGAGGATACACCTTTTTATTATGCTAAAGGCGATACCTTGAATTCAGATATTATAGCAGCACCATTACCAGTCATCAGTGATTGCATATCTAATACTTTACCTGCTGAAACTGCTTCTACTCCTCTTATTGTGTATCAACGCAGGAACCAGTCACAGTCTGCTTAAGACCCCCCCATGCAAAACCAATCTCCTCCTCTAGAAGGTCCTACACCTGCTGAGGTAACTTCTGACTTAGATTTGCCTATTGCTCTCAGGAAAGGCACTCATTCTTGTACTTGTCATAATATTGCTAATCATGTATCGACTGCACATCTGAGTATTCATGTGAGTAATATTGTTGCTTCTCTATCTGCTATTGCTGTCCCTAAGAATATACATGATGCTTTATAAAGTTTAGCCTGGACAAATGCCATGACAGAGGAAATGACTGCCCTTGTTGATAGAAGAACTTGGGAGTTGGTGGATCTGCCTCCTGATTGCAAGCCTGTTGGCTGCAAATGGGTATATGCTGTGAAGTGTCAACCTGATGGAACTGTGGAACGTCTGAAGGCACGCCTTGTGGCAAAAGGGTACACTCAAACCTACGATATTGATTATTTTGAGACTTTCTTTCCTGTTGACGACTAAATTCAGTCCGAGTACTTCTTTCTGTTGCTGTTAACTTAGATTGGCCTCTTATTCAGCTTGATGTTAAAAATGCTTTTCTGTATGGTGATCTTCAAGAAGTTGTCTATATGGAGCAACCACCTGGGTTTGTTGCTCAGGGGAGTCACACAAGGTTTGCCGTCTAAAAAAATCTATTTATGGCCTCAAGTAGAGTCCTCGGGCATGGTTTGACAAGTTGAGCAAAATGCTGACTACTTTTGGATTTCTGAGATCACATGTTGATCACTATGTGTTTACTAAAAAGACATCTTCTGGTATTGTGATTTTGATTGTTTATGTTGACGATATCATCTTATCTGGCAGTGATGTTACTGAAATTCAGGCTACTAAAACACACTTGTGCAAGCATTTTGCTACTAAAGACTTGGGAAAGCTGCGATATTTTCTGGGCATTGAGGTGTCCAGAACTGCTAGTGCTCTTGTCTTATCCCAGAGGAAATATGTTCTTGATCTTTTACAGGAGACTGGGATGCTTGGAGCGCGTCCTGCTGATACTCCTCTGGATCCCTATGTGAATTGGGATGATGATGCATCTCCTCTATATCCAGATAATAAAAAATATAGGAGACTGGTTGGTAAGATGATTTATCTGACTGTTACTAGAGCTGATATCTCTACTGCTGTGGGTCTTCTTAGCAGATATCTTGATAAGCCTAGACAGTGTCACTAGGATGCCCTGTGTCATATTCTGAGGTACCTTAAGAAATCTCCTGGTAAAGGCCTCTGTTATAGAAAGCATGAGTAACTGTTCTCTTGAAGGTTATTCTAACTCTGATTATGCTGGAAGTAAGATTGACAGAAAATCTACTTCAGGCTACTGCACCAATGTTGGAGGAAATCTTGTCACTTGGAGGAGCAAAAAGCAAAAAGCAAAATGTTGTTGCTAGATCCAGTGCTGAAGCTGAGTACATGGCTATGTCTCACACTGCTTGTGAACTTTTATGGGTACAATCTCTCTTGAAAGACTTCGGTGTGGAGTCTTCTACTTCTATTCCTATGCATTGTGATAATAAAGCTGCCATCTTCATTGCTAATAATCTTGTGTATCATGAGCGGACAAAGCACATTGAAGTTGACTGCCACTTTATCAGAGAAACTATCTTGTCTGGTCGGATCTGTACTCCATTTACCCGCTCAGAGGATCAAGTTGCTGATATCTTCACAAAGCTGCTGTCAAAGAAACATTTTAGCTCTTGTGGACAAGTTGGGCATGATTGATCTATGCTCCAACTTGAGGGGGAGTGTTAGATAATGTCTTTATGTATTTTGTTTGTTATTTTCCTTTTCTATATGGACATCTGTGTAATTGCACCACTTATATATATATGGGGTACATACATTGTGTAACCCTACGGGTTCTCAGTTTGTTTTTCTCACTACCTATGATATAACAAATAATATTCCGAAGACAAGCTCAATCCATCCTTGTCTTGCTTCACCACATCCCTGCTTGACATTGCAATACCAAAGAAAACTACCGAGGCTTTGCCCCATGCTGGTTGGTGCCACGCGATGGAAGAAGAGCTTACTCCCTTATCAGATTGATAGTTTTAGGATGTAGTTGGTCCTCCCTGTGGTTGTAACCCAATCAGATGTTGTAGGCTTTCTACTGTGAAACACACCCTCACGGCTAGACGGAACATTTTGAAAGCTGGCATTGATTCATTTGAAACATTCTCCCTTGTTGCTTGTCGTAAATCTGTTCAAATACTTATCTTTGTAGCTGCAAATCTTGACTAGCTGCTCTTTCAATTTAATGTCAAGAATGCTTCCCTATACGGAGATGTAGAGGAAACAATCTTCATGGAGCAATCACCAGGCTTTGTTGCTCAAGTGGAGTCTCATCAAGGTATTCCGATTACATAATTTCTATCTTGGATCAAGTGGATTGATGATTAGTAGGAGCAAAACTGAGTATATACATTGCAATTTCATCCAATCTAGAATTGTGAATGGTGGGGCTAAGTTGGAAGGAGTGGATGTACCAAAATGTGATGAATTTTATTACTTGGGTTCTATTATTCCAATAATTGAGTTGTTCAAGATGATGTTTATCATAGGATCACTGCAGGATGGTTGAAATGGAGGAGTGCAACTGAAGTTTTATGTGACTGGAAGGTCCCTCTCAGATTGAAAAGTAAGTTTTATAGAACAACTATACGGACAACCATGCTATATGTGAGTGAAAGTTGGGCAGTGAAGAAACAAGGTCTCAACAAGATGGATGTGGCCGAAATGTGTATGCTGAGATGGATGCGTGGGAAGACATGAACAAATCACTTGAAAAATGACTATATCAGGAACAAAGTGGGGGTGGCAGACAAGTTGCGCGATGGTTGACTGAGATGGTATGGACACAAGCAACCCAGACCGACGAACACCTCTGAGATTTTGAATTTTTACATCTTTATCAGTATATGACCCATAGCAAAACTAATTGGAAAAGAAGGATCCATGTAGCAAACCCCAACATCGTTGGATTGAGGCTTAGATGATGATGATGACGACTCAAATAACCCACATGTTTGGTTTTGAAAATTGAGTCATATTTTACTAAAAGACTGGGTTCTTTGGCTCTCACTCTGATCTCTATCTCTTTGTTAGAGAAACTGAATGTAGCCATTGTAGTCTTTTTTTAGAGAGCAAGTCTTTGTCGTATATGTGGATGACATTATTCTGGAAGTGAACACGGCGATATTCAAGTAACCAAGTAACATCTATGCAATTACTTCTTCACCAAGGATCTGGGCAAATTACAATATTTCTAGGGAATTGAAGTCGCTCATACTGCCTACTCTATTATTCTATCTCAGAGGACACATGTATTGGATTGTTCATTTGACACAGGCTACCTTGGTGCTTAATTGGAAGAGACACCTCTAGTTGCTAATATTTCTTAGATGATAAATCCCCTTTTGCTATCCCAGATGACAAGAGCTAGAGAAGAACTGTGGGTAAACCTATATACCTAACCGTGTGACTCATCCCGATACTACTACCACTTTAGGATTGGTCAATTAGTATCTTGACAAGCCTAGGGAGTGTCACTGCCTCACTGGAATTTAGTATGTCATGTGATAAACTCAAGGACTGTCCTAGCAAGGATTGTATTACTGAAAGAATGGCTGTTGAAACATGACTGGTTTCTCTCGACCCAGATTATCCAGGTAGTAAGATTGATAAGAAATCTACGACTGATTTTTGCACCTTTGTTGGAGGCCATTTGGTTACATGGAGCAACAAGAAGCAGATCGTGGTGGTTTGATCTAGTGTAGAAGCCGAACATAGGATAAGGGCTCATAATGCTTTTGACATGATTTAGGTCACAAATTTCCTGTCAGAACTAGGCCTTACTCCTTTGAAAACTTATGCCTATGTATTGTGATAATGTTGCTGCTATCTTCATTGCAAATAATCAAGTCTTCCATAAGAAAAAGAAGCACACTGAAGTCGATTGTGACTTTTTGCGGGAAGCTACACAAGCCAAGAGCATCAATACTGTTTTGTTACAAGATCAATAGAACAAATTGCAGACTTGCTTACCAAGCCTTTTGACTAGAAAGGTGTTTTCTACTTTTGTTGACTAGCTTGGCATGATCAAAATCTATGTCAAGCTCGAGGGTGAGTGTTATTTAGTCCTACCTGGGGGACTTGGGAGTGGTGTTATGTCGACATTCCTATATAACTATACCATGTAGTCACTGTACAAACCATCAAATACAAAACCTCTCCCTCTTGTACAATATGAATCCCATGCTTTTGGATTTTCATTTTGTTGATTTTTTTTTATCATCATCACTAATTAATCATTAGATCTCCCCATATCTTTCATCATGTCACCATCATCTTAACTAGAAGTTAGAAAAAGTGCTTAGATACTATCAAGCCACTTATGTTTGGATCCCCCTTCTTTTCCTAGTACATTGAGAACAAGATGGCCCTACTTTTTATTTGAGAAGGTATGATTGCAGTCTATCCCCCCCCCCCCCCCCCCCACACACACACACACACACACACACACATACCAACCAACTTATAAAGCAACCTAAAAATTGACATAGTGTTTGTACAATCACGATCCACAAAACCTTCATTATTTAAAACTTCCAAAGCATGCGTCGTGTAACTCCTAAATTTTGATACATTGCAAAGAGATTACTGCTGAATGAGTCTCTAGTATAGTATTGTAACAAATACATATTATGTTAATTCTTAAGTTAGCTTTATTTAAATCCTTTTCTCATAATAGAAACCCTGATATTCGTGTTCATAATTCTCAAGATTTTTGGCATTAGACATATAAATCTCTGTTGGAGAAGATTTAGTAGAAGAGTTTAAGGTCGATGGCTATTACCATTCAGCTATGATTATCCTTTTATCACCTTTAATTGTAATGCTGTTCAATGCCGTTACATTATGGAACTCTGGGTGCGACCGGGACATGTGTTGGGTAGGTGAACAGGCAGGTTGGGTTGGTATTGTAACTATAACACATGATATTAACTCCTAAGTTAGCTTTATATAGATCCTTTCTAATAAGAGAGCTCACATATTAGTGTTCCAAATTTTCAAGATTTTTGGCATTAGAGATTTAAATCTTTTCTATAGAAGATTGGGTAAAAGTGGTTAAGGTCAATTGACTATAACCATTCAGCTATGATCTTTTCACCTTGAGTTGTGAAGCGGTTCAAGGTAGTTACTTTATGAAATTCTGTGTGCGACGGGGACATGTGTTGGGTAGGGGTGGGTGGACAGGTGGGTTGGTCTTGGTAATTTCCATTTCGAAGAAAGTTAGTTACGTTGTTACCTTTTTGGACACTTTTTTCTTATCAAAGTTTTGGAAGTCTCTTTCTTTGAAATAATCATGTAGATGCCAAGTATCAATTCTAAAACCCAATCCCATTCACTTGGAACAAACAATGATTGCTTACATAATCTGCTGACCTTCTTACTTGTTCTAGAGCCTTCCTTATCTATGATATGTCCCTGCAACAAAGACTAGGTAATTGAAGCTTCTATGTTTTGAACTAATTATTTACTAATTGTACTATATTCGTCCCTATCTACGTTAATCTTGTGGAAAAGAATTTTCTTCAGTTTTTTTTTCCAACTATCTGCCTTTTCAGATCAGTTACTGTACAAAATATCTTAGCTCTTTAATTTTTCATTTTTCTTCAGGCTCAATATTCTGGATTGCAAGTTAAAGAGGTAATTCTTTAAGCTCAACTATTTGAATTTCTATCTCTTGTGGACTTCATGATGTTACTTCTTCACATTCAAAATTGCTTCCAAATTTAGTTTCTTCTTAGCACTGCAGCAACAATCATATATTCCCGTTAGTTTCCCAATTAACAATGAAAATTGTGGTGAAATGGTCTATGCTTTTTGACACTGAACTGTAATTTTTTCACAGTAGCTAAAAAAGTGGTTAGGGACACCAGGCTGCATGATTCTAAAGGATGATTTATTCTATAATGTCCAAAAATAAACAATTTTTACTTAAAAAGATATATATATATATATATATATATATATATATATATATATATATATATATATATATATATATATATATATACCTCAGTTCTATATGTTTGGAATATATATATATATATATATATATACACCTCAGTTCTATATGTTTGGAATATATATATATATATATATATATAGAGAGAGAGAGAGAGAGAGAGAGAGTCAGGCTAGAATACACTCGAGTGTATTCGGAGCAGAATACACTCAAGTAGTTTTTCATGATGCAATATTTTTTTCAAAAATCTAATCCGTTGATCTTCTTAAACATCTTGTGAATAGCTCATACGCAAAATTTGAGCACATTTGGACATTTATAGGTCATGTTATAAAGACCACAAAAATTATGCATTTCAAATTAGTTTCGCGCGTCGATTTTGTTGCCCTTGGATGAGTTACTTACACTCATCCAAATGGGCTCAAAATTTGTATGTAGCCTAGTTATAGTATGACAGTGAAGATCAATGGTTTACATTTTGCAAGAAATAGTCTTGATATGCAAACACACTTGAGTGTATTCGTGTGATCTGTACACTCGAGTGTATTCTAGCCTGACTCTCTCTCTCTCTCTCTCTCTCTACATATATATATATATATATATATATATACCTCAGTTCTATATGTTTGGAATATATATATATATATATATATAATAAAAAAGTAACTATACGACTAAAAAAGTAAATCTGGGCAGAATACACAAGTATATATGTAATTGTATATTTGTTATAGCTGTTGCAAATGTAACTAACTATCTATGCATGAAAAGTAACAGTTTGCAAGATAAAGTAACCCCTCTACATGTCAAAAGTAAGAAACTCCAAAAAAAAAAACCAAAATAGGGGGTGGGTAGCTACCCACACATGTATTAAATATAGGCCCATATATTGTTAGAAAGTATTAGCCTATTTAGTTAATAGGCTATTATGTACATGGGCCTGTTGCCCATGACTCATCAGGGTTTAGTCCGCTTTTGTGTGCTTCTTGTAATTGCCTCTCCTATATACATGACAGGGGTGTACATATCAATATAACAATGAATACACTTGTTCACATGGTATCAAAGCAATAGAGAGAGAGAGAACCCTAGCCGCCGCCTCCCCTTCCCTCTCCTCTCGACGCTCCTTCCAGCCTTGGCCGCCACCCCTTCTCTCCTAGAGAGAGCAACAGGGGGAGAGCTTGCCTACAGGCAGCTGCCGCCGTCTCCATGGCTTAGGCCGACCATCCACTAGGCACTTCCCAGCCACCATGGTCTCATCTTCCCCTTTCACATAGATCTTTATCTATGAGCCGACACCATCCTTCCCGAAAATTTGAGTTTCTGGACGACGCTAATTCCCGTCCACATTTATCTGTCAGTCGTCACTTTCCCTGAGTTCTCCTCAAAGAAGATGCGATCGTCACAGTCACACAACTCTGTACACAACTGCCACCATTGAAGCAGCCACACCATCGTTTGCCTTCCGCTCCAACAACTGTCACCGTCTCCACCACCTTTTTCCCAGCCGACATCCAATCATTACTCCACCGCTACACCACTTCTTGGGACCTTGGGCGACACTAATTCCTATCTAGATCCGATCGTAGTCAAGCAAGGAGCCTCCACTTTCATGTTCACATGATCTATAGGAGTATAAAAAGACAACGCTAATTCCTGTCGACCCATGGTGCTAATTCCCAGGGTACTTTGTCTTCTTAGCGCAAATTCCCGTCTGATCGTGCTCCAGCCTACAAAATCCACTCGGCGGTACTAAAGTTCGTCTAGATCGCAAGTCACACAACGTGTTGACAGCCAACACGGCGTGTCGGCGAAAGTCTGTCATCTACAATTTGCCCAGATCGCCAGTTACACGACATGTTGACATCCAACACGGTGTGTCAGAGGAGATTTGGTTTACGCCTCTGACATCCTACACGGCGTGTTGCAAGGAGTCCATTTTTCGAGCGAAGGAGCTACACGGCGTATCGTTAATCTCACACGGCGTCGACGTGTCATCAGGAGTCCGCCTCTCACCCCCGACAATCAACACGGCATGTCAGAACAGTCAGTCTACTTCCGGTTCCAGTTATGACGTCCTCCAAATGTCAATCTCTCCTCTAATTCTTGATGATAATCAGATTTGTTATTTTAACCTAGCCTAATTTTTTTTGGGGGCTTCGCCCCTACACCCCCACATTTGTTGGCATAAGGGCCGGACAAATGTGCTTTTTGGGTCAACAAAAGATCCATTTAATTTCTCTATCCGAATCTTATAATCGGGTTTTACATATTGATTCCAGTTATCGATTTTCCTACCGACTTCCATTTTGGTAGTGCCACTCCTTTCCTACCAAGTTTCATTCCGGTAGTGCTCCTCTTTCTATCGAGTTTCCATTCCAGTAGTATTTCTGTTTTGTTCTTCTCTACATACTACACCTCTCGTTTTACCTTTTCCATTTCCCACTCTCTCATCCATCATGTGTGCGTCTTCCATGTGCAGGGGGAGGCCATATTTCCCTTGTCCACACCATTTTCTCATTCTTGTCGTATTTTGAGTGCGGGGGGAGGGAATAGAGGAGAGAGAGAGAGATAGAGAGGAGGGTATGAGAACATGAGAGGGAGCATATGAGGAGAGGTATATGAGATGAGATGATATATTCCGGGTTATCTTCATGGTGCTTCATTCTTCAGCACATCTGTTCTCCACTTTAGACAACATTGAAGGATATCAATGTTGCAACATTGATACCAAGCCTTTCGCGTTCATACCGCATTATGTACGCCTTTCGCGTTTATACCACATTATATACGTTAGGACAAGAGCTGTTGCGGCTAATAACGGCCTTTTGTTCCTTTTGGTGTTGATGACGTTCCAGTTGACATCCATGCTGCGTTCTCATGAGACAGATAAAGAGCTGTTGCGACTAATTTCGGCCTCTTGTCCCCTCTAGTGTTGATGGTGAGACAGATGGTTGCTTCTTTACCAAATTTCTTTGAAGCTCCTTATCTTCTAGCATGTACATTTTGTATTTGCAAGGATTCATCCAGAGTTATCTTCACCAAGCTATTTCGTTATGTTTTCTTCGAGTTGCATTTGCTAATTCTACGTGTTAAGACGACACTTCAACACCTCGTCTAGCGCGCTCTTGCCACGTTATACACGTCTGTAGTCTTTTGCGATTCTTCTAGTTGGCTACACTTCTCAGACGATTTAAAGACACCTCTGCTACTACATCAACATTCTGCCTCCGTGTTCGTGCCACGTTATGTACGTGGGATGTGTTGACGTGTGTTTATTCCACTCACACATTCCTTTCTAGTGAAGATGGCTTAGTCGTGGTATTTATGATTGTTTGCTTCAGATATTCTTCATTTCCAGATGCACTTAAAAAAGACCATCTCTAAAAGCTTGAGCTTTTATAGCCTGCAAAACACATCTCAAAGAGGCGTCATCATGTGTTTAGTTAGGAAGTATTGTTTAAGGGGGAGTAAATTTTTTTGTATGGGGAGTGACATATCTATCTTTTATTTATTTCATTTATCATTTAATCGAGTCATGTAACTCTAAGATTGGACATGTATTCACCCATGCTCCAACTTAAGGGAGAGTATTAGAAAGTATTAACCTATTTAGTTAATAGGTTAATCAGTCTATTATGTACATGGGCTTGTTGCCCATGGTCCACTAGGGTTTAATCTGCTTTTGTGTGCTTCCTTGTAATTGCCTTGTAAGGACCCCCTCCCCATGTTATCCCCTATTTAGGTGGACCGAGAGGGCAAGGACCATTATCATATTTACAGGATCGAGGTTTAGTAATTAACCAAAAATATTATAAATTTCATAAAAATGGAAAAGAGTTTGGTGACAATATGAAAGATAAACTCTCCACTAAGGAGTTAAATGATATGGAAATCAATTGTTTGCAACAAAAAATAAAACTATTTAACTAAATCCTCCAAGTTTTCTTTAAATATTCTCTTTTGGTGTCTTCTTCTCAAGATAGCCATCTTTCTTCATTACTTGCAGTTTAATAGCAGTTTAACCTGAAACGTAGTGAAACAAAACAACAGTCAATATATCGAGATATATTGGTATGCACGGGAAACAAAATATTTGCATGTAAAGGTAACATCATAATCAACTATAAACAATTACGATTACAAAATTGAACATGCGTTTTCTTTCTAACTTCTCAACTCTAAATCACCCAGTCTTTGTGGTACACTCCCTCACTGGAGTACTCATTGTGGGGTACCCTCTCACTAGGGTTTTGTCCATGCAGTGGACTTCTCATAACCTTCTCGTTCCTGGGCTTGGTTTGTTATGGCCTTCCTTTCCCAACTTGACCTCATAATGACCATCCTATCCCCGCTTGGTCTTATTGGTGATCTTCCTATCCCAACTTGATCTTATTGGTGATCTTCCAATCTCGGCTTGATCACCCGTCATCATAATGACATTTCATACATCCCACATGTATCACTTAAATCCACCAGAGATAATATAGTTGAGCAAGTTATACTTACATAATACGTAACTCACAGGGGCCTTATAGATTGTAGAAAATAAATAAACAACCAACAATTTATTTGCAATCAATTCAGGAAATTCCGAAAAACCACAAAAGTCGTTTAAGGTGAGTAGTCATAGGCGTAACCACATAGCTTTCTCAGAAGTGACTTAAAGTCCTAGTAAACAGGTGCAGTTGAGATCAAGCAAGCAATCACCCTGAAGTTAATGTATAACACCCAAGTATTACTATTCTATCCACAAATTGTCATTAAGACTGACTTGGGTTCTAAGTTAGGATTTTGGGGTCAAATTAAGGTTTCATTAAGGTTTTGACTTCCCAAACCCTAATCATCACATTTGATGTCTTTTAGCTTATGAACCCTAATTTTGATATTATATACATTCTTAATCTCAAATTAAGTCGAAGATGTCCTTTTTATCTAAAAAGACTAAACTTTATCCATCAAAGTCATTTAAGCAAATTATGATCATTATAACTAAGAAATTAGGGTTTCCATACTTCTAATAAATTAAAATGAGCAACTTTAGGCACTTTTCAAATTCGAGGCAAAGTTAGGTCTTCAGTCCATTTTTAATGGATTCCTTGCATTTTTTGATCAATTTTTATATATTATTTGCCATCACTAGAGAACCCTATATTTTTTACAAAATTAACCTTTTCTAGCCAATAAGGTACTGCCACGTCAGTTAATTGCATATATATTAAAACATGACATTTTCCCAATTTAAACCCCAGGAAAAGACACATCTGCCCATTACGCTGTGACATTGATGCCACACGAATTAGGGCATAATGGTCTAATCTCCTCAGGGATTGTTCCCTTCTCGCACTCGACGGTAAGCCGTCACCTATGGTTGATTCGGCTATCGGAGATACGACGGAGTGTCCAGGGACCTTTGCCAGGTCCTGCAGAGTTCAACCATCCATCGCTCAACAGAGAAGGAGGTCGGGAGCAAGAAGAACGAGGTTACGAGTGGTTTAGAGTGGTTCCACTCACCAAACTAGGAGACAGTCAATCCACTACCTAGAGAGGTCAACCTCTAAGACTTTGCAATCCGTGTATACTTATATTCATTCATAAGAGGTACAAGGAGACCACCACACATCCAAAGACTTACCTATTCAAGACAATAGTCTTCCACCTACACGAAAACTTACCCACTTGATCAAGATGTCTTCAGCCTTCAACAAGGACTTACCACACTTGCATCAAGTTTTTGGCCTTGAAGGAAT
The DNA here is from genome assembly GCA_963693085.1 of Alisma plantago-aquatica. Taxonomy (NCBI): domain Eukaryota; kingdom Viridiplantae; phylum Streptophyta; class Magnoliopsida; order Alismatales; family Alismataceae; genus Alisma; species Alisma plantago-aquatica. The sequence goes on from OY856414.1 coordinate 587,248,634, forward strand.
TTTCCCACTCTTGAATCTTGGCCTTGCCCTTCTCCACCTGAAGAAGATCTTCACCTCTTCTTCAACCTTGAAGAAGAACAACAACAACTTCACCTTCACTCGGAGTAGCTTGCTTCAACCTTTACTTCTTTGAGAAAGGGGTAGGGAAGATGGAATGGAATGAGAGCTTTACAAACACATGAAGGTAGCTCTCTTACAACTGGCCTAACTCACTCATAATCACGATATGCTTTGTAAATGAGAGAGAGAGAGAAAGGGGCTCAAGGAGTTGTAACACACTCAACTATAGCAAAAACTTAGAACAACATGAATGAGCAAACTTGGAATGAACTCTAAGGGGTCCTATTTATAGCTCGTGGTGTTTCCTTGAGTGTGGGATCACTTAAGGGCAAAATATAGTTGTTTTCCAAGTTACAACAGATCTATTCTCGCTCAAAACAACTCTCCAATGGTTATAATCATTTTTTTCTGCATTATTCGTGAAGTACATTCGGTCGAGTTTCAATAAAGGTAACTCGACCGATCCACTAAGTGACAAAGTCAATTTTTAAACTATCGGTTTTGATCTTTTTCATATACCTAAAGCCTGAAATCAATCTTGAACAAACATATTAGATACATAGGAATGGAATGGCTAAGTCATTATCAAAATATGGGCAATGTATAGCTCTCAACTCAACATTCTCCCCCTTTTTGACAATGACAAACCATTCCTCAATCATATTGGAAAGGATATGTAAAGTTATACCTTTGCCTTGTGAATTGCAGGGGGGTTCATGATTTGAACAATGTGAATTGCTCCCTCTCAATCTATGCTTACTCTTACCTGTATAGTTAGTCTATCTACACAAAGCAATATGACATATATACTATATGGTCCTTTAGCAAGTCACATGATAAAGCATATAATGAACAAGAAAAGGATCACATAGACAATAATAGCAATATGGTTGAGCTTCAAAACATTGAACTTCTCTCCCCCTTTTGACATTATCAAAAGGGAGGGGAGTAGAAGAGCACAGAAATCATGTCTTCTCCAAGCACAACCAAACATACATCCACAACATGCAATCTCAAAGCATACAACAAATAGAGACGAGAGTAACAAACAATCTAAGCCATAATCAAAATATGGTAAACATGGCACCAACTCATGAGATATAGGAAATCAAAGAGTAAGTGTACAAATGATTAAGATTACAATGCAGAGAGCATGTCCTCAGAAACAACTACAAGTCAAAACGATGAAAATATGATGATAAATAGTACAACTCAGAAAATGTGTCCAAATATTTTTAGTACAAAATAGCATAGAAAGATATATATGATCAACATCTAGACTAAAAACTAAAAAATCTAAACATCTAGGTCATCTATATCCACATCATCAACATCAGCATATGAGGCTTGTGCTCATAGTCGTCATCTCCGTCTGAAGGTGCAGCAACATCACCTTCGTCACCAGTCACCAGTGAAGCCATCATCACCATCATCATCCTCAGAAGCCTTGTCATCAGCAACAACTTCCTCATCAGCCTGATTTGGCATCTCCTCATCGACAGAGGAACCAAAACCACGACCGGGCCAACAGGCAGTCTGCTCAACCCAAGACATGCCAAGAGCATGGAGCTCATTGGCCTGAGGGAAAGAGGGAGCAGAACTACCAAGGCCAATAAGCAGGGTGGCTAAGGGGCCAACAGGAAGAAGCGACACTCCAGGGGTAGATCCACCAGTAGCAGAGGGTGTAGCAGCGGAAGCACTGGGTAAAAATGATCATATGCATAGGATGCATAGTCACCTCCTGGGTAGGGCTGGTAGGCTAAATAAAGGTGTGTACATGATAGGTTCTTGTTGGACATGATGGCACAAAGATCCTGATACATGTGCTCCTGAACATGAAGGTTATACGCCTGTTGATGCATCATGTAGCCCATGAGGGTTTCATTTGATACATGGAAGGAGGCGCGGGCAGGTCGGGAAGGCTGAGGTGGTGGTGGTGCATGGGTGGAGGTGGGGGTAGAGGCTCCGGGTGTGGTAGAGGTAGGGATAGGCACAAAATTGTGAAGTGTGGTCTCACAGATGCAATTTTTTTTCTGGGATGGTTTGTAATGAAGGTCATGGAAAAGAGATTTGCCAGTGACAACTTGAAAAAGACCACAGATCAGGGCTAGGTACGGTGGATGGGTGCCACAGGTGTTCTTGCCAAAGTCAAAACCGGTCATGTGATGAAGGACATAACAAGACCATTTGACTCCAATGTTCTTTAAGAGACAGAACATACCGTAGTGTTTTCTGCAATTGTAGTCTGGTTTTTCTTTGGATGAATATTGCACTTAACAACTAGGGCGAGAATGCAGTTCTTGAGGTCTAAGGCGGAGGAGGGAAGGATACACTTCTTTCTATAGGGAATCTAAGGCTTCTTCAAGTATTTATGAATATCAGGAAGAGTAAGATCATATTGCTTGTCGAAGTCCTCAGGGTCAACTAGGTCGAAATACTCAGGGTACTCCTTCCTCCAAGTATCAGTCACCTCAGTACCCGAGAAGATGTTCAGGGTATCCTCGGAGACTTGGAATTTCTTCCCGACGATCATGGAAGTGAGGACTACTTGAGCATTAGGCAGGGTACGAGTGTGTCATAATTCAATTGCAAGTTAGCATAGAATTCATGAACGACTTTTGTGCTTGTGATGGAATTGTTGTAGCATGCGCGTTCGACACACAAGGCAGAGAGGTGGTGATCGTATAACAACTCAGCTACTTGATCGATAACCCTTTGTCTACGTGGTGTTGGCTCAAAAAGGACATGAAACGGGAAAAGATTCCTTGAAAGGAGCTCCTTGTATCTATTGAGAGCCTCATTGGAGACAGAGAAGGTATCGTCGAAGGGTATGAGACGCGAGTTGGAAGAGGAGGATGGTGCTCCAGTTGGGGCCGCTCTCTCTCTTGTTGGACGCCATGGAGACGAAACGAGAAGGATTAAGAGAGCAAAAACGATTGAAACACCACCACAAACCGTCCACACAACTAGGGTTGATGAGAAAGAGGTCAAGGAAGGTCGATCTAGGTTGAACTAGGGCCAGGGAGAGGAAGGTCAGTGCTAGGGTTGAGAGCTTGAGGGAGCTAGAGGTTGAATCGGTGGATTTTTTTTCTAGCTGAGAGGGAGAAAAGTCGGCCGAACCTAACTTATGTTTGCTCCAGCCCGACCATCGGTCGAGTTCTGTGACTCGGAAACTCGACCGACCGACTCTTAAAAAAAGCTCTCAACCACTGATCGGTCGAGTTGGCAACTCGACTGATGGTCCACCTGAACGAACATTATAAATCTTAATTTCTAGCCATTAGAGTGCTAATTAAATTTATTTTTCGAGTCCATTTTGCATTTTGAACATACTTAGGCACATCACTCATCATTGGGTAGCGATAAAATAAGCGTTTGTAAAAAATACCTAAAAATAAGCAAAAAACAAGGCAAAAAGAACATGAAAACTGATTTTAGCATATTAGCAAGCAAGGATGATCAAAACATAAGCAAAGCATATATGATAGATGACAACTAGCTAGAAGGCATATTAGATTCATTCAAAGCAGTTATGAGCAATTTAGATCTAATGAAGTTAAATTGCTCTCTAGCTAGAGGTTTAGTAAAAATGTACGCTAATTAATTTTCTGTGTCCATATGCGTGAAATAGATATCCTTTTTGGCAATGTGATCACGAAGAAAATGATGATGAGCCTCTTATGCTTAGCTCTACTATGCAAGATAGGATTATATGACAAGTTAGTTGCATTAATATTATCACAATAGATAGGAGAAGTATCAAAATGAATGTTAAAGTCTTGGAGCATTTGCTTCATCCATAGGACCTGGGCACAACTCCCGGATGCAATGTATTCAGCTTCGGTGGTTAATCATGCCACTGTGCTCTATTTCTTGGAGAACCAAGACAACAAGCATGGTCCTAGGAGAAAGTAAGTGCCACTTGTGCACTTTCTATCAATCAAACATCCCATGTAATCCGCATCACTATAAGCCGTAAGAGTAAAGTCCCTTGACTTGGGATACCATAGAACAAAATTTGAAGTTTTGGCTAAATACCTCAAAATCCTCTTAACAGCTGGAAGACGTGATTTCTTGGGATTTGATTGAAAGCGAGCACACAAGCCAACACTAAACATTATATCAGGTCTCGACGCAGTTAAATAAAGTAAACTTCCAATCATACCACTATAAAGCTTCTCATCTACCTTCTCACTTTCTTCAATTTTATCAAGTTTGGCGATGTTTGACATGGGTGTGTCCATCGACTTGGTGTTCTCCATCCCAAAGCGCTTAAGTAGCTTACTTGTGTACTTGCCTTGGTTGATGAAGTTTCCATCTTGAGTTTGCTTGATTTGAAAGCCGATGAAGAATGTGAGCTCACCCATCATACTCGTCTCAAATTCACTCTGCATAAGATCACTAAATTCTTTGCAAAGATCAAGGTTAGTTCCGCCAAAAATGATATCATCAACATATATTTAAATGATAAGAAAATTGTTATAAGTGTGCTTTAGAAACAAGGTAGAATCTACTTTGCCCATGATATATCCATGATCTAACAAAAAGTTATTTAATTTCTCATACCAAGCTCTAGGTGCTTGTTTGAGTTTATGGAGAGCTTTTTGCAACAAATAAACATGGTTAGGTAAATTGTTATGTTCAAAGCCCGGGGGTTGTTCAACATATACTTCTTCCTCAATTGTACCATTCAAAAATGTACTTTTACATCCATTTGAGAAAGAAGAAAATTTTTATAACTGGCAAAAGCAAGTAACATACGAATGGACTCAAGTGTAGTTACATATGCATATATTTTATCAAAATCTATACCTTCCTGCTGATTGTAGCCTTGAACCACTAACATTGCTTTGTTCTTTACCACTTTGCCGCTTCCATCTAGCTTGTTGCGGTAGACCCACTTAGTGCCAATGATCTTTCAATCACTTGGTCTTGGCACTGGGGTCCATACTTTGTTTTTTTCAAATTGTTCTAATTCTTCTTGCATGGCTAGGATCCATTCATCATCCCCAAGAGCTTCTTTGACGTTCTTTGGCTGGAGTTATGAGATGAAGACGCTGTTGGCTTCTTCTTTGTTGAATGCAGCCCGCGTCTTCACTCTTTCAAATGGATCACCTAAAATCAGCTCTTTTGGATGATTCTTTGCAAATCGGGGAGTTGGATCCTTCCTCTCTTCATCTTTCTCTTCTTGAATGACCACCTCTTTTTCCTTTTGGGTGATGTTGAGTTCTTTTAGAATAGGAATTACTTCACTTGCAACATCATCATTTGGAACAATATCTTTGGGAATAGAGGGGTTAGTCTCAATAAACTTACCATTTATAGATTCTTCTACTTTAGCAAGATCAACATTAAATACTCTATAAGCCTTGCTAGTAGTGCTATAGCCAAGAAAGAAAGCCTTGTAAGATTTCAGATCAAACTTGTCAGAGAATCTTTCGTATTCAAAATAAAACAAGGACATCTGAAAACATGGAAATACTTGATGGAAGACTTCCTACCACGCCATAGCTCATAGGGAGTTTTCTTTAAAGAAGGATGTGTAAAAACCCGGTTTTGCACAAAACATGAGGTACTAACGGCTTAAGTCCAAAACTTTTTTGGAGTGTCATACTCTAAAAGCATGGTCCTAGCCATCTCCTATAGTGATCTATTCTTCCTCTCTACAATCCCATTTTGTTGAGGTGTTCGAGGTGAAGAGAAGTTATGTGCATACCCAGATTCTTCACAAAAACGTTCAAAAAGATAATTTTCAAATCCCCCCCCCATGATCACTACAGATTGAAACGATTCGGCAAGAAGCTTTGTTCTCAACTCATTTGCAAAAACTAGAGAAAACATCAAGCGTATCACCCTTAGAAACGAGAAAGAAAGTCCAAGTATATCCAGAGAAATCATCGACAATCACAAGGCAATACTAGGAACCACAAAGCGATTGAGTTCTCATTGGTCCAAATAGATCAATGTGAAGAAGTTCAAGAGCTCTCTTGGTACTAAGGACTCCTTTGGATCAAGGTTGTCAAGGCGGCTAGGCGGTCAACATTTCCCAAGGGGCGCCTAGCCCGCCTAGGCGCCTAGGCGGGCGCCTAGGCAGTTTTGGGCGTTTTTTATATTTTGTATCTTTTTCAGTATGTTAATTTGATTCTTATTATACATATATACTACATATAATACCATATAGGAAACATAAAAAGAGGGCAGAATGAGGTTATGACAGCAGTAGCAGGAGATGGGAATAGGAAGAAAAAAGGGAAGTAATATCAACAAGCCTGCAACAACAATTGGAGCAGGAGACTTAGAAAAGAAAGCAGGGAAAAAGGGTGGCAGAATGAGGCTATGACAGAAGTAGCAGGAGATGGGAATAGGAAGGAAAAAGGGAAGTAATATCAACAAGCCTGCAACAACAATTGGAGCAGGAGATGTAGAAAAGAATAAAAGAAAACAGGGAAAAAAGGGCGGGATGAGGTTGTACCTCAATAGAGAGGAAATGGAGGATGGGAAACAAAACAAAAGAAATATAAACAACAGCAGCAACATCACGAGGAATAGGTGATGTGAAAGAGGAAAGTAGAAAGTACAACATCATCAACATTACGAAGCATAGGTGATGTAAAAGAGGATTTGAAGAAAACAGAATAAAAAAAACACAGCAGTAGTAGGATTTCGGAGTAGGAGGGGATATAGGAGGAATAACTCAAAAAAAAACGCAGCAGCAGTAGGATTAAGGACTAAAATGCAGGAGAAAGGATAAAAAAAGAAAAGAAAAAAAAAGCAAGAACAACAAACATATGAGGAAGTGATTTTATGACTTACCAATTTGGCCCAAATCAAACATGTTTTCCTATTTTGCCTAAATCAGACCTATTTCAGCCATAAATTGACTCAAGCTAATCTAATTCGACCAAATCCAGACTTGATTCATGCTAATTTATCCTTTAAATGACTTAATTTAGGCTTAAAAGGCCTTAGACACCCATATAATGCACATACTAGGCTGGGCGCCTAGTTTGAGTAGCCTTGCCTAGCGCCTAGGCGCCGCCTAGGCGGGCGCCTTGACAACACTGCTTTGGATTTGAAGGAGGACTTGGTTTGTTTTCCTTGGGTACAAGGTTGGCATTCCTCATCCTTTTTAAAATCCAATTTGGGAGGTCCCTTGACCAAGTCTTTTTTGCTCAACTTCTTCAATTGATGCATATTTACATGACCAAGCCAACGATGTCAAAGAGAAATATCATTCAAGTTGACTAAGCATCTACCAACAACATGCTTAATAGAGTCAAGCACAATTATATATAGATTACCACTTCTAGTTCCCTTATATATGATTTAATAGGTGAGGAAATCTAGAATCAAGCATTCAAAAGAAGTAAATAGCACAAGGTAACTATTATCACATAATTGACTTACACTTATTAAATTGTAATGTAGGCCATCCACAAAAAGAACATTCTTGATACATAAGGATTCACCTACATCACCCTCACCTTTAACCTTACCTTTCTTGTTGTCCCCAAAGGTAACCGAACCTCCTTTCTTCTTAGTGAAGTTGTTGAAATGGCTTATATCATCTGTCATATGCTTAGTGCATCCACTATCAACAATCCATCTACCTTTTTCCTGCAAGAAAAGTGAGTGTCGGTTCCCAACTCAAACTTTGGGATCCGGTGTTAGTTTGGGGACCCATTTCATTTTTGAGTTGGTTCCCTTAGGCTTGTAAGGACAATAAGTATAGTAATGATCATCACATTTGCAATGAGTACAAATTATAGGGTTATTAGTGCCAGAAGACTCTTTAATGAAAAAGGAGGTTTCCTTACTCTTTTTTTACCTTTGACTTTGTTCTTGCCCTTAGGTGCTCCCCCTACAAATCCCAAACCACTAGTACCACTTTGTTTGGTAGAATGATTAATGATTTCATTAAGGGAGTTTTTCCTTTTGAGAAATTTCTGTAGAGAGGCTCTAAGTCTATGATTGTCATCATTAAGAGTGTTAATATATGTGTTGTTATTTATAATCTGTTATTTTACATTATATCTGGACCTCTGTAATTGTTACATTAATATAAATATAAGGGTGCCCTTAAGCTCTCCAAACCCTGTTCTAAATTTCATGGTACCAGAGCAGGACTGATCCAGCCGCCGCTTCTCTCCCCTCCCTCCCTCTCCTTCACCGGCGCCCCCCCCCCCCCGCGCACCCAGCGCCGCGCCCAGCCGCCGACCCGCCCCTTCCCGTCGCCGTCGGCTCCCACGTGGGCCCCCGCAGCCGCCGGGCGGCAGCCACCGCGCGACGCAGCGCGGGCTGCTGCCGGCGCCGCAGCGGCAGGCGCACACGTCGATGGCCGCGCTGCTGCCGGGAACTGCCGCCGCCGGGGCCGCTAGCCTCCGGGGCCGTTAGCCGCGTCGCCGATTCCTTTGGGGTCCGTGGCTTGATTTTTTGGACTGAGGGACAACCTTGTCACTGTTCGTTCTGCCTACCCGTGTAGGCCGTTGAGCTACCGGGTTCCCTGCTGCGCTCCGGTATAGCCCGTATGTGAGGGATTTCATCCTTCGGTAGCTCTGTGCCTGCTGCTGCCTACCATACAACATAGGCAGTCTACTGCCTGTTCGTGCCTGCTGTGCCTGTTCGTGCCTGTGTACCTGTGCTTCCGGGACTCTGCTTTCTGTTTCCTCATGACGTCCTCCGGTGATGATGTGCGCCGTCAAGTTACGAATGTGAAACTTGATGGGTGCGATTACCAGTACTGGGTATGTTCCATGGTGATTTACACAAAATCCCAAGAAAAATACTCACATCTGACGCGTGTCGCTCCGACACAACTGGTTGCGAATGCTGACTCCAAAGATGTGAAGGCCTACGATGACTGGGTCAAGGATGACTCAACCGTGATGACATGGATTCTCAACAGTAGTGAGCCGAAAATTAGTGTCACCTTGCTACGTCTGCCTACGGCAAAGGAGATGTGGGATCAGCTCGCCAGCACCTATTCGCATAGCCAGAACCCCAAGAAGGTGTTTGACATCACCAAGCAGCTTGGTCGTCTTCACTTCACGTGGTCGGATATTGCGGACTACTTCTCTGCCTTTACTGGATTGTGGGGGGAGCTGGAGACCTACCACACACTGTCCACTGATCTAGCCACCATGCAACGTCAGCGTCAGGAGTTGCAGGTGGTCCAGTTTCTGTGCGATTTACTAGAGTCCTACGCTGGTGTTGTTGACCAGATACTTGCTAGTGACCCGCTTCCGTCGCTGCAAAGTGCCTATCAACGACTTCAGCGCCTGCCTTCTTCCTCATCTGCACTGCCCACTGACTCTGGAGACTCCACTGCTCTTGCTGCCATGTCTGGTCGTGGCCGTGGCCGGTCCTCTGACAACCGTCCCCCTCTTGGTGCAGGAAGGGGGCGTTCTTCTGGACGTGGAGCTCCTGCTGCTGCGTCTTCTACTGCTGCACGTCCTCAGACAGGACAACGTTTTTGTACTTTCTGTGGCTGGTCGAACCATATAGAGGAAAAATGCTGGGAAAAGTATGGTAAATCGGCGTGGGCCAATGCGGCCACTGATACTCCTGCTACTTCTGAGATAGCTACCCAGCCTGCTGAGTCGGATACCTCGGGTACTGCTACTGCTGACTACATTCGCGCTGAGGTGGAGCGCCTGCTTCTTGAGCGTATTGGCTCCTCTTCTACTGCTACAACCAGTGGAGCCCATGCTGCGACTTACTCTGGTTGTGACACTGCCTTCCTCAGTACTCCATCCTCTAGTGCTGGTAATACAAAATGGATTATAGATTCGGGCGCATCTTCTCATATTTCTGGGAATCGGTCTTTATTCAGAAATCTATCTCGACCAATTACTAATTCCTCTGTTATGCTTGCTGATGGCTCCAAGTCTGTTGTTTCTGGAGTTGGAGATATTGTTTCTGACTTTCTTCTGAAATCTGCTTTATATGTGCCCCGTTTTCCGCTTAATTTATTATCTGTTAGCAAAATATTGCGGAGCTTGTTTGTAGCCTGACATTTATACCTGGTTCGTGTGTTTTTCAGGACCTTCGCACGAGGATGAAGATTGGTGGGGGGCATGAAGGCTCTGATGGCTTATATTATCTGGATGATCTGCCAAAAGTGGACAAGGTTGCTGTGGCGTCTGTTTTATCTGCTTCAGTTTCAGCATTACAGTGGCACTACAGACTTGGGTACCCATCTTCTGAGAAACTGCGACATATTGTATCTGGTGTTGGCACACATATGTTTCAGTGTGAGTCATGTCAGTTAGGGAAACAAACTAGGGTTGTTTATCCTAAACGTTCTCAGATTAGTAGTAAAAATATTTTTGATCTTGTTCATGCTGATGTATGGGGTCCATGTCATATCCCGAATCTGTCTGAAAACAAATATTTTTTGTTGTTTATTGATGATTTCTCTCGGGCCAGTTGGTTATTTCTGATGAAAAGTCGATCTGAAGTGTTGTCCACTATTAAATTCTTTTTTGCTGAGGTGAAAACACAATATGCTATGCCTGTTAAAGGTTTTCGAACTGATAATGCACTTGAGTTTGTTCAGAAAGATGTTGAATTGTTTTGTAAATCTGTTGGCACTATACATCAGACCTCTTGTGCATATACACCCCAGCAAAATGGAGTTGCTGAAAGGAAGAATAGACACTTGTTAGAGGTTGCTAGAACGATTATGATGCATTCTAATGTACCTCGGTTATTCTGGCCTGAAGCTATTTTGACAACGTACTTTTTAATAAATCGGATGCCTTCTTCTGTGATTGGAAATAAAGTACCTATACAAGTTCTGCAACCCGACACACCTTTGTTTTCTGTACCTCCTCGGATTTTTGGCTGTACTTGCTTTGTGAGATTGCTTGGTCCTACTTATGATAAACTCTCTCCACATGCTGAAAAATGTATTTTCTTGGGGTATTCTTGTAAACAGAAAGGGTATAGGTGTTATAGCCCTATTGCAAAAAGATGGTTTATGAGCAGTGATATTGTCTTTTTTGAGGATACACCCTAGTACTCTACTAAAGGAGATAGTCTGCAGTCTGATATCATTGCTAATCCACTTCCTATTACTAGTGATTGTATTTCTGATATTTCTGATACGTCTACTCCTGCGCATACGCCGCCTCCTCTTATTGTTTATCAGCGCAGGAACAGAACTCAACCTGAACAAGAACACCCCCATTCACACCAATCTTCTCCTCCAGAAGGTTCTGCCACACCTGAGGTGATTTCTGATCTTGATGTACCTATTGCTCTTAGAAAGGGTACTCGTTCCTGCACTACTCCTAATATTGCTAACCATGTATCTACTGCACATATGAGTGTCCATGCTAGCAATTTTGTTTCTGCTTTATCTGCTGTCACTATTCCGAAAAATATTCATGATGCTTTGCAAAGTACAGCTTGGACTTCTGCTATGAAGGAGGAGATGCTTGCACTTGCTGATAGACACACTTGGGAGTTGGTGGATCCACCTCCTCAGTGTAAGCCTGTAGGCTGCAGATGGGTTTATGCTGTGAAATATCAACCCGATGGTACTGTAGAACGTCTGAAGGCACGCTTGGTTGCTAAAGGGTATACACAGACTTATGGTATTGATTACTTTGAAACCTTTTCTCCTGTTGCCCGTCTTAATTCTGTCAGAGTTCTACTATCAGTTGCTGTTAATCTTGACTGACCCCTACTGCAATTAGATGTTAAAAATGCCTTCTTGCATGGTGATCTGCAAGAGGAAGTCTATATGGAGAAACCCCCTGGGTTTGTTGCTCAGGGGGAGTCATAAAGTCTGCAGGCTGAAGAAATCTATTTATGGGCTCAAACAGAGTCATCATGCCTGGTTTGATAAATTGAGCAATGGTTGATTTTGGTTTTCTGAGATCTCAGGTGGATCATTCTGTCTTTACTAAGAAGACCTCTACTGGCATTGTGATTCTAATTGTTTATGTCGATGATATTATTCTTTCTGGAAGTGACTCTATTGCTATTCAGGCCACTAAAGCTCATCTTTGCAAGCATTTTGCTACTAAAGACTTGGGTAAGATGCGGTATTTTCTGGGCATAGAGGTGTCTAGAACTTCTAATGCTCTTGTGTTATCTCAGAGGAAATATCTTCTAGATCTTCTATAGGAGACTGGAATGCTTGGAGCTAGACCTGCTGACACTCCTCTAGATTCCAATGTCAATTGGGATCATGACTCGTCTCCACTCTTTGCTGATAATAAAAAATACAGGAGATTGATTGGTAAAATGATATATCTGACTGTGACTAGAGCTGACATATCCACTACTGTGGGTCTTCTTAGCAGGTACCTAGATAAACCCAGATAGTGCCACTAGGATGCATTATGTCATATTCTGCGATATCTAAAAAAGCCTCCTGGCAAGGGACTTCATTACAGGAAAAATGGGCACTGCTCTCTAGAGGGTTATTCTGATTCTAATTATGCAGGGAGTAAAATTGACAGGAAATCCACCTCTGGCTACTGCACCTATGTTGGAGGTAATCTAGTCACATGGAGGAGCAAGAAACAAAATGTGGTTGCTAGATCTAATGCTGAAGCTGAATATAGGGCCATGGCCCATACTGCCATAATAAAGCTGCTATTTTTATTGCCAACAATCCTGTCTATCATGAGCGCACCAAGCACATTGAGGTCGACTGTCATTTCATTTGGGAGTCTATTCTTACTGGCAAGATCTGCACGCCTTTTACTCGTTCTGAAGACCAGGTTGTGGATATCTTCACCAAGCTGCTGGCTAAGAAGCATTTCTGCACTCTTGTGGACAAGTTGGGCATGATTGTCATCTATGCTCCAACTTGAGGGGGAGTGTTAATATATGTGTTGTTATTTATGTTCTGTTATTTTACATTATATCTGGACCTCTCTGTAATTGTTACATTAATATAAATATAAGGGTGCACACATTGTGCAACCTTAAGCTCTCCAAACCCTGTTCTAAATTTCCTGTTCTAAATTTCAAAGAGATATGATAGGAGACAAACTAGCAATATCATCTCTAGTATGAACAAGGTCGGCCTCTAAACAGAGGGCTTTAGTCAAATAAAAATCTTTGTCAAGAAAAATAGAAACAATATCATTATTAGGCAAGATAGGTCTTGAGGATAAATCATTAACTTGACCAAGCAACCTAGCATTTTCAGATTTAAGCACTTGAATTTCCTTAAGATAAACATCCCTCTCATCTCTACGAGTATCAACAAGGAGCTTAAATTCAACATTTTCAGTTTTAAGAGTTTCAAGCTCATTTAGGCACTTTTGGTTATCTTCCTTAAGAGTTTCAATGTTCATAAGGTAAACACCATTCTCTACTTCAACTCTATTGTATTGGAGCTCAAGATCAAGATATTGGCCTTACAAGTTATCAATGCTCTCAAGATGAGTTTTCTCATTTAGCTCAAGAATTTCAAGTTTAGCATACAAATCAATAAATTTTCCTAACCTTTATCTTTTAGATTTACATTTAGCAAAAGAAGAACGGGTAGAAACAAGCATATCAATAAGAGTTTCTTTGGATAACTCATGCAAGCTTACCTCACCAATTTATTCACTAGTAGAGGTCATGAGTGCAAGGTGGCACTCTCCATCTTCTTCGGAGCTAGAGCCACTTGAAGATGATTCCTCCCAAGCTGCATGAGCTGCATTCTTGTGTCTTTTCTCCTTCTTTTCCTTTCTCTTGTACTTGCTCTCCTTGTACTCTTCCTCCTTGGAGTTGCCCTTGTGGTGTGACTTTCTTGATTTGGGACATTCACTCTTGTAGTGTCCCCTTTGTCCACACTTATAGCATCTAGGAGTAGAGGAGGAGAATTACTTTCCCTTCAAGTGCTTGCCCTTGATGTAGTTGGCTTCATGCTCACTAGGGCCATCATCTTCACTAGAGGGGGAGGGAGATGTCCGGCTAGTAAGTTGTTGTTGAAGGATGACCGCCTCCACTTGTGCTTTGAAGGCACTATCTTTGATCTTCTTGGCTTCCTTCTCTTCGTGCTTGACTTCTTCTTGCTTGTCAAGCCTTGACTCATGAGCTTGGAGGTTGCCAATGAGCTCTTTGGTTGGGATGTCACCAAGGCTCGTCACTTCTTCAATGGAGGTCACCTTTGACTCCTATCTCTTTGGTAGAGTCCTCAAAATCTTGGAGTTAATTACCTCTATCCAAAGTGTTTCCCAAAGCAGCTAGGCCATTGATGATCACTTTGAGCCTAGAGTACATCTCCGCAATCCCTTCTTTTTTGTCCATCTTGAAGTTCTCTAGAAGGTTGTTCAACATGTATATTTTAGCCTCCTTAACTTGCTTTGTGCCCTCATAGGTAATGCACTTATCCCAAATCTCATAGGCGGTATCCCATAATGAGATGCGGTTGAACTCCGTTGGGGTAAGAGCTGCATAGAGGATGCTTATGGCTTTGGCATTGAGCTGAGTTTCTTTTAGTGCAGCTTCATTCCATGTTGAAACAGCTCCGATTGGCTCCTTGTATGGTGTGACCATCACCTTCCACATATCAAAGTTCATCCCTTGAATGTAGAACTGCATACGCCTCTTCCAATAGAGGAAGTTGGTGTCGTCGAACACCGGAGGACGCATGGAGAAGCCTCCCTCTAGGTTGAGTGAACCAAGCAGGTTGTCCCCCATCTTCTCGTCTCGTGGGAGATTGTTGGAGAAGATTCTTGGCTCTAATACCACTTGTTGGATCTAGGGCTCTAGAGGGGGGGTGAATAGAGCTTCAAAATTCTCTCAAGATAAGTTAGACCTTCAAATTATATCAATCAAAATCAATAACTTAAGAGTAATTTGAAGTCCTAACTAAGAAAACATAACAAGGATGAGAGAAATTGAAACATGCACTTGGACAAGGTGGTTTAGAGTGGTTCCACTCTCCAAACTAGGAGAGAGATAATGCACTATCTAGAGAGGTCAACCTCTAGGACTTTACAATTCGTGTATATTTATATTCATTCATAAGAGATACAAGGAGACCACCATACATCCAAGGACTTACCTATTCAAGCAAGAGTCTTCCACCTACACAAGGACTTACCCACTTGATCAAGATGTCTTCAGCCTTCAACAAGGACTTACCCACACTTGCATTAAGTCTTTGACATTGAAGACATTTTTCACTCTTTTTGAATCTTGGTCTTGTCCTTCTCCTTCACCTGGAGAAGATCTTCACCTCTTCTTCAACCTTGAAGAAGAACAACAATAACTTCACCTTCACTCGGAGTAGCTTGCTTCAACTTTTTCTTCTTTGAGAAAGGGGTAGGGAAGATGGAATGGAATTAGAACTTTACAAGCACGTGAAGGTAGCTCTCTTACAATCGGCTTAACTCACTCATAATCACGAAATGCTTTGTAAATGGGAGAGAGAAAGGGGCTCAAGGAGTTGCAACACACTCAACTATAGCAAAGACTTACATTAGTATGAATGAGCAAACTTGGAATGAACTCCAATGGGTTCTATTTATAGTTGGGGGTGTTCCCTTGAGTGTGGGATCACTTAAGGGCGAAATATAACCGTTTTCCAAGTTACAACAAATCTATTCTCGCTCAAAACAACTCTCCAATGGTTATAATCACTTTTTCTGCGTTATTCGTACAATACATTCAATCGAATTTCAATAAAGATAACTCGACCAATCCACTAAGTGACAAAGCCACTTTTCAAACTATCGGTCGAGTTTGATCTGGGAAACTCGACTGATGGGTCAAAATCAGTTTTGCTTAGTTGATCGATCGGTCGAGTTTTGTGAGTGTACAACTCGATCGATTGGTCATCTTCAGAAAATCCATCACTGGATCGGTCGAGTTTCCAACTCGACCGATAAACAACCTATAACAAATTTTCTAAATTGACTTTTGAGTGATTAAATGTTGGAATTAAGTGTCCCTGATTTTTTCTCATCTTAGTTACAAGTCATATCTTCAATACAAGTGATTACAAAAATAATCTAAGGTTATTTGGGGTGATTTCCCAAAGCGCGCACTTGCATTGCTTTTGACTTGAACTTGAACAAGTTAGGGCTTGTATAATTTGATCCTTTTCATGTACCTAAAGCCTGAAATCAATCTTTAACAAACATATTAGATACATGGGAATGTAATGATTAAGTCATTATCAAAATATGGGCAATGTATAACTCTCAAGTCAACACTACTTGCCTGACTGTCAGTCCAGAGCCGACAATATGGCTAGGGTCTTCCTTGGCTTGGCCTTATCCTCTGACATAGGTTCACCTTTAGGGTCATCTTCCGGGTTAGGGATGTCAAAGGGGTCGGGCTTGGGCTCAGAGCCTCCCTCAACGGAGGCCTCCTCTGGCCTCTTCTGCTTCTTGGAGGACTCCTCCTCCATAACCTTCCTCTTCTTCTCTAAGGACGTCTTTATGAGGGAGGGCCTTCCTTCTGGGTGATCCCGGGGTGTCTCGTCAAGGATGGCAATGTTCTTGATGTGTACCATGCTGTTTCATATAAATACATTATTAATTTCATATTTAGGATATTTAAAGCATCATAAAATTATGTCTAACATCTTATTTACATGCATTTTATTATTTAACAGAGGATGCCTTAATCCCTAATATCCATAACTCTAATTCTTCTTAACCCTAATACTCAAAAGGGTAGAAGAAGTAGTTGTCAGGTCTCTAGGGTTTTATGAGTGAGTAGGAGTGGAGAAGGATGAATTTAAATGAGAAGAAGTCCTAGAGGTATTTTATTTTGAGTAAAATCTTCCGACTTTCGCTAGGTAGGATGCACTAATATAAGGATTGAGGAAGTCAAATTAATAATAAATAGTGAAGAAGAAATGGGGAATAAAGATTTAGGCTAAGAATAGAACACACCAATGAGCAACATCCAAATCAATAAGGAAACGATAATGTTGTAGAGTAAAAAAAAAGGAGAAGTGGTTGTGAACAAGGATGTAAAAACAAGGAGTGGGATTTAGAGGGGTGCGGGAATAGGGAGATAGTGGGCATAAGTTGAGGTTTTTGGGAATTGAGGAATGAAGAAGATTGGACACCAAAAAATACAGTCAAAAAGAAAATTGAAAATTGGGGGTTTTGGCATCAAAAGAGAAAGGTCAACAAGAAGAGAAACCGAAAGATGGGGAAGAAGAAGAGGGGAGGAGAGGATCAATAGAAGAGGTTACTTGTTTTCCTCTTTAGACCGGCCTCAAGAGAAGGGAGGAGGCTGACTGGCTAATTTGGGGTGTCACGAGAGTGAGAGGGGGTCGGGGTGGGTCAGTTGTTGGGATGGGTCGATGAGGATGTTTCCTTTAGTTTTTCTTCCTGCCAGTCCTATCCTCAGCCAACTACCAGGACACAACCCAAAACAGAAAGAAACTATCTGACTAGCTATCTAAGTATCTACCCACCTCGTGTATATGTAAGGTAAGCCCTGTCTATCCAAATTGAGAAGTCCTTTGATCCTCATGAGAAAGAAAAGAGGATCCCTAATAACAAAAGAGGTATTATGAACACTCCCCCAGTTACCAATGGCTCTAGCAGGCATATTGGTAATTAGAGGTATTAGTTGGCCAATGATGGAGCCCTAGTTTGAATGTCTCAAGGTTTAAGGGAGAGGGTGAAATTGGGGACACGAAGTTGTGTTAGGGAAGTGGGGATCAGGTGTTCCTTGATACTGTAAAGAGGTTTTGAGCCGAAAGAAGTGAGCATGCGGCTTATAATGAAATGATTGTGAAAAAAACATGAACATCATGATCATATGAATGGCTAAAAGCACAAAAAGTTGTGAAAAGTAGGCAAACGACGTATTAATCACTAAGAATTGTCGGGAGCCTAAAAAGTTGTGAAAATCGTCGATTTTTTGTAAAACTCGCCGACTTTTGTTGCAGTGAATTAGACTAAACTGCCTAGTCTAGACTAGTCTAAGTTTGGTTGGGCAATGTGGTCAACTTCAGTCTAAAATCCTTGAAACTGATCCCTAATGGTTTAGTTATTGTCCGAGTGAGCAGTTTAACACTAAATCCGAACTTGGCAGCCCATATAAACTATTACTTTTTGAGAGATTTTCTTTGAGAGCTACTTTTTGTTTGAGAGCTTACTTTCTAGATCAAACTTGGCTGTCCATATGTACTTGTATGGTATTAGATCCAACCAAACCAAACCGGACCACATTCTTGCAGTCAAGGTTTAGACCATGCCAGCGGTGAAGTTTGAACTGGAAATTTCTTTGATCACCTCGACTAGTCTAGCTTGCAGTTCAAACTAAACTTGACCAGACTATGCCTGTCCATAGACAGATGTCTAGGAAGATATGTAAAGACTACACAAGAAACTGACTATATAAAAAATAAGGTCGAAGTGAAGTTTTGAAGGCAAACCCATGAGATGATTGGGTTAGACAGTTCCACCGTGCCACTTTAACCAGAAAGTGCACTAGCTCAGGGTACTATTATTTTGGCAAAGTTCAAAAGGAAGTTAGGCTTAACTGAGGGGAACTGATACAACTCGATGAGAACATGACCCCAAACAATGCAGAACAGGAAAAAAGGATTCATGTTATCGAACCCACGGTTCAAATCAAGGCTTAGGTGATGATGAGGAGCTATTTGATGGGCTGAAACCAAAATAATTAGCATTTTCATGCAGCAATTTTCAACTTTGTAATATTAATTTCTCAAACTATAAATGAGTACTTGTGTCCCCAAAAAGATTTACTAGGTTTCTGCTAATATTTATATGTAAGGTCACCTAACTTCTGTGTAAGATACCTTATTATTAGGAAAATAAAAATGAAATGCTCTCTACACGACCGGTCAATGTGGTATTCTATCAAACAAGAGATTCAGGGTTTGAATACCTTGGTAGGTGCACCACCACACATCTGCCCTCGGGGTTCTATTACTTTTCAATCTGTTGTCTAATCTTGACATAGTAACACATTTTAATGCAGTTTTGGAGTGCCCTTAATTGCTGAATGGGCTCATTATATCATATATCATACTCTAAACAAATATCTATGAATCTCACTATGTTTTTCTTCTTCTTAATTTCCCATTTATTCAGTCATATGAGGTTAATTCCAGAGGTTCAGAGATTTTTACCAAATGTTGGATTCCAGAAACCTCATCTGTGAAAGCACTTGTCTGCTTCTGTCATGGTTATGGTGACACATGTACTTTCTTCTTTGAAGGTATCCTACTTACCCTCTCTTATTGTTCTCTTCTCCCTTATTGTTCTCTTCCTACACAATATAAACTTGCATCAATTGCTATTACAGGAATAGCAAGAAAATTAGCATCTTCTGGATTTGCCGTTTTTGCTATGGATTATCCTGGATTTGGTCTTTCTGATGGTCTACATGGATATATTCACAGTTTTGATGGACTTGTTGATGATGTTATTGAATGTTACTCCAAAATCAAAGGTTCATTCTTTTTCAAGGCCACCTTAAGATCGATGCTCTTTCACTTTTCATGTAACTTGATATTTATTTGCTTCTATGTCATAAATCATAGTTTCTGTTGTAATCTCAACCTTTTCTCTTTAGATATGTTTATAACTTTAAAGGCATGCTCTTATATACTAAGTAATTTCATATACATACATATTCATGGCACTACCCTATTATATATTTCTGACATAAAAAAGATTGGAGTCATACTAATGCTAATTGTGGTTTAAAATAAATTTTTAAACAGAAAGTTCTGAATATAGAGGCATCCCCAGTTTCCTGTTTGGACAGTCCATGGGTGGAGCAGTTGCTCTAAAAGTGCACTTCAAACAGCCCCATGATTGGGATGGTGCAATTCTTGTTGCACCTATGTGCAAGGTAATAGTAATGGCTTGCTTCTTTATGTATGCAGGCTTTTGGCTTAAGGTTCCCTGGAAGTACAGGCCATCTGCTGCAGCTGTTACATTGGTTTCTTTTTTCCTCTGTCAAAGCATATGGTGTAGGCCATATCCTTCACCTTGACACTTCTAACTAGTCACATCTACAAAACAAATTTAATAATCTTGAATACTGTATATGGAATCTGTTTTCCTAAAATTACCATTAATAGTATAAATATCAAACCAGTTTTTGCTAAATAGTTAAAATCATGCATGATGCCTCAGAATGCAAATGAAAACCTTAAATGAAATGAGGGAGTTGGAGGATAGTGTTGGGCCATCTGTACACGTGTCTATCTACCCTTCAATGTATTATATTATACTGATCCATTTTCTTTCTTAGATGGCAGATGATGTTGTTCCACCTTGGCCTCTGCAAAAAATTCTGATTGCAGTTTCCAAGGTCCTTCCAAGAGAAAAGCTAGTTCCTCAGAAGGATTTGGCTGAAATGGCCTTCAAAGAAGTAAAAAAGAGGGAACAGGTTTGTACAGCAAATTCTGATCAATAATGCACTTCTTGAATAAATTTGTAGGTTTAGTTGAAGGTACATCGCACAAATATAAGATTTTTTCCCCTGATGTAATATGTTCTAATAACCATTGTTTAGAACATTTGGCCACACTTATGATTTGGTTGGAATTGCCATATGGTTTGTATTTCTTGTAGGCTCACATGGTAGTTTCATTTTGCAAATTACAGACATTAATTTCATTATCGGTTCAGATCAGGCATTGTAAATTGCCAGCTTCATGCATGTAGTCTGGCAACTTCCTGCAGCCGTGTTATGGAAAAATTCGAACCTGAAAATTTATTTCTTCTTTACTAATTTGATCAGGATACTGATTCCTAGTGCAGGGCTTTCCTCTCCCTATTTATGTTTTCATTTGACTCTGCAGTGTTCTTTCAATGTCATCGCCTACAAGGATAAGCCACGTTTACGAACTGCAGTAGAATTACTAAGGACTACTCAAGAAATTGAAAGAAGACTGGAGGAAGTATGGGGTTCTTCCTTTCTCATTAGGATGCCTGTTTTTACTCCTTTTCCTCAGCACCAGATTAGTCTGACTTGTCTGAGAAAACCGTCCAATATATTCCCCATGCTTATTCAGCAATGATTTTGGCGCAGGTGTCTCTACCGTTGTTCATCTTACATGGAGAGGCAGATATAGTCACAGATCCATCTATCAGCAAGGTTTTGTTTGAGAAA
Source organism: Alisma plantago-aquatica (assembly GCA_963693085.1). Lineage (NCBI taxonomy): Eukaryota > Viridiplantae > Streptophyta > Magnoliopsida > Alismatales > Alismataceae > Alisma > Alisma plantago-aquatica. Next base: position 587,269,778 of record OY856414.1, read on the forward strand.
GCCAGTAGTTCTGACAAAAACATCCAACTCTACAAAGGCGCTTACCATTCTCTCCTTGAAGGTGAACCAGATGAGATGATTTTTCAAGTTCTTGGAGATATCATCTCCTGGCTTAACAGGCAATGTGAAAAAAGAAAAGCTGCAGCTTGACCATATGTTCTAGTCCTTAATACTTGTACCATCTTTTATCTATTTATTTGAGTATTTTTTTGGGGTCGATTTCATGGGTGGGTTTTGACTAGGCTCTTCTTGTATATGAGGGTGGGCAATTTCGATGCTAGGGTCTGATAGTACTTGACTTTTCTAGGAGGCAAATTATTGATGTAAAATGAAATAATTCTATATTTTATGATTTATATTGGAAAACATTTGGTCATCAAAAGCATTTGTTTATTAGAAACGTAACTACGAGTATCTTGTATATTTTGCAACTAAGCGCAATGCATGCCAAGATGAATTTTTCTGCGAACGTATTGGGTCAAGCAGAAGCTTGTACTTTTAGAACTAGGGCACGTTCTTCGAGGTGATAAATAATTAATATTTATATATCTTTTACAACGACTAAAAACGATGCTTCTTTGTGTTGTATCATGACAATGTGATAAGTGATTCAATTTACAGTTTGTCATATTTTGGAAGAACAATGCACGGAAAAGGAGAAAGAGAAGATCGAGAAATTCACATACAGGAGATATGAAATGGGTGCATATACGAGAGAAATGGGTGTATGAGAGCGTGCATAATTGTATACTACAGAGAAGAGGTGACTCATGTTTTTGCCTTATCATGGACCTTCCATCCTCACAGAAATAATGCACTTGATATAACATTATCCGCGAAAAGTACCACCGTTCTCCGGAGCACTTCACTTTTATAACAATAGTATTTCTTTTGTATTAAAGTAGCGGTATGCGAATGCCAACTGTCTATGTGAAACAATACACAACCATCACCCACCAAGTGAAATACTATCGTGTATGTGGAGGTTATACGATCTACGAAAAACACAATAAAAATGGGTAAAAACGCATGCCTTCAACTAATCACTATTGAGTAATTCAAGAACAAAATAAACTTCTAAGATTAGTACCATATAAGTGAAAAACAGTGATGTTATGCTAATAAGAAAAATATTCGGGGCAAACACCAATGGCGCTAGTTTCTGTACAAAAACAGTATTATCAAATAAAGTGGATGATGTCAACCCAAAATTGCAGAAAATGTATCTTTCATATAGAAAATGTGATGGAGAACAAATTTGTAATATTCGATTCATGAAATCAACACTCTACATACATTTAAGGATGGTTCATGAGGAAATAGTTCAAGACCTAATGATCGACAATTTGTGACTAATCTCTAAGCTAACGACTTAATTATATAACAAAAACAAAGTAAAACAAATAAATTTTGGAACTTATAAAAAAGTCCCTAAAGAATAATTAAGCTCCATGGAATAGCTAAACTGAATGAAATAAAAAAATGCCCTTAACCGGACTAATCACTTACTCATCAATTGACTTAGTGCTTGTGGTGTAGCCAAGACGGATGATATACAGAATATTTTAGGGTGTCCTGCATTAGTTTTCCTAACTAAGAAAGTAGAGTTTCTAGCTATTTTACGGTGACTCATGAATGACAATCTAGGTAGCTACAAGGACACATACTATATGGAGCGATACAATGTGTTGATTGAAAAGCAATGCCACTAGAAATGGCTGCATGGGATCTAAAATGAATAAGTGTTGGTGAAGCCTTCATTCTTTCTACGCTATGTGAGTGTGGGTGCACTACCACGGTCGGTCTAGGATGATGTGCACTAAGATGGATGGAGTATATCACAAACATTGTGTCAATGTAGACAATGTGATATGAGGACATGATGCAACATCTTGCATCATCATACATTGTTGGTGTTTCGATCCAACACAAGTTACATGGAGATGGTTGGGGTTCTAGAGAAAACCCATGACTAGGGAGAATGAATGCAAAGATGACTGCCAGTGCCACAGTTGACGATGATCAAATTAGTCTCATATTCTCAATCACTGAGCAAACATGCCGGTGCACATCGCATCATGTTAGTACTCTATTTTCACAGTATTGGTAACCTCAAGGCTAGTATAACCACAATATCTTATTATAGATTGATTGTGTGATCTGTAGGTTATTTTCTTAGAATATGAGAAATATATTAATTAAGCGGTTTATCGATTGAATACACATATTCATGTTTGAATGTTCGATTTTAATGATTATGTATTGTTGGAACGATACAACTGATATACATAAATTATATTGATTTAAATTGCAAGTTTGAATGTCTCTTTACATTGAAGACATTCAAAATGGAAACCTAGTTTGGGCATCAATATGGAATATTAATATGGTTACTGATAAATAAGAATGTCAAAAATGTTTTTCGTAAATAATTTCATATAAAATAGCATTTGTTCGAGTTGGAATGGATTATAGTTCTCAAAACAACACTTAGCCAAGTTATGCTCTAATAGGGAAGAAAATGTAATCAACTTCTTAAGAGGTCACACAAACCTATAGAGCTAGTGGGCCTTGGGATTATTGAGATCCGAGTGGGTCCATGAAAATTAACCTGAGATAGTTGGTGACTCGAGCATGCCACTATCATAAAATTAGCCAACCTATAGATAGTATGGACCAAATTTTAGGGCTAATCATTGGCAGTTAGTCATGGTTGTTGGTGACTATTTGTCGAAAGGTCATAAAAACCAACATATTGAACAACTAATTGAAAATTCGAGTGACCTTTTGGGTTTGACAATCACTTTATGTAAGGGGTAAAATTTGTATTATCATTTATATCATAATGAATTTTGATATGAGAATTGGCCTGAGATTGTTGGTGACTTGGGACCTATTTGGTTTCCGTTATTACTTTTATTGTGAACTTGTGTATCACACACATAGTTTAAGTGTATTAGATGTTTCCATATTGTTCTATCGATTAATGAGTGTCTCCCCTATGGAATCCTTACAAGACATATGGGGTTGCCGAACACCTCCTCCATGTGTATCCTAGTTCCTTACTCAAATATGTAAACACTAATCTATACCTTATACATTTTATATTTAAATACTTTTAGTGGGTTTCCTCTTTTTCTTATAAGTGCAATGACGACTCCATTTTTAAACCCACTCTCCACACTTTATGCACGCATTAGGATGACTATCCGTTTGTCTTTCAGAATCTAATAGAAGAGGTGGTTTTCATAAATCATCCAATATGTGGTCTTGTAAGGATCCCATTTCCTTAAAATTAACTTTCATGAGTTTGGGTTTACTATAACAATTACATTGTAGTCTACCTTCCTCTATTTTCAAGTTAACTCCTTATTTTTGACCCTTAAGGCACATCATTACATTGAAAGTGGATCTAATGATATATTGATTTGATAAGAAATGAGTAGCATTGCTACCCAAATTGCAAGTTTAGTCATTTCTTTATAAAAACCCATCACAAAAAAATAACTTGTTGTATAATTTGTCTGTGACATATTCTTGATTGAATAAAAACATGGACAAGTTTTTCTCATGATTTTAATCCAATTTTCAAGATCTCATAAGAGACGAAAAAACTAATGAGATCAATAGCTCTATATCAGCTGACATGGGCATGACCATGCATTTTTTAGTCTCAATCATCAACATGCCTAGTACATCACTTCTAATAAAAATGTGGGGCACATTCTATATACATTACTAACAATGTGCACCATAATTTTCAAGACATCCAACCACCAACTTTATAGTACATGATCGAGACACCACATTTGTCATATTCAAATAGAGTTTTACAAAAAGGCACTTAAACAAATAGGTATTTCCTCTTATAGAAAGTTCTTCCATCACGACTAAGGTGTCCAAAAACATAGCCATTCAAAGCATGGACCACTGTAATAAAATAGGGAAAGTATTTGCTTAGTCATGTTCGGGGTTTGATCAAAATGTAGGGGTGAAATGAGCTTAATCAATAGGGAACTCATCAACCGGAGATATAAATATGAGTTCCACTGTCAAGAATCTTGGTAATTATCTCAAACATAGGATGTACATGATCTAAATTAGGTAAAATCAAGTTTGCATGATATGAAAGATTACACATGAGAACATAGTATCAAGTGTAATTTCATTAATCATAATTGATTTTCAAATTAAGATCATATCATGGAATCCTTGCATCCTAGTCAACTTTTACAAAATTCATCCAACTTCTATTTCCCCCCATACACATGCAACCCAAAATTGAGAGATAATGTGATCAATTGTAAAGAGAGAGAAAATCACATGAGGAGATGGAAAATAACTATTCATTATCTAATAGGAGTCTTGGGTTAATTCTTAAAGAAGACATGAGATGCTACCAGACTCTCTAGGGTTTCAAGGGAAAGGTCCTTAATCCAGTCTTGGTTCCACTTTATCTAGGTAGGTGTACATATGAGACTTCAACTCGTAGGCAACAAAAGGGGAAATGCATATCAAAAGGAAACTATCTATTACATGAGATAAATATGTACACCCTGATTTTAACATAAATCCCATCGAATTACACTCGTGTCACATTTTAAGAGTTCAAAAACATAGATCATAGTATAAAGGAAACATGATCATGGTGGGATTGTCAAAGAGTGCTTGTTACACCTACAATTAGAAAGTCGAATACAATCAATGCAAACATAATAGTATGCTATTGAAAAGTATGAAAACTTTCAAGTTTAAGAAACATATTAGCTTGGTTAAACTTATATAAAGGCACAAGATAAAATAAGCAAGAAACAACCTCAATGAATTTCTTATTAATACAAAGTGTATTTTAAGTGCATTTCCATTATAGACCATACAACATCATCATAAGATTTTTGACCAACTTCTCAAAGGAAGGGTCCATGAGGGACTGCAAGGCCAAAAGCCAGGAGTTAACCTTGTTTCAACATGCTGAGTCTCAAAGTACAAATGCCAATGGATAATCCTCTTTCATAGGTTGTACCCTTGCTTCAACAAATAAGTAGGTGTAAATGAGCCTCATGCCCTTATCTCAAGAATGAAGGTATGTACAACAAGGGTTGTATAATATGCATATATGATTATATTTTCATGTTTGTCAATAAATATAATAAAAAAAGTATTAGTTGTAGGCAACAAGTAGCTCAAACAAGTCTATATATAGCCAAACATATAGCCAAACATGGGAGACATACATATATATACAACCATCAGTATCATAATCCAATTCAATAAGAGGTAAAGCATACCTTGAAACAAGTTAAATATATTAATGAACTTGACTAGATCAGGTAAAAACAATTCACATAGTGACCATGACATTAAGCAAGTATGATTTAAAACTAGTAAGTTTTATTCATGTGATCATTTTCATCAAGGTTGGATGTTTCACATAATCTAACTGTCATTCTCAGAACATTGGTTTCTGTTGGATCTAGGATGATGGGCTCTAGAGGGGGGGGGTTGAATAGAGATAAAACTCTTAAACCAAATTCATTAGAACTTTAAATAACTTCAAGAGATAAGCTTGCAAATATGGAATTTGAGTGCAACTAAACATACATAGCAAGGATGAGAGAGATTGAATAAGAACAAGAACACAACCTATGTATAGTGATTCCAAACTCCAAACTAGGAGAGTGTACATCTACTACCTAGAGAGGTCAACCTCTAGGAATTTGTAACCATTGCACCTTCCATATATTCCATTATAAGATATACAATAAGACCTTCCTTTTTCAGGACAAGGATACCCAACCTTCCCTTTGAGGACAAGGGAGCCAATAACCTTAAAAAGGACTTACCTATCTAAGACCAAGGAGTCTTCAACCTCACCAAGGACTTACCCACTTTTGCAACGAGTCTTGAAGTCTTCCACCTTGAAGAAATTACCCACTCTTCTTGGATCTTCTACTTTTGACTTCACCTTTGCCAAGGAGAAGCTTTCACCAAGGGACTCCTTCCCTTCTTCTTATTCTTCACCTCTCTTAGACAAGAGAGAGAACCTTTATCTTCATGGTAGAAAGAGATATTTAGAGGTGGAGCAAGTGATAGCCTCACAAGATATACATGTAGGACTAGCTCTCTTACAAATCTCCTACTCACTCTAATAGATTTAGCAATTGATTAAGCTTAAGAGTGGAAGGAGGCTCTTGGAGGCACTCAACTATAATATAGGGACCTTCATAGTGCTTGGCTAACCATGAGATAAAGCCCAAGGGGGTCCTATTTACAGTTGGTGATGCCTCCTAGCCAGTAGAAGCACTTAATGATGAATTCTAGTCATTTGGGGTGTTGCAATGAATCTATTTTTGAGTTTTGCAACACTCCAACAACTACAAACACTTTTTCTACACATCTCATACAATGCGATCGATCGAGTTTACTTTTTGGAAACTCGGACGATGACACTATGCGATACTTCAATGACTAGAAACACTTTTTCCGCACATTCCACACAGTGCGGTCGATCCAATTTACTTTTGGGAAACTCGGCCGATGACACTATGCGACAAGTCAATTTTGAGTTGTCGGTCGAGTTTATCTTAGATGAAACTTGTCTGATGGCTTAAGATTGATTTTCCTGTGCAGGGGTGTCAGTCGAGTTTGTCCTGGGGAACTCGGTCGATCCTAGTAGTTCTCAAAATCCATCAAGGGCATCAGTCAAATTTATCCTTGATGAAACTCAGCCGACAACAGTCCCTGTGATGAATTTTGAAAATTGCCATAAAAGTGCTTAAATATTCGATTTAATTTCTCTTGATTTTTTCTTAGCTTAATTACAAGTCATACAATCATTACAAGTAATTTTCAACATGATTCTTATAAGGAATCTGACTTGAGTTTTGGGTTAACCCTATTTGTTTTGATTAAGTAAGTTGATTAAAACTTTAATCTAATCCCTTGAGGTGTTTTGTAATTACGTGACACACTTGTGTTCCAAGTTTGGTCCTATTTGGATAATGTTTGAGCTATGTTTGCTTGTTTTGGACCTGAGTGAATTTACCAAATATGAGGGGTTATCTTGCAATATGTCACATGATGAGAGTGCCCTTAGTTCTTTAGCAACATAAGATAGAGAATGATTCTATGGGTCACCTTGTAGAGAGCTCAAGTATCAAGATTGAGCTTATGTGAATGATGCTTGTGTTTTATATGCTAGTTTTGGTGTAATTGCAATTTACCTAAAGTGAAGGGTTAACATGCAATTTACCATATCTAGAATGTTCCTTCCCTCTCTTGGAATCATCTATAGGAGAGATAGATATGGGCACCTTTTTTGGGTCTTGGTTGTATGGTGACATCATTGGTGATGTTTAGAACACATGAGTGAGATGTGTTTTGCTCTTAGAGGTGTTATCTTGGGTTAGAGAGCCTTGAAAAGGCTGTGTATCGGTTTGAGAAGTTGTGTGGGGATGCATCTCAGGCTGGTGAGTATTTAGGAGGATATGCATCTTAGTTTGGAGGAGTGGGAAGGGTGCATATCGGTTTGTGAGTATGTAGGGTTCTACCCTATCAGTTTGTGAGTGTGTAGGGTTATGCTCTATTAATTTGTGGGTGTGTAGGGTTATGCCCTATTGGCTTGTGAAGTGTGTAGGGTTTTGGCATATCAGGAGTGACCTTGGTAGGAGACCAAGAGGGTGAGATCTAGCCTAGGTATTATCACCATGTCTTGCATGTTGTTTCCTATGGCCCTTTTTCATGGACAAGTGTCACCTAAGCTCTTAAGGTGATGTCAACGCTCCTTTGAGCTCCCTTTCTTCCCTCAAGTATATAACCCCCTCCTTCTTCATACAAGAGAACCATTTCATCCATTATTGTTATCCTCCTCTTAGTGGATGAGATTGGGAGGTTAAGGAGCTAGAGGAAGCCCCCATGGAGCTTGGGAGGTCGAGTTCCTTTCTCATGGTGATTCCTTGTTCAACTTCCATCTTAGTGAGCTATGTTTATTTGATGGCTATTTCTTTGAGAAATCTTCTTCATCTTCTTCTTCCTCTCTCGGCCATGGATCATATCTTGGATGAAGGTTGATTAGGATGTTGTTATATCTCTTTCCTTTCTTCTTGAGCTATCATAACCATGACATCTTATTCTTTCTTGAATTGATGTTGAGATCGAGTTGGGACTCTTGATGGGATATCTTCCACGTTGAGAATGTGTGCTTTGGATCTTTGATCATGAATCTTGAACCCTTGATGGAGATCTTCTTGAGACGGGTTATATAACTCTTAGCATTCTTTGTTATTTTCACTCTTTCATGTGCTTATGTTGTTCTCCATCTCTAGATTGTTTATCTCATATATGGTAATATATGGTAATGGATTTGAGGACCATTTTGATGAGGTAATATTGTTTGGATTGCTATCCATACCTTGCACCTTCTTGCCATGACAAAAGATGGACTTGTGGCTGATCTTCCTAATGTTGAAGATGACAAGTTGACACACACATGCACTATGTTGTGGGTGGTCTTCATGACTTGTAGTGCATAACTGACACATCACGTGACAAGTCATCATGACTTGGGAGTGCTAAACCGATAGGCCTTGAGGAGCTAACCTATCATGCCCTAGAGGTGCTTAAACCAATATGTTGGCTAAACTGATATACTTTGAGGATGTTAGCCATCATGACCATGAGGGTACCTTGTGGGATGGTATGCTTTGAGTGCCAAACCATGATGACCTTGGTTGAGAGGCCAAAACACCTTCATGTAGGGTTGCCTGATACACCTTGAGGGAGTGAACCATGATACCTTGCTGAAATCCTAACCCTAATAGCCCGTCACACTTTCAAGAAGGGCTAAATCGATACACACCATGATTGCTAAACTGATATACCTCTTGTGTGGTTAATCTGACATCTCAAGTGTAGCTAAACCGTCACACCTTATGTGTAGTTAACCCGACATGCTTGGACTAATAATAAACTAATACACCACTAAATAGTCTAAACTGATACTCTTGGATGAACTCACGCGACACACCTAGATGTGTTAACCCGAAACACCATGATGTATTCAAGATGACACATGTGGATGAGGTGAAACCAATATCACATGATGAGGGTCGAAGGATATGCTCGGATACCCAATGATGTACACATATGAGCAATGCATAATATAGAAGAGTGTTGTTTTGGATAATGTATGATCAGTCTTAATTGTTTCTCCTAAACCTAGTGCACCATAGTATGATGTAACTATGAGTGGTCCATCCTTAACTAAAGAGTTTAGCCCTAAAATCTCCAATAATGTGGGAAGTAATGGATGTAGGGTTCAATGGTTGTATATCCATATAATAACTTTAATCATGGAAGAATATGACATATGTGCTCATTTTAATGAAAGATTATAATCCATGACAAGTGTGTACTATGTTTCCTTTTCATATAATCTTAACTTGTGAAGTGGGGTTAATGACACAATTATGTGGATATATATGATGGTGATGATAAGCCTTGTTGGATTAAAAGGTGACAACATTTGTGTAGAAATCATATAAACAAGTCTAATAAATTTGAAGCGAAACCCTCTAGTTATGTAATCTAAGGTTTGACTCCCCTTAATATGATATATGGTTAATGGTTTGTAAGAAGTAATAATGTATGGGTCACAAAATGATGAAACATTATGAATGGTGCATGGTCAACATGTTTACATAATATAGAGTTGTAATACATATGTACATGTATGCTATGGTTATACCTAATGCTGATGATACAATTATCTATTCATATCTAACTATTGTTCAAATCTAAATCAGTTTCAAGGAAGTGGAAATTAGTGTGATTAGGGTTTGGTGATGTAACCATGAGGTAAAACCCTAATTGGCTACACGTGAAGAGCATTGAACCTAATTCTAAGGGTAGGTCATATTACTGGGTGTGTGTGAAAAGAAAGTATGATATTGTACTCTCTCTATCTCTCTCTTAAAATTACATGAATTTAACCTAATGGGTTAATTGGGTGTTATAACTTGTGAGTAATATGAAGATGGTTAACTAATATTAATATTTGGCTATGAACCTTGATAAGGGAATACAAGAAGTATGAATATGTGAATGTGCATACTTGGTTAAATTGTCTAATCCTTAGCCTCATATACTCCAACTTCTAAGAGGTAGTGAAAGTTAGAGATTTGAGATAGAATGATGCTTGGGAACCTTATGTGAAATCAACATGAAGCCTAATCCTAAATTATAGAACTTATGATGCATTACTTGCCTTATTTAAAGGTGTATGATGTGTTGAAACATATTCTCTCTTTGATTATATGGTTTAACTTTGTTACAAAGATGAATGTATCGGCTAAGGGTTTCTATGAGATGTATATGTGATATGGCACAAATGAATGGTATAAGTAATGCTTATATGTCCAATGAATCATGATGAGGTAACCATGAATCATAAGTGTGATGTAATGGGTCTTAGGACCTGGTAAAGGCCTAGTTCCTGGTTGAGGTGATATCCTCTGGTACTAGAATAAGGGATTGCTATCCCATGATGATGTGACATTGGTGATAGCCTTGAGAGGCTGTGTAACAATGGTGATGGTATTGTGAATGGAAATGATACACGCATTATGTGGTGATAACGTGACAAGATCACACCTTATATGTTTACACATGTGAAAAATGTGTTATGCCCTTATTTTCTAGAATTTGCTATGGTTTTATACGTTGTAACCAGTTCTCGTAGTGTTGTTACCTATACCAAGGTGGGCTAGATGTTATATGGGTGGCCATGCATGAGCCAACCCCATTGATGTGATTGTATGTCATTTATGCAGTTGACTGACATGTCTCTACAATGTTACTCTCATGCTGACCGGGAGGTGTGGGAAGGTCGTGGATTCTGGCCCTTCCATTGACCTTGTATGGCACCTATTTCAACTTAGCAGTGGTCGGTTGGATTTGGGTGATATGACTCAAATCCTCATGGCATAATAAATATGTAATCAGCCGTGTAGCACACATGTTTAGGATCAAATATGAGAACATTGGATGAGGCCTTACTTTGATTTTATATTGCTTAGTCTATAACAATTATACATGTTCTTCATATTCCTTTTCAAGCACAAAAATAATCCACTATGTAGTATAGATGCCAAAACTGTTTAAACAAGTGATAGTTGCCTTACTTAAGAGAATTTGCTGAATCTGCTCATATTATAATAATATTCCTTTCTGCTTAGTTATTTGTGATAATAGTAAAGCTGGTAGAGAGTTATATCTCTCGCTGGGACTTTGTCTCACCCTGTTGGTTAAAAATCTTTTAGGTGGACGTGCATGCCAAGATAAAGATCAGATAGCTAAGGATATCTCTCTCTCTCTCTCTCTCTCTCTCTCTCTCTCTCTCTCTATATATATATATATATATATATATATATATATATATATATATATATATATATATATATATATATATATATATATATGAAGAGGAACTAAACATGGCGGGTCATGGTATATGTATAGTGTCTAGTAATAGAGTCCTACGTGTCATACCTGTACACTCAGGTCCTTTGGGGTGTTCTCGATGTGTTTTGATGACATGAAGATCTATATGTGGTTTTTGTCTTGTGTGCCTTTGGTGGTATGTACACATGGAACTGATATCTTATGTAACATGTTGATTGGAAAATAGTGTTGTAACACCTTGAATATATGTTATAAAATGCAAGTGTTGACTCTTGTGGAATAAATCCCAACTCATCGTGCTTGTTGCAAATCAGTTTTAATTTCCTGTGATTTTCAGTAATCTATTATTAATGGTGGTTCGTGGTTTAAGTTTTGAGTAATCTCACTTTGTGTTGCAAAGGGTGTCACAATTTTAATGGATTTGAGGCCTTATCCAAAAAAGTGCACTTGCATTGATTTTGACTTATCTTTCTCCAAGTTAGGATGCACAAGTTAGGACATTTGGAGTGTGTCTATGCCTAATCTAAAACCACTCAAGTATAATCATTAGACACAAATAAGTGGAATGATTAGTCATCATCAAAACAAGGGTTTAGTCAATTAGACTTTGAGAGTCAACTAGACTTGGAGTCAACATTCTCCCCCTTTTTGAAGATGACAAACCATTCCATCAATGTATTGGAAGCATTTAAGTAAAATCAAACCTTTGGAGAAACCTAGGGGTTTCCATGGAATTGAGTTCATACCCCCCTCTCAATTATTGTTGATTCTCCTGCATGGTTAGCCTTTGTAACATTTATAAAACTATGTCTTCTACTCATATATGTTCTACATATATGTGTTCTCCCCCTTTTTCATTTCAAAAAGTGAGGGGGTTGAAGAGCTAAAACAAAACTTGTTAGAAAAAAAGGAGTGCAGAAGAGAAAAAAACTAAGGGCTTGTCCCAACAATGTATATAAAGCAAATCAAAACATGCATTTGAACAACCCTAGATGTAGTTCTAGCAATAATTAAGGAAATTATAGCATAATGTGTAACAGAAAACTAATACAACACAATTTTGACCCTCCAGATGACCAAATCTGCCCAAACAACGTGAGCGCTCATGACTAAAGTCACGAGTCTTGCTCAGAAGGCCGATTCTGCATAAAACACTAGCCTTGCACCAAAATTTGACACTGGAGCAGACAATTCAAAAACTGCATAAATTCTTCAGATGCTCTAATTTCTGCATGTAATGTAGCTCTATTTATTTAATATCACAACGCTATGCAAGCAGCTCGAGATAGTAGATATGCAAGTCAAGGAACAAGCTTGAATATATGTGGAGATATATTCAAACAAATAGATCAGCAATTTCAGAAGCAAGAAAGTATATTACTCACTAGCAAATATGCATCATTACCAAAAGATGATTACCACTAAGAACATCAGGTTTCATAAAAAGATATACTACTAGATAGATGTATTGAGTTAGATCACAATGGAAGCAATTTGGATTACAACCAATATATCCAAAGAGATCATCATCAAAACATGCATATCAGCTCAAGATAAGTAATTGCAAGATATAAAGAAATCAATTTATACCAATTAGAAAGCTAGAGTTTTATTGTAAGATAGGTAATTTAAAGCATGGCAGAATGCATATATAAAAAAATACCAAGGGAGTGCCAAATAATAAGACCATTTGTTGAGAATGTCTAGTTAAGAGGGAAATTATCATCTAAAAAGCCATTTGTATATTCTCTACACAATGCTCAAGAGATAAGATTGCAAATATGAAATTTGAGTGCAACAAGACATACATTAGCAATGATGAGAGAGATTGAATAAGAACAAGAACACAAGATATGTATAGTGGTTCCAAAATCCAAACTAGGAGAGTGTACTTCCACTACCTAGAGAGGTCAACCTCTAGGATTGTGCAACCATTGCACCTTCCTTATATTCCATTGTAAGAGATACCAGAAGACCTTCTTTTTCTGGGACAAGGGTACCCGACCTTCCCTTTGAGGCCAAGGGAGCCAATAAACTTATAAAGGACTTACCTATCCAAGACCAAGAGTCTTCAACCTCACCAAGGACTTACCCACTTATGCAACAAGTCTTCCGCCTTCACCAAGGACTTATCCACTCTTGTAACAAGTCTTCCTCTTTGAAGAAATTACCCACTCTTCTTGGATCTTCCACCTTTGACTTCACCTTTGCCAAGGAGAAGCTTTCACCAAGGGAATCCATCCCTTCTTCCTCACCTTTCTTATCCAAGAGAGGGAACCTTCATCTTCATGGTAAAAAGAGAGATTTTCAGGTGGAGTAAGTGAGAGACTCACAAGATATACATGTAGGACTAACTCTCTTACAAATCTCCTACTCACTCTAATGGATGTAGCAAGTGATTAAGCTTAAGAGTGGAAGGAGGCTCTTGGAGACACTCAACTATAATATAGGGACCTTCATAGTGCTTGTCTAACCATGGGTGATGACACCAATTTTTGTGATATTTTTAACCCTTATTTTGTTATCAAAACTGCCCTTTTAAACTGTTTTCCTCTCTTTTTATATGTACTTTTGCAATAACCGGCCACACTACACTCTTAACTCAATATTTCCATCTTTTGTAGAGTTTTCCTCCATTTTGGACTCATTTATCATATATAAGGCCGTCCCGACCCACAAATAAGTTCCACCTGCATCGACCTTCTAGATGGCCGATACGCTCACTGTCCGACAGGGTAGCGCAACACACCGACGCGTGACATGAGGATGCTGCGCAGAAAGGAACTAGCGGGCGACATGTCTTTTACCCGATAGGGAGCCGAGCTTGCCACGACAACTCAAATGTGTCGCGCGATACCGGCCACCCACCGGCAGGCGCCGCTTGTGACGTGACCGACAACCGACATCCTCGTGTCGGGCGATACCGATATCGGCCGTCCACAAACTCTGCGATGATAAGGAGGATACGTGGCACCCTGAGCACCATGACTTCCCCCAACCGCTGCCTATAAATAGCAGCTACAGGAAGCCGAAAAGACAGGTCGGAACCCTGCACAAGTCACCTCAAGAAAGCTGTGAAGAGCTAGTGTATCGCACCTCAGTGTTCGTGTCGGGCGATTCTAGGTGAGCATTTCCCCATCCCGAGAGGGAGGGAATGATTCACTTAGGGTCACTCCGGGCAACACTGCAGGTCGATATCAGCCGACAAGGATCCCCGACATAAGTGACCGATACTAGGAGCATCGCTCTAGCCTGGCACGATACTGAACCTTGATACACATCGCGCGTCACGACGTGTTATCCGAGAGGGTGTCGCCCGACATGATCGTATCGGGCAAGGGTCCTCACACGATGCAATCCACCCGTCACGGCGTGCCGCCTGAGAGGGTGTGCTACCCGACACGGTTGTATCGGGCTAAGTCCCTGTCTGGTATCGGGCTGGAGGGTCAACTGTAGCATGTCGTCCTTCTATATCAAGAAGGCGACATCTATCTTTACTATTTCAGTCATTTATTTCTTTTACTTATGCAATGTAATCAGAACCTTATTTGTTTATGGAAATAGAAGAGCTTAATTACCTGTTGCTTTATGTTTGGTACCTTTGTTAGATGATTGCTATGTTTAACATCTGAACTCTAGCTTGCATGCTTGGATCACGTTTCGATTAGCTACCGAATCGTGTTTTTCCCGTTGCAACAACCTCGAGAGAGGTGTTGTGGCTCTAGTGTTTGGTCCGATTCTGGAGTACGAGAGTTCCCGGAATCGGAGTTGCTTTAGTAACCTTTCCACTCTAATTTAAGTCCAACAACCTCGAGAGGGGTGTTGATGCTTGATTAGAGGTGCCCGCTCTGAGAGGAGGGGTACGAGACGTTTCTGTTGCCGCTTGTTTTACCGAAGTTTTCTCCTTAGTACCTTGCTTTAGCTCTAGTTTTATCTCTCTGTTTCTGTTGAAAACCCCTAAAAACTGATTAATGACTACAACCTAAGTTTTCCTTGTAACTCCAGTTGGAGATAGGGTTTTCTTTTGTTTTATCGATCTTATCCAGTTATTCCCTTTGGGGAATTTTTACTATCTCTTTTACCTCTTTGCTGGAGTGTAGCGTGTCGATTCTGCATTCTGAACACTACCACCCTTGTCCCTGTGTTCGACCCCGTATATCTACTTCTACCCCGTAAACAAAGTTGCAGGGGCCTAGAAGGTTTCGGGTTATAAATGTAAAAGTCAGACTACTTCAAATCCGCCTCCATTTCTGGACGCGTGATTTAGGCCGGTCAAATTTTTGGCGCCGTTGCCGGGGACAAGGCAAAATGACACCGTTGACGAATCCGAATCGACTAACTACACTCCCGTGCCTCAAGCTTAGAAATGAGCTTGACATCACTCTTTTATTTCTTTCACTATTATTGTCGTTATTCTTAGCCTGAAATAAATAATTCGATTCCCTAAACTTGATTTTTCGTGCCATTTCAGGAACTTTGAAGAACGGTGACATGTTCCACCGAGCTCCGACACCATGTCTCGCTATGAGCCATCTCTTTCTGAGGGTGAACGTTAAGGCCCAGATGAGAGTTCGCACCAACCTAACTTGGTTGGTCAGTTTTTCACTTTTATAAAAAGACAAGACACTATCATCAACCAGCTGGTGCAGGGAACGCTTCCCAACCCTGGAGCTCTGAATTCCATGCAACACCAGATGGCAAGTTTGCAGATGCGCCAGCGCGAGGTCGATGGACGGTTGGCCCAAATGGCCGCTCTGATAAAGGACCCTACAGGAAAGACGCTCTCCTACCCTGAAACTGCCAGAATGGCAGTACTAAGATCTGGGAAGACGGTGGAGCGCACTGATGAAACTAGACCAGAGCCTGAGCCAAGGCATGAGGATGCAATTCCAGCAGAGGATGAAGGTAGACAAGTAGAATCTTGAGAGCCTACACAGAAGTCTTCCGATGAGCTACCTGGTGGGAGGAATCCTTATGCTCCCAAGCTACCGTTTCCGTATAAACTGATAAAGGCAAATCTGAAAAAGCATCACGAAAGGTTCATGGAATCGATCAGGAAACTACATCTTGAAGTTCCCTTTCTTGAAGCCTTGGAAGAGATACCGGCCTACACCAAGTTCCTCAAGGAACTCATCACGAAGAAAAGAGGAGGAAGGGTTGAGACCGTGCACCTAGCATCTGCTTCCTCAGCTTTCGTGAAGCCTGACCTGCCAAACAAAACAAGAGACCCTAGAGCTTTTACGATCCCGTTTGCCATCAGGGATAGTGTCGAGCGAAAAGGTCTTGCTGAATTAGGGGCAAGCATCAGCCTCATGCCCCTGAGCTTCACACAAAGGTTGGGTTTAACCGACATGGTTTGAACTAATATGAGGATTGAACTAGTGGACCATACCTTTAAAAGACCAGTCGGCGTTGTTGAAGATGTGCCGATCAGGGTCGGTAATTTCTTCATTCCTTGCGACATAGTCGTCATTGACATAGTGGAAGACCCCCGCTGCCCGATCATCTTTGGACGTCCTTTCCTGGCAACAGGAAGGGTGTTGATCGATGTCTCTGAGGGGATTATCACGTTGAGGGTCGGAAACGAACACCTGGACTTCAAGCTGAAGGAGGCCATGAAAGGTCCTTCCCTGTTAGAATCTGCATGCTTTGTGGACAGCTACGATAAATTCTGTGAGGAGATAGAAGAAGACATCTAGATAGTGGACCCCCTAGCGAGGGCTATAAGCTGCCAGGATTACGCCTTTCAAAATCTAGAAGTTGCAAAGTATCTCAACCTTTTTGACCTATCTGACGAAGATCTGCACGAAAAAGATGAGGTGGTAGGGTATGTGAAGTATGCCTCCCTTGAGGGGGAGTGACAAGAAAAGGCGTCCATAGAAAGGCCTGAGTTGAAACCATTGCCTGAAGGGATGAAATATGAATTCTTAGATCACGAAGAAAGAAACCCTATCATCGTCAATGCTGATCTTTTAAGAAACCAGCTGGACAGACTTCTTGAGGAGTTGAGACTCCACCAGTGGGCTATAGGATATTCAGTTGAAGACATCAAAGGCCTTAGCCCAGCCTTATGCATGCATCACATCAATCTGGAAGACTCTGCCAGGCCTCTGGCTCAACCCCAGAGGAAGCTGAACCAGATGCTCAAGGAAGTCGTCAAGAAAGAGGTAATCAAGCTAAGGGATGCGGGGATCATTTACCCAATCAGTGATAGTAACTGGGTGAGTCCGATCCACGTAGTACCCAAAAAGGGCGGGATGATAGTGGTAAAAGGAGAAAAGGGCGACGAGGTGGCGGTTAGGACCGTCACTGGATGGAGAATGTGCATCGATTACAGGAAGCTAAATCAGGCTACAAAAAAGGATCATTTTCCGCTACATTTTATTGACCAAGTTCTTGAAAGATTAGCGCACCATGACTTTTTCTGTTTCCTTGATGGCTTTTTAGGATTTTATCAGGTACCCATCCTGCCCGACGACCAAGAGAAGACAACATTCACCTGCCTCTACGACACTTATGCTTTCAGAAGGATGCCCTTCGAACTCTGCAATGCTCCCGCCACATTCTAAAGATGCATGATATCAATGTTTTCAGATTTTCTAGAAGATATCGTAGAAGTTTTCATGGATGATTTTTCAGTCTATGGAAAGGACTTCGATACCTGCCTGAAGAATATGTCCTTGGTTCTGCAAAGATGCGAGGAGAACAGCCTGGTTTTAAACTAGGAAAAGTGCCATTTTATGGTACAAGAGGGCATCGTTATGGGGCATAAGATCTCAAGGCGTGGCATCAAGGTGGACACAAGCAAAGTTGAAGCAATATCTAAGCTTCCTCCACCGAAGTCCGTGATAGGAGTGAGGAGCTTCCTCGGGAACGCCGGCTACTACCGAAGATTCATAAAGGACTTCTTGAAGATTTCAAAACCATTGTTCAATCTTCTGGTAAAAGATGCTGAATTTGTTTTCTCTGATGACTGTCTCAATGCTTTTCAGGCTTTGAAGAACGCTTTAGTATCACCACCCATCCTCCAAGAGACAGATTGGGATTTACCGTTTGAGCTGATGTGCGATGCTAGCGACTATGCAGTAGGAGCCGTCCTGGGGCAGAAGAAAGATAAAAAGCACCATGTGATCTTCTACGCTAGTCACACGTTGGACAAAGCTCAGGTAAATTATACAACCACAGAAAAAGAGATGCTCGCGATCGTCTTCGCATTTGATAAGTTCAGGTCGTACCTCATTGGAGAAAAGGTCAAGGTATATACAGATCATGGGGCCATAAAATATCTAATGCAAAAGAAAGACACAAAACCCAGACTGTTGAGGTGGGCCTTATTGCTTCAAGAGTTCGACCATGAGATTATCGACAAGAAGGGTGCGGAAAATGTGGTCGCCGACCACTTATCGAGGATCGTAGCTGAAGAAAAGGGGGGACTGCCCATCAATGATGACTATGCCGGTGAGGCTCTTATGTTGGCTGAAGCAAAAGAAGAAGGCTTACCCTAGTTTGCAGACATCTGCAACTACCTTGTTTGTGGAGAACTGCCTCTTGACATCACCTATAATCAGAAAAAGAAGCTGTTCGTGGATGTTAAAAATTACTATTGGGATGATCCTCTCCTCTTCAGAAGATGTGCTGATAACTTGTACATGAGGTGCATTCCCGAGGAAGAAACCGTGAACATTTTGAAGGAGTGCCATGCCTCCCCTTATGGGGGACATCTAGGCAGTGAAAGGACTGCTGCGAAAGTGTTGCAGTCAGGTTTTTACTGGCCATCTATATTCAAGGATGCTGCCCAGTTTGTGAAGGTCTGCAAAGAGTTCCAATCAACAGGCAATATAGGGCAAAGGAATGAAATGCCGATGGAGAGTTGGATTGAAGTAGAAATCTTCGACGTGTGGGGGATTGATTACATGGGTCCGTTTCCTCCATAAAAGGGGTATCAATACATACTAGTGGCAGTAGACTATGTATCAAAATGGGTAGAAGCCGTAGCAACCCAAACATGCGATGCCAAGTCAGTAATCAAGCTATTCGAGAAGATGATCTTTCCTCGGTTCGGTGTACCACGCACTGTAATAAGCGACGACGGGTCACACTTCAGAGAGAGACAGTTCGAAGCACTCCTACGTAAGTATGGAGTCTAGCACAAGATCGCTACACCCTACCACCCATAGACCTTAGGGCATGTAGAGGTTTCAAACAGACAAATTAAACAGATCCTAAAAAAAACTGTCAGCCGAACAAGGAAGGACTGGTCTATGAAGCTTGACGACGCACTTTGGGCCTACAAGACTGCCTACAAAACACCCATTGGAACCACCCCTACAAGCTGATCTACGGAAAATCCTGCCATCTACCTATGGAACTGGAACACAAGGCCCTTTGGGCAATCAAATTCTTAAACATGAACCTTGAGAAAGCAGGAGAAAAGAGATTTTTGCAACTTTAAGAGCTTAAAGAGTTGAGGATGAATGCCTATGAGAATGCAAAAATCTACAAACAAAGGACGAAGGTGTGGCATGACACCCACCTAAGGAGAAAAATGTAAGCGAAGGGGATAAAGTTTTATTATTCAAGTCCTCCATTCATCTTTTTCATGGGAAGCTACAAACGAGATGGTCGGGACCGTTCACGGTATCGAAGATTTACCCATCAGGAATGATGGAGCTTTATAACAAAGACGATCCGACCAAGGTCTTTCAGGTAAACGGGCACAGAGTGAAGATGTACTACGAAGATGAAGCTTTTGTCAGGAGGGAAGAGATCAACTTGTAGGACATGGGTACTGTCAAAAGCTGAAAGAAAAGAACCTACTTCGGTCGAGCTGGCGACGGAAACCACAACGCTTCTCGGGAGGCAGCTTGAGTTTTCTTTTCTTCCCTAGAGTAGGATGATTTTTCTCTTCCTTGTAAAACGAACATTATGGACTGTAATAAGGATCGAGTCAGTGTACACGCCGAGCGTACCGACTCTCCTATTTTATGGGCCATCGTTCTATTTTACGAAGCATTGAGGAGTAATACCATCTGAGGTAGGGGACTTATCCCTAAGACGACGATGTTTTACCCGTCAATAGCTTCTCCCTTGCCTAGTTTTTAGTTTTGGTCGCTTGCATCTCCTTTTATTAACCGTATCACACATCAACTCAGTGGGAGCGCAGAACCGCTTGTATCGAGCATTAATTTCTCGGGCATCGCAAGGGCCGAGACAGATGACATTCTTGGGCGGCGTGCACCAGTATCATGCATGTAAGTAATTGCCCTTGATTAGACCGATGGGACTGTGCATCTCGGGAACTGCTTGTCTCAACGGCCGACACGCGCCCCAAGAATGCCCGTTTTACCCCCAGCTGAGATTGCTATATATAGTAAGGAGGGTTTATCGTGTCGGGCTGCTACTCTTACTTTTCTAGCTACCCGTACCATGCAGTAATCTCCCCTTGCTCGCATGACGGACGAACATCTTTGGCTCTCGTGTCGGGCGAGAGCCTCGAAGAGTATAGGTATTGCCCGACAACCTGTTCGCCCGACACATGTTTCGTATCACGCACAGCGTATCGGTTTGACAATCTTAGTCGATTTTTCTTATCACCCGACACTCATGGATCACGACAAGACCTCCATTCGCGCTTGCATGATATGACAATCAGGCGACACGTCTTTCCGTCAAGAGGACCTATCGGGCAGTTGCTTCATATGACCGTATCGCCCAACACACCCGTTGTCGGGCAGTATGTTTTAAAGCACAGCTTTTTCTCTGTATCGTCCAGTCTTGCATCGCCTTGGATTTTGTTTTGATGGACGATACTCGAACCTTGAAACGAGTCAAGTTTTACCGTGATATCAGTTCTTCCCACCTAACATTTAAATGGTCAACGAACTTGATAACAGGTATGGCTCGTACAAAACAAACCTCCGGTCAAGTTAACAAACACACTGCGACAACGAGCAGGGATCTTCTACAATAGCTCAGACAACAACAAAAACCATCCAGTGCCGTGTACATCAGAACCGTTGTCATCCGTCGAACGCTTAGCTCAAAAATACTATGACGAGGTGTCAAAGATGATCCAACCATTCCTGGACACACAAGCAAGCAAATGGCACGAACTCTTGTTCTACCACCGCAGTCCGCAGCAGCTTCCCCTATCTAACGACTGTGACATCTTTATCCTGGAATGGATAGCAAATGAAGCAACGCCTGACCAACTCCACCACATCGATTATCACAGCAAAAGAGGAGAATATGTGTGGGAGCTTCTATCTGGCATAGGCGCGCTCACCAGCTAACCTCACTGGAGTAACATTACCTCACCTTATCTACCTCACAACTCTGAGACAGAGTGTGGAGTAAGTTTGGGGGGGGGGGTACCATGTACCAGTGAGGGAGATATAAATTTTTTTTGAAAATTTTCTGATTTTTCTGACTCAAATTCTTTATTCTTTTGTTCTTTCCTATATCATGTGTACATATATATGTTCATACCAGTTTTGAAAAGAAAAAAAATATTTCTTTGCTTTCTCCATACATATGTACAAAGTCATTATATAAGTAAAAGCATGATACTACTTCTTGCCAGCTTGTTTTCTATGTACCTAAGGTTATGCAAGTTTTGTTATATCTTTTTGATAATACTGCCTCAAACAACAAAAGACTACGAATATCCATGCCAAAAATTTCGAAAAAAATAATCTCGCTACAGCTAAGAGGTGTGTATGGAGAAGGAAAAAGCTGCCCAAACAGCAAAAATCTCTCTTGCCCCCCCCTTACCCGACAAAAATCCCAAAAAGAGAAAGTAGCCTTATGAGAGTGAATAAAAGCATGAGAGTTGTGCCCAATAAAAGAGAAAGAAAAAAAATATATACACACTTGTTTTCCAAAAGTACCCATCTTTAGGCATGGTAGATCCGGGGCAGTGGTACGTTGGATGTGAAATCACTGCTCTAAAGCCAACTGGCTTAGACTGCAGGGACCACTTGCCCGCTAACGGACCCTTACCTGGATGGACTGATGGGAAACAAGAAAAACCCAAAAAGCCTTAGCCTACCCAACATACAACTCTCTGACCCAAACATAAAGCTGTTTGGTGTGAAAACTAACTTCGGAATCATGCACCTAAGTCTCGCCGAAGCTGTGGAGAAATTTGTTGCTTAAATAAGGCAGGAGAAATAAAGTATGTTGTTCGAGGTCGAACCATATTCTCAGCAAGACATATCACTGCTCGCTCATCCCCTTGGCCTGAAAGCTACACCGAGAAAGAAGAAGCATCACAAAATAAAGTTTAAATATTGATTGAGGACAATCAAAATGATAAGTTTGGGGGAGTTGATAACACCAATTTTTGTGATATTTTTGACCCTTATTTTGTTATCAAAACTGCCCTTTTAAACTATTTTCCTCTCTTTTTATATGTACCTTTGCAATAACCGGCCACACTACGCTCTTAACTCAATATTTCCATCTTTTGCAGAGTTTTCCTCCATTTTGGACTCATTTATCATCAATAAGGCCGTCCCGGCCCACAAACAAGTTCTACCTGCATCGGCCTTCCAGATGGCCGATATGCTCACTGCCCGACAGGGTAGCGTAACACACCGACGCGTGACATGAGGATGTCGTGCAGAAAGGAACTAGCGGGCGACACATCTTTTACCCGATAGGGAGCCGAGCTCGCCACGACAACTCAAATGTGTCACGCGATACCGACCACCCATCGGCAGGCGCCGCTTGTGACGTGACCGACAACCGACATCCTCGTGCCAGGCGATACTGATATCGGCCGTCCACAAACTTCGCGATGATAAGGAGGACACGTGGCGCCCTGAGCACCATGACTTCCCCCAACCGCTGCCTATAAATAGCAGCTACAGGAAGCCTAAAAGACAGGTCAGA
Organism: Alisma plantago-aquatica; assembly: GCA_963693085.1. Lineage (NCBI taxonomy): Eukaryota > Viridiplantae > Streptophyta > Magnoliopsida > Alismatales > Alismataceae > Alisma > Alisma plantago-aquatica. The sequence goes on from OY856414.1 coordinate 587,293,133, forward strand.
ACCCTGCGCAAGTCACCTCAGGAAAGCTGCGAAGAGCTAGTGTATCACACCTCAGTGTTCGTGTTGGGAGATTCTAGGTGAGCATTTCCCCATCCCGAGAGGGAGGGAATGATTCACTTAGGGTCGCTCTGGGAAACACTGCAGGCCGATATCGGCCGACAAGGATCCCCGACATAAGTGACCGATACTAGGAGCATCGCTCTAGCCCAGCCTGACACTGAACCACGATACGCATCGCGCGTCACGGCGTGTCATCCGAGAGGGTGTCACCCGACATGATCGTATTGGGCAAGGGTCCTTGCACGATGCAATTCGCCCATCATGGCGTGCCGCCTGAGAGGGTGTGCCACCCGACACGATTGTATCAGGCAAAGTCCTTGCTCGGTATCGGGCTGGAGGGTCAACTGTAGCCTGTCGTCCTTCTATATCAAGAAGGCGACATCTATCTTTACTATTTCAGTCATTTATTTCTTTTACTTATGCAATGTAATCAAAACCTTATTTGTTTATGGAAATAGAAGAGCTTAATTACTTGCTGCTTTATGTTTGGTACCTTTGTTGGATGATTGCTATGTTTAACATTTGAACTCTAGCTTGCATGCTTGGATCGCATTTCGATTAGCTACCGAATCGTGTTTTTCCCGTTACAACAGCCTCGAGAGAGGTGTTGTGGCTCTAGTGTTTGGTCCGATTCTGGAGTACGAGAGTTCCCGGAATCGGAGTTGCTTTAGTAACCTTTCCACTCTAATTTAAGTCCAGCAACCTCGAGAGGGGTGTTGATGCTTGATTAGAGGTGCCCGCTCTGAGAGGAGGGGTACAGGACGTTTCTATTGCCGCTTGTTTTACCGAAGTTTTCTCCTTAGTACCTTGCTTTAGCTCTAGTTTTATCTCTATGTTTCTGTTGCATGAAAACCCCTAAAAACTGATTAATGCCTAAAACTTAAGTTTTCCTTGTAACTCCAGTTGGAGATAGGGTTTTTTTTTATCGATCTTATCCAGTTATTCCCTTTGGGGAATTTTTACTATCACTTTTACCTCTTTTCCAGAGTGTAGCATGTCGATTCTGCATTCTCAACACTACCACCCTTGTCCCTGTGTTCGACCCCGTATATCTACTTCAACCCCGTAAACAAAGTTGTGGGGGCCTAGAAGGTTTCAGGTTATAAATGTAAAAGTCAGACTACTTCAAATCCGCCTCCATTTCTGGACGCACGATTTAGGCCGATCAATGGGACAAAGCCCCAGGGGTCCTATTTATAGTTGGAGATGCCTCCTAGCGAGCATAAGCACTTTAGGACAATTTTTGTCATTTGGGGTGTTGTAACAGATCTATTTTTGAGTTTTACAACACTCCAATGGCTAGAAACACTTGTTTTATACATTTTGTATAATGCAATCGGTCAAGTTTACTTTTGGTAAACTCGATGATGGCACTATGCGACACTCCAACAGCTAGAAGCACTTTCACGGAACTGTTCTTACCCCAATCCCAATCCTACTGCCTAGACAGTAGAAAAAGGATTGAAGCGCCCGTCCCTGAGTGGCCCGATAGGATCTAACACACTGGCATATACAATAAGAAATAAATAACTCAATATTGGATAATTGAAAAAATAAACTAACCCAATATGGAGATATATCTGATTTATCCTTGTTATCTGAGTGTATGAGTGCGGAAGCGATCTTATTTTAATATTCCATTTGTAATGCCTAAAATCAAGAAAATCAAGACACAATCATGCAATTGCATGGTACGCTATCAAAATCAAGTAAAACGATTTATAACAAAATAGTATGCTTGGCAGGACTTATATTTCAAAGAATAATAAGCAATTTGCAAATCCGACATTTATTCGACAGGTTTTTCAAGAAATTCGAATTTTATTACTAGTTCCCATTATGCTGTAATTCGAGAAGCATGCTTATGTATTTTGTGTGACTCTATTACCCCAACGCGATGGGGAAGGTCACTAGGCTCCTTCTCACCATAGGAACATAGGAGGCCAATGTACAAGTCCCACCTCCAAATGAGGGGGTTGTTGTACTCAATATCAACATTATCAACATTATCAATATCATCATCATTATCAATATACGGGCAGTCATAATGGGCATGCAATTTATGTTTTCATGTTTTTCAAAGTATAATATAGAAAAACAGAAGACTAATCATAGGGAACAATAGCTCATCCAAGTAAATAGCCAAGCATACGTTCAAGAGATACGTAAAAGTATCTTCAATACAATCAAGGAGGAGTTATATAAATAGCGTACCTTTCACCGAGATTTCGAGTATAGATCATGAGTAAAAGGTTGATCCTTCGAGTTAGATCCTAAAACACAATATTTGGATCAAGGGTCAAGATCAAGATATTTGGATATCATGTTGTAATATTCGAGATTAGGGTTACACTTTCCTAGGTCAACCTTAGGGTTAGGTCATCCACTTATCATCAACCAAGATTTCAATTTGTCCATCATTATTTCAAATATCAAGTAGTTTCTAGAATCATATGTGTTAACCCTAATATTATGATCATTATTCAAGTCATCATCAATTTCTAGATTATCGTCATGGTAATTGGGGATCAAGATTAGATTGAGGGGTCAAAACTACAAGTGTTTTGCAAGATTAGGATCAAGATTACTCATTATTCGTTATAGTCAAGATTGAATCCAATAAATAGATCTAGATCACTAATAATTCACTTTCAAGAGTATATGATTCAAAAATATCGGATTTTGGTTACAAAATATCATCAAAGTCCAAAAATAGGGTTTTCAAGGATTAAAAGTCATTATTGAGCCATATGACAAATTAAATGATCAGGAGTGTATTATCTAGGGTTATCAGTGAGCATCGTTTAGAATTAGGCTTCAAAACTATTTTTAATAGATTCACTGGATTTTTCTGATCAAGATTGACTACTTATTTGTAGTTTTTGGAGTTCATATGCATTTTCTATGATTAAAACAAGATCTGATCATTTATATGAATTTTTGAATAGAGGGAAGATATTTACCTTATTTGTGAAAATCGAGGGTTGTTGGATCAAGATTCGGTGGCTCAGATCGCGCCACAAGGCTCGCTGGTCCAGTATCCAGTTCAATCCCTTATTGGCTGGTTCATCCTTCTATTTAGCCGGTTCATCGTTTGATTGCTCGGTTTATTTGGGCTGGCTGCAACTAGCTGGACCGGCGGTTCACGGTGTCTGACTCCCGTCTGCGCAGGCCTCGCGCAAGACACAAAGCAAGGCAGCAGGTCTCGCCGGAGTAGATAGCTCCAGGGGCAGGAGGGCATGACGGAGGAAAACAAGAGTGCCAACCAAGTTCGGGTTGGCCTCGTGAACTCAACGGGAGTCGAGGGCATGGGCGAGGAGGCTAGGAGTGAGAACGCCCAAAGCGGCCCTGCGGCGGCGCCGTAATGGCAGTGGCCGGAGAAGAAGGGAGCGAGAGAGGGAGGGCACGGCGTGGGAAAAGAAGGTGCCGCCCGTGCTCGTAGGGGCGAGCCGAAGTCAGTAGGGGTCTTTTATAGGAGCCCGATGCTAGGGTTAGGGCTACCAGGGGGCAGCGCACCCTAAGGGGATGGCCTATTTGCTTGCTTGACCCCTAAGCAACGATTCCACCCTACCAAGCTGCGCGGAAGCTTTGAGAAAGAGGTGCAGACTCACTTGGTCGAGCTATAGGGCGCAACCGGTCAGGTTTGCTCGATCGGGGTTGGGAGCCATGGTGGCTAGTCCACCGTGGACCTGCCATACTGGGCGCAAGGTAGGGGATGACCCCAGCACCGTTGGATTAAGATCCAAGGCTGCTGGGTCACCCGCCTTGCCCAGCGGCGCCCAAAGCAGCTGATGAGCCGGGCCCAACTAGGAAAAGGGAGGGAAAAAGGAAGGAAAAAGGGCTAAAAAGCTAAGAAAATGTTGGAATTTTAGAAAAATCATAACTAATCGAAAGAAGGTCCAAATGGTATCAAATTTGGACCATAGCTTCACAAAAACGTGGAGAACCTTTAGAAAATGTTTGAGGATAAGAAGATGAATTTTGATGGGTCAATTTCTTTATTTGTACAAAGTGATGAATAAATCAAATATAAGGTGTTATAATGTGCATAAAGTTCACATTGTTCACCATATCTTGGATTTGAGTTTCAACTTTGCTTATGTAGATAAGAAAATTAATTTAGGACCATTAATGGATATATTGAGGTCAAAAGAGTAATTATTTCATTATAATTCTAAAATCCACTTTGTCACATCCTTCTCTCCTTAAAAGAATTTTGTCCCCAAAATTCAAAATATCCTCAAAAATTGATATTATTCAACCTAAGTCATTTCCTCAAATACTGGGGTATCCTCTAGTATAAAATCAAAATCATGTCCTCAAACTTTAATTAGTCCCAAAAATCACAATTGAGATTCCATGTTCCATATCATAATCAACTTGGTACTAACATTATTTCATCATTGAGCAATTGAGTATCAACATCAGCACATAGATTGTCCAACATCATTAAATGAGTCACAAATATGGAAAGCATCCTATTGTTCACAAATTTGGACATATTATCCTTTAGGTCAAACAAAAAGAGTCCTTGGATCAAGTCTACAAGGTGACTTTCAATCCCAAACTCTCAGGGTCTTAGCTTCTACGTTGGCCTAGGTGGGGTTATACATCCATGCTTTGAGATTTCATATTTCAACATTTCAAGACAACATCATACTTTTGATACCACTATTTCGAGCTCAAAATCAATGGGAAGGTCCCACCCTAGTCCTAGTGAGAGATAAACCCTAATTCATAAATCAAGAGTGTCAACTTGGTCATCATTTCAAAATTTTCAAAATTTGGGATTTTGAAGTCATTAGTCATATATCTAGTATGATTTGTAGGTCCAAATAATGTGAACATAGGATTTGTATCATTATTGATATCTGATAATCATGAGTCACAAGTCCATTAATCAATATCAAGAGTCGAGATTTTAAGCATCAAAAGTTATAGGTCTGAAATTTGATCATATGTATATATATTTCAAAGCTAGGGTTTATATTCCTATTTAGACCTTAGGGGGTATCATTCATCCTAATCCAATTTCAAGCAACATTATTCAATATTCGAGCAACATATCATAATTTCATTATCATGTTTCCAAGGTTGATGAATGATGTAGACCTAGGTCTATCTAAGAAATAAACCACAAGCTATAGTCAACATTGCCATATTTCAAGATCATTATCAAGTCAATTATTCAAGATTGAGTATCAACCATGCGTTCAACCTATTAGGCTTAGATCAACCTGTCTAAATCGGGTGAAAGGGTATACCTTTCCAGACTCTAAATAATCAACAAGGTGAAAATTTAGAGGTAGTCAAAATAGGGATGTCACCTAGGTTAGGGGAGTCATGAGTCAACTACTACATTAGTCATTATCAATCGAGCTTATTCAAAAAGGGAGAGTATCCATGATTAGATTGTATATATCCAGGTCATAAGATCAAAATTCAAGATAATAGGTCAATAATGTCAAGATTTGCAATTCTTTCTTTCATGATCAAGGTAGTGATATAATTTGGAAATTGAGGATCCATTTGACATTCGAGGAATTAGAGCATAATAGTGCAAAAACTAGCCCATCATCATCATACCAAAATTGAGATTGAAAAAGGCATCAATAGTCTTACATCATGGTTTTGGGAGTCCTAGACTTAGTCAATTTCATAGCATAGTCATGATGAGCATCAAATAGGATAAGAGTTTGCTTAACTATGTTTGAGGTTTAATCAACAATAGGCAACATGGATATTAATCAAATCGAGACCTCATCAGCAATGAGGTATAAAGTTAAAGTCACCCTTATTTCACCAAATCATTTTTTTTACAGTTTACCTCAAACATAGGGAGCATGTAGTCTAATTTTGATTAAATCAGGTTTTTCATGAAGGGTCAATCATGAGTATTCCATTTCAAAGTTTTCATTGATCAAAATTGAGTTTTCATACTAAGGTCAGATCATGGTATCAACTTTCAAGATTTAGAGATTCCCATTCTTAAGCTACCCATAATCGAGCCATCATGTGGTATAAGGTCACAAGGAAGGACCACATGAGGAGATGAGAATTCTACATGGGTGGCTTAGGATTGTACTTAAAGAAGAGATGAGATGCTAGAAGACTCTCTAAGGTTTCACAAGAGAACCTTTAGGTCCAGTTCTGGATCAATTGAGGCCAGGTAGAGTGGGGGATCTCAGCCACCGTGAAAACGGATAGGAGAAATTATGTCAGGACCCCGAGCCTAGACACCTCAATTTTCACCATTATGGACTTTAGAGTTTCTTGGGTGTAAGAGACTTGAGAAATTATTTACTTAAAGTATATGAGAGTGTGAAAGCTCTGATACCAACTGTCACGGAACTGTTCTTACCCCAATCCCAATCCTACTGCCTAGACAGTAGAAAAAGGATTGAAGCGCCCGTCCCTGAGTGACCCGATAGGATCTAACACACTGGCATATACAATAAGAAATAAATAACTCAATACTGGATAATTGAAAAAATAAACTAACCCAATATGGAGATATATCTGATTTATCCTTGTCATCTGAGTGTATGAGTGCAGAAGCGATCTTATTTTAATATTCCATTTGTAATGCCTAAAATCAAGAAAATCAAGACACAATCATGAAATTGCACGGTATGCTATCAAAATCAAGTAAAATGATTTATAACAAAATAGTATGCTTGGCAGGACTTATATATCAAAGAATAATAAGCAATTTGCAAATCCAACATTTATTCGACAGGTTTTTCAAGAAATTTGAATTTTATTACGAGTTCCCATTATGCCGTAATTCGAGAAGCATGCTTATGTATTTTGTGTGACTCTATTACCGCAACGCGATGGGGAAGGTCACTAGGCTCCTTCTCACCATAGGAACATAGGAGGCCAATGTACAAGTCCCACCTCCAAATGAGGGGGTTGTTGTACTCAATATCAACATTATCAACATTATCAATATCATCATCATTATCAATATACGGGCAGTCATAATGGGCATGCAATTTATGTTTTCATGTTTTTTAAAGTATAATATAGAAGAACAGAAGACTAATCATAGGGAACAATAGCTCATCCAAGTAAATAGCCATGCATACGTTCAAGAGATACGTAAAAGTATCTTCAATACAATCAAGGAGGAGTTATATAAATAGCGTACCTTTCACCGAGATTTTGAGTATAGATCATGAGTAAAAGGTTGATCCTTCGAGTTAGATCCTAAAACACAATATTTGGATCAAGGGTCAAGATCAAGATATTTGGATATCATGTTGTAATATTCGAGATTAGGGTTACACTTTCCCAGGTCAACCTTAGGGTTAGGTCATCCACTTATCATCAACCAAGATTTCAATTTGTCCATCATTATTTCAAATATCAAGTAGTTTCTAGAATCATATGTGTTAACCCTAATATTATGATCATTATTCAAGTCATCATCAATTTCTAGATTATCGTCATGGTAATTGGGGATCAAGATTAGATTGAGGGGTCAAAACTACATCAAGTGTTTTGCAAGATTAGGATCAAGATTACTCATTATTCGTTATAGTCAAGATTGAATCCAATAAATAGATCTAGATCACTAATATTTCACTTTCAAGAGTATATGATTCAAAAAGATCGGATCTTGGTTACAAAATATCATCAGAGTCCAAAAATAGGGTTTTCAAGGATTAAAAGTCATTATTGAGCCATATGACAAATTAAATGATCAGGAGTGTATTATCTAGGGTTATCAGTGAGCATCGTTTAGAATCAGGCTTCAAAACTATTTTTAATAGATTCACTGGATTTTTCTGATCAAGATTGACTACTTATTTGTAGTTTTTGGAGTTCATATGCATTTTCTATGATTAAAACAAGATCTGATCATTTATATGAATTTTTGAATAGAGGGAAGATATTTACCTTATTTGTGAAAATCGAGGGTTGTTGGATCAAGATTCGGTGGCTCAGATCGCGCCACAAGGCTCGCTGGTCCAGTATCCAGTTCAATCCCTTATTGGCTGGTTCATCCTTCTATTTAGCCGGTTCATCGTTTGATTGCTCGGTTTATTTGGGCTGGCTGCAACTAGCTGGACCGGCGGTTCACGGTGTCTGACTCCCGTCTGCGCAGGCCTCGTGCAAGACACGAAGCAAGGCAACAGGTCTCACCGGAGTAGATAGCTCCAGGGGCAGGAGGGCATGACGGAGGAAAACAAGAGTGCCAACCGAGTTCGGGTTGGCCTCGTGAACTCAACGGGAGTCGAGGGCATGGGCGAGGAGGCTAGGAGTGAGAACGCCCAAAGCGGCCCTGCGGCGGCGCCGTGATGGAAGTGGCCGGAGAAGAAGGGAGCGAGAGAGGGAGGGCATGACGTGGGAAAAGAAGGTGCCGCCCGTGCTCGTAGGGGCGAGCCGAAGTCAGTAGGGGTCTTTTATAGGAGCCCGATGCTAGGGTTAGGGCTACCAGGGGGCGGCGCACCCTAAGGGGATGGCCTATTTGCTTGCTTGACCCCTAAGCAACGATTCCACCCTACCAAGCTGCGCGGAAGCTTTGAGAAAGAGGTGCAGACTCACTTGGTCGAGCTATAGGGCGCAACCGGTCAGGTTTGCTCGATCGGGGTTGGGAGCCATGGTGGCTAGTCCACCATGGACCTGCCATACTGGGCGCAAGGTAGGGGATGACCCCAGCACCGTTGGATTAAGATCCAAGGCTGCTGGGTCACCCGCCTTGCCCAGCGGCGCCCAAAGCAGCTGATGGTCCGGGCCCAACTAGGAAAAGTGAGGGAAAAAGGAAGGAAAAAGGGCTAAAAAGCTAAGAAAATGTTGGAATTTTAGAAAAATCATAACTAATCGAAGGAAGGTCCAAATGGTCTCAAATTTGGACCATAGCTTCAAAAAAACGTGGAGAACCTTTAGAAAATGTTTGAGGACAAGAAGATGAATTTTGATGGGTCAATTTCTTTATTTGTACAAAGTGATGAATAAATCAAATATAAGGTGTTATAATGTGCATAAAGTTCACATTGTTCACCCTATCTTGGATTTGAGTTTCAACTTTGTTTATGTAGATAAGAAAATTAATTTAGGACCATTAATGGATATAATGAGGTCAAAAGAGTAATTATTTCATTATAATTCTAAAATCCACTTTGTCACAAGCACTTTTTCTCCACATTCCATACAATGCGGTCGATCGAGTTTACTTTTGGGAAACTCTGCCAATGGCTTTATGCGACAAGTCAATTATGAGTTGTCGATTGAATTTATCCTAGATGAAACTCGACTAATGATTTAAGATTGATTTTCCTGTGCAAGGGTGTCGGTCGAGTTTGTCCTGGGAAACTTGACTGATCCTAGCAATTCTCAAAATCTATCAAGGGTGTCGATCGAGTTTTTCTTAGATGGAACTCGACTGACAACAGTCCCTATGATGAATTTTGGGAAGTGTCATAAAAGTTCTTAAATATTTGATTTAAGTGCTTCAGATTTTTCTTAGCTTAATTACAAGTGATACAATCATTACAAGTGATTTACAACATGATTCTAATGGATTTCAAGCCTTATCAACAAAAGTGTACTTGCATTGATTTTAGTTTATCTTTCTCCAAGTTAGGATGCACAAGTTAGGGCATTTGGAGTGTGTCTATAACTAATATGAAATCACTCAAATAGAAGCATTAGATACATATAAGAGGAATGGTTAGTCGTCATTAAAACAAGAGTTTAGTCAATTAGACTTGGACTCAACAATTTCAACATCTTAAATAAAGAATAAAAGACATCATCAAGTTCCATATTACATCATGTTGGGTGAAACATCTCATTTAGATTAGGGTTTCAAGCTTAGGTTTCATTGATCTCAATAGTGAAATCATAATATTTAATTAATATTAATGAATTAGTCATCAACATATCCATCTAAGTCATTTTCCATACAAAAAGTTATTAACAATACACAATTCATCATGTTTGGATTTTGTACTACAAGTCATCAAGTTACTTATTTGGAGTCCATAAACTAGTTTTGAACAACATTTGATCAACGTTTACACAAAATTAAGGATCTAGAATCAAAGTTCCATATTGATAACATCGATTTTCATGCACTTTTAGTGGAGTTTTCATAAAAAAAATCATTTGATTTAATGATTCGATCTTCAATTTTTGTTTGTTTTGTTCTTAATTTACTAGTTCCTTGATTTTAATTAAGTTTGTTGAAATTTGTAGGAATTCAATGCAAAATCATCAAGATCTATGTCTTAACTATCAATATACAAGAATGATTATTCATCCAACATTTACGATCAACGTATTCCCACTGATCATCGACCTAATAGGTCAACATTTCAACCTTTTTCTCAAAGATCGATGGATGGAATCATTGAGATTCCACCCATCGATCAGAAGGAACGATGGATTGCAACTCGATAGAAGAAAATTTGAGAGATTAAAAAATCTCATCAAGCTTTAACTGACTACATGATTCATCGACCTTCATGTCGACGGGGTTCCATCATGTTCAAATTATAAAACACAATCATCGACCCTCACATCAAAAAATCATGTGTTAAATTTCATATCGACAGATCACTCTATCGATCCCGTAAAGATCAATGACTCTCAAGACTGATGAAGACATGTCGAACAATCAATGACTCATCAACTTGCAAGGTTGACAATAGGAAGATGAAGAGTCCATGCAACGTGGACCAATCTGGGATCAACAAAGCACAAGTCAAACCCTATAATAGGCACCCAAGGTATCATTTCAAAAGATCTTGGATTTCAGAGTCAACAAGCTGAAAGTCTACTGCAAAATTTAGAACCCAACTCCAGATCCATCAACTAGCCTAGTGTCATTAACCTAGCTGATCATCAACCTCTGGACTTAGGATTCAACTACATCCATTAGCAGATTAAAAAATCTGCTTACTTCAAGTATGAATCGAAGGGAAGAGAAGGAGGCCATCAATCACTGCCATCAACCTCTGTGTTAGATAAAACTGAAAGGTGGATAGATCGATCACTCAATATACCGTTATATCAACTTATTCCCTCTCTTTTTCTTACCATGACTTACCCAAGTTGTAATCTATTTCTTTTCTATGCCATGAATGGCTAAACTCCATAACTTGGGTTGGGAGTAGCCTTTAGACCATCTCAACCATGTAATCATTCCTTCTTCCATTTATAGCATATGTTCCTATAGTTTTATTTCTATACTCTTATTTAAATGTGTCACATGATGATTACCTACCTTCTTGTGATGATTGATATGGATTTGTTTGAGAGAATGATTTCAGTTGGGTCTGGAGTATATGATAGTAACAAGACATGCGAGTGAGGAGTAACTATCATGAAGGTGATATGGTTATACTTGATCTTTTGGTTATCATATCTTGAGAGAGAGAGATACCTTTGAATAAAAATCTACTCAGATCTCAAAAAAAGGAAGGAGTAGATGTCTTTTATGGCTATTTGCAAAACATGACATGAACATATATAAATAGGAAGAGAAGGTTTTATAAGGCTTTGGCTAGCTTGATTGGTGAAACCTAATCCATGTTACCCTTTTTATCATTTCACAATTTTCTTTATTTTTTCTTCTTTGATCCTTGATAACTTAGATTTACTACTTTGATTGGATTAATTTTGTTCCTTAACCAGAACACCAATTTCACCCCTTTGATTTGGCTAATCTAATCCAAGATATCCCGTGCTTATTCTATTGTTCTCCTTGTCCCTGTGTTCGACCCCACACTACTACAATAGACTCTTTATTGAGCTGGGATGTCTCTTGAAGTCAAGTAGAAATCTAAAGTCCAATATCTTTAACTGGACAATTGTTTTTGCACTTTTGAACCTCAAAAAAGAGCAATCAACTTTTGGCACTATTGTCGAGAATAAGGCAATGAATAACCTCTAAGAACTTGGGATATACTTATATTTAATCTGTGTTTTTAAGTTGGGCAACAAATTTACTAGCACTCTTTACTTCCACAGAAAGGACATCCCTCTGTGCTACAGTAGGAAATGATTTCATGAAACACAATGTTGAAACCACTAGGGAGATAATTAACAATATGTCTACACTACAAGTAGGAAGGGATAATGACAGAAACACTATTGCCACTGCATCTACAATAAGTACTTCTTCATAGTCGATGTTACTTGAAAGTTTAAATAAAAAACTTGATAGGATGGCTACTAATGTCCAGAAATTGAAGGAAGAAAACTCTAGATACATGCTGAGGAAACAGTAGAGTGTGTTACTTGTGGTGAAGGTGGTCATGACATAGATCATTTCATTTACGCCCACAAGTCATAAGACAAAGGTGGTCATGACATAGATCATTGTATTTACACCCACAAGTTAGAACACAATCAGATGATTCCAATAGAGAATGTGTCTTACGTAAATTATAAAAGACCAACCACCCGAGATTTTTCTATGGAAATTCCTAAGATGTAGAAAACTCTTTTCAAATAAATCAAATGTCACAATCCATAGGTAGGGGACAAGTGGTAGGAAGAGGAACTCCACCTGGGTTTCAATAAAATTGACCCTTACAACAAGGAAGCTTCAATGGACAACCATGGGGGATTTTATTCCAACTACGTCAAAAATCCATAATTGAGCTACACTCTCTGACTAAAAAAATTGGAGAATGCACGGTAAGTAACAATAACCTGATGAAAAGCATGCAAGCACAATTGGGGAATGTGAAGACCCAAATCAGCGATTTGCAACAACACAACAAGATGATAGACTAGCAATTAGCTTCTATAGAAACTTCAATTAGAGGGCCAAGTGGGCAGTTTGCTTCAAGCATTAGACAAAACTCGAAGAGAAAAAGTGCAAGGATGGCCACAATTTGATCTGGAACCACTTCAAATATTTCACATATTATTGTACCACATGCTAAAGAAAGTAATAATGCAACCAACTGCAATGAAAGAGGTGTTCCAGCAACCAAGAAATCCTGAAGAGCAACCAAACCTATTCCAACCACTAGGGTGTTTGAAGTTCCATCAGAAGCATCATTTCCTCATCGCTTCATCAAGGCTCAACTCGAAAAAAGATACACCAAATTTTTGGACACTATCAAGAAAATACACTTGGACATCCCACTTCTGGACGTCATCGATGAAATGCCCACTTATGCTGAATTCTTAAAAGTTCTTATTACAAATAAGATAAAAATAGGAGAGATAGAAACAATGTGCTTGGCAAGATGGCCCTGACCTTTTTCCATCCCACCATGCCAACCAAACAGAAAGACCCTAGAGCTTTCACCATTCCCTTTCTCATAGGAGATACTTCACCAAGATATGTCCTTGCCGATTTGGAGGATATCATAAGCCTCATGCCACACAACTTAGCCATCAGATTGGGTATGACCAATATTGTTCACTCAAATATGAGAATTTAGCTAGCTGGTAACTCCTTGACCAAGCTAGTGGTGTGACAGAAGATGTCCCTATCTGAATCAAAATTTTTTTATCCCTTGTGACATAGTCATAATTAATGTAGTTGAAGACCCCATGTGTCTGATGATCTTTGGACAAACTTTCCTCTCCACATTCTGTGCATTAATTGATGTTGTAGATGGGATAATCACCACAAGAGTTGGTAATGAATCCATCAACTTCAATGTGCTAGATCACATGAAGGGTCCTTCTCTAATGGAGACAAGTTACTTTGCTGAATGTTATAGTCAGTTGTGTGTAGAAATCCAAGAACACAATGTGATTGTGGATCCATTAATGAGGGAACTTATCAATAAAAAAATAGGAATTACTAACCCTAAATTCAAAGAAATCTTGGCTTATTTAGAAGCCACTAAAGAAGAAGAAGCTCAATTACAAGGCTATTGAAACATGCAACTATGTCTCATTTCAAAGAGAACCAAAGGACAATTCCACACTAAAACCTAACCCTAAGCTAAAGCCCCTCCTAGAGGGTTTGAAATACAAATTCATAGATTATGATCAAAGGAATCCTATGGTAATAAATGCATAGTTCTCTTGTGATCAATCAACTCCTGGCAAAACTTAAACTTTAGAGAAAATCCATTGGGTACTATATAGATGACATTAAGGGACTTAGACCTACTATTTGTATGCACCAAATCAACATAGATGAAACTGTTAAACCACATGTTCAAGGCCAAAGAAAGTTAAATGACAAGATGCATGAGGTGCCCAACAAGAAGTAATTAATCTCTATGACGCCAGAATCATATATGCCATAAATGACAATAACTGGGCCCAATGCATGTTGTACCAAAGAAAGGTTGCATGACAGTAATAAAAGGGGGAGACATCAAAGAACTAGACACTTGTACAGTGACTGGTTGGTGAATGTGCATAGATTACATATTACTTAATGCCACAACAAGGAAAGATCATTTTCCTCTTCACTTTATTGACCAATTCTTGGAAAGGCTTGCACATCATTCCCACTTTTGCTATCAAGACAGGTATTGTGGTTTATACCAAGTGCCCATTCATCTCGATGATCAAGAGAAAACCACTTTTACTTACCTATGCCTTTTGGCCTCTATAATATCCCAACCACTTTTCAAAGGTATATGTCAGCCATCTTTTCTAGCTTTATCGTGGAGATGATGGAAGTTTTTATGGATGAATTTTCTATGTATGGGTCATCTTTTAAAGACAACCTAAAGAATTGAATAAAAACAACTTGTCCTCAACTGGCAGAAATACCACTTCATGGTTAATGAAGGGATTGCTCTTGGGTAAAGAGTATCTGAAACTGGTATTGAATTTGACTAAAGTAAGATTGAAGCTATATCCAAGATTCCTCCACCATCATCAGTCTCATATGTTCAAAGTTTTATGGGTCATGCCAGCTATTACCGTCATTTTATCAAAAATTTCTCAAAAATTTCAAAACCACTATCTAGGCTCCTGATGAAAGATACACCATTTATTTTTGATGAAGAATCCTCAAACCCTCCCATAACTTAAAAGAATCCCTAACTTACACACAAATTATGTAAGATCCATATTGAGACCTCCCCTTCAAGCTTATTTGCAAAGCTAGTGACTATGCCCTTGGATCGATACTAGGGTAAAAGAAGGATAAGAAACACCATGTGATATATTATGCCAACAAAACTCTTGATGAGGCACAAGTTAATTACACCATGATAGAAAAGGAAACACTTGCCATGATCTATTCCTTTGATATGTTTAGATTGTATTTATTAGATGGAAAAGTGATAGTCTACACCGACCATGGGGCGATTAAATATTTAATGCAAAATAAGGACACTAAGCTTCTCCTTCTTATATGGGCTCTCCTGTTATAGTATTTTGATCATGAAATCATCGATAAGAAGGGATTTGGTAATGCAGTTGTAGATCACCTCTCTTGCATACATGTCAAAGAAGACCACCCTCTCCCAATCAATGAAACTTATCAAGATGAATCCATTCTTGTTATCCGTAGCATGGATCAAATAATGCCATGGTACACAAACTTCTGTAACTATCTCACTTGCCAATAGCTGCCTCCTGATATGACATATAATTAGAAGAAGAAATTCTTTTCAGACTTAAAAAACTACTATTGGGATGACCCACTTTTTTTTTTCTTCCAGAAATAGTGATGACAACATCTATCATTGATGTGTCTCCAATGATGAAGTATAATCTTTTTTAGAAAAATGTCACACTGCCCCTTATAGAGGACATTTGTGGGATGAAAAGACTACAATAATGATACTAAACTCAGGTTTCTATTGACCAGCTATTTTTAAATATTCTCACACCTATGTTAGCCAATGTGATGTGTGTCAATGAAGTGAGAACATCATCAAGAGGAATGAAATGCTTCTAGCCAATTGGATTGAAGTTGAAATTTTTGACGTTTGGGAAATAGACTTTGTGGGACCTTTCCCACCTTCATTGGGAAATAAACACATAGCGGTCATAGTCGACTATGTTTCTAAATGGGTGGAGGTGGTACCCTCATCAACTGGAAACTCAAATACCATCATGCACCTTTTCACAAAAATAATCTTCCTATGATTTGGTGTTCCCAGGACAATCATAAGTGACAGAGGCTCACATTTTATAGAAAAATAATTTGAGGAATTTTTGAAAAAATATGGAGAAAAACATAAGATCTCTACTCCATACCATCCTCAAATCACATGTCCGGTTGAAGTTTCAAACAGGTAGGTCAAACATATTCTTGATAAAATTGTGGAAAAATCTAGAAAAGATTGGTCCTTGAAACTCAACGCCGCCCTCTAGGCGTATGGACCAGCTTATAAAACTCCCGTAAGTACCAACCCTTATCGTCTAATCTATGGTAGGTCCTACCAACTCCTTCTGGAGTTGGAACACAAAGCCTTTTGGGCGATTAAAAATCCTAACATGGATGCCGACCTCTCCAAGGATAAATACTTTTTTTAGTTACAAGAATTGGAAGAACTCCCATATACATGGTTATGAGAATACCATGATCTATAAAGAGTGTACTAAAATATGGCATGATTATCATATCAAGCACAAGGATATTTCAGAGGGTGACAAAGTTCTTTTATTCAATTATGCACTCTAACATTTTCCATGAAAGCTATGCTCTCATTGGTTTGGAACCTTTACTATTATCACCATCTATCCCTCCGAAATGATGGATATTCACAATGAGAAATCTGGAACCTTTTCAGTCAACAAACAATGCCTCAAGTGCTACTATGAATATGAAGTTATAACTAAGAAGGCAAACATGAAGTTGTCTGACACTCCAGTCACTATATAACGATGCCTCAAAAGTCAAGCTACTTGAGTATAAAAATAGCGCTACTTGGGAGGCAACCCAACTATCTATCTTTTATTTTGTATATTTTGGTTTGTTTTTGTCATTTTTGTTTTCCTAGATAAACTTCCCTTGTAAAATGTTCTTTCACTCTAATGGATAGTTATTTATTCAAATGATGATTAGTAAATGATTCCTTCACATGAATCCATTAACCTAAACTCTAATCTACTCATATCAACCTTGTTAAGATGTCAACATTTCTATCACCCATCGACCATCCATCTTTCGACACATGCATCAATGATTTTGTGTTTTTTCACCATTGGCATCAACATTGACACATCGACTAAACACAATTGATGTTTTAAAACACTTTGGTAAGATGTCAATCCAGTTGTCAACCTTAACCTTTCAACCTCTTACCGTCAATCCTTCCATCGATGGGCTGCTCGATGGTTTCAGATTCTTGATCCGTTTACCCGAATAAAATTCACGGACCTCGACCCTCGCTTATAAATAGAATATCTCGTGGTAATTTCTTTTCACTGCATGCTATCTACAATGAAGCTCTGCCTCTTTTCACTCTTACCTATCGACCTCCTTATTTTGACGACTCCTGTCAACCTTTCTACTCAATAGCTTTAAGTGTGAGTCTACAACTTTGTAGCTAAAAATATGTTGATAGGTATCCTGACCTCGTCGACCTGACCCTATCAACAGACCCCTGTCGACCACTTTCCCTCTACATGCCACTGGCATTTTTTCCTATCGACCTAACACCTTGATGAAATGTTTTCTTTGCTTACCTACCGCCATACACCTTTTCTCCCATCGACCCTTTTGGTTACTGACTGTCGACCGTACTCTTGAAATCATTGACCCCATCGACCGCATTGGTCGACAACCATTCTCCCTCATTTTACTCTCAGTATACTAATTTCTTATCAATGCTCTTATGGCGCAACAATGGCCCACATGGGAGGTGAAGGAAGCACTATTGACCTTGCACCCAAGCAAGTCGAGAAACGCTCGTGACCTGAATTATCCACCTATGAAGGCAGTAAAAGGGAGTGTGCCTCCAAATCATACATGGATGCACCTCATGGACTCGATTTGAGGTCCCGTATTTTGGGACCTTCTAGCCTCGTAACAATGATCATTTAGAATCATTCAAAGTAGTGAAGAAGTTCACCTACAAACCCACCTGATTTGCCTATAAGTCCACTCTTAAAGAAATTGGGATCTGGAAGCGAGTATCTTCTTTTCTCACATAGTCAAACCTAACTTGCTTACATTTAGATAACTCTAGGGCATATATGAAAGAGACAATGGAGTTCATGTCTTCCATATAAGAGGTCTCCATCAAACACACTGATGATCCTACAAGAGGGCACAAAAAAATGAAGGTATGTATCAACAACACTAACCACATGCTTACTGATATGGTACTAAAGATTTTTTTGTTCTTCATATGATGAGGCTATAGGAGCAAGCACCATACTGGTATACAAAGATGATTCTTGTTTCAGTGCTAGTACCTATTGGGCTAAACTCACAGGAAAGCATCAATACAAATCTAGAGCCTCTAAATCTTCTTCTACGCATTCTAGCCTATGGTGAATCATGCACAAAATTGTTGCCAATGTCCTATTCACAAAATCAGAGACAAGGGCATCTGCCATGAAGAACTCTACATTCTATCTCTTACAATGGAAGGGAAATCTGTCAACATTGGTAGTTTACTGATCGATTGATGGTTATGTATCTCCTCCTCTTTACAAAGATAGTATTGCATGGGTGGTCTTATCAACCTTATCTATCAGGCCTATGGACACCATATTGATCCCAAGAGTTTCAAGGAAATCCATGATGACAATCTCATCAACGTCAAGTACTCGACATCCTTTGGCATCATTGTCCACCGCAATGACAAAAGTTACTATCACTTCTTAGGAACTAATATCTACATTCCCTTTCCTAAACTAGTAGGCTATGATATGGATACCTTGCTCTTCATAAAAGTAGAAATAATCAAACTGATCACCAAGTTTCACGCTTAAACTAATGATTCTTCACACCAACATGTTGCATCATCATCTAGGGTTCGCCTAGTACCTATAATGGCCAAAGCCCCAAAAAAGCCCTTGCCAATCATTCCTGAGGATAGAGAGCATGAGGTACATGATGATGACTTCAGATTTGTAGATTCAGCCTCGAGGCAAATCAAACCCTCGACTGATCCAAAGGATCATCAAGTGTCTGCCGCAAAGTGACCAGCCTAATTTGCACTACGAGATCCTCCTCAATCCACTCTGAGGATCCCCACCTCCATCCCGACTATTCCAACACTTGCTGCCACAACAAGCAAACCACCATCTCCACCTCATCAGGAAGTGCATGATGTCCCCGATAGTCCTACCCTATACCACCACCATGATGCCTCACCTTCTACTTCTCACGCACCACCTCATCATGAACGCCTTTCTTCACCTTCCTCAGAGACAGGATATCTTGAAACTTCAGGTGGCATTTTCAGTCATGAATCGACTCAGTTTGTAGGGTAATAGTGAACACATGTTTTCTATTCCTAAACTAGCAAAATATGTGCAGAATGTGCTAAAAAGGTTAATACCCTCCTACAATAGCTAGTGGATTTACAACATCTTCTTCAACAAATGGATACACTCGAGCACAAGATCGATGTTCTCGCTCATATTTTCCAGCTAATGCTGGAAATGCTGGAAGTTAACACCAAATTATGAACATTTGGAAAGCCAAAGAAGATGACCGCTAGAGGAAACTTGAATGACATATACTTAGGCAACAACACCACCATGAGTTATGTGCTCATTCTCTTGGCGAAGGATTCTCTCAGTCACTTTTCTCATCTTATGGAAGCTCATTTGTTCCAAACACTACAAGCAAATAAGCTCACCATCATTCTTTAGATCATTCATCCAGGTCCATTGGAGAATTTATCTCATGTGTATCTGAGATAGTATTTACTAAGAATGGCTTGAGTAAGCCTTTGTCAACTGCCATTCTAGCCGCTGTAAATCAGCAACAACCATCACCTTTCCCTTTGAGTGGAATTCCTTTTATTATTATAGAGCCCTACTTCAGTCCATCCCAGGACATCCATGCTCATCCATCTAAAAATGAATTTCTCCTCACTCAGAGATCACCTCAAGATTATTTCGATGATAGTCTGATGTGGAGGGTGCATGAGATGTTGATTGGCAATGAAAACCCCATTCAGTCACTTTGCAGTCGTCATACATCTGAGAAATACAATTCTATAGGATTATATACCACTCATTTGGATCTACAAGCAGATGCTGACAGTCCTTCTGATGATGAGCAGGCTTCCTTCGGAGAAAATAATGGTGATTTGTCCACCATTGTTTTAGCAACAATTCCAAGGCCACCAAACCCAGTCTTTCCTGACCCACCCCTACCACTTCTACCTCAGCTTTCTTCTAAGATGAAAGGGCTTGATTATGATTGTTTGCACAAGATGCCTATTTGAGACATATTATCCTTACAAGATATTTTGGATGATCATCGTGATGGAAGTCAAACCATTTATAGCAAAGGGTCTATATCTCATTCTCATGAAGACTTCTAGGACATTGTTTGCTACCATACCAAAATAATAAAAAGGATGTTTACAGTCTTGGCATCTACTATCCTAGAAGATGTAATTCCTAGTAATCAGGAGTGGCTATATTATGCAACACCCTCCCTCACTAAGTGTCCTTTTAAGAATCATATAGATTCCCCTTGTATAATGAAACTTCTAGGAAAACCCAGCCTACAGAAAACACGAGTTATTCTCTTACCTTTTCACTTCAAAGTATTATGAATTATCTGTGTTGCCGATCTAATCAAATGCCGGAATACTAGGTTCAATACTTGTGTAGCTGATCCACAAAATACAAACATGCATTTCAAGGACCCTGCAGTCTAAAAGCTTCCCTACATCCCTATCTGACTTCAACGGATCATATGTCAAGTCCCTTATTACTATCCTAACTGGATTAATTATGTGATCAAACCTCTTATTCACTAACAAAATCAAGATAAAGGTATAGTTCTTTCATCATTCTTTGAGTCAAGGAGACACTCAATCGTCAGATTTTTGTTGCAAATCTAGATCACAATTGTTTCTCCACTTTTCGTGGATGCTATGATATGAAGTCCTCCATGATTGATGTTTCTTTCAAGACCTAGATCTTCTTGATAACCTACATGATCTTTATCCATTGATTCCTTGGCCTACAAAAGAACCTTTTCACACTATTTTACAACGAGAAATAGCAGAAGAGGGTCAGATAATGCCTTAACCTGTGGCATCAAATCTACCTGTTACTGTCATAGCTACTACCCAGGCCCGTGAGGCTACTGATATATTAAACTTTTTGGATGAACCTGAACCATTTCCCATGAATGGCCTGGTGGAATCTATTGAGCCAAGTTTTGATAATTTTGATAGATGTTCAGGCTTTGACCTTTCTTACACTCAACTTTTATTCCTCATGAAGTATTTCCAAGATGGTAGAAGTTCTGTTATCTTCAGTTGAGATGATCTACTTGTCATGATGGACGATCTTCTTGAAACTCTCCAGCCTGATGGCTATCTATCACACATCCTTATGGTTTCTTATCAATTCCTTCTCAACCAAAACATAAATGTTGTCTACATGGATGGAGCATACTTACAAATGGATCTTCGACAACAATATGATTTTGGAGAAAATGGATTGCTTATTCATAGCATGCAATAGTCCATTCCATGCTGTATTTTCCTTCCTTTCTCCATGACAATCACTGGGCCTTACTTGTAATTTTCACATATGAACAACATGTCATTTCCTACAATAATTCAGATGCTAGTTATAACATTGAACTGGTTATAGCATTGAAGGCCTCAGATATTCTACCTTCATTCAAAAGCAAGAATGAACACATTGCAAATAGTTGTACCAAGGAACTTGTTCCTTTGATCCGTCAGCATGGCAATGGATATGCTTCACAAGAGCCAAAGAAATGGAAAGTACCAAGATTCTATCATCACAACCCACAACAATTTTGTCTTTCCAACGATTATGTCTTCTACATCCTACATTGGATGTATTCCATTGGGGTTCTTCACACTACCATTGAAGAGTGTGTTGGCGATAATTATCATTGTCTTTATCGAAACTGCACCATTATGCTCCTTGAATCTGAATGGGCAATGGTAGACCTCTGACAATAATCTCACATGTTTACATTTTTCTTCCTTCTTTTACACACTTAGAGGACAATGTGTGTTGTAAGTTTTGGGGGGGTGTAATCTCATGAGATAGGTATTCATAGTATCGAAACAAACTCCATTTTCTTCCCCTTTTAGCATTTGTTCATAATTTTTTGTTTGTTTTTCATCAACCTTTTGACAAATTTCATGTACAAATCCATGAAGAGATAGATGATAAAAAACTTCAAGGAACTTAGCTTATTCTTTAAGAAATTCCTTTTTCAAATAAAAAAGACAACAATCAGGAAGATTCTTTTATAAACTGATGTTGATTTTATACTTTTCTGTTAACAAAATATTACTTCTTCCTCTATTTTGATTTTAACCTCAAAACATCATTAGAAGAACCCTACCAAAAATATCTAACCAAAAGAAAAATCACATTCTGTTCAAGGCATATTCTCACAAAAAGAAGAAAGAGCTACCTCATTTTCCACACATTCCTTTTCTATTCATTCAAAATCCCAAAAAGAGTGAGGACTAAAAAATAGAGAGTAAACAAAAAAAATAGAGAGTTGTGCCATGTTCTTCTTGAAGCTGCTATAAAACGGTGTATTGTTGTGCTCATGAACACATATATATTGCTTTTGTAGAACTCTAAGACCAAAAATACACACCCCAATTCCAATGGTGCTCACTAAAGGTATGGTAATATGGGACAGTGGTACTTAGGATGTGCAGTCACTGCTCTAAAACCAACTAGTTTGGAACACATGGACCACTTTCTCACTTAACAGACCTATACTTGAATGACTCAAGAAGAACAAAGGGATACCCACTAGCCTTTTTTCTACCCATTCCTTCCACCATCGACAATCTAGAGAGAGTGAAAGATTCTTTGAAAAATGAGATACATGTCAGAGATGAGTTATGAGCAAAAACAATCATGAAATAATTAAAAAAGGAATATTCTAAAAAATGATGTTTTTGTTGAGTAAGATCACTTTATGAATATGCGAATGACTTTCATAAGGGGTTGATATAAAAGTTTTCTTTTAGTCAATGACAAAATTCCTACTCAAATTGATTTATATAATAATCCTATTAGCTTGAGGAAAAGCTAAATTCTATGTTTGGGGGAGTTGATGACATCAATTTTCATGTACATTTTGTGGCTTTTTCATAAATAAAATCATTTGATTTAATGATTAGATCTTCAATTTTTTTTCTTAATCACTACAAAAATATGGGTTTTTAGTGTAGGATATTTGTGAAGGAGTAATAGCCCTAAAAAAAGCAGTTGTTTGTTAAGGCCCGACCTACACTAATAAGTAACTTGCCTTCAACCGAGAAACTTAAAAACAAATTTATTAGTGAAGGCTTTAGATCCTACTTAACTGTGATTTTTCCTTCACCCAGGGTTTCCCACCACAATTTCCCACACCACAATTTCCCGCCCTGCTAATTAGTAATCAGAGATGATAATTAGGATACACAGAACTCTAACCGTTCCCTCTCCTCTCGCTGCCTCCCTGTTTGACCGATCGCTGCGGAGAAAGCCTTCCCAGAACGCAATGGAGCGCCGTCGGCAGCCGGAGTAGTGGTAAGATCTCTTGGAAACCTCATTTTTTATCCGTCTTCCTCCACTCTTCTCCTTTCATTGTCCTGCATTGTCCAGAGCTCTCGTCTCCCTTCTCCTAAATTGCGGAATGATAAACCACCTTGCAGCTTTGCCCGATGCAGAAAGGAGAGTCGTCGCTGGTATGAGGAGCAACCTAATTTCTTGCCAACGTGGTTCGTGATTTGTCATCCTCCAGTTTTATTTGATCACCCTGCATTGGCTACCGGCCACGGTCTAATTTGATTGCCCAGACCGTTCTTCCAGTCAGGTGATTTTAGGCCCCGTTTGGTTCATCAAAAATATCCTTCACCGTCTATTTCTCTTCATTAATATGTGATTATCTAATTCCCTTGATTCATTTCTTGTTCATATTGCTGTAACCCACCTCCATTTTTGTCTTTGCAAATTTTTGGGTTTTTTGGTCATAGTTGACCTCAGATGTTTCTCCTAAATCACTCATTAATGGCTAAGTGAATATGGGGTTCCATTGGTTCCTTCTCCCAATACGAAAGAGTAGAGAAGTAGATAGCATGTTCTCCTCGTCTAGTTATTGTCTGTGATTATGGTTACGCAAGCGCTATACACTTGATTATGTCAACCACACTACTTGGATATCATCATCCATACATAGAAACTGTGTACTTGCAAATCAGCGGTCTGTTGTGGTATTTGTAGAAATCATTAGGTGTCTACTATAATTTGTGCACAAGATATGATCAAATTTAACTAATAGTTTAATATTCATTCCACCAGCAACATTAAATTGCAGTAATAAGCTTAGTTAGTACTAAAATAGATATTGTGTAGCGTACTGAAATAGATATTGTGTAGCTCAATAACTAAATTAGCCTGTATGCATTCCTTGTCGTGTGCGTGTAGTGGGATGAGAAAAACTCTAATCTGTTGATGATGCCATAAACCTCAATTCATACAATATTGAACAATTAATATTTTATTAGAATTCAATTATTGGTCACGTGGATCATCACCAGAGTACCTAAAAAAAATTGGGCCCCATGTCGTTGCCTTAGGCCGTTCATCCAAGTACCACAAAGGTAAAGTTCAAAAAGCATTTTGTAGTACTAGATGCACGATCTGAAAGCTCCACATGTGCTCAAAATTTTGCATACATGTTGTTCTAATGAAGCTCATCAAGATCAATGGCTTGTATTTCAGAAAAGGGTGGTCGAAGCATGGAAATGTGATATAGATAATGAATATGGTCCAGTTCCTTGTTTTTGCATCTACTTTGTATTTAATGTACACAATTTCTGTAACACTGGCAATAGGTTTGACTATCGAGGACAATTATCATAATTGCAGTAACTTATGGAAGAATTCTTCATAACCGTTCCTATATTACAACATGTCTTATTCATACGGTGTAGTTCAAACCAAGATAGCAAGTTATAGAACCCGATAGCAAATTATAGTACCCATCCAAGTATCGCTGTGTGTATATACACAACCTGTTTTAGGTCATTTCATTGTTGTGTACTATTCGATTCTTAATATCTAACAAACCGGATGATATCTCATGGTAGATATTAAGGATCTCAGATGGTGATATTGTATGCAAGAATAATAATGTTGAATGACAATCTGGATCTCCATTCTGATTCTGCAGCTTACTGTTGTTTATTTTTCATGCAGATTTTGGCTAGGAGGCTTCTTCAAGGTACAAATCATGTCTCCCCCCCCAACCCACCAACAACACACACACACAAGAGAAGAGAAGAAAAACTTCCTGGTCTCATTGTGGAGAACTGGGAGGACATTCTTCTATAAGTCTGATAATTTTGCTGTTTTACCTTACCTCTGTTGATAAGAGGAGATAGGTTTACTGTTTTTGGCACTGTGTTTGATATTTTCTCAGCAATATTCAAATTTCTAAAGCTTTTTGTGGTAATCTTCTGTAAAGATATTGGTATCTAGAGCTTGAAGCACACAGTTTGAGTCAACGGAAATTTGTGGAGCTGATTAGAGAAAATCATTGGGAAATCTTTATGAAATATCGGTCCATTCATATAAGAACTGTATAAGCCTCTCCTTTAATAAAACTCTACAAAGTTATCATGCCTCTTTTGACATCCTTTTTGGCCCAAGAAACCATATACTCTTTGATACTGTGATTCAGAAGTTCACAATAGCATATGTCATGTTTATGGATAATTTTTGCACGTCTACTGATCTTCTTTGAGAATTATTGTCCTGTGTCAGGTTCTTAATAAGTGTTTATCTTAATTTTCTGTGAGAGAACAAAGTTCAATGCACTAGACCATATAAATTTACCATTAAAAGATTTTTCTATTAGTCTGGTAAATTGCTGTTTTTTCTTCATCTTCTAGTGATAAAGGAGTTTTAGCCTACACTAGTTGAATATGCCGCGGTGTTTGATCTTTTCTGAGCACTGATCCAATGCCCAAATTTCTAAAGCAATTTCTGGTAATCTTCTATAGAGAATTTGGTATCTAGAGCCTGAAGCACACAAAATTCCAGTCTCTGGAAGTTTGTGAGTCATGTTTGAGAAAACCATTGGTGAATCTTGGAGAAATATTGGCCCCTCCATATCAAACACTCTATATAGACTTCTCCTTGCGCTTGTAAACACACCTACAGTTACTTCAAAAAAAAAGGAAACTATACACACCTACAGTATTTTTCCGAGAATTGTTATATACTTATATGTGTTAGGTTATTAATAAGTGTTACTGTTAATTTTGTTTTGAAGAATTTTCAGCTCACTAAACTAAGTAGATTCACAAATATAGATACTGGCAGAAACGATAAGTTTCATCCAAGGAATGCAAAGGATAGGTGTATCAACTGCATAATCTTGTGGATACATCAGCAGACCCAAAATCCCGGGACTCTGCTATGAAGTTTTCTGCATAATCTGAAGATTCGTCAGTCTTGTTTGTTCTCCTGTTGCTGCCTCGTGCTGCTTCAAAACCAATTCAGTGGTTTGAGGCATGACTCATTCTATAGGTTTAATTTGATGTGGTTATGAATATAATGGGAACATCAAAATCCCTCTGAGATGTTATGTTTCCGAATCATGTATCCTTGTGGAAATTTTATAAAAAAACTTTACATAGGTATCTCTCCTTCTCGCAAAGCTTAATAGATTAATTACATGGTTCATGTGTCCATATCCTTGTGAAGAAATATTTCATGAGCAAGCTTATCTCTGAACCTATCTTAGGATTCTATGTTAAAAAAGCTACATAATATACAATAATGTGCCCGGACAAGAGTTGAATTGTCTTCTTTTCCAAGATGGAATAGTCGCCAGGCATTCACGACTATGAAGTTCAATGAAGAAATTCTCATGTGCATGACTTGGAGTTATTGTGCCTCTTTGTAGTAAAATTTATTATCTAGTACACAATATACTGATCCATAGATTTAGATGGCCTAAAATAATCTCTCTATGCTTAAGGTGAAGTTATCCCATTGATACATATAAGGTGTTGAGTTGAAGATTAGATGAGATCAAACTAGTTAAGATGGAATACATGGAGAGCTACTTAAGATGGATGGTTAAGAGAAGAGGAGGGAAGATGTAGATGTAGAGAAGCAAGAAAAAGAGTAGACGCAGGGAGGGTAATATTCTGCTACCTTTATCTCGAAAAGCAAGAAGAAAAGTAGGGGAGGAGTGGTAAGATAAGCAGAAGGAGACACATGAAAAACCAACATGAAATAAGAGAAGGGAGATGAGAAGAAGACATGGAGCAGGAAAAAGAGGAGGCGAACGAACATTTTTGCAGCTACTGAAGCTTAACTAACTAATATTGGTAGGGCAAGAGCAGTGTAGAACATGAGGTAGGGATTTGGGCAAGGTTTGGGTTTTTTTTCGTATGCTTAAGCTTAAGTGGGTAGGGATGGTGTGTGTTGGATGTGTCCATGGAGTGTCCAAGTCATGTCCAACACTTCAATATTTTTTTTAAAAAAGTGGACATGTCAGAGGCGTGTCCGCCACGTGTCCAGGCATGTCCAAGGTGTGTCCATGTTGGACACGCGTTAGACACAGACACGGCAGCCTCCGGGAAGTGTTTGTGCTTCCTAGATCCACATGTATGAAATTTTCTGGGGCAGTTGAAACACACTTGACTCAGACTGGTTTCTGTTGGCTTTTGAAAACATTTTTCCATGAGTCACTCAATTGTTTGAGCTCCCTAAACTTTGCTTTTATACACAATCTATGAATCAATGATACTACAATCTAAACTTTTATCTTTTATTTTTCTCTTGTTTAGTTTTGGTTTTTAGTTGTAATGTGACTGTTAACTTCTTGTGTATTTGTATGCAGATGGATTTCTTACGGGATAGAAATTGGATGTATATTGCTAATAGGATGCAAAGTGAAGTATTCCAGTCTGGTTTACAAAAGTTCATTGAATTTGCACGTACCCATCAAATGCCACCCAGACCGGAAAATTTAATTTGCCCTTGTAAAATATGCTCGAATAGATACATTAAATCAAAGGATGACGTATTCTTACATGTTTTACAAAAAGGATTTGTCCGCAGCTATGATGTCTGGACATATCATGGGGAGATGATCGGGAGGAATACAATAAGTGCAACATCTACTAGGCCTGCATCTGGAAGTATGCATCAAATGTTAGGAGATATATTCAGAATGGGAGATACAAGTCATGCCAGTGAGTTTGAACTCGAGGAGGAGCCTACAAATCTTAACGCCCAACGCTTTTTCAAGCTTCTCAAAGAAGCTGATGAACCACTGTATGAAGGTTGTAAAACTCACTCCAAGTTGTCCTTTCTGGTGCCTCTGTTATATCTGAAGGAGGAGTCTGGATGGTCAAATAATTCTTTTACAAAGTTGCTGAAGTTGATAATCTCAGCCTTTCCAAAACAAGGTAGTATGTTTCCTGAGACTTATTATGAAGCAAATAAAGTTGTAAAAGACCTTGGCTTCAAAAAAGTTAAAATTGATGTCTGTCGAAATGACTGCATGCTCTTTCGTAAAGGTTCATCAAAGAAAGACACGTGTGATACTTGTGGTGAGTCTAGATGGAATGAAAAGACATATAGAACAAAAGGCAAGAAGGTAGATGAAAAGGTGATGTATCACTTTCCTATTATCCCTCGTCTGGAGAGACTTTACATGTGCCCTTCAGTTGCAAAAGATATGATGTGGCCATTTAAAGAAAAAGGAAATGATGGTCGTATTCATCATCCCTCTGACACAGAAGAATGGATCTCAATAGATAGAGAATTTCCAGACTTTGCTGCTGAACCACGAAATGTCAGACTTGCTCTAGCTATAGACGGATTCAATCCATTTGGACTTATGAGTGCTTCAAATAGCACATGGCCTGTACTATTAACCCCTCTCAATCTCCTGCCTTGGCTTCTTCTAAAGGAGCCATACATAATGATGTCTTTGCTGATCCCAGGTCCTCATATGGTTGGGAATGATATTGATGTTTACTTAGAGCCATTAATTGATGAGCTTCAAAAACTTTGGGGGCAGGGAGTTAAAGTATATGATGCTTATAGCAAGAAAAACTTCACTATGCGGACAATGATCTTATGGACCATAAATGATTTTCCGGCTTATGGTGACCTTTCTGGTTGGAGCACCAAAGGGAAAAAGGATTTAGGTTGCCCATCTTGTAATGTAGACACCTTATCCAAGTGGCTTCAATTTGGCAAGAAACAATGTTATGGTTTCCATCGACGTTTCTTAAAAAACAATCATATTTATAGGCGTGATAAAAAAAGTTTCAATGGAGAACAAGATTTCTGTCAACCGCCTAGGCACTGGTCAGGTGATGATATACTACAAAAATTTCAGGGTTGCACAAACATCACATTCGGAAAAACTAATAAACGTAAAATCTCTACAAATGGACATCAGCCATTGCCGCCTGGATGGAATAAAATAAGCATTTTTTTTCGACTCCCGTATTGGAAATATTTGTTGCTGAGACATAATTTGGATGTAATGCACATAGAAAAAAATGTATGTGAGAACATATTGAACACTTTGTTGGGCGACTCGAAGAAAAATAAGGACAACTTACAAGCTCGTCAAGATCTAAAACAATGGGGTATCCGAAGGGATTTGTGGCCAGTCGATTCAGGAAGCCATTATTACTTACCTCCAGCATCTTTCACAATGAGTCGTATGGAGAAAGAGAAGTTTCTATCTATTTTACAAACATTGAAGGTTCCTGATGGATATTCTTCTAACATATCTAGGTGTGTCAACATGAGAGAGAAAAAACTATTGGCATTGAAGAGCCATGATTGTCATGTTTTAATGAAACAACTTCTTCCTGTTGCCTTGCGGAACTGCATAAGCCTAGATGTTTATAAACCTATTGCAAGCCTATGTTTATTTTTCAATAAACTTTGCTCAGATGCTATTGATGTAGAAGAATTTAAGAAGCTTGAAGAAGACATTGCTGTCACACTATGCCAGTTAGAGAGAGTATTTCCTCCAGCATTCTTTACCATTATGATGCATTTGCCTATCCATTTAGCTTATGAAGCAAGAGTTGCCGGTTCTGTACGGTATAGGTGGATGTACCCCATTGAGAGGTACTTGAAGAAACTCAAGAATTATGTCAGAAATAAAGCTCAGCCTACCGGTTCTATTGCTAGAGGCTTTTTGGCAGAAGAATGTTTGACATTTTGTGCTAGATATCTACCTGATTTTGACACAAAATTCACTCGTACTCCTCGTAATGTTGATGACTCTCCTATTAGAGTGGGAGTATCGAAACACTTTGATGTGCAAACTTTAGAACAAGCCCATCGAAATGTACTATTTAATACTGACATGTTCGATGATTACAGAAGGTAATCAAATTTTTTTTCAATGTTAAATTGTTTCTAATATAGACTAACCACAACTTTTGAATTTTTCCAATAACCAGTGAACACATGATAAAGCTTCAAGAGGCTGAACCAAATATCACACTATGAGCTTTAGAAAAAAACACGCAACACAGTTTGCTAGGTTGTTGAGAGAGCATGTAAGTAATTTATAAAATTAATCAAAATTTTATTTTGAAAGAGTATTTAATCCCTTCTTATTTTTATGTTGATAAATTAGGTAGTACGTATGCGAATTGATCATCCAAAGGATGTTAGTGAGGAGTTGATATGGATATCGCAGGGTCCTTCTATAGATGGAATGTCATATGAAGGCTATTCAGTAAATGGATATCAATTCCGCTCAAAACATGTTGAAAGTACTTCTACTACACAAAATAGTGGGGTCTACTTGGTGGCAGATACATCTAGTTATGCAAGTGGGAGGGATAAAAATCCTATTACGGCTACAATTACATATTATGGACAATTGGAGGAGGTCATTGAGCTATGTTATGGTCCAGACATAAAAAATACCATTGTTTCGGTGTGCTTGGTTTGATGAAAGTTCTTCTAACGGTTTGTGCATTGACAAATATGGTTTCACACAGCTCAATTTCTCAAGGAGACACAATCAAGATGAGCCATTCACTCTTGCATCACAAGCAATGCAATGCTTTTATGTAAAAGATCCTGATGATGATAATTGGTTCACTATTTTGAAACTTCCACCTCAAAATTATTCTGAAGTACCTATCGTTGAGGATTATATGAGTGGGACACAAGTTCATAGTGGTAACAACCACACAAGTGATGATATCTCCTGGTCAACGAATGATATGCATGGATCATTTGTTGCTAGGGAGCCCGAGGAATAAAGTTGTTTTGATTAGTTGTTGCAAATCTTAGTGAATGATCGTGCTTGCAATATTTTTCTTTGTGGATTATTATGTTTTGGTGCAAGGATATTGCCTTGTCATTTGTCCCTTTTTTATCTTATGTAGGATGAGGAATATTTTGTGTTGATGTAATATTTTTCTTTGTGGATTATTATGTATTGGTGCAAAGATATTGCATTGTCATTTGTCCCTTTTTATTTTGTGGATTATTATGTGATTACAATGTTGTACATTTATTCCATAAACTGCTGGACTAACCTCTTATGCATTGCTACAATTGTTATGTTTTCATCTTATGTAGGATGAGGAACATAAGGTCAACTATGAGAGCTTCTACAACCCTGCCACAACCCACTACTACTTCACCTACAGTCTCCTCTCCTTCAACTGAAGTAGGAGATGAGCATGAGGAACTTGAGGATGAACATGACCATCATAGATATGGAAGGGGCCCTGCAAGTGAGGTTAATCTAATTCCAAAACCAGGAGAGCAGCGACACAAGGTGGAATGGAATGCAACAGGTAATGCAGTTGGAAAGAACAGTATAAAGTTGAACAGTTACTGTGGCATATTAGCTAGAAAACCACAAATATGGAGTTTAGATCTACAATGGAGAGAGCAACCACAACTAGCATTTGAAGATAGAAAATCATGCATTGAGGTACTTAAGTAATTACAAAATTTCTTTTAGTCTAGACTTAGTGTATATTTTAAGACTTTTTATTGTTTTTTAACATCTCCAAATATTTTCCAGAAATTCTTTGATTTGGGAGATCATCCAAATGCATGGAACTATGTAGATGCTCACATTCACAAAGCTTTACAAAGTTGGAAGTCACGGGTTAAGAAAGATTACTATCTAAAGTATAAGGATAATCCATATTTGATGAGGAAAAAGGTTGAGCAGAATGCATCATTAGATATTCGTCAGTTTGACAATCTTGTGAAACAATGGTCTTCTGAGAAGTCTGAGGTAATATCAAATTAATATATAATCATTTATCTTTCATGTATAGTGTTTAGTAAGTAAATTTTTTTTTGTATAGAAAATTGCTGCCACAAATAAGGTTAACAGGTCAAAAAAACAAATGCATCATACTACATGATCCAAACCATGGAGTTGTTATAGGGAGGAAATGGTATCACCTTTCACTTTGTATTTATTTCCAATGAGTTCTAAATAAGAAATTTTTTAGCTAGTAGTAATAATCCTATTATTTGATTTATGAAAGAAAACTGCGGAAGGGGAGCCAACTCAAAAAGAATTTTTGAAGAAAGTTTATGAGAACAACCCGTTGGTGGTAATTTATTCAATATTTTAATCAATAATCTATTAAATTTTCAAATAAAACTTGTCTAGTTTGTACATTGACTTTGTTCAAATAATGGCAGGATGAGATAACTGATATTGTTGAAAACGAAGTTACAAATGGTGAAGTAACTGATCCAACACAAATTGATGAGGTGACATGTCGTGCCTTCTTGCGTGTAGTCAACCCCGTAAAAAAGAATAGGGTTCGTGGTATTGGACTCGGACATGCCGCGGAAGGGAATACTGGGAAAGCTGCCAAAATTCGGTATGAAATGTTATTGCGAGAAAGTATTGCAAAAGATGTAAGTAATTTAACAAATTTGTAAGTATCATATGATATTGTCATTATTGTCTTCTAAAAGTATATTTCATTGTAGGATAAATTAAAAGAGGTTACCCAAGAAATGAAAAATATGCAAAAATCTTGGTCCCAATTTATAACATGGGTGCAACAAAATCAGGTTGTTTGATGGCAACAATTGAGTATCAGATTAAACTTATTGATATAATATTGCAACATAAATAAAATTTGTTTTATTCTCTTCTATATTTTCAATAGGCAGAATCAGCTAGAAGTACACAGTTTGGCCCGACGAGTGTGTTTCCAAATCTGCCCCCTTCTGGAGTATTTCAATCTTCTGTTGGTACAACATCGTCAAATTTTGGAGCACAGATACATATTCACAAATTTAAAGAATTTTAAATTTTTATAAATAACAGAAGTTGAAAATGAGAATCTTGCTTTAAAGGCTCAAATGTTTTCAAACGAGGCTTCTCCTGGTGTGTTTTCTACTCAAGCTACCTCAAATGGTATCAATGGGCCAGGGCTTACATTTCAATCACATGTATGACATTACATACATTTTTTATAACGACTTATCTGAAATAAACTCCTTCTCATGCTATCAATTTTTTTTGAAGCCACATTTTTTTCAAAATGGGCCTCCGACTGTTTTGTTTCCTGCTCAAGGTGGTGTGAGTGGATCCCAGGTATAAATATAATATATATATATTACTGATATTTTCCTATTCATGTTCAACTTTATTGAAAAATTAAATTCTTTTCAAGCAACAATATTTCCCAAATGGTCATCCTATTGGTGCGTTTCCCGCTCACGGTGGTACAAGTGGATCACAGGTATTTATATAAATGTATTATCAAATGTGTGGTTATTTATGATCATCTTAAATTGAAATTTTAAATTCTTTGTCAGCATCAATATTTTCCAACTTCAACTCGTACTGGTGCATTTCCGGCTCATGGTGGTACAAGTGGAGAAAATCATGCAAGGGATACTGCAACGGAAGACGTTCATAATGCTTGAAGAATTGTTATGAAGCCTCACAATTCCATGGATATAGATAGTATTTAGAAAATGTGTTTGAGATCCATAGGACATTAGATCATATGTTCCACCTTGTAGTTAACCATTGTCAATCTATCAGAATACTCATTCATCTCATTCTTTGTATTCTTCTTCTTTATCATATACTAAACTTTTCTTCTTACCATTCTTTTTTTTTACTTACTCACATAGTTCGTTCTTAGTTTTTCATATTATTTGATATTTTCTTGACATTTTAATTGATGTTTGTCAACATGTGAAACTTCCATGGATTCCATGAGATCCACATTTTAAATTTGTTTTCTAGATGTTCTTTCCATGTAATTGCTACTGCTATCATGACATGATATATAAGAGAAGACTTGTATGTGTAGTAGCTGCCATATGGAATTGGTCCCTATGGGAGCACCTGGCTGCCTATACAACCTCCTAGTTCAATACGTTTTCTTTTACTATGACACATAGGTGTGCAACTGCTAATCCTACTTTGAGCACGTACAGAGTAAGTTTTTCCACTTTCAAATAATGTTAAAACAATTCTATATATCTATATAGCTGATGTTGTAATTAAGTTTTCATTTTCTTTTCACAGGTCGGCCCAATCAAATTTACTATAAATGTACTTGCCAAGCTTAAAATTGGGTTCAATATGGACCGTCTTGGAGCTGTATACTTTCATGATTCAGTGTTTGCATCATGCTTCTTAGAGATACAATGACAACATCTATCAACATTTAGAAAAATAGTGTTTCCTTTTCCTGGTTTGACCTTTAAACTGTATTGCATCAATATAAGATTTACATTGTACATTCCTACAATGTTTGCACTATCTGTATTTTACCTTTTTTGTGTTTTTCTTTTGACAAACAGTCTGACCACGATTCGTAAATCAGTTGACATGTCTAATCTTTTTTGTTCTCAATTATATTTTCTTGCTTTCTCGTATATAAACTTGGGCAATTGATTTCCAATGTTCGTGTCTTTTCCGCTCTTGGCGACCAGGCTCTTTTATAAAGAATCAACTTGTATCTCATATTACTCTTGGGATCGCCTTGCGCTGTGTACTTGATGCATTGAGGAAGTCAGTGGACTCAAAGGTGGTCTAATGTTCACTGCTATCTATCAGCTATTTCTTTTTTCTTTTGACTATTTTGTTTTATATGTAACGTATATTGGGTTTTTTGCCTTTTTGTATCTCAGTAACAATCTAGTGGTAGTTGTTATTTTGTAAGTCTTTCAAAGATATGTTCTGCGAGTTTCTCTCAGCCTGTACAATGTATTATCTTTTCCCTCCTGAATGCATTATTGTTCCACTTCCACCTAGTCATGAGAATAGTCTCATTGATACTAGGTTCTTCCACTTGAGGTTCGTCGATAATAATGTGTTGTGGGGAACATGTTCAATCATGAAAATTGAACTGAATTGTGATTCTCTTCTGCATCCTGATAGGGTAATTCCTGATCATTTTCTGTAGCAACATCATTTGAGAGTGATAGATTGTTTAAACTGCAAAATATAGAAGTAAATGGATGACTTGAAATATTCTATACTACACCATCCATTCCCATTTGGAAAAAAGAGGTTACTCTATAGACTCTGCTGGGAAAGGAACAGACAAACTTTCTGGTCGTTCCCTTTGTAGTACTTTTTTGGCAGGAACCAATCAGATATGTGACTCACATATGTGTATTAGGGGTAACAATTATCGGGCATAACATTCTATAGCAAGAAAAAACATTGGTGGGAGCATTGACATGTTATAATATTTTACTTTCATGTTTCTGTTCTCTTTTTAGTTTAACTCATTAATATGTTGGATTTCTTTTATTCTTTACTGTAGATACATTCATGCTTTTTTTCCTTTCAATTTTGTTTATGTGCTTGCTGCTAGCTTGCTTGGAAAATATTTACGTTAAATAGCAAAGATCTTCGTCATTGTTAGAAAATCCTTGTTTTGAAATATTCTCACACTTGGTTTTTTAATGGGTTTGTTATGGATTCTAGGCCATCCATATCACAGCGTGGGCCTGACATGCTTGGCTACAACTCCTGATTCAAGTTTTGTTATTACGAGTGCCAAAGATGGCTCACTTCACATAGTAAACATATTGACCGGAGAGGTATATACATTCCATTTCTCAATTTATATTTGGCTGTGCTAGGTTTAATACCGGATTCTTGGTTATACTAACAATTCTAGCTACTGTTACCAATAACTTTCTTTAACTGAAAGGACTGGTTGAGAATCAAATGAATATGAAATGATTGATTATTATGTATTTTTCTGCACAAGCCTTTGTGCGTTGCCGTATAGACAAGACGTGCACTTTCCATTATGACAAATTGTTGTAGGAATATTGTAGAAGTAAGGCGTGCATTTATTCCCTTGTATGTATGGATTTTGTGTTAAAAATATCATGTTATCCACTTATTAATATGACATAGAGTCAGAGATTCATATCAGTGTAGTTTATAAGGTCAATGTATCAAATATATTATGGTTAACCATCCAACAGGGACAGTTAGTTGCACTTTTTCCCCATTCTATTAAATCATATTGAGAAGACTTATCATTCACCAAATTTTATATCGTCCATCCCCAAGCACAATATGTTGGATCGTTTATGTTTGTTGACATGGAGGCACAAGGTTTTGACATTGAAGCAGTTTACAGAGTGGAACCCACATGATAAAACACCATGCTGACAAGGAGATCATGGATGATCTACCTGCTGATATTAACGTGATTGCATGCCATATTAGAACTTTGGACATCAATATGCCACATTAACTAATTCCCCAAGAACAACGTTGGAGTTTTGCTCCCTGAAAGGTTTGATTTTCTAAAAGGTTTGGGAATCGAAGTTATATAATTGTCAATTGATCTCATTATAATTTGCTTCTCCCTCAATTCCATTTAACTATGAAGTGACGTAGTACATTCTTAATTTTGGCATTATCCATATGAGGATTTTTGTGTCTACTATTTCACGGATGCTTCACTTACCTGTCACAAGTTTCTATCTATATTACTTAGTTATCCATTTGATTTTTGTCCTATTAAGAGTCTTAAAATAGATTTAGAGCTTATTGGTATGTTCCTCATGCGAGTACTACTGCATCTACAGAAGAGGAAAAGCTACGAGCTCTGGAGTTGAACTCGTGGCAGTTAGTGAGGCTGCTGCAGGGTCAACTGCCTGGTTTTTGTGCTGATACACTATGCAGTAGATTACATAACCCCAGCTCCGAGAATGTAAAATTAGCCAAAAGTGAACAAGTATTGTGTTATTCATACACGGCAGCTGTGAGAGCACATGAATTCTGGAGAAATCACAGTGACTCTAATCCCAAGTAGCGCTCTTGCATCAGTTCTATTTTCCCAAGTATATCTTTTTGTTAAGTTGTCTTATTAATTTGATGGAAAATCTTATAATGCAGAAATTTAATGGATCAATTTCTCAGCGTTCGTGAAGCCTATCGTGAATTTTTAGGTGCTGCAAGTGAATGGTTGTCAAGTCAAGCTACCGATGTAATTTTTTTGACAGAATCGTTGCCTTAACTTGTCTTTACTCTTTCCAAAAACAAGAAGGCCCACATCTAACTTGTCTTCACCGCCATAAATTTATTGTCCAACAGTTGGAGATTATATTAGTGCACCAATTCTAATAAACATGCATAATTTCTCTCTGTAACTTAGAAAGGTTTATGGAGGAGATGATATTTCTAGGGGAGTTTTTGTGTGCTCTTGATCACTGATTGTTATCTCAAAACTTTGTGCAGAAACCTAGAAGCATACTATTAGTGGGAACGAGAATGATGCTCATTTCGAGTATTTTAATGTTGAAGATATTCCTCTGTCTTCGTAAAGAAGCCCCCCATATCCAGAAGAAGTCTTTAGCTCTATCAAATAGCTGTCTAACTATAGATGAGGCATTTATTCTGTTCAGTGCTGTTCTCCACGTAATCAGCCTCTCTTCAAGCTCAATGGTGGAGGAAGAACAGTACATATGGCATTATTTGGTATCCACATTATATATGATCTTTCTTGGTATGAAAATTTCAACCATCTTAGCAGCCAATAAGTCAAATCAATGCGACAGAGTTATGGGAAAGGCAAACGATCTCAAGCTCTGGTCATGTGAAAAGAAATTGTTCAGTTTTAACTTGGTTGAAAGACCTTTGTCCAGATTTAAGGAGCACCACAACTATTTTTAGATTCCTTATCTCCTTGTGGTGCTTATTTTAGGAAGAATTATAAGAGGATGGCATCAAGGAGGTGTTAATTGGACTCATCTGCTCGTTGATCTAACGATACTACGCTCTGCAACAGCACCTCCAACCCCAAGATCAGGATAAGACACTGCAGAGAATCTCCAAAAAGGTGCGTTTTCACCCATCTTTTCCCTTCTCAACGCAATCTTTCCAGTTCTAGCAATTTCTTTGATTCCAAACTTCCTAAAATTTCTGATGACTGCTGCAATCTTTCCAGGGTCCCCAGTGACCTCAACTGTTACTGTATGCTCTGAAATATCAATAATTTTGGCTCTGAAAACATCTACCAGGCCCATGACCTCCGGACGAGTTGCTGGTTCCACATTGAGTTTTATAAGCATCAACTCTCGTTCTACTTGTGGTTCTTTTGATAGATCTTCCACCTTTAAAACATTTACAAGTTTGTTAAGCTGTTCTACAGCTTGCTGCAACACCTTCTCTGTCCCAGAGACAACTATTGTAAAAAGAGCTTTGTCCTTATTCAATCCAACAGTAAGGGACTCAATGTTGTGCCCACGTCGGGCAAATACCCCTGCAATCCTATTTATCATTCCACTTTCATCACCCACAAACACTGATATTGTATGACGTTTTAACGGGTTCTTCGTCCTTGGGATGGCAGAAACGACATTTTCGGAAACAACTGAGCTCCTTATCCTCTTGCCACACTCTTCGTCGAACCGTAAAACTCCCACTGTCCTCGTCTGCGAAGGCAGCGGTTTACACCACGATCCTAGCCCGGGCATTCCCCCAGCTCGCCATGGAGATAGATGATAATAAAGGTCAGTTTATTTTATTGCTTTGAGCTATAGTGGTGCTGTGATGTTCTTTGCAGCTCTTCATAGATTGTTCAGCCTACTGAATTGCTATTGATAATCTTCCATTGGTTGACATGTTTCTAATAATATTTGTTACAGAACCGGAAAAGTTATTCTCAGCTACCTCAAAGAAACAAAGTATCTGCAGTTAAGACGGCACCAACTAGAGCCAGTGGCAGAGGGAGAGGGAGGGGCAGAGATGTTCGTGTTCTACCAAAAGATACCACAGCTGAAGTCAGCCTTAATAAAGAGAAAGATTTAACACCTCAAGATATATTGAAAACCTTTTCTACTCAATAGTTGTGGAGCATGAACTCTATGCTGGACAAGGCCTGATGTCCAAGCTTCCTCTCAACATTATCAAAGTTGGTCATTGGCTAAATGAGTGATAAAGTCAAAATGTCAATATATACTTACATTGAAATTTGTATCGATTAAGGGGAAAAGGCCGATGTCCTCCTCTATGTAATGAACAATTTTTCTATGTGAAATAAAGAGGAATGTTTCAAAAGAGTGATTTGTTTTGGTTGTTGTGTCTTATTAACTAAATTAGTTTATTAAAATATTCTTTGTGCCTGATAGAAGCCACAAAAATATTACTTAATGAAAAATAAGAAAGTTAAAACCTCATTGACAAATAGGAAAACATAGATCACAATTGTAATTCATGATAAAATAAGTATATTTATGAAGGCCCTAGAACTTCATTGAAAGTTGTGAAATTAGCCTTCACAAATGTATTTGGGAGGCCTGGGAATTGTTTTTGTGAAGGTCAAATAATCCTTCAATAAATGTATTTGTGAAGGCCCTAGAACCTCATTGAAAGTTGTGAAATTAGCCTTCAAAAATGTATTTGGGAGGCCTGGGAAGTTTTTTTGTGAAGGTCAAATAGTCCTTTAAAATAGTATTTGTGAAGGCTAGAGTCTCTCATCAAAGTATTTGTGAAGAGCCTTTTAGAGTAGGACTTTTTGTGAAGGAATGGCCTTCAACCGAATTTTTTATTGAAGGAATTAATGTACATTTGTGAAGGAATCATCCTTCACAAATAGCCAATTTTCTTGTAGTGAATTTACCAATCACTTGGTTTTATTTGAAATTTGTAGGCAATGCAAAAAAATCAAGATTGATGGCTTAACCATCGATATCCAAGAATGATCATTCATCCAACATTTATGATCAACAAGTTTCCACGGTTCATCAACCTATTAGGTCAGAGTTTCAACCTTTTTCTCAAAGATCAATCTACACACCCATCGAGCTTCCACCCATCGATAAGAAGGAATGTTGGATTTCAAGTTGATAGAAGAATATTCAAGAGATCGACAAAATCTCATCGAGATTTAAATGACGACATGACTCATCGACCTTCAAGTCGAAGGTGTTCCATAATTTTCAAACCATCAAATACAATTATCGACCCTCACATCAACAGACCAAGTGTCGACTTTCATATCGACTTATCACCCTATCGATCCTGCAAAGATTAATGACTCTCCTGACTGATGAATCAATGACTCATGGACCAACAAGGTCGATAGCAGGAAGATGAACATTCCACTCCTTGTGTACTGATTTGGGATGGACAAAGCACAAGTAAAATGCTAAAAATAGGCCCCTAGGGCATCACTTCAAAAAATCTTGGATTTCGGGGTTAAAAAGCCAAAAGGCTACCTCCAAGTTCAGAACCCAAGTCTAGATTCATTGACCAGTCTAGTGTCATTGGCCTAGCTGGCCATCAACCTCTTGACTTGGGATTTGACTACATCCATTGATGGATTGACATATCTACTTGCTTCAACTCTGAATCGAAGGGAAGAACATAGGCCATTGACCTCTGTATTAGAGCAAACCGAACGGTGGGTAGATCGATCACTCGATCTACCCTTGTATCAACTTCTTGATGGGAAATATGGCATCTAATACAACAATGAAAATAGAAATTTTACCTCCCCATAAACAATAGATTTCATCAACAACTATGAAATGGGAAAGAGGGTTGCTAGGTTATATATGGTCCTAGAGCAAGTCCAATGACAATTTTCTTGCAGTAGCGTGCATCTTTGTTCAAGTCACACCTAGGCGACTATCGTTGTCAGCCTCCTTGTCGAACACTACAGATAGCATTGACGGTGTCCTCCTAGATGGTCAAAACCTCCTCGCCTCTAGAGAAGTCCATGCAGTCCATCAGAAACTCATGTCATTCTATATGAAAGAACATAAAGAAGTTGTCCCTTCTAGTTGATGTGCTAGCGTCAACTTGCTCTCCCAAAATTATCTCTCATGTGTTGGTCCTCCCTTTGATGGGTAGAACTTGCTCGGGCTCTCTTGGTTACCAAAACCAGAGAAGACAACAATTGTTAGAGCTTATCATTATGTCTGGGAAGCCCCCATTCCCCCGTATTTATAGGAGGGTTAGGGTTAAGGTTTCCAGTTGGTCTGGGAGTCAAAGAGATGAAATTTCATGAATTTTTCAGAACATGCAAACATCAAACTGGTCGATTCACCAGTGAACTGGCCGATTCACTAGTGCCAATCAGTTCACACATGAGAGGATCAGTTCAACACTTGATTCATTTATTTCACTATGTTTCATATTCACAATTGTTTTGACAATTAATTTTTGATTAATTCTCAACATGACATCATCATGAATCCTTGATCCAATCTCATTGATCTACCAAACGCCCAGTTCACAATCTGAGCCAATTGGTTCATGCACCTGAGCCGATCGATTCACTTGCTGAAGTGGTCATTTTAGAGTGCATATTTATGATGTTGTTTAAATTGAAAACCTAACACTTTAGTAATCAATGCTAAACATCATTCATGAATAATCTCCTCTTCCTATTGCATTCCTATGTGTGTGACCCTATAGGTTGCAAGCTACATTGATAGTGAATGTACATGACATTACAAGCAATGATTGGTATCTAGAAAGATATCATTGATACCCAAGTAATTTGAAAAGTTGGAGAATAACTTCAACCTACAATTAGTGATTGGTGTTATAGTGATTGTATACTTCCTTTGTCTCTGATATCTAATTGAACTTGAGGCATGGAATCATCATCCTCTTCAACATTCAATCCATGTTCCTTGAACTTGAGCAGACTAACTGAGATATATGTGAACTCAACATCATATATTGATTCACATGCACATGGCCATGCTTTTCTCAGTCCTGCTTATCAATTGGTCGGAATATCAAACTCCTATAGGAGGGACAAATGCCATCTACATCAATCAAAATCATTCCCCATGTGTCATAATGCATTTGAGCATCACCTTTATGGAAACCCTTATTTAAGTTCACATTTGATGATGACAAAGTACATTAAACATCATGTGATGAGTATATTGATTTTAGGTTTAAGAACTGCAACCACCACCATCACTATGAGAGATAATTCTGACTACCATTCCTTGGTTTTCATGCATCGCTCTCAAGGTGGGCTGTCTGATACACTGTTTACTAACAAGTATCTATGTGTTTGGTTTGATATCATATATCACGATGAATGAGATTCTATCGTTAGCAATACACATTCTAGTATGAAGTGTTATTTTTGTCTATAATCCTTCCATTATAACAAATGACTAGGGACATAAAAAGAATATATATATACTCTTTACATATGTATGATATCATGGTTCAGGTCCTCAACCCAAATACATACACCATTGAGTAATATCATTATTTAAGACATTTATTATGTTATAACATTATCTCATAACTGAATAAAATATAATAAATTGGAATATTGCCTTTATTATTAATCAAACCATTTACAAGTTATGCCATTGCAATCATCATATGATTAGCTCTCTGGGCATACATACCAATAGACCCTCACTTGTACTTAGAGACAATCATCCATGAACTTAATCCCAAGTGATCTAACATGACCATCATGCTTCTGTTATGATAATGGTTTCGTCAAGGGTTCAAAGATATTGCTTTCGGTTAACACTCTAGAAATATTCACATTTCCTTATTGTATGATCTCTCATATGAGATAGAAACTCCTTTGTATGTGCTTGGAATGCTGATGCGATCTGGGTTCCTTAGCTTGTGCAATAGCTTGATTGTTGTCACAATATAGCTCAATTGCATCCCTGATGCTTGGAGCCACCCCATGTTAAAAAATGAACGTCTTGATCCATACAACTTCCTTTACTACATTGGATGCAAAAATATACTCAGCCTCAGTTGTAGAATTTGCAACTGTCTCTTGCTAG
The DNA here is from genome assembly GCA_963693085.1 of Alisma plantago-aquatica. Taxonomy (NCBI): domain Eukaryota; kingdom Viridiplantae; phylum Streptophyta; class Magnoliopsida; order Alismatales; family Alismataceae; genus Alisma; species Alisma plantago-aquatica. Next base: position 587,336,567 of record OY856414.1, read on the forward strand.
AAACTTTTCTAGCTTACAATACTACTATTAAGGGAAAACACAAATCCTAATTGCGATCAATAATCTTCTTTGTCAGTTTAGAAGCTTGTATCAGTGTAACCCTTTTACCACCAACTCTTCCTCACCACCATAGACAAGGAACTGATCCCTGGTTCTTATCAAGTAATTATGAATGTTCTTCATGATAGTCCAGTGGGCATCACTGGGATCTGAGTAATATCTTCTTGTCATGATCAAGGCATATGGGACATCTGGGCGAGTACATAAAATTGCATACATGATAGATCCTATTATAGATGCGTATGGAGTCTGATTCATGCATTCCCTTTCTTTATAAGGTATGGGACAAGCTCTAGAGATAGAAATGCCATGAGACATGGACATGTTTCCTCTCTTTGAGTCCTCCATCTTGAACCTCTTCAACACTTTGTCAATGTATGTACTCTGACTTAGTTCAAGAAGACTTCTAGATCTATCTCTATAGATCTTGATTCCTAAAATGTAGGATTCTTCATCCAAGTCCTTCATAGAGAATGTATTATCAAGCCAAGTCTTTACTTTCTGTAAAGTAGGTATGTCATTCCCCACCAATAGTTTGTCATCAACATACAATATGAGGATTACAATTATGCTCCCACTAACCTTCTTGTAAACACATGGTTCATCTTCATTTTGACTAAAGCCAAACTCTTTGACTGTTTTTTCAAATCAAAGAATCTAGCTCTAAGATGCTTACTTCAATTGATAGATTGACCTTTGTAGGTTACACACTTTATATTCATACTTTGGATTTATAAAACCCTTGGGTTGTGCCATATACACATCCTCCAAGACATTCCCATTAAGGAACATAGTTTTAACATCTATCTGCAAAATCTCATAGTCATGATAAGATACAATGACAAGCATGGTCATGATGGACTTAACTATGCCAATTGGACAAAATGTTTCGTCATAGTAAACACCTTGAACTTGTTTGAAAGCCTTTGCAACCAATTGACCTTTGTAAGTTTGCACATTACCATCCATCTCAATCTTCTTCTTGATGATCCACTTGCACCCTATGTGTTTTACCCCTTCAGGTGGATCCACCAAGGTCTGTACCTTGTTGGTGTATAAGTATTCCATCCCAGATTTCATGGCTTCTATCCACTTCTCAAATTCTGGTCCCTTAATAGCTTCTAGGTAGGTAATTGGATCATCATCAATGACCAATTCATTGCCTTCTTGAGTCACAAGATAACCAAATATTTCTGGCTCATTGTGTCTCCTACTAGATCTACAAGGTTCATATGTTACTTGAGGAATTTGAGATTCCACAACATTTTGTGACTCTCCATATTCCTCTTATCCTCTATAGGTTCAATGCTTTATTGTTGGTCTCTAACTTCTTTAAGTTCTACTTTGCTCCCACTGATTCCTTTAGAAATAAATTCCTCTTTTAAGAATGCAACATCCCTGGCAACAAACACTTTATTGTCAATTGGGTTATACAAGTAGTATCCCTTGGTTTCCTTGGAATATCCAATAAAATAACATTTATCTGATCTAGGGCCAATCTTTTTAGGAAACATTTTCTTGACATAAGATTCACACCCGCAAATCCTCATAAGAGACATTTTGGGACATTTCCTAGTCCATATCTCATATGATGCCTTTTGAATTGATTTAGATGGTACACAATTTAGTGTAAATGTGACAGTTTCTAGAGCATAAACCCAAAAGAAAGTCATAAGATTGGCAAAGCTCATCATTGATTGCACCATATCTAGCAATGTGCGATTCCTTCATTCTGATACACCATTGTGTTGTGGTGTTCCAGGTGGAGTCCATTATGATACAATACCACGAGCTCACAGAAGGTCCTCAAACTCTTGGCTTAAGTATTCTCCACCTTGATTAGAACAAAGTTCCTTTATACTTTTATCAAGTTGAATATGTACTTCATTCATGAAATCCTTGAACTTTTCAAGAGTTATTGACTTATGTTTCATCAAGTAAACATAACCATACCTCTTGAATTCTTCAGTGAAGGTAATGAAGTATTGATAACCACCTCTAGCATTTGTTCTAAAAGGGCTACATACATCAGTGTGTATGAGTCCTGATCACTATCCTTCTCACAATTACCCGTGAAGAGAGTCTTAGTCATATTGCCCAAAAAACAAGACTCACATGCCTCTATTAATTAAAAATCAAAAGAGTCTAGATATGTAATTCTCATTGATGTTTCCTAGACGACAATGCCAGAGATATATTTTGTTTGAGTTATTAAGTTTTAACATCTTGATATATATACATTATAAACATTTGTCTTAAGATCTAATAAATAAAGACCATAGGACATTGAGGGACTACATAAAAGATCTCATCTTTTGAAATAGAACACTGATCATTCTTTATTTGAAATTCATATCCATCCTTGTCCATACAAGATACATCAATAATGTTTCTATTTATGACAGGTAAAAAATAGTAGTTCTTTGACTCTATTATGTGGCCAAAGATAAACTATAGTTTCCATCTACAGTGGTAGCAACTCTTTCTCCATTCTCAATGCGTAGTTTGACCTTGCCCTTTCATAAAGGCTTACTTCTTTTTAAATCCTGCATATTTGAACATATGGGAGATCCAAACCCAGTATCTAGTACCCAAGATGAAGAATTAGATAGATTTATCTCAATAACATATATAACTAAAGTGGAGATCTATATCCCCTCCTTCTTCCTTAGTTCCTCTAGTTAGAGAGGACAATTCCTCTTCCAATATCCATGCTGATGATAATGGTGACAATTGCCTCCCTTGTTTACCACTCACTTTGCTTTGAGTGCAGAAGACTTAGGCTTCTGGATAGCTTTAGAACTCTTCTGATAATTGAATATGCCCTTAGACTTTCCCTTTCCTTTGCTGATCATCATTACAGATTTGGGATTGCCCTTCATCATTTGTTCTTTAGCAGTCCTCAACATGCCAAGAAATTTTGACAACAACTTGTCAAAAATGTTCATGTTGTAGTTCATGACAAACTAGATATATGACTCTGACAATGGTTGTAGAATCACACATGTGGCCAACTCTTGACCCATGGGAAATCCATTCTATCAAGGTTCTCCACATACCCAATAAGGTTGAGCACATGGGGACCTACTGGATCTTCTTATGCTATGTTACACTTAAACAACACCTTGAAGACATCATATCTCTCATGTCTTTCCTGATCTTGGTACATGATCTTAAGAGGTGTGTCCATCTCAATAACATCCATGTTCTCATGTTGTCTAGGCAACTCATAGTTCATAGAACATCATATCAGACACTTGACATCTCTAGATTTCTTCTTGTAAGCATCCCTATCAGCCTTAGGTGCAGTCGAAGCAGGTTCATCTAACTCTGGTGTTCTAGGACATAGAGCTTACACTCTTGTTTGAAAACAATTCTCAATGTCCCAAACTAATAATGGAAATTATTCCCATTTCACTTGTCCTTATCTAGGACTGATCACAATAAAAACATGTTGTTTGTTGTCATTTGATTCTATAAGAGAAAATTTAGAGTTTGTCAAAAAATATTGATTTAATTTGATTAATAAAATCTGATGGTGTTTAATTAGTCTTTTAATTAACTATCAATCCCACTATTTTGTTCAAATTGATAACCCTCACTTATCAATTCAAACGATTACGTCATATAATCTTCTAACGAGACAAGATTCATATTTCATCAAATCATGAGTCATCTTTGGCTGATCGCCCACAACTTGACTATTTAGGTAGGCAACTTTTTTCAATTGCATCTATATGCAACTCTTGGATATATGGTGTGCACAACTCTTTGTCATAATTCATATTTATGCTTCTATGTACTTAATCTCATTAAGATCACAAAGTTAAGCCTGACCCAAAAGCCAACACGATTGAATATGCACCCTACTTTGGTAGATCTACATATCTCCCATCACACTTCACAAGACAGACAACACGCCACACTTTGGCATAACCTACGCTTAGTCGATCAAGTTTTTCATGTGTGTTACTTATAGAAAGAATCCAAGACTTAATATTTATATTAAGAGATTTCATATAAATACATATACATATCCAATCACCATATACTAATAGTACGTATCATATACGTGATACAACCACAAAGAACATCTAATAATAAATATAAATAATGGTTATGACCATCCTATTATAATTACTTGGAGCTACAAGGAATTACTACCACCTAAGGCCCACATCATATGTTACAACCTATTGTTGATGATAATATCTACTGGATCCCGTCCGGGCTGATCTATTCAACCCTTGAACCAAACTTCTGGCCTCCTCTTCAGTCGGTTGGTCTTGCGGATAGATCATTTGGCCTCTGGTTCTTGTGACATCTGGACTCCTTTAGCCAATTGGTTGGGCCACTAGCCGGTCGGTTATCTCCTCTTATGATTGGCCTCCATGATCCTCCAGCTAACCGATTCGTCTCTTGAACCTGTCAGTTCGCCTAGTGCAGAACACCCTCTTTGCCATAATAGGAAATGAAAGCTATCCTAATCCTAATTAACATATTACATTATAAATGGGAAACCTCATGTTACATTTGAGGGGAGTATAGGAAGGAAACAATGAATACTTTTACATATGGAAAATAAGAGAGAGGATTAATACGAAAACTGAGATATAAATAGGAATAAGAAACCATCCAACCAAGCACAACAAGTCTAGGTATATAGGCCATAACCATGCTTCCAATCACCATCAAAATGATTTTCAGGCGACACATATTGCATATCATATTATATATATGTATATATATAAATCGTATGTGGTATTTAATCAGATATTCATATTAACTAGTTAAATATTCATATTGCATGTAATAAATAAACAATAAAACCAAAATCTAATCACATCAATTAAATCCCAAAGTCTAGTAAATTGATGTGGATCTAATACCAATTTTGGAAAATATAGCATCAAATATGATAGCGAAAACAAAAATTTTACTTGTCATATTCCCCATAAATAGTAGATCGAGTCAACAACTATGAGATGCGAAAGAGGGTTGTAAGGTTATACCTAGTCCTAGAGCAAGTCCAATGACATTTTCCTTATAGAAACATGGGCCTTTCTTCAAGTCACACATGGACAACTGTCATTGTCGGCCTCCTGGTCAGACACTACATATAGTAGTTAACAACATCCTCCTAGTAGGACAAATGGCTCTTCACCTCTAGAGTAGTCTATGCGGACCACTAGGAACTCATGTCGTTCTAGATGAACATACATGTAGGAGTTGTCCCTTCTAGTTGACGTGCTAGTGTCAACTTTCTCTCCCATAATTGTCTCTCCCTTGTTGTTCCTTCCGTTGATGGGTGGAACTTGCCAGGACTCTCTTATTTACTACAACCAGAGAAGATAATAATTGTCAGAGCTTATTATTGAGTTTGGGAAGCCCCCAATACCCCTCTATTTATAGGAGGGTTAGGGCTTCCAATCGGTCTGGGAATCGAAGAGACACAATTTCATGAATTTTCTGGAATCTATGAATGTCAAACCGATCAGTTCACCAGTGAACGGTTCGGTTCATACATGAGACAATCACTTCAACACTTGAATCATTTGTTTCACTATGTTTCATATTCATAATTATTTTGGCAATTAATACTAGATTAATACTCAACATGACATAAACATCAATCCTTGATCCAATCTCAATGATCTACCAAGTAGTTGGTTTACAACTTGTGGCAATCGGTTCATACACCTGAGCCGATCGATTCACTTGCTGAATCGGTTGTTTTAGAATGCAGATTTCCAGTGTTGTTTAAATTGAATATCTAACACTTTAGTAATCAATGTTAAACAACATTCATGAATAGACACCTATTCCAAGTGCATTCATATGAGTGTGACTCTATAGGTTCCAAGTTATGTCTACGGTGAATGTCCATGACATCACAAGTAATGATTGGTATCTAGTAAGACATCATTACTATCCAAGCAATTCAGGAAGTTGGAGAACAAATTCAACCTACAATCCATGATTGTTGTTATAGTGATTGTTTAGTTCCTTTGTCTTACCGATATCCAGATTGAACTTAAGACATGGAATCGTCATCCTCTTCAACATTAAATCCATGTTCCTTGAACTTGAGCAGAGTGTCTGAGATATATGTGAAATCAACATCATATATTGATTCGCATGTACATGGTCATGCTTTTCTGTCTTTCTTATCAAATGGCTGGGATATCAAACTCCTGTTAGAGGGACAAATCCCATCAATATCACTCACAATCATTCTCTATGTGTCATAATGCATTTGAGCATCACTTTTATGACAATCCTTATTCAAGGTCATGTTTGATGATGACAAAGTACATTAAACAACATGTAATGAGTGTAGTGATCTCATGTCTAAGAATCACAATCACCACCATCACTATGAGTGATAATTCTGACTACCATTCCATAGTTTCCATGCATCACTCTCAAGGTGAGTCTATCTGATACATTTTTCTCTAACAAGTATCTATGTGTTTGGTTTGATATCATATATCACAACCGTCGAAAATAATATGGAGGCTAGAAAGATAATTGTTATTAGATAGAAGGCAAACTCCCCTACTATATATAGGAGAGGATGCATATGTAAGGAAGCATGACCTAATCCTAAGGGCCAAGACAATTAGGCCCATGTACATAATATACTAATTCTTCTAACACTCCCCCTCAAACTGGAGCGTGGATGAAACACATGTCCAACTTGCCAATACATAAAAAGGTAAAATGGCCATACAAAGAAATTGATCTCGCTGAAAAGAAATGATCTCCCCCTAAATCTTGGAACGCAAAATTTGATGACTCTTAACACTCCTCCTGAAGAATATAACATGTAGCAGCAAACAAGTCTTCTCCCTTGATGAAGATAAGATTAATCCCGAAGTATTAATAGCATCATGGACTCCCTCTATATTGAAAAAAAAACCGCCAGACTTATAAAATTAATCATAAACCATTTTCTTTGAGATATCTAGACTCATTGAAGCAACCACAAATAAATTTTTGAATCTTTAACGAGAAACTGAATCAATGTAGAAGGTGGAGATCATAAATAAAAGTCATTTGATTCGTCGTTGTTGTGGAAGTATTTCCACACAAGAAGTACCAACAACGGAATAATGCACATTAGTTAGAATAAGAACACTACTATAGGAATATTGCACCATCGCAGGTGGACACGGGTTTGAGGTACACTACTATAGGAATGTGCACTATAGTAGGTGTCAACAACACAGGTGAATATGCAAAAAAACTAGACAACATGGTCAGATAATATGACTTCTTCTCTTCATCTTATTTCCTCTTCTTTTCTTCCTCTATCCTCCTCCTCACCCTAACCACGCAAATGATCATGAGAGTGGTTGGATGAAGAGTTATAAACATTGGTAGAGGAATAGTGACACAAAAATAACGCACTACTGGTATAAAGGCACCGTAGGAAGAACAAAATACTACCGCAATATACGCGGTAAAAAAAACAAAACTATTATCCGGAATCGAGACTCGATAGAAAGAGAAATAACACTACCGGAGTAGAACTTAGTAGGAAGAAAGCAGTACTATCGAAATGAAATTCGGTAGAAAAAAGAGTGGAACTATCATATGGATCTCAGTAGGAAGAACAAAACACAACTGGTATAAAGACACGGTAAGAAAAAATAATGATGTGACCCTTTTTTTGTGTGCTTTATAAGCATTGGGTCTTTTTTCTTACCAAATAAGTCAAATAAAAAGATCAGGTCTTTTCCGGTGAAAGACTGGTCAAAGTCTTTGATGATTTCTCTCCTTGGCAGACGTAGTGTTTTATTATGTTGATCAAAGACCGGTCAAAGACCAATATCCAAATTTGATGATTAATTTAATGAAAATTTGTGTTGACGACCAGATGACAACTTTTTAATTGACACCACATCTTCTTTGATTAACGCAAGCCCTGCGTTCAAGCCAACAAAATGGTAAGCCTAGTGACGGAAAGGGATCATCACGTTGATAGAGGATGAAGACGGGGAAATGTAGTAGAGCAGCCGTGGTCGTGATCTTAAGCACGACAACCTTGGTTCTGTTGCATTGGCTCCTTTATTTACTGCTGGGAACGTTTTAACACGCAGGATGGTGTTGACAGCAACAACACAATTGTGGAGATGTGTTTCCAACATCACTATAGAAATGGATGCGTACTGTTGTGATCGCATGGTAAATACGTTCAGGTTTACCTCAGGTAGCAATGTCAAAAGGAAAGAAAACATTGCGCCTGGTCAATAGGTGCTCTCGAGATCTCTAATGCAGTACTAGTTGTCACGCTTACAGAGGACGACCACCATGAATTTGTCTTCACTTTACAAATTCACTTTTGTACCGGACGGCCAATCGGTGACTGGGTTATTTGGCAGGGAGTGCTTAAGGGGTTACTAGTGACGGATTGGAGGGCCGCGTGGATCGGCAGAAGGGGTGAAATACGAGACTATTGTCCGGTATCCTCTCCGTGTTGAGTGCAAAGTGGCAGTCCTTAGACTAGGAAAGAAACAAGTAGATAAGACTTTGGTGACGGAAGATAAAAGATTGGATTTTTGTGAAAGAAGAAGAAGAAAGATTGAGTATAGAAGTCGGGATGATGTGTGAAGGGTGGTTAAGTCAAGAAATGACGGCGGCCACCCGTACGAGGAGGCTCCCTCTTTTTCTCTATATGGTTAGGATCGTTACTTTGGTACTATATAGAAAATAATATGGAGACTAGAAAGATAATTGTTATTAGAAAGTAGGAAAACTCTCCTCCTATATATAGGAGAGGATGAATATACAAGGAAGCATAACTTAATTCTAATGGGCCAAGACAATTAGGCCCATGCACATAATAAATTAATTATTCTAACCATGACTAATGAGATTCTGTTATCAGCAAATACACAATCTAGTCTTAAGTGTTATTGTTGTCTATTAGTCTTCCACAATAACAACTGACTAGGGACATAATAAGAATGTATATACTCTTAAAATCACATTGTCTCATTGTTCAGGTCTTCAACCCGAAGACATACACTATTGAGTAATATCATTCTTTTATACATTTATTATGTAACATCATTATCTCTAACTGAATAAAACATAATAAATTAGAAGATTTCTTTTATTATTAATCGAATTGTTTACTAGTAATGCCATTACAATCATCATATGATTGTCTCTCTGGGCATACATAAAAAAACTTTTTCCCTATCTTTTTCTTGCCATGACTTATCCAATTTGTAATCTATTTTTTTGTGTGCCATGAGTTGCTAAAATCCATAACTTGAGTAGGGAGTAGACGTCAAGCCCTCCTAACCATGTAATCGTTCATTCTTCCGCATATTATATATGTTCTCACAATTTTATTTCTACACTCTTATTTAAATGCGTCGCATGATAATTAGATACCTTTTTGTGATGACTGATATGAATTTGTTTGAGAGAATGATTTCAATTAAATTTGGAGTATATGATAGTAACGAGACACGAGATTGAGGAGCTACTATAACAAAGGTCATATGGTTATACCTGATCTTTTGGTTATAATCTCGAGAGAGAGATACCTTTGGATAGAAATCTACTTGGATCTTGAGAGAAGGAAGGAGTATATGTCTTTTATGACTATTTGCAAAATATGTCAAGAATATATATAAATACGAAGAGAAGGTTTTATATCGTTGTGGCCGACTTGATTGGTGAAACCTAATCCAAGTTACCCTTTTTGTCATTTTACAATTAATTTTATTTTACTTTTTTTATCCTTGATAACTTTAATATACTTCTTTTATTAGATTAATTTTGTTCCTTGATCGAAACACCAATTTCACCTCTTTGATTTGTCTAGACTAAGACAAGATCTCCCACTCTTATTCCATTGTTCTCCATGTCCATATGTTTGACCCCACACTACTACAATAGACTCTTTATTGAGTTGTGAATGTCTCTTGAAGTAGGGTATAAATTTTAAACCCGATATCTTTGACTGGACAATTGTGTTTACACTTTTGACCCTAAAAAAAGAGTGATCACATATTAAGTCTCATTTAGTGTGACGAGACCATATTTATGTACACCAATGTGAGAAAAGTCAAATCTCAATTCAACATACATCAAAATTTACTAATATAGAGTTTCAAGTATAATTGATCATCATTAAGGCATGGTTTGTATAATATTGAAGACCCATCATTAAAGGCCATATATGTCACATTCATGGTATATAGTCATTATTAAGCATATAAGTGAAGTCAAGGTCGTATCTTGGTTCATAAAACATCATACAACTACTGATCATGGGTTGCAAGAATGAGTTGGGTTATTATTGATTATGATTAGCAAAAAAAGTATCATTAATAATCATCAAAGAGATCAAAAGTAAACCATTTTTAAAGGAACGATCACATTTTTTTATCAAAATGGTATATTACATGTCCATTTTTGGAGCAAGCATCAATTTATTATACTTTTTTACAAGATTTAGACTATTTCTTTGAATATAGGATGATAATATTACCTTTTTGGAAAAGTTGGATCAATTGGATGTGAGGACCATCATGGTTGACCATATGATTAGTGGCTCGCGGTGACTCTCCCCACTAATAGTAGGCTGAGTGGGTGCGGTTGTCTCCGACCCTTGAATCAAGGTTAAACTTTAAACCACTCTGATCCAGTGGCTGCCATTCTTTCTCCCTCACAGAGTCAAGTGGTCTACTTAGGCGATCTTCTATGATGAAATGATTAGATATAGGAGAAGGGACCAGGGTGAGTGCAGTCACAATGGAGCTCAGAAAGTTGCCACCTACCCTCTCCCGAAGTTAGAGGTGGGATCAGCTTGACCCTAGAGGGGTTGTAGAGTGAACTCCCAAAAGTCACTTTAATAATGCCATAGGTAGAGGGGGAAGAAGTCAAGGTGGGGAAGGAGGTTCGGGCATTATTCTTCATGGAAGAAGAGGGAAAAGAAATGAACAAGAAGTGAAAAAGTAGATGGAAGGGATAATTCGTCAAAGATGTTGTGTGTGGCCTACATGTTTGACAGGCCATGCAACCACCCTTCCCATGTTGCGAACAGTCTATAGAGGAGGAGAAAACACATATTTATGGAATCAAGGGCGATCTATGGCCCATGATCTAGGGTCTCATATTATTAATGAGAGAGGGGATCAAATCATTGACATGCATGGGGAAAAAAGAGGGATTTATAAGTAGTTTTCTTTGATTTACTTGAAAAAATCATAACATCTAAACTGTAGCTCTACTTGAGAAAAAAATTCAAGGCTTTGGTTCAAAATTTATTCTTATTTTTATTAAAAATATCAAGTTCAAGAATTTGATGTTGAGAGGTATCAATAATCTAAATACATTCTCAAAATCAACTAATGTACTCAACTTAATATAGTTGAATTCAAATTGGAAATTCATCATCAATAAATTGAGAAACATACGATTCAAACCACCAGATAGATGAATAGGGAGATTATTGAGTGAATTTGATCATCTTATGAGCATATAAATACATTGAGTATTTTAATCTAGAATTTCATGTCATCAAATCCTCCATGCCTCTCAAGGATTTTTTTCCACAAAATTAAAACAAATCCTAAAAGAGGTTGGGAATTCATATTCCATATAATATACATATTAGTACTCTTCATTTAGTATCATCATCACTTCAATATCAACTTCATCCCGCTATAAAGAAACCGAGCATCAATGTCAAAAATATAACCACAATGAAATATATAGACCACAATTTGGAAAGATCACCTAGTAAGTCAAAAAAATATAGTTTGTTTATTTAAGAGTTAGGTATGACTTTCAATCCCAATGTTAGGGTTTTAAGGTTTTACATTAGTCCTAGACTGGGTTATCATACATGATTGAGATTTTGTATTAAAAAATTGGAGTCTAACATACTATTTTGACATCGTTTTTCATATCAAAATCAACATGTAGTCCTATATTAGTACACATAAGATTTTATCCCCAATTCATATATAGAGAGATCAAAATAATCATCATTTTGAGTTTTCAAGATTGGGAACTTGAAATTCATCAATTGTGAATCTTGAGTAATCTCAAGATCCAAATAGGGTGATCATACGAGTCAAATAAATATCAAGAACATTAATGAAGAGTCCACATTTTGAAGACTAATTCCAATAGTCAATATTTGAATATCAAATATCATGTCTCCAAGACTTTGGTAGATAGGGTAAAAATTCCCTTCTAGACCATATACATGATCATTTATCCACAAACAACTATCCAGAAACATTTTGTGATATCAACATCCAATTCATTATCAAAGTATTCAAGGTTGACAAATGAAATAGACCTAGATCCTTCTAGAAGCTATATCATAAGATCATAATCAGAATTATCATGTCAAGATTATTATCAAAGTGAGATTCGAGATCAAGTTTGAATTTCATTATAAGATCCAACCTATTAGGGCTTTAGGTCAAAGAGGTCAAAATTGCATGAAAGAGGTTACATTTCCAAACTATAAATAATCAATAGACGAAAATTTAGAGGACATCATAATAGGGATATGACATATGTCAGGGGGAGTCATGAACAAGCTACCACCCTAACCCAGTACATTTTTCCTTTCAGAATGTCCCATTAACATGAAACATTGATCTAATTTAAATAAGGATGTAACAATCAATTTGCATATCACCATGTCATGAGATCAAAGATCAACTATGATCATAGAGTAATAATAGCTCAAGATTTTAGCATAATAAAGATCATGTATTCATTTCCTAACCTTCATAAATATGGTAACATGGTTTAATTTAAAAATAGAGAAGTCAACTTAGGCTCTTTCAATAGTTAGATCATCAGAGTACATGATTGAGATATCACATTCATTATATCGCTCAAATTTATTTTTACAAAGAGGCATTAAAATAAGTACACATTTCCTCTTATAACATGTTCTTTCATCATGTTAGGTTTGGCTGCATTAGAAAGTGAGGGTAAATGGGCTGAAACATCTTGCTGCCTCATCCTAGCTTCTTTGTGTTTCCACTTGTGGAAGGAGAGGAATGGATGTTTTCATGGGAAGGGCAACAAGGACACTCTGGACCTCTTTGAGTGTGTTGTACATAGCATCAAAAGAGTTGTTAAGGCCAAAACTAAGCTGGTGGTTGGAACCGATCTAGAGATCCTCATGCATTGGGATGTAGTGTAGCCCCATTTGAGTCCTCCAGATTTTAGTCAGATGTGGGTTTTCGAATGCTCTTACATGTACAGTATACGGGTCCTTACCCTATACTTTCTTTTGTAATCCTTTTGATAGTAATATTTTACCTGACTAAAAAACATGTTCTTTCATCACGATCAGGGTGTCCAAATACATAATCATTCAAAGGCGTGGAATATGGTACATAACAATATGGAAAAGATTGCTTAGTCATGTTTGAGTTTTAATCAAAATGTAGGGAAACATGAGCTTAATCAATAAGGACCTCATCAACCACTAAGTCTAAAGCATGAATTTCACTTATTTCATCATATTAAGCATCTTGGTAATTTACCTCAAACATAGGAAGCATACCATCCGGATGTGGTAAAATTGGGTTTGCATGATCAGAGAGAGTACACATGAGAACATAATTTCAAGCACATTAACATTAGCCGTAATCTAATTTCAAATTAAGATATGATCACTGTACCTTTTTCATCTTATTCAACTTTTACAAATTCATTCAAAATTTAGTTTTTCCCATACAAAAACTACAAAAAATTGACAGATCATGTGATTAATTGTCAAGAGAGAAATCACATGAGGATATGAGAAAATTAACTAATCATAATATAATGGGTGGCTTGGGTTAATCTTGGAATAATATATGAGAAGCCAGTAGACCCTCTATAGTTTTCAGGGAAAAACCATAAGCCAATCTTGGATCCACTTCATCCATTTATGTGTAAGAGGATACCTTATCCATTACATCAACACATATAGTAGGTATATATTGGGATATATGGCATCAGATAAGGTAGAAGAAACAAAAAAATTAAATTGCCATATTCCCCTTAGACTGTAGATGACATCAACAACTATGAACTAAGAATGAGGGTTGCAAGGTATATACCTAATCTTGGATCAAGTCCAGTGACCATCCCTTATTGCAGTGTGATTCTTCTTCAAGTTGCACTAGGACATATTTTAGCAACAACCTCCTTGTTGACCCCCACAGATGGCAGTTGACTACATCCTCCTAATCAGTGGTAGAGGACTCCTAACCTCTGTAGTAATCCACATGGATGATTGGGAACTCCTATTACGCTACTAGAGCCAAGAGGAAGGAGTTGTCCATTCGAACGTCAATATACTAGGGTTGATTTGCTTTCCCATGTTGTCTCTCCCTTGCTGTTCCTCCCTTTTATGGGTAGAACTTGCTCGGGCTCTCTAGTTACCACAACTAAATAGGACAATAATTGTCAGAGCTTATTATTATGTCTCTAGAAAGACTCGACTACCCCTCTATTCATATGAGGGTTAGGGTAAAGGGTTCTAGTCTGAGCGGGAGTCAAAGAGATGAAATTTTATGAATTTTTCTAGAACTTGGAAACCATGAACTTGTCGGTTCACCAATGAACTAATTGGTTCACACATGAGATGATCGATTCAACATTTGAACCGGTCATTTCACTATGATTCCTATTCACAACTGTATTGAAATTTAATATTCAATTAATGCACAACATGACATCAACATCAATCCTTGATCTAGTCATACTGATTGTTGAAATAGTCATTTCACATCTGAAATGGTCGCTTCACACTTTGAAACGGTTGATTTATTTCTAAATTGGGCAGTTCATGATATGAACCAGACAGTTCATGATCTGAACCAGGCGGTTCATTTTTGAATTTAGCGGTTCAAATTCTAATTCAGCCAATATACAACTACTGTTGTTTAAACTGAATACCTAAACACTTTAGTACTCAAGTTAAAGCATATTCATGAGTAAACTCCTATTCCAAGTGCATCCTATGTGTGTGACCCTATATGTCCCAAATTATGTTGATAGTGAATTTCCATAACTAATTTATGACATCAGAAGCAATGAACAATATCCTTGCAACTCATCATTGCTATCCAAGTAATTGGAAAGTTGGAGAACAACTTCAACACGCAATCTGTGATCAATGTTATCATGATCCTATAGTCCTTTGTTGCTGACATTTAGGTTGAACTCGAGGCATGGAATCATCCTCCTCTTCAACACGGAATCCATGTTCCTTGAATAAGAGCAAACTGTATGAGATGCATGTGAGATCACATATCACATATCGAGTCACATAAGTACAGTCATACATTTCTCAGTCTTGCTTATCAAGTGGCCTTGATATCAATCTCCTGTAGGAGGGACAAATCCCATATACATCACTCACACTCAATCCCCATTTGTCACAATGTACCTGCTCACCTTTATGACAACCCTTATTCAAGGCCACATTAGATTCTATCAAAATACATCGAAATACCTACGATGAGTGTAGTGATTTTAGGTCTAAGAACTACAATTACCCCTATCACCATGAGAGCTAATTCTGACTATCATTCTATGGTCTCCATGTATCATTCTCAAGGTGGGTCTATCTGATACACTATTCTCTAACAAGTACCTATGTGTTTGGTTTGATATCACATATCATGAATGATGATATTTTGTCATCAACCAACACACACACTCTAATCTTATGTATTATTGTTGTTAATTTTGCTTCCATAGTAATATCTGACTAGCGCATAGCATGAATGTATGTACTCTTATCATACATATGATCTCATTGTTCATATCCTTAACTTGAAGACATATGTCATCAAGTGTCATCCTTTTTTAGACATCTAATGGTTATTTGTCATCATCTCATGATTGCGACAAATATAATAGACAAAATTACATTTATCATTATCAGATCAGGTATCTAATGCCCCATGTCAATCATTGTATGATTAGATCTCTAGGCATACATACCAACAATCTCTCACTCACACTTAGAGCCAATCACCCATGAATTTTTTTTCTAAGTGATCTTAACATGTGCAACATGTTACTGCTAAGCAAGTGATTTTATAATAGGTTAACAACATTTGCTTCTAGTCAATATTTTACAAGTTTCACATCTCCTTGATGTATGACTTCTCATATGAGATGGAATTGTTGTAGTATGATATATGAGATTCCTTGCCTATATAGTAGCTCTATTGTTGTCACAATGTTTCTACTATGTCATCAATTGTTTACAAACTCCCACAAGTTCATCCAAATGAATTTCTTGATCCATACAATATCCTATATTGTTCACAAAACAACAAGGTACTCAGATTCAATTGTAGAATTAACAACTGATGCTTGCTTAGAACATTTCCAGCTTATAGTTCTCATTTTAAGGTCAAACACAAATTCAGATAGCGGTCATTAATTTTCTTTGTCATTTTGAAAGCTTACATCAGTGTAACCCTTTACACCCAAATCCTCCTTATTACCATAACTAAGAAATGAATCTTTTTAGTGCTTCTCAAGTACTTAAGGATGCTCTTTATGATATTCTAGTGTCTTTCGCTGGGATCTGAAAGATATCCACTTGTCATATCCAATACATAAAAAACAATAGGATGAGTACATTACATTTTATGCATGTGATTTTAGCCACTTTTATAGTCTCATTTTCCTTTGTTTTCGTGTGTAGTTTGGACATTTATATGACCTATTATGCATGGAATGTCATAGCTAGCCTATATTTCCTTGTTTGCATTGAATCATATGATTTCAATAATTTTTGACTAGCATTTTATGCATTTCGAGCACTTATGACGCTTTATGTGTTTTCAAGTACAAGGCAGACTGACACAACTCGGTACCATTGACACCACAAAAGTCAGTGGCATCGACTTGACCTCAGAGAGCCACCCGAAAACAAACCAGATCTCGGTGCTACTGACCCAAGAAGTCAGTGCCACTAAGATACCATCAGAGCCCCACGTGAATCAAGAAAACTCAATGCTACTAACCCAAAAAGTCAGTACCAGTGAGGATGTCAGAAAGGCAACTTGATTTTGCAAGAAGTTGGTGCCATCGAGACATTGTCGATGGTATCAACAGGATCAGGATCGTGCAACCTAACTTAAGAGACTCGGTACCACTGACACATCAAGTCAGTACCACCGAGTCTGCCTAATCAGGCTAGCCACATATTTACTTCTAATCCAATGGTTGACAAAATTTCGCACCCTAAGTCATGCCTATGACTTAGGGGGATGACATCCAGACCTAAGGAGGGAGCCATTTTCATTTTACCGTGACCAGAGAGAAAGAAGAGAAGGACGGAGGGCCAGAAGCTTCATCGTGAGTGATCTGAGCACCTACGAAGGACATTTATGCCACCGGAAGATAGCAGACCGCACATACTCAGGAGGAGATTGTTCGAACAACCAAGGATCCAGGGGTTACCTTAGTCTTTACTATGTTCCCCACATTTTTCTTCTCCCCTTTTATGTATTTCGTCATGAAAACTATGCGAGGCTAAAAACCCTTGTTCTTTAGGACCCAGGAGTAGCCCAGATATACACTGCAGTTGATTTCTATGCATTAATATCGATTTATCTCTTGTTACTGGATATAATTCCATGGATGTTGCTTATTCTATTTATTCTTGATCACCATGAATGGATTAATAGACACTTAATCATCTCGGGAGAGGGATTAAGGGTTGGAAAACATATAATTACTCATTTATTGTACCCTTTGAAAAATCGGCAAATAGACGTGGGGAGAAACCCATAGTATTGATGTAAAACACCTAACTAATCAAACCAATAACCACGGGAGTGGGATTGACATTAGTATAGGTAGTGAATTACATTGTGGAAGCAGGTAATTCTGGCTACAGGCTCCCTATCCAGGAATTGAGATAATAGGTATTAGTGTGTAGGATAGACTGTAAGTGATATCTGTGGCAAAACCATCATCCTAAGGAATTCATTTGCTTTCTAATTTACTCAATTCATTTAATTTGTTTACTTTAGTATTAATTTAGTAATTCAACTCAACTCAAACAACCATCATCAACTTAGCTAATCAATTTGTAGTTAGTAGTAGTTTTTAGAGAAATGCTTCCCTGTGTTCGACTCAGACCTCACTGGTTTCTTATTACTGCGATACGTACACTTGCATTTTGTGCACGGTAGACAACACATCAAGTTTTTGACACCGTTGTTGGGGAAGCATCAACATCCAACACTACGAGTGTTGCAGTCAACCACTCTAAGTCATTTTTTATTATTATTCAAACTGAATTCTAATAATCTCATCATTCAAATATAATCTTCTGAAGTTGACATTTATTCTCTTTGTTTCAGGTATACCAGTGCATGGTGTGAACCAGATCTCTAGATTAAAATGAACCATCTTCACCAAGTTTTGTGCAAGCAACATTTTTATAGGGAGAGCGAGTACATGGCAAACTAGTGGACAGGTTCAACAGAACACCTTCACTGAATCCTCCTATATTAGAAGAAACAGAGGCACTAGTAGCACCTAAACTGAGAGAAATGGGGGACAGAGTAGAGGAACATGAAGATCAAACTATATGGGAGAAAATCAAAGCTTCATCGTCTATGGCCCAGAAAGGGCCCATCAAAAGACAAGTTATAAACATGGGCAACTACAATATAGAGCCTAGACTCATTACTCTAGTCAAGGCTTGTGTTCCATGGTCATCCTTCTGAAGATCCGGTGACACATCAAAAATTTCATAGAGAGTTGTGACATGGTAAAAATAGACTGAATCCCAGCTAGCACAATGTGCCTCAAGCTATTTTCGTCCTCACTTGTAAATGGGGCAAAGTCATTGTTTAATTATTTAGATGATGAGATCATAGAGTTGTGGGACCAGATGATTGATGTGTTCTTTGAATGCTACTTTCCACCACAGAAGACTAATGATCTAGTAAAGAAGATTCAAACTTCAGACAACAAACTGATGAGTCATATTATGAGGCTTGGGAGAGATTCTAGAACATGCTTAGGAAAGTGCCTCATCATGGCATTGATCTGTAGGGACATGCAAAGATCTTTTACTATGGTTTGCACAAAGGGGAGTGAACAACTCTTGACATCGCAGGAGTAGGCTTCTTTCTGAACAATAAGCCCGCTCGTTGCTTAGAGATCCTCAAGAACTTGTCAAAGAATCAATCCTGGGGAGAAGAAAGAGAGACAC
This sequence comes from Alisma plantago-aquatica, assembly GCA_963693085.1. Taxonomy (NCBI): domain Eukaryota; kingdom Viridiplantae; phylum Streptophyta; class Magnoliopsida; order Alismatales; family Alismataceae; genus Alisma; species Alisma plantago-aquatica. The sequence goes on from OY856414.1 coordinate 587,355,870, forward strand.
TAGCCACAATAAAGAGTGTTAGTGAATCTAAAGTGATATCTGCCTTGAATAATAAGTTGCATCTCATTGCTAAGGAACTATGTGCTCCAGATAGAAGCCCTAATGAAGAAGAGGAAGATGAGTGCAAATACGTGCACCAGGTTTAGTACAGGAATAATGATTATTCATGGAGGAAAGACCCTAAGTTCTCATGGAAGGACCCCAATAACTTCCAACAAGATCCTTCTCTAGCACAGAAGCAGCAACCAAGACTGCAGCAGTTCGGTGGTCAAGCCCAATACACATCGGAACAACAAAAGATTGATAAGATCGAGAAGATGCTAGTCAAATTGGTGAGTCAGAATGAGCTGCAGAATGCACAGACACAGAGGGACTTACAGAATCTGGGGGCATGCATTCACAGTATCGAGACACAGATATCCCAGATTGTAGCAGATGTAAATGCTTTGAAGTAGCCAATGCAGTAGGGTTTTCCAGCGAACACCAATGTACCTATAGGAAACCAACAGGAAAAAGTGGTTCTACTCCATAGTGGTAGAAAGATACTGAATGGAGCACCACAAAATGCAGTGATAGAAAATGTAGAAACTCAAGCTAAGCCAGTGGAAAGAGAAGAAGTAGAAACTGTAGACCAAGAGAAGACCACAGAGGAACAAGCTGATGAGGCAGGAGGAAATAAGAGTCAAGCATACATTCCTCCTCACCAGAGGCCCCTATGATTTTGGTGCCATTTTCAAATAGTTTGAAGGCTACAAAGATGGATAGGCAGTTCAAGAAGTTTCTGGACAACTTTCAGAAACTATCAGTGAACATACCTTTGATTGATGCAATTGAATAAATACCATCTTACGAGAAGTTCTTGAAAGACATCATTACTAAGAAGAGGAAGATCCCAGAATTTGATGTGGTGGTGCTTAAAGAACAAGTCGATGCTTTTATTTTAGGCACACCGCCACCCAAAAGATAGGATCCCAACAGTTTTAATATTACATGCTTTATTGGGAAGACAAAATTTGAAGAACCTTTGTGTGATTCAGGGGAAAGTATCAATCTGATGCCCCTATCTACTTTCAAGAAGCTTGGACTCAAAGAAACTAGAAGGAGCAACATGACAATCCAATTGGCAGACAACTCTGTAGTGAAGCCGTATGGAATTTGTGAAGATGTTCTAGTGAAGGTAGATATGTTCGCCTTTCCTGCATATTTTGTGGTTATGGAGATGCAAGACGACCATGGTAATGAACTCCTACTGGGGAGACCATTCCAAGATACTACAGACATGATACTTGAGATGGGTAGAGGATGCCTCACCATGGGAATCCAAGATGATAAATTTGAAATAAAGATGCTGGAGCATTCCCAAGAAAGGGGAGATAAGGCATAGCACAACATGCTTCAATAGGTAGACAATAAATTTATTTGTTTCTGGGGAAGCCATTCTTGGATATGGCTCATGTGATGACAAGAGTAGATAAAGGCACTCTAGTTGTTGACATCTTGGAGAACACTAAGGTACTTTCTTTGACTCAAACTATGCGCTATCTAGGAGATGATGGGGAGGACTATGACCAAGCTACAAAAAAAGAAAGATTCTGTGATAGGGACATATCCATAGTTATCTTTAGAAGTCTGCTTGACTAATAGAGTGGATGATAGCTTATGTAACAGTTGTCTGGAGGAATGCATTTATCTATTAAACGCATTACCTTGCTATTATGTAAGGTGCTTTGAAGATCTAGGACCACCACCCCCTCCTTTGGTCACGTCTCTTTTGAACCCACCAGACCTGGAACTGAAGCTGCTACCTCTACACTTAAAGTATGTGTTCCTTGCTATAGAATAAAAGCTACCAGTGATCATCTCATCGTCTCTTAGTCATGAGGAGGAATAGCAACTTCTCACTGTGTTGAAGAACCACTGAGCTTCATTCAGTAGGTCTGTAGTAGATATAAAAGGGATCTCGCCAACCTTATGCCAACATAAGATCCATCTTGAAGAGGGAGCTAAGGCAATTGTTCAACCTCAACAACATCTCAACCCGATCATGACTGAGGTGGTCAGGAAGGAGGTCATCAAGCTCTTATATGTAGGTATAAATAATGCAATATCTGACTCTATGTGGGTGAGTCCTACGCATGTAGTTCCAAAGAAAGGGGGATTATAGTTACAACAAATGCAACCAATGAACATATTTCCACCAGACTTGTGATAGGGTGGCATGTTTGTATTGACAACCACAGATTGAATGCAACCACTTTGAAGAACCATTTTCCCCACCCTTTATTGACCAAATCCTGGAATGTTTATCTGGTCAATCTCACTTTTGTTTTCTCGATGGGTATTCTGGCTACAATCAGATTTCTATAGAGCATAAGGATTAGGAGAAATCCACTTTCACATGCCCTTATGGCACTTTTGCTTATCTCTGAATGCCTTTTGGCTTATGTCATGCTCCTGCCACATTTCAAAGGTGTATGCTCGCCATTTTTTCTGATATGGTGGAGCAGTGCCTTGAGGTTTTCATGGATGACTTTTCAATTAATGGGGAGTCGTTCAGTGACTGTTTGCATAATTTGGATAGGGTGTTACAAAGATGTGAGGACACTCACCTGGTTCTTAACTGGGAAAAGTGTCACATGATAGTGAGTGAAGGAATAGTTCTCGGACATAAGGTGTCCAAGAAGGGCATGGAAGTTGATCCAGTCAAGATTGCGGTTATTTCCTCACTACGTCCACCAACATCAATGAAAGGAGTTAGGAGTTTCTTAGGTCATGTGAGATTTTATCGCCGATTCAAAAAAGACTTTTCAAAAATTTCCAAGCCTTTGTCTGAGCTTTTAGAAAAAGATGTTGATTTTGCTTTTGATGAAAGATGTTTAAAAGCTTTTGAAACACTTAAAGAAAAATTGATTTCTGCACCAATTGTGCAGGCTCTGGAATGGAGCCTCCCATTTGAAATGATGTGTGACGCATCAGATTTTGTAGTGGGAGCGGTGTTGGGTCAACACTGTGATAAAATTCTTACTGTTATGCATCTAAAACTTTAAACGATGTACAAATGAACTACACCACTACTGAAAAGGAGTTATTAGCAGTAGTATTTGCCTTTCAAAAATTCTAACTATACCTAGTAGGGGATAAGGTGATAGTCTGAACAGACCACACCTCTATCAAGTATTTGTTTCAGAAGAAGGATGCAAAACCTAGACTTATTAGGTGGTTTCTTTTGTTATAGGAATTTGATATTGAGATTAAACACAAAGCATGTGTGGAAAATGTAGTGGTTGATCATCTTTCTAGGTTAGAGAGGTCGGATGAGAGAGATATATCTATCCCCATTGTTGAAGAGTTTCCAGATGAGAAACTCTTTGTTTTTCAATCTAATGTCCCATGGTTTGTAGATATAGTGAATTACTTGGCTTGTAAGGAGATACCTACAGATTGGGGTTACCAGGAGAAAAAAAGTTTTTTCATTCTTTAAGATTTTATATCTGGGACAACCCAATTCTTCTCAAGCAATGTAGGGATGGTATGTTGAGAAGGTGTGTTCCCGAGTGTGAAGTAGAGAGAATTCTATCACATTGCCACTCTCTATTCACGGGTGGGCACCATTCTAGCTCCAGGACGGCAGCCAAAGTCCTAGAGAGTGGGTTCTATTGGTGTAAACACCCGGGCCCACTGCCTAAGGCTCTAGTAGAGTTTCAGGAATGACAACTGGCCCCACAGACCACCACTAGCCTTAACTACATGCTTTTTGTCCACTGACGTGCAAGCCAAGAGCAACTTCCCGACTGGTCACTGACCGGCCTAAATCGCGCGTCCTAAAATTGGAGGCGTATTTGAGGTAGTCGAGCCTTCACATTTATAACCCGAATCCTTCTAGGCCCCCGCAACTTTGTTTACGGGGTCGAAGTAGTCATACGGGGTCGAACACAGGGACAAGGTGGGTCGTGTTGACGACTCTGAATCGACACTCTACACTCCGATGGGTATAAAGAGATATTAAAGTTCCCCGAAGGGGAACAACAAGCTGTCACGATTAAATCAAAGAAAACTATCTCCAACTGGAGTTACAAGAAAGATTAAGATTTTGTCATTTAGCAGTTTTTAGGAATTTTCATGCAACAAAAAATAGAAAGATAAACTGCAGTTTAAGGCGTAATGCAAGGGATAAGACTTCAGTAAGACAAGCGGTAGAAGTAACACCCTGCACCCCTCCTCTCAGAGCGGGTGCCTCTAACCAAGCTTCAACACCCCTCTCGAGGTTGCTGGGCTCAAGTTAGAGTGGAATGATACTAAAACAACTCCGTTCCGGGCACTCTCGTACTCCAGAACCGGACCAAACACTAGAGCCACAACCCAACTCTCGAAGTAGTTACGACGGGAAAGACGATTCGGTAGCTAAGCGAAACGCGATCCAAAACATGCAAGCTAGAGTTCATATATCCAACACAGCAGTTACCCAATCATAAGGCACCAAGCATTAAACAAATAGCAATTAAGCATTTCTATTTCCATAAGCAATAAGGGTCTTAATACAATGCATAAGCTAAGAATTTAAATAACAGAATTAAAGATAGATGTCGCCTTCTTGATGTAGAAGAACGACAGACTACTGTAGCTCTCCTGCCTGATACCGGTCAGGAGCCGAGCCTGATACGGCAGTGTCGGGCGGCACCCCCTCTCGGGCAGCACCGACTGACGACTGACTGTATCGCTCAAGGACCCTGACCGATACGCTCATGTCGGGCGGCGCACCCTCTCGGGCGGCACGCATGACGGGCGGAGCGTATCGGGTTCGATATCGTGTCGGGCAAAGAGTTACGAGTCTACTGTCGGGCACTCGTGTCGCTCATCTTCGCTGGCCGATATCGGCCCGCAGTGTCGCCCGGGACAACACTAAGTGAACCATCCCTTCCCTCTCGGGATGAGGGAAAGCTCACCTAGTGTCGCCCGGCACAAGCACTGGGGCGTGATACTCTTGCTCTCACAGCTTCCTTCGAAGGTGGCTCCCAAACTTCCGAACTGTATTGTCCGAACTATCCAACCCGTCTTTTCGGCTTCCTGTAGCTGCTATTTATATGCGGCGGTTGAAGGAGTTATGGTGCTGGAAACGCCACGTAGCTCCCTTATACACCGGTCGATAGATGTGGACGGCCGATATAGGTATGTCTCAGTGCGAGGCGCTGGCTATCGGTCACGTGGCTGGCGGCACGCCTGCCGGTGAGTGGCTGTGTCGCCCGACGAGTTTGGTCGTCGATGCGGCTTTGGCTCTCTGTCGGGTAGACGGTATGTCAGCCGACACGTCCTTCTTGCGCAGCGCCCTTCTCCGCCGATCATTCTCGTGTCGCCCAGCCCCTGTCGGGCTGGGTTGTATCGGGCGTCAGGAAGGTCGAGACGGGTTTATACTTATTGTGGGCCGGAATCGGCCTTATTGCACAAAAACGAGGAAAACTCTGTAGAAGATAGGAAAAATTGGAATAAGAGCGTTGCTTGGCCAATTATTGCGAAAATGCTAATAAAATAGAGGAAAATAGCAGAAAAGGGTAGTTTTGATAACATAATAAAGGGCAAAAACGTCACAAAATTTGGTGTTATTAACTCCCCCAAACTTAGCTTTTTGATTGTCCTCAATCAATATTTAAACTAAACTTTGTGTTGCTTCTTCTTGCACAGTAAAACTTTAAGGCTAAAGGGTAGCACAAGATTTGCGATGTCTTGGAGGTAATGCTGTCTTAATGCGAACAAGAGACCTTGCCCTACTTGCCTTATTATTTAATTAAAATTTTTCTTCTCCACAGCTTCAGCGAGACTTTGGTGTATGATTCCGAAGTTAGCTTCCACACCAAACAGCTTTATTTTAGGGGTAGAAAGTTGTGTATAGGGTAGGCTAAGGCGTTTTGGGTTTTTCTTCTTGTTTCCCATCAGTCCATCCAGGTAAGGGTCCGTTAACGGGCAAGTGGTCCCTGCAGTCCAAGCCAGTTGGCTTTAGAGCAGTGATTTCACATCCTACATACCACTGCCCCGGATCTACCATGCCTAAAGATGGGTACTTTTGGAAAACAAGTGTGTGTATATATATATATATATATATATATATATATATATATATATATTTCTTTTCTTTTATTGGGCACAACTCTCATGCTTTTATTCACACTCATAAGGCTTCTTTCTCTTTTTGGGATTTTTGTTGGGTAAGGGAAAACAAAAGAGATATCTGCTGTTTGGGCAGCTTTTTCCTTCTCCATACTCGTCTCTTAGCTATTTGCGAGATTATTATTTTTCAAAATTTTTTGACATGGCAAGGCACAATCTTTTGTTTGTTTGAGGCAGCATTATCAGAAAGATATGACAGAACTTGTAACTCGTTAAATATATAGAAAGTAAACTTTGCAAGAAGTCACAACAGGTTTTTATTATTATTATAGCAACTTTATACATATATAAGTATAGGGAATCATAAGCAAAAATTTTCAAAGTTTTCAAGACTTTTAGCAAGAAGGAAAAATGTTGTGTAAGAAGTTATATGTACACTAAAAAGCTTATATGTACACTAAAAAGGTTATATGTATACTAATTGAATTGGATAGGACGAGGGGGATCAAAGGAGAAAAGTTTTGTACCTCCCTCACTGGTACATGGTACCCCCCCAAACTTACTCCACACTCTGTCCCAGAGTTGTGAAGTAGATGAGGTAAGGAAATGTTAATCAGTGAGGGTTAGATGATCAGCGCGCCTGGGCTAGATAAGAGCTCCCACACATATTCTCCTCTTTTGCTGTGATAGTCGATGTGGAGGAGCTGATCAGGCGTTGCCTCGTTTGCCATCCATTCCAGGACGAAGATGCCACAGTCGTTGGATAGTTGAATTTTCTGCGGGCTGCGGTGGCAGAACTGGAGTTCATGCCAGCTTCTTGCTTGCATTCCCAGGAATGGTTGTATCAGCTCTGCTATATCGATATAGTACTTTTGTACTAATCATTCGAGAGATGTCAGCGCTGTCGATGTACAAGGCACTGGATGGTCTTTGTTGCTGTCTGAGCTGTTGTAGAAAATCCTTACTCGTTGTTGGGTGTACACCGTTAAAAGCATCCAGTGGTTGTTTTGCAGGATGGGAAGGAGAATGGTATCCAGAACTCTGCATTCCAACTCTGCTAGGAAAGCTTCCTTCGCCCCTTGCTCATCGGCTAGGCAAATGTCGTTGAACAGCATTGGATCTGCTATGCATGCGTGTTCAGACTTGTTTCGTAGTATCTGGATGTAGGCGACCGCCACAGATAACGCCAGATATCCTCCCTCTTTTACCATGTCCCTTAAGTCATCAATCGGGACTATGACATCGCCTGCCGAGTAGGCTACGTCTGCAGGGTTGGAGTCAGCCAACTTCATGTGGATTTCATTGACCTGTTCCTGCGTGAGGGTAGCGCATGAGAAACGGTCGAAGTTGTGGATCGACTCCTCCTAGTTCTGGGGCGAGGCTTGTTCGTCGTGTCCGAAAACTTGTCGCAAGATGTTTATCTATTTGACTGCCCCACAGACGTTCGTCTCTGCTTCTGCTTCTTTTTCAGGAGGGCTGCTGTGTTGAGATGACTCTTCTTCTTGTTCACTATCCAGCAACTCTTCTGGTATCCCCACGTCTCGGAAGTAGCGCTTGTCCTTTATCAGTAGCAATGCATATTTGCTTCTGAGACTGTAGAAGTTATTATTCTGGAGTTGCTTGAAGTATCCGAAGATATGTATCATCTCCATGGCTCTGAGGACTATGAATGCGCTATTTCCACTTCCCTCATCTTCTTGGACTGGGAAGTCCCTTAGTGAGTAGAAATTCCAGACGCCGCTGTGGCGTTGGACTCCATACTTGATGACCCGGTGGAGACGTAGCGGCAGCAGTCTTAGCCTTACGTCCTTTGGGTGTAGGAACGTACTTCCTGTGTGCGGGACCTCTTTGCTGTAGCAGCAATGCAGTTGGACATCATGATTTCAGAGATCGGCAATGCATAGGAACCAGTTGTTTCTGTGTTTGTAAGGGGCCAGCACCAGTTTCGGATTGTGCACTTCAATGTAATCCAACATACTTTCTACCTGCGTAGAATTGTATAACCCCATCATTAGTCTTCTTGCTAGGGTCGGGGTGGCAGCGTAAACTGTATGTTGGCCTTTCTTCTTGTCGGCGTTTTCTATAATGGCCCCTTGTAGTACTCTGAACAACCTCTTCCCTACGACGGCCTTGGCATGGAAGATGTTTCCCAGAGTTCCCCGCTGCACCGAAAAATAACCGTCGCTCCAGAGTACCTCTTCCTCGTCGGCTTGCGATCTCAGGACCATGTTGAGTAGTTTCTGGTCTCTGATCGTTAGATACCCTATGACCCTTCTGTCAAAGTCAGTCATTTCGAAGGAAGGTATCTCTGTCGGTGTGGAGAAATCGGTGAGGTCGGCCTTTGAACTCCTTCCTCTGGGGAGGTGTCTTTCGTTTGCAGTGCAGATGTCCCCCCCCCCTTCTCCCTTGAATTCATCAGAAGAGCCCTCCCCGACGCTGATATCTTCGTCGTTATCCTCAGCTTCATCAAAGGGGGCTGAGGGAGCGGCCTCATTCAGGTCAAAAGGGCTTCCTTGTCTGGCTGGAGCTTCATAGCCTTGCCCTTGTGATGAATTTCCTCCGGTTGCTGATGAAGATCTGCCGGAGGAGGAGGTGGACGATGACGATCGTGACGACGCTCTTGACGACGAGGATTGAGAGCCCGGACCAGGAGGCGACGACGATCTTCTCAGCTGCCTTGGGCGTGGATGGTCGTCCTCCCTGTTCAGCCTCCCTCGATCTCGCTAAGGCCCTGCAGAACTTGTTGTAGCGTGGCATTCACTACCTCTAGCCGGCCAGGTAGACTGGCCAAAGCCAGCAGCTCTCGTTCCTGGCTATCCAGCCTTTGTTTGAAAAATGACAACTTGCGGGTTAGGGAAAGAAATGTAGTAGAATGGTTTTCTGTTACCTCCCGCAAGAAATCGAGTTCTTGTCCCAGCATCATTCCGAGCGAAGGAGGGTTTTCCACTTGTCTCCGCTTCGACCTCGAAATGCTCCTCCCGCGCGATGGTCTGCTTGACGAGGCAGAACCTACTTCTATCGTCCGCGCGGATGATGCTTCTGGGCGAGGTGTCGGTGCTGCCCCGCCCTCTTGTTGTATCGGAGGAGACCGTGTTGTGGGGGACGGATGCTGCCCCATATCAACATTGTCGACGATCTCCTCAACAACTGCTACAGGTGACTTTGGTGGTGGTGTCGGCGTCACCTGTGCTCCTTCGAGCTCCATTTGTAGGATATCGGCGAATAGCTCATCGCTGACATCCGGTTGTACTTCATCAATTGCCCCTAAGGGCGCAGCAGAAACTATGGGGACTGCAGCCGTCTCTCTCGCTGCAGTTCCAGTTCTTGTCTCGGTGACCTCCACGATCGCCGGTTCTTCTCTTGCCACCACTGGCCTTGTTGTTGTGGCTGTCGTTGGTGGCTCCGAGGCAGTGAGCCGCTCGGCAGGAGCTGTTGAAGATACGTCCTGCCGAGTACCCAGCGGGATGGGCCCTCTGGTGATTCCCCATTCTTGGCTTCTTGGGGGTGGAGCGCAGATTGCGCCTGCTGCCACAGCCTCGATCTCGGCTGTGGTGAAGACTAGCTTTTCTGCGTCATAGGCGGCGCAATGAGGAAGCGGGAGAAGGATCTTCGTCCTTGCGAACTTGTAGAAGTAACTGCGCCCCTCCTTCTTTATTGTACCCGACCTCATGAGGTACTTGAGGTCGATCAACTCGTCCCCTCTTGTTCTTGAGAGGCTGCGTGGCTCGCGCGGGTATCCCAACCCCACTGCGATTAGGTTCACGATGCCACCCATGCAATATTCTTTGGTGGCATCCTTTATTGGGTGCAGCCTGTTCAGCAAGAAGCGTCCCAGGTTGATAGTCCGGCCCTCCATCATGTGCCGCATGACGTGGAGTTCCTCAGAGTAAATGTTGCTGGACTCGTTCTTGCTGAAGAGGAGGCACGCCACCAGTTTGTGCATTATCCTCCAGAAGCATGAGTGCACTGCCGCCACCTTGCTCCCAGGTTTGAAAGATGACTCCCCGGTTAGCTTTTCCCAGATATCTACGGGGTTGAACCCGTCTCCTTCGGTGATCCTTGCACCGTTATCTAGTCTCCCTCTCTCCTCTTCGCTGGAGGAGAAAATCTGGTTGAGCAGCTTCTCTGAAATGACGTGCTCTGCATTGTAAAGCCGCCCCTGGAGTCTGTCTGCTCCGCCATACTTTCTGGCTTCAGCAGGTGTATTCTTTACTCGGTGAAGGGACGCCATGAACTCCTTCGTGAGCTCGGTGTAGGAGGCGGATAGGCTGAAGCAGATTTGCCTCAGACCTGCTACAGCAAGTACGTCCTCCAGTCTCCCGAAGATGCCCAACTGCATGAAAGACGACTGGTGGCCGAACCTGCTCGGCCTGTAGAGCTTGGCTCCTAGTTCAGCATATCTGCGGCCGTGCTCCTCATCTCTTGGCGTGAACCTTCCCGGCGTGTGATCCAGGGGTTTTGCTGTTGGAGCAGGTGCTGCAGCTGGAGTGGCCGCTTCTTCTGTCCTCACCCTCTTTCCAGATGTTGAGGGTCCAGCTGCTTCAGGGTTCGAGCGCTTCTGCCCGACCGTTGCCACCTCTGCCTCTAGCTCGGTGACAACCCTCCTGCCTTGCTCGTCAACGAGCCTAACAGTTATCTTTGTGCGTGCCATCCCTATCATCAATCAAACAAATGCTATTTTGTTATCAACAGGAAAATTAATAAGGGGAAAGACACCCCGACACGAATGTATCGGGCCTTGAGACAAGATCAGGTAAAGCTTGCCCAATACAATTGTGTCGGACGATACGGTCAAAAGAAACTGAGCGCCCGGCAGGGTCTTGAAAGAGCGCTGCCCGATACAAGAATAAACGGGCGATACAGTCGCTGCCCGACACAGCTGTATCGGGCAGGCGCGAGAGAAGCGTGTCGCGCGATAACAGTATCGGGCGACAAGAAAATCAACGTAAAATCCTCACCCGATACATCGTACGCGATAAAGGTCCGTATCGGGTATGCTCGGGCGATAGGGCTGTCGTGCGATACCTTTGTTTTCCTTAAGGTGTTGCGTGACACGGGAGCGGAGAGCAAGAAAAGTACTGCGCGATACGGTAGATGAAAAAGGTAAAGTCCGGGAGCGCGACACGGTAAAGTTTTTGCCTTATATATAGCGGCCGGACGTCGCGGTAAAACCATTCCCTCCTGAGACGGGCGCAATCTGTATGTCGGTTGGTGTGCCGCCCGATCCGGTCTGGGAAAAAGGGTTACTAGACCAGACTTCGCCCGATTGATACAAGATTTTTTGGGACAAAACTCTGAGGTAAAACCCACTTAAAGAAAGAGGCGACAGGCGGGTAAAACATCATTGGCCTAAGGCTAAACCCGGCCTCAGATGGTATTACCCATCCTGGCAAATAAAACTAAAGTGGTGGCCCTTAAAACAAAAAGAGTCAGCACACGTGCGCATGCACTGACTCGGGCCTTATTACAGTCCATAATGTTTGTAATGTCTGTTTTGCCGAAAACTAAATAACGTCCTATACTAGGGAAATAAAAGCACGGGCTGCCTCCCGAAGAGCGCTGCGTTTTCCGTCTTCAGCTAGACGTCTTTGGCTTCTTTATCATACTTTATCACTTTGCTGGTTCAGTGTTGGACGGGATCTTCCCCGAAGGATTCTTCACAATCTCGGCGAGCTGTGCAAGTTGCTGATTGATTTGTCGCTGATGTGTTTGCATATCTGCCAATTGGACTTGCAGTGAGTTCAAGACTCCCGAATTTGACAGCGCGCTCTGTGCTAACTGGTTATTGATGCTATCTTGCTTCTTGACAAAGTCAAACAGCTGGCCGATCACCTCAGATTGGCTTGCCCCCTTCTCCTGTTCACGGGATGGGCCTTGGTATTTTCCTGCTACTTGGAAATTGCCTTTTACTGGTTGGAACTAGCTATTCTTGTTATACTTCCCGGATCCCCCTCTCTTCTCGAAAGGTTGCACTGGCCTGGCCGAGGTGTGCAGCTGATGTGAGTTTTCGGTTGCGTCCTTGTTGCCATAATTAAAACTAGGGTGGTATGGTCTCTTGAAGTTCATGTAGGATACATTCTCGGTCCTTTCTTCTTCTGAGTCGGAGTCGCTGTCGGTGCCGGGTTTGGTGTAGACACAGTTGTCTACCCCATGTCCTCCTTCACCACAGGTAACACATTTCATGACTTTCTCAACTTGCTTCTTCCCCTTTCCGCCATGATCCTTCAGTTGTTTCACATCTGTTGCTATCCTTTGAATCTGAGAAGTAATGTTTTCCCGAGCCTTGGACTCAAGAGAGGTTCCTTCCCCTGCCTTCTTCGCCTTCCCTCTATCGGATCTATCATAGTCAACATCGACCTTCAACTCAGCCATGTTCCTAATGATCTTTTCGGACTTGCTTGGCTTTTTCCCTAAGAAGTCACTTCCTGCTGCCGCATTCAGCGATACCCTTTCATCGGGAGTTAGCCCATTGTAGAAGGTAGAGACCAGGAAGCCCTTCTTGAAATTGTGGTGAGGGCAGTCCCTCTGATATTCCAAATATCATTCCCAGGCATCATGGAGGTTTTCATTTGGCTTTTGCGTGAAAGACATGATTTTTAACTTGTTCCTCATCGTCTTCTCAGTGGGGTAAAACTTGTTTACAAATGCGTCATCCAGTTCTCCCCATCCATTCAGCGCTTGGTGGGGTAGCCCAAGGTACCATGATAGAGCTTTATCCTCCAAAGAGAAGATGAAACCCTTGCAGTAAATGACCTCTTGGGGAACCCCTCACATCTTTATGGTGTCGCAGATATTTTTGAAAGCATCAAGGTGATGGTAAGGGTTGTCACTCTTAGAACTCCCCCTGAAGCTTTTATTTTGAATCATGGAGATCACAGATGGCTTGAGCTCAAAGTTTGTCGCATTGAACCTTGGGATGATAACGGGGCACCTCGATCTATTGGCCTTTGTAGAAGCCAATTCTCTCAGAGTTTTCTCTTCTTCCTCCGAGTTGTCACTGTTGCTGGCGTCTCGGCGTCGCTCCCGGTTATCATGATTCCTCCTGTGTCTCCGACGACGTCTATGCCGATGATGCTCTTCCTCATGCCCTGGTGATTCTGGATCTTCTTGCCGCTCATTATCACTATACCGGTCGTTGTCTTCCGGTGGAGGCGAAATTGGCCTCCCTCCTTGGCTTTCGTTTCCAGAAGGTGGCTCTACGCGAGGAGGCATGGTTGACAGTCTCGGTGTTCAGTAGATCAGAATACCTGAAAACCGCATAAAAATCATGTTTAGAAAATTATAATTGGGGTAAAGAATAATGCTTAAAGTAAAAGTAAAAGAAAAAGAAAAAGAAAAAGAAAAAGAGGTGCTGTCAAGCCTATTTCTAAGCTTGAGGCACGGGAGTGTAGTTAGTGGCTTCGGATTCGTCAACAGTGCCATTTGCCTTGTCCCCGGCAACGGCGCCGGAAAGTTGACCGGCCTAAATCGCGCGTCCTAAAATTGGAGGCGTATTTGAGGTAGTCGAGCCTTCACATTTATAACCCGAATCCTTCTAGGCCCCCGCAACTTTGTTTACGGGGTCGAAGTAGTCATACGGGGTCGAACACAGGGACAAGGTGGGTCGTGTTGATGACTCTGAATCGACACTCTACACTCCGGTGGGTATAAAGATATATTAAAGTTCCCCGAAGGGGAACAACAAGCTGTCACGATTAAATCAAAGAAAACTATCTCCAACTGGAGTTACAAGAAAGATTAAGATTTTGTCATTTAGCAGTTTTTAGGAATTTTCATGCAACAGAAAATAGAAAGATAAATTGCAATTTAAGGCGTAATGCAAGGGATAAGACTTCAGTAAGACAAGCGGTAGCAGTAACACCATGCACCCCTCCTCTCAGAGCGGGTGCCTCTAACCAAGCTTCAACACCCCTCTTGAGGTTGCTGGGCTCAAGTTAGAGTGGAATGATACTAAAACAACTCCATTCCGGGCACTCTCGTACTCCAGAACCGGACCAAACACTAGAGCCACAACCCAACTCTCGAAGTAGTTGCGACGGGAAAGACGATTCGGTAGCTAAGAGAAACGCGATCCAAAACATGCAAGCTAGAGTTCAGATATCCAACACAGCAGTTACCCAATCATAAGGCACCAAGCATTAAACAAATAGCAATTAAGCATTTCTATTTCCATAAGCAATAAGGGTCTTAATACAATGCATAAGCTAAGAATTTAAATAACAGAATTAAAGATAGATGTCGCCTTCTTGATGTAGAAGAATGACAGACTACTGTAGCTCTCCTGCCCAATACCGGTCAGGAGCCGAGCCCGATACGGCAGTGTCGGGTGGCACCCCCTCTCGGGCAGTGCCGACTGACGACTGATTGTATCGCTCAAGGACCCTGGTCGATACGCTCATGTCGGGCGGCGCACCCTCTCGGGCGGCACGCATGACGGGCGGAGCGTATCGGGTTCGATATCATGTCGGGCAAAGAGTTACGAGTCTACTGTCGGGCACTCGTGTCGCTCATCTTCGCTGGCCGATATCGGCCCGCAGTGTCGCCCGGGACAACACTAAGTGAACCATCCCTTCCCTCTCGGGATGAGGGAAAGCTCACCTAGTGTCGCCCGGCACAAGCACTGGGGCGCGATACTCTTGCTCTCACAGCTTCCTTCGAAGGTGGCTCCCAAACTTCCGAACTGTCTTGTCCGAACTATCCAACCCGTCTTTTCGGCTTCCTGTAGCTGCTATTTATATGCGGCGGTTGAAGGAGTTATGGTGCTGGAAACGCCACGTAGCTCCCTTATACGCCGGTCGATGGATGTGGACGGCCGATACAGGTATGTCTCGGTGCGAGGCGCTGGCTATCGGTCACGTGGCTGGCGGCACGCCTGCCGGTGAGTGGCTGTGTCACCCGACGAGTTTAGTCGTCGATGCGACTTTGGCTCCCTGTCGGGTAGACGGTATGTCGGCCGACACGTCCTTCTTGCGCAGCGCCCTTCTCCGCTGATCATTCTCGTGTCGCCCAGCCCCTGTCGGGCTGGGTTGTATCGGGCGTCAGGTAGGTCGAGACGGGTTTAGACTTATTGTGGGCCGGAATCGGCCTTATTGCACAAAAACGAGGAAAACTCTGTAGAAGATAGGAAAAATTGGAATAAGAGCGTTGCTTGGCCAATTATTGCGAAAATGCTAATAAAATAGAGTAAAATAACAGAAAAGGGTAGTTTTGATAACAGAATAAAGGGCAAAAACATCAAAAAATTTGGTGTTATCAGTCACCCATCCTAGTACTACTCCAAGCTGAGCACGCTTAACTATGGAGTTCTTTAGATATGGGCTCCCGAAAAAGGGGGTGTACCTTGGTGATATGGGTAGTCCAATCATTCCTTTTAAGATCATGTTATCCGAGGCCTCAAATCCTGGGATGTTACTGTTGGTATGTATGCCCTGAGAGCCAATCATGGGATGATTGGTGGGATACATTAAGATTGATTTGATAAACATCAAAGGCAGGCTTCAAATTCTTTCTGGTTCAGTCATATGAGATAGTGATAGAACAGATTGAATGTCTAGAGAATGACAGTACTCAATGACGTATGCCTTCAGGTTCATGACCTGCACGATGAGATCATACGGATGCTAAGAGTTTGTACATTCTTGATATGTCCCTATTCGGATGTCATAGTGGAAGGTAGATAGACAACTATGACACACAAGACTAGATTGTGGTGTTGGTTGATGACAGAATCTCATTAGTCATGATATAGAGATATCAAACCAAACACATAGGTACTTGTTAGAGAACAAGTGTACCGGACAGACCCACCGTGAGTTTGACACATGGAACCATAAGATGGTAGTCACAGTCAATACTCACAGTGATGGTGGTGAGTGTGATTCTTAGACCTAAAATCACTACACTCAACACATGTCGTTGGGCACACTTTGACATCATCAAACGCAGTCCTAAAACATGGGTTGTTATAAAGGTGATGATTAGGTGGCTTTGACACATGGGGCTTTTGAGGGGTGAGTGATAGATATGGGATTTGTCCCTCCTGAGGGAGTTTGATATCCAAGGCCACTTGATGAGTAGGATTGAGATAGGCGTGCGCACGCATGTGTGAATCAGTATGTGATATTGATGTCATACATATCTCCTTCAATCTGCTCTGAGATCAAGAAAGTGAATGAACGTTGACAGGATGACTGTTCCATGCCTTGAGTTCATTCGGGATATCAGTGACAAAGGAATTATACATTCACTGTAACACCATTCACGGATTGTAGGATGAAAGTTGTTCTCCAACTTTCTACTTTCACTTGGGTAGCACTGATGTGTGACTAGGCACCGCTCTTTGCTTGTGAAGTCATAAGTGTTATGGACTTTCACTGCCAACGTGAAATGGACCTGCAGGGTCACACACATAGGATTTAACCTGGAAGAGGAGTTTTGTCCACAAGCAATGTTTAGATTGATTACTAAAGGAGTTTAGTAGTTCAATTAAACACTCAATCAGTCAATAGCTCAATATCATATGGTTCAAGGTGTTGGACGCATTGATTGGAGTATCGGATTGATTGAAATCGCAATTGACTGATTTTGCCCAACCTGTGCTCCCAACCGATCGGCTCATGTGATGAACCGGTCGGCTGAGGTGCTGAACCGGTCGGATGGAGTGTCCAGGCCGATCGGCTCATTCCTAGGTTGAAACGACCGGTTCAAGAGTTGAACCGATCGGCTCAACTGGTGCAACCGACCAGTTGGGAAAGTCATGTCGGCAAGAATTTTCCTTTGGTTTCAAATTGCCCAATTCGATTGGGAATAACATTGGTATACGATACCAATTGAGAATGAAACAAGGAAAGTCTTTTTGAGCCAGATTAGGACCATGAACCGATCGGTTCAGGGCACCAACCGATCGGTTGGAGTGCCCCAAACGATCGGCTCAGGTCCAACCGATCGGCTCAATGGCCGAACCGATCGGTTCAGTTGTGAACCGATCATTTCAAGTTGCGAACCGGTTGCTTTTTGTGAAAAATTCTCGAACCCTTCTACTCCTGCTTTAGTCCCGTATTGCCGGGCACAGAGAACCCTGTCCCATGACCCACCTATATATATAGGGGTATTGGGGGCTTCTCAAAGTACAACTCAATGCAAGCCGGTTGCTTTGCGAAGTTGTCGTTCTCTCTGGTTTTGGTAACTGTGAGAGATCCCGAGCAAGTGCTTCCCGCAAAAGGGAGGTGCAGCAAGGGAAGGACAACTGCAGTTGCAACTGGTAGCAGGATAGTGTGTTGGCGACTAGTACGTCAACAAGAGGGTGCGACTCCTTCCACTTCCTTGTGGGACAAGGAGAGTGGAGTTCCATGTGGTCCGTGTGGACTACTTCAGAGGCGGGAGGTTTCTGCCGCTCAGGAGGACAACTGTCATCCGACAGTCCGGTAGGAGGAGTCGTCAGTCCTGGTGCGACTAGGAGCTGCACAGACACCGTCCAAGACCAGAGTTGAAGACCGCGCATAGCGCGAGGTATTGTCGCCGAGCAAGCCTCGGGACAAGGTATGATTCCACAAACCATCTTTTCCTATTATATAGACGTTGACGCATTTCCTCGGTATGGGTTGGGGGAGAAATTTTTTGTTTCCGCTGCCTTCTCTGTCTCCCCTAAAACCCAACAGTGGTATCAGAGCCACGTCAACTGCTCTATATTTTAGGAATATCGATATGATCGATTTTGGTTTGTCGCCTCTATTTATTGCATACGATGCGAATAATATTGGCTTTATGCATGTCCAATCCTAAATCCACAAATCCCTAATTACATATATGATATGTATTATTAATGCACTTGATACACGTCGCCCTTAAACGAGTTTTGTGGTGGATGTGTGTAGCATGATTATGGCCTATAAACCCCTATCTGTGTGTGGTTGTTTGTGGTTGCTTGCATCTCGGTCTGCGCACCGATCTTCCCTCTCTTATTCCTGATGTAACTCGAAATAATTCGAGATTCTTTCCTACCTTTGCTCCCCCCGAATGTAACTCGGGGTTTCCCTTTTTAAAGCAATGTAATAATAGGATAGATTTTTATTTCCTGTTATGTCAAAGACCGGCGGACATCAAGACGACAGCTGAAACGATCGGTTCAAGGGTGAACCAATCGGTTGACGTTCCAGACGGTCGGTTCAAGGAGTGAACCAATCGGTTGATGACTGGTTCGAGGAGAGAGACGAGCGGGTGGCGGACATGACGAGATGCACGACGACCAGGCGAACCGATCGGTTGGAGGAGCCAACCGATCGGCTGGTGGCACCCAGACGACCGGCTGGAGAGTACAGATCATTCATGTGATGAGTTGATCAACTCAGATGGCAAGGCACAGATGTTCATCTTGTACATGTTGCATGTGATGTAGACCTAGATGACTGTGATTCCTCTTGGCTCGAGGAATCACATTAGGATGGCCATAATCATCGCTTTTTATCGTTTGTGCATGTTTTCTGTGGGATATAGCATGTATATGATACATACTATGTATTGTGGTGATTGGATATGTATATGTATATAAAAACCAAATCCCTCATTAAAATATTAAGTCTTATATGCCTTCCATTAGCGGCACACATGAAAAGCTCGATCGACCAAGCGTAGGTTACGCCAAAGCGTGGTGTGCCGTCTATCTTGTGGAAGTGTGAAGGGTAGATATGTAGGTTCTGCCAAAGCAGGGTGCATGTTTACCGTGTCAGCTTTTGGGTTAGACTTAACTGGTGATTCTTAGAGCGTCTAGGACCAGAGGCAAGGAATGTTCATGGCAAGGTGTTGTGCATGTTCATTCAACAAGAGTTGCATATGATGCAATTGGCAAGAGTTGCCTACCTGAGAGATCTAAGTTGTGGGCGATCAGCCAAAGCTGACTCATGACTTAGAGGATTTCAGGATCTTGCCCACTAGAAGGTTGTACGCTGCAATCTTCCGAATTGATGGTGAAGGCTATCAATTTGAACTAAAATAGTGGGAGCGATAATTAATTAAAGGCCTAATTTTATCGTCAACTTTTCAAATCAATCAAACAAGTCAAAAATGAGTTTTTGGACTAAAATTGCATATATTTCCTTTTGTTAAAATAAATGGTTAATCAACAAATCACTTTATTTGCGATCGGTATTTGAGACCAACAAATTAAATGGGAATAATTCCACGACTGGTTAGGATGGTGAGAAGTGTTCTCAAAGAGTGAAAGCTCCAAGTCCTAGTTATACCAGAACCAGATGAACTCGATCCCACCACATCAATGGCTGAAAGTATGCTTATGGAAGCATACCAAGGATGACATTGATGAGGAGTGCTTGATGTTGTGTTCTCTGAACTGTGAGTTGCAGAGAAAACATGAGACATATGATGTCTCCAAGATACTGTCCTAGTATGTCATGACAGAAGGAGATCCAGTAAGGGATTCACACACTCAATGTGATTGGGTATGTGGAAAAACCTGACTAAGAAGGATTCCTTCTGAGCCAAGAGTTGACTATTGGTATGATACTGCAAATGTTGTGAGAATCATACAATTCATGATAAGCTACAACATGAACAACTTTGACAAGCGTTGACAGAGTTCTTGGACATGTTGAGGATAGTAGAGGCAAAGATGAAGAAAGACAAACCATAGTCTTTGATGTGATCAAAGAAAAGGTAATTCTTAAGGGCAAGGACAAGGGCAAAGCTAAGAAGTGTTCTGATGCTAGCCAGAAATCCAAGCCGTCTTCAGCCTCAAGGCACATGGGGAAAGGGTGTATGGGGGATTGCCCTCTATATTTGGAAGAACAAAAGAAGATGAAGGAGGGGATGGAGATCTCCACCTAAGGTATCATGAAATGAACCGCTTCTTTATCCAAGGTATATGATACCAAGATATGGATATGTCATATATGATATGCAATATCCGCAAAGAAGTGATGGCCTTTGTGAAAGGACCAAGAAAGAAGTACCCATCATTGGAGCAAGTGTTGCGGCCATAGATAGGAGTATCTTTCAGTTTATTTCAGCCTAAAGGGCACGAAATAGAGTTGAGAACTGCTATTTCATATATTGCCAATAGATAGAAACACTTTATTATTGCATATTGTGTGACAATGATGGCAATTAATAAAGTTGATGTTTCGATCTTAAAGATATGATCTTTGTGGCAATGCCTTGTTTATCTTGTGATACATGGTATGCATAAGATAAAATGATACCTAAAGTTATTGATAACTCAAACGATCAAATTAGCATCAATCATGAGAAATTCATTTCTAGTTTCCATATGATGGATAAATCTAGACTCTTTTGGTTAGAGAACCAGTAAGAGACATGAATCTCTTGTACATGATTAATCAATCTTCACTAATGGTAGTGGGAGAATGATTGTCCTATTAGGTATAATACATGTGATGTATTTACATACCTATTGGAATAAATGCTAATACTTCAAATGGTGTTTAGAAAAATACCAATATGAATGTCTTGAAGTGTTCAAGATTATCATAGATGAAGTACAAATTTGGTAAAGTGTTAATTCTTGATGAGATCAATGAATGAAATACTTGAACCAAATGTTTGAGATCCTTATGAGTGATTATGATAGTGTATCATAGTGAACTCATGATTAAGGCATGGTGATGTCTGAATCAAGAAGGAATCATACTCTAAGGAGTTAGAGAATGATTATCAAATAACTGAATTCTTCTTAATATAAGAATACCCCACACTAATAAAGGAAATTAAGAATCACAAGGGTTGTGAGTTCATATATCCTTGACAGATATACCTAAATCATCTATGTGATGAGTTGTTCATATGATGAGTCAACTATCTAGATGAATATGAGGAATCAGATTTTGAGTTATGGTATAGAACCATTACATCCTAAATGACTTCCATGTGAGCCATAAGGTATGACCTTGATGGTAGCACTCCTTGGATTGTATCCATAAGTGCAAATAAGTCTTAAGTGTTAAGACACATGGATAACATTTTGAGAAGGATGATGCTTGTTGATTGCAACTTAATGACTAAGACATTTGGCATATGGATACTAAAACCGCATTCCTTTGAGGAATAAAACCAGGATGTGTACGTGACACAACCTATAAGGTTTATGAATCCACTAATGCAAATGAAGTCTATAAGTTACAATGGACAAATCAATGTGATTGATTGAGTACAAGCAACTCAGAATTGGATCTTTACTTTGATGATATAGTCAAAGGGTTTGACTGACATGTCAAAGATAAAGAAGGGATCTGTGATTTAGTGGGAGCGTATTCACATTCCACATGATGATGTGAAATGGAAATGTTCTAGAATGGAAATCCAAAAGTGGAAATTATCTTTAAGGAAGATAGAGATGTTTCCTATATGATAGGAATAGAGACCTATAGAGATAGTTCTCGACAAATCTCTTGACCTGGAAAAGAGAGAGCATACATTGGCAATCTGTACTGAAGGGTTCAGTATGCACAGATTCAGTGGGAGAAAACTTGTCCATGTTATATGGATATTAGTATCCCAAGGCCAAGTGTCCAATTCTTATGAAGAATGGAACACTAAGAATAGATATGGATCTATCATGTATGTAATCATCCCATTGTCTTGCATATATGACATGGCAAGAATAAAATGCATTCATCATTTTGTATGTATGACATGACAATATGATGTGCTCATCCTGATAACTCGTATGTGGGACATGACGAGTGGATGTCTGTCTACTTCCAGTAAGGGTTACTGGAATACCATGAGAACTTGATAAGTACTTATGAAGTACTAGTTCCATGGAGATAAGGAAGATTTTGATGTAAAGAGTTACATTGATGCGAACTTCTGAAAGGACAGAAAATTAATCGCAAAATATACATAGGATGTATAAAAGTGAAAGTTTGTTGATAATTGGAAGTGTTCCAATAAAACCATTTAAAAGGGAAATGCCGAGTATCCGTGTGTTAGAGAACAACAGTGGATACTATATGGATCTAGAAGTTCATGAGATGAACTTATAGATATTCCACTCATTGATGACAAGTCTGGAATCCTTGATCATGCAATGTGGCTAGAGGTTAGCAAAGGAATACTAGATCGCATATTACGGCAACTCCATCTCATACGTGTGACGTACAACAAAGAGATGAGAGGCATGCAATTTATACTGACTTTGGCAAGGTGTTGTCATTACCCACTATGTTCGCACTAAGAGCACAATAACATGTGGGACATGTTTGAAGATCACTATGAATATGATTTAGGGGTGATTGGCTCGCAGTGCAAGTGGGAGTCTGTTGGTATGTATGCCCTGAGAGCCAATCATGGGATGATTGGTGGGATACATTAAGATTGATTTGATAAACATCAAAGGCAGGCTTCCAATTCTTTCTGGTTCAGTCATATGAGATAGTGATAGAACAGATTGAATGTCTAGAGAATGACAGTACTCAATGACGTATGCCTTCAGGTTCATGACCTGAACGATGAGATCATACGGATGCTAAGAGTTTGTACATTCTTGATATGTCCCTAATCGGATGTCATAGTGGAAGGTAGATAGACAACTATGACACACAAGACTAGATTGTGGTGTTGGCTGATGACAGAATCTCATTAGTCATGATATAGAGATATCAAACCAAACACATAGGTACTTGTTAGAGAACAAGTGTACCGGACAAACCCACCGTGAGTTTGACACATGGAACCATAAGATGGTAGTCACAGTCAGTACTCACAGTGATGGTGGTGAGTGTGATTCTTAGACCTGAAATCACTACACTCAACACATGTCGTTGGGCACACTTTGACATCATCAAACGCAGTCCTGAAACATGGGTTGTTATAAAGGTGATGATTGGGTGGCTTTGACACATGGGGCTTTTGAGGGGTGAGTGATAGATATGGGATTTGTCCCTCCTGAGGGAGTTTGATATCCAAGGCCACTTGATGAGTAGGATTGAGATAGGCGCGCGCACGCATGTGTGAATCAGTATGTGATATTGATGTCATACATATCTCCTTCAATCTGCTCTGAGATCAAGAAAGTGAATGAACGTTGACAGGATGACTGTTCCATGCCTTGAGTTCATTCGGGATATCAGTGACAAAGGAATTATACATTCACTGTAACACCATTCACGGATTGTAGGATGAAAGTTGTTCTCCAACTTTCTACTTTCACTTGGGTAGCACTGATGTGTGACTAGACACCGCTCTTTGCTTGTGAAGTCATAAGTGTTATGGACTTTCACTGCCAACGTGAAATGGACCTGCAGGGTCACACACATAGGATTTAACCTAGAAGAGGAGTTTTGTCCACAAGAAATGTTTAGATTGATTACTAAAGGAGTTTAGTAGTTCAATTAAACACTCAATCAGTCGATAGATCAATATCATATGGTTCAAGGTGTTGGACACATTGATTGGAGTATCAGATTGATTGAAATCGCAATTGACTGATTTTGCCCAACCTGTGCTCCCAACCGATCGGCTCATGTGATGAACCGGTCGGCTGAGGTGCTGAACCGGTCGGATGGAGTGTCCAGGCCGATCGGCTCATTCCCAGGTTGAAACGACCGGTTCAAGAGTTGAACCGATCGGCTCAACTGGTGCAACCGACCAGTTGGGAAAGTCATGTCGGCAAGAATTTTCCTTTGGTTTCAAATTGCCCAATTCGATTGGGAATAACATTGGTATACGATACCAATTGAGAACGAAACAAGGAAAGTCTTTTTGAGCCGGATTAGGACCATGAACCGATCGGTTCAGGGCACCAACCGATCGGTTGGAGTGCCCCAAACGATCGGCTCAGGTCCAACCGATCGGCTCAATGGCCGAACCGATCGGTTCAGTTGTGAACCGATCATTTCAAGTTGCGAACCGGTTGCTTTTTGTGGAAATTCTCGAACCCTTCTACTCCTGCTTTAGTCCCGTATTGTCGGGCACAGAGAACCCTGTCCCATGACCCGCCTATATATATAGGGGTATTGGGGGCTTCTCAAAGTACAACTCAATGCAAGCTGGTTGCTTTGCGAAGTTGTCGTTCTCTCTGGTTTTGGTAACTGTGAGAGATCCCAAGCAAGTGCTTCCCGCAAAAGGGAGGTGCAGCAAGGGAAGGACAACTGCAGTTGCAACTGGTAGTAGGAGAGTGTGTTGGTAACTAGTACGTCAACAGGAGGGTGCGACTCCTTCCACTTCCTTGTGGGACAAGGAGAGTGGAGTTCCAGGTGGTCCGTGTGGACTACTTCAGAGGCGGGAGGTTTCTGCCGCTCAGGAGGACAACTGTCATCCGACAGTCCGGTAGGAGGAGGAGTCGTCAGTCCCGGTACGACCAGGAGCTGCACAGACACCGTCCAAGACCGGAGTTGAAGACCGCGCATAGCGCGAGGTATTGTCTCCGAGCAAGCCTCGGGACAAGGTATGATTCCACAAACCATCTTTTCCTATTATATAGACGTTGACGCGTTTCCTCGGTATGGGTTGGGGAGAAAATTTTTGTTTCCGCTGCCTTCTCTGTCTCCCCTAAAACCCAACAGTTACAATCTCCCCCACTTAGACTCTTTACATCCTCGTCAAGGCTCAACTATATGGCCTCATAATCTGACCCCATTTCAGTGCAGACCCACAATGGCCCATGGACACCCAGCTCCCGATCATGGAATACCAGCGCAAGGGTGGCTACGTCAACCATGGACAACACTTTCCTACATGCCTGGACCGCACGACTCAAGACTGGTATGCCACATGCCCATGTGGGCCCCCATCTACTGGAGGGGTTATGGCTCTGATACCATTTGTAAACACCCGGGCCCACTGCCCAAGGCTCTAGTAGAGTTTCAGGAATGATGACTGACCCCACAGACCACCACTAGCCTTAACTGCATGCTTTTTGTCCACTCATGCGCAAGCCAGGAGCAACTTCCCGACTGGTCACCCATCCTAGTACTACTCCAAGCTGAGCACGCTTAACTATGGAGTTCTTTGGAGACGGGCTCCCGGAAAAGGAGGTGCACCTTGGTGATATGGGTAGTCCAATCATTCCTTTTAAGATCATGTTATCTGAGGCCTCAAATCCTGGGATGTTACAATTGGCCCACTTTGTTTAAAGATGCACATAATTATGTTTGTCGTTGTGACACTTGTCAACAAAGAGACACGAGATGCCCCTAAATGTATTTCAAGAGGTTGAAGTTTTTAATCTTTGGGGTATTGACTTTATGGGTTCGTTTGTGTCATCCAATTCATACATGTACATTCTTCTTGCAGATCACTATGTGTCTAAGTGGGTGGAAGCAATTCCAACCCGCACCAACGATGCACAAGTGGTGTGCAAATTTGTAAAGGATTACATTTTTTGTAGGTTTGGTGTCTCTCGACCAATCATTAGTGATTGTGGATCACACTTCACTAATAGGAAGTTTGGAGCTCTCTTGAGCAAGTATGGGGTGAAACACCGTGTGGGTACCCCATATTACCCACATACCCAAGGTCAGGTTGAGGTTTCAAATAGGGAAGTTAAGCAGATCTTAGAGAGAACAGTCTCAACCAATATGACGGCTGGAGTTATGTGCTTAATGATACACTCTGGGCCTATAGAATAGCTTATAAATTTCCAATAGGTACCACACCTTTTAGGATGATCTATGACTGTGCATGCCATTTACCTGTAGAATTAGAACATAAATCTAGATGGGATATGAAGAAACTGAACTTCAATTTAGATGAAGCAGGTAAGAAGAGATTTCCAGAATTAAATGAATTATATAAGGAGAGGACAAAGAAAATTCATAATAGGCACATTCTTAATAGGATGTTTCTTTCTAGACAGAAGGTCCTCCTCTTTAATTCTAGGCTTAGACTGCATCCAGGGAAGTTGAGGTCCAAGTGGAGTGGACCGTTTGTTATCGAGAAAGTTCACCCCCATGGTGATGTGACCATTATAGATGGGAGTAGGTCATTCCTTGTTAATGGCCAAAGACTCAAGCATTATTTTGGAGGGAAGGTAGAGCCAAAGTTAGAGGAGGTGCAAATTTGCACCATTCCTTAATTTTATGCTCTAAAGACCATCTAGTCTAGGACGTTAAACAATGATGCTTGTTGGGAGGCACCCCAGTATTTATCACATCTCTTAGATTTAATTTTCATGTTTAGATGTACTTTCAATTTGATTTTTAGTAAAAAAGGTACCTTGATCCGTTCTATTTGAAGTGTGCAGGACAGCATGTCGGTACCACTGAGCCAATCAGTCGGTGGTACCGATATAGGGTTAGTGTTTTTTGCAAACCGGCAACGCAACTCAGTGGCACCGACCAGCAATGTCGGTACCACCAAGTCTCTGGAAATGTGACACAGTTTAATTGATAAGGACTCGATACCAGTGACAGTCCCCATCACTTCTACTGACTTCTGGGCACTCCCAGGATTGGAATACCGAGTTCATTTTTCACGAGCATTGGCATAAATGAAAAAAAAATCTCGGTAGCACCTACTAAGGAAGTCGGTACTACCGACTCACCACATCAACAATCCAAGTGGTCACAATCCAACATCTCAGATGCACTTTATCGAGCGGTCGATAGCACCAATCCATGACATAAGTTGGTACTACCAATGGTTTCGTCAGTACCACTAATGAAGGGTGATCCGCGCACATCATGTCAGTCAATCGTAAGCATCACAAGCACTGACCACGGATTGTGCTCCACAACTTGGTACCACCAACTCTTGTATCGGTAGTGCTGAAATCATCACGAACAACTATAAGAAGTGAGGAAGTGGAGTCACTGTCATTCACAACCTCAGGCATCCACCTCTCCTATCTTCTAGAGCACAGTTACCACATGCCCCAACAGACTTCTTCAAGCTCTATTCTCCTATCCTCACTCTTATTCTTCACCATGGCTCCCAGACCAGCTTG
The DNA here is from genome assembly GCA_963693085.1 of Alisma plantago-aquatica. Lineage (NCBI taxonomy): Eukaryota > Viridiplantae > Streptophyta > Magnoliopsida > Alismatales > Alismataceae > Alisma > Alisma plantago-aquatica. The sequence goes on from OY856414.1 coordinate 587,382,886, forward strand.
TATCCAACACCAAAATGAAGAAACCAGGAGGATGTATGAGGAACTCCAGACCAGGTAGGTGATACCAATGTGATATGGTGATCACAATCTACTTGAGATGACTGGCTTTACAGACAACATGCGATGGGTGTGTCAGCAGTAGGAACTAGAGGGAAACAATCCTTTCTTCAACGACTGGCAAACTTATCCGGCTCTTGTCCTAGAATTCTTGGCATCTCTGGACGTTATTGTCTCCCTTGAGCAGATGGTAGGTAGAGAGTGGAGAGAAGGTAGGGTCAACTTTTGCCTTTTCAACACCACTTATTCCCTCACACTGCACGCTTTCAACGATATCTTCGACTAGCCTCAAGTACCAGAATGCTCCACGCCATCTGATTTTGATTATGATCTAGCATGGTAGTAGCTGACAGAGGTGCCGGTTGGTTACCATATCAATTGGCACATCAGTTTGGTTTCTGACATTGAACACACATTTTCTCGGATACTACACCAGTTCTACATCAACACCATCTTCACCCGGTCAGGTCAAGTGCAAGGTAAAGTCCATCAGGCTGATCCTTATTTCCTTTATCGGTTATTGGGTGGGGAGACGGTGAATTTTGGGTCATTTATCTTGCTTCACATGTTATCTGCGAGACGTAATGTGAAGAGGAAAGGTCCGATTCTATTTGGGGGCCTTATCACCCCCATTGCACTTCATCTAAACTTGGATTTATCTACGTTTGAGCCTTTAGAGGACACATCCAAGTTGGACCCCCTCCACTTCTGCAAGGCGCATCTACTGCAGAGCAATCATGGTGTCATCTATGCGCATTGCAACCGGAGAGGTGTTTTTAGGGAGCGCACCTTCCCTAACCTTGTCTTCAACCTTCATGGGGTGGAGAACCTCAGGTGTCCACTCAATGAAGGTGAGGAAGACAGACCTGACAAGAGCACAACAGGGAGGCGTGGATGACAATGGCAACGACAATGAGAATGAGGAGGTGGAGCCCACCATCCCCATCATACGGTGATTGGTCCTGTGCAAGCGGGCCCACACTTATGCGGACTCGACATCCTCAGCCCCACCCCCTTCTCAGGAGGAGACCGACCTGTACAACATGCAGGGCATGTACAGGATGTTGTTGTAGATACAGACTGGGCATTAGCAATACCAGGAGGCCCTAGCCAGTGTGCGAGACATTCAGGGACGGCTATATGAGAACCAACATACCATATTTGAGAATGAAAGGCTTCTGGCCAACCAGGAGAACGTTCATAAATGTTTGCAGAGGATTGAGCAATACCAGAAGCCATTCTATGGAAACTATTAGAATTGTGGCTACTTTGGAGCCACAGCCGCCGCCGATGCCTCCATATGATTAATCATTTTAGGAATGTTCCCTCCCCATGACTTGAACATGCCACCTCCACCGTTCTGATCCATGGTACCAATGTTCCACCTCTTGGGTGAGAGTATTGACTATGTAGACATAGTCGTATTCAAGCTTGGGGGGTGCTGGAATAACATTCTATCCTAGTTTTATCTTAGTTTCTATTTTTATTTCCATTTTGTTTTGCTATTTTAGTTAGTTAGTTTGCCTTATTTTTAGTTATCAGTAGGATCCACATCTTTCTAGTGTAATTGTGGAGTTAAAAATATGCATGGTCTCAATCTTGAATGTTGGTACTCTCTGGTGTTAAATGAAAATGAAGGTCAAGTTTTTAAAAGTTTGAGTTGCAACATCCTTCTGCAACACCTTCTGAGGAAGTGTTTGAATTAGCCAGCTTTAGGACACAATACATAAAAGAAAGTCTTTTTCAATAATGAAATGTGGATGATGAAGATGTTGAGCCTTAACTGACCAAACCATAATGAGATCTTAAATGAATATATGAGAAATAATCCCTTGGATCACCTTGAACACATGTCATTTAAGAGGGACACATCATAATATAATGAAAGGTGTTGTCTTTTAGTTGTGTGATTCTATCTTTTCCATTCATTCATTTGACTCACCACTTCAAAATTCTTGAGTACTTCAAATAATTTTTCTTTTACTGCATTGCATAGCATATAAGGTAGTTTACTTGCAAAAAGAAAAAAAAAGTTTTGCATTCATAGTCATTGATATTCTTGCATACCATTTTATCTTGCACAACATAATTCAAATAGTGCATTCATTCCACCATTACATGCATTTTCTATTTTGCCATGTGGATTCTTAAACTTGAAATTAAGAAGATGAGATGTAGAAAAAAATGAAATGAAAAAAAATACATATCAAAAGCAAGTTGGGAAGAAAGCAATAAGCATAATGTGAGACTTGCTGAAAAGAAATTTGAAAATTTTATATATAAAAGATATGAAGTATACTCTGCATTCTTTTATGAAGAAGAGTATAATCCACATGTGCAACTTCCCAAATTAAAGAAAGGAAAAAAAATTCTTAGCTTGTTCTACATGCATCATCTCATGAAAAAGAAAATTAGGAATTAGGTTCATTCATTACATTCTTGTGCATTCATATAGGTACATTCTTCTTGTGCATAAATAGATTGGATGTACTCTTGTATTTTTCAATTGCCACCCATTTTCACCATTAATTTCTCTAATTAGTAGGCCATTCTTCACGATTTATCTCCTTGTTCATGTTTACATGGAGATCTGCTTCCAGTTAGCTAGTAGTTAGGAAAGAGCAATTTAGTGTAGGGAATCATGCAATACATCAAGCAAATGCATGAATAATTATGATGTTAACTGCTTACTTGATAATGTGATTGACTGAGGGTGGACATCTCTTATTGTAGTTTTTGATCACTTTAGAGCAGTTAGTGGTTTAGTGGTCAGTGAAGGCCGGTTTAGGGCTTGCTAGGTGGGTTGTTTAAGAAAAGAATGTATGTGCTTTGTCCTTTTACTGACTTTTATCAAACAGATTTGAGAGTGTGTTGCTCAAGGATGAGCAACATTCAAGCTTAGGGGAGTTTGATGCATGTGATTTTAACTACTTTTATAGGCTCATTTTCCTTTATTTTTTTGTGTAGTTTGGACATTTATGTGACCTATTATGCATGGAATGTCATAGCTAGCCTATATTTCCTTGTTTGCATCGAATCATATGATTTCAATCATTTTTTACTAGAATTTTATGCATTTTGAGCACTTACGATGCTTTATGTGTGTTCAGGTACAAGGCAGATCGATACAGCTCGGTACCATCGACACCACAAAAGTTTGTGGCATCGACTTGACCTCAGAGAGCCACCTAAAAACAACTCAGATCTCAGTGCTACCAGTCCAAGAAGTCAGTGCCACCGAGATACCATCAAAGAGGCCCGCGTGAATCAAGAAAACTCGGTGCTACCGACCCAAAAAATCGGTACCATCGAGTTGACGTCAGAAAGGAGGCTTGATTTTGCAAGAAGTCGGTGCCACCAAGACATTATCGATGGTATTGACATGATCAGGATCGTGCAACCTAACTTAAGAGACTCGATACCACTGACACATCAAGTTGGTACCATCAAGTCTTCCCGATTAGGTCTGCCACAGATTTGCTTCTAATCCAATGGTGGATGAAATTTTCACACCCTAAGTCATGCCTATGACTTAGGGGGATGACGACCAGACCTAAGGAGGGAGATGTTTTCATTATACGGTGACTAGAGAGAAAGAAGAGAAGGACGGAGGGCCAACAACTTCACCGGGAGTGATCTGAGCACCTACGGAGGACGTTTCTACCACCAGAAGATAGCAGACCACACACACTCTGGAGGAGATTGTCCAGACAACCCAGGATCTAAGGGTTACCTTAGTCTTTACTATGTTCCCCACATTTTTCTTCTTCCTTCTGCGTGTTTTATTATGAAAACCATGCGAGGCTAAAAACCTTTGTTCTTTAGGACCCGGGAGTAGCCCGGATATACACTGCAGTTGATTTCTATGCATTAATATCAATTTATCTCTTGTTACTGGATATAATTCTATTGATGTTGCTTGTTCTATTTATGTTTGATCACTGTGAATGGATTAATAGACACTTAATCATCTCGGGAGAGGGATTAAGGGTTGGAAAACATAGAATTACTCATTTATTGTACCCTTTGGGAAAAGTGGTGAATAGATAAGGGGAGAAACCCGGAGTATTGATCTAAATCACCTAACTAATCAAATCAATAACTGGGGGAGTGGGATTGGTGCTCGTATAGGTAGTGAATTACATTGCGGAAGTAGGTAATTCTGGCTACAGGCTCCCTATCCAAGAATTGAGATAATAGGTATTAGTGATTAGGATAGACTGTAAGTGATATCTGTGGTGAAACCATCATCCTAAGGAACTCATTCTCTTTCTGATTTACCCAATTCATTTAATCTGTTTGCTTTAGTATTAATTTAGTAATTCAGCCCAACTCCAACAATCATCATCGACTTAGCCGATTGATTTGTAGTTAGTAGTAGTTTCTGGAGTAACACTTCCCCGTGTTCAACTCGGGCCGCACAGTTCCATTATTACTGCGATACATTAACTTGCATTTTACACACAGTAGACAACGCATCAACATTGCATACATGATAGATCCAATTGCAAATGCATATGGCATCTCACTCATGTTTTCTCATTCTTCACAAGGACTGGGATGCTGAGATCTTGAGAGACTAATCTTATGAAACATGGACATATTTTCTCTCATTGAGTCATGCATGTCAAATCCCTTCATCATCTTGATAATGTATGTGGTTTTTCTTAGGTCAAGAAGATTTCCAAATCTATATCTATAGATCTAAATTCCTATCACATAAGATGCTTTGCCTAAACCCTTCATAGATCATTATGTAGAATGTAAATATTCTCCCACTAATTTCTTATAATAAAAAAATTCATCTTCATTCTGACTAAAGTCAAACTCTTTGACTATCTTTTCAAATCAAAGATTCCAACTAAGAGATGTTTGCTTCAGTCCATAGATTGACCGTTGTATCTTATAGACTTTATTTGCATTGATAGATTTATTAAATCTTTAGGCTGTGTCAAGTACACATCCTCATAATATTCCTTAAGGAAAATATTTTTAACATCTATTTTTCCAAATCTCATGGTCTTATTAAGCTGCATTGGCAAGCATGAACTTGATGGAATTAACCATGGAAACCGGTGAAGAGATTTCATCATGTTCAACACTTTGGACTTGTTTGAAACCTTTTGCAACCAATATGTCCTTATAGGATTGTACATTACCATCTATGTTGGTCTTCTTCTTGAAATTACAATTGCACCCTATGAGTTTTATCCCTTTAGGTGGATCCAGGTAGGTCATACCTTGTTGATGTACATGGAGTCCATGTTTGATCCCATGGCCTCAAGCAATTTCTCAAATTTTTGGTGCCTCAATAGCTTCTAGATAGGTTGTTGGATCATCATCTTATGACCAACTCATTGCCTTTCTGAGTTATAAGATATCATAATATTTTAAGATCAAGGCATTTTCTACTAGGACTGTGAGGTTTTGTGTTACACAAGGACCTTGAGATTTGACAATAATTTGTGATATTTTTTCCACTGTACCTCTTTATGTTCAATGTTTTCTTGTTGGTCTCAAACTTTTCAAGTTCTACTATTCTCCAATTGATTTTTTTGGAATTGAATTCATCATAAGGAATTCATCCATCTTGGAAACAAAACACTTTTATTGTCGGATTGGAATATAAAAGTAGTATTCAACAAAATAACATTTATGTGATTTTTGAACAAAGTCCAAGAAACAATTTTCTTATACAAGCTTTCAATCCTAATATTTCTAAAGAAATATCCAAACACCTCCCATGCCATATCTCATATGGTGTCTTTTTGAACCATTTTAGATGGTATATTGTTTTATTGTAAGCATGTGCCGAAAAGGAAATTGGAAGATTAGCTAGTTTTATTGATAATTTTACCATGACTTAACATGGTGTAATTCCTTCATTTTGATACATCATTATGTTTCATGTGGAGTTTATTGTGATACCCTATCAAAGTCTCCTACAAGGTCCTCATATTGTTGGTTTAAAATATTTCAACATCAATCATATCAAAGTGTCTTAATACTTTTACCAAGTTGGTTATATTCTTCATTCATTATCTCCTTGAACAGTTGAAGATATTCATACTTGTATTTCATTAAATACAAACTACCATTTCTTCTGAGACCCTCAATAAATATAATGAGGTACTAGTAACTACCTCTAGCATATATTTGTAAAGGTCTATATACATCAATATGTATGAGTCCTAATAGAATATTCACTCTCCCACTACATCTAGTGAAAGGTGCTTTTGTCATATTGCCCAATAATTCAAACTTGCATGTCTGTATTGGTTCAATAACCAAAAGAGTCTAGACAACCATCAATATGGATTCTAAAAATGCATTTCTCATTATGTGTTGTAGATGACAATGCTATAAGTATTCATTGTTTTATTCATCGAGTCATTAAACATATATGTTATATATATCTATATATATTTATATATATCTATATATATATATATAGATATATGTATGAATATACATATATATATTTGTCTTCAAAACTATCAAGTATAGACAATGAGATATAGGGCATTTCCATACAAGATCTTATCTTTTATAATGAGATGTCAATTCATTCATAATATTTTTATCCATACAAGATACATGATATTTTCTTCAATGGAAAATACATAATAAGAATCCACTAATTCTATTACATGCCCATGAAGGACAGATTCCAACTGTAGTGACACCAACCCTTGCTCCGTATAGTTCTAGCTTACTTCTTCTCAGGTCATGAAGTGGAGATATCTATATCCTTCTTCCTGAGTTCCTCTATGTAAAGAGGACAATTCCTTTTCTGGTGTCCAAGATAGTGACAGTGGTGGCACTTCCCTTCCTTATTCACTCCTTTGTTAGCTTTCAATGCAGAAGACTTTGGCTTCTGGCTAGCTTTAGAACTCTTATGAGCTTTACCTTTGGCCTTGAACATCTCTGTATTGTTCATCATCACAAATATGGGTTTGTCCTTCTTCATTTGCACTACAACTATCCTCAATGTGCCAAGTAACTCTGACAAAGGTTTGTCAAAATCATTCATGTTATAGCTCATGACAAATTGGTAGTATGATTCTGAAAGTGACTGCAAAATCACATTTTGGCCAACTCTTGACCCAAGGGAAATCCCTATCTCGAAAGGTTCTCTACATACCCAATAAACTTGAGAGTGTGGGGACCTACTGGATCTCCTTGATCCATATTCCACTTGAACAATGCCTTTGAGACATCATATCTCTCTTTTTTTGCCTAGTCTTGGTACATGTTCTTAAAATGTTTTACCATCTCAATAACATCCATCTTCTCATGTTGTCTCTGCAACTTATAATTCATTGAGCACAACATTAAGAACTTCACATTCACTACATCTTTAGAGTTCCTCCAATAAGCATCCCAATCAGCCTTAGGCACAGTGGGATCAGGTTCATCTGGCTCTAGTGTCTCCAGGACATAGAGCTTGCACTCTTGAGCGAGAACGATTCTCAACATCCAGAACCAGTCATGGATTTTGTTCCTATTAAACGTGTCCTTCTAAATTACCTATCATAAAGAAAGCATATTTGGGTTTGCCGTTAGATTCCACAAAAGAAATATTGCAATCTGTGTCAAAACATATTGTTTTGATTTGATAATATTGACGATATTAATTAGGCCTTTAATTAATTATAACCCCCACTATTTTGTTCAAATTGATAGCCCTCACATATCAATTTAGAAGATTGTAGTGTACACCCATCTAGTATCCAAGACCCAAAATAATTGAACTATTACCCATCCAATGCCACCGTACATAACCAATTATTAAGGTAGGAAAGTTTTACCAATTTCATCTCATGCAATTCTCAGATAGATGGTATATACAAATCTTTGCCATAGTCCATCTACATGCTTCAAGGTACTTAATCTCATTAATATCACCTAGTTAAGTCTGACTGAAATCCAACACGATAGTAATGCACCTTGTTTGGTAGGATAACTACCATCACACTTCCACGAGATGGACAACACACCACGCTTAGTGTGACCAAGCTTAGTCAATCAAGATTTTCATGTGTGTTTCTTATGGAAAGTATCTAAGACTTAATATTTGATTGATATATATATATGTATATATGTATATATATATGTATATATATATATATATATTACATACATATCCAAACCCCAGACACTTAGATGTATCATATACATACTATTTCCATATGTAATTATAAAGCACAAGTGATGGGTTATGGTCATACTATTGTAATTTTTGATGCCACAAGGAATTGATACCACATAAGGTCTACATCATATATAGCAACCTATTATTGATGAATATCTATGTTGGATCCAGTCTGAGTCAATCAATTCGATACTTGAACCTATCAGTTGGCCTCTTATTCAGTCGGTTGTTTTGTCAAATCAATTCTCCGATCTCCGATCCCAACGACGTCTGGACCCGTTCATCCGATCAGTTGGCCCACTAGCCGATCGGTCGACAACTCCTATTGTTTGGCCTACTCAGTTCTCCAATCGATCAATTTATCTCTAAAACTATCAGTTTATCTTGAGTAGAATGCCTTCTTCACCATAACAGAAACAAATACTATCCTAATCCTATTTAACATATTACACTGTAATAGGGAAACCTGAAGTTACACTTGCGGGGAATATAGGAAAGAAAACATCAATACTTAAGGAGAGAGAGGATCAATATGCAAACTGATATATAAAATAGGAATAACAACCATCCAATTAAGTACAAAGATCTAGGGTTATTGGCCATAGCCATGCTAACATCCACCATCAAAACAAATTTTAGGGCGACACGTATAAATTGCATATATATATATTGGAATTATATGTGATATTTAATTGGATATTCACATTAACATTTAAATTATCACATCACATGTAAAAAATAAATGATAAAATAAAAAATCTGATCATATCGATTAAATCCCAAAACATAGTAAACCGATGTAGATCTGATACCAATGTTGGGAAATATGACATCAGATAAGGCGGAAAAAATAAAAATAAATTTAACTAACATATTCCCCTTAAACAATAGATTGCATCAACAACTATGAACTGAGAATGAGGGTTGCAAGGTATATATCTAGTCCTGGAGCAAGTCTAGTGACTATCCCTTGCTACTGCGTGCTTCTTCTTCAAGTTGCACCTAGATGACTATCAGTAGTGTCCTTTTGGTTGATCACCATAGAGGGAAATTAAAGACATCCTCCTAGTGGGTGGCAAAGACCTCCTTTCCTCTATAGTAGTCTACACATACCAGTGAGAACTCCTAATGTACTATCAGAGCTAACAGAAAAGAGTTGTCCCTTTGAACGTCAACCTACTAGTGTTGATTTTCTCTCACGTGTTGTCTCTCCCTTGTTGTTCCTCCCTTTTATGGGTAGGACTTACTTGGGATCTCTAACTACCACAACGAGAGAGGACAACAATTATTAGAGCTTATTATTATGTCTCTAGAAAGCCTCATCTAACGTTCTATTAATAGGAGGGTCAAGGTCATGAGTTCTAGTATGAGAAGGAGTCGAAGAGGCAAAATTTTATGAATATTCTAGAATCTACAAATGATGAACCGGTTGTTTCACCAGTGAACCGGTCAATTCACACATGATGCGATCAGTTCGACACTTGAACCAATTGTTTCACTATGTTTCCTATTCACAATTGAATTGGCATTTAATAATCGATTAATGCACAACATGATGCCAACATAAATCCTTGATCCAGTCTTACCAATCATTAAAATAGTCATTTCAAATCTTAAATGGTTGTTTCACTCTTTCAAATGGTCGGTTCAATTTTGAATCGGGCGGTTCATGATCTGAACCAAGCGGTTCATTTCTGAACCCGACGGTTCACATTCCATTTCAACCAATATACAAATAATGTTATTTAAATTGAATACCTAGACACTTTAATACTCAAGTTAAACCATATTCATGAGTAAACTCCTATTCTGAGTGTATCCTATGTGCGTGACCCTATAAGTCCTAAATTACATTGGTAGTGAATGTCCATAACCAACTTATGACATCACAAGCAATGAGCAATAGCTAGCAACATATCATTTCTACCCATTCATTGGAGAGTTGGAGAACAACTTCAACCTACAATCTGTGATCGGTGTACTGTGATCGTATAGTTCCTTTGTTGCTGATATCTGGATTGAACTTGAGGAATGTAATTATCATCCTCTTCAACATTTAATCCATGTTCTTTGAACTAGAGCAGACTGTATGAGATGCATGTTAGCTCACATATCACATATTGAGTCACATGAGTATGGCCATACATTTCTCAGTCTCTCTTATTAAGTGTCCTGGATATCAATCTCCTATAGGAGGGACAAATCCCATCTACATCACTCACACTCAATCCCTATGTGTCACAATGCACATGAGCATCACATGTATGGCAACTCTTATTCAAGGTCAGGTTGGATGATGTCAAAATACTTTAATGACCTATAATGAGTGTAGTGACTTCAGTTCTAAGAGCAAAAATCATCACTATCACTATGGGAGCTGATTCTGACTACCATTTCATGGTCTCCATGTATCAGTCTCAAGGAGGGTCTGTCTGTGACACTGTTCTCTAACAAGTATCTATGTGTTTAGTTTGATATCACATTTAATGACTGATGAGATTCTGTCATCAACTAATACACACTCTAGTCTTATGTATTAGTGTTGTCTATTTTTCGTCCATAATAATATCTGACTAGGGCATAACAAGAATGTATGTACTCTTATCATTCATATAAACTCATTGTTTAGGTCCTCAACCTGAAGACATATCTCATAGAGTAACATCATTCTTTAGACATCTAATATGTTTGTGTCATCATCTCATGATTAAGACAAACATAATAGACATAATTCCCTTTATCATTCTCAAATCAGGTATCTAATGCTCCATTTCTATCATCATATGATTGGCTCTCTGGGTATACATACCAATAGTAAATCAATCCCCCTACATGTTACACCAATCCTAGATACCTCAATTTCACCATTATGGGGTTAGGTTTTTCATAGGTTCATGCCCTAGTTTCATATGAGACATTGTAATTGTGTCTTAAACATACATAGAGGTTGAGTGCTTTGACTCTGATACCATATGCCATGGAATAGTTTACTATCCAAATCCTAACTATACATGACTAGAAAGTCAATGGCAAAAGAATGGGAGCGTGTGTCCCTTGAATGTCTCAAACCACACAACATATATATGCATAACACAATAATAAACATTCATATTAAGCATGAAGAATAATGTTTAATAGTATATCCCTCAGGAAATAAAAGAATAGATACATATCAAAAGGAAACTATGTAATAAATGATATAAAAGGTTTGCACCCTTAATTAAACATAAACTCCATAAAATTACATTTGTGTTATGTTTTCAGAGTTGATCAACATAAGTCATATCATAAAGGACATACACTCATGGTGGGATTATCAAAGAGTACATGTTATACCTAAAATCCTAAAACTAGACACAATCTACACAAATACATTGATAAAATGTAAAAGATATGAGAACTTGCAAGCCTAAGAAACATATTACCTTGGTTAAACTTTAATAAAGGTAAAAGACAAACAAATGAAAATGAGAACATCAACAACTTTCTTATCAACAAAAGTGTATTTTAAGTGCAAGTTCATTAGAATATACAATATCATCCTAAGGGTTTTGGCCAAATTCAAACAAAGGGTTTGTGAGGAACTATAAGACCAAAATTCAAGAATTAAGCTTGTTTCAAATGAAGGACCTCAAAGAACAAATGCCAAGATATATCCCTCTTGGAAATGTTGTACCCTTTCTTTAAAAAATAAGTAGGTGAACTGAACCTAATGCCCTTATCCCAAGAATACAGATAAGTAAAAAAGTGTACCATACCAAAAATTTGGTCTTTAGATTTGGATATAATTACATTGTTCATGAATAATTGTTACAAATCTATTCAACCATCGTATAAATCTCATGTCTACACCATACAAGTACTTCAACATTTATATGGTACCAAATGTAATATACACTTATGTAATTTTGACTGTTAGTGAGTAAATTAGGGTCTTATATAGTCCCATGAAAAAGATAATGAGGGAAAACATTGAATTCCTATTCTAGTATATGATAAATGAAGTGAATAAGAATATCTCCATTGATTGAGCTAGATTTTCTCAACTAGTTTAAAAATAGAAATTACCATATATTTAGAACAATAACATAATTGTTGCTTAACTATACTCAAAATCTAAAAAATATGACTCTTTAGCATTATAACCAATTGAATCATCATCATACTATATTGATCATTATACTAAGAAAAATGGTGCATCGGGTTATTATAATATGAGTAAGGAGTTGAATGGTCAGATGAGAAAAAAATAATTTATTCAATAATATATTTCAAAGGGAATGAATGACCACCTAATAAGGTTAGTACCATCTAAAATAAATAAGGTTGTATGCTAGCTTTGTTTTATTTTCTTTGTTGGGGAACGAGGGCTTGGTAATATGTTATAGATAAAGAAAAAGTCAATTTATATATACAACGGATAGTAAGCCACTTTAGCCCCCTTTCCCTGTAAAAAATAATCCAAATAGTTATCTTTTACTTGTAGTATTGAATAAAGGTCAAAACGTATATAAATGCATGGTGTGCATATAGGTTTACATAGAAAATGGCTAGCTAGAGTGGTGAATGACTAATTCCTTAGAGTAAATAGTGTGGGTTCCATTTTCAGTTAAGGCTTTTTTTTGTGACTCAGCCCCCGTGTACTAAAAGCAAAGTACTTATACATATATATTAATTTTAGCCCCCATTTTTATATTTTTTTTATTGTGCCACTGAGGCTGACCATAATCCTCCCCGACCTTCAGTTCTCTGAAACATACCCATTGCCTATCTGAGATTGACATACTTATCCCATAAAACATGTGTAACGACCCCGCCTCCCGGTAACCCCCAATTAAGGGAGACCAAGAGGTCAGAGCCGTTATCCCAATTTCCCGGATCATAGGTTCGACAAATAATTAGTAATAATTATTAAATTCTACCATGACTATATTGAAGGCTGGAATAAAATAAAACTTTACATACCTTTTTAAAAAACTTGGACATCTAACTTCTATCCACATCTGGACTCTATTCTAACTAATACTCCTTGCACTTTATTTCTTAATTTCACAATATGCCACTTTACTGTTTGTCCTTTTCAATTTGTACCTAAAATGCTGACAAACAAAATGTCAGTCAGCATAAATGAATATGTCAGTATGTGAGGGAAACAAAAATTGTGCAATTAACAATAACAACATATTGCAAGCAATTATCGTTTAGTAAGCAAACTTTACATTTTAAACATAACCACTCAATCCATACATACGCTAGCCTCTGCGCTGTCCCTATAGTGACCCTGGATACTACCTCTCATATGGTAGATCCCAATTAACCCCACATGATCCACCTAACGAGTAGATCAATACCTAGGGTTGATGAGTTGCATGGCACTAACCATAGGTAGTGCAATCCCTAACTGATGATAGCCTAGACCGTGCTCTAGGTTACCCTTTTCATCATTAGAAAAGCCACAGAGGAGGACTAGGATCTGAGCTAGTCATGTATACATATTTATAGTGATAATCATAGTCACTTTATAGTTGCATAAAATAAAAGTCATCCAAGCAGTTATTTTCAGGCAATCGATAAAACATCCGAGAATTGCTGTGAAACTAAAGCGATGAACCATAAACGTAACCACATACCTTTCTTGAAGAACTCATAGAAGCAATATGTTCAATCCAACTAGATATCCAATCAAGCAAGACAATTAAGCAAGCAAACATAAATCCTGAAAACAAGTATATCATCTAGTTGTTACTGTCACATCCAAACAACTCTTTAATTACTTGGGATACCTTTCTAGGGTTTCTAATTCTCATAAGGATGCATTAGGGTTTCTTAGATCAATTTCTCATACATTATCCTTTTTAGGTCAACAACCCTAAAAATAGCTTTTCTACTCATGAAACTCTAATTGCTCAAACTATTCACATTAAGGATCTTTCTTATCCAAATTAACTTTTGAATCATGATATATCAGGTTATTCATGGATTTGAACAATTAAAACCATTAAAAGTCATATTCTCCAAAATTAGGGTTTCTAACCCATTAAGGCACATTCATGTACAAGGAACCCAAAATTAAGCCAATTATACAAAAAGATCATCTTTTTACACCTAATGCTCTCTTTTACCTCCAATAGGTTAATATTTGTTCAAAACATTCAAAGAACATCATTAGATCCAACTATCATCAAATCTAAGGATTTTTCATTAACTAAACCATTAAAGATGATAACTTTGTATACTTTTTGAATTTTAAATGAAACTAGTACTCAATTATATTTTTAATGGCTTCCTCGTATTTTTTTGATGAATTTTCATATATAATTTTGTTCCATCAGAGTTACCAATAATTTCTTATGAGTTTTCCTAAATGTGTACCTTTTGGCGAATAGGAGCCTGCCACGTCAACTCTCTTGTCTTCGCATCCCCTCCAGTAGCCCTTCTGGTTTGTGGATCTCCTACCAAGTCTGTTTACCCAAAACCCAGACCTGATATGTCGTGCGTCTCCTTCATGAGACTCACCTCGCGCAGCCTTCCCCTGTTCCGTCGGAGAAATAGAGTACCACCACGGCTGGTCAACACCGTCCATTAGCCCATGCTTTCTCTGTCTCGGACCTTCACGTGAGCATCCTGTGGCTCCGTTCCACCTTCTCGAACCGTTCGACCACCTAGACTCGTCCTTTCGGTGCTCAGGTTGGCTACCCTTCAAGCCGCCCCAGATCAGGGGGTGTGTAGGTCCAGGGAGGCAGCGTCCCTTCTAGACACCATGGTTTTCTTGGGCGTTCAGGTGAGGAGAGAAAAACCTCCGCCGCCACCTCCCGAACCTCATGGGCACCCTTGATCATGTTGAAGTGAATCTGGGGTAGGGGAACCACCTTCGAGTTTGGGGCGACGACCATGGCGCCGTACAGATGAATCAGATGAGAAGAACAGTGTGTTGGCAGGAAACGAAGGTAGGTATGGTCCCTCTTAGACCCAAGAGGTCTCACACCCTTACCAGGCGCAATTGGTTGTGCCTTATATAGGTAGGACCGATCAAGGATAAGCACTAAGAGGTCTGCACCTCAATGTCACAAGGGGAAAACCTTTAATTGTTTCCTAAATGAGTCGATCCATAGATGATGTGGTCTGGAATCTCCTCATAATCCATCGAGCGAATTTCTAGGCTTTTTCATGAACCTTTAATTGTTCCTTTTTCCATTTGAATCCGACGCTGGCCTAGTAGACAGCAGCGCCGACTACTACACCATCATCGGTGGCAGGCACACACGAGCTAGGGCAGCTGAAGTTCCTTAGTCGACCATCACCCTAGACCCCCCCCCCCCGCTTCTCCCTTCTCGTTCCTCCTTGCACCGGTTTTCCCAGGCGACAGATTGGCCAAAGCCGACGGCTCAGGCAGCCAGCCAACCCCCTTTGCACACCACAACAATGGCGATCACGACTGGAAAAACCCGCCTGCTGGCGTGCACCTGATCCTTTTAGGGCTTTTTACGGGCACAACAGCCACAGGAGGTGATGGGGATACTCCTTACCACCCCGACACACACACCTTGTGATACATGAATGAGCTCTCATATCGTGGAGTAGTAGCAGCAGCTCTCGTATCGTGTGCTAGTATCGTACGTTAGGAATTTGCATGGAGTATCGGGCGATAGCACTAATAGAACTAATAGCAAGGGGTATCGGGCGGTAAGTCCTAGCAGGGTATCGGGCGGTAAGGTTGGGAGTATCGGGCGGTAAATTCTTTGGCGTATCGGGAAAGTGGGTATGGAAACTGAGTAACATACAACAGCAGAGGGTCGGTTGCTCGAGGTGCTCCCGTATCGGGCAGAGAGGAGCTCCCATACCAGGGTGAGCTCCCGTATCGGGCGATTAGCTCTCGGTCGTGACAACACAGGAGCGTATCGGGAAATTAACACAGGCGCGTGGTCGTTTTTGAAGAAATTGCCGAAGGTTTAACACAGGTCGGCCGAATTGAGTGTGCTCCCGTATCGGGCAAAGAGGAGCTCTCATACCGGGGAGAGCTCCCGTATCGGGCGATTAGCTCTCGGTCGTGACAACACAGGCGCGTATCGGGCGATTAACAACACATGATGTTGCCCTCGCCACTTTTACGTAGGGTAACCAGGCAGAGTATGCGAGGTAGCCAAGCACAGCGGGTTGTTGCGGAGAGGAGAAACCATTTGCTGGCGACGGCTGTTTCAACAGAGGAGGTGTTACCGGATATTAGGGTTGTAATGACCAACGAGGATGCAAGAAAGAACAATCCTTCACCGCCTAGGGTTGATGCGGCTGCTAATCAGAGTGAAGAGAGGCCCGGAATTCTGGGGCCAGAGCGGGCAGAAGACCCCGCACCTGATATCACACCGAGGATGATGCCGTCGGAAGATACACAGCCGACCCCTCTGCAGGGAGCCTTGCCGCCGAGGCAGGCTGATCAAATCGATAGTCTAGAAAACAACGATCACGCGAATCCCCATCCAACTCCACAGGGCAGGGGGGCCCGTCGCCTAGGCAACGCCCGACGATCACGACACAACCGGTGAGGAAAACGCCTCTATATGGGATTCCTTACGATACGTGCTTCAGGTGTATGGGGAGAGGGCATTGGCAATCCCAATGTAGGAGGAGCAAAGTCTGCTACAAGTGTCGACGACCGGGTCACTTGGCTGCTAGATGTTCACAGGTTAACCATGGTCAGGGTCCACCGGACATCCAATCCAGATTGGTCTTCCCGCCCCTGCCTAGGGATATCCCGGCTAGAGGTGCACCTCAACACGTTCCCAAGCGGAATGCAGTGGACGTCGGCCCAGATGACGAGATGCGGAAGAGTAAGATGACGGCTCTAGAACGGGCGGTGGAGATCTTTTGGCCCAGTGACCTCCAGTGGGCAGAACTTTGTCAATTCTTCTGATGGTGTTGGCCGAGTGCAGCAGACTTATACAGATGCGCGGATAGAAAGGCGGTGGCCTTCTTCTCCTGTGAACAGGAGGCCAAGGATGTGGTGGAGAAAGGGATTCAAGATTTTTGTGGTCAGAAGATACATCTCAGGCACACGCGAGGGGGTGAAAGACATCAGAGAAAGGAAGCTTTCTGGTTTTGGGTCGCAGATATTCCAATCACCTGTAGAGATGATGATACCCTAGCGAAGATTATCCGGCCTTTCGGTAAATTGATACATGTCTCAGATTGGCAAAGGGAGAAGGATGACCTATCTGGCCTGCTCGTGCGGGTGGAAGCATTCAATGAAGATATTCCTTAGTTTATGTCTCTCACGTATGGGCAGAGGTGGACGTCGGTGCAATTTTTTATGGTGGCGAGGGGGCCTGTGGGCTCGAGCAACACACAGTTGACTGAAGTCGGGAAGGATACAGGGATTCCAAGAGAGGCTCTAATGGTGCAAGAGAAGAGTACGGAATCGAATGCTTTGGTGATGGCAACAGTTATACCTTCGGAATCGAGGGAAAGACCACAGGAGAGGAGTATATCCCCAGAAAGGCAGCATAGGCGGCCACCAAGGCGTATGGTGGTGGATAGAGAAGGCACAAAAAGAGCTCTGGAGAATAGAAGTCTAGAAGACTTCATGTTTTGTGAGGAGGAAGAGTGGATCGATCACAGGAGAAGGACTGGGAGGAGCCAGAATAGAGACAGAAGGAGTGGTGCTGACAATAGAGTATTTAGAAGATATCAATCAAGAAGACGACATTCAGATTGCGAGGGAAGTTATTTTGATGGATGATGGTCGGATGTAGATGGGGGTTATAGCCCCTGATCGAACCTGCGCATGTTGGTGGGTGCGGTTATATCTGTATAATGGATTGTACCTCCATTTTCTGGAATATTAGAGGCGCCTCTAATAACCCTACGAGGAGAGTTTTGAGTAGGATTTGTGGGCGATTTAAACCAGGGATCGTTTTCTTGTTCGAGCCCTTTCTTCATGCAGAGCAGGCAGCTGAGCTTTTGGACATCGTGAGGTTGGATTGGGCAGCTGATAACCAGGAGATGAATGGGAAGATATGGTTTTATGCTGATAAGGATATGAAACCTAATATTTTTAGAAGGCACAAGCAACATATAACATTGGGGTTTGAGTCCAGCGTCGGTGCAAGATTCTTTGCTACAACAGTATATGCAAGTTGCGATAATGTTGAAAGGAGGGAGTTGTGGAAAGAAATGCTGATAATGACGGAGCTCATTGGGGAAGAGAAGTGGATTATTGCGGGGGATTTCAACGTAGTGCATCATCCGAGGGAGAGAAGAGGCGGCAACCCTCCAGCATTCTAGGATTCACTTGACTTCAATTCCTTTATAGCGGATGCATCTTTGGATGAGATCCCATTTGATGGTAGCCAATACACTTGGGTTAAACAAACAGATTTTAACTCCTACGATGTGGCAAAGAATTGATAGAGTATTAGTGAATGATGCTTGGCTATCGGAGCGTCCTGCAACCAGTTCAATTCATTTGACCAGAGATAGGGTTTCTGATCATTGCCCTATTGTTACAATTCCAGGTACACAGTCGATTGTCAGAAGGAAGGGACACTTTGCTTTTTTGAAGGCATGGCTTGATCATGAAGAGTGTCTAAAGGTGATAGAACAAGCCTGGGATGATCCTGTAATAGGGTACCCCTCCTTCGTTTTCTGCCAGAAGCTCAAGAGGGTTAGGATGGCACTACGTAGGTGGAGAAAGGATACCTTTGGCGATAATAAACAGCGTATAAAGGACTTGGAAGATGTGATCTTTACCACACAGGCTGCCTTTGATGGGAACCCGACTGATACTAATGAAAATAATCTGAGATCGGTGGAGAGGGAATTGCAGGGTCTACTGGATGAGGAGGAGGCGAGGTGGAAGGAGAAGGCAAGGATTAGTTGGCTACAAGATGGGGAGCGAAATACCAGGTTTTATCACGCCACCGTCAAAGCTAGAAGGAAACATAGAAGGCTGAATAAGGTGGTTTTGCAGGATGGCACATGTATCTCGGATATAAAGGATATGGCGGAGGTAGCGGCTGACCATTTTCAACATTTCTTTAATGAAGTGGTAGATACGGGTGATGGCGAATTGGAGGAATTCTTGCATGGTATTCCGGATACGATGTCCATGGATGACAACTGCTTACTTACTTCTGGTCCCCAGGAAGAGGAGGTTATGAAGACCATGATGAAGATGGATGCGACGACGGTGCCAGGTCCAGATGGGTTCACCTTATCTTTTTTCTGGGCTGCATGGTCGATAATATGAGGAGATTTTATGAAGTTGGTGGATGCGTTCTACAAAGGACAACCTTGTTTTAGGGGGCTGTTCTGCTGCCGGATTCTTCTTATCCCGAAGGTTGATTGTCCTAAAAGGTTGTCGGAAGACTTCAGACCTATCTCGATTGAGAACGTCACCCTTCGTATATTGGCGAGGATTCTTAGTGATCGCATGGCGCCTATGATGTTGAGGATGATATCAAAGATACAAGGGGCCTTTGTTAAAGGAGGAGACATCACTCATCATGTCTGGCTGGCCAAGGAGCTAATGCATGATATAAATAAAGGCAAGGATGCACCTAATGTCATTCTGAAGTATGACATGTCGCGAGCATATGATAGAATGGATTGGAGTGTGCTGCGGAAAGTGCTGGGCAGATTTGGCTTCACAACAGAAGTGGTGAATCTATGCATGAGTTTCTATCAAAATACATGGGCCACGGTTACAGTGGGGGAGGAAACTGCAGGTTTCTTTCTAGTTAGTAGAGGCCTTAAGCAGGGATGTGCGCTATCTCCATTCTTATTCATTCTGTTTGAAGAGATTCTATGCAGAAAGTTCCTTAAATTAGAGATGGATGGGCTCATATCGAGGTTTTAGATCCGGGGGGATGAAACTCCTCCGACCATACTATTATATGCGGATGATATTGCTATTTTCTTTAATGCAGACCAGCGATCAAGGGAGATAGTTAAGTCTACCTTTGAGGTGTATGAGATGGCTACTGGACAACAGATCAATAAGGCTAAATCCACATGCGTGGTAGGAGGGAAAATATAGAAGTGATTGATAGAGTGGCTGATGAGCTCAATGCAGGAGCTGCGATGGAGTCATTTATCTATTTGGGAATACCGATCATTAAAGGAAGGATGAGACTCAATGATTATGACTTCCTGATGAAGAAAATAAATATGAAGGTCACGACTTGGAGATCTAAAATTCTGTCCTTTGTAGGGATAAGGTTGTTGATTGCTCATGTTCTTAATTCCATTCCAGTGTACACGGCGGCAGCCGTAGGTATTCCCTCGGGGATCGCAGATCGGATTAAAAGGAAATTCTCTAACTTCTTGTGGACAGACAGGAATGATCATCAAAGAAAGGCGTGGATTAACTGGAAAAGAATTGCAACTCCCTTTCACCAAGGTGGTCTGGGGATTCCATCGCTGCATCTAATTAATGAAGCTTTCATAGCTAAGGCATGCTGGGAGGTGTTGACTACAGATTCTATTTGGGCTACTTTCTATAGAGATAAATATGCCAACATGAATGGGGGGCGAGATAATGGTTACCCTGGGTGCTTGAAGTTGGGATCGTCACCGTCACCATTATGGACGAGGATATGGGATTTATTCCCGCGTGTCTTCCCGTTATGCAGATGGATTGTGGGGAGGGGTGAGATCTCCTTTTGGGATGTGAGGTGGTGTGAAAAACGGCTGGCTCAACATGCTATTTACTCCAGTGATAGAAGGCATCCTTTCAAGGTGAAAGATTTCTGGATAGACGGGCTGGGTTGGGATTGGGCCTCGCTAAGGGTGATACTTCACGATGATGGGATACAAATGATCTTTGATAACAATATATGGCTTGCGGAAGAGGATGATAAGCTGATTTGGAGTCCGGAGAGGAAAGGGTGCTTCTCCATGAGATCGGCAAAGTTGATTCTAGCTCGTGACAGGGTGGAAGGTCCATAGGGACTTGACGTGGTTAGGAAGTCTGCATTTCCTAAGGCTGCGGGGAGCTGTTCCTACTGATGAAAAGGTTAGAGTTAGATGTTGTATATCAATTGCGTCTCAGTGTAACTGCTGCATGGAACCTAAGGAGGAAAATCTTGATCATCTTTTGTTCCAAGGTCAGATTGTCGGTTTCTTTTGGGGTAAATTCGTGGTGTTAACGGAATTTCCACCACCTAGTAACATTAGAACATTGATTGATTATTGTATGATGGGGAAGAGAAAGAGATTAGTAGACTGGTTGGCAGGGAACCTTGCGATTGTTATTCCTTACAGTACATGGTGCCTGAGATGTGAAGCAAGGTATGAGGGTAAACATAGGCCTTTTTCCTATGAGTGGGATTATGTTATTCAGAGTATGAACTTTAACATGATGAAGAGATCTTTTCCGATAGATAGAGATAGTGAATTGTATACATGTTTGAGGGAGACAGGGTTGGAGGTGCCTAGAGTAATGCTGAGACAAATAGAGCTTGTGTGGTGGCAGATGCCAGATTTGCACAACCTGAAGATCAACATCACGGTTGGGAGGAGTAGATATTGTCATGGCAGGCTGAGAAGATGGGCGGCGGGGATTGTCCAGAATCATCAAGCCAACGTGTGCCTTGTTTTTAGAGCTTGGCTCAGGAGTATGGAATACACTCTCGCTTATTTGCAAGCATGCGCTATAGGAATGAAGATTGCAAGTGATCACAGGCTAATAGTATCCTGTATAGAAGTTGATGATTCATACATCCATGACATTATTTGGCGCGATAAGAAAGAACCATGGAGGGTGACCCACTTTGTCAGGGAGCTGCAGGAGGAGATAGTCTCGGCTATGATATCTGGATCCTTGGTTCACAAGGTCATCAACTCGATACCTCGTGAGTTGGGGAGATGGGGCAGTAGTATGGATGAATTGTTTGTTTCATCTGATTCTATGAATATTCCAAACAGGATAAGGGGGATGGCTGCGTTGGAGAGGATAAGGGTTCCATATATCGTGTTAAAGAAATCATATGCATAGGGGGATGGTTTCTGTGGTTTGATGTTGTTTCGAAGTCGGGGGGTGATGAGTGTAATATCTGATGAGTATGTACACTGGTTTGTGTTTCACACCTGCGGTTTAATATAAGCAGGAGCTGTAATTTTTATGATGATTTAGCCCACATGAGGGGTGTGGGATGAATAAAAGTGACCCCTGGCTTAATTAAAAAAAAAAGATTGATGCAAACGGAGAAAGGATTTACTATACTCGATTTCCTATTTTGGCCTGAGGTAGAAGACATCATGCCACTACTAAAAATTGGGCCATTATTCACGAGTGAGTCCTGTCACAAACCCCTCTCTACATGCCCTCACAAATAGGGACGATTGTGAGTCTGGCCCTCACAAATGGTCCGTGAAGAGAACTCACATGACAAATACCAGTGGCCCTCACAAATACAATTGTCACGGACCAACTGACCCTCAAGAATGTTATATTGAGGGACTATTTAGCCTTCATAAATACATTTTTGAGGGACTATTTATCCTTCATAAATACATTTTTTAGGGCATTTTTAATTCTCATAAATATATTTTTGAGGGACTTGATGGTCTTGGAGAATATATTTTTGAAGGGCTAATGCCTTCATTAATATTATTTTTGAGGGGCTATGTGGTCGTCATCAATGCAATTGTGATGGCCAATCTGGATCTCATTTTTTAGGGACTAAATACCTTCATTAATACATTTTTGAGGGATTAATTTAAATGATTTGGTTACTGATTTATTGAATGGTTTGTTGAATGTTAATTAATTTTAAATGAAAACTTTATATATATAACCTCAATCAATATTTTTATAAGAGTCACATGACATCATAAGAAGTTTCAACACCAAAATGACACATAAAAATGTTAAATCACCTCAAACCAATTTTTGTTAATGAAGAAAAATATTATCCATACATTGCATGCTCAACGTTGATATAAATAACGAATACATATGGTTCTAAAATTTGAGATTGATGACAATCAACATATCATGCTAGAAACTCTTAAAATATGTAATGTCTCCATATTCCTTCAAATGGTGTGGTTCTCTTCATCAATTTCAGACCTCATACTGTTGGGTACTTGAGTATTCTTCTCCTAAAAATGACAAATCATTATATTAATAGAATTTAAAATTTATACATAAATCATAGTACAACAAACAACTTACCCTTATATTTCGGTTCTGTTCTACTCCAAAGTGCATTGTCGGTCGAAATCCATCATTAAAAGCAATTGTACCCTATCAATATAAATACAAAAAGGAATCAGAGTGAGTGTGAAGTAGAATATGCCATATTGTTGACTCAAGGCCCAAATGACCTAGAACAATTTTTGTATCATGTGGATTTTTGAAGTAGTGAAAGACACTGATGTAGAAATTTGCTAATAATGTTTGCCTCATTTAAATGCTGATTTCTTGGTGTGAAAGACATCGATGATGATCTGCTTTGGGTGTTCTGCATTTGAGGACGACTTTGTGGATTATTACCAAATGTAGGGCACCAACTTTCAACTGCAGCCTTTGAGAAAGCAAGATTATTAAATAAAACAAGAAGGGGCAACACCATCCTGAGGACATTGTATATATAAGCTAAAAGTATAAATGATGAAATTGCTATAAATAGTCCTATCATGTAATACAATAATAAATAGATAAAAAATGCTTGTCAAAAGTTTCGGTTCAATATCTTACTTGTAGAACTGCAACACATAATCCCCACCTGAAGTGCATGTTTGAGGTGGTTCATTTGGGGGACATTTGGATTGGAAGATTTTGTTGGATCATCTATGATCCTACATTTACTCGATCCAGCATTACTAAAGTACCGCGCTTCAAAAATTCTGCAAAATAAAAAATTAGATTTAGTTCAGATCGATAGGAACGAGCGACCGAGCTTTTGATACACAGACGACTGGCAGGAGATACCTGGGCTGCGAGATGGATCACGGTGCCCGACAGATCTGAACAGGAGAACAAAATACAATCAAATGTGTCCTTGATGTAATCTATGTGCCGACTATCTGACTGGAGTCACCTTGCATAGTTGCATATGTGGTGGTTGTCTGTGTTTGGCAACACAAGTTATCTGCAGCAAAACTTGTATGACCTAGCATATTCCAATAGGTTTTCTCTCTATTCTTGCCTGCCTGCGGCCACATCTATACGACACAAAACCTACGATCGGACATGAGAAACACACAAATGCAGGGAATGGGATGTAATTTCGCGAAAATTTCGACCTTAGGTGCGAAATTTTGACAAAATGGGCGGGAGCAACCTTTCAAATCATATTCCTTTAAAATGAAAACTTCCAGTCAGTTAAGGGAGTCAAGACAGGAGAATCAATCAACAGTAAAAGCATCCAGGGAGTGAAAAATACAGAATTGAGCAAGCAGAAATTGTTCTGCCCTCTCTGGTTTCTGACCAGCAACCTCCATTATTTATTGAGCATCTTACAGGTCCCACAGCTGTTGCTCACCAAAAGGTGAAAAAATTAGATCAAAAGTTACTTAAAACGTTTTAGAGATAACCTCACATAAGAGATGAGTGGTGCATCAGTTGATGGCATGGTAGACAAAAGCACTACAAAAAAATCGATTCCATCAGAACTTTGTGGTTCGGTAGAATTTAAAGATCTATTTAACTATATAATTCCATATATCCTAAGTCCTTGGCATGAGATTTGGAACGTCAAGATCAAATAATGAGTGGATAATGCCGGGTGATGTTTGTACTTAATATGATTGCTCACAGATATAAGGAAATGTAAGTGCAAGCCAATAAACAATTTCATTAAACAGAGTTAACTCCAAAATTCCTACGGTGGCTGCCCTTTAGAATAATGAAAAGGCTAATACAAATTACTCAAAAAATACTTATGCATCTTCTTCAATCAAAATCAGGCACTCCGCTCCGGCATCATAAGCATTGCAATTACCCATATCCACATGAACGCTATTGATAGTTATATGTGATATTATTCGAGTAAAACTCTGGTAAGGGAATCTGTAACTGTATAGATACAAAATTCACTCAGGGCCAAAACGTATTGGTGATTTACAAACTAAAATATGGCTATTCCATTATCCTTACAACAACGTTTAGAATTTAAATATGGATAACAATAAATTGGTGCTAACTGCTATGCAGTTAGTAGAGGCAGTGTATCACTCTGTACTCTATAGTACGTGCAGCAGCATTGCACATGATTGTTAGGACTTCTAAAAAGAATATAATAATTAATGTTAATGTTAATGCATTGTACATATTGGACCTATGATGAACCATTAGACGGTTCCAATGCCTATTATCAAGCAAAAAACAAGAAGTGTCATTATGGACAAAGATAAACCTCTAGCTTTGAGGTGAATCATACAACGAAGCACAAACTTCATGTTGCTTAACTAATGCAAATTATACATGTAGGCTTGTCATTTGATAGTCTCTCAAAAGTTACCTAAAATATGTTGCAGAATTATCTTTTTCCTTCCAAAACTGCCAATCAAATTGGCAACTAACTCACTTCTTTAGAGCACAGCCTCTAGAGCTTGCCACCATCAATGCAATTTGTTTCAACAATCTAAGAAGTGACTTTCAAAAGATGGGGGAAACCCTCTCTTCTCGTCTCTTCTCGTTCCACCCTTATCATCTATCGAGAGCTCACCAGCTTGTTGGTTAATTAGTTATTAAATCCGACACCAACTGGCCATGACCGCTCTACTCCTGCAAAAAAATGTTACCTGTGCACCATATTCAGCAAGATAAACCATCCATGTCAGCTCTCCTAACTGTGGGTACGGTTGCATATGTCACAGATGTGACCCTTATCCCATCTTTGGTGATGATGGGAACAACCTCTACAAATGTCATTACTATCAACTAGTGCAGTGGCAACCCAAGCACACCAAATCACAACACCCCTCCTTCCAACCTCTCTCTATGTGATTCCAGCCAACTCTAAGGCCTAGTTCGGGAGAAGAATTTATAAATGTGGCATTCTTATACAGCAGTAGTTGTATCATAGTTAGTAGGTGGTGATAAAAAATACCATATTGTACAGATTTACCAATTAAAGTTTGCATTGATGAAAGCCGCCAAAATCGACAGGCTTCCTAATCACCACGTTTTTGTCGGAATGGGGCTCCCGACTCGAGCTCCGATGCCGCACCGCTGCATCCTACTTTTCAGACATAAGATATACAATCTAAGACATAAGATATTTAATTTTTTGGATTTGTCCCATGTCCGTGAATTGTTCTGTTTACCCACACCTACTGATTTATGTCATCTTGTATCCTACTGTGTCACCAAACTCTTATCAGTACTCTATTCATGCTCGTGAAGTGTTTATGTGGCTTAGTATGCTTTCCATGATTTCAAACTGTCATTTTATGGCAAATTCTATAAATCCATAATTTCAAAAAAAATGTTGAATAGTTTCTGTTGCATGGGCGGGGCCTGACGGTTGTTCACTTACCCTTTATCAATCATCCTATGTCGTTTCTACACCTTGGCGGTGCCTAGAAGCCACCTTGGCGGCTAGGCGCCAAAGGGGTTTGCCTAGCCCTCGCCTGCCTGAAGAAAAAATGAACGTCTGGGATAACACCTATGACCACCTAGGCGACCGTCTAGGAGCACCTACGGCACCTAGACAAGTTTTCTTTCGTGGGTTGTTTAGTTTTGACTAATGTCATTTTAACATATGTAAGTGGTTTTAGGAGTTTTTTAGCTACTAGCTCATTCTTACATTACTGTTTAGGTTGTAGATCAAGAAATATACACATAAATACCGTACATTTGATACATAAGATGTCATATATATATAACGTAAAAAATAAAAAATAAAAGTAGGGCAACGCCCAGGCACCCCCCTAATTGAGTGAAAGCGACCGCATTAATTGTGGACCTCAAACTCTAAAAGCAATTGATTGGAAGGGACCAATCATTAAAATTGCAAATACAAGGAGAAAAGGTGTAGCTTGACATAGTCAGTAGTTGTGAAAACTTGTGACTTCAGCCCACATGGGTGAAAGGGTTAGATCACTGAAACCCAACCACAAAAAAAGGTTATGCTTTTGACATATTTGAGACTTGGTATCCAAAATGACCCTAAGAGACCAGGCAATAAATTAACAAGATCTTCAATTCAGCTTAATAGACTCCATACAACAAGTGATAAGACGGTTTTTTTATATTCCTCATCGTTTTTATTACAGTGAAAATCAAACTATAACATGAAGTTTAAAACATTCATTTAGAACCATGAACTGCAGGACAAGGTAATGAGACAATTCACATTATTACCTCAACAAAAGCATAGCCCGGTGGCCTAGGGGGAACCTTGAGATAAAGACAACCTCTATAGCCCTCATTATAGCTACCAGCCTAGTGCCCACCTCTCTACATGCATCTCCTTTGAGTGTTGGCATCGTCACCTTAGACATCCTAGTCTCTCCATCATGCCCACCAACTTTTGCTAACCCCCCCTTCAAGATGCTTTCAATAAACATGAGTCTTTCTACTTAGGAAGATCATCTTTTTTTATGACTAGGAGCACAGAATGAGCTACTGATGGGTTCCCTTATAAGGTTAAACACTAGGGTTTAGATCTGGTAATGGGTCGGGTTTCCCAAACCTGACTCAAGACCCAACCCGATATGACCCAAAAAGAATTGGTAATAGAAGACCCGAAATAGACCCAATCCAATTTTTCCTGGCCTCAATATTTAGACCCGATTAAACTCAGAATACCCGAGGATCATCATGCCTAAATATGCCTCCACCATCCTTAATCCCATATGTCATCTGTAGAAAGAGGTTGTGTGCTCGTTTCGCACCAATCGATGCTTTTGTTTGAAGTGGTCTCTACCTCCTCTCCAGCCGTTGTGCACTCCATTGTAATGACCTCATCCATTATGGACTTTGCATATCCTGGCTGAAGGCATGGGCGAAGACACCTACTCTGAGTACTGCAACCTCGCCATTCTGGTTGTTGTGTACTGCCTCTGTGACCTGGTATCAGATGCCATGGGGGAAAGCCTTACATGTGTGCCATTGACTCTAGATATGGCATTTCCGAATCTGAAGAAACACCCACCCCATCTAAATCAAAAGGAGAGGGCCTACTTAGCACCTAACAAAAAATGGCGCCAGGGGCAGAGACCAAATTCCCAATATTTCCTCTCAGCAACAACGACTTGATGCCATGTGTCGCCTGGGGCATGGCAGTGTTCCCATTCGGCACGTCGAAGACCAAGCAGGGTGTTCTTGAAGGCATCAAAGCATGATACCGCCACATAGACATGGCAACGCTAAGTGAACGGGGTTGTGGCAGAACTGTGTGTGACATTTGTGGTCTGGGATGGGGTTTATCTTCTGAAACTTGGACACCCTCAAATCCATGGTATGCTTACAGTAAACTTGCTTGTTGACGCCGCTCAGTAGGTGTTGGTCAGAGAGGGAAGAGGTAGTAGGAGAGGATGGGGAAGAAGGCACCATTTGGCGAATGAGTTGCTCCATGCTCTTCAGAACCGCAACAGCCTCAAGGAAGACAGTGTGACTCTCCTCCCTCGACCTATACCCCAACAGATCCACCTCCATGCGACTCACCATCCTACTTGACCTCGATGGTGCAAAGGGTCGAGGGAAGACTTTTCTTCTATGGATGTGTCTAGCAAGCCCACAGGTAGTGGTCCATCTTCCGCCAACCATGGGGGCCATCACCCATTGCTTCTTCTCAAGGTCATCACTATTTCCTCATTGTAATAGATAACTATTCCAAGTTTGTGTTGTTGTTCCGGCTTGATCAAAATGATGATGTATAGATGATGTTGTTGTTCCTGCTTCATAGTTATTTCCTCATTGTAATAGATAACTACTCCAATATGTTTGTTACTCTTTGCGTAAAGAATTACTCAAGCCGAGAGCTATCTATTGTTATCCAAGCAGCGGATCGATACTACATTCTCAACCCAAGTGTTTCATAAGTTTTTGACATATTAGAATGTGATTCCATATACTAAGGTAATTTCACGCTAAAAAATGGCCTGATTCTATTGTGGGCAACTTATACCAATCTTGCATTGTTAGTATCATCAATATTAGTATACCATATCCAGCTAAAGTAATTTTTCTAAAGGACTACATGTGAAAAAATCATAGGTAATTGCTCGTTTACAAAGACTCACTACAATTGTTTCATATTTAACATCAATAATTATCAATGCTATCTTATTGATACATTCCACTTTTGTAATATTTTACTCACATCAAATTATAGGATTGGCTATTCATATAAAATAGTTAGAAAGAGAAACATTGTCTTCATGTGTGTGTGTGCATGTCGATATTGATTACATAAAAAAGCACCTCTACATCACACTATCACCATGTCACACTATCACCATGTATTTTAATCAAGGTAGCAAGTAAAACACTTATAGTTTAACAAAGAAAACTTTATCTTAGCTTAGGTCATGTGAGTCTTAAATTTGATATCATACACCTTATTTAACATATTTGTAAATAATTGTTGCTCATTATTCAATCAAATATTTATATTAGAAACAAGGTATCATGATACATGCTTTGATAACCCAAATTTTGAGGTGTTAAGTAAACTAATATTAGAAACAAGGTATCATACACCTTATTTATATTCAAACAAATGTTTGGGGTTTCAAATCATAATGGCCACCACAAATTTTCTCTTTGGATGAGTTTTTTTTCACTATGACCAAATTTAATCATATACTTCCTCGCTGTCCGGACCCTGCCTCTGTGGTAATATATAGTACTGATTGCCTCCATCAAGCGGAATAGAAGTTTTCTTGTATTACAATCCTCCAGTTAGCACGGTGAATCTGAGTATATACATACAGATCAAAGTAAATTAATCACACCTGATACGATGTCAGAGGCTCAGAAGGACGCTGTATGCTCCAATATGTGGAGCAACGATCTACAAGAAGTGATTTTCCGGACCCGATATTCGATTGTATCTAGTGCTAACCATTCAATTCGATTCGCACCACAAATCAGAAACAACAAATGGTGTCTCCCACAGCCTACGGGCCGCAGGTCATTCCACACCCCGTAATTCTGCAGAGATGGGTCGGTTGCTTGGAATCTCCCTCGACGCAAGCAGAGCACTGACCTGCAGATCCTGTCTGCGTTTCACCAAACAGAAGCAAGGGATAAAACACCCACCTCTAACATGATCAACATGAAATTACAAACACAAAATTGCACGCACTCTATGGGACTGGAAACACCGCTAATACGCCCAACCATTGCACGATGTTGATATGACTAATAAGAGTCCATATGTAGGAAGCTATGGGTATATATAATGGAAACGAGAACGAGTGTTACTAATAATCGCGTAGAAAAGTCAATCGTAGATAGATTATGATAACCGAAGGAGACCAAAAGTCCACCGTTTCCTGCTTGGACGGAAATGAGTCTTCGTACTTAGATTGGTAGAATAGTAGATAGATAGTAGATTCAAGAAAGTGCATCACAAGGTTTTCTAATGCCAGATCTTTGTGCATCTCTATAACGCAAGATCCGCAAGATCTTCATACGCCTCCGTAGGGCAAGGCATCATAGAAAGAAGGTTTAAAGACTCGAGATTGTGTCAGTACCTTCAATTTGCCGGAGATCAACCACATCGGCGTTCGTGCTCGAGGCTTGCTTGAGACGATATTGGAGTTCCGGCTGAGGGCTTGCATCGGAGTGTCGGCCGTGGGCATCAGGCTTGCGAGGGCATCAGAGTGCTGGCTGAGGGCTTGCACGCGGAGCAACAGAGGGCAGAGATGGGAGAACCAGTCGGACACGCACGGCGCGAGAGGGGGACGCGCACGGCGTGAGAGGGGAAAGAACGCAGCGATGAGACACTAAGAAACAGTTCTCACGGAATAAGGGGGAGGGTTTATCTTTTTTTTTATTTACAATTGTTGTGTTTTAGAGTGGAGGGAAGGGTTATGAGATGGAGGGAAATATTTGGCATGGCATTTTTCACGGGGTGATTAGTGAGTAATGTATTTGTGAGGGACCAGTGTTCACATAAAAGGTCTAACGATGTTAAAAACACGGTTGAGGGATTTGGTCCCATGTTCAAAGGATGAGCCCTCACAAATAGACATCATTATTCACGATTTTTGGTTCCTCACAAATGTTCTTCAACAAAGGCCAAATTTTTTGTAGTGGTGGTCGTTCCTGGTGTAATTGGAGCACGCTCCGTTAAGTGGTTGGACCAGATTAACATCATAGAAGAAGAATTCCAGGGTTTCTTTATGCAAAAAGATTACAAATGTTTCCTCCATCTGTTAACTGGGATAATATTAACTGGTCTACTAGGAGACCACAAATGGACTTCCCTGTTCAGAGTGCTATTTGTTCTCTTGAGGATGTTGATACTATAAATCCAGGAAAGATCACTATTTCTGGCTATGCTGTATCTGGAGGGGGGCGTGGCATTGAGAGGGTTGATGTGTCTGTAGATGGAGGGAAGACATGGATAGAAGCTCTAAGGTCCCAGAAGAGTGGCGCCTCTTATGTCTCGGACCACCCAAACAGCGACAAGTGGGCCTGGGTCCTGTTCAAGGTAGAGGTTGACGTTCCACAGAATGCAGTAGTCATTGCCAAGGCGGTCGATTCATCTGCAAATGTGCAGCCGCAAAGTGTGGATGATGTGTGGAACCTCAGGGGCATTCTGAACACATCGTGGCACTAAGTCCACATTGTGAGCCCTGCCTCGAGTCGGCATAGAATTTCAAAATTGTGATTACCAAGAGTTTGATTTAGATTGTTTGATTTCATACAATTGGGAGTAACTAACAGATGACCAAGGGAAAAAATGGCATGATTGAGACAAAGGGTTTTAGAAGGGAAAACCCCAAGTAACACAGGTAAGAAGTATTTCTTCTGTTTACAACTTATGAATAAGATATAGATTTGTAGAACAAGGAACAGTGGTCCGCATCATTGGTGGTAACCTGAATTGTTTGGAAGCCGAGTCCTTGTTATTTTCATTTTTTATTGGTTGGTATTATTATTCACGGTTTGCTTGTTAACCACTAGGAAGTGTTTTTTGATGACAAAATACCACATGAACAGTCAAAATCTGTCTGTTTAGAAGAATAAGTGCAGTTCAATACGTAGGCCTATTACAATATAGTTGGTAAGATGCCCAACACTCACTAAAACCGAAGTTCAGATTGGGAACTAACCTTCACAGAAGAATACACTGGAAGACAATTCCATATCATATCATCAGATGGATGGTCATAATATTGGAGTAATTGATCTGCTATGAAATCCTCATGTAATTTATATCGATGTGTGTTTTCCCTGGAAATTTATTGATAAACTGTTATACAGTAACGTCAATGCAAGAACAAATTCTGCAATATGCACTCATAAAAGCATTTTATATGAAATAACAAGTATATATATGAAGATACTCAAGTCAATCTACTATTTTCTTGACAGGAGGGAGGAATCCGATTGTGGAGTAAGAGGTATAAAGAGAAACATACAACTGAGTATTCGTACACAATGTGTGAAACAACAACATTCCATCTTCCTTTAGTATCCAAAGTCGTTCAGAAGTAAGCTTCAGATCAATTACTCTCCCCTATTTAAAAAAAGTAATTGTTAGAAAAGACTCCCTGTAAAGTGAAAGTAATCCGAGTGACAATTGTTCTAGAACAAAAGCCATAGTCAACATCTTGTGTGAATTTTCAATTGCAGCAGGAATCACTCATAGACATCTCAATATGGCAAACAAATCTGAAACCAGACATACTTCGTTCACTGGGATTTGTTGGATTGACACTTCTGGCAAGATACCCACTTTGTCCCCTGTGCTGAAGGTGAGGTTGCAGATAGCAATCGCCTCAGAAGCTTGTCTCTAGACAATGTATGAAAATGGAACTTAGGAAGTCAAACAAAAACTTAAAAAAAAGTGAAGGAAAACAAGTTATGATACAAAAAAGACCAAATATATGCAGTGAATCCATAGAGTACATACACCTGGCTTACAAAACCACAGAATAGACTGTGATAACAGACGTACATAAGGCCAAAGCACAGACGGAAGCTAATACGTGCACATATACACAGACGCCCGTGACCCCAGTGGTTGTTCCCGCTGAGACGCAGCGGCAGGCTTCCGTGGATGTGCAGGGTACCGGGTACCCGCAGGCGTCTGTGCACACCGGCCTCCCAACTCCTGCCATCTTCCTCTCTATTGCTCAATTCCGGTAACTCTGGATCTGGATGTAGACTCCGATCTATTTCCTGAACAAGAAGGCGGGACGAATGAATTGAAAAGGGGGCACTTTGCCGCTGGCCGAGAGGATAAAAGGGAAGAGGACAAGATATGCATACCAGAGGAAAATGGAAAAGGGCAAGAAGCGAGGTGCTCATCGAGTGAAAAGGGACCGGTGCAGAGAGGGGAGGACCGTCCAGACGTGCACGACATGAGAGGAGGAAGCATGGAGTGGCAAAACAATTCTTGTGCAGACTAACGAGTGGGGAGGGTTTTTCTTTTCCTTTTTAATTTTGATTTCCAAACGTTGTATTTTAGAATGGAGGGAAGGGATATGAGATGGAGGGAAACATTTGACATGGTATTTTTCACGGGGTGATTAGTGAGTAATGTATTTGTGAGGGATTAGTGTTCACATAAAAGTTCTAAGGATGTTAAAAATACGGTTGAGGGATTTGGTCCCATATTTGAAGGATGAGCCCTCACAAATAGACATCATTATTCACAATCTATGGTTCCTCACAAATGTTCTTCAACAAAGGCCAAATTTTTTGTAGTGTGCCCACCGTTGATCTGAAGATCAATGGCCAAGGATTCGTGCGCATCAAAGGGGCAAGTCCTGGATTTCTAACTCAAATGTTGTGACATTAATGATATCCCTCTCACTTTAGGAAATATTCGAAAAATCATATCTCCTAAACCACACATCCGATTAATACCAAATTTTAAGGGAAGGTCTATGAATACTTTACCTACTTATATTACAAGTTTGAAGCCGAAATTCAAAAGGAATAACTCCTTTTATTCATTTGCAAGTCAATGACTTATAAGGCATATATTATGTATTAAAACATATAGTTTCTCTTTCCTCTTTTCCTATATTCTTTATTTTGATCTCTTTCCATTAGCAATCACATGTAAACGAAATGTAATCAATTGTGGCCATCAATGCCACTTTCTAGAGATTACTATACCTTTCTCATAAATATTTTGCTTAATATCCATTATCTTGTATCTTTTATAATATTTGGACTTTTCTTATTTTCTTCTCTTTTATATCCATTATTGGATTAATATAATAATAGGAACCACGAAATTCCTATCAAAGGTATAATTGCAAATAAATCCATCCTTTGAAGCAAAGCATGCAACCTTTTCAATTAAGTACATATTCATAAAATCATTACATTTTAATTATGAAAACATATGCAAAATTGGGGTTGTAACATCCTTCCCCTCTTATAAGAATTTTGTCCTCAAAATTACATCAAGCATACAAAGAATTCAGGGTAAGACTTTTCCATATCCATCATTGGCTCCTATGTAGCTTTACCCTATCCATGGTGCTTCCAAAGAACCTTTATTATCACATATTATTTTCTCTGAGTTCTTTCACCTTGGCATCTATAATCCTCAAAGGTGACTCAGGACATTTCAGCCTCCATTGGGGCTCACTAGGTTCATTGCTCAGCACTTGAATCGGGTACCTCACATAGTGCTCTAAATTGGACACATGGAACTCATCACACATCACATTATCCAGAGGGGTAAGGTAAAACATAAATAACTCCACCAATCCATCTCAAATGGACCCATGTATCGAGGACTCAGCTTTCTCAGCTATAGCTCAGAAGGGTCAGATTTTCATATCACATATTCTCCCACAGTGAACTGCATGCCAGTCTGCTTTGCATCAGCTCACGACTCATGTTGCCCCTGGGCTCTCTTTCGACAATCACACGATCAAAGCAACTTCATATGCACACATTGTGGTCCTTTTCTTACCTTTGTGAGGTCCCTTCACCAACATCATCTTAATGAAGCAGTGACAGACACAACCTCCCTTACCGAGCTTCATATATCCTGATACTGGCTATGGTGGCTATCATCACAACTTTCATAGGATGAGAATTGTCCCCATATATCACCCTGAGCGAGCACACATGCTCTCATCAGACCCTCTGTTCTGGATCATACTAACATCAGTTAGGGGTGATAAGCTGTACCAACATCAAGTTCTTCATGTATCTACTTCCACCTCATGGAAGTGAATCTTTAGGTCATACTCAAAAACCTTTGAACTCACATCATCGTGTAGTTGAACCATCTCGCGTACATGTGGTTCAACCAGATCTGTCTCTCAATAGTACTCTCTCTTTCTCTTAGATCATGTCATCTAGGTAAGGCAATCTACCATAACCCATATTGCATCTTGACCTTCCTTGGTCCATGGGAGACTTACCACAACATCCATAGTGATGAACTCCCATTCCCTCTCGGGGACTCTTTATCCTCTATATCAACTCACTGGGTTACTAGTGTTCATCCTTCACCTCCTGGCATGCATGGAGACAAGCCACATGCAACTTCATCTTAGATAT
The DNA here is from genome assembly GCA_963693085.1 of Alisma plantago-aquatica. Lineage (NCBI taxonomy): Eukaryota > Viridiplantae > Streptophyta > Magnoliopsida > Alismatales > Alismataceae > Alisma > Alisma plantago-aquatica. The sequence continues at coordinate 587,418,759 of OY856414.1, forward strand.
CTACAATAGTACTACAACTTACTATTTTAGTAGTACCACGGTGTATGATGAACTTAAAATCATGCTCTCATGTATTCCATGATTCCTCAAGGTTGATTCCTTAGAAACCATAAAACACTCTAGTCGGGGTTTCATCACCTAATTTCCTAGATAAGTGCATCTGAGGTTCTACAACCATCCTTCCATCATGACAAGCCCTAGGATGGATAACTAGGCAACCACTAACTTGATCAAAAGATCTTGTTACATCTGAGTGTTAGCCAAACATATCTCACAACTTAGGGTTCACCTAAACACCTCTTCCAACATGTCCACTAGCTAAGCTAGATAGCTGCCTCTCAACAAGAGCGTCCATTACCACCTCACATCCTTATGTGTTAGGTAATGCTGAAGACATACACCTCCATGTATTCCACTTATTATCTCATCTCAAAATCTAAGTCTATCTTCATCAAAAAAACTCTGAGATCATCCTCTTAGTTATCGAACTCATCCTTGTATAACTCATATATTCCACATAGCTCATGATAAAAACATCCTCACAAGATGACTACCTTAGTCTTCGTGGTGTTAGTAAACCATCCACACATCATACGCTCCACAAGGGTATGCTATTATCTCTATCCTCATACATCATAGCAATGTTTCCACTCACATCATCTTTATCCTTGGTGTATGGCGTGCATATTGCCCTATCTCTCACCCCCCATAATGAGAGGAAATAAGCATTTGGCTGCAGTCCAAATACAGAGTTCTTCCCGTTCCAAGAGTAGAGATGGTGCATCCCACATTGCCGATACTCCTTCCAGTCTAGGTTGAAACGTGCAACACACGTCCCTACATCATGAACATCTCGATATCAAGGTTACTTCCATGGAAAACTGGTCTCGAACCCACGTGGGTCACCACACAATCCTTGGTCATCTCCTCTAGGTCTATAGGGTGCTGACATTTTTGGGGTCATCCCTCTTCCCTTATGCATCCAGAGAGTGCCCTCCTCATCTACCCTTTGGGTCCCATGAGTTCATGAAGGTGATCAATCTCCTAACACATGGCCCTCAAACAATGATAGTTGTTACCTCCTGACCCTATGGTCATGTGCTACTAGGGAATTAGGCAACTCCTACTCCCATCAGTCTTATCCCTACCTGGCCCTAGGATAGACTTAGGATTCTAACATAGTACATATTCAACTTGAAACCTTTCCCAAGTCTCCATCATCTCTCTCAACATTCGTGGTCTGACTTACATCCTTTCATAGGGATCATGGCAACCTACCTGCCTCAGTCAGGCCCCATCTACATACACTTAGAGATGATTATCTATGGGTCTGTAGGTTCATTCGCATACTATGTACTCTCCACTTAGATTCTCAAGATTCTATGAGACCTCTTAAGATTACCTCAAACCCAACAAAATTTGATTCATACCCTACAAATGGGTCCTCTCCCAGGATGGGAGGAAACTATCTCTTGATAGCAACAAAGGTCACAAACATCCTTATGTCTAGGGTTTACATCAACATGTGCATGCTTAACCCAGTCAAGCTACTAAGGCACATAGCTAACCAATAGACCACCTACTAAACCTTAATAGGTCTCCATGGCAGGTCATACTTGTTCTCATTCCTCAACATTGGACAATCAACTTACATACATATGACACCCACCTATAAGTTGGGGGGGGGGTTCATCAAGCATATACCTTAAACCAAGGGGTTCCCATTCCTTTAAACATGAGGAGTGTCATGCTCAAATCTATAGAACTCAAAACTCATCATTAGCATCAGGTGCACCGGGTACTACTACTTCCCCTCTTAGGTCTAGGAACCCTAGGTTCTCTTTTCTACAAGAGCTGTCCAACTGCATGCTCAACATTCTAACCACGAACCAAGCATGTATGAGGTACATCATGCACATCCTATTATCCTTTGACACCTCAGAGTTGAGCCCTCTTCAAGGACAACCAACTAGGTATAAGGCCTCACATCTTGCCACTATACCTCCTCAGGGTATAAGGAACTCTTCTTCCTATCCCTAGAAGGTAAGGTAGGAGCCTACAACATCCATAGCTCAGTTCAAGAAGTATGGTTCCTTTTGTATCGAAGTCTAAGCTTCCAACCTTCTTACTCGAGTCTTGCTCTCTCTCTAGAGCTAACCCTACAGAAAACCTTACCACTAGAGGTTCTCTTTCTAAGGTGGATCAAGCTCACACGCATACACCTACATGGGTGAAACGTATGATCAAACCTATGTTCGCTCAAGATTATTTATAGCTCTTTTTGCTTATCTCATAAGCTATCCAACATGCCTTTCTGGCCAAGGTTTTAACCTACTACCCGTACTACTCACGTACTCTAGGTGCATACTCTACCATGCTCATATAAGCCCATAGGGTTTCTATATGGTCATCACTAACCTCATCAATGAAGGAATTATCCCTCACCCTAACATGCATGACCCTTCCCAGGTTTGGGTCGCCAAAGGTACTAGGCCAGTCGATCTCACATGGCTCAAACTATCATAGGGATTCAAAACGTCCATCTCATCATGCCATCTCTCTCTCTAACCACCCCTTAGGGTTAGGGTTAGCATCATCCTCATAAGATGTGACATGTCTCTACCTATAATGGAGGTCTCTACCTCCAAGACTAACTCTCTCTACTCATCCTCCTAACAAGAAGGTCTAACCTCAAGTCTCTCCTGAGGGCATGATAACACATGTCATACAACCTAAGCATGCAACTAATCTTTAGTTTATGCTTAAACTATTAAGCTTATGTCCATGACATCTTATTTACATGCTTTTGATTTATTTGGTGGAGGATTCCTTAACCTTATTATACATACCCTGACCTCAAGAGGGTGAGGAAGAGAGAGAAAAACCCTAAACCTTAGAATCTTAATAGAATTAGGGTTGAGAAGTGATGAAAATAGATGAGAGAGTCCTAAAGGTATCTTATTTTGAGTCAGATCCTAAGACATTGGCTAGGCAGTCACACAGATATGGGAGTCCTCATATTCCGACTAGCAGTGCAGAGGAAAATATTGCCAGCCTCCCGGACATGATCCTTTTCTAGACACCTCTATCTTTCGAAAAATCCTCTAATAACTCCCTCCGTTCTATGGAATTTGTAAAATTTAATAATTACTAAAGATTAAATGAGGAACCAATGCTCTGATACCAAATGTAACGACCCCGCCTCCCGGTAACCCCCAATTAAGGGAGACAAAGAGGTCAGTGTCGTTATCCCAATTTCCCAGATCATAGGTTCGAAAAATAATCAGTAATAATTATTAAATTCTACCATGACTATACTGAAGGCTGGAATAAAATAAAACTTTACATACCTTTTTCAAAAACTTGGACATCTAACTTCTATCCACATCTGGACTCTATTCTAATTAATCATCCTTGCACTTTATTTCTTAATTTCACAATATGTCACTTTACTGTTTGTCCTTTTCAATTTGTACCTAAAATGCTGACAAACAAAACATCGGTCGTCATAAATGAATATGACGGTATGTGGGGGAAACAATAATCATGCAATTAACAGTAACAACATATTGTAATCAATTATGGTTTAGCAAGCAAACTTTACATTTTAAACATAACCAATCAATCCATACATACCCTACCCTCTACACTGTCCCTACAGTGGACCTGGATACTACCTCTCATATGGTAGATCCCAATTAACCCGGCATTATCCTAACTAACAGGTATATCAATACCTAGGGTTGATGAGTCACATGGCACTACCCATAAGTAGCCCAATCCCTAACTCATGATAGCCTAGACCGTGCTCTAGGTTACCCTTTTCATCATTAGCAAAGCCACAAAGGAGGACCAGGATCTGAGCTAGTCATGTATAGATATTTATAGTGATAATCCAAGTCACTTTATAGTTGCATGAAAGAAAACTTATCCAAGCAGTTATTTTCAGGCAACTGATAAAACATCTGAGAATCACCGTGAAACTAAAGAGATTAACCATAAATGTAACCACATACCTTTCTTAAAGAACTCATCGAAGCAATATGTTCAATCCAACTAGATATCCAATCAAGCAAGACAATCAAGCAAGCGAACATAAATCCTGAAAACAAGTATATCATCTAGTTGTTATCGTCATGTCCAAACAACTCTATAATTACTTGAGATACCTTTCTAGGGTTTCTAATTCTCATTAGGATGCATTAGGGTTTTTAGTTCAATTTCTCATACATTATCCTTTTAGGTCAACAACCCTAAAAATATCTTTTCTACTCATGAAACTCTAATTGCTCAAACTATTCACATTAAGGATCTTTCTTATCCAAATTAACTTTAGAATCATTATATCTCAGATTATTCATGTATTTGAACAATTAAAACCATTAAAAGTCATATTCTCCAAAATTAGGGTTTCTAACCCATTAAGGAACATTCATGTACAAGGAACCCAAAATTAAGACAATTATACAAAAAGATCATCTTTTTAGACCTAATGCTCTCTTTTACCTCCAACAGGTTAATATTTATTCAAAACATTCAAAGAACATCATTAGATCCAACTATCATCAAATCTAAGGATTTTTCATTAACCAAACCGTTAAAGATGATAACTTTGTATACTTTTTGAATTGTAAATGAAATCAGGACTCAATTATATTTTTAATGGCTTCCTCATATTTGTCTAATGAATTTTCATATATAACTTTGTTCCATCAGAGTTACTAATAATTTATTATGATTTTTCCTAAATGTGTACCTTTTGGTGAATAGGAGCCTGCCACGTCAACTCTCTGGTCTTCGCATCCCCTCTAGTAGCCCTTCTGGTTCACGGATCTCCTATCGGGTCCATTTACCTACAAACCTGGACCCGATACACCGTGCGTCTCCTTCGCGAGACTCGCCTCGTGCGGCCTTCCCCTGTTCCGTCGGGGAAATAGAGTATTGCCACAGCTGGTCAACACCGTCCATTGGCCCATGCTTTCTCTGTCTCAGACCTTCACGTGAGCATCCTGTGGCTCCATTCCACCTTCTCGAACCATTCGGCCACCTAGACTCATCCTTCCAGCGCTGAGGTTGACTACCCTTCAAGCTACCCCAAATCAGGGGGTGCGCAGGTCCAGGGGGCGGCGTCCCTTTTGGACACCAGGGTTTTCTTGGGCGTTCGGGCGAGGAGAGAAAAACCTCTGCCGCCACCTCCCGAACCTCGTGGGCACCCTTGATCACGCCGAAGTGAATCTGGGGTAGGGGAACCACCTTCGAGTTTGGGGCGACGACCATGGCACCGTACAGATGAATCAGAGGAGAAGAACAGTGCATTGGCAGGAAACAAAGGTAGGTATGGTCCCTCTTAGACCCAATAGGTCTCACACCCTTACCAGGCACAATTGGTTGTGCCTTATATAGGCAGGACCGATCAAGGATAAGCACTAAGATGCCTGTACCTCAATGTCACAAGGGGAAAACCTTTAATTATTTCCTAAATGAGTCGATCTATAGATGATGTGGTCCAGAATCGCCTCACGAATCCATCGAGCGAATTTCTAGGCTTTTTCATGAACTCGAGAGAGAGATTGATGCAAAAGGAGAAAGGATTTACTGTACCCGATTTCCTATTTTGGCCTGAGGTAGAAGACAACACGTCCACCGTTGATATGAAGATCAATGGCCAAGGATCCGCGCGCATCAAAGGGGAAAGTCCAGGATTTCTAACTCAAATGTTGTGACATTAATGATATCTCTCTCACTTTAGGAAATACTCAAAAAATCATATCTCCTAAACCACACATCCAATTAATACCAAATTTTAAGGGAAGGTCTATGAAGACTTTACCTACTTATATTCCAAGTTTGAAGCTGAAATTTAAAAGGAATAACTCCTTTTCTTTATTTGCAAGTCAATGACTTATAAGGCATATATTATGTATTCAAACATATAATTTCTCTTTCCTATTTTCCTATATTCTTTATTTTGATTACTCTTTCCATTAGCAATCACATGGAAACGAAATCTAATCAATTGTGGCCATCAATTCCACTTTCTAGAGATTACTATACCTTTCTCATAAATATTTTGCTTAATATCCACTATCTTGTATCTTTTCTAATATTTGGACTTTTCTTCTTTTCTTCTCTTTTATATCCATTATTGGATTAATATAATAATAGTAACCATGAAATTCCTATCAAAGGAATAATTGCAAATAAATCCATCCTTTGAAGCAAAGCATGCAACCTTTTCAATTAAGTACATATTCATAAAATCATTACATTTTAATTATGAAAACATATGCAAAATTGGGGTTGTAACAACATGACTTCCAAACCACCTCTTACAGAATCACTTGGAAATCCACCCAGACTACTCTAACCTCACACAGACCCAAGTATGAAAGAATAAGAAACAACCCCTTGCCTACACGTGGAGTCACAAATCCAGGACTCCTGACAACTTGGGTAGTGGTAAACCAAGTTTGTGTCAACTACCTTGAGCCACCAGAACCAATGACTATCATCGATATGCTTCTGGTGAACGTGAAGGATAAAGAACATAGAGGAGAAAGAGAAGATTAATACCAGCCAGTTGAACCATCCTACATACATACCACCAATTATCCACTATACGATACCCTTCTTGCTACCAACATTTCTATTTAGGTAAGTCATTAGCCAAATGAAGATAGTATTGACATATGAAAAGTCTAGGGTAGTGCGAATTAAGTATGTATATCATCCTATCAGTAATTAGACTTCTAACAGATTCAACACTAAGTGAGTAAATACACGTACATTACTATATTAAATACTTAGAGTAAGGAATCTAAAAATTCTATATAATGGTTTTGTTGTATCTAACAATTGACGTATGATCTCAAAACCTATGGTGTAGAATAAAAATTATAATGTCATTCTGGAGTAGCATATCTTTTCTAAGTATAGATATAATGTACGTATTACTATGTTTATATTAATATTTTGACAACTACTAATGATAACAACTATGTTGTTTTTGTCCTAATCGTCAAGGAACTTCTAAGTGTAGAGATTTGTTAGTCAATATATGTTAGATCTAAATCTTTATTGAGATGAAAAATGATGAGAGAAGATAGTTGTAACTCTTATATATTGTGTGAATATAAATTTTTTTATAAAATAAGGAAATATAACTATCATGCTTACCTATTCATTAAATGATTTTCCTTAATATCTTATAACATTTTATTAACTAGATGGATGATCATAATTTAAGCAATTATAGTCTGATGTGGTCCTAAATGACTTCCTCTCTTCATAAGATTCAAAGATACAACTTGATCCTTTAATCTGTAAATGACATCTCTAGCCTAGACTCTACCAAGTCTGTATTTTATTGAAGGGTAAATTATTAACTTATCACCCTTGATCATATTAGCATTTGAAGTAAATGTCATCCAACTCTGTTTTTGAAACCTGTGAAACTAAAACCTAGTCTATGTGAGACATTATTTAGGAACTATTTATATGTGAACCCTATGACAAAATATACTTGATGTATATCTATCTTATTTATTAGCATTATAAACTATCGTATTTGTGAAGAGTGTAACATAACAATGATAAATACGAACATTAAAGAGCAGTGGATAAAATGTTTCATACCCATGACCATGATTGTGACCAATGTTCCTATTCATATGTAGAATCCAGATGAACCTTGTAAAGGACAGTCTAGTTGATTTGATTAGTTGATTGCTCTTGAATCAAAAATCTTCTATTTTTGTTTAAATAAAGGTTACATCTCTCTTGACTATCATGCATATGTAAGAAACCTTGGGGAGTTCAATTTGTTAAAATTTTAGCTTACTCTTGACAGACCCCCAATTAGATTACATGATGACTCAACACAATAATTGGTAATGTCACATTTAGGGTAGAGGCCCACTTTTTTTAGTAGAATTACACTTCCATGGCCCTATGTATATATAAGGGACTATGGTCCCCTCACCGACTAGTAGTTCAACTTAACATGACCATTCTTGTTTGGATGATGAAAACACATGGTCAACATAGTATACCAAGTGCCTAAATTGCTTGAGAATAATCCTTTTAAATTATTATGCTATGTTGAATAAATCTGAGACCCATATATATTTCTCTTTTGAACTATTTGCCTACATTTTATATCTCCTTGCACCTTTTTTGAATAAATATTGAGTAGATAGTGCACATTTGTTTAACTTTACTTAAACTAGATTATGTAGCAGTCTTTTAGACTGACCCATGCCTTTATTTTGTGTTCATGCATGGTGTATTTTCTGGGGGATTTATTTTGTGTTCATGTGTGGTGTATTTTCTGGGGGATTGTATGAACATACCATGCCTATCATATGATTAGAAAGGATAGAATCTGACAAAGACCTAGCTAGAAGATTGCAAGAGTTTCCCTCTATTCGAGATGATGATAATAAGTGATTTTTTTTTGGATAAGGTAAAATATTACTAGAACCCCAAAAAAAGATTATAGGAGTGAAAACCATGTATACTGTACAAGGTCATCAAAGACCCCACATCATCCTAACCTCGGGTTTGACCCTAGCAAGGGTACCCGGGTTAGCTTTACAAAACCACCATATGTTATTTACAATCTCATCAAAAAGTTGAAATTTGTCTCTCTCCCTTTTTCCATGGGCTCTACAATTCCTCTGGTGCCAAAGGAGGAAAATGAGGAAAATAAGTGAAAATTTTATTTACTAGTATTTGATGTATATGTTCTTTTCTCAAAATCTCAATGCACCCTAAAGATTTTTATGAATGCAAATATTGTTTATTTCTCTTATACAAAATTATGTCAAGATTCGATCTCCAAAAATTAGGTCTTTACAACAAGGGTTGTATAATGAACATACATGATTATCTTTTCATGTTGTTGAACATAATAAATAAAAATGGAAGTAGTATTTATGGTATCATAGATCAAACAAGTATATATAGCCAAGCATAGGGACTCATAAATAAACATAAAGCATGGATACCATAATTAAGTTTATTATGAGGTAAAGCATATCCTAAAACAACTAAACTAGATTAACGAGCTTGAGTAGACAATGTCTAAACACTTGAACATAGTGATCCTGACATTGAGCAAGTATGGTTTTATTAAAATAAGAAAGATTTAGTCATGTATTATTTTCATCAAGGTTGAATGTTTCACCTAATCTAGGTGTCATTTCTCACAAGACTAATTTCAACATCTCAAATAGAGCATACAAGGCCATTATCAAGCCAAATTACAACATGGTTCATTAAATACTTAGGGTGAAATATCTCTACTTATATTAAGGTATTGAAGATTATTTCATTGATATCAGAAGAGAAATCATAATATTTGATTAATATCAATGACTTAATCATTAACATTTCCATTTAAGTCCTTTTCTATGCAAAAATTCATTTAGAGTACAAAAGTGATCATGTTTAGATTTTGTGCTACAAGTCGTCAAGTTACTGATATGGAGTCTATAAAGAAATTTTGAATAACATTAGATCAACATTTACACAAGATTAAGGATATCGTATCAAAGGTACATATTAAGTCTCATTTCGTGTCACAAGTATATATTTAGGAACACTTATGTGATCAAACTCAAATCTTGGTTCGACATGCATCACAATTAATTGATATATAGTTTCAAATTAGATTTGATCCTCATTAGGGTATATTTTGCATAATATTGAAGAAGCAACATTAAATGGTCAATGTATGTAACATTCATGATATATAATCTTTATTAAGCACATGAGTGGGGTCAAAGTTAGATCTTGATACACACATTATTTATCATGGTTTTCAAGAATGATTTGGATCATTACTAATCATGATTAGAAAAAATAACATTATCATCTTCAAAGATATCAAAAGTAAATATTTTGGGCAAATAAGTAGAAATACAAATAGATTTGGGCCTTGGAACCATTTTTAATGGAAATATAACATTTTCAGGCCACGTTATGGTGTATTGTATGTCTATTTTTGGACCAAGGGTCAATACATCACACTTTTTGCAATATATGGACTATTTCATTGAATATAGTCTGAGAGAGTTATACTATTACCTTTTTTAAAAAGTTAGATCCATTAAATGGAGGGACCATCATGGTTCACTACATGACCAACAACTCTTGGTGAATTTCCCCACTAGCGGGGGGTTGAGTGGTGGGTTGTCATCAGCAACTGGATTGGGGTCAAATGTTGACCTTCCTGGATCCAATGGGTGCCACTCTTTCTTCCTCATGAAGTTGAGTGATCTACTTTGACTGTAAATCAGATGAAGGAGAAGGGAGAAGGGTGAGTAGGGTCACAATGGAGCTCGTAAAGCCACCTCCTACCCTCACATGAGCTACCCAAAGCCAAAGGCAAGTTCATCTTGGCCCAAGAGGGGCCATAAAGCTCATGCCCAAAAGGCACTTGTGGCGGTGTCACATGTAGAGGAAGAAGAAGGTGAGGTGGGAAAAGGAGGTTCTGGGCATGATTCTTCACCAAAGAAGAGGGGAAATAATGAGGGAGAAAGGATTAAGTAGATGAAAGGGCCAACTGGCTGAAGGTGTTGCGCTTGGCCTGCATGACTTCCAAGTTGTGCCGCCACCTCCCCAAGCCGCAAATATTCTTTTGAGGAGGATGAATACATGTGGCCTTTAATCGAGGGAAATCCATGACCCATAAACCTAGGCCTTTGGTTGGTCAAGTGGATTAGAAGGCTGATGTGGGAAGGGGCTAAAAAAGATAAAGAGAGGTTTAAAAGTGGTATTCTTTGATTAATTCAAAATTTTCATTAATTTCAAATTGGAGTTGCGATTGAGACAAAATTTTCATTTCTAGTTCAAAAACATCCTCTTCTCAATATAAAACATATTGAGATTAAGTAGATGATGTGAGGGATCTCAATAATCCAAATATATTCTTAAAGTCCATTAATACACTCAACTTAACATAATTGAGTTCAAATTAGAAATTCATCAATCACAAATCAACAAGTGAACAATATATGACTAAAAATCATCTAATTGATGAATATGGAGATTATTGGGTGACATGAGCATCGTATGAGCATAGAAATACATTTAGTATTTCAATATAAAATTCCACTCCACCACACAAACTATAATGATCATTGTGTGACCACACTAGTGACTTTGACTCAAAGAATCCCAACACCATTGTGTATTGATAATTGATTATGACATTAATAAAACTATCTAAGAACCACTCTCAATATGGGTCAAACAAAGTATATCTATTCTCTTGCAAGCACTTATCTATATGACTTTATATCCAATATATGTCACACATGATGTGGGCAATAATTACTATGAATAGTCTTAGTGTACTATTGTTGTCCCAATTTCCACAATGATCCTTTTCAGGATATATACATATATATATATATATATATATATATATTATTGTTGCCATATAATCTCATGTTCAACTCATGTGGTTGAATTTCTAGGGATATTTATTATGATTAACACTATGCAATGACATGAAAGTATGAGAGGAATAAGTCTTTACCGTTCAACTAGAAAGTAAGAAAGCATCCCAACATCAATCAACTTATGATTGGGTTCTGAGAAGTACAAACCAAAAACTATCTGCATAAACAAAGAGCCTACTCTCACACCTCAACTACATTTTTATGGTTCATATAAAATCAAACAAGGTTATATAACTTACTCACTATACCTCCATACATATATATGAATTATGATACTAGAAGGTATGTTATATTTGTTTTCTCTTGGTTTTTTTAGATTTGTCAATCACTCAGGAAAATGTTGGATTCGATACTATGGTTTCCTAATGTTACAAAAGCACCATCAACATTAATGCCACATTGTTGACTTATGAAGTGGGGATAATGCTTTAGGGGAGTGCCACCAAAGTCCTTGTGTGTTAGGCATGTGAAATTACAATCGATTACACTCACGAGCCTTATGCGCAAGACAATATGTTACACACGAGTATCAATTTTGAACCTCATCTCACCATGTCATGCATGGTCACGTTTAGCTAGTTGTGGTTTGGTATTGCAAATGTGAGCAAGCCATATTGTTTTGAAGGAAAAATATTTTTTTAATTCTGAATATTTTATATAGGTCTTTTGTGATCCCCAACATGTGCAGTCTCTGGTCTATTAACGGTTGTACTACCCTTTATTATCATTATCTTAAACCTCATTATCGAGTAGAGACTTTGGTCATCAAGTCTTGTGAAGATATGAGCATTTAGATTTTGATGGGAACATGTGTGGATAGATACCCAACTCTCCTTGTCCAAAAAGGATCATCGTCTTTATAGTCACAATTTTCCTTCCTTTTGTGACATAGACAAAATTAGTTTCTTGCTATTTCTTTTCTCCTTCATTGTGTGAACTTCTCTACCATTTCCCACCACAACATTTGTTCCTTCTTTGGCCGTCTTATGCTTTCTTTGACTACGCACATACTTCAAGATGGGTTTTCCAAAATGTGTGGACTAGTAGACCGTTTTAATAAAGTCTTTGCAGTGGCACTGCGAAACTACATTAGGAGATGAGACAATTGAATCTTGGGGACTAGACCGCCGACCATGCTCATGTCCATGGGAGAATCCGTTTGTCTCCATTATTAGATGGCACGCCTTCTGCCAGATCTCACTTTCATTGGTTTATTGATATTGATTGTTGGCTTGTTGCAAATTTCAAAAATGCATATGGTTTCATCAATCATGATCGGAAGACTGGTTATAATTCTCATCTCTACCGTTCTTCTTTATTTGATTAACATTCTCATCCCTAACCCAGTGGCGGAACCAGAAAATTACATAAGGGGGGCTGAGTTAGCTATACATGGCACTAGTTGTGGTAGGGGGGCTGAGTTAAAAAAATACGCCTACAATGAGATTTTAACTTGAGTCTATAGTTTAGAACTAATGTACTTCTACCAATCCAGCTACAACTTTGCCTTGTCATGTATCTAAATAGCTCGTATATGTACTATATTTATAATATTAAACATGCATAAATACATATAAATAAACATTTAAGATTTTAGGAGGGGGGCTGAAGCCCCGGTAGCCCCCCCCCCCCCCCCTAGATCCGCCCCTGGGCTTAACCGTTTTCCCTTATGTAATGTATGGTTGTACTATTTATGATGATTGCTATGTGTTTTTGTTTGCACTCCATTTACCACTGACCTGCATTGATGCCATAGTTATTCACTCAAAAACTTTCCCTCATCAGCAGTTCGCAGTTGCATGGCATAGTATCTACAAAATTTTAGTATGTCCAAGATCTTTCCCAGACTCCAGGAAAACGAGTCATAGCTTAGCTTTAGTTGTGACATTTTGTTGGCCAACTTCGGTGGTTGAATGGTTGCCATAGTACGCTAGGCCCGCAAGAGCTCCAAGTCTCCAACTGTCTCCGGGTTCGCTCCACGGTCCAACCTATAGAATCTGGGCAGATGAGCTGCCCACCAAACTCGTAACGATTCGACAATTCTCAGACGCCTAATAGCGTCTTTAGATTTCACAACTTGTAGCCGATACAACTCTTTTTTTTGGCTGAGATGGAATGATTTTAAAATGAAGCCGATCAATCACAGTTGAAATCCATCATTTATTAATATATTTTTTTCTGTTGGTGTGACCGATCATTGCGCACCAATTTTCCAATCTATAACTACTTTGTTAATTCAACTACGTATTTGCGAGTTTAGATGCCAGAAGCAGAGCAAACAGGCAGACAGAAAGTTGGTGAGGTGGTTACAGAATAGGTGTAGATATATCCACCAGCGAATTTGTATAACGACGTCAGGCATATCTCTGCATCCTATGCGTATATATATATATATATATGCCCTGCTTCCAGTTATTCACTCAAAATATTCAACACGTAGTGAGATTGTGAGAGGGATAGTCGAGTAGAGCGTGTGTGATCAGAAACTAGAAGGAGACTCAGCAACTAGATCACCATGGTCAACTGGGTGGAGGCACAGAACCCTATACGTAACTTCCTGGTGAGAATGGCAGGTCTGCGGCAGCGGACTGTGGAGCTGTCCGAAGGGACACGGATGACCTTCTGGGCGCCGAAGAAGCGGAACGAAGACAAGCCTGCCGTAGTGCTTGTGCACGGTTTCGCAGCGGAAGGGGTGGTTACATGGCAGTTCCAGATCGGCTGCCTCGCCGGGAAGTACGACGTCTACGTGCCGGATCTCTTCTTCTTCGGCGGATCCACCACCACGAGTCCCGACAGGTCGCCGGGGTTCCAGGCGGAGAGCCTGGGCCGCGCGCTCGACTCGCTCGGGCTGACCCGGTGCACAGTCGTGGGATTCAGCTACGGCGGTATGGTGGCGTTTAAAATGGCTGAATTAAGGCCGGATCTTGTGGGGTCTTTGGTCATATCCGGGTCCATCTTCGCCATGACCGACTCCATCAGCGACGAGACGATGGCCCGGCTTGGCTTCTCTAGCTCCAGGGAGCTGCTCATGCCGGAGTCGGTGAACGGGCTCAAAGCGCTCCTCACCGTGACTATGCACAAGCAGATGTGGTTACCGGACCGCATGTACAATGACTTCCTGCAGGTCATGTTTAGCAATCGTAAAGAGAGGGCCGAGCTGCTCGACGGCCTTATTGTCAGTAATCTCCAAGATGAAGCCAAAGCCCCACACTTCCCGCAGGTAATATACACAATGATAGTAATGCGAATACACATATTCCTTTCTTTATCTAGAAGCAATGATCAGCAGTCTAGTCATTCCATACTCACCGCTTTTATTGTCCTAGATTCAGATAAATATGTAGATATTAAAGTGCCATAGACACGTAAACCACATTCCTACTATAGATAGGGCTATCAGACGAAACTAACCTACTAGTAAATTCATTTTTTGTAAACTGGATCCTCAATTCGTTTCTGTACTGCTTTTAAAATTGACAAAAAAGAGCATTGTCTTTTCCCCTGATACAAAAATTGTAGCGTATAAAATCCAAATCCAAATTTAAAACGGATCATAAATTTGAAGCGGGCCTTATATTCATACTTTGTCCTTGATCACAAAATCTCATCCCAGTCATATATACTTCTTGACCTTCATTTATGCTGTTAGAGTTTAGATACACTTCATTGACCCTTATTTGTAATCTACGACTAGATCTTGTTTATGTTCCAACGAAGATCTATTTGTGTGCTCATGTTGCTCACAGAGATTCCCTTGTGGAATCAATAAATCAAAATGCCACCTTAGTGTAGACCATAGTGCCTTGCTATAAACCAGTCAATCGTCAATCTAATTATCATTGAAAAATAGTAAGCATGTTTTTTTTTATTATAATCAAAATCACTGACATGCGGTTGTTGTAGCGAATCCTGCTGCTCTGGGGAGAGGACGACCAGATCTTCAACATTGAGCTGGCCAAGAAAATGCAGCAGTGAGTTGTTCAACCACCTCGAGACTTTTTTGTCTCAAATTCGTCGCTCTTGAATAACTCATTGAATAGCTGAACTGACGTCACTATCGTATGTATCTTACGAGTGCAGGCAGTTGGGAGAAAAAGTCGAATTCCAATCCATAAAAAGGGCCGGTCACCTTGTTCACCTAGAGAGGCCCTTGGCATACAATTTTTATCTGAAGAAGTATCTCAAACATCTCCATTCGGGGGACGTCAAAAAATCCAATTGATCATACACATACGTCACTCTGTCGCGAGCTTAACGGCGGGACAGTACTCCAGAAGCCTCATATTACATTAATTTTAAAGTTTTAATTTTTTATTTATTTATAAGTTGTTATTGGAAAATATCTTTCTGTGTGTTTATAAGATAATCTGAATGATATATAGTATATACACCGTTGAGCTTGCCCCGGGTTAATGCGTCCTTTTGTTGCTCCACAGCTTTGCCGTGTACGTCGTTTGTATAGCTTTCAGTGATAAGCTGAAGTGCTCGGTGAGAAAACATCATATATCTTGGCTACATGATCAGTAACTCTAGAGAACCAGGCGTTTCTGACAATAATATACAGAAAATCTGCGGAACTTCTAAGCAGTATTAATGGCTTAAGAATATATATATTGCAGAAAGTTAACCGCAGTTTCAGCCTTCAAATCTGCTGTACCGAGTTTGCTATTTTCGGGCTGTCCCAACAAATCTTTACCACTCATTCACCCCAAAAACGGACCCCTAAAAAAAATAATGAGGTGTGTGTACGGTACAGATTAATAGGGACACGTTGGGACAGCAAGCCTGGGACAGCAGATTTGAACCCGCAGTTTCAATATATAGCCGGGTTCTCAATCACGTTCCTGAAAGTCAAAGCTAAAATGCCCATGTTGTGAATAATTAATTGCTCACTCGTCCTTCTAAGAACCTCTACGGAATAGAGGTCACCGGGAAAAGACTAGGGCCGTAAATGGATACGAATATACCCGCAAATCTTCAAACTCATACTCATTAAATCCGTCATGGGTATAAATTTTTATAACCATGTAATTGCTTACTCTTATACCCGTATACTCGCCTTTTACAAGGTAAAGTTATGGTTATATATATACCTATACCCAATATATCCATATACCCATTTATTTATATTTTATGTAGATAATTTACATTAAAATATAACGGTACATAATGTAGAACTCACATCTAGAAAGTATATGTACCTTAAAATAGTAGACGGTAATATTAGAATGTAGTGTTGCATATCGTACACTCACATCCAGTAAATATAAGTACCCTGCAGGCTTGTAGCAATATAATGAACAAATCCATTGAAGCATCTTTATAGCCACTCAAGTACATTGCATTAAATTATAAAGGCCATAAAGTATTCTCTCATTCCGCTCCTCTCTCCTCTCTGTCTTGAATGATATTTTTCCATAACCTATCTATTTAAGTGAGGTAGTTTGTTGTATCTCAAGTTTGTGATGTATTACTATAGCAAGTTAAACATAACCGTATAACCAATTATGTAACGGGTATAGTTTTTGATAAATCAGATATATAACCGTAACCATATCTACTTAACTAAACAGTTACAGTTATGGATATGGACATACCCACACCATACCCTACCCATTTACAATCCTAGAAAAGACATCAGCTTTTCCTGGTTGATGTTGAGAATATGAAAATTAAAACTGAAACTGACATGTAACCTAATTCCATACATTTATATACTAAATGCGCTAGTGAAAATAATAACATATTGCGGTCAACCACACGGATTTGGTTCTTAAAAACTTTTCGTTTGACATTTTTAATTTATCTAGAAATGATTTACGTTGACGGGAAAGGCAGGCCGGAAACAACCAGACATATTTCATAATGAGAATGTCTGATTTTAATATATACTAGTTAATGTACGTGTGTTGCACGTGAAGTTAGATAGAATGATGTGGTACAAATAGTCATAAAAGTAAAATTGTGTTGGTTCCAATATCAAAATGACAAGGATCTACATAGTTCAAGCATCTATTATATCAAGAAGGAAAATTTTCTTACAATGTTTTTCCTACATCCTTATTGTATCTGTTATTTTTACAATTAGTGATGGATGCATCTTTTTATCTTTAATTGCTATATAGTCTTATCAAAATGTATATGTTATCTCTTTTCTTCTACAATAGAAATGATATTGATTTTTTTTTATTTGTTATACTTTTTTTGTTACCATAACAATGATATCATTTTTTTCTATTTTTATATAAAATGATACTAATAAAATTCTTAATTTTGCATTCTCATTGTAACTTTTTGCTATACACATGAAATACAAACATAATGTACTCCACTAACAATAAATATCAATAAACATATTAAATATTTTTCCTTAATTAAGAGGGGAATTAAGTTATTTTGAGATCATCATATTTTATTTAGGTAAACTTATCTTACCTACTAAGTTTGGCATGTAAATTATTGAAAATTTTATGAAAATTTTATTTTTATTTTTTTCTCATAAATAATCATTCATTTGATAGTTTGAGACATGTATGAGAAATATTTTACTTTAAGGTGTGATAATAAATAAATAACTCAGTTATAGTCATACTACACTTTTATTGTAATAAAAAAATGCAACCACTTAAGTACTAAAATATCACTTTGTGTTATCTTAGCCAATTTACATCCTAGTATCTAAATAATGTCTCTGATTTAGATCCTAATGGTCCATTTTTTCATTCTACTTAATGGAGACACAATCAATATATTCTCCACAAGTAAAAAATCTCATATTCAAATCACTAAAAAGAAGTTACATCTTGATATAATTTTAGATCTATAAGGTAGCATGTGTTATTGTACATTGCTATTTTACAAAGAAATGGTCTCTTTAATTGTCAAGATAATATGTCAAACAATGCTTCATATGCTTTTACTAATTGATTAAAAAAATGATCTTTCTAAGTTAAACTTATTTTCCCAAATATTTAGTAAATAATCTATTCAATATGAGTAATATATCTTAATAAAGGTTTTGGTGGACATGATATTTCAACCATTTATACATATACACATATATATAAAATATTACTCTAAAACAAAATATATACAAAATATACCTTTTTTGTAACTATATCACGTTGAACTGACTTTGTGCATATGGAGGTTAACAATCAACTATTCTAGAAAATGAAAATTGTCATGAGAAAAACAACAAATGATATGATGTTCAAGGATTAGAAATCTACATAGTTATTTGGGCTACAACATGTTTCTATGTTTTTCCATAAAGTTTAGTAAGGCATGGTGGTTGAGGATCTATTTGACCATTAATTTGCTAAAACAATATTATGAAATCTATGTGTATTGGACTATATCTTAATGACAACTTGTGGGAACAACATCGTTAATTTCTTTTTGGAAATACTTCAAGGAATGAAAAATGGTTACCCTTAGTTGCTAGTATAGCTTGTATAGGGAAAAGTATATGTGTCATGTTAATGTCTTTGCTTATTCTTTTTAATGTATATGACTAAGAAAGAGTATAGTGTTGATTACAATAATGACTATAACAATACAAAAATTTAAGTGAATGAGTTAGAATAAGTAAAATTCAAGATGTGTTCAAATCCAACACTGATGTTATTGAGAATTTAGTATTGCCCCATCAGTATGATAGAAACATAAGAATCACATAATATCATGTAAATTGTACTACATGTATGCCAACATGGTGTATCACATAGTAAGTTCTCAAACAATGCCATCTTTGGAGACCAAAAAAGTAACTTCAAACATTCTCTTACTTCTCTTGTCAATTTGATACTTGATCATAGCTATTATCAACAATTAAGGATGAGAACTGAGGAGCATGACATTTATTGATTATTTCCGGTGATCATAATCATATGAATTTCATAGGAATGTTGGCCTCTGATTTATATTAGATGGGGATCATGAAATTTATTGATTGTTTCTGGTGATCATAATCATTTGAAATTCAATAGAATTTTAACCTCTGAATCAAATAAAATTATTTCATTAATTCATCTAATGTTAATATAAAGTTATAAGAAAATAGTATTTTAAAATTTTGATGATATGCAAGTGTCTGATATTTATTATTTTTGTGATAAATAATAATATATAATACACAAAAGAACAAAAAAGATTATGTTACAAGAAATTCAATACGTTGCTATATAAAGAATGCATATAATGCATATTTTTTACGTGAGGGATGTGAATATGTATGAATAATGTTATAAAAAAACTAGTCACACTTGAGTACCACCCTTGTCACACATGGATATCAACTATATGTAGGAAATGTAGTGTTACAAATCATTGTTGGGCAACACACAACGTTACATGTTGATAAAATAACATATGCACATATTCCATAAGAACAGATGTTCGTAATATTTAAATTTTTACATTATAATTTGAAATATCATAATGACATTTAATTTTCTAATTCAAATTTTTTTCTTAAACCCAAGACATGCTTCTTATTATAATTTATTTGTAGTTATCTAATCTTTAAAATATTCCCTAATAGTAACTATTATTTACATATTTTATTCTTGTGGTTACTTTCCAACATGTTTAAATTGTACATCACAAAAGCTATGAAATTTATACATGAGAGAAAAACTCACAAAATATAAATAGTAAATGTTGTTGTTGTACTATGATGTAAATATGGTTAGAGATATTAAAATATCTACAAAATAATATTGAATTTTAGAAGTTGTGCAATCATATTGTATTAACTTATTATTTCCACATTAAGAAGAAACTTCATAGCTATTTTTTTATCATGAATATTAGTCATCATGCTATGTAATTATTATTATTTTATTTATAAAGATAGTATATACACATATTGAGATTTTTTTTCTTAATATATATATAAATTAATTTATGTTGGTGACTGCAATATAACTTAAAACTTAAAAGTAGTGCATCATTTATTCTACAGATATAATTTTTTTTATTCATGTGAGCATTCAGGAATATATGAAACGTAGCCTAGGTCTCTCACCTTGTGACCACCTCAAACTTCTTAAATTAAGGAGTCCAAGTGATGCATTACCTTCTCGATTATTTCTTTTATAATTTATTATTTTATATTATGGTTCTAATACATATAAATAAGTCTTAATGAAGAAGCTTGATAAATATATTCACGTAGAAATTGTTTAACATAGAATTAATTGAATCGATGAGCAGTGTAAAGAATGGACTAACTAATTAAACATGCGGCTGGCACCTTACCAATATCAAAGGCTCAATTTATATCTCTCTCCATGGGGTTAAGAGTTTATGTAAGACTACATGGAGAGTAGGCATGCAAATCAGTTTTCAATATTGAGAGGATCTCTTGGTGGAAATGTAACCTCGTGGTCAATCTACTTAAAGTATATTAAGGATTCATCAGATGTTCAATGTAAAACATGCAGTAAAAATATAATAGCATTCTTTCCAACTACTTAGAAAAGAATGAAAATGATCGATACAATGATGAAGATATTAGTTTAAATATCAAAATTTAATTTTATCCTTTAACTCATCCATTGAATTAATAAGTACATGCATTAAGAAGCACATGCATTGCATTTCACTAATTTAGGAAAGAAATAAATTCATGTATTGACAATGTTGGAGCAACATACGTGTCACATACCATTGTGGAGCATGGTAAAAGTTATCGAATTAAATATGCTATAGAGAGGTTATGTCAATTCAAAATGAGTATCCCAATGAAGTCGGGTCCAATTGAGTAAACAAACAAGAATGGTCCAAAACAAGCATTGGAAAGGTAGACTCAATACTTAGCTCAGCTAGTAGTGTTTTCGAAACCCTCAGGGCTACAAAGAAAAATAGGTCAAAAATAACAATTTTATCTTGTTATGTGTGTAAGGATTGTGGCCACTGCTCTTTGAATTGGATATTAAAATTAAGTATAAAAAGGGTTGTCATTAATTGGGTGATGGTATGAAATGTGAAGGAACCAGTCTAGACAAGTGAGCAGAAGGCTATCATGAAGATGAAGAAATCATTGCTACTACATAACAGAATTTCATAAAAATTTATAGAGGAAAATCTATAGGCAGGGAAGAGTGAATGGCCTGACATCTTTAGATCATTCGGGTCAGAACAACGATATTGGTAATAAAAGTAAGTTTTTTAGAAACATTTATGACATTGCCTTTTCAACGTACCAACATAAAATTAGGCAAAGTTTAGAACATGTGAATGGATCGTGATGCTCATACTCTATAAATGAAGTAGTTAAAATACACGAACTATCATGACATGGTCTTGGATAACATCAACCAACAAAATGGACTAACAATGTTGAGCGACTATGGAACGATCAACAAAACTAATTACAAAACAAAATAATAAGAACAAATTATTATCTGACAATAATGGAATAATTAATAACAAACTAAGAGAAGCCTACATTGCTAATCCCATATCCATAGCACATACTCCATAAGCACAATAGTTAAAATAATCCAAACTATCATGACAAGTTCATAGAGGAGGCAGCGTAAAAAAAATGAACTTAAAGTTCAACAATTGTGAAATGATTAACAAAACCAACAATACGAAATTATAAGTACTAAATGTTATCTAATAAGAGTGGAATGATTAACAAAAAACTAAGGGAAGCACATAATTAAATAAGCTATGCAATATGACCAACGTACCCGGGACGAGCGACTTGGGGATGGGGGATATTAACAATCATATCCAAAGACTCACGAGGTTGACGATGACAAATTATGATTCCAGATTTTGGGTTGAACATGCACATCGGCTAAGGATGAGTTGGTATGCATAAATTGAAACATTCTTAGATCCCGACATCTACAGTGTTTGCCAAAATAGAGTAGCTGATGCGAGTTCTCCCAGTCATATGACGCCGATAGACAGATAACAACACCAGACTCTTTTCTCGCTCGACCTGGCTGAAGCCTCTAAAGGCACTCGACCCTTGCATCGGTTCCAGAAGTGACGAAGAACAGATGACTGAAGTCGTCTTTGAGGATCTAATTGCTCCTGCTAAAGTTAGGGTTTCTAATGCTAGGCAAAAGCTAGACAATACGACTGGACTCCTTTCTCGGTCAACTGAGCGGAAGCATTGGAGCTATCAAGGAAGTCACCCTTCTGTTGTTTCCAGAACGAACGATGAACTGAACGCACTCGGCCTTTCCGTTGACTCCAGAAAAGATAAAGAACGGACACCTAAAGTTGACATCGAAGGAGTTGAATTTGTGTTGCTGGGATCAAGGTTTCTGACGCAAAGCAAAAGCCGGATAACGAGAATAAAAAGATCATACGTATGCCGCGTGAAAAGAACGGAACGTGTAAGGCACGTGAGAGGATGGAAACGAGTCCTCATACTTAGTATGATAAAATAGTAGATTATTTGAACTCACTTGTGCTGGTTAGATTAGAGCGCTTCACCGAACGAAACTGCTATTGGTGATTTCTTCCTAGAAAAACCTAACAGCTAATTATGATTAAAACACGATAGGGAGAGCTCCTAGAAGTTTTAGGATAACGATAAATTAAATTGATAATTTAGCTTCCCAGAGTATAGTGTCACCTCAAACATTAAAGCAAACCTTTGTTATTTTGAAACAACAGCCAGGAATATTGACCCCTACTGCCTCAATAACGGCACAAACCCTGGGGCCATGGTAGGGAGGTAAAATTAAGATTGTTTGCAAAGTTTCAACACATGTCACTTCATTGGTGGCCCTTCAACTGAAAACATAAGTCATTTATTCCCGGAATGGATGTTTTAGTGGTGTTCTTATTCATGAACGTCCCTTAAAACAGACTCCATGCAGATCCAAAATTGTCATATTATAAACGGTTTACTAGTGGGTGGGGGTGTTCTTTTACAGTGATGGAAGCATATGCTCATATCATGGGGTAGCTCAACTAATTGGTCCAACATCCTGTAAGCCTATGTATAAAGGTTGTGTATTCTCACATCCCAACTCTTGAATAGTATACCCATAGGGTTGTTATCTAAGGCATGTGATCATTTTCCAGCTCCAAATCTCAATCCAATGCTAAAGATGTACTCTTGGAATATGACTCTCCTATTAGTTGTGTGATGTCATAAGAAATCCTCATTCCAATAGTAACAACCCTGATTCTAATATGAAAATGAAATACCTCCTGATTTCATTTACTTCCTCCTATCACTAACTCCCATTGTATCCCCTTTAAATTTGATGTTCACTACTCCCATCATTATTCAGGAAAAATCCAGTACCATTAGGTGAAAACAACCAACAAGTGTTTTCAAGTTAATGCCTATTAGAATATTAATGAATATACTGCAAATACCAAGAATGTGGATATGAGAGCTTAATCCTCTAATACAAGCATCTTATTTTACAACAAGGCTACCATAGTCCTTTGTATGTGGATATAGTTGTTTTTGATTTTCTAATAGTAGAAAATATTTCTTTATATCCAATCCTTTAGGGGTCATTGAGCACACACCCTCTCCATGCCACCCAAAATGTCATTTAGGTGGTTTTGGATGTATAATGCTATGTCGAACACCATTGTGTCCACGATGAAATATCTCATTTTATCAACCCATCAACACTAATATAAGTAATTTTATCTCTCTTATACTCAACAGGGGAGATCATCTGATGTGGACTTACTTGTCTTATAAAAGCCCTAAAATTTGCTAGATTAATGAAGATCACTAGATGTGGGCCTTGTTTTGAATGCCATTGATGCTAGAATTACATCTTGGAGCAACTGTAGATTATCTTTTAGTGGGTGTGTTACTCTTGCTAGATATGTTCTAAACTCAACACCTACCTACTTCAAGCAAACGACCATGCTTCCAAGTTTAGCCTGTGATAGAAGAGACCAAATCATCCAGAACTTCATCGGGGAAATACATTTGAGAGAAGGAAAACAAACACAATCGCCTGGAGGAAGTTGGTCTCAACTAGAGAGGAAGGAAGACTTGACATTAAACCAGTGATAATATAAAATGAGGCTTTGATATCTAGAGTTGCATGTGCCTATTGTACTAAGAGAAATAATCCTTAGCAAGAAACAATGACAAAACAATATGCTCACCTCAAGGAAAAAGGAAAATTGTTTGTCTATAGACTTTTGGAAGTTTATTGACAACCCTACTAAAGAGTTGGAACACAATATAGGGCGGGTGACCCTTAATAAGAGTAGCATTTCAGTTTGGCATGACCACCAAACCTTGGTGGCCACCACTTTCCACGACCATTCTGCATAAAATATCCATAGTGGCCAACTTTGTCATTTCTTGAAAATTCTATGAACATTTAATGATTGGGGCATGTGTACCACGACCGTGGTTAAGTAGGCATGGCCCTTTGGGGTCCTTCCCATACACTTTGAGGCTTGAACTTGGTCATCCATAGGTTTTTGCTTCAATGCATTCCTTGATCATTAGGGTAGGTTGGGAGTGTTTATCGTCTCAAATTGGACTCCTCCAAGCTTGGGGATACCCTAGATTTAACCTTGTTATTCCCTTCCATAAAGTACAGGCAAAAGAACATATAAAATATGAACATCTATAAGTGTATTTGATGATAATAATAGAGTTTATTGAGGAAATTCCATGCATTATGAAATATCTAGATATAAATAATGGGAAAAAGACATAGGATATAGATCCAATTTAGGCTTCATAGCACCATATGCCCTTAACACATAATTGTACTACTATTATCCAATGAAATCTATATTTTCAATTCAATCCCTTATGGAATGACAAATGTGTTGACCTAGAGGTTATACATTGTCCATATTTTGATAATGACTTAACCATTCCATTCATATGTATCTAATATGTGTATACAAGATTGATTTCAGGCTTTAGGTACATGAAAAGGATCAAATTACACAAGCCCTAGCTTGTACAAGTTCAAGTCAAATGCAATGCAAGTGTGCTAATAAGGAAATCACTTCAAAAGACCTTATAAGAATTTTGTAATCACTTGTATTGATGATATGACTTGTAACTAAGATGTGAAAAATATGTGGGACACAATACCAAGTTTTAATCACTTTATAGCCTAATCAGAAAATCGATCATAGGTTGTTAATTGGTCAATTTCTAATCTCGACTGATCCTATGGTTGATTTTCTGAAGATGGCAATCAGTCAAGTTGTGCATTCACAGAACTCGACCAACTGACTTAATGAATAAATGCGATTTTGGCTGATCGGTCAAGTTCCCCAGAACAAACTCGACCAATAGTTTGAAAATTGGGTTTGTCTTTTAGTCGATCGGTTGAGTTACCTTTATTGAAACTCGACCGAATACACTGTACGAAAAATGCAAAAAAAAGTGATTATAACCGTTGGTGACTTGTTTGGGTGAAAATAGATCTGTTGCTTTGAGGAAAATAGATATATTTTGGCCATAAGTGTTTTCCAACTCAAGGGAGCACCCCCAGCTATAAATAGGACCCCTTGGATTTTATTCCAAGTTTGATCATTCACTACATTCAAGGTCCTTGCTATAGTTGAGTGCGCTACTACTCCTCGAGCCCCTTTCTCTCTCTAGTTTACACTTCATATCATGATTTGTGAGTGAGTTAGGCATATTGTAAGAGAACTCCACCCTTGTGCATGTAAAGCTCTCAAGCTTCCACTACTTCCCTATCCCCTTCCTACATGAAGAAAAGGTGAAACAAGCTCCATAGAGTGAAGAAGGAGATGTAGTTGGTCCTCTTCAAGGTTGCAGAAGAGGTGGTGATCTTCTCTAGGTGAAGGAGAAGGAAAAGACTGAGAAGATCCAAGAGGAGAAGCAAAGTCC
This sequence comes from Alisma plantago-aquatica, assembly GCA_963693085.1. Taxonomy (NCBI): domain Eukaryota; kingdom Viridiplantae; phylum Streptophyta; class Magnoliopsida; order Alismatales; family Alismataceae; genus Alisma; species Alisma plantago-aquatica. The sequence continues at coordinate 587,445,072 of OY856414.1, forward strand.
TTCATGGCGGAAGACTTGAGCTTGAGTGGGTAAGACCTTGGTGAAGGTTGAAGACTCAAGCTAAGTGAGTAAGCTCCTTGGTAAGGTGGATGTGGTCTATTGTTGTAACTCTTATTGGTGATAATATATAGAAAATCACTTGCAAAGTCCTAGAGGTTGACCTCTCTAGGTAGTGGACTGACTCACTTCTAGTTTGAAGTGTGGAACACTCTATATCCTTTTATCAAGTGCTTGCTACCAATCTCTCTCATCCTTGATATGCTTGTTAGATAAGACTTCAAATTGCCATTAAGCTATTGCTTCAATTTGATATAATTTGAAGGTCTAATTTGTTTTGTGAGAAACTTTTGTAGCTCTATTCACCCCCACTCTAGAGCCCTTAGATCCAACAAGTGGTATTAGAGCCAAGGATCTTCTCCAACAATCTCCCACGAGACGAGAAGATGGGAGACAACCTACTTGGTTCACTCAACCTAGAGGAAGGCTTCTCCAAGCGTCCTCCGGTCTTTGATGACACAAACTTCCTCTATTGGAAGAGGTGGATACAGTTCTACATTCAAGGGATGAACTTTGATATGTGGAAGGTGATGGTCACACCTTACAAGGAACTAATCAGAGCTGTTGCAACATGAAGTGAAGCTGCTCTCAAGGAGGCTCAACTCAATGCAAAGACCATTAGCATCATTTACGCAACCCTCACCCCCATTGAGTTCAACCAGATATCATTGTGGGACACCGCCTATGAGATTTGGGACAAGTTGTGCATCACATATGAAGGCAAAAAGCAAGTCAAGGAGGCAAAGATCTACATGTTGAACAACCTCCTAGAGAACTTCAAAATGAGAAAGAAAGAAGATATTGTAGAGATGTATTCAAGACTCAATGTCATCATCAATGGGTTGGCTGCATTGGGCAACACTTTGGAAAGAGGCGTCATCAATTCAAAGATCTTGAGAACTCTTCCAAAGAGGTGGGTAGTCAAAGGTCGCCTCCATTTAAGAAGTGAGGAGCATTGGTGACATCCCAACTGAAGAACTCATTGGCAATCTTCAAGCCCATGAGCCTAGACTTGACAAGTAAGAAGAAGAGGCAAAGCAAGAAGAGAAGGAAGCCAAGAAGATCAAAGATAGTGCTTTCAAAGCACAATTGGAGGCTGCCATCCTTCAACAACAACTTGCTTTCCGGACTTATCCCTCCTCTAGTGAAGATGAATGCCCTAGTGAGCATGAAGATAACTACATCAAGGGCAAGCACTTCAAGGGAAAGCAAGCCTCCTCCTCCTCTACTCTGAGATGCTACAAGTGTGGCTAAAAGGGGAACTACAAGAGTGAATGCTCAAAGTCAAGAAAGTCACACCACAAGAGAAACTCAAGGAAGGAAGAGGATTACAAGAAGGAGAGAAAACACAAGAGGAAGGACAAAAAGGAGAAGAGATATAAGATTGTAGCTCATGTGGCTTGGAAAGTTTCATCTTCAAGCAGCTCAAGCTCTGAAGAAGATGGAGAGTGCCACCTTGCTCTCACGGCCTCTACAAGTGAAGATATTGGTTAGGTAAGTGAGGTAAGCTTGCATGAATTTCCTAAAGAAGCTATTATTGACATGCTTATTACTACCTATTCATCTTTTGCTAAATGTAAATCTAAAAGAAAATGGTTAGGAAAAATTATTGATGATCTTTATGCTAAGCTTGAAATTTTGGAATTTAATGAGAAAACCAACCTTGAGAGTATTGATAACTTACAAGGGTAATACCTTGATCTTGAACTCCAATACAATGGGGTTGAAGTTGACAATGGTGTCTACCTTAAGAACATTGAGAATCTTAAGGAAGAAAACCAAAATTTCCATAAAGAACTTGAATTGCTTAAAACTAAAAATGTTGATTTCAAGTTGCTTATTGATGCTCATAGACAAGAGAGAGATGTCTATCTCAAAGAGATTCAAATGATTAAATATGAAAATTATAGGTTGCTTGCTCAAGTAAATGATCTATCTTCTGGACCTTTGTTGCCTAGTGTTAATGTTGCTTCTATCTCTCTAGAAAAGGATTCATATCTTACTAAAGCTTTATGTCTTGAGGCTGATCTTGTACATGCTAGGGATGACATATCTAGTTTATCTCCTACTATTGTTTCTTTGAATGATGATAACCATAGATTGAGATCATCCCTACAGAAATTCCTCAAATGGAAGAACTCCCTAAATGAAATCCTTGACCATTCTACCAAACAAAGTGGTACTAGTGGTTTGGGATTTGTAGGGGGAGACTCAAAGGGAAAGAGTAAGGCCAAAGGTAAGAAAAAGAGCAAGGAGACCTCTTTCTTTATAGAATAATCTTTGGGCACTAAGAATCCTATGGTTTGTTCTTATTGCAAATGTGATTATCATTATTCCACTTATTGTCCTTACAAGATTAAGGGGACCAACCCAAAGATGAAATGGGTCCCCAAGATAACTCTGAATCCCAAAGTTTGAGTTGGGAACTGACATTCTCCTTTCTTATAGGAAAAGGGTAGATGGATTGTTGGTAGTGTCTGCACAAAGCAAATGACCAGTGACATAAGCCATTTCAACAATTTCACAAAGAAGAAAGGAGGATCCATCACCTTTGGGGACAACAAGAAAGGTAAAATCAAAGGTGAGGGTGATGTAGGTGAATCCTTGTGTATCAAGAATGTTATCTTTGTGGATAGACAACATCACACTTTAATTAGTGTTAGTCAACTTTGTGATAATGGTTACCTTGTGCTATTTACCTCTTTTGAATGCTTGATTCTAGATTCCCTCACCTACCAAGTTATATATAAGGGAACTAGAAGTGGTAATCTTTATGTTATTGTTCTTAACTCTATTAAGCATGTGGTTGGTAGATGCCTAGTAGTCAACTCGAATGATATTTCTCTTTGGCACTGTCGGCTTGGTCATGTAAATATGCATCAATTAAAGAAGTTGAGCAAAAAGGACTTAGTCAATGGACTCCCTAAATTAGATTTTGAAAAATATGAGGAATGTCAACCTTGTACACAAGGAAAGAAAACCAAGTCCTTCTTTAAATCCAAAGGAGTCCTTAGCACTAAGAGAGCTCTTGAGCTTCTTCATATTGATCTATTTGGACCAATGAGAACACAATCACTTCATGGTTCCAAGTATTGCCTTATTATTGTCAATGATTTCTCTAGATATACTTGGACCTTCTTTCTCGTTTCCAAGAGTGATACTGTGGGCTCTGATCTCCAAACCATAACATAAACACGATTAAAACTTAGCGGAAGCGAATCGGTAATCAGCGGAAGACAAAAATCACGGAAAATTAAAACTTTTCGTGACAAGAGCTTGAATCCATAAAAGCTTCTTTCATAAAGAGAGATAAACTGTTTACATCTCAAGATAATTACTTCTCGAGTAAATATATACATCAAGATACAAAATCTCAAGATCACTTATACAAAAGACTCCAAGACCTGAGAGTACAGAGGACAAATAGGACTGACTCTAACTACACCATATGGCAGGACAATCTCCACCTGAGATTACTGCTTCCCCTGGTGCTGCTGCTGGGACTGATCACCTGTAGGCTGGTTCCTTCGTCTCTGACGTCCACCTAAAAAGTTGAAGTCTACGGGGTGAGACAATTATACATAATTGTCCCAGCGAGAGTTATAACTCTTCGCCAGAAGCTTTATTATAACATCAAAGATTATTTTAAGCAATAAAGCCTTCAAAGTATTCTATAACAGTTGCAGGTATAACAAGATCTCTACAATTTAGGAGATATGGAGAATATCAACATTATTGCAATGTAACATCAATCAACTAACTTGGAGTCATCTCTAACAAGTTATACTACATGGTTGACTATGTTTTACAAACAACATTATGCCCTGTGGAGATGAGGCTTACCACTCATACTCTAACTGATCGCTGAGAAGTCACATCAGTATCATACATAGGTCATTAAGAGAGTCGGATTCTCATGACCTTCACCTTCCTCAGTCAGTAAGAGGATCACTTGTAGGACATCTCGTGTCTCTACTTAATATAGCTCACCAAGGTAAACTGGTCCTTCGCTATTCTAGAGTCACAGTGGCGTTCTGTACTCTCTTCGTCATCAGGAGGTTTCATATTTACCTACCACCGATACGGATATCTGTGTTGTCTTCGTCATCAGGAGGTTTCATGTTTACCTACCACTGATACGGTATGGAATTATAGAGAAGGATGGATGGATTACACATCTACATCACTTTCCTACACTAGGATGTAAGGTTCTACACATCCATGTACCCCACATACTCAAAAGTATGTGCTCCAGGAGTTCCCTGAGGAAAACCTGTTTCACCATCATTTAATTTCTGACAATGATGGATCTATGATCAGGGCTCTACATTATACTTGATTAGTTAGGTACATTCAGTATTCTTTAACAGCATACATTGTTCTGCAAACAATAACAATAGCATAGCATCTATAAAAGAAGAATACTAAATGTAACAGGCCTAACTCATATCAATCATCATTTCTCATTATCCTCATCACAAGTCATCTCTAAGGCATGACTTTGATGGTATTCATGGCTCTCGCAGCCCATTATCAGTATAGGATGCCACTGACAAGACATCCGGTTACTTTACTTATTCATAAGGCTAACAACATGCCTTTAATGAATATAACATCATCATCCATACCTGTATATGATTACCTTCATATCAGAACCTGCATGGTTAATACAACTGATAAAGGTAGTACAAAAATAAGGAATATCCCTCCTACTCTTGTCATAAGAGTTTAAATCTTTAATTCAAATCAAATAGAGTTTAATACTCAAAAGCATGCCATTACCCTTGAATTAGGGTTTACTATTCACATTACATGTCATCACCCTTGAATTAGGGTTTACTATTCACATCAAGGTGAATTAAACTCATAACATCATCATATATGAGTAACATCTTCATTGATGCTCTTGGATTAGTTAAAGGTTCATCATTTATCATAATTAGGGTTTCTATGATCTCACACAGGTGGATCATACCCTAATTATGCTCATTTCTGTGTATTGGGGATGCTTCAATTGAGTTTCCACTTAAAAAGGGTACTTTCTCTCTCTAGAAGTAATTTCTCTCTCTAGAAGTACTTTCTCTCTCATAATAAGGTTAGGTGATGTCAACATCACTCTAAAACAGGTTGGGTTGTGTCATCATAGGCTAACATAGCCAAAAACATCACCATTATGTGATTGGAGTTACTTTCTCTCTCTAGGGTACTTTCTCTCTCTAGAGTACTCTCTCTTTCATCATACTAAGTTGATGATAACATTAGACTAGATCAAGTTGGATAGAGTCATTATGACTAAAAACATCATTCTCATGTAATTAGAGTTTGAATTGAGCAAGGTATAACTCAATTGACCCTTTAGGGGTATTTTGGTAATTCACCCCATTGATCATCATTATGGTCAAAAACCTTAGTCAAATAACCCCTTACTATCCTTTATTATCATTAGGGTTTGATTTGGGCAACATTGGACCATTTATATTATGAATTGATTGAAAGAAGTCAACTTGGAATTACATTGATTGATTTCACTCATTAATCATCAATTGAGTTGAGATCGGTTGAAAGTGTTGACCGTTTTCCCACTTTGACTTTCCAAGACCGCGAGCCTCTTTCTAACTCCAAGACCGCGAGCCCCCTTAGGCTTCAAGACCGCGAGCCATCATGCATTCAAGACCGCGAGCCATCATGCATTCAAGACCGCGAAGACTCCAAGACCGCGAGGGTCATGAAGACCGTTTAGCTAGTTTGACCTCAGGACCGCGAGGCCCTTCGCGGTCTTGAGACCGTGAGCCTCCTCTCGGTCTTGAGACCGTGAGCCCCCTCACGGTCTTGAGACCGCGAGCCCTCTCACGGTCTTGATACCGCGAGGCTCTCATGGTCTCAGCCGCTTGGTCCTTTAATCAAGACTCAAAGATGCAACTGATAATGTCAATCGAGGTTGAAGCCTTCAAAAGGTCCCATCTATGTTGACCACCTATGGATTGGGTTAATTAAGGTTATGCTTAACCAATTGGTCATTCAATTGACCCTCAAGTGTTGACCAATTATGATTGAAATTGATTCAATTAGGATCTATCAATGTTCACCCATCAACACTCAACAATGTGCATCAACACAAGGTTGAACCCTTCAATTGAGCTCCAATTGGGCCCAAACTTGGCCCAAACGGTCTTGAGGTCATGTGGGTGGACCCCACATGGTCTTGAGACCTTTTGCCCAAGATTTCATTAAAATCTAAGGTGATTTGATAGAGGTTGAACCATGATTGAGCCACAAAATAGAATTTTGATTAAATTGATAACTTATTTGCAATTGGGTCCTCAATTTGTCAAATTACTCAACCCTAGACCTTCAAACGGTCTTGGGTGATGTCCTCTCGGTCTTGAGACCGTTTGGATGAGTTCCAAATGGTCTTGAGACCGTTTGCCCATCAAATTTTGGATTCTAGTGCAAATTCATCAAGGTCTGACCCATTGAGTTGATGATCGTGTCAATATTTTATTGCAATGTAATTCGGTGTAATTGTACCTTCAATTGGTCAACTATCCTTGACCCCAGACCTCCAAACGGTCTTGGTTGATTGCCCTCGCGGTCTTGAGACCGTTTGGGGGACCCCTAAATGGTCTTGAGACCGTTTAGGTCAATCAACCCTAAAAACCCTAATTAGGTCACCATAATTTCAGTACTGATTTTATCTAGGGTTAGCCCTAGTATTCACCCTTCAACTCTTAGCCCGTTTGGAATTAGACCATCAAACTTGGTGAGTTGTTAATTAACATAATTTTGAACAGTAATCTCATACGGTCAACGCTTAGTCAACGACCTTACACGGTCTTGAGACCGTTTGCCCAAAAAGGCAATTTCAGACCGTTTGAAAATCAGGAATAAATTCAAATAAAGTTGTTACTTAAAAAGGTCATATCTCCCGACTCCTTTGGAGTTAGCCTCCCAACTTTTGAGGGTAATTATCCTATATAATTAGTAACATATTTCTTATACAATGCACGCTCGGTCAATGGGGAAAAACGGTCTTGGAGACCGTTTTCCCTGTCGCGGTCTCGAGACCGTTTGCTCACCTTGCGGTCTTGAGACCGAGAGAGCAAACTTTTGAGATCGTTTAAGGAAGTGAAAAGCGGTGGGTTTTTCTTGGAAATCACGCTTTCATCTCCTAGATCAAGAAAAGTACGAATATCCCATGGATTTGCTTGCAAAATAGCAGGGAAAAGTAGGGAAACACTAAGAGCTATCATCAAAACGCATATAAAGATGCACATAGTAAAGCATGGGTTTAGAGTTATAAAACCCGCCTAAAGCTTGCTTCTTGAGCTCCAAGCTCTAATGGCGTCCTTCAGTTCTTACAGGTTGGCCAAGGTGAAAACTCCAAGGAAGGATGAAAAGAGACGGCTAGAAAGGTAGGGTTTCAAGAGTTAGCCATGAAGATGACCTTGAATTCGAGTTCTAACCATGGAACTAAGCAAGAAGAGGGGTTTAAACCTACCTTGCACCCCTTGGTCGTCCTCCTTAGCTCCAAGGCAGTCCTTGGTCGTCTTTGGTGAAATGAAACAGTAAGGGAACGAAGGGTGAGTTCCCTTGCAACTAAGGGAAGGAGAGCTTATATACATGGGGTAGGATTTTCAACATTAGTTCATAAGTTGTCCATAATTCCAACTAGGTCCCTCCTTCTTTACTTGATCGTCCCTTCCTCTTTATTCTAAGGACAAACCTTCTCTTAAGGTCTTAGGAAAAGAAGGTAAAGGAGAGCAAGCTAATAATGAGGTACATACATAAAGAAATATTGCACATATACCCTGATTATTCAATCACAAGGCATATCTCATAACTTGATAATTCAATTGAGGTGACTTCCTCATCATTTCTTCTCTTAATGATGGCAAGAGTCTAAAAAGATATATTAGATGACATATTTCACAATTTGTATCCCTTAATTTGGGTAATTTGCATTTTACCCCAAACTAGGGTTTCAAGCACCGGGATTGCTTCCACAGTTGCACCTTGGTGCCCTAGCTTGGGAAATCCCTCAAACTTTGCCAAAAAGATTTCTCATGATGTCTCAACATCATAGGAACATCTCATCATGTGCAGATTGAAAGCTAACCCTTTTAACTGGGTAAATTGCACATAGGTCCCTGTATATCAAAACAATGCTACAACTTTAAATAAAAAGGAGCAAATACTGAAATATATGTTTCTGAGAAACTTAATTACATGCTCAGAGTTAATCACAAAGATTTAATTACATATTTAGGCAAAACACCTAGGGTTAACTCATAACCCAGGTCAGGGATGTTACAAATTATCCACCCCTTACAAGGATTTCGTCCCCGAAATCGATAAAACATACTAAGAGAAAAGGGCAGGATACTTCCTTCTCATCTCATCCTCTAACTCCCAAGTGGCTTCTTCAATACCACGATGGTTCCAGAGGACTTTCACAAGACTTATATCTTTCTTCTTTAACTTTTTAATTCGTTTATCAAGGATTGACACTGGTCCCTCCTCATAGGATATGTCATCATTCAATTCTACTTCCATGGGTTGTAGAATTGACTTGGTGTCTGGGTGACATTTCTTCAACATAGAAATGTGAAACACAGGATGTAACCTCTGTAATTCTGGGGGAAGTTCTAGTTTATATGCTACCTTTCCAATCCGTTCAATGATTGGATAAGGCCCCATATATCTAGGAGCTAACTTCCTTTCCTTCCAAAACGAAGGACCCCTTTCCAAGGCGAGACCTTAAGATACACTCTGTCTCCAACCTGGAACTCTAAGGGTCTACGACGTTTGTCAGCATAAGATTTCTGCCTATCCTGAGCAGTCTTAATCTTATGTTGTATAACTTTAATCTTTTCCGTGGTTTGCTGCACCAGGTCAGGACCTAACAACTGATGCTCACCAGTCTCAAACCAACACAAGGGTGATCTACAACGTCTACCATATAAGGCTTCATAAGGTGCCATATCAATACTATGTTGATAGCTATTGTTATAGGCAAACTCTATCAAGCTTAGGTGTAGATCCCAACTTCCGGTGAACTGGAGAACACATGCTCGCAACAGGTCTTCTAAGGTTTGTATGGTCCTTTCTGACTGTCCATCAGTCTGTGGATGAAAGGCCGTACTAAACCTCAGCTTAGTGCCTAAGGCTTTGTGCAACTGTTCCCAAAAACGACTGGTAAACTGAGGACCTCTGTCAGAAACTATTGTGACAGGAACTCCGTGCAAACGCACTATCTCTTGAACATACAACTCTGATAACCTTTCCGCAGAATAGGTTGTTTTGACAGGTAAGAAATGTGATGTCTTAGTCAACCTATCAACAATTACCCAAATGGAATCATGTCCTTTGCTTGTCCTGGGTAGGCCAACAACAAAGTCCATGGTCACATGGTCCCATTTCCACTGTGATATGGGTAAAGGTTGCATTGTTTCTGCAGGCTTCTGGTGTTCAGCTTTAACTTGCTGACACACAGGGCACCTCAGAACAAACTCTGCAACATCCTTCTTCATCTCAGGCCACCAATACAGATCTTTCAAATTCCGATACATCTTGGTGCTCCCTGGATGCATAGCATACATGGAAGAATGGGCTTCTTCCAGGACTAACTTTCTCAAGTTGTCCACATCTGGCACTATCATTCTTCTATTATAACAAGCTATTTGATCTTATGAGTCATGAAAACCATCTTGCTTCTCATTTCCATACTCAGATCTTATATGTTGAACTGCAGCATCATCTAGCTGTGCCTCTTTAATCTGCTCCCTTAGGGTAGGTTTAATATGCATCTCAGCTAACAAACCGGTTAACAATGACACCTTCAACTGTACATTGTTTTGCCTTAAAGAGATAAGCATATCTCTTCTAGAGCATACTAAAGAGTTTAGTTGTGCTCTATTCATGGTTGATGTTGCTGATTTCCTACTCAAGGCATCTGCAACAACATTGGCCTTGCCTGGATGGTAATCAATTGTACAGTCGTAGTCCTTGATTAATTCCATCCAGCGACGTTGCCTCATGTTGAGCTCATGCTGAGAGAAGATATACTTAAGGTTTTTATGGTCTGTGAAAATCTGGAATGTCTCTCCGTAGAGATAATGCCTCCAGATTTTCAAAGCATGAACCACAGCAGCTAACTCCAAATCGTGTGTTGGATAATTCTCCTCGTGTTTCTTAAGCTGTCGGGAAGCAAAAGAAATCACTTGTTTATCCTGCATCAACACACATCCTAGTCCGTTCTTGGAAGCATCACAGAAAACTACATATTCTTTTCCTTGTTCAGGTAGCACTAGCACAGGTGCACTTGTCAACCTCTCCTTCAGCAACTGGAAAGATTGTTGACACTTATCACTCCAAGAAAAAGGAACATCTTTCTGGGTTAACTTGGTCAAAGGTAAAGCTATAGAACTAAAGTTCTTAATGAACCTTCGATAATAGCCAGCTAACCCCAAGAAACTTCGAATCTCCGTCGGTGTCTTCGGTTGTTCCCATTGTAGAACAGATTCTACCTTTGTAGGGTCAACACGAATTCCCGAGGCGGACATTACATGTCCAAGAAAAGATACCTCCGGCAGCCAGAACTCACACTTGCTAAACTTAGCGTACAGCTTATGTTTTCTTAGCAAGGTCAAAGCTTGGCGAAGATGTTGCTCATGCTGCTGAGCATTCTTACTATAAATCAGGATGTCATCTATGAAGACGACAACACACTGATCAAGGAAATGTCGAAAAACTCTATTCATGAGTTCCATAAATGCAGTTGGTGCATTGGTTAGTCCAAACGACATAACCGTGAACTCATAGTGACCATATCTTGTTCTAAAGGCAGACTTGGATATGTCACTATCCTTAATGCGGAGTTGATGATATCCAGACCTCAAGTCTATCTTTGAGAAGACTGTTGCACCACGCAACTGGTCAAAGAGATCATCAATTCTTGGCAGAGGATACTTATTCTTTATTGTTACTTTATTGAGTTGTCTATAGTCGATGCACAACCGCATTGACCCATCTTTCTTTTTAACAAACAAGACCGGAGCACCCCAAGGTGAAGTACTCGGTCGGATAAAACCTCTCTCAAGTAACTCTTGAAGTTGTTTCTTGAGTTCTGCCATCTCGGCAGGCGCCATCCTATACGGAGTTTGAGCTATGGGTTTCGTATCTGGGATCAGATTAATTTCAAAATCAATCTCCCGAGGTGGTGGTATACCATGAAGTTCTTCAGGAAACACATCCTTGAATTCCCTGACTATGGGAACTTCAGCAGGATTGGTCCTTTCCTTGGTAACATCTACCACATGGGCTAAGAATGCATAACATCCTTGCCTCAACAGCTTATCAGCAACCATAGGTGACACAAGACAGGTGGGCAGAATCTTTCTTTCACCTTGAAAGATCCATGTGTTTCTTTCATCAGCAAACACAGCCAACTTGGACTCACAATCCAAGACAACTCTATACCTTTCTAAGGTATCCATCCCGAGGATTATATCAAATCCCTGCATATCAAGTGGTATAAGATCCACTTGAATGCGATGGTCAGAAAAGAAGAGGATGCAGGGAGAACATACCTCCTGCAAAACGATAGACCCACTCAACGGAGTCTCCAACAACAAACTATATGCTCTATGACTAACAGTCATATTGCAGTTACGAATCACTTCACGAGTGATGAAAGAGTGTGTAGCACCCGGATCAATCAGAACAGATACATCACAGGATATAGACATATCAGAATATAAAAGTTTCATCTGACCTGCCACTACCTGTGGATTGACCACTGCCTCAGGTGGGTTCATAGAATAGAACCTCACAGTCGCCTGGTGTTGAGGTGGTGTTGATGATCCAGCTTGAGACGCTTGTCCACGTCCTCGAGCTGCTCCTTGATGTTGTCTATTCTGAGATCCCTGTTGATTCTATCTCGGGGTTTTTTGTGTCACACCGACAGGCCTAGAACGGCAATCCTTCATCAAGTGTCCCACCTTACCACAGTTGTAGCAACTCTTCTCCTGTTGCTGTGGTCTGGGTGGTCCAGTAACTGACATTGATGCAGAACTGTGCGTCCCTTGAAGCGGTTGACTCCGCCCTCTACCTCTGCTTGGTGTCCATTGAGTTTGAAAACTCGGTCTGAGTGGTGGAGGGTTAGGTGCAGAGAATCTAGGTTTCTTATAATCCCTAGATGAAGAGCCCTGGAACTGTGGATATCTTTTATGGGTTTGTCTTTTCTCAACCACAGATCTCTCTATCCTTCGTACTGACTCAACGAAGGTAGAGAATCTCTCTCTGTTTTCTAAGGCAGACACAGGGGTTGACATATCATAATTCAAACCCTTCTCGAATCTTCTGATTCTTTCCTCATCCGTAGCAGCCATGTGCGGACAGAACCGCAACAATTCCATGAACTTAGCTTCATACTCACTAATGTTCATCATACCCTGCCTTAGTTTCTCAAACTGAGAGATCTTCTCATCTAGGAAGGTCTTTGGAAAATATCTATTGATAAATTCCCGACGAAACTCTTCCCATGAGAACTCTACTCCAGGTCTCTTCTGCTCTTCCATATTCCACCAGTGACCAGCACTGCCTTTGAGAAGATAGACAGCATGTATAACCTTCTCAGCTTCCGGAATCATAAGAATCCTGAAAGCCTTCTCCAACTCTGTCAGCCATAAGTCAGCATCTGCAGGGTCGGCAGTTCCGAAGTACTCGGTAGCTCCGACACGACGAAGTCGTTCGAATGTCTTACCGATACCTTGTGCTTCAGGATGGACAGGTGCCCTAGGTGCAGGAATGGGCATCCTATCAGTTATATGTGTCATGGCAGTCATGAACTGCCCGAACATCGTCTGTATAGCTGGATCACTCATGTCAGCTGGGTTGAACTGGGGTGGCTCTCTTGGCGACTCAGGTGCAGGTTGTTCTATTCTCGGAACTCTTGCACCGCCTCGAGGTGCACTTGCACTACTCTCTGCCACGTACTCATCACGATGTTCTGACATTCTTATGTATCTTCTTCTCCTGAGGAGCAGAAGATTCTATTAGATGAGGAAGGAGTACTAAAGGTAGACTCGACATCCTAAGTCCTATGCCTCTGTAGACTCAACTAAACCTGGAGCTTTGATACCACTAGTTGTGGGCTCTGATCTCCAAACCATAACATAAACACGATTAAAACTTAGCGGAAGCAAATCGGTAATCAGCGGAAGACAAAAATCACGGAAAATTAAAACTTTTCGTGACAAGAGCTTGAATCCATAAAAGCTTCTTTCATAAAGAGAGATAAATTGTTTACATCTCAGGATAATTACTTCTCGAGTAATTATATACATCAAGATACAAAATCTCAAGATCACTTATACAAAAGACTCCAAGACCTGAGAGTACAGAGGACACATAGGACTGACTCTAACTACACCATATGGCAGGACAATCTCCACCTGAGATTACTGCTGCCCCTGGTGCTGCTGCTGGGACTGATCACCTGTAGGCTGGTTCCTTCGTCTCCGACGTCCACCTAAAAAGTTGAAGTCTACGGGGTGAGACAATTATACATAATTGTCCCAGCGAGAGTTATAACTCTTCGCCAGAAGCTTTATTATAACATCAAAGATTATTTTAAGCAATAAAGCCTTCAAAGTATTCTATAACAGTTGCAGGTATAACAAGATCTCTACAATTTAGGAGATATGGAGAATATCAACATTATTGCAATGTAACATCAATCAACTAACTTGGAGTCATCTCTAACAAGTTATACTACATGGTTGACTATGTTTTACAAACAACATTATGCCCTGTGGAGATGAGGCTTACCACTCATACTCTAACTGATCGCTGAGAAGTCACATCAGTATCATACATAGGTCATTAAGAGAGCCGGATTCTCATGACCTTCACCTTCCTCAGTCAGTAAGAGGATCACTTGTAGGACATCTCGTGTCTCTACTTAATATAGCTCACCAGGGTAAACTGGTCCTTCGCTATTCTAGAGTCACAGTGGCGTTCTATACTCTCTTCGTCATCAGGAGGTTTCATATTTACCTACCATCGATACGGATATCTGTGTTGTCTTCGTCATCAGGAGGTTTCATGTTTACCTACCACTGATACGGTATGGAATTATAGTGAAGGATGGATGGATTACACATCTACATCACTTTCCTACACTAGGATGTAAGGTTCTACACATCCATGTACCCCACATACTCAAAAGTATGTGCTCCAGGAGTTCCCTGAGGAAAACCTGTTTCACCATCATTTAATTTCTGACAATGATGGATCTATGATCAGGGCTCTACATTATACTTGATTAGTTAGGTACATTCAGTATTCTTTAACAGCATACATTGTTCTGCAAACAATAACAATAACATAGCAGCTATAAAAGAAGAATACTAAATGTAACAGGCCTAACTCATATCAATCATCATTTCTCATTATCCTCATCACAAGTCATCTCTAAGGCATGACTTTGATGGTATTCATGGCTCTCGCAGCCCATTATCAGTATAGGATGCCACTGACAAGACATCCGATTACTTTACTTATTCATAAGGCTAACAACATGCCTTTAATGAATATAACATCATCATCCATACCTGGATATGATTACCTTCATATCAGAACCTGCATGGTTAATACAACTGATAAAGGTAGTACAAAAATAAGGAATATCCCTCCTACTCTTGTCATAAGAGTTTAAATCTTTAATTCAAATCAAATAGAGTTTAATACTCAAAAGCATGCCATTACCCTTGAATTAGGGTTTACTATTCACATTACATGTCATCACCCTTGAATTAGGGTTTACTATTCACATCAAGGTGAATTAAACTCATAACATCATCATATATGAGTAACATCTTCATTGATGCTCTTGGATTAGTTAAAGGTTCATCATTTATCATAATTAGGGTTTCTATGATCTCACACAGGTGGATCATACCCTAATTATGCTCATTTCTGTGTATTGGGGATGCTTCAATTGAGTTTCCACTTAAAAAGGGTACTTTCTCTCTCTAGAAGTAATTTCTCTCTCTAGAAGTACTTTCTCTCTCATAATAAGGTTAGGTGATGTCAACATCACTCTAAAACAGGTTGGGTTGTGTCATCATAGGCTAACATAGCCAAAAACATCACCATTATGTGATTGGAGTTACTTTCTCTCTCTAGGGTACTTTCTCTCTCTAGAGTACTCTCTCTTTCATCATACTACGTTGATGATAACATTAGACTAGATCAAGTTGGATAGAGTCATTATGACTAAAAACATCATTCTCATGTAATTAGAGTTTGAATTGAGCAAGGTATAACTCAATTGACCCTTTAGGGGTATTTTGGTAATTCACCCCATTGATCATCATTATGGTCAAAAACCTTAGTCAAATAACCCCTTACTATCCTTGATTATCATTAGGGTTTGATTTGGGCAACATTGGACCATTTATATTATGAATTGATTGAAAGAAGTCAACTTGGAATTACATTGATTGATTTCACTCATTAATCATCAATTGAGTTGAGATCGGTTGAAAGTGTTGACCGTTTGCCCACTTTGACTTTCCAAGACCGCGAGCCTCTTTCTAACTCCAAGACCGCGAGCCCCCTTAGGCTTCAAGACCGCGAGCCATCATGCATTCAAGACCGCGAGCCATCATGCATTCAAGACCGCGAAGACTCCAAGACCGCGAGGGTCATGAAGACCGTTTAGCTAGTTTGACCTCAGGACCGCGAGGCCCTTCGCGGTCTTGAGACCGCGAGCCTCCTCTCGGTCTTGAGACCGTGAGCCCCCTCACGGTCTTGAGACCGCGAGCCCTCTCACGGTCTTGATACCGCGAGGCTCTCGTGGTCTCAGCCGCTTGGTCCTTTAATCAAGACTCAAAGATGCAACCGATAATGTCAATCGAGGTTGAAGCCTTCAAAAGGTCCCATCTATGTTGACCACCTATGGATTGGGTTAATTAAGGTTATGCTTAACCAATTGGTCATTCAATTGACCCTCAATTGTTGACCAATTAGGATTGAAATTGATTCAATTAGGATCTATCAATGTTCACCCATCAACACTCAACAATGTGCATCAACACAAGGTTGAACCCTTCAATTGAGCTCCAATTGGGCCCAAACTTGGCCCAAACGGTCTTGAGGTCATGTGGGTGGACCCCACATGGTCTTGAGACCGTTTGCCCAAGATTTCATTAAAATCTAAGGTGATTTGATAGAGGTTGAACCATGATTGAGCCACAAAATAGAATTTTGATTAAATTGATAACTTATTTGCAATTGGGTCCTCAATTGGTCAAATTACTCAACCCTAGACCTTCAAACGGTCTTGGGTGATGTCCTCTCGGTCTTGAGACCGTTTGGATGAGTTCCAAACGGTCTTGAGACCGTTTGCCCATCAAATTTTGGATTCTAGTGCAAATTCATCAAGGTCTGACCCATTGAGTTGATGATCGTGTCAATATTTTATTGCAATGTAATTCGGTGTAATTGTACCTTCAATTGGTCAACTATCTTTGACCCCAGACCTCCAAACGGTCTTGGTTGATTTCCCTCGCGGTCTTGAGACCGTTTGGGGGACCCCTAAACGGTCTTGAGACCGTTTAGGTCAATCAACCCTAAAAACCCTAATTAGGTCACCATAATTTCAGTACTGATTTTATCTAGGGTTAGCCCTAGTATTCACCCTTCAACTCTTAGCCCGTTTGGAATTAGACCATCAAACTTGGTGAGTTGTTAATTAACATAATTTTGAACAGTAATATCATACGGTCAACGCTTAGTCAACGACCTTACACGGTCTTGAGACCGTTTGCCCAAAAAGGCAATTTCAGACCGTTTGAAATTCAGGAATAAATTCAAATAAAGTTGTTACTTAAAAAGGTCATATCTCCCGATTCCTTTGGAGTTAGCCTCCCACATTTTGATGGTAATTAGCCTATATAATTAATAATAGATTTCTTATACAGTCCATGCTCGGTCAACGGGGACAAACGGTCTTGGAGACCGTTTGCCCTGTCGCGGTCTCGAGACCGTTTGCTCACCTCGTGGTCTTGAGACCGAGAGAGCAAACTTTTGAGATCGTTTAAGGAAGTGCAAAGCGGTGGGTTTTTCTTGGAAATCACGCCTTCGTCTCCTAGCTCAAGAACAGTATGAATATCCCATGGATTTGCTTGCAAAATAGCAGGGAAAAGTAGGGAAACACTAAGAGCTATCATCAAAACGCATATAAAGATGCACATAGTAAAGCATGGGTTTAGAGTTATAAAACCCGCCTAAAGCTTGCTTCTTGAGCTCCAAGCTCTAATGGCGTCCTTGAGTTCTTACAGGTTGGCCAAGGTGAAAACTCCAAGGAAGGATGAAAAGAGACGGCTAGAAAGGTAGGGTTTCAAGAGTTAGCCATGAAGATGACCTTGAATTCGAGTTCTAACCATGGAACTAAGCAAGAAGAGGGGTTTAAACCTACCTTGCACCCCTTGGTCGTCCTCCTTAGCTCCAAGGCAGTCCTTGGTCGTCTTTGGTGAAATGAAACAGTAAGGGAACGAAGGGTGAGTTCCCTTGCAACTAAGGGAAGGAGAGCTTATATACATGGGGTAGGATTTTCAACATTAGTTCATAAGTTGTCCATAATTCCAACTAGGTCCCTCCTTCTTTACTTGATCGTCCCTTCCTCTTTATTCTAAGGACAAACCTTCTCTTAAGGTCTTAGGAAAAGAAGGTAAAGGAGAGCAAGCTAATAATGAGGTACATACATAAAGAAATATTGCACATATACCCTGATTATTCAATCACAAGGCATATCTCATAACTTGATAATTCAATTGAGGTGACTTCCTCATCATTTCTTCTCTTAATGATGGCAAGAGTCTAAAAAGATACATTAGATGACATATTTTAAATTTTGTATCCCTTAATTTGGGTAATTTGCATTTTACCCCAAACTAGGGTTTCAAGCACCGGGATTGCTTCCACAGCTGCACCTTGGTGCCCTAGCTTGGGAAATCCCTCAAACTTTGCCAAAAAGATTTCTCATGATGTCTCAACATCATAGGAACATCTCATCATGTGCAGATTGCAAGCTAACCCTTTTAACTGGGTAAATTGCACATAGGTCCCTGTATATCAAAACAATGCTACAACTTTAAATAAAAAGGAGCAAATACTGAAATATATGTTTCTGAGAAACTTAATTACATGCTCAGAGTTAATCACAAAGATTTAATTACATATTTAGGCAAAACACCTAGGGTTAACTCATAACCCAGGTCAGGGATGTTACAAATTATCCACCCCTTACAAGGATTTCGTCCCCGAAATCGATAAAACATACTAAGAGAAAAGGGCAGGATACTTCCTTCTCATCTCATCCTCTAACTCCCAAGTGGCTTCTTCAATACCACGATGGTTCCAGAGGACTTTCACAAGACTTATATCTTTCTTCTTTAACTTTTTAATTCGTTTATCAAGGATTGACACTGGTCCCTCCTCATAGGATATGTCATCATTCAATTCTACTTCCATGGGTTGTAGAATTGACTTGGTGTCTGGGTGACATTTCTTCAACATAGAAATGTGAAACACAGGATGTAACCTCTGTAATTCTGGGGGAAGTTCTAGTTTATATGCTACCTTTCCAATCCGTTCAATGATTGGATAAGGCCCCATATATCTAGGAGCTAACTTCCTTTCCTTCCAAAACGAAGGACCCCTTTCCAAGGCGAGACCTTAAGATACACTCTGTCTCCAACCTGGAACTCTAAGGGTCTACGACGTTTGTCAGCATAAGATTTCTGCCTATCCTGAGCAGTCTTAATCTTATGTTGTATAACTTTAATCTTTTCCGTGGTTTGCTGCACCAGGTCAGGACCTAACAACTGATGCTCACCAGTCTCAAACCAACACAAGGGTGATCTACAACGTCTACCATATAAGGCTTCATAAGGTGCCATATCAATACTATGTTAATAGCTATTGTTATAGGCAAACTCTATCAAGCTTAGGTGTAGATCCCAACTTCCGGTGAACTGGAGAACACATGCTCGCAACAGGTCTTCTAAGGTTTGTATGGTCCTTTCTAACTGTCCATCAGTCTGTGGATGAAAGGCCGTACTAAACCTCATCTTAGTGCCTAAGGCTTTGTGCAACTGTTCCCAAAAATGACTGGTAAACTGAGGACCTCTGTCAGAAACTATTGTGACAGGAACTCCGTGCAAACGCACTATCTCTTGAACATACAACTCTGATAACCTTTCCGCAGAATAGGTTGTTTTGACAGGTAAGAAATGTGTTGTCTTAGTCAACCTATCAACAATTACCCAAATGGAATCATGTCCTTTGCTTGTCCTGGGTAGGCCAACAACAAAGTCCATGGTCACATGGTCCCATTTCCACTGTGATATGGGTAAAGGTTGCATTGTTTCTGCAGGCTTCTGGTGTTCAGCTTTAACTTGCTGACACACAGGGCACCTCAGAACAAACTCTGCAACATCCTTCTTCATCTCAGGCCACCAATACAGATCTTTCAAATTCCGATACATCTTGGTGCTCCCTGGATGCATAGCATACATGGAAGAATGGGCTTCTTCCAGGACTAACTTTCTCAAGTTGTCCACATCTGGCACTATCATTCTTCTATTATAACAAGCTATTTGATCTTCTGAGTCATGAAAACCATCTTGCTTCTCATTTCCATACTCAGATCTTATATGTTGAACTGTAGCATCATCTAGCTGTGCCTCTTTAATCTGCTCCCTTAGGGTAGGTTTAATATGCATCTCAGCTAACAAACCGGTTAACAATGACACCTTCAACTGTACATTGTTTTTCCTTAAAGAGATAAGCATATCTCTTCTAGAGCATACTAAAGAGTTTAGTTGTGCTCTATTCATGGTTGATGTTGCTGATTTCCTACTCAAGGCATCTGCAACAACATTGGCCTTGCCTGGATGGTAATCAATTGTACAGTCGTAGTCCTTGATTAATTCCATCCAGCGACGTTGCCTCATGTTGAGCTCATGCTGAGAGAAGATATACTTAAGGTTTTTATGGTCTGTGAAAATCTGGAATGTCTCTCCGTAGAGATAATGCCTCCAGATTTTCAAAGCATGAACCACAGCAGCTAACTCCAAATCGTGTGTTGGATAATTCTCCTCGTGTTTCTTAAGCTGTCGGGAAGCAAAAGAAATCACTTGTTTATCCTGCATCAACACACATCCTAGTCCGTTCTTGGAAGCATCACAGAAAACTACATATTCTTTTCCTTGTTCAGGTAGCACTAGCACAGGTGCACTTGTCAACCTCTCCTTCAGCAACTAGAAAGATTGTTGACACTTATCACTCCAAGAAAAAGGAACATCTTTCTGGGTTAACTTGGTCAAAGGTAAACCTATAGAACTAAAGTTCTTAATGAACCTTCGATAATAGCCAGCTAACCCCAAGAAACTTCGAATCTCCGTCGGTGTCTTCGGTTGTTCCCATTGTAGAACAGATTCTACCTTTGTAGGGTCAACACGAATTCCCGAGGCGGATATTACATGTCCAAGAAAAGATACCTCCGTCAGCCAGAACTCACACTTGCTAAACTTAGCGTACAGCTTATGTTTTCTTAGCAAGGTCAAAGCTTGGCGAAGATGCTGCTCATGCTGCTGAGCATTCTTACTATAAATCAGGATGTCATCTATGAAGACGACAACACACTGATCAAGGAAAGGTCGAAAAACTCTATTCATGAGTTCCATAAATGCAGTTGGTGCATTGGTTAGTCCAAACGACATAACCGTGAACTCATAGTGACCATATCTTGTTCTAAAGGCAGACTTGGATATGTCACTATCCTTAATGCGGAGTTGATGATATCCAGACCTCAAGTCTATCTTTGAGAAGACTGTTGCACCACGCAACTGGTCAAAGAGATCATCAATTCTTGGCAGAGGATACTTATTCTTTATTGTTACTTTATTGAGTTGTCTATAGTCGATGCACAACCGCATTGACCCATCTTTCTTTTTAACAAACAAGACCGGAGCACCCCAAGGTGAAGTACTCGGTCGGATAAAACCTCTCTCAAGTAACTCTTGAAGTTGTTTCTTGAGTTCTGCCATCTCGGCAGGCGCCATCCTATATGGAGTTTGAGCTATGGGTTTCGTATCTGGGATCAGATTAATTTCAAAATCAATCTCCCGAGGTGGTGGTATACCAGGAAGTTCTTCAGGAAACACATCCTTGAATTCCCTGACTATGGGAACTTCAGCAGGATTGGTCCTTTCCTTGGTAACATCTACCACATGGGCTAAGAATGCATAACATCCTTGCCTCAACAGCTTATCAGCAACCATAGGTGACACAAGACAGGTGGGCAGAATCTTTCTTTCACCTTGAAAGATCCATGTGTTTCTTTCATCAGCAAACACAGCCAACTTGGACTCACAATCCAAGACAACTCTATATCTTTCTAAGGTATCCATCCCGAGGATTATATCAAATCCCTGCATATCAAGTGGTATAAGATCCACTTGAATGCGATGGTCAGAAAAGAAGAGGATGCAGGGAGAACATACCTCCTGCAAAACGATAGACCCACTCAACGGAGTCTCCAACAACAAACTATATGCTCTATGACTAACAGTCATATTACAGTTACGAATCACTTCACGAGTGATGAAAGAGTGTGTAGCACCCGGATCAATCAGAACAAATACATCACAGGATATAGACATATCAGAATATAAAAGTTTCATCTGACCTGCCACTACCCGTGGATTGACCACTGCCTCAGGTGGGTTCATAGCATAGAACCTCGCAGTCGCCTGGTGTTGAGGTGGTGTTGATGATCCAGTTTGAGACGCTTGTCCACGTCCTCGAGCTGCTCCTTGATGTTGTCTATTCTGAGATCCCTGTTGATTCTGTCTCGGGGTTTTTGTGTCACACCGACAGGCCTAGAACGGCAATCCTTCATCAAGTGTCCCACCTTACCACAGTTGTAGCAACTCTTCTCCTGTTGCTGTGGTCTGGGTGGTCCAGTAACTGATATTGATGCAGAACTGTGCGTCCCTTGAAGCGGTTGACTCCGCCCTCTACCTCTGCTTGGTGTCCATTGAGTTTGAAAACTCGATCTGAGTGGTGGAGGGTTAGGTGCAGAGAATCTAGGTTTCTTATAATCCCTAGATGAAGAGCCCTGGAACTGTGGATATCTTTTATGGGTTTGTCTTTTCTCAACCACAGATCTCTCTATCCTTCGTACTGACTCAACGAAGGTAGAGAATCTCTCTCTGTTTTCTAAGGCAGACACAGGGGTTGACATATCATAATTCAAACCCTTCTCGAATCTTCTGATTCTTTCCTCATCCGTAGCAGCCATGTGCGGACAGAACCGCAACAATTCCATGAACTTAGCTTCATACTCACTAATGTTCATCATACCCTGCCTTAGTTTCTCAAACTGAGAGATCTTCTCATCTAGGAAGGTCTTTGGAAAATATCTATTGATAAATTCCCGACGAAACTCTTCCCATGAGAACTCTACTCCAGGTCTCTTCTGCTCTTCCATATTCCACCAGTGACCAGCACTGCCTTTGAGAAGATAGACAGCATGTATAACCTTCTCAGCTTCCGGAATCATAAGAATCCTGAAAGCCTTCTCCAACTCTGTTAGCCATAAGTCAGCATCTGCAGGGTCGGCAGTTCCGAAGTACTCGGTAGCTCCGACACGACGAAGTCGTTCGAATGTCTTACCGATACCTTGTGCTTCAGGCTGGACAGGTGCCCTAGGTGCAGGAATGGGCATCCTATCAGTTATATGTGTCATGGCAGTCATGAACTGCCTGAACATCGTCTGTATAGCTGGATCACTCATGTCAGCTGGGTTGAACTGGGGTGGCTCTCTTGGCGACTCAGGTGCAGGTTGTTCTATTCTCGGAACTCTTGCACCGCCTCGAGGTGCACTTGCACTACTCTCTGCCACGTACTCATCACGATGTTCTGACATTCTTATGTATCTTCTTCTCCTGAGGAGCAGAAGATTCTATTAGATGAGGAAGGAGTACTAAAGGTAGACTCGACATCCTAAGTCCTATGCCTCTGTAGACTCAACTAAACCTGGAGCTCTGATACCACTAGTTGTGGGCTCTGATCTCCAAACCATAACATAAACACGATTAAAACTTAGCGGAAGCAAATCGGTAATCAGCGGAAGACAAAAATCACGGAAAATTAAAACTTTTCGTGACAAGAGCTTGAATCCATAAAAGCTTCTTTCATAAAGAGAGATAAATTGTTTACATCTCAGGATAATTACTTCTCGAGTAATTATATACATCAAGATACAAAATCTCAAGATCACTTATACAAAAGACTCCAAGACCTGAGAGTACAGAGGACACATAGGACTGACTCTAACTACACCATATGGCAGGACAATCTCCACCTGAGATTACTGCTGCCCCTGGTGCTGCTGCTGGGACTGATCACCTGTAGGCTGGTTCCTTCGTCTCCGACGTCCACCTAAAAAGTTGAAGTCTACGGGGTGAGACAATTATACATAATTGTCCCAGCGAGAGTTATAACTCTTCGCCAGAAGCTTTATTATAACATCAAAGATTATTTTAAGCAATAAAGCCTTCAAAGTATTCTATAACAGTTGCAGGTATAACAAGATCTCTACAATTTAGGAGATATGGAGAATATCAACATTATTGCAATGTAACATCAATCAACTAACTTGGAGTCATCTCTAACAAGTTATACTACATGGTTGACTATGTTTTACAAACAACATTATGCCCTGTGGAGATGAGGCTTACCACTCATACTCTAACTGATCGCTGAGAAGTCACATTAGTATCATACATAGGTCATTAAGAGAGCTGGATTCTCATGACCTTCACCTTCCTCAGTCAGTAAGAGGATCACTTGTAGGACATCTCGTGTCTCTACTTAATATAGCTCACCAGGGTAAACTGGTCCTTCGCTATTCTAGAGTCACAGTGG
Organism: Alisma plantago-aquatica; assembly: GCA_963693085.1. Lineage (NCBI taxonomy): Eukaryota > Viridiplantae > Streptophyta > Magnoliopsida > Alismatales > Alismataceae > Alisma > Alisma plantago-aquatica. The sequence goes on from OY856414.1 coordinate 587,469,132, forward strand.
CATTCTGTACTCTCTTCGTCATCAGGAGGTTTCATATTTACCTACCACCGATACGGATATCTGTGTTGTCTTCGTCATCAGGAGGTTTCATGTTTACCTACCACTGATACGGTATGGAATTATAGTGAAGGATGGATGGATTACACATCTACATCACTTTCCTACACTAGGATGTAAGGTTCTACACATCCATGTACCCCACATACTCAAAAGTATGTGCTCCAGGAGTTCCCTGAGGAAAACCTATTTCACCATCATTTAATTTCTGACAATGATGGATCTATGATCAGGGCTCTACATTATACTTGATTAGTTAGGTACATTCAGTATTCTTTAACAGCATACATTGTTCTGCAAACAATAACAATAGCATAGCATCTATAAAAGAAGAATACTAAATGTAACAGGCCTAACTCATATCAATCATCATTTCTCATTATCCTCATCACAAGTCATCTCTAAGGCATGACTTTGATGGTATTCATGGCTCTCGCAGCCCATTATCAGTATAGGATGCCACTGACAAGACATCCGGTTACTTAACTTATTCATAAGGCTAACAACATGCCTTTAATGAATATAACATCATCATCCATACCTGGATATGATTACCTTCATATCAGAACCTGCATGGTTAATACAACTGATAAAGGTAGTACAAAAATAAGGAATATCCCTCCTACTCTTGTCATAAGAGTTTAAATCTTTAATTCAAATCAAATAGAGTTTAATACTCAAAAGCATGCCATTACCCTTGAATTAGGGTTTACTATTCACATTACATGTCATCACCCTTGAATTAGGGTTTACTATTCACATCAAGGTGAATTAAACTCATAACATCATCATATATGAGTAACATCTTCATTGATGCTCTTGGATTAGTTGAAGGTTCATCATTTATCATAATTAGGGTTTCTATGATCTCACACAGATGGATCATACCCTAATTATGCTCATTTCTGTGCATTGGGGATGCTTCAATTGAGTTTCCACTTAAAAAGGGTACTTTCTCTCTCTAGAAGTACTTTCTCTCTCTAGAAGTACTTTCTCTCTCATCATAAGGTTAGGTGATGTCAACATCACTCTAAAACAGGTTGGGTTGTGTCACCATAGGCTAACATAGCCAAAAACATCACCATTATGTGATTGGAGTTATTTTCTCTCTCTAGGGTACTTTCTCTCTCTAGAGTGCTCTCTCTTTCATCATACTAAGTTGATGATAACATTAGACTAGATCAAGTTGGATAGAGTCATTATGACTAAAAACATCATTCTCATGTAATTAGAGTTTGAATTGAGCAAGGTATAACTCAATTGACCCTTTAGGGGTATTTTGGTAATTCACCCCATTGATCATCATTATGGTCAAAAACCTTAGTCAAATAACCCCTTACTATCCTTGATTATCATTAGGGTTTGATTTGGGCAACATTGGACCATTTATATTATGAATTGATTGAAAGAAGTCAACTTGGAATTACATTGATTGATTTCACTCATTAATCATCAATTGAGTTGAGATCAGTTGAAAGTGTTGACCGTTTGCCCACTTTGACTTTCCAAGACCGCGAGCCTCTTTCTAACTCCAAGACCGCGAGCCCCCTTAGGCTTCAAGACCGCGAGCCATCATGCATTCAAGACCGCGAGCCATCATGCATTCAAGACCGCGAAGACTCCAAGACCGCGAGGGTCATGAAGACTGTTTAGCTAGTTTGACATCAGGACCGCGAGGCCCTTCGCGGTCTTGAGACCGCGAGCCTCCTCTCGGTCTTGAGACCGTGAGCCCCCTCACGGTCTTGAGACCGCGAGCCCTCTCACGGTCTTGAGACCGTGAGGCTCTCATGGTCTCAGCCGCTTGGTCCTTTAATCAAGACTCAAAGATGCAACCGATAATGTCAATCGAGGTTGAAGCCTTCAAAAGGTCCCATCTATGTTGACCACCTATGGATTGGTTAATTAAGGTTATTCTTAACCAATTGGTCATTCAATTGACCCTCAATTGCTGACCAATTATGATTGAAATTGATTCAATTAGGATCTATCAATGTTCACCCATCAACACTCAACAATGTGCATCAACACAAGGTTGAACCCTTCAATTGAGCTCCAATTGGGCCCAAACTTGGCCCAAATGGTCTTGAGGTCATGTGGGTGGACCCCACATGGTCTTGAGACCGTTTTCCCAAGATTTCATTAAAATCTAAGGTGATTTGATAGAGGCTGAACCATGATTGAGCCACAAAACAGAATTTTGATTAAATTGATAACTTATTTGCAATTGGGTCCTCAATTGGTCAAATTATTCAACCCTAGACCTTCAAACGGTCTTGGGTGATGTCCTCTCGGTCTTGAGACCGTTTGGATGAGTTCCAAACGGACTTGAGACCGTTTGCCCATCAAATTTTGGATTCTAGTGCAAATTCATCAAGGTCTGACCCATTGAGTTGATGATCGTGTCAATATTTTATTGCAATGTAATTCGGTGTAATTGTACCTTCAATTGGTCAACTATCCTTGACCCCAGACCTCCAAACGGTCTTGGTTGATTGCCCTCGCGGTCTTGAGACCGTTTGGGGGACCCCTAAACGGTCTTGAGACCGTTTAGGTCAATCAACCCTAAAAACCCTAATTAGGTCACCATAATTTCAGTACTGATTTTATCTAGGGTTAGCCCTAGTATTCACCCTTCAACTCTTAGCCCGTTTGGAATTAGACCATAAAACGTGGTGAGTTGTTAATTAACATAATTTTGAACAGTAATATCATACGGTCAACGCTTAGTCAACGACCTTACACGGTCTTGAGACCATTTGCCCAAAAAGGCAATTTCAGACCGTTTGAAAATCAGGAATAAATTCAAATAAAGTTTTTACTTAAAAAGGTCATATCTCCCGATTCCTTTGGAGTTAGACTCCCAAGCTTTGATGGTAATTAGCCTATATAATTAGGAACATATTTCTTATACAGTCCACGCTCGGTCAATGGGGCCAAACGGTCTTGGAGACCGTTGTCCCTGTCGCGGTCTCGAGACCGTTTGCTCACCTCGCGGTTTTGAGACCGAGAGAGCAAACTTTTGAGACCGTTTAAGGAAGTGAAAAGCGGTGGTTTTTCTTGGAAATCACGCCTTCATCTCCTAGCTCAAGAACAGTACGAATATCCCATGGATTTGCTTGCAAAATAGCAGGGAAAAGTAGGGAAACACTAAGAGCTATCATCAAAACGCATATAAAGATGCACATAGTAAAGCATGGGTTTAGAGTTATAAAACCCGCCTAAAGCATGCTTATTGAGCTCCAAGCTTTCAAGCTCCAAGCTCTAATGGCGTCCTTGATTTCTTACAGGTTGGCCAAGGTGAAAACTCCAAGGAAGGATGAAAAGAGACGGCTAGAAAGGTAGGGTTTCAAGAGTTAGCCATGAAGATGGCCTTGAATTCGAGTTCTAACCATGGAACTAAGCAAGAAGAGGGGTTTAAACCTACCTTGCACCCCTTGGTCGTGCTCCTTAGCTCCAAGGCAGTCCTTGGTCGTCTTTGGTGAAATGAAACAGTAAGGGAACGAAGGGTGAGTTCCCTTGCAACTAAGGGAAGGAGAGCTTATATACATGGGGTAGGATTTTCAACATTAGTTCATAAGTTGTCCATAATTCCAACTAGGTCCCTCCTTCTTTACTTGATCGTCCCTTCCTCTTTATTCTAAGGACAAACCTTCTCTTAAGGTCTTAGGAAAAGAAGGTAAAGGATAGCAAGCTAATAATGAGGTACATACATAAAGAAATATTGCACATATACCCTGATTATTCAATCACAAGGCATATCTCATAACTTGATAATTCAATTGAGGTGACTTCCTCATCATTTCTTCTCTTAATGATGGCAAGAGTCTAAAAAGATACATTAGATGACATATTTCACAATTTGTATCCCTTAATTTGGGTAATTTGCATTTTACCCCAAACTAGGGTTTCAAGCACCGGGATTGCTTCCACAGTTGCACCTTGGTGCCCTAGCTTGGGAAATCCCTCAAACTTTGCCAAAAAGATTTCTCATGATGTCTCAACATCAGAGGAACATCTCATCATGTGCAGATTGCAAGCTAACCCTTTTAACTGGGTAAATTGCACATAGGTCCCTGTATATCAAAACAATGCTACAACTTTAAATAAAAAGGAGCAAATACTGAAATATATGTTTCTGAGAAACTTAATTACATGCTCAGAGTTAATCACAAAGATTTAATTACATATTTAGGCAAAACACCTAGGGTTAACTCATAACCCAGGTCAGGGATGTTACAGATACGCTTGATGTTTTCTCTAGTTTTTGCAAACGAGTTGAGAATGAAGCTTCTTATCGGATTGTTTCCATCCGTAGTGACCATGGGGGAGAATTTGAAATTAAGATTTTTGAGCATTTTTTTCATGAATTGGGCTATGCACACAAATTCTCTTCACCTTGAAAACCTCAACAAAATGGGGTTGTAGAGAGGAAGAATAGGTCTTTATAGGAGATGGCTAGGACCATGCTTCTTGAGTATGATACTCCTAAGAAGTTTTGGGCTGAAGCTGTCAGTACCTCATGCTTTGTGTAGAACCGTGTTTTTACTAGGGAGTGCCTCTCAATTTTTACCCATAGGCCCCATGAACTCATGAAGGTGGCCAACCTCATAACCCATGGGCCTCGGGTAAAGGTAGTTGTTACCTTCTGACCCTATGGTCTCGTGCATCCAGGGAACAGACAACTCCTACTTCCACCGGTATTATCCCTTCCTGACCTTAGTATCGACCTAGAATTCCATCATAGCACATCTCATTCTTGAATCCCCACTTGAATCTCCATCATCTCTTTGGTCACTCACGGTCAAACTTACATCCTTTCATAGGGATCATGACGACCTACCTACCTTGGTCTGGCCCCATACAGGTTACCTCCACGGAAACATATCCTCCTTCCCTTAGAGATGGTCACACATGGTTCTATAGATTCATGATCATACTATGTGCTCTCTACTTAGCTTATAAAGCTCTTAGAAATGTCCTCTTAAGGTCACTTCAAACCTAAACAAGAGTTGGTGCTCACCCTACGTAAAGGGTTCCTTCCCAGGATCGGAGAAAACCATCTCTTGATAGTAACCAAGGTCACAAACGTCCTTACTTCTAAGGTTTACATCATCATGTATATGCTTAGCTCCTATCATGATACTTATGCACATATCTAGAAACAAGACAGCCTACTAAACCATGTTGAGTTCCTTGATAGGTCATGCATATTCACCATTCCTCAAGGTTGGACCAATATCATGCATGCATACGTCACCAACTTGTGTGAGGGGTTCATCAAACACATATCTCAGTTCGAGTGGGTTTCCTTTTGTTGTAACACATGAGGGGATCCATACTAAAATACTATGGACTCAATCAGCCTCGTGAGCATCATGTGCACCAAGTACTACTACTTCCCCTCTTTGGTCTAGGAACCCCAGGCTCACCTCTTATGTGTCAGCTGTCTAATTGCATGCTCGGCTATTCAACCATGAACCAAACCTATACCAGGTAGGGCATACACATCCTAACACTCTTCCATGTGAACAACCCTTAGAGTCTTATGCAAGGACAACCAACATGGAGTGAGACCTCACAACTTGTTCTCATACCATACCTCTTTAGGGTCTTATGGAACTCTCCTTCCTACACCTAAAAGGTAGGAACTTATACCATCGGTATGTTCATTCACGAAGTATCTTTCTCTTTTAGGGTTTGATTCCTCTAAAGGAAACCAAGGTACAACAAGCCTCCAAGGATCATGAATGAGGCAACCGCATACATCTACTCAGGGTCGTCCATTCTAGGTCATATAATACCCAACTTCTCATGATTCTTCATGTCTTAGAGTCAAGGTCACCAACCTTCTTCGTTGGGTCTGGTTCTTTCTCTCTAGAGCTAACCCTACAATTGGTCCTACCATTGGAGGTTCTTTCACCAAAGATGGGTCAAGCTCATAAGGGTACACATCTATCCCTACTTGGGTGAAGCGTACTATCAAAACTTATATCCGATCAAGATCATCCAAAGCTCTTTGCATGCCCATCTCATAAACTATTAGGCACAATCTATCTGGCTTAGGTCTAAAACCTACTGCCAGCCTTGGTACCACTCTCTTGTATGTAGGTAGATACCTCTTTTCTGTTCATATATGCTTGTTAGGGTTCCTATACGGTCACCATCAACCCTCTCAATGAGGGAATTATCCCTCACCCTAACAGGTACGACCCACCCAAGATCGGGTCGCCACAAGGCACTAGAGGTCAAAAAACTACTCAAAAACTATGTTTCTCATGGATACTCAAAGCCTCGCATAAAGCATGCATGTCAAACCCACATACGTGCATGCACAGACAACTAAGGTATCCAACTCATCGTGTCTTCTCTTGATCTAACTACCACTTAGGGTTAGAGTTAGCATCATCCTCAGAGGATGTGTCAGGTCTCTTCCTCTTCCTGGAGGCTTCTTCCTCCAAGGCTAACTCTCTCTCCTCATCTTCCTATAAGAAGGTCCTTAAGCATGTAACTATTCCTTAGTTTATGCTTAAACTATTAAAACTTATGTCTATGACATCTTGTTTACATGCTTTTCATTATTTGGTGGATGATTCCTTAATCCTTATTAATCTTATCCCAAAACACAAGAGGGAGGGTGGAGAGAGAGAAACCCTAATATCTTTAAGTTATCCAATGAATGGGGTAGAGAAGGGACGAAGACAGATGAGAGAAGACCTAGAGGTATCTTATTTTGAGTCAAATCCTCTGATTTCAGCCAGGCAGTCCCACAGATCCGAGAGTCCTCATAGATTGACTAGCGGGGCGGATAAAAAATATTGCCAGCCCCCAGATCGTGATCATTTTCTAGACACCTCCATCTTTGGAAAATCCTCTAATAACTCCCTTGGGTTCTAAAGAGTTTGTAAATTTTAATAATTACTAGAGATTAAATGGAAAACCACAGCTCTGATACCAAATGTAACGACCCCGCTTCCTAGTAACCCCCAATTAAGGGAGACCAAGAGGTCATAGGCGTTATCCCAAAATAGGATCGGTGGTTTTGCAAATAATCAGCAATAATTAATAAATTCTACAACAACTAAGCTTTAAAATGGAATAAAATTTTTCTTTTCTCATACCTTGCAAAAAACAGGAGCTGAGGGACTTTACCCCATATAATGTCTATCTATCTAAAATCCTCCAATCTTTATTAAGATTTATTCCATCATTGTCACTTTAAAAGAATATCCATTTTCTTGATAAACCTAAAACACCGACAAATAAAATGTCGGTCAGTATAACGAATTATACTGGTATGTGGGGGAACCAATAATCGTGCATTTAATTGTAACAACATATTGCAAGCAACTATGATTTAACAAAACAAACTTTATGCTTTAAACATGACTACTCAATCCTTACATACCCTAGCCTCTGTGTTGTCCCTACAGTGGACATGGATACTACCTCTCATATGGTAGATCTCAACTAACCCCCATGATCCTACCTTACAAGTAGATCAATACATAGGGTCGTGGAGTCGTATGGTCCTACCCAAAGGTAGACCAACACATCGAATCATGATAACCTGATGATCCTACCTTGCCGATAGACCATGTACTAGATCATCTATCTCATCATCATTAGAGCTACAGAGGAGGACCAGGATCTGAGCTAGTTATGCACATATAATTATGGTGATAGTCATAGTCACTTTATAGTTGCATGAAATAAAAGTCAATCAAGAAATTATTTCCAAGCAACCGTTAAAACCTCGAGAATCGCTAGGAAACTAAGGTGATTTAACCATAATCATAACCACATACCTGTTTCAGAGATCTCAAGAAGCAATATATCCAAACCAATCAAGATGTCCAATCAAGCAAGACAAGCAACCAATCAAGCAATCTTGATCCTAAAAATATGTGTAATACCTAATTATTACCATCACATCCCAAACAACTCCTTATTGACTTGGGATACCTTTCTAAGGTTGCTAAGTCTCATTAGGATTCATTAGGGCATCTTAGATCAATTTTTCAAACTTTATCATTTTTAGGTACCTTTCTAAGGTTGCTAAGTCTCATTAGGATTCATTAGGGCATCTTAGATCAATTTTTCAAACTTTATCATTTTTAGGTCAACAAACCCTAAAATAGTTTTTCTACTCATAAAAACCCAAATTACTCAAATTATCCACATGAAGGATCTTTTATACTCATATTGACTTAGGATCATTATATCTCTATTTTATTCATGGATTTGAACAATTAAAACCATTAAAAGTCATAATTATCTAAATTAGGGTTTGTTAGCCCATTAATGCATTTTCATCTACATGGAACCCTTAATTAAACCAATTATGTAAAAAGATCATCTTTTTAGATCCAATTCTCCCTTTTATTAACAACAGGTTAATATTGGCTTAAATTATCCAAAATACACCATTAAATCCAACTATCATCAAATCTAAGGGTTTTTCATTAATTAAATCATTAAAGATGATACTTTTATGCACTTTTCAAATTTCAAGCATACTTAGGCTTCAATAATATTTTTTTTGGATTCCTTGCATTTTTCAGATCAACTTTCATATATAATTTATTGTCATCTGAGTTACCAATAAATAAATATGGTTATTTCAAGATAAACCCCAACCGACCAATTAGAGTGTGCCATGTCATTACTTATATTTGCTTATTTCCATGTAATAGGCTTCAGCCAATGGGCTTCAGCCTTGTTGGCGCTCCGCACCCAGATGACTTAAGTCAAACAAAACTGGTAAAAGTCAGTTATGACCCTTACCATATGCAGTGACCCTAGGGGTAAAGAAGTCTTTTGCACACCATCGTCTTCCTCGTCTGCTCCTTTTATTTGTGAATAGAGCCTCCTTGGGCGAGTCAACCCTGTTAGTTGACTTTATGAGCTTGGGATCTTAGGTGGTGGGCGAGGTCACAGAGAGCTCTGCCCCATCCCTTCGAACTCGTCTGTGGGCACCAATTGCCCAGGGAAAACCAGAGGAGGCAGAAAGGCGAAGGGCCGACCTGCGGCGGATCTAAGGAAAAAGAGAACAAGCCAGGGAAATGTAGGATCAAATTGAGAGAAGGGGGGTCACTTCCCAAGTTTGTGGGATTTCATACACAAGATTCAGGAGACTAAAGCATCTTATATAGGCATGGGCGAGTGGGATCCTTCGTACGTAGGCCTGTCTCTCTAACAAAATTGGGGAAAGTCCCTGATCTGTACTAAAGAAGTTAAATCTAGGGTTGTTTGAGTCTGAAACCATCTCCCCAACTTGATGGGAGAGTTTAACTCCATCCAAACTGACCAAGGTGGGAGAGAATATGAGAAGGAAAGGAAAATTTACTATTTCGGATTTGCCTCAGTTGTTCAAAGGTAGAAGATGGCTTACTAGCCATCGATCTGTGATCCAAGGGCTACCAAAATACCCCCAGGTACACAGTCTGTGAAAATTCTTTTCCAAAAAGGAAAAGAATGTGTGACATTTAACATAAAATTTTGATTAATCCCTCACTTTATGTAAACTTACTAAATGCATAACTCTCTCCTCTTTAACCCAATTGATCGCAAATTTTAAGGAAAAAATCTATAAAGACTTAATCTACTTATATTCCAAGTTTGAAGTTGAAACTCAAAAGGAATAACTCATTTTCTTCATTTGCAAGTCAATGACTTATAAAACATGTATTATGTATAAAAACACATATTTTCTCTCTCCTTCTTTCCTATTTTCTCTATTTTTATTTTTATAAACATTATAAGGCAAGTGGAGTCGAAACCACTCTATAATGATTCCATTATCCATATCTCCACATATTTCTTACATTTACATCATTATCTCTTATTTCCTTCTTAATAAAGAATTATTTGATTTCTTATTTTTTTATCATATTGGACTCATTAACATGTTATAGTCCACGAATTCACATGCACAAAGGAAATATAGCAAAGAGAATCCATTAATACATATAATTCATACAATTTCCATAATCATGCATTTATTGGGGAAATTGCATTTCCAACCATATGAACCAAAAAATTAGGGTTGTAACATTATCCCACATTTCTTGAATTTCTGAGCAAAACAAATAATTAATTAGTTGATAGCTACTAAAGGTAGCTCATCCATGAAGGGGTAAACCCTAAAATACCCTTGGAGAAAACACCTTCAAACCAAGGATTAAATAGGTGCCCCATGGATTAACAAGCTCAAGAATGATGAGATAATATCCAAAGAACATAATGCAAGTGATAAACTGCAAAGAAAACCTCTCTATTGAGTAAATTATAGAAAAGTCCAAAATGTGCATAAAATTGCATAACTTGCTCAAACAGTGTCCAAATTGGACCAAATTTGAAACTTAAGCTTATCTTATGATTTCAAAGCATATCAAAGGTTATATTAGGGTTATAAGAATTCAATTATGATAATTAACCTTATTCAACTCATTGATTAGGTTTAAGGGCCTTACAACTATAAACCCCTGATAGGGACTTCGCCCCCGAAATCCAAGGTAAACAAAGATGGGTACTTCCTTTGCACCTCATCCTATTACCTTCACATGGTTACTTCTATATCATGGTAATGTCACATCATTCATACATTTCTCATCTTAGGCCAGCACTAAAACCCCCACATAAGAAGGCATTTGCAAATATGGAACTTAGAAACTTGTTGTGTCACCTGTACAATTCTAATAGTAACTTTCAACTCTAAATCCTAGCTATCATCCTAAAATTATATCTATTCTATCAACAAACCATATATCATTTATGTGGTCTTGCCCAGCTATCACTAGACCATACACAACATTATAGATTCAATTTTGTTTTTCCTTCTGAACAACATTTATAGGATCATCATCAACTCTCTCTCTCTATGGGAGAGGAATACTTGTAATGTTCATTTAATAAAAATCTCCAACCTTCACATATTTCTCATACTGTTGATACATCTTGGATACTAGGAGTCATTACCTTAGTATCCACCTCATGTGCTATAAGGAACTCACATCATTATCTCATCCACTTTTACCAACATAACAAATATCAAGAAATATAAGAGGAGTCTTCCTAATTATTGGAAGGCTCAAATGCAAACTCATCACAAAATTTATGATCTTGGAACCATAGTCCAAACAACCTTATGCTATAATAAGCTATCCACCATCATGTTTACAACAAATCCACACATACCAAGTGGCAATGATCCACTTGAAAGTTGTATCCTAGAAAGGAAAGACACAAAGGGAAACACACTTCCCACATCATAGCAACATTGTTCAAGGGTCACTAGCAAAAAGGTAACCAATTCTATTTTCATTATGCAAGTTACAACTTCTTATGTATCATTTTACTCTTTTCATTTTGGGTTCCTTGCCATTAGCATAGGAATCATCATGATTAACATATCTTGTTACTCATTCCTTGATGACTATTTATCACACTTGAGTATGTTCTCTTATTTTATTATGTTTTTCAACCACTTATCAATAGGTAAATCATCATATTCCACATTTTCTTCATTAATTATGGATCATCTACCTTAATTTCTTTCACATACTATGTTGATTTTACATTAACATTTTCTTACACACACAGGATGGTTTGATATAAACTCAGGTTCCACCTTATTCCTTTGTCATTGTTCCCATTTATCTTCTCATTTTGTACTTGTTATAGGAGTTCTTTCCATCTTATGTGGATTTCATACCTTGATTCACTTGATAAGCATAGACTTATCTGTCTTTTACTTTATTATCTTCTTGAATCGCATCTTCAAGAACTCCTATTTTTCTAATTTGTATTCGGATTTAGATTTCATGGTGTTGTATCTTTCTCTTATAGTTACCAAACATTCAAGTTTTGATAGATGATGATGTAATTATCATCTTCTTTAAGGTAGGATTGAGATATTCACACCATGATTTCTTATTCATTATGCTCTTTAGATTGTCCCAAAATGACTACTTGATCAGAGTAATCGGAAAGATAACAATCTAAGAGTTCCATACTTACTTTTTCTTTAATAATTAAATACCTGGCCAGGGCACCCAAATACTGAGATTAGGCAGTATGTACAGTATTTTTATGTCATGCTCCTAATTTTGACATCATCCTAGTCATAAATCCTAGTGTCCCTATAGACTCAGTGAACATAAAGCTCTGATACCAACTTGTGAGAACCCGTTACTCTAAATGATATTACTCAAAACATAAAACACAATCAATCACCAATTAACCACATACCCAAAAATATGGGTTAATTAAAACCTATTTCAATGTCAGTACTTGCTCAGAAACATTTGCATAAGAGTCCAACATCTTTCTTCTATCCATATTATGCCAAGAATTTGATACAAATAGTTCTATCACCTTAGCTACAACATATATACACAAGAAAACAATATTTGTATATGGCACACAACAAAAATTAACATGCTAATAAAATTTTGATTCGTTTGAAAAACCATATACAAACTTTTCCTACCCGACCTGAGAGTACATGGATGACTCTAGGACACACTAGATATCTAATCAACTTTCCCAAAGATTCGTTACTGTAGTTCCTCTTTACTTCCATGGTTCTGTTTTCGTCACTGTCGATTACCTAAAAAGATGTGGCAAACCACAAGGGTGAGACTCATGTCCCAGTAAGAGATATAACCTCCAACAACACTTATTGGTTACAACATTTTAAATAGTAGATAACTAAGCAGTTGGAGTATTTAATAATCAATTGAACAGTTCAAGTATGCTAAACAAATTAAGCAAATAATCTTAGCAACAAGTATGATCCTCAATGCATATATAGATAGCAAATAAATCCATTTCTTTGGATAGATATCTACTCAAATATCATCAAATTGCATCTAATAACAATCATTATCATTAATCCGACTATCATCATATTCCTTGCTAACAGTACAAGCAATCTAGTAGCATAAGCATCCCTAACATCATGAATATGTCTAGTAACATAACATGGCTATCAATATTGGCATATCAAATAAAGGGAATAGATCTATATCATAAGTAGAACTAACATCATAACACAATGAACTACATAGGAATGATTAGCAGTTTAAGCATTTCTAATTACATAGGCATGGCTAGCAATATTAAACATAGCTAGCAGCAACATCTTAACCATTAGTGTCAGTATATGTGACAACATAAGCATGTTTACAACATGAGCATAACTACAGCATAAGCATATATATTATCTCTTATTGTACTATACACGATCTCAGTGAAAAGAAAGCAAACAAGGGTTTTCACCCAATATGAAGCATTGTGTATAACCCTAAATAGATATGCTACATGGCTGTCTTACATCTTTTATTATGCCCTGAGGAAATTGAGGATACCACTCAAAATCCAACTGACCACTGCTAAGTCAAAATCAGTGCCATACAAGATCTAGGTAGAGCCAAACTCCTAAGATCTTATCCTTCCCTGGTCAGTACGGGTTCGCCACAGCGACACATAAAGTCAAGCTGCTAATAGCCTAGTTCATCCTTGGTACAGGTCACGACACTAGTGAAAGGAGGTGGGTACACATACCCTACCATCTGAGGTACAACTGCAGTTGTCCTCCAATCTCGTCACATATATAATCTCATCAGATGTATGAGGCATGACCATAGACATCCTCCACAACCTACATTGTGGATGACAAGGATATATCCTCAACTTGCCAACCTCACATACTCAACAGTGTGTGCTCTGAGTTTCCCTTAGGAATACTTGTTTCACCATCTGGCAAGTTCTGACACTCAGATGGATCTATGGCACATGGCACTACATGATTAGAGTTTCACTTGATTAGTTATGCCAATTGGTTGAATTACGGCTGCATCAAACAAGTGGATATACAAACCCTAATTCACTTCTAAAAAGCATATAAATATCACAACTTTAAAAGATATAAAATGTGTGAAACATAATTTCTCATCTCATCATCACATGATACTATTCACTCGCCATTCATGAGACCACACTAGTCATCATACTATCAAAAGATATAAATCCTTTTTATAATATCACAGGGTATCAACCCTTATCAACACAAGAGGATTACACCTCATTCAGGGGTCAACCATGCCCAAAGGTCATTAAGACCATCATACTATCACAGGATATAAATCCTTTTCACAATATCACAGGGTATCAACCCTTATCAACACAAGAGGATTATACCTCATTCAGGGCTCAACCATGCCCAAAGGTCATTAAGACCATCATGTTATTCCCTACAAGATCATCATTATCTTTCCATGCCTTATAACAAGGCTCAACAACATCACTTACATATAATACACCAAATCAACACAATATTGCATTAATGAGCTGGGAGATATTCATAAACAACCATAGCAGGGTTATTGTAATGCTCGGGCCCACTGCCCAAGGCTCTAGTAGAGTTTTAGGAATGACGACTATCCCCACAGACCACCACTAACCTTAACTGCACACTTTGTCCTCACTCACGCGCATGCCAGGATCAACTTCCCAACAGGTCACCCATCCCAGTACTACTCCAAGCTGAGCACGCTTAACTATGGAGTTCTTTAGTGATGGGTTCTCAGAAAAGGAGGTGCACCTTGGTGATATGGGTAGTCCAATCATTCCTTTTAAGATCAGCTTATCCGAGGCCTCAAATCATGGGATGTTACAATCTCCCCCACTTAGACTCTTGACGTCCTCGTCAAGTCTCAACTATATGGCCTCATAATTTAACCCCATTTCAGTGCAGACCCACAATGGCCCATGGACACCCAGCTCCTGATCACGGAATACCAGTGCAAGGGTGGCTACGTCAACCATGGACAGCCCTTTCCTACATGCCTGGACCGCATGGCTCAATACTGGCATGCCATGCCCATGTGGGCCCCACCTACTGGAGGGGTTATGGCTCTGATACCATTTGTAACGCTCGGGCCCACTGCCCAAGGCTCTAGTAGAGTTTCAGGAATGACGATTGTCCCCACAGACCACCACTAGCCTTAACTGCACACTTTGTCCTCACTCGCGTGCATGCCAGGATCAACTTCCGGACATGTCACCCATCCCAGTACTACTCCAAGTTGAGCACGCTTAACTATGGAGTTCTTTAGTGATGGGTTCCCGAAAAAGGAGGTGCACCTTGGTGATATGGGTAGTCCAATCATTCCTTTTAAGATCAGCTTATCCGAGGCCTCAAATCCTGGGATGTTACAGTTATAATAACATTAAGAACATTCCTTTATTACATCAACATGTAAGGAATCTAGATATGATTAACCCTCATCATATTCATAATGCACATGTTTAGTATAAGAAAGTATCAACCATGTGGATATGTTAACCACAAATTAATAGATTAAGGTAATGATCATATTAAGGAGGCTATTTCATCATCATGCCATCATATAAGAATGTTAAACATGAATGCTCATCTTTATCTATTTGCATTAGAGTTAGATTCAACATGATAAATTATATCAATGTTACTAATAAGCACTTATACCCAAACCCTAACTCATGACACCCCTATTGGATAATGGATGCATAAGGTGAAGCATCACCATCAAATTCCATACTATTCTCAAGTATGAACCCACACATAAATCAAGGTGTAACCATCAGGTTATAGCATACTAGGGTTTCAACAACAATAAGAGAGTACTCCATGATTGTATTAGTCATTCAAGGACTATTCATACCCAATTACCATCATTTAGTTATATTAAAGCTAGGTATAACAAGCTATACCTCATTAGGGTTACATATCAACACAATATGGTTATCATCCCTTCTATTCATATGATTGAATAGGTAAGACTACCTTATTAAGGGTAACCCTACATTTGTTCCATCATCATTCAACCCATATCACCATACCACGATGTCACCCAGAACCATTGGATGTTTAAAAGGTAAGACCATTGGTTGTTTACATAAGTAAACACCTTGGATAAACCACCTATGAGTCATTGATTTGTGCTCTAGAAAGAGTCACCATCTAACCCTAGACGTCCCTTGATTAACAACACAAAAAGTTCCATTAAGAGTAGGGTAAAACCTACAATCGACTGTTCATTTAAAACAAGTTATCCATTGTCAACAAGTAAGATCCTTAAGTTGATCATATAAAGGAAACCATATAAATCACATTATTAGGATCAACATATTACATTCGCCATCATTCCACTTTATTGGAGGAATAAACATTAGATCTTAACCATTGGGTGAAGTTCATATGTTAAAATCATCAATTACAGTATAGGTCTGACCATTGCATCAAGTGACCCAAGAAACCATTGGTCTAAGGCTTAATTGATGCTACAACTATATAATTAACTCACCATAGGTTTTGGAGACCTGATCCACCATCATTAGTGACCATTAAGTCACCATAGGTTGTTATATCAACACTATATTCATTAATCAGCATCAAATATCAAACTAATATCACCATTGATTGATAGCATCATTAGGGTACTTAGTTGTTAATCACTAGGATTCTAATTAGGCCAAAACATGACCTAAGGGGTGAACATCAGTTGAAACCCTTGGTTACCACCATCAATTGTCATGAAGACAACATCATAGGGTTGTTTCAATAGTACTATCATCGGGTCATGGGTTTATAGAAGAAATCAGCTTAAAACCCTAAAATTGACCATTGGTTGATAGGTGCTTAGCACCATAGGTTGTCAAAACAACCTGATCCAAGTCATATTATACCTTAGGAATAATGTACACATGATCACAGGTTCATCTAGAACTAAAATCAGAAAAGGGAACATTATAAAAATTGAAATCCAAGTCAAACATAGCTTTTTAGTGCATGGATAATCATTTTCAAGCAAGAACATGAGCTAGCAAGCTTATGGTAAGAAATAAACATGGATAAAGTTATTAAACTTGACTCTAATGAGAAGATGAAATCCCAAACAGAAGAAAAGTCGAGTAGGTAGGGTAGAAAATTCAAGTATAAGCTGTGAACTCGTCCATCTAGCACATTTCTTCATCAAATGAGCAAACCCTAAGCATAAGGAGCAAGAAAGGTAGGGTTTTATAGCTTTAGAACAATTTCTACCATGGAACAGCAAGGTTTCAACCTGTAGAAAGGTAGTAGGAAGGATAAAAAAGAAATAAATGGAGTAAAGAAGGGGATTCTTACTCTTTTAGGTCAAGATCACTAGAAGGAAGCTTTTCAAACCCTAAAAGGAAGTCAATTGCAACCCTAGATTCTTTTTCCAAGAAGATCCCCTCTTCATTCTTCCTTGGATAGAAAATTCATAACAGTACAGAGGTATAACGAGGTTTGTAGAAGGAGGGAAGTGGTGGAGAGAAAATGGCTCGTTTGGGTGCTTAGGGATAAGTGTATGAAACTTTAAGATAAAGAAAAAGAAAAAGTTGAAGTTCTAGTATCTTTCCAAGTATCCATGGCCTTAAAATATTAAGAACATACAAGCACACACACAATAAGATCCCCCACCATCCATAGAGACATTATTATCCCTCATTTCTTGAATTTCCAAACAAAACAAATAATTCATTAGTTTATAGCTACTAAAGGTAGCTCATCCATGAAGGGGTAAACCCTAAAATACCCTTAGAGAAAAGAGCTTCAAAATAAGGATTAAATAGGTTCCCCATGGCTTAACAAGCTCGAGAATGATGAGAGAATATCCAAGGAACATAATGCAAGTGATAAATTGCTAAGAAAACCTCTTAATTGGGTAAATTGTACAAAAGTCCAAAATGTGCATAAAAATGCATTACTTGCTCAAATAGGGTCCAAATTAGACCAAATTTGAAAATTAATCTTATATTATGATTTCAATGTATATCAAAGGTTATATTAGGGTTTTAAGAATTCAATTATGATAATTAACCTTATTCAACTCATTAAGCAAGTTTGGGGGCCTTACACCTTTCCCTTGTTCCTGTTGTTGAACAAGTCACCTATACTGAAAGGTAGGGTTAACATATTAAGTTCCCAGGAGTATTTGAATCATATATGAGAAAATAATAGAATTATAGATGTGTAAAGAATATCTATAATGCTATTGCCTAAAAGCTTACTATTCTGGGCAATTCGTATCAGCTCAGGCCAGGCCGGTATCATATGGGCACGGGAGTCCTCGTAAAGTAAGCTAGTGGTGTGGAGGAAAATGTTGCCAGCCCCCAAAACCTTGATCCATTATAGACACCTTTGCTTCAACTTCATGTCCTAATAGTTGCGATGATCCATGCAGATGATCCATGGCACACAAGAAAGGCGAGCAGCAACAGCTAAATATTGGCAATGCAAATGATCAACCCGTGGAAGGATCCATGCAGCCGAAGGTAGCACAGGAGATCAATGGTGAGCCACAACAGTTAGAGGAAAATAATATTGGGTTCGAGAAAGGTTGGGGGAGACCAAGGGTGCAAACCTACGGCCAGGAAAAAAAGAAAGAGAAAAAAAGTGCTATGAGTTCAGTCCAGCAAAGGGGAAACAAGTTGAGGCGAAGACCAAAGATAATCAGGAGATAGGTGTTGATTGATGAGAAGGAGCCAGTGGTTTCAGAGGAAGAGGATAACTTTCTTTTGTCAGGAAAAAGGGGAAGAGACACTGGTGACAGGGTCATGGACATTGATACTGACTTGGGGCTGGTATTTTCAGTTAAAAAGCACCATGGTTCGCAGATAGGAGAGGAGGGAATAGCAAGGAGTACAGTGCTTCAAGTAGTGGGATCTAGGATGGCCCAAACCCGTGAAGGACAATGAAAATCCTAAGTTGGAACTGTTAGGCTTTGGGAAACCTCGACAGGAAGCAAGCTCTCCAGAGATGGTGTTGGAGAGAGTGTCCAAGTTTGGTTTTCATGTCAGAAACTAAGATAGCTGGAAACAAATTGGAGCATGTGAAAAAGAATTGTGGTTTTGTGGACGAGTTTTGCTTGGCAAGTGTGGGACGGTTGGGAGGTTTGGGGTTATGGTGGAGGGATATGAAGGTAGATATATAGAGTTTCTGACAGCATCACGTGGACTCCATTGTTGAGGTAGATAATAATGGGGTGAAGTGGAGAGCTATTTCTATTTATGGCTGGGCTGAGCAAAGTCAAAAATATCACACATGGGACCTTATGAGAAGACTCCAAGGGGATTCGGACCTGCCAGCTCTTTTCTTTGGTGACTTCAATGAGATCCTCTCTAATGAGGAGAAGTGGGGAGGCAACCCAAAACCTGATAGGTGGATACAGGATTTTAGCGATGCTGTGGACACTTGTGGCTTATTGGATTTGGGTTTTAAAGGCTGCCTGTACACATGGAAGAGAGGACGTATGGTAGAGACACTCATTAAAGAACGTTTTGACAGAGGTCTAGCAATGCATGACTGGTGTCAGCAGTTCGGATCTAGAAAAGTGATTCATCTTCCTATCTATAGCTCTGATCATGCCCCTATCATTATTTGTGTGGGGGGAGATCTTCACTATAACAAGTCGAGAAAATATTTCCATTTTGAACCCATGTGGTTGGCTGAAAATGATTGTGAAGAAGTTGTTAAGATGTCATGGATACATGATGAGGGGATAGATGTTCATAAGAAGATGGAAAACTGTAGTAAAAAACTTAAAAAGTGGGCGTCTCAAAGATTTGGGAAAATGAAGGAAAGAATAAAAGAGGTGGAGAAGCGTCTTGGGGAGGAACAAAAGAAACATCCAAATGTAGTTGTTCTTGATATATGCATGGAGTTATCTAAGGAACTGGAGTACTGGAATATATCTGAGGATTCCTATTGGTTTTCCCAGGCACGGGTTGCAGCGCTACGTGAAGGGGACCAAAATACGGCTTACTTTCATCACAAGGCTTCACAAAGACGTAAAAGAAACCATATTGAAGGGTTGAAATATGAGCATGGCACCTGGCATACTGAGGAGGGTAAAATTCAACAGGTGGTGACTGAGTTTTTCCAGAATTTATTTTCTTGCAGCAGCCCGTCAGGTTTTGAGGAGGCTACAAGAGGTATAGCGGAGGTTGTGGATGCTGCTATGAACTTCTCTCTGGAAAAGGATATATCTGATACTGAAATTCTGGAGGCTCTCAAACAAATGCACCCAAATAAAGCGACGGGACCAGATGGTATGAAACCCATGTTTTTCCAAAAGTTCTGGAATATTATTGGTAATGATGTTTCCAATTATATCAAGGGGTGGTGGAAGGGAAGTGCTGAAATTAGTAGGGTAAATATTACTCTTGTGGTGTTGATACCAAAGGTGGAAAAATTTGTCCAAATATCTGACTTTCGGCCTATAAGCTTGTGTAATGTGATTTACAAAATAGCGTCCAAAGTTATGGCAAATAGACTCAAGCCGCAGATGGATAAAATTACTTCTGAGAATCAAAGTACCTTTATTCCGGGAAGGATGATCACAGATAATGCACTTATTGCTTATGATCTTTTCCACAAGATGAAGAATGAGGGCAAAAATAAGAAGGGGTTTCTGGCTTTGAAGTTGGATATGTCTAAGGCATATGACCGGGTTGAATGGAATTTCCTGGATTTTGTTAAACAGAAGATGGGGTTTGGAAGTAGATGGAGGCAAAAAATATGGGAGTGTGTTTCTTCAGTTGACCATTCCTTTGCTATCAATGGTGACCGGACTCAAAGTTTCAAGCCTTCCCGTGGACTGCGACAGGGTGACCCTCTTTCTCCTTATTTATTCATTCTTTGTACTAAGGCTTTTTCTACTTCCCTTTTGCATGTTGTGAATGCCAAGTTGATCCATGGGATTAAGGCGAGCAGACATGCACCATGCATTTCACATCTTATCTTTGCAGATGACAGCATTCTCTTTGCTAGAGCATCCCGTCACGAATGCCTGAATATAGCTAATATCATTAGTCAGTATGAGCAGGCATCGGGTCAAAGAATCAATCTCTCTAAGACGGAGGTGGCTTTTAGTAAGGGAGTGTTGCAAGAAACAAAGGAGGTGTAACGACCCCGCCTCCCGGTAACCCCCAATTAAGGGAGACCGAAAGGTCGGTGCCGTTATCCAATTACCAAGATCAAAGGTTCAACAAATAATCAATAACAATTATGAAATTCTACTAACTAACTGGAATTTGGTATAAAATTAAAACTTTACTTACCTTTGAAAACCTTGGAAATCTATATATCCTGGTCTTGAATTATTCTATCTAATCCTCCTTGCACTTTATTTCTTTTTCCGCAATGTGTCACTTTACTGTTTGTTCTTTCAATTGTTGTTCCTAAAACGCCGACAAACAAAATGTCGGTCAGTATATCAAAATATAATGGTATGTGGGAATAACCAAAAACTTGCAAATATGGATAACAATTTAATAATCACAATCAAATTAATTAACAAGCCAATTTACACTTTTCACTATGACATTCTCCACCGCTTTTGCCCTAACCCTGGCATACCCACCTTAGGGTGCCCATTGCCAATGACTTAAGGCCACCTTCTCAATCCTGAGCTTGGTGCCTGGGGGCCACCACTCATGGTGCCCACTAGTCATTCAATATCATAGGCCACCTTCTTGGTGCCTGGGGTCACCACTCAAGGTGTCCATTGGTCTACCCATCTGGGCCTAACCTTTGGCATCATCCATCAGAGTGGCATGTAGGTGCGAGAATCCATACTTCTATTTTTTTAATGTGATAATCATAGTGACTTTATGATTTACAAGTATGAACATCCAACAGATAATTTTCATTCAATGCGATTAACCATCTGGAAAATCATCGGGAAACTAAGACAGTTATTCATAATTAACCACATACATGTACATGCAGATTTTGAACAGAATATTCCAATCAATTAAGACATCCAAGCAAGTACAAGAATCCTGAAATCACATTCAATACCTTTTATCAAAATCTATCCAACCATCTGGCTACTTAGGGTTTCTATTCCTTTTTAGGGTTTCTTTGTAATTAGGGTTTTACATCACCACACTCTTTTAAACCCTAATTCCTCATCTATCCTTTACGAAAGTTATTAAGGTTCCCTTTTATCAACTCATAATTTTAAATTCATATTTAAAGCACAGTTAACCATTAATTAAGTTCATTAAGCCTCTCTTCCATTAAAGCTACCATCTTTATCCTTTTAATCCACTCGAAAACCCTAATTTCTATATTAAGGGTATTTATCCACAATTAAGAACCTTTGTACTCGAAATATATTAGAACCATCCTACCTCGGCTTTGTACATGAATTTGACCAGTTCAAATCATTAAGGATCATAATTACCAAAGTTAGGGTTCAATGTTCATTAAAGCATATGGAACTCTAAATTAACCAAATTACGCATGAAGATCATCCTTTTAAATCTAGTATGCCCTTTTTATTAACAACAGGTTAATATCTACTTTAATCATCCATTAAACCCTATTAAATACTTTAATCATCTCAAACTAGGGTTTTTCATTGATTAAACCATTAAAGATAACATCTTTACATACTTTTTGAGTAGAAAGCATAATTAGGTTTCAAAGATAATTTATAAATGTTCCTCTCATTCTAAGGATCAATTTTCATGTATTAACTTTATTCATCGGAGCTTCCTAGCAATTTCTACAATTTTTGTAAGTTTATCACTTAATTGACCAGTTAGAAATTGACACGTCAACGTTAAAGTCTTTACATGTATTCTGTGCAGAGAAAAGGTCTCGGCTGCCCTTGGGTCTTGTACGCGCGATGAGGGGCACAAGGGTCATTTTACTCTTTTCCCTTCTTCCTCCGCGTGCCTGCATCTCTGTGCGCACAGCGCTGCCTCGCGCGGCTGCCTCCGAGCGATGAGCTGCTTCCTCCGCACCCACCTTCCTTCCTTTTCTGCATCTCTCTCTCCGTCCGTGCAACCCCTAGACAGCGCCACTCTCCTCCAACAGCATGCCCAACCCCTTGGGTCCCCTGGGGTGGCTGGTGCAGGGCCTGTGGTCACGGCTTCCTGACGGCAGTCTGCCCAGGTTTCTTGTCGTGTAGGTGGCCGTTGCATCCCTTCCCAGAAAGAGATGGTGCTCGCACCCTTTTTGGGATGGAAACAACACCAAGAAGGTGGAGAAGGCTCGCTGAAGCTGGTCGTCGGTCAGTTGCTAGGCCATGATCTGCTGTGATTGAGTTGCAGGTCTGTCTGTGGCTCCTCAAGGCTAAACGACAGGAGAAACTGGGACTCATGGATTCACATGGTTCCCGCTTGGGCCACTACGGATAGGGCCATGAATTCTGGTGGCAAGATGCTGACCTGGGGTTCCTATATATATACTCACATCTAAGGAAACCCTAGGGGTCGTCCTTGAAGAGATGAAGAGAGGCCTCAAAGCCTAGACCTATACCTTTATGGCCGCGAGACCCACATGGGAGGGAGACACATAATTGTATTTCGTGTTGCACACAAAAAGAAAAGGAAAATGCCCAAAGGCACTAATCATCATGCCTTATTCTCTAAAAGCATGTCCTTGTATATAGGTTCTGGAAAAACACTACATATTCCCTATTCCTTTCTATTTTGGCATACTTACATAATGAAAAATCCGAAAATTATTACTCTTACTCTCTTTATGTTTGGATTTTAATCCATTGGCCACAAATTCATATTTTTTTTTAGCAAATAACATCTCTTTTTGACATTATCAAAAAGTCATTAATGATGTATCCCATTATCCTCTTATTTTGTTTTATTTGCCTTTCCTCTTTCTTTTTCTTCATTGGTACTCCTTGGATCCCAAGAAACTCTATTATTTCGAAATCCTTTTTATTGGATACTCATTATCCATCTGGATGCATCTATATTCATTATTTCTCATTATCTTGTTTATTTCTTATTAAAATATCTCTTTTTGATGATTTCTCTTTATTTCTCTTTTATTTCCTTCATTAGTATTCCTCTTATCATTAGGAATCCTTGGAATAAGAAATTCCACTAAGGATAACTCAATTATAGCTCTTTTCACTTGTTTTCCACCTTTTATCATTATTTTCAATTTCTTTCTTAATAAAGAAATACTTAATTAATCTTTTCTTTTCTTATTGCTTTTCTTTGCAACTTTGGACTCCTTGGAACCCAAGGAACCGATGTGGCATGAAATCCATCCTTGGATTGCATTCTTTTGCCTTCCAGAGGTTTCCACATCTCTCTTTTCTCCAAAAACTCAATTATTCATTAATTAATTGAATTTCCTTGTTATTGGGCCCAATAGCCAATAAAGCCCACAAATCAAACAACAAGGCTATTTCAAACGAAATCCATTTATTCACAACAAATTATATCATTATTTGTCCAAATATCTTTACTATGAGAAATTACATTTCTCACCAAAGTAACCCAAAATTTGGGGTTGTAACATCCTTCCCCTCTTATGAGAATTTTGCCCTCAAAATTCCATCAAACAAGCAAACAAACAGGATAAGTCTTCTTATGTCCATCAGGGCTCCCATGTGGCTTCACCCTTTCCATGGTGTTTCCCAAGAACCTTTATTATCTCATTTTCTTCCATCTGAGTTCTTTCTTACCATGGTATATCGTACCCTCATAGGTGACTCAAGACTTTTCAGCCTTTCAAAAGCTGAATAGGTTCAGGGCACATCACCTGGCTTGGGTACCTCACATAGTTCTCTAGATCGGACTCATGCAACACATCATTTTATCCTGAGGGGTAAGGTTAACACAACCATCTCCACCAATCCATCTCAAATGGACCCATATATCGGGGACTCAGCTTTCTCAGTTGTAGCTTAGAGGGGTCAGATTTTCACATCACATATTCTCCCACAGTGAACGGCATATTAGTCTGCTTTGCATCAGCTCGTGACTCATGTCACCACTGGGCTCTCTCTCAGCCATTGCATGATCAAAACGACTTCATCTGCACTCACTTGTGGTTCTTTTCTGACCTTCGCGAGGCCTCCTTCACCAACATCATCATAATGAAGTGGTGACCGACACAACCTCCCTATAGAACTTCTTGCATCTCGATAAAGGCTATGGTGGTTAACATCACATATTAAGAACTGTCTCTATGTATCACCCTAAATGAGCACACATGCTCTCATCAAATCATAATGTCCATTAGTATGGGGTGATAAACTGTACTATCATCGAGTTCTTCACGTACCCACTCCACTTTTTGAAGGGAACCTTTAGCTCAAACTCAAAGACCTTCGAACTCGCATCATGGTGTAGTTGAATCATCTCTTTTCATATGTAGTTCAACCAGATTTGTCCCTTGACAGAACTCTTTCTTTCTCATGTTATCTAGGTAAGGCGATCTACCATAACCCATATATTGCATCTTGACCTTCCTTGGTCTAGGGGAGACTTACCACAACTTCCATAGTGGTGAACTCCCACTCCCTCTCGAGGACACTTTAACCTCTAAGTCAAAGCATTGGGTTATTGGCGTTCGTCCTTCACCTACTATCATGTGTGGTAACATACTACCTGCAATTCATCTTAAACACCCAAAGTGCTATTGTCACTTACTATCTTTGTAGTATCACTGTGTATGGTGATCTTAAAACCCTGATCTCATGTATGCCATGATTCCTCAAGATTGATGCCTCAGAAACCCTAAACCACTCTCAATAGGGTTTTATTACCTTCCTATACAAAGAAGTGTATCTGAGGTTCTATCACCATCCTTTCACTACATCAAGGTCTAAACTGGCTAACCAAACAACCATTAACTTGTTCAATATATCTTGTTACATCTGAGTGTTAGCCAAAACACATCTTCTTTCCAAACTTAGGGTTAGCCAAACAACCTCAACTTCTTCTAGCCTCTAGCTAAACTAGGCAGCTAGATCTCAACCAGAGCATTCCTTACCACTTCTTATCCTCCATGTATTCTACTTATCATCTCATCTCAAACTCTAAGTCTATCTTCATCAAGAAGCTCTGAGCTCATCCTCACTGTGATCGAACTCGACCTTGGTTAACTTGCAAATTCCACATAGCTTCTGCTAAAAACATCCTTATTTTTCTTACTATTTGTAAACCATCCATGTATCATTCACTCCACAAGGGTATGTTATTATCTCTATCCTCATACCTCATAGCAACGTTCCAACTTCCATCATCCTTTATCCTTGGTGTAAGGCATGCGTACTGTCCTTTCTCTCACTCCCATAACAAGAAGAAATAAGCATTTGGCGGCCATCCAAATACATAGTTCTTCCCATTCCAAGAGTAGAGATGGTACATCCCACCTTCCCAGTACACCTTCAAATCTAAGTTGAAACGTGCAACTCATGTCTCCACATCACAAACATCATGATATCAAAAAATTCTTCCATGGAAAACTGATCTGAAACCAACTTGGGTCACCACACAATCCTTGGTCATCATCTCTAGGTCTATAGGGTGCCGGCACTTTTGGGGTCATCCCTCTTCCCTTATGCATCCATAGAGTGCCCTACTCATCTGCCCTTTGGGTCCCATGAGTTCATGAAGGTGATCAATCTCCTAACCCATGGCCCTCAGATAATGATAGTTGTTACCTCCCGACCCTATGGTCATGTGCAACTAGGGAATTAGGCAACTCCGTCTTTCATCGGTCTTATCCCTACCTGACCCTTGGATAGACTTAGGATTCTATCACAGTACATGTTCAACTCAGAACCTTACCTAATCCTTCATCATTTCTCTCTACATTCTTGGGCTATCTTTTATCCTTTCATAAGGGTCATGGCGACCTGCCTACCATGGTCGAGGCCCATACTGGTTACCTCCATGGTAACACATCCACATGCACATAGAGATGGTTATATATGGGTCTATAGGTTCATTCTCATGCCATTTACTCTTCACTTAGCTTCTCAAGATCCTATGAAACCTTCTTAGGTTACCTCAAAACCAACCAAACTGGTAAACTTCCTACCAAAGGGTCGCTCTCCCAGGATGGGAGGAAACTACACCTTTATAAAAAAGGTCACAAGCATTCTTAGGGTTTACATCCATATGAGCATGCTTAAACCAACAACTACTAAGGCACAAGCGTACCTACAAAACCATGCTAGGTCGCACTTATTCTCATCCTCAACATTAGACCAACTTCATGGTGAGGGGTTCATCAAACATACCCTTAACGTAAGGGATTTCCTTTACCTCTACACATGAGGAGTACCATGCTCGAAACTATAGAGACTCAAATCTCATCATGAGCATCGGATACACTACTTCCCCTCTTAGGCCTAGGAACCCTAGGTTCACCTTTAGGTGTCCGACGGCATGCTTAATCTCTTGACCACGAATCAAGCATGTCCAAGGTATGCCATGTACTCCCATGATCCTTTTATGTGAGCAACACCTCAGAGTTGAGTCCTCCTCAAGGACAACCAACTAGATATGAAGCCCCACAACTGGTTACTTGAACCTCCTCAGGGTCTAAGGCACTCTTCTTCCTATCTCATAAGGTAAACACATATACCATAGGCACATATGTACCAGAAGCCTCATCCTCTCTCTAGGGTTTGCTTCTTCTAAAGGCAACCAAGATATCATCAGCCCCCAGGGATCATGCATGAGGCAACCACTATCATCCACTTAGGTCGCATCATCCTCAACTCCCCCACTGTTCCTCATATCTTGGGGTTTTTAGGCTTCCAACCTCCTTGCTGGGTTCTTGTGTTCTCTCTCTAGAGCTAACTCCACATCCAGCCATAGTACTAGAGCTCCTCACTCCACTAAGGCTTATGCTCACAAGCATACCCCTATGTGGGTGAAGCCTATGCTCAACTCAGGTTTGGCTCAAGATCATCCATATCTCTTTATGCATATCTCATAAGCCATCCATCGTGCCCTTCTGGCCAGGTTTCAACCTACTACCGTACCACTGACGTACTCTGGGTGCATGCTATCCCCTACTTGCATAAGCCATAGGGTTTCTATAGTTCCTTCACTAACCTCATCAATGAAGGAGCTATCCTTCACTCTAACATGCACGACCCTTCCCAGGGTTGGGTCGTCAAAGGTACTAGGTCATCTAACCTCTCATGGCTCATATGGCATCCCAAGGTGTACCCATTCAAACACTCGGTCAACCATGACATCTAACTCATCGTGTCATCTCTCTCTCTATCCTCTACTTAGGGTTAGGGTTAACATCATCCTCAAAGGATGTGCTAGGTATCTACTTTCAATGGAGGTCTCTACCTCCAAAACTAACTCTCTCTACTCATCCTCCTGACAAGGAGGTCTATCCTCAGGTCTCTCTTGAGGGCAATGACAACTCGTGTCATACGGCCTAAGCATGTATCTATTATTTAGTTTGTGCTTAATATATTAATCTTATGTCCATGACATCTTATTTACATGCTTTTCATCAATTTGGTGGAGGATTTCTTAGACCTTATTAACCTTACCCATACCTCAAGGGGGTGAGGATAAGAAAGAAAACCCTAATCCTTAAGGTCCTTAACAGAATTTGAGTTGAGAAGGGAGGAACAAGATGAGAGAGTCCTAAAGGTATCTTATTTTGAGTCATATCCTAAGACATCGGCCAGGCAGTCACACAATCTGGGAGTCCTCATATTCTGACTAGCGATGCGGAGGAAAATATTTCCAGCCCCCAGACGTGATCCTTTTCTAGACACCTCAATCTTTTGGACAATCCTCTAATAACTCCCTTGGGTTCTACAGAATTTGTAAAATTTAATAATTATTAAAGATTAAGTGAGGAACCTACGCTCTGATACCAATTGTAATGACCCCGCCTCCCGGTAACCCCCAATTAAAGGAAACTGAAAGGTCGGTGCCGTTATCCAATTAACAGGATCAAAGGTTCGACAAATAATCAATAACAATTATGAAATTCTACTAAATAACTGGAATTTGGTATGAAATTAAAACTTTACTTACCTTTGAAAACCTTGGAAATCTATCTATCCTGGTCTTGAATTATTCTATCTAATCCTCCTTGCACTTTATTTCTTTTTCCGCAATGTGTCACTTTACTATTTGTTCTTTCAATTGTTGTTCCTAAAACGCCGACAAACAAAACGTCGGTCAGTATATCGAAATATACTGGTATGTGGGAATAACCAAAAACTTGCAAATATGGATAACAATTTAATAATCACAATCAAATTAATTAACAAGCCAATTTACACTTTTCAGTATGACATTCTCCACCGCTTTTGCCCTAACCCTGGCATACCCACCTTAGGGTGCCCATTGCCAATGACTTAAGGCCACCTTCTCAATCCCGAGCTTGGTGCCTGGGGGTCACCACTCATGGTGCCCACTAGTCATGCAATATCATAGGCCACCTTCTTGGTGCCTGGGGTCACCACTCAAGGTGTCCATTGGTCTACCCATCTGGGCCTGACCTTTGGCATCATCCATCAGGGTGGCATGTAGGTGCGAGAATCCATACTTCTATTTTTTTAATGTGATAATCATAGTGACTTTATGATTTGCAAGTATGAACATCCAACGGATAATTTGTATTCAATGCGATTAACCATCCGGAAAATCATTGGGAAACTAAGACGGTTATTCATGATTAACCACATACTTGTACATGCAGATTTTGAGATAGAATATTCCAATCAATTAAGACATCCAAGAAAGTACAAGAATCCTAAAATCACATTCAATACCTTTTATCAAAATCTATCCAACCATCTGGCTATTTAGGGTTTCTATTCCTTTTTAGGGTTTCATTGTAATTAGGGTTTTACTTCACCATACTCTTTTAAACCCTAATTCCTCATCTATCCTTTACGAAAGTTATTAAGGTTCCCTTTTATCAACTCATAATTTTAAATTCATATTTAAAGCACAATTAACCATTAATTAAGTTCATTAAGCCTCTCTTCCATTAAAGCTACCATCTTTATCCTTTTAATCCACTCGAAAACCCTAATTTCTATATTAAGGGTATTTATCCACAATTAGGAACATTTTTACTCGAAATATATTAGAACCATCATACCTCAGCTTTGTACATGAATTTCACCAATTCAAATCATTAAGGATCATAATTACCAAAGTTAGGGTTCAATGTTCATTAAAGCATATGGAACTCTAAATTAACCAAATTACGCATGAAGATCATCCTTTTAAATCTAGTATGCCCTTTTTATTAACAACAGGTTAATATCTACTCTAATAATCCATTAAACCCTATTAAATACTTTCATCATCTCAAACTAGGGGTTTTCATTGATTAAACCATTAAAGATAACATCTTTACATACTTTTTGAATAGAAAGCATAATTAGGTTTCAAATATAATTTATACATGTTCCTCTTGTTCTAAAGATCAATTTTCATGTATTAACTTTATTCATCGGAGCTTCCTAGCAATTTCTACGATTTTTGTAAGTTTATCACTTAATTGACCAGTTAGAAATTGACACGTCAGCGTTAAAGTCTTTACCAGTATTCTGTGTAGAGAAAAGGTCTCGGCTGCCCTTGGGTCTTGTACGCGCGATGAGGGGCACAAGAGTCATTTGACTCTTTTCCCTTCTTCCTCCACGTGCTTGTGTCTCTGTGCGCACAACGCTGCCTCGCGTGGCTGCCTCCGAGCGATGAGCTGCTTCCTCCTCACCCACCTTCCTTCCTTTTCTGCATCTCTCTCTCCAACCGTGTAACCCCTAGATAGCGCCGCTCTCCTCCAACAGCATGCCCAACCCCTTGGGTCCCCTGGGATGGCCGGTGCAGGGCCTGCGGCCGCGGCTTCCTGACGGCAGTCTGCCCAGGTTTCTTGTGATGCAGGTGGCCGCTGCATCCCTTCCCAGAAAGAGATGGTGCTCGCACCCTTTTTGGGATGAAAACAACACCAAGAAGGCTCGCTGAAGCTGGTCGCCGGTCAGTTGCTAGGCCATGATCTGTTATGATTGAGTTGCAGGTTTGTCTGTGGCTCCTCAAGGCCGAACGATGGGAGAAACTGGGACTCATGGATTCGCATGGTTCCCACTTGGGCCACTACGGATAGGGCCATGAATTTTGGTTGCAAGATGTTGACCTGGGGTTCCTATATATATACTCACATCTAAGGAAACCCTAGGGATCGTCCTTGAAGAGATGAAGAGAGGCCTCCAAGCCTAGACCTATACCTTTATGGCTGTGAGACCCACATGGGAGGGAGACACATAATGTATTTCGTGTTGCACACAAAAAGAAAAGGAAAATGCCCAAAGGCACTAATCATCATGCCTTATTCTCTAAAAGCATGTCCTTGTATATAGGTTCTGGAAAAACACTACATATTCCCTATTCCTTTCTATTTTGGAATACTTACATAATGAAAAATCCGAAAATTATTACTCTTACTCTCTTTATGTTTGGATTTTAATCCATTGGCCACAAATTCATATTTTCTTTTAGCAAATAACATATCTTTTTGACATTATCAAAAAGTCATTAATGATGTATCCCATTGTCCTCTTATTTTGTTTTATTTGCCTTTCCTCTTTCTTTTTCTTCATTGGGACTCCTTGGATCCCAAGAAACTCTATTATTTCGAAATCCTTTTTATTGGATACTCATTATCCATCTGGATGCTTCTATATTCATTATTTCTCATTATCTTGTTTATTTCTTATTAAAATATCTCTTTTTGAGGATTTCTCTTTATTTCACTTTTATTTCCTTCATTAGTATTCCTTTTATCATTAGGAATCCTTGGAATACGAAATTCCACTAAGGATAACTCAATTATACCTCTTTTCGTTTGTTTTCCGCCTTTTATCATTATTTTCAATTTCTTTCTTAATAAAGAAATACTTAATTAATCTTTTCTTTTATTATTGCTTTTCTTTGCAACTTTGGACTCCTTGGAACCCAAGGAACCCATGTGGCACAAAATTCATCCTTGGATTGCATTCTTTTGCCTTCCAGAGGTTTCCACATCTCTCTTTTCTCCAAAAACTCAATTATTCATTAATTAATTAAATTTCCTTGTTATTGGGCCCAATAGCCAATAAAGCCCACAAATCAAACAACAAGGCTATTTCAAACGAAATCCATTTATTCACAACAAATTATATCATTATTTGTCCAAATATATTTAATATGAGAAATTATATTTCTCACCAAAGGAACCCAAAATTTGGGGTTGTAACAGGAGGCCATTAAAAAATAGCTGGGGGTCAAGCAAGTAGACAGACATGCTAAATATTTGGGGCTACCTACGGCTATTGGGAGATCAAAGAAACAAATTTTTAGCTTTGTCAAAGATAGAATCTAGAAGAAACTTCAAGGATGAAAAGAAAAGTTGTTGTCCAAACCGGGAAAGGAAGTGTTGATAAAGTCTATAGCGCAGGCCATCCCTTCCTATATTATGAGTGTTTTCCAAATACCGGCAGGGACACTTGATGAGATATAAGGCTGCATTGCAAGATTTTGGTGGAGAGCTAAAGATAAGGAAAGGAAGTTGTCATGGCAGTGTTGGGCGTCCTTGTGTAAACCAAAGAAAGATGGCGGGCTCAGTTTTAGAAATATGCATGTCTTTAACCAAGCTCTTCTCGTAAAACAGGTGTGGCGGCTTATGACAAAACAATCTTCTCTAGCGTACAAGGTCCTAAAGGCTAGATACTTTCCTTCGACGTCTATACTGGAGGCATCAAAAGGATATAATCCTAGCTATACGTGGAGGAGTTTATGGGAAGCTAAAGCTTTGATCCTTGAAGGAATTAAATGGAGGGTAGGGAACGGCGAGAACATCAGAATATGGGAGGATAGTTGGATCTATGATTTTAACGGGAACTTGAAGCCCGTACGGGACATGGCTTCTTGGCAGCCTTCTTTGGTTAGTGAGTTGATAGATCGACAGTCAAGGTGATGGGATTTGGAGATGCTACCCCAAGTTTTCCCTCTGGATATTTGTGGACTGATTGAGAACACCCCTATTAGCATTAGATTGCCAAAGGATATGCTTTATTGGTGGCTAGATAGGAGAGGTATATTTACTACCAGGTCGGCGTATTGGTTGGGGCTGTTGGAAAAGAGAGAATCTATTGCATCCAGACAGGTGTCTTCATAGCAGATCTGTAAAGTTGTTTGGGGCCACATGTGGCCGCCGAAGGTTGCTCACTTTCTTTGGCGGGTTACTACATGTGGTATTGCTACTATGGGGAGATTGCTTGATAGACATTGACATGTGGATGGTTTGTGTCCGCTATGCCATGAGGAGAAGGAAACCATTCAACACATGCTCTTTTGTTGTGTAGAAGCCAAAAAACTCTGGAGATCATCACCGGCAGCGAGCATTGTTGCATCAGCCCACATTCAATCTCCTAGGCAAACAATCTTGGAGTTGCACGATGGTCTATCTCAATAGGAGTTCACGGAGGCCATGATGAATATGTGGGGGATGTGGACTTATAGGAACCACAAGGTTTTCCAGGAGGATGGGAGGAGTCTTGTCATGTTCATACGAGCAGCACAAGCATATATTCTCAACACTTGGAGTGCCCGATAGACAAAAATGGGACAACGGCAAGTACAAGGCAGCAAAGTGGATGTACACTGGAGGAGACCGGTGATGGGGACTGTCAAGATCAACTCTGATGCAGTGGTGAAGACGGGCACATGGACAGGGGTGGGTGTCATTGGTCGTGACCATCAGGGTCGGGCAGTAGCAGCACGAGGTCGAGGTTTTATGGAGGAGGGAGTGTGGTTATTTGTGAGGCGGTGGCTGTGTTGGACGGCATCCAGTTGGCCAAGGGATCTGGTTGGACATCCATTGTGGTTGAGTCAGACTCGAACATATTCATAG
This sequence comes from Alisma plantago-aquatica, assembly GCA_963693085.1. Lineage (NCBI taxonomy): Eukaryota > Viridiplantae > Streptophyta > Magnoliopsida > Alismatales > Alismataceae > Alisma > Alisma plantago-aquatica. The sequence goes on from OY856414.1 coordinate 587,502,919, forward strand.
ATGCGCTTAACAATCTTGCGGAGAGGAGGGACCATCTCGGCATGATAGTAGATGATATAAAAGCTCTTAGTGCAGATTTTGTTTCAGTTTCTTTTGTGCATGTTAGTCGATCCTGTAATTTGGTGGCACATGAGTTGGCCAAGCTTACAAAAGCTGGTGATTTCATGTATATGGGTGAGGTGGTGGACCTTCCACAGTCTTTATTGAACCTTGTAAACTCTGAATCTTATGATTAATAAATGGGATCGGCCTAGTTATAAAAAAAAATGTCCTAATAGTTGCCTGAAGGCTCTGATACCATGTTGTAAAGAGGTGAGATAACCTCCTTACTAAAATTTAAAGGGAGTACAAAACATCCATCTTTTTATAAAGACAAAAGATATTGAGGGATGTATGTATAATATTCCAAGTAAATAAGCATGCACCAGATACATTATAAAATGTCAATAGCAGTGGAAATAAAAGTACTAATCCTATTACATGGCTTTCGTTGTTCATTACATGATTGTTCCCAAAAGAAAAAGATAAGAGAAAAGGATCTAGCTATAGCAACCTAGACATCCTTTCAGATAGCTTGAGATCTACTCCTGAGATGACTTCCTTCAAAATTGTCCTTCTCCTTGCTCAGCACCAGTAGCTGGCTGGTTGGGAAAGCACCCAGCAAAAGGGGAAAGAAAACAAGGTATGTGTCACAAAACTAGTCTAGGATAACAAGATAAGTAAAACAAATAAGAACAGGCTAGGGTTCATCATATGATGAAGATAATAAGAGTATGAGGCTATATTCAAAAGAAACTTGCCATTAACAATTATATTAAAAAGGATTTGCATGTAAGATAATTATGTCTACCTGACTAAGTAGGGTTGAGGCACCTACCGAACCTCTAACCTATAGGTGAGGGGAGAATAAGACATTCCCGATCATCTACACAATTATATAGGGGAGAATAAAAGCATTCCCCAGGGCGATTAAGTACATACCCTCTGTGGGTGGTTGTACATAAGTACCGCTGCTTTAAATTAAATAGAAAATAAATCTACATGCTAGAAAAGTAGTCATGGAAAGAGTAGTCATAATATTCAATAAGCATGGCAGTGGGGTATAAGACCCAAACAAGAAGAAATTATAATCTGATTTGAGGCATGAACAACATTAGGATTCATGAATAGAAGATTTAGGGTTCATTTAGCCTCATTAGGGAAATATAGGGTTTGGCTGGAATTATCCCAACATAGGGTGTAAGGAATGCACATACCTCTCTTACTGATATCAATTAATAACTTTCACCACTTTAATTGAGTCCAAGTTCCACTTTGCCTATTTTCAATGTATTAACATGTATTAGAGTACATAGTGCACATTATTGTATAGAAACCCTAATTTTAGAACTTTTTAGAAAAATTCGGATTTTGATTTTTTAAATATCACCAATGAACTTATTAGGTTCTCCTAGTCAAGAAAACATATTTTTATGTTAATTTCGTAGTTATGAGGATTAAGATGTACTTTTTATGGTTTTTATGTATTAAATTCATTTTACAAAAACCACCCTTCATAAAACCATGAAATCATACCTTGAAGATATTTTTATTAGATAGAGATTAATTCTCCAATTCCAAAACATATTTTTTGTCAAATATGAATAATCAGATTAAAAGATATGAATTTTACAATACTGACCAATAGGAAATTGCCACATCATCAAACCGATCGAGATAATTGAAGAGAGAGGGAGAGGGATAAAAACCATTTGACCCAAGATCAGGTTTGAAGTTGTATAGATAACCAAACTAAAGCTTCTAGAGAAGGTAAAATAGAAAGAAACCAAAACCCTAGAAGAACATGGTAGATAGAGATGGAGATCATCGATTTTAAACATAGAAGCATGCATTTTAAGCATGTACTAAGCAATATATGAGAAGGGGGTTAACAAAACTTGCCTCTAGGAAGGTATTAAGGTCCAAATAGAAAAGATCCTGAGATTAGAAGGTCTGGTTGCTCCAAGCCAAGCTCCTTTCTTGAGCAAAGATTACCTTCTCCACTTTAGAGGTGCAAACCCTAGCAAAAGAGCATGGAGATGAGATGTTTTAGGGTTCTAGGTGGAGTTTTACCATGGAAGATTATGTTTCCAACCTGAAAGAAGGTAGGAGGAATACTAACAGCATGAAAATAGGGAAGGAAAGGAGGATACTTACTAGTTTTGGTCAAAATCACCAAGGAGGAGCTTAAGAAATCCTAAAATAGATAAATTTGGAACCCTAGGTGCCTTCTTCACCAAGGTAGGCACCCTCTTTTACCTTGGGATAGAAACTTCATGGACAAACATAGAAGGGACGATGCTATAAGATGGGGGAAAGAGAATGAGAGGATTGCTTCTTGGATTGGGAGGTGGGAAGGGGTAGGCATGGCTTTATAAAGAAGGGGGCAAGCATGAGGTGTCTATGGGACTTTCCATGTGTCCTTAGGCTAAGGATTCATGGTCATGCAAGAGGAAAGCTCATAGAGACTTCTTTTATATCCAAGGTCGGTCCTAAAATCCCATGGAGGCTTCTAGGTCATCCCCACCGTCCTCCAATCAAAGAAATGACCCCATTGGTTGATAGCTTTTAAAGATAGGCTCATTTATAAAGAGGGTGATCCCTATAATGCCCTTGGTGAGAAACACCTTCAAACCAAGGTGAAACCATGTCCCCATGGTTCAAAATCTCAATAATGGTAAGGCAATATCTAAGGATTAAAATTCAGGTGATAATTTGCAAAGAAAACCTCCCAATTGGGTAAATTGTATAAAAGTCCAGAATGTACCTAAAATTGCATAACTTGCACAAACAACATCCAAATCGAACCAAATTTGAAACTTAGGCTCATTTTATGTTTTCAAATCACATAAAAAGTTATATTAATGTTTAGAGCACTTAATTATGGTAAATAAGCTTGTTTAATACATTTAATCAAGGTTTAAGGCCTTGCACTTCTAGCACAAACTAATATACCATTGTTCTACTAAAGGGGTGATTTTACATTTTAGATCCTTAAATATGCTTTTATTGAGGTATTTGTGCATAAACCCTTATATTGGTACAATTAGTGAATAAATGTTCACTAAACCACTATAAATTCCACTAATTAAACATGAACGACAAAAAGGACAGAACTGAAAGGGAAACTTGGGAAAAAGGTTTACATGGAGATTACATCTAAGATTCATTATGTTACAATATGTAGGTCTCACAAAGGCAAAGAGAACCGCCCACTTTATTTCCCCTCTGGATTCATGATAACCCACAAACCAGCGATCAAAGTTTCTAGCTCCAATTTCCCCTCATTCCAGTTCAGTTGGAGGTTGGGGACAATCATCTAGTCATCCAACACAAACCATCTAGCGGTGCCCAGGAGGCCATGATGTGGATATGTGACTCATTAGTGTGGGGGAGGGCGCGTGACATCTCCTTGATCAGACCCTATGTTTCTAATATATCTTAATATACACATTATTTGTTAATATTTAAATTATCATAACTCCTTGTAGGAATATCGAAACACCCCAAAAAATTAACTATGGATTCCTTGTAACTTACTCTACCATATACTAAGTGTTGGCTTCAAATTATCACTATTTGGCCCATCAGCTGCTATATCCAAAACAACACATACTTAGGGGTGTTAATCATGATATCAACATCAGTTAACAAAATATATGTTATCAAAACACTTGCAACTCTTAATATAACTCCAAAACATGAATCACTTATTCCAGTAGGTGTTTAAAGGGTTTCAAAAGTTTTCTCCATCACACTCTACACCAAAGAAGTATACTCCTTACAAAGATCAAGATCAATTCTACCAAAAATGATATCATCAACATATATTTGAATAATAAAAAAGTTGATAGAAGTGTGTTTAATAAAGAGGGTAGAATCAACTTTGCCCATGACATAGCCATTGTCTAGCAAAACTTTCTTTACTTTTTCATACCAAGCTCTCTAGGGGCTTATTTGAGTCCATAGAGATCATTTTGTAGCAAATAAACTTGGTTAGGAAGCTTGTCATGTTCAAATCTAGGAGTTTGAGCCACATAGACTTCCTCCTCTACTCTACCATTCAGAAACACACTTTTAATATCCATTTAAGAAATTTTCATAGCTAAAGGCAAGTAACATTCTAATAGAGGTCTAGCAACGGGAGCATAAGTTTCATTAAAATCAATACCTTCATGTTGATTGCAGCCCTGTCTAACTAACATTGCTTTGTTCCTTACCACTTTGCCTCTTTCATCTAGCTTGTTGTAGTAGACCCACTTGGTGCCAATGATCTTTCTATCATTTGGTCATAGCACTAAGGTCCATACTTTGTTCTTCTCAAACTGCTCTAGATCCTCTTACATAGCTAGGATCCATTCATCATCTTTAAAGCTTCTTTGACATTCTTTGGCTCAAGTTGTGAGATGAAGGTGTTGTTAGGTTGTTCTTTGTTGAATGCATCCCGCATATTCACCATTTCAAAAGAATTTTCTATGATGAGATCTTTAGGATGATATTTAGCAAACCAGGGAGTTGGATCCTTCTTTTCTTCTTCTTTCTCTTCTTCATCTACTACCACCTCTTTTCCTTTGTCAATGATGTTGAGATCTTTTAATTTAGTAATCACCTCATCTACAACATCATCATTTATAATATTCTTGGAAATAGAGGGGCCATTCGTCATAAGTTTAACACTGATAGATTCTTGAACTTTAGACAATTCAATGTTAAACTCTATATGCTCTACTAGTATTATATAGTCAAAAAAGAAAGCCTTGTAATATTTTGCATCAAACTTGTCGAGAGAATTCTTGTTGTTTAAAACAAATCAAGGAAAACCAAAAACATGAAGGAAATCGATAGAGGGCTTTCTACCACACCATAACTCATAGGGTATTTTCTTTGAGGAAGGGTGAGTGAAGACCCAGTTCTTCATAAAACATGAGGTGCTAATGGCTTCGGCCCAAAAATTCTTTGGAATAGCATACTCTAGAAGCATGATCCTAGACATTTACTATACAGACCTATTCTTTCTAACTACAACCCCATTTTGTGAGGTGTATAAGGGGAAGAAAATTGTGTGTATAACCACATTCCTCAAAAAATCTTTCCAACATATCCTTTTTAAATTCTCCCCCATGGTCACTGCGGATAGAGGCGATTTGAAAAGATGGTTCATTTTCAAATCATTTGCAAAAGGTAGAAAATCATTGAGAGTATCACTTTTTGAAACTAAGAAGAAGGTCCAAGTAAAGCGAGAGAAATCGTCGACAATCATGAGGCAATACTTGCTGCCACAAAGCGATTGAGTTTGCATTGGTCCAAATAGATCAATGTGAAGAAGTTCAAGAGATCTTTTGGCACTAAGGACTCCTTTGGATTTAAAGGAGGACTTCATTTACTTTCCTCGTGTACAAGGTTGGCATTCCTCATCCTTTTCAAAGTCCATTTTGTGGAGTTTTTTGACCAAATCCTTTTTGCTCAACTTCTTCAGTCAATGCATATTTACATGACCAAGCCTACGGCTCCACAAAGATGTATCACTTTTATCAACAACAAGGAATTTACCAAAAATGGGCTTAAGAGAATCAAGAACAATAACATAAAGGTTTCCATTTCTAGTTTTGTTATATATGACATTGTAGGAGAGGGAATCTAAGATTTTACCATTTTCAGATCTAAGCATAGTAAGATCATCAAGATAGATTCTATTTTCATTCTTAATACCATCACAAGCATGTCTAAGATCATTAAACTTGGCAACAAGCTTATCATTTTTAGTTCCAATCAAAACAAGTTCATTAAGGTGAGTTTGGTTCTCATCTTTAAGACTATTGATGTTCTTAAGATAAATACCATTTTCTACCTCAGTGGTATTGTATTTCCATTCAAGTTCAAGAAATTGACCTTGCAATGAATATATACTATCATGATGAACTTTTTCATTTTGCTAAAGAAAATCAGTTTTAGCATACAATTCATCAATAATTTTCCCTAACATTTTCTTCTTAGATTTGAATTTGGAATAAGAAGAGAGGGAAACATTAATCATGTCAATGAGGGCTTCTTTAGATAATTCATTTAAGCTTATCTCACTTATCTCACATATGTCTTTACTAGTTGAAGACCTGAGAGCAAGGTGGTATTCTCCTCTAATACACGATAAAATATATAAAACTTGACCCACTTGTCTTGATCTCACATAACTAGATTTTTTTGTAATACTTCCATTCACAATAATACTGAACAAAAATTTGGGATGTTACAATTCTACCCCCCTTAAATAAATTTTGTCCTCGAAATTTCTCTAGGCTACTACCCACCTTATGGTTTTGCTTACCTCTTTATTCAGTGATAGTTTACATATCAACATACATTTATGTTCAAAAATTTTGCATGAAAAAGATATGTGACATTTAATTATCATAAAACTTATGTGTGAACATTAACCATTTCCTTAGTCTACTTCTCAACTCATACCTAGGGTTTATGAAACTAAATTTAGCATTATACTTAAGGAATTTGCCTCAACCTTATCATGACTTTCTAACATTAGGTGTGCATGATTGTCTAATTTTAGGTTCTTCCAGGTACCTCCTACATTTTTGCATATGTGGTGATCAAGCACATACCCAGAGATGTGAGATCCTGTCATGCTATCTCTCACTAACTCACTAATACATGTGTCCCATACCACACAGACCAGTAAGAAATGAGAGATGCATCAAAAATCTAGTGCTTATGACATTCCTCTTAAATTCTCAATTGGCTGGCCATAACCATTGAGAATGGAGAAGCAACGTCATTAGCTAGGATTGGGTTGAAACTTGAGACCTAGAATAGGTAGACATCTATCTATGACATCTGCATTTCTTCTAAGGTGAAAACTCTTAGTCATTCTAAGTCATTGTACCTTTCTTTGGGAATCTATTCCTAAACTCTATTCTCTTATCTCCATTCTAGGGTGACTATGGGAATCATGTTTTCCTAGTGGCCATTTACCAAATCGCTCTGATACCATATTGTAACACCCAGATTTTCATAACACATGAGCAGAAGCAATAATTTTTTTTTCATCTGGGAGCATCACAAACATGATAGTCATTGCAATTAAAGCAAATGAAACACTTTGCATTGAGTAAAATTGATTCATACATAGTCATTGATAAAAAGAAAACTACAACTCATCTAATATACTCTTTAAACAAGACTATGCATAAAAGATATGTCTAAACTCTGGACCGTCTCGGTAGATGGAACCCCACTAGGCAAGCTGTAAAATCTCCTAGACCTTTACTTGTTCCTTTAATTCTCAGCTGTTCCAAATCCTACGGACATCACGTCCCCAGCCATGCATTGGGAAAAATAGTCGTTAGAGTAAGTGGCATGAGTACTTTAAAATATACATTCCTGAAGAACTAAAATGAGACATTATAAACATAAAACTAACATTAAGCTTTGAATAAAATCTGAAACATAAAGTCTCTTATTTCTTAATCTGAATTCTTATCTTATTCTGGAGTCATGTACTCTGGTACATGGATCTCATGACCTACACCAAAGTGCCTAGGTCATACTTATCTTATCTAGTTCCCTCTCATCGTACTCATGGATGTGGTTATGGGCATCTCTGATCTAAGGTATCTTTTACTTACGATTTTTATCTGACTGTGGCCACCATTATACAATAAGTCCTCCTGAATTGGCGTATCTACGCCCTAAATTGGTACCGAAGTACCCTGAATGGCACTACATGCCTCTGAATGACACCGAGGTGTCTCTGAATTGGCGTGGCTATGCCCTGAATTGGTGTCGCAACACCTCTGAATTGGAGTAAACACTCCGAATTGGCAACAGATGCCTCTGAATCATCCCGGGACTACTGAATGAGGACTTCTCATATAATGTCTTATGTGAAGGTTTGACTTATTTATCTTAAGTCTAAACTTACTTAATTCTTAATCTGAACTGAAGCTGAATACTGATAGCTTTACTGAATACTGAATCTAAACTTATCTTATATTAAAACTGAACACTGAAAACTGAACTTATCTGAAACTGATTACTGAGTACTGAGCATGTACTGAATTCTAAATCTGAATCTAAATCTGAATCTTTTATTCTTAAGTGATAAACTGAATCTACAACTGAATGTGAATATGAATTTCAATTACTTCATAATTGAGATTTGGTCTAAAACCCTTATCATGTATCTTTTATTCAAAATCCGGCTACTCACACAGTGAGTAGTCTAAGTCTGAATCTAAATCTCTTATTCTTGAGTTCTAAACTGAATCCATTATTGGATTTGATCATGTATCCCATTATCTAGGTAAACTTTATTCTAAAACTTTGATTTGGTAAGATTACTTCATTATACCAATTATATCATACATGAGTCTAATGTCTTATGAGACAAGATCTGAAATGAGTATAGAAATACTAAATATACAAAAGTAACTTAAGTAATGTGTATAGCTAAAGTATGATATCTGATTCTTGGCAAGATAACTCATTCTCTGTTAAAACCTCATCAAAATCTGATCTTAATGGACTTAAGTCTTAAAATCATAAACCATAGAATAGAAACCTTAGAAAATCTTAACTTTCATCTTAATCATACTCAATTTAATCTCATTAAGTCTGATCTCAATACATTTGTATGAACTTAAATCTTAAACCTTGAGGTATAAATCATATAGATTCTCATCTTGCAACTTAATCATGACTTAATATCTCATAATTTGATAATATCATCACAAACTCATGTTACAACATCTTTAATGCCACTAGTACATTTATCCTAGAAGTTGGGCCATGGTCTACCATGTGCAACACCCATATTCTCACATAATACTTAACTTTTAAACATCAGCCTTATTAAGGAGTCTATTTTACTTCTTAATTTCTTAGATCGCTACATATATAAGAAACCTTGATGACATGTTCCTATTTGAAATCTCAATACATGGTTACATCTATATTTAAGAGATATAATAGAACTATATTTTCTTATCCTTCTTATGAAATTAACTTCATGATCTAGAATCATTCCATGACACATCACTACTTAAGGTATTGAACATATGAAATTCTACAATCATAAGTATACAAAATCTTTCTTACTTATTTAACTTAGAATGTAGGACATGAAGGTCTTATCTAAGAAGCAAGTAAATGTACTCGGTTTGATAAACATAAATACTCATGGGCATGAACCACTTACCTGTGTCATAGAGTATAAAATCTTCATCTTGGATTCCTCTAGTCGGGTCTAAATCCTATAAAACTTGTGGTGTAACACTCCCTTGAAGTTCAATGATGAGTTTCACACCTATCACATTGATTTAACAAATATCAACATATATGCACATAATCCACTTATCTAACCTTTTCTCAAATTAAATTACCTTATCTATATCATTTGAGAGTCTGGAGCCTCCTTAAACATGTTCTTCATATCTCGACCTTTCCAACGAGCCCTTAAACACCTTATTCTGACAACTAGATCAACCTCTATGAATTCCTAAAGCTTCTTAATAATATAAATCTGATCATTCTTATTACCTTATTTTCCTGTGCCTTTCGGCTTAATCGAGCATCATGATGTTGCGGCCCAGCAAGGAGGGACTCACCCTCTTTGTTTGTAGGGGCGCAATTTAGGGGTCGCGCCTCCCCTGTTCCTCCGCAGCAACAAGGCGCCGCCACCTGCTGTGTCATCTCCATTGATGCTGACCGCATGAAACCGATCCAGCGACCCTAGATGAGCTACGTCGTCATTGATCCCTTGACAATGAGGCATATATGACCAGGGGACCTGGGCGCGACCTGGAGGGATCTGACCCGCACGGCTGATAGGGAGCTCGTCTCCCCTGTTTCTCACGGCAAGAACAGGGCAGCCGCCCAGGTGGGTTGGTGACACACCTTATGCCTGGACGTCGGAGATTACTCAAAGGATGGACCTTCACCTCGATGTGGCCTCGCCCCCCTCTTGTCCTGGCCGCTTTGCTAGCACCAACAGGCCCTCTCAGTGGTTTGATCTTTCCCGAAGCCACCACAACACAGTTCCATGTGCCGCCATCCACTTCTTCCTCGTTTCTACCTTCTCAGCCTTTTCATAAGCCAAACCCTAATCCATTTTTTTATCATTGTTGTTCTGTGATACGAGGTTTTATAGCCCCTATAATATCATGATATGGTCATGATATCGTCCCCTCTGTTTGGACACCTTGTTCTAAAAGAACAGGGAATGTGATATCCCTTTTGTTAAACATGCGCCCATCAAGTGAACCCGCGTGTTCTCAAATGAACCAAGCCATGAACCAATGGTTCAATGTCCAAATCCTTGGTTCAAAACCTAAAATACTCGACACACTATGTTCCTTTGTGTTTCTCTTATAATTTCTATGGGCTACCCTTTAATATTGATTGGTCCAAAAATTGACCAACAACTCATATATACATTACCTTCTTTTAAAAAAATCCTCATGACTTAAATCAATTCCTACACTATTCTAGTATAGTGTATGTGATTTTACATGTCCCATTATTTAGATCGAAAAATTGAATCACCAAAACTGTCTCACCTCTAATATGTCTTTGAGAACATTTAATGAATCCTAAATTTCATTGCTACATACATTGGAAAGCCAAACTTAGCAAAATCCTAAGGTTCTCTTAGGTGTGTTATGTAATCCATTGATAGTTAGATTGTCCTCAAAATAGAAAAACCTCATTATGACCATATTAATCAACCTTAAATTTTCATATGATCTTTCTCGCATCCATCATGATCAATTCACTAAAAGGGCCTTGGGTTCTATATATGCATAACTGGACTCTAATACACGATAAAATATGTAAAACTTGACCCACTTGTCTTGATCTCACATAACTAGATTTTTTTGTAATACTTCCATTCACAATAATACTGAACAAAAATTTGGGATGTTACAATTCTAACCCCCTTAAATAAATTTCATCCTTGAAATTTCTCTAGGCTACTACCCACCTTATGGTTTTGCTTACCTCTTTATTCAGTGATAGTTTACATATCAACATACATTTATGTTCAAAAATTTTGCATGAAAAAGATATGTGACATTTAATTATCATAAAACTTATGTGTGAACATTAACCATTGCCTTAGTCTACTTCTCAACTCATACCTAGGGTTTATGAAACTAAATTTAGCATTATACTTAAGGAATTTGCCTCAACCTTATCATGACTTTCTAACATTAGTGTGCATGATTGTCTAATCTTAGGTTCTTCCAGGTACCTCCTACATTTCTGCATATGTGGTGATCAAGGACATACCCAGAGATGTGAGATCATGTCATGCTATCTCTCACTAACTCACTAATACATGTACCATACCACACAGACCAGTAAGAAATGAGAGATGCATCAAAAATCTAGTGCTTATGACATTCCTCTTAAATTCTCAATTGGCTGGCCATAACCATTGAGAATGGAGAAGCAACGTCATTAGCTAGGATTGGGTTGAAACTTGAGACCTAGAATAGGTAGACATCTATCTATGACATCTGCATTTCTTCTAAGGTGAAAACTCTTAGTCATTCTGAGTCATTGTACCTTTCTTTGGGAATCTATTCCTAAACTCTATTCTCTTATATCCATTCTAGGGTGACTATGAGAATCATGTTTGCCTAGTGGCCATTTACCAAATTGCTCTGATGCCATATTGTAACACCCAAATTTTCATAACACATGAGCAGAAGCAATAATTTTTTTTATCTCGGAGCGTCACAAACATGATAGTCATTGCAATTAAAGCAAATGAAACACTTTGCATTGAGTAAAATTGATTCATACATAGTCATTGATAAAAAGAAAACTACAACTCATCTAATATACTCTTTAAACAAGACTATGCATAAAAGATATGTCTAAACTCTGGACTGTCTCGGTAGATGGCACCCCACTAGGCAAGCTGTAAAATCTCCTAGACCTTTACTTGTTCCTTTAATTCTCAGCTGCTCCAAATCATGCGGACATCACATCCCCAGCCATGCATTGGGAAAAACAGTCTTTAGAGTAAGTGGCATGAGTACTTTAAAATATACATTCCTGAAGAACTAAAATGAGACATTATAAACATAAAATTAACATTAAGCTTTGAATAAAATCTGAAACATAAAGTCTCTTATTTCTTAATCTGAATTCTTATCTTATTTTGGAGTCATGTACTCTGGTACATGGATCTCATGACCTATACCAAAGTGCCTAGGTCATACTTATCTTATCTAGTTCCCTCTCATCGTACTCATGGATGTGGTTATGGGCATCTCTGATCTAAGGTATCTTTTACTTACGATTTTTATCTGACTGTGGCCACAATTATACAATAAGTCCTCCTGAATTGGCGTATCTACGCCCTAAATTGGTACCGAAGTACCCTGAATGGCACTACATGCCTCTGAATGACACCGAGGTGTCTCTGAATTGGTGTGGCGACGCCCTGAATTGGTGCCGCAACACCTCTGAATTGGAGTAAACACTCCGAATTGGCAACAGATGCCTTTGAATCGTCCCGGGACTACTGAATGAGGACTTATCATATAATGTCTTATGTGAAGGTTTTGACTTATTTATCTTAAGTCTAAACTTACTTAATTCTTAATATGAACTGAAGCTGAATACTGATAGCTTTACTGAATACTGAATCTGAACTTATCTTATATTAAAACTGAACACTGAAAACTGAACTTATCTGAAACTGATTACTGAGTACTGAGCATGTACTAAATTCTAAATCTGAATCTAAATCTGAATATTTTATTCTTAAGTGATAAACTGAATCTACAACTGAATGTGAATATGAATTTCAATTACTTCATAATTGAGATTTGGTCTAAAACCCTTATCATGTATCTTTTATTCAAAATCCGGCTACTCACACAGTGAGTAGTCTAAGTCTGAATCTAGATCTCTTATTCTTGAGTTCTAAACTGAATCCATTATTGGATTTGATCATGTATCCCATTATCTAGGTAAACTTTATTCTAAAACTTTGATTTGGTAAGATTACTTCATTATACCAATTATATCATACATGAGTCTAATGTCTTATGAGACAAGATCTGAAATGAGTATAGAAATACTAAATATACAAAGTAACTTAATTAATGTGTATAGCTAAAGTATGATATCTGATTCTTGGCAAGATAACTCATTGTCTGTTAAAACCTCATCGAAATCTGATCTTAATGGACTTAAGTCTTAAAATCATAAACCATAGAATAGAAACCTTAGAAAATCTTAACTTTCATCTTAATCATACTCAATTTAATCTCATTAAGTCTGATCTCAATACATTTGTATGAACTTAAATCTTAAACCTTAAGGTATAAATCATATAGATTCTCATCTTACAACTCAATCATGACTTAATATCTCATAATTTGATAATATCATCACAAACTCATGTTACAACATCTTTAATGCCACTAGTACATTTATCCTAGAAGTTGGGCCATGGTCTACCATGTGCAACACCCATATTCTCACATAATACTTAACTTTTAAACATCAACCTTATTAAGGAGTCTATTTTACTTCTTAATTTCTTAGATCGCTACATATATAAGAAACCTTGATGACATGTTCCTATTTGAAATCTCAATACATGGTTACATCTATATTTAAGAGATATAATAGAACTATATTTTCTTATCCTTCTTATGAACTTAACTTCATGATCTAGAATCATTCCATGACACATCACTACTTAAGGTATTGAGCATATGAAATTCTATAAAACTTGTGGTGTAACACTCCCTTGAAGTTCAATGATGAGTTTCACACCTATCACATTAATTTAACAAATATCAACATATATGCACATAATCCACTTATCTAACCTTTTCTCAAATTAAATTACCTTATCTATATCATTTGAGAGTTTGGAGCCTCATTAAACATGTTCTTCATATCTCGACCTTTCCAACGAGCCCTTAAACACCTTATTCTGACAACTAGATCAACCTCTATGAATTCCTAAAGCTTCTTAATAATATAAATCTGATCATTCTTATTACCTTATTTTCCTGTGCCTTTCGGCTTAATCGGGCCTCATGACGATGCGGCCCAGCAAGGAGGTACTCACCCTCTTTGTTTGTAGGGGCGCAATTTAGGGGTCGTGCCTCCCCTGTTCCTCCGCAGCAACAAGGTGCCACCACCTGTTGTGTCATCTCCATTGATGTTGACCGCATGAAACCGATCCAGCGACCCTAGATGATCTATGTCTCCATTGATCCCTTGACAATGAGGCATATACGACCAGGGGACCTGGGCACGACCTGGAGGGATCTGACCCGCATGGCTAATAGGGAGCTCGTCTCCCCTGTTTCTCGCGGCAAGAATAGGACAGCCGCCCAGGTGGGTTGGTGACACACCTTCTACCTGGACGTCTGAGATTACTCAAAGGATGTACCTTCACCTCAATGTGGCCTTGCCCCCCTCTTGTCCTGGCCGCTTTGCTAGCACCAACAGGCCCTCTCAGTGGTATGATCTTTCCCGAAGCCACCACAACACAGTTCCATGTGCCGCCATCCACTTCTTCCTCGTTTCTACCTTCTCAGCCTTTTCATAAGCCAAACCCTAATCCATTTTTTTATCATTGTTGTTATGTGATACGAGGTTTTATAGCCCCTATAATATCATGATCTGGTCATGATACCGTCCCCTCTGTTTGGGCACCTTGTTCTAAAAGAACAGGGAATGTGATATCCCTTTTGTTAAACATGCGCCCATCAAGTGAACCCGCATGTTCTCAAATGAACCAAGCCATGAACCAATGGTTCAATGTCCAAATCCTTGGTTCAAAACCTAAAATACTCAACACACTATGTTCCTTTGTGTTTCTCTTATAATTTCTATGGGCTACCCTTTAATATTGATTGGTCCAAAAATTGACCAACAACTCATATATACATTACCTTCTTTTAAAAAAAATCCTCATGACTTAAATCAATTCCTAGACTATTCTAGTATAGTGTATGTGATTTCACATGTCCCATTATTTAGATCGACAAATTGAATCACCAAAACTGTCTCACCTCTAATATGTCTTTGAGAACATTTAATTCCTAAATTTCATTGCTACATACATTGGAAAGCCAAACTTAGCAAAATCCTAAGGTTCTCTTAGGTGTGTTATGTAATCCATTGATAGTTAGATTTTCCTCAAAATAGGAAAACCTCATTATGACCATATTAATCAACCTTAAATTTTCATATGATCTTTCTCGCATCCATCATGATCAATTCACTAAAAGGGCCTTGGGTTCTAGATATGCATAACTGGACTCTAATACACGATAAAATATGTAAAACTTGACCCACTTGTCTTGATCTCACATAACTAGATTTTTTGTAATACTTCCATTCACAATAATACTGAACAAACATTTTGGATGTTACATATATTGTCTCCAAACTCCAAACTAGGAGAGTGTACATCCACTACCTAGACAGGTCAACCTCTAGGATTTTGCAACCATTGCATGCTTATATTCCATTATAAGACATATAATAAGACCTTCCTTTTGTAGGGAAAGGATACCCAACCTTCCTTTTTAAGGATAAAAAAGGAGCCAATAAACCTTACAAGGTCTTACCTATCCTTTGAGCAAGAGTCTTCAACCTCTATAAGGGATTATCCACTTTTACAAGGATCTGGGCACCTTCGCCAAGGAGCTCCCCTCTTGCAACAAGTCCTCCACATTGAAGGAATTACCCACTCATCTCAAGGATCTTCACCCTTCATCTTCTCCTTCACCAAGGAGAAGCTTTCACCAACTTTTCTTGAAGAAAGGGATTGGGAAAGGGAATATTGAGAGCTTTACAATGATTACAAAGGAAGTATCTCTCTCACAAATAACCTATCTCACTCAATTTGATGTTTTGATTAGCAAGCAAGAGAGAGAAATGGGCTCTTAGTAGACAAATTCACTCAACTATAGCTAGGATCATAAGAAGAAAACTTGGGATGAAGCCCAAGGGTCCCTATTCATAGTTGGGAATGTCTACTAGCCACTAGAATTACTTGGTAATGAATTATAGTCATTTGGGGTGTGTTGCAACTGATCTACTTTTGATATTTGTAACACTCCAATGGCTAGAAACACTTTTTCTACACACTCTGTATAGTGCAGTCAGTTGGGTTTCAATAAAGAAACTTGACTGATAGCACTATGCGACAAAGCAAATTTGAAGTGCCGGTTGAGTTTACCCTAGATGAAACTTGAACGAAGGCTTTAATTTGATTTGGTCAATGTAGGGTGTCAGTGGAGTTTGTCTTGAGGAAACTCGACAGACCCCTGGCATTTCCCAAAATCCATCAAGGGAGTCAGTCGAGTTTATCAAAGTTGAAACTTGGCCAACAAAACACCCTGTAATGAATTTTAGAAATTGTCATTAGAGTGCTTAAGCGTGCATTTCAAATGATCCTATTTTTGTCATCTTAATTACGTCATAGAATCAATACAAATTATTACAAAAATTGTTCAATGGGTTTCAGGGCATTATCCACAAAAGTGAATTTGCATTGACTTTGGCTTGTATTCAGTCAAGCTAGGGCTTGATTGAATTGATCCTTTTCATGTATCTAATGCCTAAAATCAATCTCAAATAGACTTATTAGATACATATGAATGGAATGGTTAAGTCATAATCAAAATATGGAGAATGTACAACTATTAGGTCAACACCCTACATATGTGGTTACCATCTCCTAGCTCATGTTGAGGGATGAAGGTACTTTTCTCAAGATGACATTATGGGCCATCTCTAGTGTTGTTTTTTTCTTTAGTAATGCAAACTGTATCACCATCATTGGATGAGGGACTGTGGTATACTGAGCCTTTACTAGGATTGGTGCCATAGGGATCCACATTGATCTCTGGTTCATCATTGAGTGATCTCATGGTATACTACTTGGACTCCTAGTTCTTACAAGGATTGTCAAATTCCTCTCTAGGATAGAGGCAACCATCTCTGTACTTTGGGAACAATTCTTAATGGTTTGCTAAAAAGAAGGATAAGCCCTTGTGTTGGATCTTCTAGCAATGAGATGACAGGTATCGTGTTAGAAGATGAAGGCATCTCTTCTAGTGTGATTTTGTTGACCTTGACAGATTCAATCAAGTCTTGTAAGCCAAGCTTAAGTCCAATAAATCTTCTGGCTTGTGCCCCTTATCTTGGTGAAAGTTCCATATCATGGGGAACTTCAGTAGATGTTTGATATCTAGACGGATGGAGATAAAGGATGCTTCCTAGGGAGTGAACTTCCTCTTAGGCTTGGAAGTCTCTTCTAATGTGGGAACAGAGGTTGTTGGCTCTGTTTGAGGTGATAGGTTACTCATTGTAGGAGGGGTTCTCACTACTTCTTGCTACATAGGAGACTAGAAGGGTGGCGATGCATACCCATAAAAGATGTTTGATGGCCATGAATAATGTGGTGACAAATATTGAGGATGATAGTTGGGTGGCACTATCTGATCTTGTTATTGTTGAGGCATCGTGATGGTGGTTTCTTGAACTAGCGACATCTAGATTATTAGTTGTTGTCACTCGAAATTGCCTATTGGGATTATTACACCTCCCGCCATCCAATCTACTACCTTAGCCTTGGTCCATTAGGACTTTTGATTGGTTGTTGTAGAGGTGGACTAAGGCTAAAAGGTGAGTCCTATGTTTTGATAGACCACCCTTTTGATAAAATTCTCAATCTAAACTCGTACTTGTATTAATTCTGGAAATGTATTATACCTTTGTAGAGATAAAGGGAAGTGAGGTCCATCATAGTCATTATGATCACCATGTCCAGGGCCTTTTTTCTATAGGCTTGAATTCTAGTTGGGAAAACAACTATCTACATTGTCCAACAAACTCAAAGAAGCTTTCTTTTAGCTCCTGTTGTAGTGCCTCCATGTCTTCCTTGGTGGGAACTTGGTCTTGATTCCAAGTGTACTGGTCAACAAATCTTTCGACCATCATGTCCTAGGTGGTGATAGTTGTCATGTCCTCTACTTGTTGTACCATGCTAAAAAATGGGTTTGTCAGGGTATGTGCAAAGTAGTGGATCAAGGCTTTGTCATCATCTTGAGCCTCCACCATGTCTAAGTAGTATGCCTTGATATGGGTTATCACATCTCCCTTCTGAAGTACTCGTGAAACTTTGGTTTGTTGAAGTTGTTAAAAAGATTTGTATCTAGGAAATGACAGAAGTCACTGACATATTTTCCATAGTGTTTCTTCTCTTCTAGTTGTCTTATCTTCTATAGAATCATGAGCAGGAGGGGGTCTGCAATGGAAAGCTCTAGAATTACAACTTCTTGGTGAGAATCCACCATTAGTACTGGCGGCTTGATAGTCGTTGGTGGCACTATGCACACTAGTGGTAGTAATATGTACATTCCACTCGCATATAGGTTATACTAGGAGTGTGGTGGTGGATTAAAGAAATGGAGTTTGGCGATGAGTCCTCGGCCATTCATGTATTGTATTTTAACTTTCACTATAGTTTGAACTTCTCTACATCACTAGGATCTTCCTCTGTGGCTTCAGCCTCTTTCTCCTTTTTCCTTTGTCCTCAACTTCAGGAATTAAGATGGATTTTCTCACCTCCAGAGTTACTAGGATTTCCCTAGTATTCATGGATAGTGGACATCGGTACTGCCCTAGTTAAAATTATGCTAACTATGGTTGTTGAGGGATCTACATGCCATATGGAAAGAATGGTGTTGACAAGCTAGTGTATAAATCTCCATGTATGGTGAACCTCAGAGAATGCAACTCTCCCGATTACCCAGTGCTTGGTGGAGGCATGAAGGGGACATTTACCCATTTTTTATGTGCTTTTCTGAGGGTATTACTGAGAGTAAGAAGATTCACATATTACCATGGCTTTATTGGTCTTCTCCCCTTTGATTGGCTTATCTTGCTTGTTATTGCTAGCATCTCCTTTGATGTTACTATCAGATTGTCAATATGTGTTGCCTCCATCCAGTTGGGTCAATCATCTATTAGACCAAGTGAAGTATGGGCTCCATGATCTTCTCATGAGGTTATGAAATTTAGAATGGGATTCAAAAGTAGGTCATAACATGGAACCAAGAGAATATTTTGTGTTTTAGGTTGGGTCTTTCAACACACATTATATCAGCCAAGAAAATTAGAGGACTTCCCCTTTATTTTGAGAAATAATAAAAGGATATTTGTTGGTCCTTCTCAATCCTCCTATGGTGAAATATACCTATGATAGTCTCTTTTTTATGATTGATTATAAGTGATGCCACTTGTCCTTAGCTTGGGCGAGATGGACGAGCTATATAATTTTAGTGTAAGATATGTTTTCCAATGTTATATTAAGGAAACATTAAAGATGGTGAATGTGGGATGACATGTTATAGTGTTAAGGGGGTATGATGCTCCTCAGGTAGGAGTACTAAGAGGTTTATTCAAAATAAAGGGAAGATGGGGCTTTGAGTGGTTGATCAAGATTAATGTATCCCTTTTTAGGCTAGTCAATGTGCTTAATCATATACTTTTCTCTTGAGGTTTTCTTTAACCAGTAGGGTTCCTAAATTGAAACCCTTGGCATCACCCTATTTTCCTCCTAGTTTGAGGATTTTCTCTTGGGTATTCTTGGCCCTTGGAGTAGCAAGTGATCAACTAGGAGGGAGCCTTGTCTTGGCATCTCTAGATGATCATGAATTTGGGTATATGTTGTGGTTTAGTTTTTGGTCATAGTCCAAAACCATAAATACATGCATGAAGGCACAAGGTGGTCTAGTTTAAGATCATAGTCTAGGACCATAAATGAAGTGTGAAAGGAGCTAGGTGGTCTAGTTCTAGGTCATAGACCAAGACCGTAGAAATGGGCTAACCCGACATTGACAAGTGATGTGTAAGTAAAATTGGAAGAACCACCTAGCTTGATAGGGTGTGGAAGCTGATACATGAAAAAGGTTGTTTACTCTTTTAGGGACTGCTCGTAAAGGTTTTGTAGAAGATTATTAATCTTTGGAATATTTTTTGAATTTTAAAAGAATATAAAGGTCTGGAAATATTGTTTACCTTTGAAATTACATTTAATCTTTAAAAAACTAATTCAGATTTGAAAGGATTATTAGTCTTTTAAAAGATCATTTGAGTTTTGATAAGATTGTTAATCTTTAGAAGGAATGTCTTGGTATTGAAAAGACTATTAATGTTTTAGAAGATTTTTTAAATTTGAAACTAATTTTAATCTTTAAAAGGATTGATTGAGTTTGAAAAGATTGTTAATTTTTTGAATATGTTGTTCGGGTTTTGAAAAGATGTTAATATTAAAAGGATTATTTGGTTGTTAAAATGTCAATCTTTAAAAGGTTGTTGAATTTTGATAAAATAGTTAATCTATAAAAAGATTTGTTGGTTTTGAAAATTATGTCAATATTTAAAAAGATTGTTTGAGTTCAAAAGGGTTGTTATTCTATAAAAAGATTATTTGAGTTCAAAAAGATTGTTTGAGTTTGAAAATTTGTTAATCTTCAAAAAGATTGTTTGAGTTTGAAACTGTTAACCTGCACATAAAGGGTTAGAAACCATCTTCAATTTTATAATAACCAATACAAGATGCATGAATAGAAAGAAAATAACCCTCCCCTTTTAGCCCATCAGTTTATATTTCACTTGCATCCTCACTCAAATGTGAACTCAACATGAGGTTTTGGTCCTGAAATTCTTTATTGAATTATGGTGCTAATTGAGGGGGTAACTCGGGTTTAGTGGTCATGGGTACTACTCTTGATACATATTGTGACTATGGAGGTTGTAATCATTCTTGAGTGCTAGGAGAGGGGTGCTTTCATGGCCTTTAGACAATCATTTTAATGTTGTGCTGGTACATATACTAACACCCTGCATCATATCTAGGGATCCAACATCAGGTTGACATCTTCTCTATGACAATAGGTTTGTAGGAGTATAGAGTGTAAGTGAAATGTTAATTGAAGAAAGACCACAAAGCATGAAAACAAATCATATGTAGAAAAACAAGCAATCACAATATTATTCAAGAAAGAAGAGATTTTGTTTCCAATACATATCTTCTATTCCTAATTTTTGTTTTGTTTTTTATAGTAAAAAGGAAGAAGAAGAAAAATATAGAAGATGCAAGGGAAGTAGATACAAATCCTAAAAAGGGGGGAGTACACTCAAACCCTTGAAAGATAGAAAGAAAACTTTGAAAATGATAGAGGAAATGGAAATTGACAAAACTATCCAGTGACTTCATGATAAGGGGGCCTATCGGGTTACCTCAGTTCATGTGCCAAGGGCCTACAAGTCATAATACTATGTGGCCCTACCCCCGGGTCAAATAGGAAAATTAAAAAAAAAAGCAAAAAGAAAAGAAAACATAAACAAAAACAGAAAGAAGAATACAAAACCAAACAAACCTAAAAAACACTTAATAAAAAAGGGTGAATTTGACCTGAATTGTCTTTGCGGTCCCCAATGGAGTCACCAATCTATCGTAGTCTCCCCCAAATGATAACATTTAGACATACATACTTGGTAGTGAAACTTACTTTGGAGGCCACGCTTGGAAAGTAAAGGGAAAAGGGTGTTCTGAGTCACCTCGTGTTTTATATGGAAAATGAGGAAAAATGATATGAGATGTTGTGAATTCACGACTGAAAGTTGATCTAGCATACAAGTCGGATATATAATGACAGTAAACAACAAAACCAGAGATTTAGATCTGCCAATCTTGTTAGAAGTGGGAAACGTTTTACCCATCTTGCTCAGTGAACTTGTATTGAACTATTTATAAGTGATCTGGAAAAAGGTGATTTAAGGTTGGTTGCAAAAGGAAAACAAAAAGAAATCAATGAAAACCTTTTCTATT
The DNA here is from genome assembly GCA_963693085.1 of Alisma plantago-aquatica. Taxonomy (NCBI): domain Eukaryota; kingdom Viridiplantae; phylum Streptophyta; class Magnoliopsida; order Alismatales; family Alismataceae; genus Alisma; species Alisma plantago-aquatica. The sequence continues at coordinate 587,524,862 of OY856414.1, forward strand.
TGTGGGAGACCTTTAGGGTTGGAGATGTTTGTGTTCTTCAAATCTTTGCCCTAAGGGTCATATTTTTTAGGTGAGTTGGGGGGTCCTAATCGCATCAGGACCTCCCATGGTAGAGATCCCTCATTGGCGATTAGGACTGATACATAGGGAGCTCTAGAGGATGCTAAGTGGGTAGAAATTGCAAGGAAGGTTTAATCTTTTTCCAAGATTAGATAAGCAAGAATACACAAGCAGATCCAATTGAAGTTGTAAGCATGTATGAATAGTAGGACATGTAAAACATATAATCAGACTAACGGTTAGGAGCACAGTCATATTGCCATTTTTTAGCCTAACAACGATTTGGGGGCAGGTGGTGTCAAAGGAAGGATCCTCTAATCACAAATAATGCAAATTATAAAAGACGGAGATAGTTCCATACTCTAGATTTAAGAAGTTCGAAATGGGTCTGGAATACGATGGATATGGGGGTATATATAGGATAGAACTAGGGTTTGAGGTTCTGTATAGAACCTTCTAGAATATGATATGCATTGTGTTGCATAGATTAAGGCCATCTACCAAGTGTGACCAACATATAGCATTGATTTGTCAGGTCACACGAGTGTGTTACAGCCTATTTGTGATTTTCCAATAATTTTAGGAGTGTCATGAAGAAAAGTATGGGAAAATCTGAAGAGATAGATAAAACAAAATTATCCATTGTGTGTATAAACTAATTAAATATACATTGGAATAAAGGAAATGTATTATTTAGGATCGTTCAGTTGGGCAATTTATACAAAGGCATGTATACAGGTTGAATTTGATGAGTAAATTGCAGTTGCACTTTGAGTTTGAGAAGAGGAATTCTTCATAGAAAGCTCCAAATTGGGTAAAAATGGTTGAAAATGAATGGATTGAATAGGTAGAATAATAAGGATAAATGTGGAAAAATGATAAAGTATGTGGGAGGTGGAATGGACTCCATGGTTATCTAGAGAATTAACATTAATCATAAATTTTGCTAAGTGGGCAAACATGGGGTGTCAACAAGAGGTGTTTCCACATATATAACATGCTCTAAGTACTTCCATCAACTAGCTAGAGTTCTAAGACATGATCCTGAATTTTCAACCTTATTGTCTAGATGGTTCTGTGTTAGTGCCTTGATTTAGTTTGTTATTTGTTCTAGATCACCACTCAACATGTACACACACTCTACTTCATGGATCCCACACTTCTTACTAGTTTAATCTTCAAAAACTTGCACATGAATAGCAGGTTCATTGTTTTGAGAGTGATTCCATGTGAAATGACTTATTTCTATATGGTCGGTTGTTGAGGGGAGAAAAACTACTTTTATGTCCTTCTTTTTGAATATGGATTGTAGACCTTGACCAATCTTACTTTTCATAGAAAGGCCATGACTACTAGCGGAAATATAGTAAATAGCATCAAAACATTTCTTTAATTCAAATTTCACAAATGATCAACTTGTTGCTCCATTGAATAGAGGTTTCAACTCATTGTTTAGATATACTACTGAATTTACTTCGAAGCATGAAATCCTTAAGTGAAACACTTTCTAGAGCATTAGTATATTCAAGCCTCCTCCTCCTCATGGTTTTCATTTTAATCTTTGATCTCATTCAATATTGAATTTTTGGACCTCTTTGATTAGATTTCAAACATTTGTATATTGTTCCATCAATCTATGGGAACAGGTTTCTAAATTAGACAAGACTTGAAGGTTTTTCAGCATAAGATACTTAAAGGAAACTAAAGATAGAGGATCAAATCAATTTGATTACACAGGGTAAATTTTTTAATACAAGTTAAAACAATTAATATTTTGTGAAATAGACTAGTTAAATTTATAGATATATATGTTCTCTATAATCCTCATCAAAGGTGGAAAAAACTTGCCATGTGTGAGAAAGGGCTCATTAGTAAATTTAATATCTGATCAAATGTGAGATGACATGCTTGTTGAATACGAGTTGCTACTCCCAATAGTGGGCACAAAATTCTAAATTATAGACTGATAACACAATATTGTACTTGCAAGTGTACAAGGTTCAATTATAGTGGAGTCAATATCATCCATGTGATCTTAGTAAGAACATAAAATGCTATCCTATTGTATTAGATACTTTAATTTTGACATTAAATGATATGATTGTAATCTAATATTGGACATAATATAAGGAAACTAGTAATTACTAAAAATATTCGTTTGTCTAAAATCAAATGTGTGGGTTTGATGATAAAAAGATAAACAATTCAATTAAAGCCTTTTTCTTTTAAACCATATGGAATTTTATACAAATATATAAATCAAGAAAAATGAGTTGGCTATAAAGATCACTCTACTCAATCTTCTCTTGAATTTGAGCAGGACATGTAAATCTACTGGACATTGCTTTTGTCAGGGCTAAGTGTCAGTACCTCTATTATGGTGTGACAACCTAAAGACTCAACATATCCCTCTATTTTTTAGGTCAAGATGTACTTTTGTCAACTAGGTTTCAAAGATAGATGTTTGCCATCACAAACAACCTATAGGGACTTTCAATATAGAAATGTGATTTGAAGGAAAAAGTATCCAAAATATATTAAAATATAGTTAGGCACACCAATACAGTGTGTACAAACACAAGTGTATTGTCATCAAGTATTATAGGACATTACTCTTGTGTTGTCAAACCCAGGGAATAATGAATCACCAAACTAACTAGTTATAATCACTAGGCCTAAGAAAATAGTTGGTTTGAATTTAACTTAATGTACAACGTAATCAAAATGTCATTTTTGAAGTAGTTTCAAGATATTTCTTTATTATTGTTTTCACCACTATACAATCTATTTTTAATTTCTATTTGTTCATAAATTCATTATCATTAATCTTGATTTAGGGATGTATAGATTGCATTATCCCCTTTTAGAGTAGAATACACTATTCAAATGAGTCAAATTGTACTTTCATATTATTTCTTATTTTAATTTGAATGATAAGAACTATCTCTAGACTTTTATCCTCTCAATTGAAAGCCCAGTTTTGTGGCATGTTCTTGATTATGTTTATAGAAACACATCTAGTACTTAATCCCTCTTTCAAAGCAATTAACAATCAAAAATTGTGGTGACAATGAGCAAGCATGAACATGGCAAGTAAGTCCCAATTTCTATATAAAATCAAGCAAAAAAATTTCATTCATAAATAAATATAGTTAAATTGAGAAATAAAATGTACTACTCCTGAAACCTAGAGAAGAATAAAATTATCCAAACATTGGCAAAAGAGTATCATAGTAGATTTTAGGATAATAAGTAAACATGAAAGAAAATAGATAGAGACCTAGAATCCAAAATAATGATGATTCCTCCCAAAGATGAGTGTGATCAAGTATCTTTTTTTACCAAATCCCCAATCAAAGTCACTAAACTTTACACTTTTAGTCTGTATCCTCCTCTCTCCTCTCCTTTATCATGGTTGTAATAATGTATTGGTTGTTTATTCATTTAAATTCATTAGAGGGTCCAAGTAAAAACACTATCTTGAGATGAATCTCTTAAAATCTTGACCATTGATGTGGTCGTGTGGTGGTGCCAACTTGAAGTCAGTTCTATCAACTTTATATTTCCTTTTTTATCATGACTGAGACCAACTTGGAAGTTGGTGCCAAAAACTTGGGTAGACTAAAACTTGGAAACTCTGTCATTTTTTATCATTGTGTTGGTTCTACCGACTTAAGGTTAGTGCAACCAACTTTTTGAGTTATTCCTCAAATTTTACTACAATAAAACAATTAATTATTAGGTCCATTAATATTATAACATATTATGCCTAATTATATGAAAAATTAGGAAATATCAATGCACAAGTGATCATGTACTATTTTTTTGACAAATGAATAAATATATATATGAAATTGAGATCAATCAATGGATAAAATCATCCTAAGCTAGAATATACAATGACAACAATTATGCATGCATCAACCCCCCCCCCCCGTCAAACTTGAATATTTCTCATCCTTAAGCAACACTCTCTTAGATTTGATTGAAGAAGTTAAAAAGAAGACAAAATTGATAATCACAACTCTGCTAGTGAACCCCCATTGTACGACACCAAATCGGTCCTCAAAACCATGCAACGTGTAGTTACTCACAAGTGATCAATCATAAAAAAACATAAATGTTGAAAATAAGATCAACAAAATCACACAAATCGCTTGGAGCAGAACATATCATGGCAAGTGGGACACATGCTTAGTGCATAACTGTTCTTTGTATCTATGTTTCTATTTGAAAATTATATATATATATAATGGAATTAGTCCCTAGATGAATGTGCATGTGGGGAAGATCATGAAGGTATCCTACTAGATAGAGAAATGGACAAATGACAATGAGTGGCTTGGAAACATCCAAGTCACAATGCAACAAAAGAAATGATACATGGAAATGATATATGGAAGAAATTCATCGTATTTCCTATGAAAATTAAGGTGGAATGATGTATGTAATGGAGTGACTTGTCCTACCGACAAGATAATGGGATGAATGTCTTCGTTATGACAAACTAGTTCCACACTTTTCAAAGATTTTTATCAAGGGGTGTGATTCACATTAAACGAGGTCTTCTCTCCTCTTCTCCTTCTTTTCTTTATTTCTTATTTCTCTTTTTATATACTTTTCCATAAGGAATACATAAAAAATGCCCTTCTAGAAAAATGAATGTTAATGCCTCCAACAAACTAGAATATGGAGCAGTAGCATAGATTCCATTTTCTTAAAATATATATTAGGTATGTCAATACCTTATGATGAAAGTATGCATTATGCAATCTAAATGAATTAATCATGTGATTCTAAATGCAATGGTAAGAAATCCTTTTTTTCAAATTCATATATACTATTGCAAAATCATTGATATGAATTCGTATCATGAAATGTGGTGAGAAAATGAAATCTGGATTGAAACTATTTGGGTTGTGATGGCGATAAATGAAATGAAAAGATGGTAGATATAAAGCATGAAACTACGAGATATTGCCTCACTTAACCATGATATATCTTTCTCATGGTGGATATGTAGATCAAGGTAATCCTAGAACCTATCCATGCAATCATATGAAGGATCTACACTATATCTCATTTTGTTAAACTCAAACCTCTCTATCTTTCCACAATCCATGGGGTCGAGTTGAAGTGTAGTAATTATCAAAAAAATCTTCAAGTGACTGGTTTAGGATAATTTTTTATTTCTTTGTGACCATGAATCAAACAATCATATCTTATAGGATAAGAGGCAAAGTGCAATCATGATGGGATGAGCACTTGAAACCATGTCATAAGAAGGACTAACCTAACTAGTTACATCCATAATTAAACTACATAGACATGGACCCTGTAGTAAAGGAAATTAGCAAATGGATATGAAAGATAATAATGAAAAGATAAAGAGACAAGAAACATTCCATACCCCCACCTAAGATTAGCTTTGGTATCATCCTCAATTGTCAAATAAAAAAGGATAAAGATGTAATATGTGTGTTGATGTGTCAATAAATGTAGGGGAAAAATGGGTTGGGTGGGATCTATGTGACAAAATGTGGCCTTCAAGAATGCTCAAGCTAATAAAAAACATTCTTTGGGGTGTGTTCCATTGGCTACTAGATCTTGTGTGAGGATAATAGTCAATGGTGTAATGAAACATCTCCTCAATCTTTCTTGTATAATCCAAATAATTAATGTATAACTGGGGTTAGTGTCACCAAGATGGAAGTCGATGATACCTACTCATGGAGCATGGGTGGGCTTGTAATGCTAGTGTTTTTACACCAAGTTGAATTTAATGGTACCAACTCAGGGTGTTGTAACCATTAGTAGCTGAAATACGAGCCTTTGATAAGTCCTCCTAACGCGTCAGTGGTAGTGGAACCCACAACAAAGTTGATGCTACCAAGTTGAAATCTGGAGTTTACTGTTTGATTTTCCCATTTGACTTTATGCTACAAACTTTGGGTTTGGTGCCATAAAGTTTTGGAACTTCCTCTAAAATTTTTGAATATTTTATTACCACCACATTGACCATTTATGGTATCAATTAGTTGATAAAAGATCCTATAGAAGATGAGTGTTGAATCAGTACTACTAATTGTGGGGTCAATGGTAGTGACTTTACAGTAGTGGTGTGTTGTAGAGTTTTTGCAAGAACTTGGTAGCATCATCTATGGGGTGGATGGAATCGACTTTGGTGAGTTCGGTTCATGCAAAAAGGCCATATCTAGTCACTATCATGGACTTCAAAGTATGTCATCAACTCTACAAACTTTTTGCAGACTTAAGATACACATCAATGCATCTTTTTTACTTGTAGTAAAACTAAAAAGTATATGAATATGAACTAGAATAGGATAAGAGAAACTAAAAACTATGAAAACACCCATCAATAGTGGGTTGCCTCCCACAAGAGACCTTGTTTAACATCCTAGACTAGACATGAAGATCAAAGTTAACCTATTTCAGCTGTCATGGGTAATTATGTTGGATTTGGCCATCTGTACTAACCCTTTGTTCTCTAATACCTAAGGTAAGGTATATTCTTCCCATAGAAATGATGGCATATGTCATAAATTGAAATGGTTTTTCCAAAAGTAGTTTTAAACCATGATTCTCTTACATGACCATAACCATAAAGTCAGTCAAATAGATGAACTTGTCCACTTTCACAAGTATGTCCTAACATATACCAATATGGTCTAAAGATGGACTTGTCAGCCAATTGGATGGTCATGTTGGTCTTCTTGGGATCTTTTAGTCCAACTTTATGGAAGTATTGAGCAACATTAAGTTGATTCTAGCTCCAAAATCTCAAAGGTTTTGGGCAAACGTTTTGTTGCCAATAGAACAATGGCTATTGAAACATCCCATATCCTTCTTCTTTTCAGGGAGACTCGTTTAAATCTACATAGACTCATCACCCCATTGACTTACACAATGTAAAAGTCTTTGATATTGCACTTCTTGGTGATGATATCTCACGGGAATTGGTTGTACACTAGTATATTCTCATCCCTCATGTTGATATACAATTTTCTAAAGATGTCTAGAAACTTGTTGTATTGTTTGGCATTCCTCCCTGAATTAAAATTGTTGGGTACATGACCGACTCGACATATGTGCTCTGATGTGGGGGAACATATGTCTCCTTAGGGGTTCCCTCTAAGCAAACTGTAGGATTACCCTCCACTATCATAGGATTTGGTGTGGTTGTATCATCTCCATGATGGATCTCCTGAGCTAGTGGAGTGGATTTGGAAGTAGAGTCATCTTGGGGGCCACCTCCCTATGGCATATGTGCATCTAGACTTTCTTGGACACTTCTCACAGTCACACAATTTACATGCTATGTTGTCTCCTTCGATCCTACAATATATGTTTCTAACTACCAATTTTGCACTTCTAGACTTTTACCTTCCCCCTAATTTTTTTGCTTCACGTGGATGTGATCAGAGTATTTTGCACTCTTATACATAAATTTCATGAACATATCTCAAGTCGGTCAAGTTGGATTGGCCCCTATCTATTTTGGGATATGGTTATCCCACATATATTGCATCATCACCTGTAGATTGTGTCAAATTGGCATGCATGGCCCCCAATTTCTTTGTCTGATTACTAATTTGTGTCCTCAATTCATGCATTTCCTTGATTTCTGATTCCTCTTCACTTCCTATGGGTTTTTGACACTCATCACCCCAATATTGACTCTTTGACATATTCTTTGTAATTTCTTTACATCTAGTTGTTTAATTATCTAGAAAGAATCCTACTTTACCTGAGTTAAGCATAGTCCTCTCTATAAGGTGTAGGCCATAATACATGACAAATCATAAATATTGCAATGAGGACACTTCCTTAACATGTCTGATAGAGAACTTCATAATATGATTATTATATGTCTACTTGAAATTATGAATCTTCCCTACAAGTTATGTGGCATTCTGAGGTGGGAAGTATCTTACAAAAAATGTGCCAACCATTTGGTCCCATGTCATTATTGATTTTGAAGCCAAATTGTAAAACTATGTATTAGCTAATTTATTAAGTATAATGGTAAGAGGTTCAAGTATATCATGGAGGTTGGTACCTATCCTATCTTTAGTTATCACAATTTTTCAATAAAGGTGTTGAGATGATACATTATATCATCATGTATCATCATGTCGGTGGCCACAAAACGCTTGGGATTTCACCAATGCCACCAAACTGAGATCAATTTTATAGCTTCCAATTTCCATGGCTTGTCTCATAATAGATCCATGTTGAGAAGTCACATAAGAAGTCTCATCTTTTCCCAAATATTCTACTCTTTGTCTAATTGTTAATCTACTTTAGGATCACCACCACCACCTCCATTAGCATTTGGATCCCTTTTTGTATATTCTTCTTTCTCTATGTGGATCACAATAGGAATATGTGTTAAAGAGAGATGTAGTGTATGATCATCGTAGTTAGTAGTGCGAGTATATACCATGCATTAGTACTTGAAATAGAACAAAAAGAATGTGAAAATTACGCAATACTAAGCATGGATACTAAAAAGATCTATAATAATTAAAATTAAAAACTATAAATGGCCATGAGTGGTTGGTTCTATGAACCATCGTGCTACTGTTTGTCAGCTTTTCAATAATGGCACCAAAAACTTGACACGCCAATACATTGTGTGCAAATGTAATTGTACAGTCATCAAGAAATATAGGACATGAGTCCTGAGTTGGCAAACTCAGAAAACTATGAAACAGTAGAGACTGCTATTGACTAGTTCTGATCATCTAGGTCTAAGAAAAAAGTTGGTTTGAATTGAATTTAACTAAGAACATAAACAAGGAAATAAATTAAAATAGGGTTCATGAAACAGACTAAAGATATGTATGTGATTACCACTTTCATTGTGGTTCAATCAGTATTTGATTTCTATCAATTCATAAATAAATGATTGCATCTTGCATTCCCCCCTCTCAGAGTATAATACATTATTCAAATTAGTAAAAGTCCTAATTTTATGGTGTTTCTCTTCAAATTTGAATGATTAAGAACTAACTCAAGATTCTCTCCCTCACAATTGTAAGCCCACATTCTCCTTGCCTTCTTTTTTTCTTTAAATCTGTGATTCTATTCATGTTGTCATCGGGGCTTGAACCTGAGACCTCTTGGTAACAAACCAAGGATCTAACCACTAGGGTGTCCCATCATGGACACATTTTTGTTACATTCTTAATTTCGTTTATGGAAATTCATTCAATATTTAATCCCTCTTTCAAAGTAATTTATTGAAAGCTATGGTTTGGTCAAGCATGAATGTGGAAGGTAAGTCTGAATTTCGATAAAATCTCAAGGAGCACATTTTCATTCATAAATAAATATGGCCAAACATAGAAACACACTGGGTTACTCCTAGGTCTGGAGAAGAAGGAAACTAGTTGAACATTGGAAACATGGTATCACAATGAATTTTTGAAGAAAAAAGCATGAAACAAAATAGATAAAAACATGGAACCATCAATAATGAAGCTCCATGCCAATGATGTATATGATTTAGTATCGTTAAAGCTTCCAAATAACCTATCGGTTCCCTGAATTCACACTTTTGTCCACATCTTCTCCTCTCCTTTGCTGTGATTTTGTGAAAAATTGAAATGGGATGGCAGTTCTGTATGCATTAAGTCTTATGTGGGGAAAAAAACTAAGTTAAAATAGAAACCAACGGGTAAACCACTTAAAATCTTGATCGTTGATGTGGCAGTGTCAGTGACACCAACTTGAAGTTGGTGTTGTCGATTTTCCTTTATTTTTTTATCCTGATTGATATGGTACCACCAACTTGGAAGTTAGTGCCATTGACTTGGTAAGACTTGAACATGATCTCTTTGTCATTTCTGAGTGTTGTGTTAGTGCTTCCAACTTGAGGTCAGTGCCAGTGACTTTGTGAGTTGCTTCTCAGCTTTTCCTATAATAAAATAAGCAATTATTAGGACAATTAATATTATAATAAAATGTGTCTAGTTATATGTCAAAATAGTAAAAGATTGATGTATACATAATTATATACTAATTGGGTGGTAAATGAATAAAAGTATATACAATTAGGATCCATCAATGGATAAAATAACCCTACACTAGAATATATAATGATGAGAATTGTAGTGCATTATAGTCATGATTGAACAAAAAGGAAGATTGAGAAATAAGAACTATGATCTGAAGAAGAAAACTACCCACTCATTTATGAGCCATCCTAATAGTCCTCTAAGATATATCTGAGTCCCATCACTGCTTATATGCTATTGGGGAGATCACAAACATAGGCTAGTAAGGGTGAAGTTGATGACAACCAAGCACAATTTTGTGACACTTTAATGTGACCCCAAGCATGTGCGCTAGTCTATTTTTGGCACGGTGTATGTCAATGGTAGAGTGGAATTGAGTCTTGTATCTGACTAAGTAGAAGTTGTTTGTACAAATATCACGGTATCACTGGAGAAAGGGTGGATGACAAGCATATTGCATGGTGTACTGGTTTAATATAGACATGGAGTTTTGAACCCCAACAATGTTGGTGGAGGGGATCTATTTTTATGTGTGGGAATGGATGAAGAATATAAGAGACCTTTCATCAGCATTCAAGTGAAGTTAGGTTGAGGGTAATTTCTCATATATGATATTGATGATCTTTGACATTTGATCATGTTCCTTGTCTTTGTTCAAATGTTGTTGGAACAAATTCTTGATCTGACTGAAAGAAAAGCTATTTGACCAAATTGATGGCTTTTGAAGGTGTTTCTATTATTTAGTTGGATGGAATTGAAGCAAAATGATTTTCAAGACTTGGATCTTGTGGCTTATTCTTCAATTACTCGATGTCTACTTGTCTTGGTTTGTTTGATATGTTCGCTAGATATTTAACTATAGATAACCTTGGCTAGTAGAACAGATGTGATGATTGGTGGTAGATTCATTAGCAGTGGTGGGACCTTGCCTTTCGGTGTTGTGTTCTTTTCACATACTGAATTAGCATTGTTGAGTGACTTTGATATAGTATTCCAATGTGTCATGAATTGCAATCAAATTCAAGTCAAAAGTGGTTTCCTTATAGTGTATTCAGAAAAGTTGAGAGTACCATGATTCATACAAATCAAATAATAATTTTATCTTCATTTTAAGGCAAAATGGATCTATTTATAGCCATGAGAGCAAAAAAAATGATGTTGATAGGCTTATATGCCTCATGATATATTTTTATCAGTCTTTTTGTGTAGGGGAGTTATTGTTCTAGAAGAAGGAACTTATAGATGCTTGGAAGAAGTGTTTGAACAAGATGGATTATCTGCTTTCCAGATATATGAGGGTCAAAAGGGGTCCTTTTGAGACATGAATATGGAGGTATCTATAGTGTTTTATTAAGTTTGAGTTTTATTTCAAGAAAGAAATTATGCGAATGAATTATTGTTGGATCAGGAAAAGGAAACAAAAATTAAGATTTTGTGTCGTGGGACACTCACAATTTGTTTTGTTTTGTGGGGTTCTACAGTGATGGAATGTTGGATTCAGTCAAGTGGTACCCTAGAAGAACACTCCACTCCATCTAGATGTCCCAGGAAAGAAAAAGAAAATTTTCTATTTGAGTTTATAACTTCCTAGAAGTTTCTAAGTTTATCTCTGATTTTAGTTTTGAACATGAGATCATGTCATTGAGGAATATAAGTTCTATCAAACAAAGGGGGATATTAGAGATGAAGTCTTTCTTTTATTTTCTATTTCATTTTCAAAAGATATTTGAAATTGAATATCTTCTGCATTAAAATAATTTTTTTGGTTTTGTCAGAGAGATAAAAGGTACTTGAAATTCCAATTAGGATTGGATGTGAATAATTCATACACAAATAATTCAACTAGGTAACTTTTAAAAGGAATGTAAGAATATCTTAAAGGTAAAATTAAATTTATGTTCAGAGAAAGGATTTTCTTTTTAACCCTAAAAATTAGCAAATTGTTGAAAATGAATGGATTCAATAAGTGAATTTTTTTGAATAATTTCATGAATTATAGGACTCATCATCTATAGAGTATCAAAAGATGTGTTGTATATGTTATTTGGCAGTACAACCCATACCTTGTTTTTCTGGTAATTCGAGGGGTAAGATAACTCAGGTGTTAATTACACCTTTATTTACCATTATTAACACTTTGCATTATTACTTGGCATATTTATGTTTTTTTAACATAAATGTATTATTTGATAAGTTAAAGTAATGATTTGAGCATACTATGAGATTTGAACCGTAGTTGATATAGTAATATCCCAGATTTGTATGTGCAAGAACAATATAGATATTTTAAAAAATCAATGAATCAAAAATTATTAATTATTAACTTGATCAATATTTTTCTATATAATTGTAGAAGATTCGATTACAAATCCAAATCAAAAAGAATAAATCAAATTCGAGTTAAAATGAGGAAGTTATGGTACTTTTAGCTTTTACTTAGTATTACCTTCGGTTCACAACCATTAATGATTGCAAACCAAAGGTTTGACAACTTATGGTTGCAAATTGATGGTTGCAAGCCAATGGTTTAGCAAATGAAGGTTGCAAAGAGAAAGTTTGACCTGCGCAACTATCTAAAATAGCTAATTATGAAAATGGCCATAGATTTTTCTATACATATTGAAATTTGGTGAAATTTATTTCGTTGGATTCATATATAATTCTTCTATACAAACAAATCCTTAAACGACATAAAAAATGATCTTGAAGGTGATTTATAATGTGATCTTTGGAAAAGAATGTGAAGAACAAAAATAATAAAAAACTTAGTTATATATCCTTCGTGGTAAGTTTGTTTAGCCATGGATTCCTTCTATTTTGCTCTTCTCCTTGCTCAAAATCTATTGTATGTCTTATTATAGGTCCTCTCCTACCTCCCATCTTCTTCTTCTTCCCCTATTAGGTCCTTTTAAGAGCAACAGGGTTACCAAAAGGCTGATAGAAGGCACACTTTCATGTTCTTACTTTGAATCCAATCTTAGTAGAATCAAATCAGGACATACCAAATTTATAATCATGACCAGCAGGATCAAACCTAAGGTGAATGGAAATTCATATTTTAGCCATGATTTTCATAGTACTTAAGCCAAAACACAAAGAATGTGTATTGGCTTGTAATTGTTTTGTCGTTCTTACTGTAGTAAGTCCTAATTCACATATCTAACATATGAATGATTGATATAGGTAGAAAATCTATGGGAGTTGATTGATTTTTAGTTAAAGATTACGTGAATATTAATTGTATGAGATCCAAACATAGTAGAACTTAGAGTCACCAATGTATCCTGGTTTGCCTTAAACCCTCAGTAATGAAACATATGCTAGGAACTATTTCTAAATAGTTTGATTTCCTTTCTAATATGAATCTAATATGATAAAGTGCATATGTACTTCTAGTATGATTCTTTTGATGTCAATCAAGCCAGTTCAAGTTATATACAGTTTTGGATATCAGTAATTCATTATAGATTAGTTATAACAAAATAAGTAGTAATTAGTGTACTCAAAATATATTGAACAAGTATAGCACAGATCACCCTACTATATTCATATATTCTCAAGTCATTAAGTGCAAGTGAAATACAGTACTCAATACAAGTGAAATATAGTATTGAAACCTAAAATTACAGTTGTATACATATTAGATAGATCAAAATAAGTGGCACTCAGTATGCATTATTTTTAGTATTATTTTAACGTAGGTTGTTCAAATAATGTCACATTGTTTAGTGCAGGTGAACTGTAGTATTATAATTTGCACTTCAGGTAAATTCCCTTTAAGTATTAGAAGTACTCACTTTTGTTTGGCATGATATTCAGTACTATTGTTGCGATGTATAATTTAGAAAATAAAATGAGATGATTTAATTACAAGCTTAAGCTAAGAAAAGTCTAGTGTCTCATTAAAAAGTAAAAATAAAGAATCATTAGATAGTTGTATGGCTTGAACATTGTAGATTCCTTATGAAGGTCTGTGCTACAATGGAGGAAACAACTTACCAACTGGAAGTATCCAGGAGAGGAATTCAGAGTGTGCCCGTTGGTCATGAGGGGTTAAGCCCAGTGTGGACGACCTTTTGAGCTTATAGTAGGGGTATCCAACATTAATAGGAAATTATGGTGATACACATTGGTACCCAACAATAACTAGAGGTCCCAATAGTACCAAGTTTTAGTAAAATTGCATATAACTACCCAACAATAATCAGAGATCTTGGTGGTACTCAGTTCAGTTACTACTCAGTGAGTCAGCCCTTGTGGAACCATAGATGTAAGAAGTTTAAGCCATAATTCTTTGACTCTCCACCTGAGTACCCAAGTTTATAGGAGGAGTCTAGCTTATATGGCCAACTGATATATTTGCCAAGACCAGATGTGGTGCGGCCTCTTGTAGATTGGGTATCTAGTTCGTCGACTTAGAATCTTGGGCCAACTCTACATCTTGTACGGTGAGATTGTAGTTTGTTACGATGCTTCTACATGTTGTGGTACACCTCATGTGGGTCTAGGGAAAAGACTAAGAAGCCAGATTTAAGAATTTGATGCTAAGTTATACTGATCAAGAAATGTTTGTCCAGGGAAAATACTAAGAAGCCAGATTTAAGAATTTGATGCTAAGTTATGTTGATCAAGAAATGTTTGTTTAGTTATTTTCAGAACTTGGTATGTGATGAATGTTACATCATTTCTCTTTTAGTTCCATATTTAATAGCTTGTTTATATTTGCCTATGTCTCAATGTTCTTAAATAAAGAAAAATTATAGTATCTTGTCTATTTGGTGAATTTCCATTAACACAGGCATGGGCCTTATCGAATAGGGTGTTATTCAACCAATTGGAGGAAGGGTTGTTTATCATCTGATTCTTCCACTGGAGCGACAAGAGGAAAGTTATTGAAGGGGTGAAGTGGAATTTTGAGAATGAGTTGCTTCTTTTCATGGATATTGAAGAGGATGAACATACGACAAAGATAACATTGTGATATAGTCATTCTGGATTAGGTTGTATGGTATCCCGCTAGGGTTTAAATCAAAAGCAGCAATAAGAACAATCACTGGCAAGGTGGGAGAGGTGACTCGAATAGAAAATGGTGATCTGGGTTGGGAAGCCTCCTCAAGAGTATGGGTATTGTTGGATGTTTCAAAGCCATTGAGGAGAGTCCTGAGAGTCTAGAGTAAGGATAGACGGATGGTGGAAGTGGAAGTGAAGTATGAGAAGTTATCATCCTTCTGCTACATATGCAAACTTCTAGGGCATCTTGATTGAGACTACCAAGGGGTAGATGAGGAGAGAGACAATGATCGACAATGGGGGTTGTGGTTGAAGGCATCGCCCAAGAAGTCAAGGGTGTCGATGGATTAAGAACTCTATAGCAAAGGTAACTCTATGAGATGACTGCTTTTTCACAATAAACCATGAGCAGTAAGGAAAGATGATACTAGTGAGAAAGGTAAGGTGGTAGGTAGAAGTTATACATATAATCAGCATACTAGAGAATACAATAACAAGGAAGAAGGAAGAAATGTGTGTGCGTCTCGTGAGGAGGAGCACACAAACGAAGGGCAGAATGAGGAACAATATAGGGGAAAGAACACAACAGAGGATAGATGGCATGGAAAACAAGTTGATACAGAGGCCATCAAGGATGTAGAAAGGGTGACTATCATCAGTGGGTGTCTGAGAAAACGAAATATTTGTAAATGCAGGAAGCCAGAAAGGGAAAGGAAAATACAATAGCTTATACCGTGGTGGAGTTACTTGATATTTTTCAAGAAACAAGGATTCCAGAAGCAGCTCTAGAAGTTGAGGAAGACGACTCAACCATGGCAATAGGTGAGGAAGAGTGCCTTGAGAACTTGTATGACAATGTAAGGAAATCAAATGAAGCTACACTAGAAGGAGAGAAACCAGTGCTAAGAAGTGTTGTGGTGACACAAGCCTAGAAGAAAAAGGGGATAAAGGGAGGACAAGGACAGAATACAAGGGGAAGGAGGCAGAAGGAGAAGAAGAAACACAAGGTATGGGTGTATAAGATGAGTCGGGCAGCCAGACTTGGGATAGCAGAGGAGAAGCTTACATGGAACACCAGTGTTGGAAAAAGGAAGTAGGGAGAGGACACTCTTTACATGGAGGTGTATGAGATGGCCCAATAGGAGGAACATGGAAAGAAGTAGAGAAAGGAAGGCAACATGGGACAACACAGCGAAGGGGTGCAAGACACTCAAGTAGAGGAGGTTGATAGTTGCCAGCACCGCGGACAATAATGAAAATCCTAAGTTGGAATTATTAGGGTATGGGGCATCCTAAAACTGTCCAAGCACTTCAATCATGGTGTTGAGGATAGAGCCCAAAATTGGTTTTCTTAATGGAAACCATGGTTTCGGCAAAAAAAATAGAGGAAACAAAGAGGATGTGTGGCTTCATTAATGGCATATGCTTATCCAATGTGGGAAGAGCAGGTGTGTCACACCCGCATCCCAAGATTACCACTAATCATGAGATGTGGGCATGAGTTTGAGGATTATACTTAATACAAAGTTCACTCCCTTACTTTTTTTATTTCTGTTCAAACTCTTTGTTTTCTCACATCCAATCACATAAACAAACTTTACAAGAGAATTAAACTTTTGTTTCTCTAATATGATCTCAACATTAATGATACACATCCATACATTCATTCTATTTCTCACACATCCATGTACATACGACATGACAATCAGATACATTCTCTCTTATCAAGGAAACAAAGATACAAAACATCATTTACAACTCTCTCACATCTATAAAAGGACCTAGAGTGATAGGGACCGACTAAACTTAACTAATCTCATACTTAACTCATGTGGTAGATCTACTCTGATGCTTTGACCTTCTTCAAGTCCACGTGGTTTCCCTAAAAAATAGAGGGGTGAGCCTACTCGCTCAGTGAATGAGTACTTCAAAGAAACAGTCTAAATCACTGATATAATTATAGATATAACTTTGAGAAACTTATATCAATTATAAAAGTAGTAAGATTTAAAGAGTCTAATCATTGACAATCATAAATATGGCAGCATAATCTAGATATCAACAAGAGTAAATCAATATATGAACATGCTTGATTAATCTGAAAGAGAACTAATAACTCAAACACATACAAAGGATAATTGAATAACTGTTCACACTTTTTTAACCTCTCATTCATCTTATTATTACCTAAACCCACATGAGGTGTACCACAACATATGAAAGAATCACAACAAGCTACGATCTCATTGTACAAGGCTTAGAAGCATGCTCGAGTTCCTAAGCCTATCTCTTGAATAAGACCCCATCTGCAGCGGGCCTCGGCATGTCTGCCTCTCGGCGGCTAATGGGAGCAGCCAGATATATTAGACTCCACCTCTCAACCTGGGTACTCAGGTGGTAAGTCAAAGCCCTCAGGCTTATTGTGCATCAGTGGACCTACTGACCACTGATCACTCAACATGTTACATAGGTACCACCGGCATCCCCTGTTGGTGTTGGGTACCACACAACTGTAAGGAGTCTACCCTATTGGTCAAGACCCCATCACCCTACTGGTGCACTCCAGCTTACCTCAATCTGGACTACCTCCAGTCGGGAAGCTATTTCCTCCTCATAGCGCATGCCTCATCCTGTAAGGATTCTACAGTGTTCAGGGCATCTACATATCTAATTCACTCTTTAATTTCACAATTCAATCATCAGATCAACATATCTTTGTTCAGCTTTGTAAACCATTCATTTCATAAACCGTCTGATAACATTTACCACAACTGAACTATTCAACATCACCACATCTCAAACTGAGAAACATTGATATCATAATACTTGTTTAACTAAACATTCTATCATTAGGGTTTCATTTACCTCATTCACTCATCACATAACTCACATAAGAATTGAATACATCATAACATCATTCAATAAGAATTCCTCTCAGCAGTTCACATATAATTGAATATATATATGAAACAGTGTAATGAACTAAACTAGGGTTTCCATGCTATTACTGATATATCAAACCAATATTGATATCATCAGATGAAATCCAAGATCTTATCTGACATAAATATAATATTCACACAAATAAAATAATCATTCATAACTAAGGATATTCAACTAGGCAAACTTCTTTATCCAATTATACAACAATTTCAGTTATAGCCGAAAATCTTAGATTTTAGTATAATCATGTAGCCTCTACCATTAATTTAAGAATTCTCATTTAGATGGATTGTAATCATTTCTAATGTGATATCATAATCTGAAATTCATCACAATAGAGGAATAATCCATATCATATCATCTTGCAAAAACTAGATTAAAAAGGCAACTTAAGGTTTGTACTCGCATACTAAACAATTGAAGATTGTTGATAATTTAACTCATTTTTGTGCAATCTACTATTTAAAGGAAGTACCTACTCACCCTAAGGTGTGAAAACACCATATAAACGTAGCCCATCTCTAAAGATCTCGAATCCATAGTAAGACTCTATCAAAATTCGCGGTCTCTTCTTCCTTTTAGCCCTAAACGAGGTCTGTTGAAGGTAGAAGACGAAGGTCATAGGTTAATCCAAACCTCAAGATCATAGGATCAAGGGTTTTTATCAAGGGGAAGTGAAGAGAAGGTGGAATCCACATTTAAAACTACTTACCAAGTCGAATCTATAAAAACCCTTTTGTATTTCCACCGTTCTTCACATTCTTCCCCAAAATTCACCCTATAAATCACCTTTAAAGTCACCCTCTCATTGATCAAGATGTCTGGGATCATAGAGGATTGAATTATAGTTCTAACACACTTCGTTTCATTGAAAACGGATAAGTATAGCTCGAGATAAGATCGTTTTATGATTTGTTGTCTTGGGCGGCGGTGGTTGCGGTGTCGACACAGCGTCAGTCGCGGTCCTAGAATCGCGGGTTGCAGTGTCGATGCAGTGTCGGTCACGGTCCTAACATCACCGGTCACAGTGTCAACACAGAGACACGGTCGCGGTCCTATCATCATGGGTCACAGTCCTAGCATTACGGGTCACAGTGTCGACGCAGCGTCGCGGTCGCGGTGTCGACGCAGTGTCGGTCACGGTCCTAGCATCGCGGGTCGCGGTGTCGATGCAGCGTCGCGGTCGCGATGCTCTGTATATGTTTACTAAAAAGAGCATAACTCTCTCATTTTAACTCTGATTTGGTTCATTCTTTTTTTTTGGATTCACAATTGAATTCTCTACAATTCTACAATATTATTTTGATAATATTCTCAAATGAAAAATCATTTATTAATTATTTCCTCCAATGTCATTAACTCTCTTCTTGCACACATGTATGTGTTAATGCTATAATAACTCCAACTCGGATCTTTATAGTATTCTTAAGTGATGATTATGAGTTTCCCAAACAAGTATTTAATGTTACTAAAGTTAAGGCAAAGCACAACATAGAATATTACTAACAAAAGTATGCCAAGCATTAAGATTATCTTAAAACTCTAGGATTACCAGGAAAGCTAGGAACGAGTTGTAACAAGGTGGGATAGGTTTCTGGTGGAAGGACATTGAAGTGGATATTATTGAATATTCACAACATCATGTGGAGTGCATCATGTAAGGGGGAAGGGAGAAAGGTAGATGGAGAGAAGTGGGGATTTATGGATGGGAAAACCAAGCACAAAAATTCAAGACATGGGACCTAATGTGAAGGCTAACAATTGATTCTAATTTGCCAATCATCTTCTTCAGTGACTTCAATGAGATTTGTTCAAATGCTGAAAAATAAGGAGGGCCTATGAAACCTGATAGATTCTTGTAGTAGTTCCAGGATACCATTGATGACTATGAGCTGATGGAACTGGCATTCACATAGAATATATATACGTGGCGGTGGGCAACACACCTGAGATGATGGTTCAAGAGAGACTGGATAGAGTAATGGTAAACTCTGGTTGGCACAACATTTTCTTACCAAGCAAGGTTATTCATCTACCAAGGTATGCTTCAGATCATGCACCTATCATTTTCACCATTGATAATGGAGAGAGGAGAAAACACAGTATTAATGTAACACCCCTGACCTGGGTTTTGGAATAACCCTATAAGTTTTGCTTAAGTAATTTTCTTAGAACCTTATCTTAATCTTTTGAAAAGTAATTAAGACTAGAGAAGAGGTTATTTCTCAATTTTGAACTTAATTGCCAATTTTTTGTGCCTTATATGATAAGTTTGGAAAGAATTGCAATGTACCCAAATGAAGGGTTTATGTGCAATCTATCACCTCTAGAATGTTCCTTCTCTCTCTTAGTATCAACTAGAGAAAAGAGAAATAAGGGGTGCCTTGTTTGAATCATGGTTGGATGATAACACTCTTTGTGGTGAAAGAACCAAAGGAGTGTTGAGTACCTTGAACCCTAGATGAGGTTGTATCGAGTCTTGAAGTATATATGGGAGTGCCTATTGGCTTAGAAGCCATAGAGTAGGTCCCATATTAGTTTGTTAACCTTTTAAGGTGTTCATGACTGGCTAAGCACCTCAAGTAGGTGAAGCCTAACAGTTTGCATGTTCCTTCCAAAAGTGGTATCGGTTTGCATATAAAGCAAGATTGGGTGATGATATATTGTCAAGCAAGATTCTCAAATGGCCAATATCTTGCATATGGATTATCCTCAAGAGTTTTTCATGGCAATATAATTATGGTTGCATGAAGTTACCATGCATGGACACGTGTCACTTAAGTGCACATAGTGATGACACCTTATACACACTCTCTTTCATGAACGTCAACTATATATACCTCTCTTTTCACCTCCTAGTAAAACTTTTAACTCATTTACCATCTCTTGCTTGGAGGACGATCCTAGGAGATCAAGGAACAAAGAGAAGGCCAAGCATCTTGTCTAAGGTGAATCCATGAGCGTCTTCAACCTTGGAAAGACTATGCTTCTTGGATCATGATTCTTTCCTTCTCTTCTTTCTTCACCAAATTTCCTAACTATGATATCTCATTTCATAGAGAAGTGTTGTGATTGAGTCTTGGAATTTTGATAAGTCATCTTCAACCCTGGAACGTGCAGCTTTGAAGCTTGAATCTCTTGAGTTGATCTTGAGGTGGGTTATATAACTTGAACCCAATTTTATTATTATTCACTTTCTATCATGCAATACTTGGTGATTCCTTTTCTACTTCAATTTTCTTGTTTGAATGATGGTTCTATGAGTTGTAATGAATATATAGGGTTGTTTTCCATAAAATAGAGTAGTTATGGATGAAGAGTTTGAGCTTGAAGATGATGAAACTGATATGCACAAACTAATATTGGTTTGTGGGAAACCCTAACCTGATACAAGGGTATAAGTACAGAAACATATACATATGAATTCCTATCCTTTTGGGTTGATTTCTTGAGTAGGACTATTGTTATCTTAAGTGTTTAGCCTTTCACCTAATGCTAAGAAAATGGCAGGCCAATATCTATAAGATATCCAAGTTAACACATATGTTTGCACCATAACATGGATGGTCGATATGACCAGTGATGCTTTAAAGCAATACGTTGTTCTTAGGTTGATATGTTGGTTGTTCTAAAAATGATATGCCTTAAGGGCATTAGCTTGTCATGACCAAGATATTTCTAGTAAAGATAGAATATCAAATGGTGATACTTTGGTTGAGTGTGGAGGCCGACATGGTCTACTCTAACCCTAAAAATGATACACTCACAATCCGATTTTACTTTTTGCCCAATGCATGTGTGATGGGTGACACCCTTAGCCTGACATACTTTGTGAAAGTATATGCAATGTTTTCTTAGATGTTATAACCTCAAATTTCATAAACCATGTAATGATATTTGTAAATCTCCTTTTAATTGATAAATGAAATCAATGGTCAAATTACTTGTTTGAATTGAATTATTTTTGTTCATAATAGCCTTGATTGTTTTCTTAATGGGATTTATTGGCTATTGAGCCCAATTGAGAGAAAAAGAAAAAGAAAAGAAAAGGAATTCTAGTGAATAAAGGGATAAATAAGAAAAAGTATAAATGATAAGTAAAAGGCTAAGGAATACTCCCAAGATGGGATTTCATGCCTTTAGGGTTCCTTGAGGTATAAGGAATCCAAGATGATAATTTAATGGCAAGGGAAAAAGAAAATATGTGAAAACTGTATATAATTAAGTGAGGAGTTGCAACTAAAGAAAAGAACCTGATTTCTTTAGATAATAATCCCAAATTTAGCATGATGAAAGATTAAGGCATTAATGAGATTCCCTTAAAATTTGAGATAAAAAGGAGTTACAGATTAAGAGTTATGACTTTTCAAATTATCATCAAATATATGATTTATCTTGAAAATAGGAATATGTTTTCCATTTTGGTTGATCGCGTGAGATGAGAGTCGTTGGATCTTGATCCAACAATAGCCACTCATCGTCTAGTTCCACATGAACTTAGACTCTAGCCGAGTTATAGAGGGATTTTCCCCCTCAGTTTCCTCGCAATACCAAGCATGTGGAAACCTGGTTTCAGTTCCATTGAATCCGGGAGAGGATTTCAAACCATCTTGACCCTAGTTTGCTGACCTCTCAAATCTTCTAGGCGAAACACCCAATTTACCCAAAGGTGAGGGCGGAGGCTGATGGGGAAACCCTAAAGGGACCCTTCCTAACCCTATAAATAGATCCCCACTCATCTCTCCATCTCACCCCGACCCTGACCAGCTGCTTCAAGAGCTCCGTAACCCTCTCTACTTCTGGATTGCTTCGACTCCGACGACGACTCCTTCGTAGCGCCGCCTCGAGCCCAATAGGAGGAAGGAGCAGGGACCGTTAGATAGCGGCCCACGATAGTCCCCGCGCCGATCCAATGCTCCAACGGACGAGCCGGCTAACTTAGCCATGCGTAGCATGAGACGTCAGATCTAAGAGGCAAAACACCGGACATTGATCAAATGGCCGATCAATTTTGTTAAATTCCTCTCTCTGACCAAAATTCCAAAAAAAGGGTTTTTCTTGCAAAATTCATAGAAATTGCTAGGGATCTCAGAGTAATAAACTTTATATACGAAAGTTGATCAGGAAAATACAAGGAACAAGATAAAAATGGTTAGGTAACCTAGTTCTGTCTCGTTTTGCAAAAGTATGTTAATTTGATGGAAAAGGTATTAAAAGTTAATTAGAAACCCTAATTGAGTATAAAGGATGAATCTTTGCTGTTTAATAGGTTAATTTGAGAAGTATTAACCTGTTGAATATTAAAGTCGAGTTTCAATCCGTTTTATATGAAAAGTTGACTAATTTAGGGTTTTAAGCTATGTATGAAGGATAATACATATAGAAACCCTAATTTAGGGCAAAAGAAGAGAAAAACTTTGTTTAAATCGAATTATGGAAATATGTTACTAAATAATGATCCTATGTCTGCTAGGAGTATTAAGATGAGAAATTTCAGGTTTTATGTAGTTTTGTCGAATTAGGGTTCATAATACTAAAAGTGGAGGCAAAACCCTAATTTCAAAGGAAACCCAAAATTGGAATAGAAATCCTAAGAAGCAAGATGAGTTTGGATAAATCTTGATAAAAGGAAGTTTATATATTTATTTCAGGATTTTTGTGCATATTTGCTTGCTTGGTTGAGTTTTCTCTACTTGGTTGTTTCTGTCTCAAAAATCTGCAATCAGAGGTATGTGGTTACGGTTATGAATATCCCGAATTAGTTTTCCGAGGATTTCTAAAGTTTTCATCGGTGGCTTGAACTAAACTATTGGATGAATTTAATTCATGCACACTATAATGTGGATATGACTATCACCTAAGATATATGCCTACTAGCTCAGATCCCAGTCCCCTATGTAGCTTGATAGATTGACCTAGTACATGCCTACCTATGGGGTAGGTCCATCAGGTCATTGGATGACTTAGTACATGGCTGCCTATGGGGTAGGTCCATCAAGTCACCATGAGTCAAAGATTGGGCTACCTTTGGGTAGGGCCATGCGACTCCACAACCCTAAGTAATGGCTACCTGTGAGGTAGGACCATGGGGGTAAGGATCTACCATATGAGAGAGGTAGTATCCAAGTCCACTGCAGGGACAACACAGAGATAAGGGGATATGTATGGATTGAGTAGTATTGCTTAAAATGTAACCTTGATTGTTAAATGATATTTGGTTGCTTACATCGTTACCATAGTTGCACGATTATTGTTTCCCCCACATGCCGGCATATTCATTTATGCTGACCGATGTTTTGTTTGTCAGTGTTTTAGGTACAAATTGAAAAGGACAAATATTAAAGTGGCATACTGTGAAATTAAGAAATAAAGTCCAAGGAGGATTAGTTAGAATAGAGTCCAGAGGTGGTTAAAAGTTAGATATCCAAGTTTTTGAAAAAGGTATGCAAAGTTTTATTTTATTCCATCTTTTAGTATAGTCATGGTAGAATTTAATAATTATTACTGATTATTTGTCAAACCTTTGATCCGAGAAATTGGGATAATGGCTCTGACCTCTTGGTCTCCCTTAATTGGGGGTTACCGGGAGGCGGGGTCATTACAGAAGCCTTGGTCGATACACAAAGTAGTGTTGAGGTCGATAGGTGCAAAAGCTAAGGTGTTGAATGAGGGTTCAATTAATACAATATAACCCCTAGAGGTCAATATCCTACTTTGGGCAATGGTCGATACTCAAAAAGGGATAGCAAGGCTGACACCCTAAGTGATGTTGAGTGGTCGATACCCTAGTTGTTGGTGAGGCCGATCCATAAGTTGTTGTTGAGTGGTCGATACCACAAGTTGATGAAGAGGCTGATACCCTAGTTAAAGGTGAGGCCGATATACAAGGGGTTGAAGTGGTCGATACCCTAGTTGTTGGTAAGGCTGATACATAAGTTGATGGTGTGGTCGATATCCTAATTTTTGTAGGGTGGCTGATACCCTAGTTGTTGTTGGGTGGCTGATACCCTAGTTGGTTGAGGTGGCCGATACACAATATGATGGTATGGTTGACACACACAAGAATACTTTATGGCCGATACACCTCAAGCACCATACAAATGATACCACTCTAAGCATCTCTAAAACGATTGCATTTGATATGCTTTGGTCGACGCAAGTAGATGTATCTTAGCCGATACAAGTATATGTGTCTAGGCCGACACAAGTGATGTGTCTAGGCTGATACAAAGATTGGAATGAAGGTTAATACACCTTGATGAGCGGAGGACAATACACCTTGATGAGTGTAGGTTGATACATATTGAATACAATTAGTGAGTACATCATGAAAGTAATGAGATGAATACACTTTGATAAGTGTAGGATGATAACCCTAAAGAAGGTTAAATAAATGTAATAAGTATATTTTAGTTAATATCCTAGTAAGGATGAGAAAGAAACTTGTACCTCATGTTGATAATAAGTTAATGATATTTGATGAAGTATGCTTGAACAATTATGGCAATTAAATAGCTCTTATAATGTGAATAAGGGATTGATTGATAAAAATGCACTTGGAAACCCTAAATCAGTTACAAGGGAAAACCCTTACCCTAAATAAGAGAGGGTTGCAATTTGAATAATTCTCTTTATGGCATGGTCATGATATTTGCTTTATATTGCATTTGCTATGAAATCCTAACCATGTAGGTATTATGAGATGATGAACATAGCCAGGTATGAGCTATGATGATTTAGTATTAAACAAATTATATAAGGGCTTGCGAGCCATGTGAGATACTTGTACAACAAGTATGATTTATATATAGGTCTGATGACATATAGTTGGTTATTGCCTAATGAGAGGTGACACTATTCAATAATGAACTGAGGGCTTGATACCCAAGCATATGATCATGATAATGATAATGGTGAAGGGATGAGATTTTTAATAAAATATTCAGGGGACTGAGATCCCAGGATAAGTGTAACAAGATATGTAACAATTGATATAAGATCCCTTGAAAATATGTTGCACTTTTCTATATAGCATTTATTTATATTTCATGCTTGTAACTTGATTGATGCTAAAAGATGTTGTAATGCACTTAATTTATCAAGTGAACTAAAAATGTAGTTGCCCTTACCACATAATCATTCAGTGTCAGGATCTGCTGAATGATGAAATGAGTTTTATTCGGAGTGTATATTTTTGAATATGTGAGGGTGCAAGACGAGTATGTCCTTGCTTTCTTCAAACCCTGGGATTTCTCCTTGAGCCATTTTCCTAAAAAGAGTCTAGTTGTAGGCCGTATCTCTAATGCAACATCGAGATTGGTGGTAAAGCCATACCCCTAGAAGAGTATGTCTGCAGGCCATGACTCAAGATATACAAGCAAGATTGACTATAGGTAATACCCTAGACAGAGAACATGCTACGTGATGTATCTCTATAGTGAAGAGCCTATATACGTCAGGCTAGCCAAAATACAGATTGACTCATAATGTCACTACCCCTCTGGTACTGATCGAGAAAGGTATATTCCCATCTCCACAGGGCATAATAAGATGGAATGTTTAAAGATGTAATCAACCATGTAGATTATTTGTTTAAGGAGCAAATATGAAAACATTGGTCAGTGCCTTGTTTGGTTTTGTACTGTTTAGTTTATAACAATTATACATGTTCTTCATATTCCTTTTAAAAGTGATTAAATGATCTACTGCTCAGTTGTAGATTCTTAAACTAATAAGATATTGAGGCTTTTCTTCTCTGCACATAATTAACAATTATACCATTTAATTCAATATAGGTTTCTTCTGCTCTCATTCATAAAATTTTAACTGTGATAATAATACTATTGGTGGAGAGTTATATCTCTCGCTAAGACAAGTTGTCTCACCCCATGGGTTCCACAACTTTTTAGGTGTACGTGCACGAAAGGGTAAAGATCGTGCAGTAGAGAGTGGGTAGCAGTAGCCAAAACTACAGTAATAGCTTAGGTTGAGTGTGTTTCTATGTGTCTTGCAGATATAAAATCCTATGTGTCATCCTCGTACTCTTAGGTCCTTTAGGAGATAGTGCGTAAAGAGTTTTATAATTGATCTGAGATTTTGGCTAGTACGCCTTGATGCATAATGTTGCTTTTGTGTATGTTTTGATAAAGTAATTGTTATCTCAAATCCTTGCAAGATGATGGAACATTGTATGTACAAGTAAACCATGATGTATATATATGGTTTGGTTCTTTTTTAAAAGAGTCTCCTAGTAGTGGATCTCTTGGCAAAAATGTTTTAATTTTTAGTGATTTACGACAATCCGATGTTAATGATTAATTACATATAGTTTTGTGTGATTAAGCTCTCGGTTTGATAGCGATCGTCACAAATACCCATTTTTTTCCCTTCAAACCCATGTGGGATAATGAGCCGCAGTGTGTAGATACAATAAAAAAAAATGTGGGAGGAAAGTTGGGGACTTAGTGTGCTAGAGAGTATTAAAGTGTGTGGGGAATGACTGAAAAAGTGGGCACATGAAAATTTTGAAAATATCAAAATAAAAATTAAATAAGTAGAGGAGACACTCCAAAAATATCAAAAACTCATGCCGAACAACCTAGTGCTGAAAAAGTATATGGAAGCAGCAAAATATCTACAATATTTTTTTTGGTAACTGAGAGAACCCACTCCAGGTGAGCCCGACATGGTAAACTCTCGAGGCATGAGAGGGTGTGGTCTGGTCACCACTCTCCCGTGCCTAATCAACGTGGATTGACATTCACAAAGTGCCTTTGGTGAGGTTCGAACCGGGGTCCTTCATTGGGACTTACCAAGCTCTTACCACCCAGGCTACTATGGTCGGACAATATCTACAATATTGGCATAGAAAGAATTAAGAATATTCGTGCGCAAGATCCAGAGTTAATGAGATGAAAGAGGGAGATATAAACACGGATTATTTTCATCGCAAAGCATTGTCCAAGAGGAAGAGAAACAAAATTTTAGGACTAAAAAACAATGATGAAATTTGGAATGAAAAGGAAGAAGATATCAGAGTCATAATTTTGTATTTTTCTGAGGAACTCTTCGATACTAGAAACCCAATGGGATTTGAAGAGGCAATTGTGTGCATCAAAAATCTAGTTGTTCACTCCATGCAAGAATGCCTTGAAGTTGACTTCACTAATAAAGAAATCTGGGAGGCAGTTCACTCTATGCATCCTAAAAAAGTGTATGGTCCGGAAGGTATGAAAGCTATGTTTTTTCAAAAATTCTGGCATGTGGTGGAGAAGGATGTTGCAAACTATATAAATGGATGGTGGAAGGAGGAGCGGGATATAGGAGAGGTCAATTCCACACAAGTATTCATGATCCAAAAGACACAAGCCACTAAGGAGCTAGCAGAATACATACTAATTATTTTGTGTAATGTAGTCTACAAAATTGCATCAAAGGTGGTGACAAACAGGATGAAGCCCATAATGAATGATATTATTTTTGAGAACCGAAGCATCTTTATACCCAGAAGACTGATCACAGACAATGTCATTATTTCATATGACTTGTTTCACACTATGAAAGGGGGTAAAGGAAAAAAGAAGGACCATATATTGTTAAAGCTTGATATGTCAAAGGCTTAAGGTAGGGTTAAGTGGAGTTTTCTGGACTATGTGCAACAAAAGATGGGTTTTGGAGAAATATGGAGGAAGAAGATTCAACAATGCATCTCATTTGTTAGCCATGCTTTTTCCATTAATGGAAGACATGACCAACATAATCAAGCCATCTCGAGGCCTATGGAAGGGTGACTGTAACATCCTGACCTGGGTTATGCTTTAACCCTAGGTATTTTGATTAAGAAAGATGATTATATGCTTAATCAAATCTTGTGAAAAGTAATTAAGGCTCAAAAGGAACCTACGTTTCAATTTTGGTCCTGTTTGAACAATGTTGAAGCAATGTTTGCTTATTTTGGACTAAAGTGCAAATTACCCAAGTTGAGGGGTTAAATTGCAAATGTTTCATGATAAGATGTTCCTCTGATGTTGAGACATCATAATAATGAATATGATGTAGTGGTATAGTTTCCACAAGCTTGGACACCAAGATTAAGCTTGTAAAGCAATCCTTGTGCATTAAAACCTAGTTTTGGTGTAATGTGCAATTTACCCAAAATCTAGGGTTCAATATGCAAATTACCACTTCAACAAGGTCCCTAATGTTTCTTAGCATCATTTAGAGCAAAT
Organism: Alisma plantago-aquatica; assembly: GCA_963693085.1. Lineage (NCBI taxonomy): Eukaryota > Viridiplantae > Streptophyta > Magnoliopsida > Alismatales > Alismataceae > Alisma > Alisma plantago-aquatica. The sequence continues at coordinate 587,554,146 of OY856414.1, forward strand.
AAAATGAGAGGGACTCCTCATTTGAATTAAGTTGTAGGAGAGAGAATCTTGACATTAAAATAATCAAGAATAATGCCTAATTGAAACCCTAATTCGATTTAGGGCAAAAATGAATAAAAATAATTGAAGGGTTCTCAACCAAAATGTTTTGGGTTGATTTTGAATAAGGATGGACGTTTCTTTAACAAGATAAGGAAGGAAAATATCTTAAGTAGGTGAAATTCCACTCACCTTTTTATAAAGAAAAGTAAAATCCACTCACATGTGGGATATTATATTATAAGCATTAAGGTGCTTAATTTGCTTTTCTTTAAATTGATGATAATGAAGGAGAATTAAAGGCAAGGAAGGTAATTCGTACCCAAGATAGTTGAGGGGGAAGAGGCGGCCACTTTATTGGGATTAATTGGATTTTTATAAAGCATTTTCTCTCTCATCAATTTCCTTATAAAAGTGCCATTTCCAAGCCCAAACCAAGGCCTTTTTCGGATTTTCTTCTTCCCCTTGCTTGCAAAACCGACCAAGGAGCTAGGGAGGAGCAGGGAGCACGTCCCCAACCTGTGGGTAAGCCCTTGACCTTCGTTCTCCATGATTTCATGGTGGAAATCGAAAATAAATTATGGATTCCTTCTTATTTCGATCTCCTCTTCAACCCTAGCCAACTTTTACAATCAAAAGCTTGAGTACGAGCCTAGGGGAGTTGCAAGAGCTTCATCCACCATTAATGGCGTGATCTTGGAGCTTTGGAGCTCAATTGGAGGCGGGTTTTATAACTCAAACCCTTAAACATTGCTATTGCATCAATTCTCTATGCTTTGTTGATTGATTTCTTCAATTTTATACACTTTTGTTTCTTTGCTGCAAATTCCATCAAGAACGGTTGCTGTTATTGGGTGCACGAAGGAAGATGATGATTACATCATCATAAGAAAGCACCTCACCAAATATCTTGGGAGCAAACGATCTCAAAAGTTGGGACCAAATGGTTTCACCAAAACCGTTTGGTGACCAAACGGGTTGCAAACCGTTTGGTGGAAAACGGGTTCAAACCCATTTGAAGGAGTTGACCAAGCATTGACCGTTTGGGAATCTCGTTTCTAATTATGTAGGATAATGACCCTCCAAATTTGAGGGGTTAACTCTAAAGGAATCATAGTTTGATGGCCAATCAATTAGACAAATCGAATTGAATTAAGTGCTGATTTTCAACCTGATTAACTTGACCTGCTTGGGAAAACGGGTTCAAGACCGTTTGATATGGTTGACCAAGCGTTGACCGTTTTGGATTCCTGTTCATAATGATGTTGGTTAATGACCCTCCAAATTTGAGGGGTTAACTCTAAACGAATCATAGGTTGAAGGCCAATCAATTAGACAAATCGAATTGAATTAAGTGCTGATTTTCAACCTGATTAACTTGACCTGCTTGGGAAAACGGGTTCAAGACCGTTTGAGATGGTTGACCAAGCGTTGACCGTTTGGGATTACTGTTCATAATGATGTTTTTTAATGACCCTCCACATTTTAGGGGTTAACTCAAAATGAATCATAGGTTGAAGCCTAATCAATTAGGAAAACCTAATTGGATTAAGTGCTGATTTTCAACCTGATTAACTTGACCTGCTTGGGAAAACGGGTTCAAGACCATTTGAGTGAGTTGACCAAGCGTTGACCGTTTGGGATTACTGTTCATAATTATGTTGGTTAATGAATCTCAAAATTTGAGGGGTTAACTCCAAAGGAATCGTGAGTTGAAGTCTATTCAATTAGGCAAACCCTAATTGAAAACAGTGCTGAAATTCCAATGAGTTAAGTTGAGATTTTGGGTTGATTAGCCCAAACGGGTTCAGGACCGTTTGGGGATCATCCAAACGGGTTCAAGACCGTTTGGGGATCACCCCAAGACCGTTTGGAGGTCTGGGGTCAAGTATAGTTGACCAACTGAAGGTCCAAAGGTACCAAATCATACTGCAACTCAATGCTGATTTGTTGATCAACTCGATAGACCAATCCATGATGATTTTTCACTAAAGTCCAAAAGTTGGATGAGCCAAACGGCCTCAAGACCGTTTGGATCTCATCCAAACGGTCTCCAGACCGTTTGGTGGTCACCCAAGACCATTTGGAGGTCTAGGGTTGAGTATGATTAGGTGTTTGAAGGCCTAAAGGTACCAAGTTGATCTGCAATAAATTGCTGAATTGGTGAGCACTTCAATACTCCAAACCCTACTTGGATGGCTTGGTTTTGAGTGATATGATGGGAAAACGGTCTCAAGACCGTTTGGAGGTCATCCAAACGACCTCAAGACCGTTTGGGGTCAGGTCATACCCAATTTGGATGATGGTTCAATGGTTTCAAAGCAACTAGTCTTACATTGATTAGTGTTGTTGAATCATCGATTCCAAACCCTAATTCAATTGAATCAAACCCTAATTGATGATCAATTGAGGGTCAATTGAGAGTCAAATCAGTTGAATGTTGAACTATTAAAATCAATTGAAGTATGAGGGTAGGTCCAATTGATGACTGGTTCCATGAATTCAATGATTGAAGGAATCAACATTGAAACCCTAATTCAATTGGATACCCTATGTAATGGAGGTCCAATGTGATTGAATCTCTTGAGAATCAAGATGATGAATGATCCATTGATCCAATGTTGATTAGTAATGATAATCAAAGAAGGTACAAAGGTTGAAACCCGAATAGTACCTAAGGGATTAGTGCCAATTAAGGGATGAATTCCTAATTTCTTATAGGGTCAATGACTTGATACACTATGTTAATCATAGTTGTATGTACTCAACTAAAGGGTGATATGACCTATTCAAGTTGAGAAGTTGATAGCATGAATTCATACATGAATATGATTCATGTGGTGGTTAAGAGTTATGATCCTTAAGTAAAGAGATCATGAAACCCTAAACATGAACATAAACCCTAATTGACAGGGTTATTGAACTCAAACCCTAGTTGAGGGTGTATCCTTATGAAACCCTAGTTGAGGGTGTATCCATGTGAAACCCTAGTTGAGGGTGTATCCATGTGAAACCCTAACTGAGGGTGTATCCATGTGAAACCCTAGTTGAGGGTGTATCCATGTGAAACCCTAATTGAGGGTGATTTCATGAGAAACCCTAATTGGGAATGATTAGCAAACCTTGAATATGGGAAACGTGATATGAAACCCTAATGAAGGGTGATGCTATATGTAATCCCTATTCTAAAGAAGGGAGATGGTATGTGAAACCCTAATCCCTAATGAAAGAATAGAATTCATACTTGAATATGATTCATGAGGGGAACTTCTGTAGCACGACCGTGGTAGCTTCACTTTGCACGACCGTGCAAGGTAGCACGGCCGTGGTGGCTTCCCTTCACACGGCCGTTCTTGGTTGCACGACCGTGGTGCTCTATGCTTGATTTATAGGTGATTTGAAAGTGACCTCATATGATCGTATACCTTAATATGATTATAAGTCCAATATAATTGGATGAAGGATACATAAGATATGTGATGAGAAACCCTAGTTGAGGGTGTATCATTGTGATTATTTATAAGCAACTTTATAATAAAGTCATGCCTTAAACTAAGATAAGTCCATATCATGTGAGATAGATGTACAATTCTAATGTGTGGCCTTTGCATTATATGCTAAAGGTAAGAGATTAGTGATGGGATGTATTAAGAGGGAAATGCCTTAATACAAGATAAGATGGATAACTCAACAGAGTTTGAAATGATGAGAAAGTGATACATCAAGATATGATAGTTATCACATTCAGAATTTTAGGGTTTATATGCCTTGATATACTTCAAATCCAATATAATTGGGTAAGAAACATATGAAGTGTGTTATGAAACTATTACAATGAAATGTAATGAGTCGTTACACCTTGATGAGTGTTAATTAATGTACCTTGAGAATGGGGTTAAGCCCAAATGATGTGTATGATATAATCATACCATGATAAGGATGAGAAATGAACTCATACCTTGAATTGATGATCATTAATGCTATATGATGAAAGTAATGTTCTAAAATAATCAAATATGATATCCTTGAATGCCCCAGAGGTATGGAATAATGTATTAAGGGTTGGACAGATAATGAGATCATGAACTCTTTTTTAATGAGAAATGGGGAACCCTAACCCTAATTTGGGTAAAGGGAATGAAAAGCCCTATTTGATAGTAAACCCTAATTCCTGGTAGAGGAATAATGGTGTTGCTATCACATCATATGATGTGATGAATATCTTGTATGACTGTTATCATGCTAATAACCATACAGATATTATGAGATGATGTATATAGCTAGTGTGAGCTATGAGATTTATATAATAAATGTTGATTGGCATTATGTGGCTTAATGTTGTTGTTGCTTAGTAAAAGAAGCAATATGCATGGACTTTTATGAGTCACATGAGTAAGTTGTTATCCAGTGAGAGGTGACAAGATATTTCATGGCCTTGTGAGCCATGTGTGATGCTTGTGTAACAAGTATCATGAATGCCTTGGTCAGATGACCTGAAGGTGATAGTTACCTGAAAAAGGTATAATAATGCTCAATGATGAGTTAAGGGTTTGAATACCCAGAACCATATGATTATGGTGATGAGAAAGTGAAGGGATGATAATTCCCAGTATTGAAATGAGGGACTGAGTTCCCAGGGTCTTTGAAAGACTGATAAATATCTGATAAAAGTAGTACACGTCTCTTTATAGCATTGTTGTAATAAGTAATGTTTGAGAACTTGGCTGATGCTAAAAGAATATGAGAATGTACTTAATAAATCAAGTGAAATCTATTCATGTAGTGCTCTGACCATAGATCCATCATCATCAGGAATAGGTGATGGTGAAACGGGTGCCCTCGGCAAAACCCGGAGCACATATTTTGAATATGTGGGGGTAAATGGGCGAAAATATCCTTACGTCCTCTTGAAGAGATTGTTGGAAGGTAAACAAGAAACCTCTCAATCCTTCATGAATATTTCGGGATGGATGTATCATGAATCTCCCAATTATACTTAATGTCGGATCGAGGAGATAAATAAGAAATCTCTCGATTGGCGATGAGAGTGCAGTTGACGCTGTAACTCTGTAGCAAAGGTGCCAGAATACCCTGGCTAGCTAGTTAGCAGAGACACGAGATGTCCTGCATGTGGTCTCGTACTGACCGAGACAGATGAGGTCATAAGAATCCGGCTCTTTTGATGACCTATGTATGGTACCGAGGCGATTTCATAATGGTCGGTTGGAGTATGAGCGGTATATCTCATCTCCTCAGAGCATAAGTGTGATTGTAAAATGTAATCAGTCGTATAGCATGTTTGCTTAAGGATTGAATACGGAGATTCATTGGCTGATGTTGCATTTATTTGTGCATTCCTTAGTAGATAAATGTTAATTATGTTTCTTTATATTCTCTGCAAAGTAGACAGATGAATTACTTATCTACCATGGGTAGATGCAATGACCTCCTTGAGAATGGAGATTATCTTATTCTGTTCTATGATGAATAATTCTGCATGATAATGTAAAAGTAACCCCTACTCAGTTTTAATTTGATAAACTGCAATAACAATGTTTTTGGCAGAGAGTTATATCTCTCGCTGGGGCAATTTTCAATTGTCTCACCCCCGTGGGAAACATTTTTAGGTATGCATGGAAGGCAGAGCAGAAACCCTAGAACAGGGAAAGAGCAGCAGCAACAGCAGGGACATCAATAAGATCTCAGGTGGAAATATTATTTGTCTAGTCATATAGATAGTAGTCTTATGTGTCGTCTCTGTACTCTCAGGTCCTCAGAGTTTTAAATGTATCAATCTGAGTTTTGGCTTAGTGCCTCGAAGTTTTTAATACTGCCTGTGTATATTTGTTAACAGGGCAGTCAATGTTGTAATCCTTGAAAAGGAATGGTTCAGGTTGTGTACTTGTGAACCAGGATGAATTTGGAATACTTTGGTTCATGGTTAAAGAGTTTTCCTATGAATGGATCTCTTTGCAAAAAGTTTTAAATTTTCAGTGATTTTCAGTAATCCGCTGCAAATAATTCGCTTCCACATTAGTTAATCCTGGTTTTGCGAGACGGTCGTTTCAATTAGTGGTATCAGAGCTCTAGGTTCGTTGAGTCTACAGAGACATAGGACTAAGTTGTTGAGTCTGTGTTAGTGTCCTCCAGTCTACCCTATAATGATTTCTGCTTGTGCAGAGAAAGGGTAAAGTTTAAAATGATTGGAGAGCACAATGAACACATTACTTAGGGCAATGTTGTTGCACCAAGAAGAGGTGCAAGGGATCATGCAAGAATAGAATGAGTGCCTGAGAATCCCCATTAAGACCTGATCAGGATAGAGAATCCTATGACCATGCTCTTGTTGGGAAGATTAGGGCAACAGTAATGCATATGAGCGGACTGGATGCTAGGCTTACAACCTAGGTTATCAGTCCTTGATACAGAAAGCTTGAGCTTTAAATGAGTTCCTAAATGACTTAGTCATGTTGGAACAAGGGAAAATATGGAAAAGATTAACTTATAGCAAGAAAGTGGACTCTGCTATGAGTTCAGACAGATAATAAATATGTGATGGTAGTGCCCAAGAAGGGGCAATAAGCTGAGAAGTAGGGAATGGTCTCTATAATTCTAGAGACATTTGCCTAATGGTTTTAAAAAGCCAAGTTTTTGGTACTAATAGTGCAATAAATGCCTAGTGTACCAGGAAAGTAGCCACTAAGTAAGTGCAAAGGTCTTAACCTTTCACCTGTAAGATTCTATGGATTAGTTTTTGCTTCAGTAATAAGACTAGTAAGACCATGATATGAGTACAAGGTATGTTATAAATGTGTACATGTTGAGTACACTAAACCCTTTTTGTTATAAAAAGGAGAATTGTTGATATTGTTTTCCCCATTGGTTGCTATATAGGGATGAAATGATGAGAACTAGAATTTGAATTTTGTTTAGTATTCTTTTAAATGCTCTATATTGATCTTACCTCCATGAAAGAGGAAGAGGTATAGAAGAGATGCCTGGATAAAATCTAGGGATGTTAAATCTTATGTTATGGTAATATGAAAAGAAAGGAATATGATAGCATGTAAGTGCATACTACTTGATCTCAGTACTTGTAAACCCTGATCAGGTGTACAACTATTGATGATAAAGTGAGTATGGAAACTCTTAGATTGATATCTTTTTGATTGCCCTGATCAAGCAATCATTCTGATACAATCTAAAGAGTATCATGAAATTGGAAATATGATATGGATAAATGTATCATATCTTAAGAACAAGAAAGAAGGATCTGATAGGAATTCAGATCAGTATGTGTATATGAGGAAGTAAAAGTATGACCCTCATATGATGAGAAAGAGAACAAGGGAGGTGATCCCTGCTCTATAAAGTTGTAAATATGATAAAAGAAAGATGAGAATATAATGTGTTTTCAACACATGCGACTGATACCAAGGTAAGAGATTCTGGTATCTGAGAATTATCAGATGGTTTAGATTGGCTACATGGAATGGTCAACTATGAAATCAGTCTGATTATATAAAATGATATGAACATCATATGTTAGGGGTTTATGCTTTGCATAAACATAACAACTAAATATGTCTTTAAGATAAGTTCTCATTTGACTCTATGAGAATATGGTGTGAAGGAACTTTGTGCTGATCAAAGTTCTATGATGTCTACATAACAATGAGGCGTTATGAAGAGACATGATGATATGATGAATGAATGATATATGTTCCCTTTATCTGGGATTTCGGGGACGAAATCCTTGTTAGGGGTTTATAATTTGTAACATCCCTGACCTGGGTTATGCTTTAACCCTAGGTGTTTTGATTAATAAAGATGATTATATGCTTAATAAAATCTTGTGAAAAGTAATTAAGGCTCAAAAGGAACGTATGTTTCAATTTTGGTCCTGTTTGAACAATGTTGAAGCAATGTTTGCTCATTTTGGACTAAAGTGCAAATTACCCAAGTTGAGGGATTAAATTGCAAATGTTGCATGATAAGATGTTCCTCTGATGTTGAGACATCATAAGAATGAATATGATGTAGTGGTATGGTTTCCACAAGCTTGGACACCAAGATTAAGCTTGTAAAGCAATCCTTGTGCATTAAAACCTAGTTTTGGTGTAATGTGCAATTTACCCAAAATCTAGGGTTCAATATGCAAATTACCACTTCAACAAGGTCCCTAATGTTTCTTAGCATCATTTAGAGCAAAGAAAATGAGAGGGACTCCTCATTTGATTTAAGTTGTAGGAGAGAGAATCTTGACATTAAAATAATCAAGAATAATGCCTAATTGAAACCCTAATTCGATTTAGGGCAAAAATGAATAAAAATAATTGAAGGGCTTTCAACCAAAATGTTTTGGGTTGATTTTTAATAAGGATGGACGTTCATTTAACAAGATAAGGAACGAAAATATCTTAAGTAGGTGAAATTCCACTCACCTTTTTATAAAGAAAAGTAATATCCACTCACATGTGGGATATTATATTATAAGCATTAAGGTGCTTAATTTGCTTTTCTTTAAATTGAGGATAATGAAGGAGAATTAAAGGCAAGGAAGGTGCCTCGTACCCAAGATAGTTGAGGGGGAAGAGGCGGCCACTTTATTGGGATTAATTGGATTTTATAAAGCATTTTCTCTCTCATCAATTTCCTTATAAAAGTGTCATTTCCAAGCCCAAACCAAGGCCTTTTTTGGATTTTCTTCTTCCCTTTGCTTGCAAAACCGACCAAGGAGCTAGGGAGGAGCAGGGAGCACGTCCCCAACCTGTGGGTAAGCCCTTGACCTTCGTTCTCCCTGATTTCATGGTGGAAATCGAAAATAAATTATGGATTCCTTCTTATTTCGATCTCCTCTTCAACCCTAGCCAACTTTTACAATCAAAAGCTTGAGGACGAGCCTAGGGGGAGTTGCAAGAGATTCATCCTCCATTAATGGCATGATCGTGGAGCTTTGGAGCTCAATTGGAGGCGGGTTTTATAACTCAAACCCTTAAACATTGCTATTGCATCAATTCTCTATGCTTTGTTGATTGATTTCTTCAAGTTTATACACTTTTGTTTCTTTGCTGCAAATTCCATCAAGAACGGTTGCTGTTATTGGGTGCACGAAGGAAGATGATGATGACATCATCATAAGCAAGCACCTCACCAAATATATTGGGAGAAAACGATCTCAAAAGTTGGGACCAAACGGTTTCACCAAAACCGTTTGGTGACCAAACGGGTTGCAAACCGTTTGGTGGCAAACGGGTTCAAACCCATTTGAAGGAGTTGACCAAGCATTGACCGTTTGGTAATCTCGTTACTAATTATGTAGGCTAATGACCCTCCAAATTTGAGGGGTTAACTCCAAAGTAATCATAGGTTGAAGGCCAATCAATTAGACAAATCGAATTGAATTAAGTGCTGATTTTCAACCTGATTAACTTGACCTTCTTGGGAAAACGGGTTCAATACCATTTGAGATGGTTGACCAAGCGTTGACCATTTGGGATTCCTGTTCATATAATGTTGGTTAATGACCCTCCAAATTTGAGGGGTTAACTCCAAAGGAATCATAGTTTGAAGGCCAATAAATAGACAAATCGAATTGAATTAAGTGCTGATTTTCAACCTGATTAACTTGACCTTCTTGGGAAAACGGGTTCAAGACCGTTTGAGATGGTTGACCAAGCGTTGACCGTTTGGGATTCCTGTTCATAATGATGTTGGTTAGTGACCCTCCACATTTGAGGGGTTAAATCAAAAGGAATCATAGGTTGAAGGCTAATCAATTAGGAAAACCTAATTGGATTAAGTGCTGATTTTCAACCTGATTAACTTGACCTGCTTGGGCAAACGGGTTCAAGACCGTTTGAGTGAGTTGACCAAGCATTTACCGTTTGGGATTCCTGTTCATAATTATGTTGGTTAATGACTCTTCAAATTTTAGGGGTTAACTCCAAAGGAATCGTGAGTTGAAGGCTATTCAATTAGGCAAACCCTAATTGAAAACAGTGCTGAAATTCCAATGAGTTAAGTTGAGATTTTGGGTTGATTAGCCCAAACGGGTTCAAGACCGTTTGGGGATCATCCAAACGGGTTCAAGACCGTTTTTGGATCACCCCAAGACCGTTTGGAGGTCTGGGGTCAAGTATAGTTGACCAATTGAAGGTCCAAAGGTACCAAATCATACTGCAACTCAATGCTGATTTGTTGATCAACTCGATAGACCAATCCATGATGATTTTTCACTAAAGTCCAAAGGTTGGAAGAGCCAAACGGTCTAGATCATACAAACGGTCTCAAGACCGTTTGGTGGTCACCCAAGACCGTTTGGAGGTCTAGGGTTGAGTATGATTAGGTGTTTGAAGGCCTAAAGGTACCAAGTTGATATGCAATAAATTGCTGAATTGGTGAGCACTTCAATACTCCAAACCCTACTTGGATGGCTTGGTTTTGAGTGATATGATGGGAAAACGGTCTCAAGACCGTTTGGAGGTCATCCAAACGACCTCAAGACCGTTTGGGGTCATGTCATACCCAATTTGGATGATGGTTCAATGGTTTCAAAGCAACTAGTCTTACATTGATTAGTGTTGTTGAATCATCGATTCCAAACCCTAATTCAATTGAATTAAACCCTAATTGATGATAAATTGAGGGTCAATTGAGAGTCAAATCAGTTGAAGGTTGAACTATTAAACTCAATTGAAGTATGATGGTAGGTTCAATTGATGACTGGTTCCATGAATTCAATGATTGAAGGAATCAACATTGAAACCCTAATTCAATTGGATACCCTATGTAATGGAGGTCCAATGTGATTGAATCTCTTGAGAATCAAGATTATGAATGATCCATTGATCCAATGTTGATTAGTAATGATAATCAAAGAAGGTACAAAGGTTGAAACCCGAATAGTACCTAAGGGATTAGTGCCAATTAAGGGATGAATTCCTAATTGCTTATAGGGTCAATGACTTGATACACTATGTTAATCATAGTTGTATGTACTCAACTAAAGGGTGATATGACCTATTCAAGTTGAGAAGTTGATAGCATGAATTCATACATGAATATGATTCATGTGGTGGTTAAGAGTTATGATCCTTAAGTAAAGAGATCATGAAACCCTAAACATGAACATAAACCCTAATTGACAGGGTTATTGAACTCAAACCCTAGTTGAGGGTGTATCCTTATGAAACCCTAGTTGAGGGTGTATCCATGTGAAACCCTAGTTGAGGGTGTATCCATGTGAAACCCTAACTGAGGGTGTATCCATGTGAAACCCTAGTTGAGGGTGTATCCATGTGAAACCCTAATTGAGGGTGATTTCATGAGAAACCCTAATTGGGAATGATTAGCAAACCTTGAATATGGGAAACATGATATGAAACCCTAATGAAGGGTGATGCTATATGTAATCCCTATTATAAAGAAGGGAGATGGTATGTGAAACCCTAATCCCTAATGAAAGAATAGAATTCATACTTGAATATGATTCATGAGGGGAACTTCTGTAGCACGACCGTGGTAGCTTCACTTTGCACGACCGTGCAAGGTAGCACGGCCGTGGTGGCTTCCCTTCACACGGCCGTTCTTGGTTGCACAGCCGTGGTGCTCTATGCTTGATTTAGAGGTGATTTGAAAGTGACCTCATATGATCGTATACCTTAATATGATTATAAGTCCAATATAATTGGATGAAGGATACATAAGATATGTGATGAGAAACCCTAGTTGAGGGTGTATCATTGTGATTATTTATAAGCAACTTTATAATAAAGTCATGCCTTAAACTAAGATAAGTCCATATCATGTGAGATAGTTGTACAATTCTAATGTGTGGCCTTTGCTTTATATGCTAAAGGTAAGAGATTAGTGATGGGATGTATTAAGAGGGAAATACCTTAATACAAGATAAGATGGATAACTCAACAGAGTTTGAAATGATGAGAAAGTGATACATCAAGATATGATAGTTATCACATTCAGTATTTCAGGGTTTATATGCCTTGATGTACTTCAAATCCAATATCATTGGGTAAGAAACATATGAAGTGTGTTATGAAACTATTACAATGAAATGTAATGAGTCGTTACACCTTGATGAGTGTTAATTAATGTACCTTGAGAATGGGGTTAAGCCCAAATGATGTGTATGATATAATCATACCATGATAAGGATGAGAAATGAACTCATACCTTGAATTGATGATCATTAATGCTATATGATGAAAGTAATGTTCTAGAATAATCAAATATGATATCCTTGAATTCCCCAGAGGTATGGAATAATGTATTAAGGGTTGGACAGATAATGAGATCATGAACTCTATTTTAATGAGAAATGGGGAACCCTAACCCTAATTTGGGTAAAGGGAATGAAAAGCCCTATTTGATAGTAAACCCTAATTCCTGGTAGAGGAATAATGGTGTTGCTATCACATCATATGATGTGATGAATATCTTGTATGACTGTTATCATGCCTAATAACCATACAGATATTATGAGATGATGTATATAGCTAGTGTGAGCTGTGACATTTATATAATAAATGTTGATTGGCATTATGTGGCTTAATGTTGTTGTTGCTTAGTAAAAGAAGCAATATGCATGGACTTTTATGAGTCACATGAGTAAGTTGTTACCCAGTGAGAGGTGACAAGATATTTCATGGCCTTGTGAGCCAGGTGTGATGCTTGTACAACAAGTATCATGAATGCCTTGGTCAGATGACCTGAAGGTGATAGTTACCTGAAAAAGGTATAATAATGCTCAATGATGAGTTAAGGGTTTGAATACCCAGAACCATATGATTATGGTGATGAGAAAGTGAAGGGATGATAATTCCCAGTATTGAAATGAGGGACTGAGTTCCCAGGGTCTTTGAAAGACTGATAAATATCTGATAAAAGTAGTACATCTCTCTTTATAGCATTGTTGTAATAAGTTATGTTTGAGAACTCGGATGATGCTAAAAGAATATGAGAATGTACTTAATAAATCAAGTGAAATCTATTCATGTAGTGCTCTGACCATAGATCCATCATCGTTAGGAATAGGTGATGGTGAAACGGGTGCCCGCGGCAAAACTCGAAGCACATATTTTGAATATGTGGGGGTAAATGGGTGAAAATATCATTACGTCCTCTTGAAGAGATTGTTGGAAGGTAAACAAGAAACCTCTCAATCCTTCATGAATATGTCGGGATGGATGTATCATGAATCTCCCAATTATACTTAATGTCGGATCGAGGAGATAAATAAGAAATCTCTCGATTGGCGATGAGAGTGCAGTTGACGCTGTAACTCTGTAGCAAAGGTGCCAGAATACCCTGGCTAGCTAGTTAGTAGAGACACGAGATGTCCTGCATGTGGTCTCGTATTGACCGAGACGGATGAGGGAATAAGAATCCGGCTCTTTTGATGACCTATGTATGGTACCGAGGCGATTTCATAATGGTCGGTTGGAGTATGAGCGGTATATCTCATCTCCTCAGAGCATAAGTGTGATTGTAAAATGTAATCAGCTGTATAGTTCTATGATGAATAATTCTGCCTGATAATGTAAAAGTAACCCCTACTCAGTTTTAATTTGATAAACTGCAATAACAATGTTTTTGGCGGAGAGTTATATCTCTCGCTGGGGCAATTTTCAATTGTCTCACCCCTGTGGGAAACATTTTTAGGTATACATGGAAGGCAGAGCAGAAACCCTAGAACAGGGAAAGAGCAACAGCAACAGCAGGGACATCAATAAGATCTCAGGTGGAAATATTGTCTGTCTAGTCATATAGATAGTAGTCTTATGTGTCGTCTCTGTACTCTCAGGTCCTCGGAGTTTTAAATGTATCAATCTGAGTTTTGGCTTAGTGCCTCGAAGTTTTTAATACTGCCTGTGTATATTTGTTAACATGGCAGTCAATGTTGTAATCCTTGAAAAGGAATGGTACATGTTGTGTAATTGTGAACCAGGATGAATTTGGAATACTTTGGTTCATGGTTAAAGAGTTTTCTTATGAATGGATCTCTTTGCAAAAAGTTTTAAATTTTCAGTTATTTTCAGTAATCCGCTGCAAATAATTCGCTTCCGCATTAGTTAATCCTGTTTTTGCGAGACGGTCGTTTCAGTGACCCTCTCTCGCCTTATCTTTTTATCTTATGCATCAATGTCTTTTCTATGGTCATTAATTTTGTTGGTGATAAAAACCTCATCCATGGAGTAAGAGCAAGTAGATATGCTCCATGCATCTCTCACTTATTTTTTTTAGATGATAGCATATTTTTTGCCAGAGCCAAGACTGTAGAATTCTTGAAGGTAGCTAAAATTACCAGCCAGTATGAATAAGCTTTGGGTCAAAAAATAATTATATCCAAAATAGAAGTAGCTTTTTACAAAGGGGTGGCTCACTCACAAAAGAAGGAAATAAAAGAATTGCTAAAAGTAAAAGAGGTGGACAGACATGCCAAATATCTGGTACTACTAGCGGTGGTGGGAAGGTCAAAAAATAGGTTTTCAACTTTATTTAGGAATGCATCAACAATAAGTTGTAGGAATGAAAGCAAAAATTATTATCAAAACCAGGGAAAGAGATCTTCATCAAGGCGGTGGCTCAGGCAATCCCCAACTACATTATGAGTGTCCTCCAACTCCCAAGTGGCATCCTTGACGCCATCAATAGTGCCATTGCTATATTCTGGTGGGGTGCAAGGGAATGTAAAAGGAAAATGTCATGGATTAGTTGGAATCAATTATGTAGACCAAAATAACAAGGAGGGATGGGGTTTAGAGACATTAATACTTTTAGTCAGACACTCCTTTCCAAACAAGTTCAGAGACTCTAGAAGAGACAAGACGCCTGGGTGTACAAAGTTCTAAAAGCCAGATATTGCCCTCACTCAACCATTCTTGAGGTTTAAACATGACATAATCCAAGCTATATGTGGAGATGTATATGAAACTCCAAACCCTTGATACCATAGGGTCTATAGTGGGCAGTGGGAAATGGGAACAACATTGATATTTGGGCTGACAGATGGCTGCTGCATTACCAGGAAACACTGGAGAAGCACAAGACAATGGAGTCCACACATTTCAGTAAGTCAGGGAACTCATGCACACAAACGGACATCTGTGGGATACGAGACCCCTAGAGCAGGCTTTTTTCATCATAGGTGGCCAACCAAATAATGAGGATCGCATTGGGTTTGTGTGGGGTGTGGACACTCGCTTCTGGTGCCAGAGTCAAGATGAGAACTACTTAGAGAAAATGGGGTACTGGATGGGGATGTTGAATAATAGGGAGATATCTGCCTACCAACATCAAATGGTGAATGAAACGTGGTGAATGGTTCAGAAAAGGGGTTGGCCACCCAAAATTGCTCACTTTTTTGGAGGGTATGTTCGGGTTGCTTGGGGACTCTTAGTCGACTCTATGAATGACACTGCCATCGGGATGGATGATGTGCTCTATTTGCAGTAGGGAAAGAGATGATCTCATACATGCTCCTTGAGTGCACCCATGTCTGGGAACTTTGGAGGCACATCCCAAAGGAGACTCAATATGTCATATGTTCTCTGGATATGCATAATCTAGCTTTGGCATTTGGAGAACTGATCACTTACAGGTAGGAAGAGTGAGATGTCAAACTAGTGGTAGCGCTATAGGTATCTAGACCCATAGAAATAAGAGAATATTCGAGGATACGGATCAACACATCCTATATACATACAAGTCAATGTCGGCTTTGATGTAGGATTATAGGAGTATATCAAATGGTCTGTAGGGACAATGGAACACCAAGAAAACTACCAACAAATGTAGAGGCCACCCAAATTGGGGGTAACAAAACTGAACACGGACGTGGCATGGAAGGAAGGCAAGTGTGCAGGAACTGGAATGGTATGGCGTGACCATGAGGGATTTATAGTTGCGATTGAAGTAAGTAGAAGGGAGGACAATGTGGATGTCTCAATAGTGGAAGTAATGGTGGTGCAGGAGTGACTGATTACGAGCAGATGGATGGGCTATGAAGACATTGCCATGGAGACAGACTCCATGACGGTATGGAAGGACTTCCACTCAACATATAGGAGGCATTATCAGCATGGAATCATCTTAAATGATATTTGCATCATTAGTCAGTTTTTTTCAGTTTTTAGCTTATATTATGTTAGTAGGAGCTTGAACAGTGTAGCACATAAGGTTGTTGTACATGCTAAAATAAGTAGTAGTAGGTTTTCTTTTATGCAGAATTTTCCTTTAAACTTTCATAATGTAGCTATCACTGATTTGGCTGGTTGATATAGTAGGTTGGGCTTGTCAAAAAAAGCTAGTAGTTCACACTCTATCGAATAGATTTTTAGGTAATAATGATGATGATGGAGATAGCTATAGATTTCATAGGAATCCTTTCACAGAAGGATGTTAGTAGTGCTTCAAGGTAGAATTAGATAGTATTGGTCCTTTCCCACTCTAATTCCTATATTGAGTCAAAGAAATAGTTATATTAGTCAAGTGTAAAGCTTTGTATCTTCCTTCCTTGTGTAATGGATAGCAACACATATGTTCATGTATTAGAATGTTTTGATCTATCAAGTGATGAATGAGAAAGGTTCTTGTGGTTTATTATGAGAAGGACATTCGTATGATGGATTTTATCCATGTGTCATAGCTTGTAAAGATATGAAAAGAAAAAGAAACAAAAAGTTTGTACATATTTTTGTTAGTTGGTTTAATCACTTCAAACCCTTATCATGTTGTCCAAGAGATTATGGTATATGGGGTCTGATAGATTTAATATTGAAACATAGGTTGAGTCATTAGGGACCGTTAAGTTAGATAAATAGAGTATGAGTGTGGAAGTAGGAGGTGATGTGGTTATAGCTTTGGGAAGTCTAAGCATTTAGACAATCTAGCATGGTATCTTAATACTTAGGTTGACCAGCATCAAGCTACTTTTTTATGTTTCCCTATATGTCCAGTCCATGTTTGTAAAGGAAGGACGGACTAGAGATAAAACCCTAGAAGTATTAGAGTTAGAAGACTAGAAAGTAAGAAAATGATAAGATCATAATTATAGAATATTATGACTTTTACTTTATGCTATTGCTTTGATTTGAAAGAATTCCAAATCCCCCTACCTATGTGGATCCTAGGATTTTTAATTTTCAAAAGTATACATTTCAGTTAAGATTGTTGTAATACATTTAAGTTAAGATTGTTGTACATTCACAATTTACATAAAATATTATTTGTTATTGTTGACATAAAGTAGGCTTGAAGTTATTATTATGTCAATTCACCTCAATGAATATCATTTTCATATGCTTAACATAAATAAGAGTTAGTAAACCTTGAGTAGCTTTTGGCTTCAAGACTATAGGTTCGGCTTGGTCCACTAGCATGATTTTTTACTGTGATGAAATGACTCCTATTAACAATCTGATGAGAGCAAACCCCTAATAAGTAAATCTAGAATGCAATACACTAAGATATTGAGATCTAAGGGAACAGACAGAATAGGCATAATTTTTTTGAATTAATAACTATGTACCATGTTTGAACATAAAACAAGAAAACCCTAATTTGAGGAATATAGGAAGAAAATATATAATTCAAGATATAGATTAGTATGGAGTGAATTAAATAATGAAGAATATATAAAATGGATGATAAGAACCCTTAGTATGTCTAGCTTGAAAAAAAAGTTGGAGTCAAATAACCCTAACATAGGGTAAATAAAGAGAAGGAAAGAGAACAAGGTGGGTTTTAGAAATAGTTCAAGGAAGAAATGTTATTCTGATTAGAAGTGGATGCTTCAAAAAATTAATACAAAAGGAGTTTGGTAGTTCTATAAGTAAGGAAAAAAAGAGCTCTAAAGAGAATGACAATTGGGTAAGATTGGGAAACTTTAAGAGTAATACCTGAAATATAAATATATAGAAATGATAAAGAAAGAATATGATAAGAGAAATGGATGATTTACTTATTTAAAACCTTCTATTCAGAATTTTGAATCAAAGAAAATCCAAGAGGAAAAGAGTTGAAGAATATTGAAGGGTATAAAAGAGGGTATTTCCAAAAGCATTAAAATTAAATAATATTGCTTGAACATATGAAATACACAATCATAATAGGAACTAAGAAGTAACGAATATGAATTGAGAAGAATAAGCCTAGTTAAAAAGAAAGTTTATGTCATAAGGGAAAAGAGATGAAGATATGTTCCTTTATAAATAATTAAATTTGCCCTTGTTTTAAATCTATGTCATTGTAGAGTAAGTATTTGTTCTACCATGGTGTATTTCAATGGGTTCCCTGAGATTATAAGTGAATAGGAAAGGTAAAGGCAATGCTAAATAAAATAGTAGGATACATGAGTATGAACATGTTAAATAAAATAGAGTTTAGTATGAAAAGGGATGTTTGGACCTATTACAAGTTATATTACTTAGACAAAAAGATAATAATGTATTGAGCTTAAATACAAATCCTTTAAGGAGAATGTTGTTTTAGAAATTAAAGTATGAATGTTCAGATAAAGAGTTTAGTTTGTGTTAATGATGAATAAGACTGTAGACATGGGAAGAGGGGAGACATGGGGTGACTGAGGTTTTGGAAGTCTGCACCATCCCGCCTGAGGAGGTCAGTGACGATTGTGGTTATGATCAAGATTTTGTGGTGAATCACCAAAGAAGAAACAAGCAAAGACCATGGCGATGACAAGCACAAAGATTCCAAATGTAGCAATGGAGGAGGTTGGACTTTGTCTAATCTTTAGAGGTATGAAAAACACCATTGATGACTTAAATTCTATGCAAACAGATTCTATACTAGTGGTCAATTCTGGAAATTCAGGTATGCAATGCTTGGAGTAAAAGGTGAAGATCACTGAGGATACTAGCTGCCAACGAACACTCAGGAGTGCACAGAGGGACAACTATAAGGAGATGGATATGAAAGACCTTGATCAACTGAATATAGCTCACATTCTATCTGTCATTGATAACAGATCCCTTGATTCAAGCTAGGTTAGCCTAATCCTTAGCAATGGTTGTCCTGAGATCAACATCATTCTAAAAGCTAATGAAAATCTAGCAAAGTCCTAGAGTTACTCTATTGTTATAAAGTTGGTAGGCAAAAGTATCAGATGTACAACATTGTCGATTTGTCGAAAGCTTTCCTGGGGACCTATCAGATGGAAGTGTATGTATAAAGTTAGTCAATATTGTTATGTCATCGAGATTTTACAAAATGATGATTTCAATAAAACCCTCATCGAGGGATTGTGGTCACTCTTCAAATCCTATATTATGATCTGGCCTTGGAGCAAGGTATCTAGCCATCTAAGGGTATTCCTAAGACAATCATCACATGGGTTAGGGTAATAAGCCTCCCTTTACACCTATACGATAACACCATATTCCAAACAATTAGTAAGGCTTTAAGGAAGCTGATCAAGGTAAATAACAACACATCTACTAAGTCCATAAGCAAATTTTCTCACCTCACGGTTGAGTTGGAGATAGTTCAACATGTCATGCCCATCATCTTAGTCAATAGGATTGGATACAAGATAGATTATGAAGCCTTACCTAATGTTTGTTTAATATGTGGCGAACTGGGCCGCACAGATATGAATCATAGCAATATTAATTCCCCCTCTTATGGTGATAATGGAATTGAGACTGGGAACTCAAGAGTCACATGGTATGAAGAGAAAGCAAGGTGGAAAGTCCAATATGGAAAAAATATTCATGCAAGGAAAGAGGAGAAGGAGAAACAAAAGCAAGAGGAGGATAGTAAAAGGGTCTCTACTAGCAACTGACTCGCTTCATTCAATGTCAAGGAGATGGAAAAGGAGAATGATAGGGTTATGGGGGATGATCTATGGGTAGAGGAAGAGGGAACCATAAGTGCTAGTCAGAGGCCTGACTAGCAGAACAAAAAGAAAAAGAAGAACCCAGTCATTAAAGTCCAATAGAGGAAGAAAGACGACAATGTCAGTCTGAGAATCAACGGTCCACAAATTGAGGAATGTGAGCAAGCTAGCAGGTAATTAGCACTCAACAATAGAGAAGTCACAATGCACTTAACAGTAAATGTGGAAGACGGTGAGGTTTTTGAGGATATACCACAGAGCTCCACAGACACAACAAGCATAAATACTATAGTGAATAAAGAAGAGTTACAAAAGTTGGCCACAAGGTAGAAATTCCCAAAGAAAAAGGAGCAAGATGATTCATCGTCATGAGATAGAAAAGTAAGAATAAAAAATACCTTAAAACTTCTGAAGAAGAGCCACATCTACCAAGCCAAATCCTGACATTGAAGGCATGCTAAATCACTTAATGGGATGTTAATGTGGTGGCACTTATTCTCTCCTCTATCCAGGTTGCTACATGGACATTCTGTGTTGGACTATTAGAGACATAGGTAATCGGGGCATCATTACTACTTTTAAAAGTCTAGTTGACAAATACAAACCGAAGTTTGGTATTGTTTTAGAGCCCATAAAAAGGGTCCCAAAGTTGTCTGGACAACATAAAGATTAGAGTTTGATAGCTCTCACTGAGTGGAAGCCACTAGCTTCTCAGGTGGCATCTGGGTTGTACGGAATAATGTCGAGACTAACATGGAGATTATGTTGAGTCACAAGTAGTTTATACATTGTAAGGTGCAAGGATGTCACTATACCTTCGTATATTCACATCCAAATCCTAATATAAGGTATAAAAAAAATGGGGCACACATATCCAAAATTAGACAGCAAGTCAATACTCCATGGACTGCAATGGGGGACTAGAATATAATCACTAATCCTAGGAAGAAGAGGGGCAATAAATGATTTAACATTAATGAAGTTGAATCTCTGAACAATCTCCTTATGCAAGATGACTTGATAGACATGGGGGCTAAAAGTATGAAATTCACATTCAAAAGAGGCATGTTGCATCAAATATTAGACAAAAGTTTATGTTGATACCCAATATCTAAATACATATACTAGTGTTGTCATTGTGAATCCTTTGAGAATTAACTCTGATCATGATCCCATTCTCCTCAAATCTATAGCGAATAAGGGTAGGAAGCAAATATTCAAACATCGAGCATCATGGCAGAACTATGACAATTTTGGTAAGGTCCTCTGCTCAACTTCAAATAACAATTTTGATTTTCATATGGTCCTTAGGGAGGCAAAACCTGACAATATAAGTTGGGAGGAACAAGTTATAAAGAATAAAATCAAGAGGAAAAACAAGATTTTTGACTCAATATCTAATCTTTAGAAAATGCTAGAGGAAGATTTTGATGAGGGTATGGACATGAGATGCATAACCTTGCAATCTCATTATGGAACTCTTCTTGAAGAAGAATAAGAAGAGGCAGATCTGATATAGAAGAGTTACTCTAACATGTTTGTATAAGGGGACTCAAACACAAAATATTAACATGATGTTATCAATTGTCATAGGAGAATGAACACAATTACAAGGCTAAAAATGAGCAACGGGTGTGGATAGAAGATGAAGCTGAGATTTGTGATCTGATAAGGAATTTCTTCATTAACCACTTCACTTGTGGTTACATGCCTATTGAAAAGCAATTGATCAGTCATTGTGCTTTTGAGGCCCTTAGTTAGGAGTTTGACAACCTTGGAAGAATGCATGTTGAAAGAGAGATAAAAACAATTCTTCAACTAACCAATCCTTACAAAGCTCCAGCTCGGATGGAGAGGATAACTTCTTTCTAGAAAAAAATTAGAGGACCGTAAAAGGAAGTGTTATTAACAATATCCAAAAAACCATTCAAAGACTCCCAATACCACAAGAGTTTTGTGACTGAATAGTTGTTCTTATCCCCACGGTGAAAAATCCTACCAGCTGTAGTCAACTTAGACCGATATCATTGATTATACATATCTAAAACTTGCCTATAAGATTATTATTGAAAGGTTAAAGAGCAAACTTGCAAGGTGGATTTCACCTTTTCAATCTAGTTTTGTCCCAAGAAGAAGAATAACTGACAATATCATATTATCTCAAGAAGCAATCCACGATATAAGAAGGAAAAAGGGCACTAAGTTGATGTCCATCAAGATATATCTAATGAAGGCATATGATACGCTTGATTGAGATTTCATCAGCTATATTCTTTAGGAAGACCCATTTACTCCTTATCTATTCATGTTATGCATCGAAAGATTCATCCCTTCCATAAATAGAGTTGTATTGAACAGTGAATGGAAACCTCTTAAGTTCGCTACCAAAGGTCCAAATACATCACACCTGATGTTTGCATATGACATATTGCTCTTTTGCAAAGCTTCTGTTAAGCAAATATGAACTATACTCAGAATACTAAAGGACATTAAGGAGGCCTCAAAAACTATTTTGAAAAGTAAATCTCAGATTTACTTCTCTAAAAGTGTTGACCCTACACTCAGACATGAGATTGTTAATGTTGTAGGGATCACAAGTGTTAGTAATATTGGGAAGTACCTTGGGATAAATCTCTTGCACTTCAAAGACACTTACACATTTGTGATAGAAGCCATGGAGGTTAAACACAATGCCTGGATGGATCTTCAGATCTCCCTGGTTGGAAAAATCAGCCTTACCAAGTTTGTGCTAATGGCTATTCCTATCTATTATATGCATCTCACAAAAATTCCTACATGAACATGCAATATCCTTGATTATTGCATCATGAGATTCATTTGGAGCGAGGGCATAAATAAAATCTCAATGCTTATGTTCTCATGGAGCATCAAGCAATATAAAGAATGAGAGACTCAGAATTGAAAGGATGAGGGATTGAAATGATGCCCTCATTCTTAGAATGTATGCAAGCTTATTACCGGTAGAAACATTCCCCGGAGATAAGCTATCATATCCAAATGCATTGGAAAAAAAGGAATAAGGCTCAACAACATGACTTCTCTTGGTAGAAAATCTATTAATATCTTGTGGGTGATAAAAGATAACAATGTCAATATTATTAACAATGGAGAGGGACAAGTGTCTCGTGGGGCAACTAGATCCCGCATTGTACCCCCATGTATAGACATTTTAAAAAGAATATCTATGTGAACATGTTGGACTTAAAGGTATCAAGTCTTGTTGACTTTGAAGGAGAATGAGACAGAGTTTGTCTAGAGTTGTTCCCTCCTATACATGTGTTCATTGTTGTTGTTAAGTTACCTACTCCACGTCCTTCCAGAGGCAAGGAAATTTTGGCTTGGGCTCACATAGAAATTGGTATTTTCACCATGGCCTCAGCTTATGCCATACTTAGAAAACCTAATGACACCAAGATCAAAGATCTCTGGGATAAGATTTGGAAGCTCAAAGTCCCTCAAAAACATAAAACATTTATGTGGCTTGTAGCTCATCAGGGTCTATTGACCAATGTGAAAAGAGTTCAAAGGAAGCCAACTAATAGTGATACATGTGACCGATGTAAGGCTAAGGATGAGACTATTCTTCACGCTTTGAGAGATTGCCTTAAAGCCAAAGCCATCTGGGCCAAATTTACTAAGTGGAATAAAGCAAATGACTTTTTCTCCACTAATACTAGTAAATGGATTAAAAGAGGCCTAAAAAGTGACCATGACATACTCTTTCCCATCACCCGTTGGTACATATGGTACAACAAAAATAAGGAGATTTTCGAGGGCATTCTTTTGTCACATGCAACCTGAATGTGTCCATCTAGTAGTATTAATATTAAAGTCAATCAAATTTGGATTGTCAATAGAAATCTTTGTTAGTTGAATTATGTAGGAGATATTCTGTTGCACCTACATGGATATATCAATATACATACAAACTCTACATTTAAAAGGGGATGGATCACTACTGCATTTGTGGGTAAGAATGAGACGAAAAATTATGTTCAAGAATTGAAGCATCAAATCTGTTCACTTAGCTTTAGAAGATGAAACCATGGCCATCATAGATGCTATGAATTATGCATGAAATCAAGGCATCAAGAATATATAGATGTGAATGGTTAGTATTAAAGCATGTGGATGGGTTAACAAAAACAACTACAATTGGCATGTTCTAGCTAAATGGTGCGAAGAAATTGTAAAGCTAAAATCCATGGCTTGGGATTGGAGCTTGAAGCACATACAAAGGCAAGACAATGGATATGCTAACATCCTAGCCGAAATTACTTTAAAAAATTATCTAACAACCAATTATAGGTCTTCCCCTTGCTCTATAAATACGTCTAGTCTCTCCAAACTTATTAACTCTGATTCTGTAATGAGCTATAATAGTTGTGATCCCCACAATGTAAATATCCAAAACTTTTCTTGAAAAAAAAAGAGTAAGATGGATGGGCATCTCTCTTATTCCTAAAAATAATATCAAAGTATGAAAAGAGTTAAGACATATTGATAAATGTAATTATTGAATGCATAATCATGGTCATGAATGAGAATCAAAGGGAAAAGTTGTAATGCTAGATAGAAGGAGTATGATACTCCATAAATGGGATACAAGGATGAGAAGATTAGAGATAATACAAGTGTTGAAGGAAATGTAGAGAGTGATAAAATATTGAAAAACTCAAGGTATGTGATATAAAGATTCATCAACTAGATTTGAATGAGAGTAAGGTAGTAAGAGAATGTTTGAAGGATTTTAATTGTAGTTTCACATACATGTTCTCCCTTTCCTATGTATTCCTTTCTTGAGAATAAAGAAAAATAAATTTACATTGTAGGTGAACAAATGAGAAAATAAGAGGAACATTCAAAGATCCAGTTGAGTAAAAAAACTAGATATTCTAATAAGAATAACATATCTTACTCCTTATCAGTTGATTCTTATTATTTCTATCCTTGAAAACTATAGAACCTTTGGATAACATTGAGAAAGATGATATCCTTATTCAAATAAGATTTGCATTCATCCTTATTCAATTTCACACAAATGTTGGACTGGATGCCTATATAAGGCATGTCGGTGCTAGTAGTATTACCATATCTGTAAGGACCAGACCTGGGTTCTGGGCTAACCTTGTTTGCTTTGACTTGATGATGTACTTAGAACCCTTCTTTAATTCCTTGGGATGATCTTAGAGCTTGTGAAGAAGCTTAAGTTTCAAGTTTGAGCTTGTTTGAATGAAGTTTGTCATTCTGTGCTAGTTCTGATGTAAATTGCAATTTACCTAGTGTAGGGGGTGATGTGCAATTTACCACATATAGAGTGTCCCTTCTCTTCCTTGACATCATCTAGAAGATAGAGAAATAGGATGGTGCCTTGTTTGAGCCCGGGGTGAAGAATATCACCCTAGGTGGTGATTATGGTTGATAAGAGTGTTAAGTGCCTTGACCATATGAGTTGGTTGTGTTGTCTCGACCATGGGTAGCGACCTAGATCTGTTTAGGAGAGTGTCATGATCAAGACACCTCCTATAGAGTGTAGGGTCATGACCTAGATAGTCTAGGGAGGTCTTGGGTCGAGTTGGTTGAGCTAGCAGGGGTTGTCTCGACCTAGGGTTTGTGGTGATGCTTTGTCTCGACCTAGAGGATATGGTGATGGGTGTTGATGACATGGGACACATTTGGGAGAATGATAATAATAATGATGAAATAATATGTTAGCTAAAATAATAATGTGGGACAAATATTAATTATGCATAATGCATAAAAGCAAGACTAATTGGGTAAGAATAACTTCAAATTCATTTTTTTGGGTTTATTTTGGCTTGAAAGCCATGTTTCACAACGACTGTGGGGGTACACCCTAGGATGGCCGCAACCGCAACCATGTGGGAGTCCATGGTGGTCAAGATACTACCTAGCGTGTATCACCATGTCTTACATGTCATGTTTAAGTGGTTGCATGTGGATGCATGTTGGTCTTATGCGAGGACAAGTGTCCCTTAGGTTCTTTAGTGTGTTGACACCTCACCTTTTGCTCTCTCTCTCATCCTTCATCTATATAACTCCTTATCTTTCCTTGTTTGCAACCCTTTCAACCATCTATCTTCTTCTTCCTTCTTTTGCTCGTCCTTGGATCTTGGTGGAGCAAAGAAGGACTGATCCTTGGAGCTTTGGTGATCAGATCCCTTGCATGTGGTGATTCTAGCTCATCTTCAACCTTGGTAAGTACATCTTCTTCTTTTGTAATGTTTTCCTTGTAATCTCCACTTCATATTCTTCCCTTTCCTCGGCCATGGACCATGATTGGATGTGATGGTCGTTCTTGAGGAAGAAACCCTCATCTATAAGGGCATGGGCCATGATGAGATGAAGTTCTTTCACCTTTTCCTCCTTTCTTGGTTTGGTAGGGTTTCTTTTCTTTCTCCTTTTCTTGGGCTATCTTGACCTTGGCATCTTCTGCTCTTGGACATGCTGCTGTGGTCAAAAGTGGGATCTTTGGTGGATCTTCTCCAACCTTTGGATCGTGTGCTTGGAGCTTGGAACCTTGAAGCTTGAGGATCCTTGGTGTTGAGCTTCTTAAGGTGGGTTTTATAACTTTCCACCCTCCTCTATTATTAGTACCTTAATCTGAAATGCATATTGTTGTTTCTCTCTCTAGAACGAACCCTTAATGTCCTAGTAGATTACATCATGACCTAAAGCTTGAATGATGGGAGTTATCATGCTTTACATGCTTAAAATATGAAATCCTAATATAAGGGACCTGATTTTTTTTGGAGAGAGATATGTTATGGTGGTTTATCTCGTAAGTCATGATCTTGGTTTTAATCATATGCATGCTGGACGAGTGTCTTGATGTCCTATAAGGATTTAGTTCTGATTTGGTGTTGTCAAATGTGGTTTATCTCTCTTGCTTAAGGATCTCCGATGAGGATTTCATGCCACATGTTTTAGGATTTTTGATGAATTTTTCGATATGAAGCCTCCCCCTTGGTAACGATGAGTTTCTTATGGTGTAACCTTCCGTTTACTCTTCACATATGATGTTTACGAGTTAGATGATGTTATCATGAATTTAGGATTCAAGACTTTGAAGCATTCTCATGAAGATGACTCTTTTTCTTAAACCCTAAATTCATGTATTCTCATGAAGATTACTCTTCCCTTGGACAATTACTCATGCTCATACCCATGACACACGTGCTTTAAAACTATGCGCACGATAGAAATTTGCCGGATTGAGCACCGATCCTTTTAATAGAAATAGAAAGATGCAATTTAAATCCCGATTGTTCTGAATTCTGAATCAAGCCATGAACGGGCGCGTAAGATGCATTGTACCAGGCCGCATTCTGGAGCCTGGATGGTGCCCAGCAACTGATGTGCCACATGCTGTTTTGGCATCTTTTCAGGAATCAAGAAAGAAAAGCCGTTTTCCTACTTGTTTCTACGCGGGGGGGGGGGGGGGGACTTGGGTGTATCAATGTTTGTACCGTGGCGCGAACGGAATCCCGTCAGTTTGACGCCTCAACGGTGAAGTCTAAATGGCCACCGCTGGTCCATTGCTTGTGGAGATCAAGCTTCCACAGCAGAAGCCAATCCCGGGAGCAGACCACCTCCACTTTCCCGCAGTACTCGCGCCAAATTCGACCGTGGAGCTTGACCTTGGTCGTTTCCTGCGAGCCGTCCGGGACGAGATGCCCCGCATAGAGGAGGTACTACGGTCTCATGGTGCGGTTCTCTTAAGGGGGTTCCCGGTGACTACCGCCTCCGACTTCAACGAGGTTGTCGAGGCCTTCGGCTACGATGAACTGCCCTACGTCGGGGGTGCTGCCCCGAGGACAAACGTCGTTGGCAGGGTCTTTACGGCCAACGAATCGCCGCCTGATCAGAAGATACCGTTTCATCATGAGATGGCCCAGGTGATTTTGATTTATTAATTGATTTATGACGCCATTGTGGTTGGAGTTGTCCACGCTTTTCGGACTGCCGCATATACATTTTGAACTTTTGTTTGATAAAGGGAGGAATTGGCCAGCTACTCTAATCTAGTTGCCTAAGTGGAAACGTAGTCCCCCTTAGAAGCTCAAAACTCACATTTGGCAAGAAAATACCATTTATAAAGGACTTGACTGTTGACTCTTTGGATTGATTTATTCTGGTAAATGCTTTTGTACACCTTGAAACTGAACAGAATACTGACTCTCTCCGTAATTTTCAGTTCCATAGGATGGTTGTAAAACAGCATCTGTTTTCAGAGTCTTAAATCTTTCACCTCATCACCTTGCTTTGAACCTCAGTCGCTGCAAAATGAAGAAGAATATCTTCCAATCGAACGAGAAGAGCAGAAACAGGAAAAAAAATATACATTGGAATTCCCATATGCAATCTAAATAGTATCATCCTTTGCCCACGCTCCCTTACTTGCAGACACTTCTTTCCTGCTGTCGACTTTCACCTCCTTATTAGAGGACTTTCATCTGCCCTAAAGATGTTCGATTTTATTCGACAACCCCCCCAGACAGTGTTTTTCTTTGTGGCCTACACAATAGAAATACATTTCTTTGCACTAACATCGACCTTGGAACTTTTATATGGGATGTTACAATCATAAGGAGTTCCCTCAACCCCAATGGGTGGTAATTTACTAAAGCTAGGGGTGTTTCATGTTGGGATGCATGACACGAGTGGCGCAAATGGTTGATGCAGTAGGCCCTAGACTTACCATTCTAAACCCTCCAGATACTTATATGGTCACAATTAACCAAAATTTTCTCCTTCCCTCCCCTTTTGCTTCATGGAGTCATGTACCACCATAAAACATTGTAGACGACTGAGACACTGGACCTCAATGGCTCCACTTTGTAGGATCCCATCACACGGACTCCTTCCTCCTCTCCTTAGATTCCTAACAGTTGACTAGATAGGGATCTTGTGAGGTGTGGGTGCATCAATCCCTGCTACAATGACCAGACAAATATTTCTGCTTCCTCGATCCTGATCACATGCAAAGGTGCTTCTTCACCACAGGGCTCGTGCCGCTAGGAGTGCTTTAATCCCCCGTCACCAGCAAGAGCCACCTACGCCAGCCGTGGAGGGGGGGGGTTGTGGTTGAGGATGCATAAGCCTTTTGTGAAGACATCTGCATCACTATAATGCAACACACCCTCCTTTCTTTTTTTCTCTTAGTCTCTGTTCCTTGTAACCCCAATAACCCCTCAATTTTGTTTTGATGTGTGTCTCTACTGCATATACGAACAATGTTTGCATTAACCCTACCCTATGAAGCACCAGTTCTCCAAAATAGACGTCGATCCTGTACCAGACACATATTAGATACTTCGTGAATACCCCAGGATACGTACTAGATACTTCTAGGTGGTGTCCATGTCGTATCCGGGCCGTATCCAACTAATAAAGACAATTAGCACCCATGGCATCAACTGTTCTCTCATCCCTCTCTACTAAGTAGCAGCTAGCAGCAAGGCCGTTGCAACTGCTCCCCTAAAGATACAACCACTATTCCCCTTGTTGAATGTCATCTTCCTTCTCTTTCTTGTTACAACATCTGTTTCTAGGGATTTCTCTTTTCAAATGAATTTCCCTTCCTAATTATAGACTTTTACTTGTTCTTTGTTGCAGACCAGTTCATTCACCATTACATGGTACTTGTGGTTGCTTTTCTTTGCCGAGTTGCACGTTTTATGCACATGGATGTCCTCCACATTCTCTGAAAGGCTTCAATTTGGCATTGTTGTCATACATACCTCTTGTTCTGATGACTACATCCATTGTGGTTTATTTTGCATTTCTATCTTGACAATATCCATTTCATTTCCTTGAAAGGCAAGTGTTGCATCCTTAGCCTTTTGTCTCCTCATCCTTGTCTTTTGCACCATCTTTTTTTTCTAATTCTATCAATTTGTCTATCCTCTTGATGTTTGCATATACTTGTATATAGATTTTGAAATAATTGTAATGAATTGAATTTTATGTAATGTCCACTTTTAGTTCTAAATGTACAATAGAGTATGGCTCCTAAAAATAATGTCAAACTGCATCTGAAATTCTTTATCAATTTGAGTTCTAATAAAATGCAATGATATACATATAAACTCAGTTTGACTTTTAATAAACTCTTTAATCACTTTTCTTTCTGTTTATGTGAATGACTTTGGATTGTTTTATTTTCATTTTTATGAATAAATATATTGTTTTTCTTAAAATATAAAATATACATTAAAGAAATTGACATATCCACGCTGTACATGTACCCTGTATTTTATTACCATATCCCTGTACCGTACCCGTATCCGTGCCTCATAGATCCTACCGGTGGTGATACTGCTTCAGCCTCTATTGCGGCTGTCCCTAGCTGCACCATCATCAGAGACCGTGGTGATGATGCACAATGAGGACTCAAGACTGCAAAGCCAAAATGCTAGAACTTAACGATTTCTGAGTAGAGCATGACATAAGTCTTAAGAACATCGAGGCTATCTTAGATAACTTGAGTGCCAAAATAAAAACTTTTTTTAAAAGAAAAATAATGACTAGATAATTGATGTTTGCACTATCAGAAAATGAGATAATGAGAACCTCCCTTGTCTTGTGTTTCTTGTTGATAGATGGGAAAACCCTTCTCCTATATAGAGGAGAGGAGGCAAGTAAAAGACACAAAAAACCCTAATGGACTTGGAGTCCAAATACTAATGGGCCAAATAGACTTGAGTTCATATACAAAATTAATAAAGCACTCGTATGCTCTTAACACCTCCCCCTTTAAGTTGAAGCATGGACAATCACATACCTGTGACTGCAGATAGATAGAAAGATGGAATGGCAGACATGACTGCAAAAGCAAACCATACAATCTCAACTAAATAAAAACTAGCCCATAGAAAAACATCACTCCCCCTCAATCTTTTGATTAAGCGCTCAAACATTGTAACACCCCCCTCAAACATATAATTTAGGGCAAGTACAAAAAGGAAGGTAGTGGACTAGTTTCTCGAACAATGAAGTAGCATCTGGAGCACTAGTGAATATAAGTAGCTAGAGGCAAGTGTCTTCATCTCGATCGCTAGAGTCAACAAATAGACCAATGAGTGTTGGTGCATAGGTTGATTATGGAGTGCTGACACACACAGATAACTAGAGTTGACTTGTAAACACATAACATAGAAAAATGCTTGCAGAAGTGTCGTATGAGAATGAATAAACTATTGCACAAATAAGCAAGCATATACAAGTCTCCAAAATGCCTAGTAGTAATATAACATGAAGTCCATTGTGTATAACCTGCAAAAGTAAGTCACCATAAGAACCTTCATCTTCTTCTCTCTTTATATAATTCCCATAACTATTGCAAACATTGTAGTCTAGAGAGTGTTGGGTCACAATCAAGCTAGTTCTAGGTCGCAATCATTTAGTAGTCAATGTGCATATAAAGCACAAACAAGCAAGAACCTAAAGTAGTAGATAAAATGTACTAACAGAGCACAACTAGCAAGGATGACATCACCAGATTGAAGACCATGAGCAAATACGCAAATGAAATATCATCCAATTAACAAATAGTAGATAAATGTATGGCTGCTGATGAGGCAGATAATTATGAATAAGCTCCACAAAATCTCCATAATGAACATCTAATAGAAGAAAGATCAACATATAATAGTAGTAGAAAGAAAATACATGAAATATGTATATCTACTTGAATAAATTTTTCCTCTCTTCACTCTTTATCATATCTCTTTTTTCTATCTCGTCTTGTCCTTCATTTTATCTCTTTCTTCTACTCAGTAGAAGGGAAAATAATATTGATGATATATTGGCAATGTGTTAGACTGTATGTTAGATACAAGAGAACCCCTCTCCATTATATAGGAGGTGGACATGACTCTGGAGCAGTGTCTCAAAAAGCATTTTTATGCGGGATATGCGGGCGCGCAGCATGTGCGGTGCGGCCCACTTGCTAAACTACATTTGTGTAAGCGGCCCAGTATGTGGTCTTGTGTGGGGCCAAGAATAAGGTTTTGTCGAAATTGGTGAAATTTGAATAAATTTCGATTTAGGTTGAATCTGGTACTAAAACATGCAATTGTGTTGATTTCGGTTGAAACTGCGACCAAGATTGCATTTATCAAAATTTCGAATTTTTTTTTGATGATTTCGATGAATTCATGAATTTAGCTAATTTCCAATGGGTTTTGAGGTTTTTTTGTGCACAACTCAAAAATTTCGATGGAAATTTCCACAATTGCAATCCTTGGTGTTATGGTTGTATTTTGAAGAGGAGTAAAGGGGGATTGGGGTTATTTCACCATTTAGTACTCATACATAGTATATCATCATCACCATCATCATCTAAGGCTCAATCCCAACCATGTTGGGGTAAGCTACATGGGTCCTTCTTTTCCAATCAGCTCCGTTATGGGTCATATTTCATTTAAGATGTAAAGATTCAATATCTCTCTTTATAAGCTCTTCCCAAGTTAATTTAGGCCTGCCTCTGCTTTTTTTAGTTGTGCTTGACTCAAGAACCTTGCTTTGAATAGGTGCTTTTGTCGGTCCGCGTTGCTCATGTCCATACCATCCTAGACAACCTTCACGCAACTTTTCCTCGATGCTCACCACTCCCACTTTGTTTCTGATATAGTCATTTCCCAAGCGGTCTTTTCTCGTCTTCCCGCACATCCATCTTGGCATACACATTTCAGCCGCATTCATCTTGTTGAGATCTTGTTTCTTTACTGCCCAACATTCACTCCCACATACCATGGCTGACCATATAGCTATTGTGTAAAACTTGCTTTTTAATCTGAGAGGGATCTTATGGTCAAATACTACTCTAATTGCACTCCTCCAATTCAACCATCCTACTGTGACCGTGTGATAAACATCATCTTAAACCTCCCCGACTCCTCCTCCCTTTCAAAAATAGAGCCAAAGTAACGAAACTTATCACATATTGGTACATCCATTCCATCCAACTTGACCCCACCATTCACAATTCTTGATTGGCTAAAATTGTAATGCATATTTTCAGTTTTGCTTTTATTGATCATAAATCCATTAGATTCCAATGCATTTCTCCAAAGTTCAACTTTACCATTCAATATTTCTTTTCTTTCATCATTCAACACAACATCATCAACAAATAACATGCACTATGGGATATTATCGTGAACATGCTTTGTCCTCTCATCCATAACAAGAACAAATATATAAGGCATGAGTGCCGATCCTTGATGTATCATGTACCCCAACGGTGATAGGAAAACTTTGTGTCTCTCCTCCAGGAGTCCTAACACTTGTAGTTGAGCCATCATACATGTCTTAAAAATGTATTGGTTAGGCACACCCTTTTTATGCAAAATCCTCCATAAGACTTCCCTGGGTACTCGATCGTAGGCCTTTTTCAGATCAATAAACATCATATGAAGATCTCTTTTGTTTTCTCTATACTTCTCTATAAGCCTCCTTATCATATGCTTATAGTATATCATATTGCATTGCAGTGTACTAGAAATCGGGAAGCGGGAGGCGTGCAAATAACACCCTGTAACCGATTAAGCGGTAGGCGGGCGATTTTGAAAAAGCGGGTGCCTACATTTTATATATTTTTATACAAAATTACATGTATGTGCATATAAAAAAATACTTCTAAGGAACTTTTATACATATCTAATCAGCAAATAAGTAATTAATTAAGTATTCATCTATACTTTACTACTAATTAGTATCTCTAATCACTAAAATCAGCAAGCAGATCAGTAATTGTATATAACAAACTATGAATTATTGATTTAAAGTAATCACTACAATAGTAATAACCAGTAGTACCAATCATTAATCACTGAAAGCAGCAAGGAAATCAGTAAAACTAATCATGCATTAGAAGTATAATAGAGTAATATGATATTTACTTAGATCCATTACAGCGGTAACCTATTATTACATCTTTCACACAAAGTATGCATTCTAAATTAGGACTAGCTATATCATAGAACATTTAATGTATACAAGTTTCATATATTATAGTCGACAATACTTGGACTATGTAATTAATTAATGTTACATTCTTACAGTAGTATTTAAAAAAAAGCGGGTGAGGCGGGAAAAAAGCGGGTGATTATGTTCAAAACGCTTAACGAGCGCTTAGGGGCTAAATTAGGCGGCTGAGGGTCTTGGCCGATTAAGCGGCCACTTGGGCCGTTTTTTAATACACTGTCATATTGCATTCTATAATATTTGCTATCAAAATTATTAAATACTTATGCAATTCAGGCTTTATGTTATTTTTATTTTCTTCAATGTGGGTCACTATATCCTAGTTGTGGTTTATTACACAATGAGGGTGCTAGGAAGCCAACCACACCAAGAAATATTGTTTTTGCTTGGAAACATTGCACTAGTGTTCTTGGTGCCAATGCAAAAATTGACTATTGAGTCAATATCAACTACAAACTATCAACCCAAATAAAATGTGTGGGGATGCCCTACATATCCAATATTTGATATTATAACACAAATAAGTACATGCATGTATATATTTCATACTTGCAAAATTATATTACTTAATTCCTACATTTTGTCGAAACCCTTCATCGAAATCCCAGGAAACATGAAAGTATCCTTACCTCCCACATGAAGGAACCCCAACCTACCCCCATATGAAATTTTATTGCATAAAATGATGTCGATGCGTTTAGATGTAGAGATCATGCCTGCAAAATTTCATGGCTTAATTCGTTCATGTTGGCGTCGAAACGGGTACAGTTGCATTTATCGGAATCTCCGTAAATTTCCATTTCCACGCCGTTCAAACGACATCCAAATCGGATACCTCATTCCTTTGTGGGGCATAAGCGGAGTATATGCGGACATTTTTTTTAGAAGTTCAGCAACCTTTTTTTCTTCAATTTAATTTGTTTCAACTATAATTTAAACTACTTATTTACCCACACACCCACATGTACATATGTATATATATGTATATGTATTAATTCCTTTTGAATATCTATCTGTATCTATATAGAGTATTTATACATAAATGGCATACTTCCATATAATACACAAACATTGTCAAATGTGTATTATTCTGTTTTACGTTACGCATTTTGATATATATATATAGAGTCAGGCTAGTGTACACTCGAGTGTACCGGAGGCACCGTACACCTCAGTCATTTTTGAAGATGTAATAAATTTTTGAAAATCTAAACCGTTGATCTTCCTAATTATCATAAAATCATACTATATAATAAATTTTAGCTCATTTGGACACTTATAAGTCGTACATCTAAAGGAGGAAAAAATCATGTATTTCAAATTAGTTTTGTGCGTCGATTTTGTTGTCCTTGGATGAGTGACTTACACTCATCCAAATGAGTTTAAATTTTGTATGTGACCTATTATTATTGTAACTATGAAGATCAATGGATTAGATTTTAGAAAAACATGGTATAGATAGACAAACACCATTGGGGTGTACGACGTGATCTGTACACTTGAGTGTATTCTAGCCTGACTCTCTCTCTCTCTCTATGTGTGGCATCCAACTCACGAAAACAAGATTAAATAATGCGGAAGCGGTCGTTAGCAGTGGAATTACTGAAAATCACTAAAAATTAAAACTTTTTACAAAGAGATCCATAAACTGAAATACTCTTTCATAAGGAACCAAAGTAACTTAATTACATTCCGGTTCATCAGTACATCTCTTGTACCATTCCTTCTCGAGTGTTACAAGCATCAACTGCCCTGTTAAACTGTACATAGGCAATATAAAAATCTCGAGGCATCAAGCCAAAATCTTAGATCAATATTAAACTAACTACTGACTCCTAGGACCTGAGAGTACAGAGATGACACATAGGACTCTCTCTATATATATAGGACATGGCAACCCGTGTTTTCACCTGAGGATTCACTCCTGTCCTTGGTTCTGCTGCTGCTGCTACTGTTCTTCCCTTGCTGTAGGGTTCCTACCTCTTCTTCGGTGTCTACCTAAAAAGTTGGATCCCACGGGGGTGAGACAATTGAAAAATTGTCCCAGCGAGAGATATAACTCTACGCCAGAAACATTATTATTGCAATTAATGGTATAAAACTGAGCAGAAAAATCATAAGCATTTAACAGCAGATAATTCGATATATAAACAGATTAGAGCAGTATTCCCTATCAAATTCCTTTCAGCTATATCTTGATAAAGCAACCTGGTACTTATCCAATAAGGAATTGAAGAGCATAAATAACATTTGTCTATTTAGAACATATTATGCAAGGTAACAACCAATGATTCTCGTATTTCAACCTTAAGCAAATATGCTACACGGCTGATTACATTTTACAAACATACTTAAGCCCTGAGGAGATGAGGTATACCGCTCATACTGCAACCGACCATTGCGAAATCGAAATCGGTACCATACATAGGTCAATAGAAGAGCCGGATTTCCATGACCTCATCTTCCTCAGTCAGTGTGAGGACCAAATGCAGGACATCTTGTGTCTCTGCTAAATAGCTTTCCAGGGTATACTGGCAACTTTGCTATTAGAGTTACAGTGGCATGCTGTACTCTCTTCGCAATCGAGAGATATTATATTTATCTCACATCGATCCGGCATTAAGATCATCGGGAGATTAATGATACATCCATCCCGATCTTCGGGAGATTAGTGATACATCCATCCCGGCATAAATAATGAAGGATTGAGAGATTTAATGTTTACCTCACATCAATTCCTCCATTAGGGCGTAAGGATATTCACGCCCATAACCCCCACATACTCAAAAGTATGCCGTCCAGGGGTTCCCGTAGGAAAACGTGTTTCACCATCATTAAACTACTGACGTTGATGGATCTATGGTCAGGGCTCTACATGATACCATTTCACTTGATTAATTAAGTACATTACAATATTCTGTTAGCATCAAACATGTTTTTTCAAACATAAAACATTATAACAGTTGCTACAAAGAATGAATACTATTTCTATCAAATTCTTTTCAAAGCTTTGTTAAACATTGGGATCTCTATCCCTTATCACATCAGGGTATTCTCATCCCTTATCATCTCATCATCATGATTATGAAACATGGGTGTCTAAACCCTTAGTTCATCAAAACACTTATTACCACTTTATCAGGTAACTTAATGTCTTCAGGTTATTTAATCATTGTAAACATATTAATTGTAGTGCAGGTATTTCACATGGCTCTTAAAGCCCAATAATATCTTTTGTTACCTCTCACTAGGCAACACAAC
Source organism: Alisma plantago-aquatica (assembly GCA_963693085.1). Classification (NCBI taxonomy): domain Eukaryota; kingdom Viridiplantae; phylum Streptophyta; class Magnoliopsida; order Alismatales; family Alismataceae; genus Alisma; species Alisma plantago-aquatica. The sequence continues at coordinate 587,591,359 of OY856414.1, forward strand.
ATATTATGGCTTACAAGGCCCATAAAGCAATTTCCATAATAAAACCTCATAGCTCATACCTGGCTATGTCCACCATTTCATGAAACCTGCATAATTAGTGCACATGATAACAATTATATCAATTACAAATCAGCACTATGCATTGTAAGAGTAACATCATCATTTCCTCCTTTGAGTTAGGATTTCCCAATTTATGTCAATTAGGAATACTATATCTCGTTACCCAGATTTGGGTCATGATTTGTCATCATATTGCCCAAAATTAGGGTTTCATACATTACAACCCAAGGTTAGGGCTCCACATATCTTTATCCTATATCAGTATAGGATTTCATATCAAAGTATCACATATCAGCGCATAGCACTACCTTGAATCAAGTTTTACATCACATCATTGTATTAAGGTTTCATTTTGACCTTACCCTTGTCTAGGGTTCCACATGACATCACCCTTACTTTAGGGTTTCATATGGCTTCACCCTTGATTAGGGTTTCTCATAACATCATTCTCAATTAGGATTTACTATTCACATTCAATCAGGGTTTATTATTGAAATACCCTGAATTAGGGTTTCACCTATCATTGCCCTCAATTAGGGTTAGGGTTCATCAACCTTCCTAATTAGGGTTCATGATCTCTTTATCATGGATCATACCCTAATTACACATTCATTCATGTTGGAAGTGTTGAGACTTAACCCCTACATAATTATCATTCATTTAGGAAGTCCTCTCTCTCTCTCATCTTCTATAAGATGATATTTACTTTAGACCTGATTAGATTAGGTTAACTCAACTTGATTGGAGAGCTGACACATGTATTGTGTCGTTACTTCTATACTCATCAAAGATTAATCATTCAAATGTACTAATCCCCCTATCTTATTAAGAGTACAATTATCATAATCATCCTTGAATTACATCATGTAATGATCAATTAAACAATTGGCCTTTAATCACCTTAATTGTCCATACGGTTTTGGTTAATTACTTCCAAACGGTCTTGGTCACTTAGACCCCAAACGGTCTTGACCAACCAGACCTCAAACGGTCTTGCTTGAAATACCTCCAAACGGTCTAAGACCGTTTAGTCCTCCAAACGGTCTAAGACCGTTTAGACCTCCAAACGGTCTTGGTCTAACGGTTTGAAACCGTTTAGCAAAGTTGGTGCTTGAAACCGTTTATAACATATGTACTTGGGATCGTTTGAGTCTCAATTGGTTTGGGATCGTTTGGTCCCAAACGGTCACCGTTTGGTCCCAAATGATCTTGAGACCGTTTGGACTCAAACGGTCTTGAGACCGTTTGGTCCAAACCTCCTCAAAACCGATTAGACCAAAAATGGTCTCAACCACTCATTGATTTAGGGTTTCCAAGATTAATTCCTTCATCAATTGAATCCATGTAATTACTCATCAATTGAACCTAAGCACCATACTTAAATTGAGCTTAATGAATCATCTTTCAATTGATTAGACTTTCAATTGATCATCAATTAGGGTATTGAACCCAATTGAATTAAGGTTGAAATCGATGAACTTGCAATATTGGTCATTGTGGAACTAATTGCTTTGAAATTATTGGACCATCATTCAAATTGGGCATGACCTGACCCCAAACGGTCTTGAGGTCATTTGGATGTCCTCCAAACGGTCTTGAGACCGTTTGCCCCATCCTATCACTTAAAATTGTGAAATTCAATTAGGGTTTGGATCATTAGATTGATCAACAATTTGAACTATTGATTGCATTACCATTTGCTATCTTTGAACCTTCAAAAACTCAACCATACTCTACCCTAGACCTCCAAACGGTCTTGGTTGACCTCCAAACGGTCTTGAGACCGTTTGGGTGATCTCCAAACGGTCTTGAGACCGTTTGGGTTAATCAACCCAAAGATTTAATTCATTCAATTGCAAAATCAACACTTAACCCGATTAGGGTTTCTAATTGGATGATTGTCCATATATTGATTCAATCAATTGGAACCATTAGATCCTCATCCAACATGTACTAGGGTCTTGACCTCAAACGGTCAACCCATCCAAATGGTCAATTCATCTAAACAGTTTGGGGTTCAAGACTCTAAACGGTTTGCAAACCGTTTAGTCTCCAAACGGTTTGGTGAAACCGTTTGGACCAAAGTCTTAAAACCGTTTGCAAGGAAAACTTGTTGGAACAAGTGCCTAAGATGATGTCATCATCATCTACCTTCGTTCATTCAAAAGCTACTGCCGTTTTCATGGTAATTACAACAATGGATCAAGGGAATTTCAAATAGAACAAAACGTTCAACAAATAATGGAGATTTGAATGCAGTAACAATATTTAAGGGTTTGAGTTATATAACCCGCCTCCAATTGAGCTTCATGTCAACAATGGTGGAGGAAGCTTTTGCAACTCTCCCAAGGCTCGTCCTCAAGCTTTGGAGTGAAAAGATTGGCTAGGATTGAAGATGGAGTGAAATAAAGAAGAAATCATGCATTGTTTTGTGATTTCCACCATGAAATCAAGGCGAAAGAGGATCAAGAAGCTTATCAACAGGTTGGGGGTCGTCCTCCTGCTGCTCCTATCTCCCTTGGTCGTTTTTGCAAGCAAAGAGAGGAAGTGGATTTGAAAAAGCCTTTGATTTGGGTTGTAAAAGGTGTTTTTATAAGAAAATCAATGAGAGAGAAAATGCTTTATAAAAATCTTTTAATTCCAAAATTAGTGCCGCCTCTTCCCCCTCAATTCCTTGGCCACGAAGCCATCTTCTCCCACTTGCAAAACTTCTTAATTATCCAAGAATTAAAAGAAAAGAAATTAAGCACCTTAATCATATTATACTAATATCCCCTTTTTAGTGGATATTTCTTTTTATTAACTTAATGTGAGTGGGCTTTCTACTCACTCAAGATATTTTTGTGCCTTTGCAAGGCACAAGCTCGTCCAACCCTTTTGCAAATTCATCCCTCACCTTTTGGTTGAAGGGTTCTCCAATTAATATATTTCTTTTTGCATTAAATTGAAATAAAGTTCCTTTTATGTTTAAATCTTGATTATTTTAATATCAAGATTCTCTCTCCTCCAAAATAATTCAAATGAGGCGCTCCTCTTATTTTCTTTTCTCTACATGATGCCAAGAAACATGAGGGACCCTCTAGAAATGGTATTTTGCATATTGAACCCTAGGTTTTGGGTAAATTACACATTATATCAAAACTAGGTTTTAATGCACAAGGATTGCTCAACAAGCTTTATCTTGATGCTCAAGCTTGTGGAAACCATACCACTGCATCATTCTCATTCTTATGATTCTTCAACATCTGAGAAACATTTTATAATGTACAATTTGCAAGTTAACCCCTCAACTTGGGTAATTTGCACTTTAGTCCAAAACTAACAAAACAATGTTTCAACATTATTCAAAAAGGACTAAAATTGAAATATAAGTTCCTCTTGAGCCTTAATTACTTTCTAAGAAATATGAACAAGCATCTAATCAACATTATTAAGCAAAACATCTAGGGTTAGAGCACTGTCAAAACAACCTATGTGTTAGGGTGACACTTCCTCAACATAGAGATGTGGAACACTGGATGCAACTTATGCAACTCAGGTGGTAACTCCAGCTTATAAGCTACCTTTCCAATCCATTTAATGATTGGATAGGGCCCCATAAATCTAGGAGCTAACTTTCAGTTCCTTTCAAATCTAAGAACTCCCTTCCAAGGTGAGACCTTGAGATATACTCTGTCTCCAACTTGGAATTGTAAAGGTCTTCGCCGTTTGTCAGCGTATGATTTCTGTCTATCTTGTGCAATCTTTAACTGTTGTTGTATTACTTTAATCTTCTCAGTTGTCTGCTGCACTAGCTCAGGACCCAAAAGTTGATTTTCTCCAGTTTCATACCAACATAAAGGAGATCTACAACGTCTATCATATAAAGCTTCATATGGTGCCATGTCAATACTGTGCTGATAGCTATTATTGTAAGCAAATTCTATCAAGCTCAGGTGTAGATCCCAACTTCCTACAAACTGAAGGACACATGCCCTAAGCAAGTCCTCTAAGGTTTGTATAGTCCTTTCAGATTGTCCATCTGTCTGTGGGTGAAAGGCAGTACTAAACCTTAACTGCGTACCCAAAGCTTTATGAAGTCGTTCCCAAAAACGACTCGTGAACTGAGGTCCTCTATCAGAAATGATAGTAGCTGGAACCCCGTGCAACCGCACTATCTCATCTACATATAACTGTGCCAGCTTCTCAGCAGTGTAGGTTGTTTTGACAGGTAAGAAATGTGCCGTCTTAGTCAACCTATCGACTATCACCCAAATGGAATCATGATTTTTGGTTGTTCTAGGCAAACCAACTACAAAGTCCATGGTCACATGATCCTATTTCCACTGCGGTATAGGCAAAGGTTGCATCGTTCCTGCGGGCTTCTGATGTTCAGCTTTAACTTGCTGACACACCGGACACCGCATAACAAACTCAACTACATCCTTCTTCAATCCAGGCCACCAATACATATCCTTTAAGTTATGATACATCTTGGTGCTCCCTGGATGCATAACATACATCGAAGAATGAGCTTCTTCCAGAATTAACTTTCTCAAGTCATTGGCATCAGGCACTACCATCCTACCATGGTAACAGACTACCTGATCCTCTGACTCATGAAAGCCATCTCGTTTCTCACTACCATATTCTGTTCTAATCTGCTGAACTACAACATCAACTTGTTGGGCTTCTTTAATCTGCTGTCTTAGAGTTGGTTTTATGTGCATCTCAACTAACGACCCAGCTAACAATGATACTTTAAACTGTACATTGTTTTGCCTCAAATATATAAACATATCCCTCTTAGAGCACACTAAAGAATTCAACTGTGCTTTATTTAAGGCTGATGTTGCTGATTTTCTGCTTAACGCATCAGCAACCACATTAGCCTTTCCTGTATGATAATCAATTGTACAATCGTAGTCCTTGATTAACTCCATCCAGCGACGTTGTCTCATGTTCAACTCATGCTGTGAAAATATATACTTTAGGTTCTTATGGTCTGTGAAAATCTGGAATGTCTCTCCATAGAGATAATGTCTCCAGATTTTCAAGGCATGGACTACAACGGCTAGCTCTAGATCATGTGTTGGATAATTCTCCTCGTGTTTCTTAAGCTGTCGAGAAGCAAAAGAAATCACTTGCTTATCCTGCATCAACACACATCCTAAACCATTCTTAGATGCATCACAGAAAACTATGTACCCCTTTCCCTGCTCAGGTAACACCAGCACAGGTGCACTTGTCAACCTTTCTTTCAACAACTGAAAAGAATGTTGACACTTGTCATTCCAGACAAAAGGAACTTCCTTCCTGGTTACTTTATTTAACTGTCTGTAATCAATGCATAACTGCATCGATCCGTCCTTCTTCTTAACAAAGAGTACCGGAGCACCCCATGGTGAAGTACTCGGTCGAATAAAACCTTTCTCAAGCAACTATTGCAACTGTTTCTTAAGCTCTGCCATCTCAGCAGGTGCCATCCTATATGGTGTTTGTGCTATAGGTTGCGTGCCCGGAATTAGATTAATCTCAAAATCAATATCTCGGGGCGGAGGTACACCTGGAAGTTCTTCAGGGAACACATCCTCAAATTCCCTGACTATCGGAACTTCAGAAGGATGATGGCTCTCCATGGTGGTGTCTACCACATGTGCCAAGAATGCAAAACATCCTTGCCTCATCAACTTCTCAGCTACCATAGCTGACACAAGGCATGTTGGAAGAATATTTCTATCTCCTTGAAAGATCCATGTGTCACTATCATCTGTGAACACAACTTGTTTGGACTCACAATCCAAGACAACTTTATACTTTTCTAGGGTGTCCATCCCAAGAATTATATCGAACCCATGCATCTCAAGTGGTATAAGATCTACTTGAATGCGATGCTTAGAAAAGAAAAGAGTGCAGAGAGAACACACCTCCCGCAACACAGCAGATCCCATTAAAGGAGTTTCTAACTTCAAACTCTCTGCCCTATGACCAATTGTCATATTGCAGTAAAAAATCACTCTTTTAGTGATGAAAGAATGCGTAGCACCCGGATCAATTAAAACAGATACGATGCAGGATGTAGACATATCAGAATAAAATAGTTCCATCTGACCTGTCACAACCCTAGGGTTGACTACTGCATATGGCTGATTCATCGCATAGAATCTCGCCGTCGCCTGCGGTTGATTCGGTGCTCGATTACTGGGTGCCGACGATCCAGCTTGGGACGCTTGTCCACGTCCTCTAGCGCTACTTGGAAACTGTCGCATCTGAGAACCTTGCTGACTCTGCCTCTGAGGTTGAGTCACACTTGCTTCTCTGGCTCGACAATCCTTCATCAGATGCCCCATCTTTCCACATATAAAACAACCTCTGTTCCCTGGCTGAGGTCTAGATGGTCCTGTTACCGACACCGATGCTGAGCTGTGGGCTCCTTCTAGTGGTAAACTACGGCCTCTACCCCTATTTGACGTCCATTGCGTCTGGGTATTAAACCTTGGTGGTGCTATTGGTGCAGAAAACCTCGGTTTCTTAAAACTTTTGGACCCTTGTCCATGAAACTGATTATGCACCTTCTTACTCTTAGTCTGTCGCTTCTCAGTCACATACCTCTCTATTCGTCTAACCGACTCCACAAAAGTAGCAAACCTCTCACTGTTCTCCAGAGCAGACACAGGAGTGGTCAAATCAGCGTTCAACCCCTTCTCAAAACGTCGAATCCTCTCCTCATCCGTAGCTGCCATATGCAGACAGAACCGCAAAAGCTCCATGAACCTAGCTTCATATTCGCTAATGTTCATCAGTCCTTGCCTCAACCTCTCAAATTGAGAGATCTTCTCATCTAGATACGTCTTAGGAAAGTATTTAGCGACAAATTCACGCCGGAATTCATCCCATCCGACTTCAGCTCCTAGTCTTTTGCCTTCCTCAATGGTCCACCAATGACCAACACTTCCCTTCAGAAGGTATACAACATGCCTCACCTTCTCTACTTCAGGGATGTTGAGGATTCTAAAAGCTTTCTCCAGCTCCGTCAACCATAAATCTGCATTGGCTGGGTCAGCTGTACCAGCATACTCTGTGGCTCCCACCCGGCGAAGTCGTTCAAATGTCTTGTCGACTCCCTGTCGTTCATGGTGAGCTGGTGCCCTAGGTGCAGGTAATAGCATCCTATCTGTCATATGAGTCATGGCTGCCATAAACTGCCCAAACATGGCTTGGAAGACTGGGTTCCCCATATCAGTTTGATTGAACTGGGGTTGTTCAGGTATGAGCTCCTCCCTATCATGGTCTCTTGCACCTCCTCCTGGTGCAGCAACGCTGCTCTCAGCAACATGTTCATCGTGTGATCCAGACATCTTTAGTTCTTCTTCTCCTCCTATATGAGCAGAAAACACTATCAGATAACTGGAAGATACTAGAACAGACTCAACAACCTTAGTCCTATGTCTCTGTAGACTCAGCGAACCTAGAGCTCTGATACCACTAAATTGTGGCATCCAACTCACGAAAACAAGATTAACTAATGCGGAAGCGGTCGTTAGCAGCGGAATTACTGAAAATCACTAAAAGTTAAAACTTTTTACAAAGAGATCCATAAACTGAAATACTCTTTCATAAGGAACCAAAGTAACTTAATTACATTCCGGTTCATCAGTATATCTCTTGTACCATTCCTTCTCGAGTGTTACAAGCATCAACTGCCCTGTTAAACTGTACATAGGAAATATAAAAATCTCGAGGCATCAAGCCAAAATCTCAGATCAATATTAAACTAACTACTGACTCCTAGGACCTGAGAGTACAGAGATGACACATAGGACTCTCTCTCTCTATATATAGGACATGGCAACCCGTGTTTCCACCTGAGGATTCACTACTGTCCTTGGTTCTGCTGCTGCTGCTGCTGTTCTTCCCTTGCTGTAGGGTTCCTACCTCTTCTTCGGTGTCTACCTAAAAAGTTGGATCCCACGGGGGTGAGACAATTGAAAAATTGTCCCAGCGAGAGATATAACTCTCTGCCAGAAACATTATTATTGCAATTAATGGTATAAAACTGAGCAGAAAAATCATAAGCATTTAACAACAGATAATTCGATATATAAACAGATTAGAGCAGTATTCCCTATCAAATTCCTTTCAGCTATATCTTGATAAAGCAACCTGGTACTTATCCAATAAGGAATTGAAGAGCATAAATAACATTTGTCTATTTAGAACATATTATGCAAGGTAACATCAACCAATGATTCTTGTATTTCAACCTTAAGTAAAAATGCTACACGGCTGATTACATTTTACAAACATACTTAAGCCCTGAGGAGATGAGGTATACCGCTCATATTCCAACCGACCATTGCGAAATCGAAATCGGTACCATACATAGGTCAATAGAAGAGCCGGATTTCCATGACCTCATCTTCCTCAGTCAGTGTGAGGACCAAATGCAGGACATCTTGTGTCTCTGCTAAATAGCTTTCCAGGGTATACTGACAACTTCGCTATTAGAGTTACAGTGGCATGCTGTACTCTCTTCACAATCGAGAGATATTATATTTATCTCACATCGATCCGACATTAAGATCATCGGGAGATTAATGATACATCCATCCCGATCTTCGGGAGATTAGTGATACATCAATCCCGGCATAAATAATGAAGGATTGAGAGATTTAATGTTTACCTCACATCAATTCCTCTATTAGGGCGTAAGGATATTCGCGCCCATAACCACCACATACTCAAAAGTATGCCGTCCAGGAGTTCCCGTAGGAAAACATGTTTCACCATCATTAAACTACTGACGATGATGGATCTATGGTCAGGGCTCTACATGATACCATTTCACTTGATTAATTAAGTACATTACAATATTCTTTTAACATCAAACATGTTTTTCAAACATAAAACATTATAACAGTTGCTACAAAGAATGAATACTATTTCTGTCAAATTCTTTTCAAAGCTTTGTTAAACATTGGGATCTCTATCCCTTATCACATCAGGGTATTCTCATCCCTTATCATCTCATCATCATGATTATGAAACATGGGTGTCTAAACCCTTAGTTCATCAAAATACTTGTTACCACTTTATCAGGTAACTTAATGCCTTCAGGTTATTTAATCATTATAAACATATTAATTGTAGTGTAGGTATTTCACATGGCTCTTAAAGCCCAATAATATCTTTTGTTACCTCTCACTAGGCAACACAACATATTATGGCTTACAAGGCCCATAAAGCAATTTCCATAATAAAACCTCATAGCTCATACCTGGCTAAGTCCACCATTTCATGAAACCTGCATAATTAGTGCACATGATAACAATTATATCAATTACAAATCAGCACTATGCATTGTAAGAGTAACATCATCATTTCCTCCTTTGAGTTAGGATTTTCCAATTTATGTCAATTAGGAATACTATATCTCATTACCCAGATTTGGGTCATGATTTATCATCATATTGCCCAAAATTAGGGTTTCAACATTACAACCCAAGGTTAGGGCTCCACATATCTTTATCCTATATCAGTATAGGATTTCATATCAAAGTATCACATATCAACGCATAGCACTACCTTGAATCAAGTTTTACATCACATCATTGTATTAAGGTTTCATTTTGACCTTACCCTTGTCTAGGGTTCCACATGACATCACCCTTACTTTAGGGTTTCATATGGCTTCACCCTTGATTAGGGTTTCTCATAACATCATTCTCAATTAGGATTTACTATTCACATTCAATCAGGGTTTATTATTGAAATACCCTGAATTAGGGTTTCACCTATCATTGCCCTCAATTAGGGTTAGGGTTCATCAACCTTCCTAATTAGGGTTCATGATCTCTTTATCATGGATCATACCCTAATTACACATTCATTCATGTTGGAAGTGTTGAGACTTAACCACCACATAATTATCATTCATGTAGGTAGTCCTCTCTCTCTCTCTCATCTTCTATAAGATGATATTTACTTTAGACCTGATTAGATTAGGTTAACTCAACTTGTTTGGAGAGCTGACACATGTATTGTGTCGTTACTTCTATACTCATCAAAGATTAATCATTCAAAGGTACTAACCCCCCTATCTTATTAAGAGTACAATTATCATAATCATCCTTGAATTACATCATGTAATGATCAATTAAACAATTGGCCTTTAATCACCTTAATTGTCCATACGGTTTTGGTTAATTACTTCCAAACGGTCTTGGTCACTTAGACCCCAAACGGTCTTGACCATCCAGACCTCAAACGGTCTTGCTTGAAATTAGACCTCCAAACGGTCTTGGTCTAACGGTTTGAAACCGTTTAGCAAAGTTGGTGCTTAAAACCGTTTAGAACATATGTACTTGGGATCGTTTGAGTCTCAATTGGTTTGGGATCGTTTGGTCCCAAACGATCTTGAGACCGTTTGGACTCAAACGGTCTTGAGACCATTTGGTCCAAACCTCCTCAAAACCGATTGGACCAAAAATGGTCTCAACCACTCATATTGATTTAGGGTTTCTAAGATTAATTCCTTCATCAATTGAATCCATGTAATTACTCATCAATTGAACCTAAGCACCATACTTAAATTGAGCTTAATGAATCATCTTTCAATTGATTAGACTTTCAATTGATCATCAATTAGGGTTTTGAACCCAATTGAATTAAGGTTGAAATCGATGAACTTGCAATATTGGTCATTGTGGAACTAATTGCTTTGAAATTATTGGACCATCATTCAAATTGGGCATGACCTGACCCCAAACGGTCTTGAGGTCATTTGGATGTCCTCCAAACGGTCTTGAGACCGTTTGCCCCATCTTATCACTTAAAATTGTGAAATTCAATTAGGGTTTGGATCATTAGATTGATCAACAATTTGAACTATTGATTGCATTACCATTTGCTATCTTTGAACCTTCAAAAACTCAACCATACTCAACCCTAGACCTCCAAACGGTCTTGGTTGACCTCCAAACGGTCTTGAGACCTTTTGGGTGATCTCCAAACGGTCTTGAGACCGTTTGGGTTAATCAACCCAAAGATTTAATTCATTCAATTGCAAAATCAGCACTTAACCCGATTAAGGTTTTAATTGGATGATTGTCCATATATTGATTCAATCAATTGGAACCATTAGATCCTCATCCAACATGTACTAGGGTCTTGACCTCAAACGGTCAACCCATCCAAACGGTCAACTCATCTAAACAGTTTGGGGTTCAAGACTCTAAACGGTTTGCAAACCGTTTAGTCTCCAAACGGTTTGGTGAAACCGTTTGGACCAAAGTCTTAAAACCGTTTGCAAGGAAAACTTGTTGGAACAAGTGCCTAAGATGATGTCATCATCATCTACCTTGTTCATTCAAAAGCTACTGCCGTTTTCATGGTAATTACAACAATGGATCAAGGGAATTTCAAATAGAACAAAACGTTCAACAAATAATGGAGATTTGAATGCAATAACAATATTTAAGGGTTTGAGTTATATAACCCGCCTCCAATTGAGCTTCACGTCAACAATGGTGGAGGAAGCTTTTGCAACTCTCCCAAGGCTCGTCCTCAAGCTTTGGAGTGAAAAGATTGGCTAGGATTGAAGATGGAGTGAAATAAAGAAGAAATCATGCATTGTTTTGTGATTTCCACCATGAAATCAAGGGGAAAGAGAATCAAGAAGCTTACCAACAGGTTGGGGGTCGTCCTGCTGCTGCTCCTAGCTCCCTTGGTCATTTTTGCAAGCAAAGAGAGGAAGTGGATTCGAAAAAGCCTTTGATTTGGGTTGTAAAAGGTGTTTTTATAAGAAAATCAATGAGAGAGAAAATGCTTTATAAAAATCTTGTAATTCCAAAATTAGTGCCGCCTCTTCCCCCTCAATTCCTTAGCCACGAAGCCATCTTCTCCCACTTGCAAAACTTCTTCATTATCCAAGAATTAAAAGAAAAGAAATTAAGCACCTTAATCATATTATACTAATATCCCCTTTTTAGTGGATATTTCTTTTTATTAACTTAATGTGAGTAGGCTTTCTACTCACTCAAGATATTTTCATGCCTTTGCAAGGCACAAGCTCGTCCAACCCTTTTGCAAATTCATCCCTCACCTTTTGGTTGAAGGGTTCTCCAATTAATATATTTCTTTTTGCATTAAATTGAAATAAAGTTCCTTTTATGCTTAAATCTTGATTATTTTAATATCAAGATTCTCTCTCCTCCAAAATAATTCAAATGAGGCGCCCCTCTTATTTTCTTTTCTCTACATGATGCCAAGAAACACGAGGGACCCTCTAGAAGTGGTATTTTGCATATTGAACCCTAGGTTTTGGGTAAATTACACATTACACCTAAACTAGGTTTTAATGCACAAGGATTGCTCAGCAAGCTTTATCTTGGTGCTCAAGCTTGTGGAAACCATACCACTGCATCATTCTCATTCTTATGATGCTTCAACATCTGAGAAACATTTTATAATGTACAATTTGCAAGTTAACCCCTCAACTTGGGTAATTTGCACTTTCGTCCAAAACTAACAAAACAATGTTTCAACATTATTCAAAAAGGACTAAAATTGAAATATAAGTTCCTCTTGAGCCTTAATTACTTTCCAAGAAATATGAACAAGCATCTAATCAAGATTATTAAGCAAAACATCTAGGGTTAGAGCATAACCCAGGTCAGGGATGTTACACTATGTATGTGTGTGTATATATATATATATATATATAGAGTCAGGCTAGAATACACTCGAGTGTATCCGGAGCAGAATACACTCAAGTAGTTTTTCATGATGCAATATTTTTTTTGAAAATCTAATCCGTTGATCTTCTTAAACATCTTGTGAACAACTCATACGCAAAATTTGAGCACATTTGGATATATATAGCTCATGTTATGAAGACCGCAAAAATTATGCATTTTAAATTAGTTTTGCGCGTCGATTTTGTTGCCCTTGGATGATTGACTTACACTCATCGAAATGGGCTCAAAATTTGTATGTAGCCTAGTTATAGTATGACGGTGAAGATCAACGATTTACATTTTTAAAAAAATAGTCTTGATATGCAAACACACTTGAGTGTATTCGTGCGATCCGTACACTCGAGTGTATTCTAGCTTGACTATATATATATGAACATGCATATATGATATATATTGACATCTACATACACAATTTCCACATATATGCATATACTGTATATACAATAAAATGTCAATATGTATATATCTACATATAATACACATACATATTTCACATATGCTATTTATGTGTACACATATATGAATATTTAAATATATCATACATCTATATTTGTTTGGACACTTATAATATACATAATATTGTGTTCTACAAATGAAATATATAACTTCTTAATATATATTTTTATGCTATATGTATTTGTGAAATAATATTGTATTGAACGCAATGGGATGAATACAAGACTGGACGCCCTCTCCTTTATATAGGAGAGGGGAGACGCCCTAAGACTTAGGACGCAAGTAATCTAAACGGGCTGAGATACAAAAGCCCACTAACTAATTAACCTATTAACTAAATAGGCTAATATATACTCTTTAACACTCCCCTCAAGCTGGATCACGATGATGTGGGTCAAACTGCGGTGAAATCAAACAAACTCGAGAGGAGCTCTCGTGTCGGACAGCAGCAGGCTATCGTGTCGTGCGAGAATGAGCTCTCGGCTCACATATAGGGCGACAGGCTCAAGTATCGTGCGATAGGTTTGGTTTGGAGTTTCGTGCGGCAGGCTGTTCCCGATAGAATATTGTTTATTGGAGCTCTCGTATCGGCAGGCCAAACACCCGACTCTAGTGCAGGCTCTCGTGTCGTGCAGGCTCAACTAAGACCGCTATATGGATTCTAGTGCAGGCTCTCGTGTCGTGCGAGAATGAGCTCTCGGCTCACGTATCGGGCGACAGGCTCAAGTATCGTGCGATAGGTTTGGTTTGGAGTTTCGTGCGGCAAGCTGTTCCCGATAGAATATTGTTTATTGGAGCTCTCGTATCGGCAGGCCAAACACCCGACTCTAGTGGACTCGTGATCGAGCTCTCGTGTCGGACAGCAGCAGGCTATCGTGTCGTGCGAGAATGAGCTCTCGGCTCACGTATCCGGCAGTTTAGCACATTCCGTGTATCGGGCGAGCAGCTGGGTAGGAGAGGTTGCGCTCTTGTATCGTGCTTGGTTGTTGCATGGAGTCTCGTGCGATAGGCTTTTGCCGATAAAGCATTGTCTTTACGCTGAGTTGGCCTATCGGGGGGAGGCGATCAGGAGGCGATCGGTTCTGATTCCTAGGGCGATCGTGCTTTTGGCGGCGCCGCCGCCATACGCTCCGGCTTGGCACCCCGCCAGCCGGGGGATGCCATCCCATTATCGCTGCGTTCTGGTCGAAGATGTTGCCGTCACCTCTCATACGCAGAGTAACCCGACAGAGCATGCACGGAGCCAACGCAGTTCTGTGGGCGCAAAATGGAGCTGAGACATATGGTAGAAGGTGAACGACACCATAGCAAGGAGGCCTTTTGGTTTTGGATAGCTGATTTACCTCTTACATGCAGGGATGATGACACACTATCAAAGATAGTTTCGACATTTGGAAAGCTTGTGCATATTTCTGACTGGCAGAAAGAGAAAGATGATCTGTCTGGTCTGGTTATCATGGTGGAGGCGTTCAGTGAAGACATCCCACAGTTCGTCTCGCTGACATACGGGCAAAGAAGAACATCAATCCATTTCAGGATGCTGGCTAGAGGTCCGGTGGGTGCAGGTAATCCTCATCTCACTGAAAACGACGTTGAATATGGAATTCCCATGGAAGTGCTCAAGCTACCGGAGTCTAGACCAGAGACGTCTGCCATGGTGCCTGTGAATACGGGACCATCTATACCTGAGGATAGACCGCAACAAAGAAGTCCTTCTCCAGTGCGACATCGATCCAGACCACATGGCAGAATGGTGATTGATAGAGAGGGGAGTAGAAGGTACCTATCTAACAGACGCCTGGAGGACTTTATATTCTTGGAGGAAGATAGATACAATGAGAGCAGAAGAAGAGAAGGGAGGAGCCGTTCGAGATATGGGAGATATACAGCCGAGCCCCGTTTCCACAGAAGGGGTGCCTCAAGAAGAAGACAACCGGTTTGGGACAGGGATAATTATGACTTTTGCTGGTCGGAACAAGAAGGAGGATACAGTCATTGATACGGCTGGACTGGTGAGGATTTCTGCTGCCTTTCTTTATGATTATGGACTGTTCGTCTTTGTTCTGGAATATTAGAGGTGCTTCCAATAATCCCACGAGGAGGGTTCTCAGTAGATTCTGTAGCAGATACAAACCAGGTGTGGTATGTTTATTTGAACCGTTT
Organism: Alisma plantago-aquatica; assembly: GCA_963693085.1. Taxonomy (NCBI): domain Eukaryota; kingdom Viridiplantae; phylum Streptophyta; class Magnoliopsida; order Alismatales; family Alismataceae; genus Alisma; species Alisma plantago-aquatica. Next base: position 587,606,775 of record OY856414.1, read on the forward strand.
CTTCATGCTGAACAAGCGATAGAACTGTTGGACATTGTGAGACTCGATTGGGCAGCCGATAACCAAGGAGATGAAGGGAAAATATGGTTCTATGCTGACAAAAGTATGAATCCTAGCCTGTTCAGAAGTCATAAGCAACATTTAACGGTGAGCCTGGAAGCAAATGATGGGTCCAAAGTATTTGTTACGGCAATCTATGCCAGCTGCGACATTACAGAAAGAAGAGCATTATGGAATGAACTCTTGATGTTGGCTGATCGTATAGGGGATGAAGGATGGTTAATAGCTGGGGATTTCAATGTGGTGAGACATCCTAGGGAACGAAGAGGGGGAAACCAACCTGGTTTTCAGGACATGTTGGACTTTAATTCTTGGATATCAGATGCAGCTCTTGATGAAGTTCCTTTTGAGGGGAGTCAATTTACTTGGGTGAACAAACAAATTCTCACTCCAACAATGTGGCAGAGGATTGATAGGGTTCTTGTCAATGGTGCATGGATGAGGAAGAGGCCAGCGTCGAGATCTATTCATTTGACCCGAGCGAGAGTATCTGATCACTGCCCCATTGTGTCGATCCCCGGTGCTATGACAATGGATAAAAAGCAGGCTCACTTCTCGTTTATGAAGACATGGCTCGAACATGAGGAATGCATGAAGATAATTGAACAAGCATGGCATAAACCAGTGACCGGTCACCCTTCAGTAGTTTTCTGCCTTAAACTTAAAAGGGTTCGTGTGGCTCTTCGTAGGTGGAGCAAGGTTACTTTTGGTGCCAACAGACAACGCATCCTTGACTTGGAAGATGTGGTCTTTACGACGCAAGCTGCGTTTGATGAAAATCCGACTTCTGTCAATGAGCTCAACCTACGAGAGGCAGAAGGTGAGTTACAATTCTTGTTGGACCAGGAGGAAATGGTATGGAAGGAGAAAGCTCGTATAGATTGGCTTCAAGATGGGGAGAGAAACACCAAGTTTTACCATGCTACTGTTAAATCTAAAAGAAAGCGGAGAAGGATTAATAAAATGGTTCTGCAGGATGGCATTACAATTACGGACCCTAAACAAATGGCGGAGATGGCAGCTGATCATTACCAAAACTTTTACAATGAAGCAACAGATACAGATGAAAATGAGCTGTTGGAATTCATGGACGCGATCCCGGAGATGGTTTCTCTTGATGAAAATTTCACTTTGGTGGCACCTCCGAAGGAAGAAGAGATTCAAAAGGTGATGATGATGATGGATTCAGCGGCAGCCCCGGGACCGGACGGTTTTACTCTTCCTTTTTTCATAGCTGCATGGCCTATTATTAAAAGTGACTTCATGGATTTGACGAAGGGTTTCTTCAGCGGTCAAACTTGTTTCAGGGGTCTTTTCTGTTGTAGAATCGTGCTTATTCCAAAGAATGATAATCCCAGTAGAATACCGGATGATTATAGACCCATATCCATAGAGAATGTCACCCTGCGCATACTTGCAAGAGTACTCAGTGAGAGATTTACTCCTATTATGCCGCGCCTGATATCCAAGAACCAAGGGGCTTTTGTTAAAGGCACAGATATATCTCACCACATCCGGCTAGCTAAGGAGCTTATGCATGACATTAACAGAGGGCGAGAAAATCATAATGTGATTCTAAAGTATGATATGTCAAGGGCTTACGACAGGGTGGTATGGTCTATACTGAGAAGACTTCTGGAGAAATTTAGATTTACAGAAGAAGTATTAAACTTATGCCTGAGCTTCTTCTCAAATTCATGGGCAACGGAGACGCTAGGGGAGGAAACGGCTGGTATCTTTCCGATGAGTAGAGGCTTGAAGCAGGGAAGTGCAATTTCTCCATTTCTTTTCATTCTGTTTGAGGAGATGCTATGTAGAAGATTCTTAAAACTCTATGAGGAAGGGGCCATTTCCAGGTTTCAGGTGAAGGGGGTGGCTGTCCCCCCGATCATTCTTCTATATGCGGATGATATTGTAGTCTTCTTCTCCGCTGACCAGAGATCAATGGACAAGGTCTGCAGCACCTTTGATGCATACGAAAAGGCAACCGGGCAGAGAATAAATAAGCTCAAGTCCACATGCGTGGTAGGAGGCAAGGATCTGGTTTTAGCTCAAGATATAACCGCATCCATGGGGGTGGTTTCTGCCATGAACTCAATGACGTATCTTGGCATACCGATCAAGAAAGGAGCGATGATGCTCGCTGATTTTGAGTTCCTGATGGGCAAGATAAATAACAAGTTTGCTACGTGGAAATCCAAACTACTATCTTTTGTAGGGAGACGATTGCACACGTCTTGACTTCTATCCCAGTGTATACGGCGGCTGCGGTGGGAATCCCTGCTGGGATCATGACGCGAATTGAGAACAAGCTATCCAAATTTCTGTGGAGGGATAGGGAGGATAACCACAGGAAGGCGTGGGTTGCATGGCACAGAGTTGCTAGGCCTTTTTCACTTGGAGGCCTAGGGTTTCCCTCTTTATAGACGGTCAATGAAGCCTTTGTTGCAAAAGCATGTTGGGAGGTGCTGACGAAGGACTCCATTTGGGCTTCTTTCTGCAGGGCTAAGTATGCAAACTTGGTTGGTGGCCGAGACAATATGTATCCTGGTACCTTGAGAAGAGGTTTATTACCTTCACCTTTCTGGAAAAGAATGTGGGATATGTTCCCTCGTATTTTTCCGTTATGTCGATGGGTGGTTGGGGATGGAGATTTGTCCTTCTGGGATTCTTGGTGGTGTGAATCTTGCCTTGCGGATCACGCGTTAGTCCCCAGCGATAGAAGACACACGTTTACGGTCAGGGACTTTTGGCTGGATGGACACGGTTGGGACTGGGATTCTCTCAGGGTGGTCGTGGATGATGAAGGTATGAAGATGATACGTGATGCTGGCGTTTGGATAGCCAACGTAGACAACAGGCTGGTATGGAGTCCTGAGAGGAGTGGCAGATTTTCTATGAGTTCTGTGAAAAGGGTGCTGATGCAGGGTGGTAGGGAAGGCCCGGATGGGCTAGGGATGGTATGGCAGGCCGGATATCCCAAGGAGGCGGCATTTATCTGGAAATTAGCCAGACGAGCTACACCCACTGATGATAACATTAAATTTAGATGTGGTATATCCCTTGCTTCTATATGCTATTGCTGCGATAACCCCCAGGAGGAAGATATAGATCACATGCTGTTTAAAGGCCAGACCGCTGCTTTCTTCTGGCAGAAGTTTAAAGATCTGCTTGAAATGGAGCCGCCTGATGATATGAGATCCCTTCTGAACATGTGCAAGATGACAAAGGCGAAAGGTTTATCTGAATGGCTGACAAGTAATATGGCGATTTTAATCCCCCACAGTATATGGCGCATTAGATGTGGAGCTAAGTATGATGGTACGAGGAAGCCGTTCAACCATGAATGGGACCATATCCTTAGAATCCTTAATCATCAGTTGAAGAGAACAGCGTTCCCTATCACTATAAACAGCGATATATATGACAAAATGAAGATGGTGGGCTTGAACGAACCAAAGTCAATGATGAACCAGCTGATTTTGTTGCGATGGGAGAAGCCGGATATACATAATCTCAAGCTGAACATCACACTTGGTAGGGATAGGGACTCCCACGGCACACATAGAAGGTGGGCAGCTGGTATCATACGTAACCACAGTGCCAATATTTGTCTTGTGTTCAGAGCCTGGATAAGGAGCTCGGATTACCTTCTTGCATACATGCAAGCATGCGCCATAAGTCTGAAGCTAGCGGGTGACCATGCCTTGAACATCTCGTGTATAGAAGTAGATGATTTTCTTACACATGAGATTCTTTGGAATGGTGGTAAAGAGCCATGGCGGATAACTTCTTTTGTTAGAGAGCTGCGAGATGAGTTAACATCCTCTATGATTTCGGGAGCCCTAGTTCACAAGGCTATCAACTCGATTCCTCGTGAGTTAGGTAGGTGGGGATGCCGATTGAATGAGATGGTAGTTTCGTCAGATGTATCCAATATGCCGATGAGGATTAGAGGCATGGCGTTGTTGGAAAAAAGAGATACTCCCTATGTGATACTCAAGAGAACAGAAGCTGGAGAGGAAAACGCTTGATTTTGGAGTCCCTTGTTTTGGTTGTCTTTGTTTTTATTTTTCAGGATGTAAGGGCTGTCCTTGAGGGATCTTGGGATGATACCCGAGTTATAAGTGCGGGAGATGTAATTTTGCTGTGATTTAGCCCACAAGAGGGGTGTGGGATGAATAAAAGCGACCCCTGGCTTAATTTAAAAAAAAATCATGGGTGAAACACATGTCCAAAGCTTGGAGGTTACAAGACTCGATAAAACGATAAAGGAAATGATAGATGAAAGATAAAAGATAAATATCACTCCCCATACAAAAATTGATACTCCCCCTTAATTAATGCTCCCCCTGAATCATATGATGACAATGCCTCTCTTCTTTGAAATTGTATTCTGCAGGTTGGAGATCCTCGAACTTTGAAGAAGGTCTTTGGAGTGCCTCTGGAATGAAGAGCATCTGAAGAATGGAACCTGAATACTACAGTAGTAATTCGCCATTTGGAGCAGACGATCATCAATACCACAACTACTACAACTTCACCGGAATACATACTTAACGCGGCACGAACGCGGATCTCCAATGACGATGTAGCAGTAGTGGTGTCTTCAAAGCGTCTGAGAAGACATGCATAACGTGGCACAAACACGAACGGATGATATGCTGGTGAGACTTAGTCGGCCCACTTGGGGTCTTGCGATGCTTTTCTCAACACTTCTCTTCCACATGGTTTTATTCTCTAAGATGAACAACCATAAAAACGTGCAATGATGCTAAGACTCAAGAGCGCATCATCCCCCTTGTCGAGAAGATGTGGCCATGTTATTCAGGAAACAGCGAGCATGGCGGCTAGGGCTCCCGCAGCGGGAGAGGGCGATCACCCAGGCGATCGTCGTTTTCAGGAAGACGAAGGCGACGGGGGCCCTTCCTCCGGTCCTTCCAACACGGTGATGCTTGGATCCTCAGGCCTATCTCTTAATTTCGTATCGCATGGCCAACAGACGTCCGTTCGTACTCACGCGGCCACCCCTACTAATGGCGCCACGTCCATGGATTGTGACGCGCAAGATACCTCTGAAGCTTCCCCCCCCTATCGGGCCAAGGCCAACCGACCGCTGATCCCCAGAGCAACTCAAGGCCGTCCTACAAAGACACCGTCACCTAAAGATCGCGAGACAATCCAAGAAACTTTATCCGGATTGATGCAGACGAGAACGACACCTACCTGCTTCCTTCAGATATTGAGATCACAGCCGAGCACGGCTTCCCTGCCTTCCGCCTCCGCCAAGAAGCCCTGGAAGACCTACTGAAACCATGGCAGTATTCTGTGGTTGTTAAGCTTCTCGCAAGGGAGATCGGGTACCTAACGTTAAGAGATAGAATTAAAGCCATGTGGAAACCGGTGGGGGGTTTCAACCTAATTGACGTAGCGAACGACTACTATATTGTTCAACTGCAAGCAGAAGATGATTATATTAACGCGTTGGCAGGCGGGCCTTGGCCGATCTTTGGTTCCTACTTAACAGTTCAACGATGGTCTCCCGCGTTCTCCCCGGACAGAGCCTCGCCTCCTAGCATCGTAGCCTGGGTTCGTATCCCTAACTTACCGATCCACCTGTACCAAGAAGTGCTTTTGAGAGAAATTGACAATCGCCTTAGGAAAACCATTAAAGTCGACACGAACACCATGCTTCAACGGAGGGGCCGGTTCGCACGCATAGCGGTGGAGCTCAACATGGAGTTACCACTCGTGCCTGCGATCTGGGTGGACAGTCTCCGCTACAAGGTAGAGTACGAAAATATACCTTATATATGTCTCCACTGCGGAAGAGCAGGCCACGTTGAAAAGGACTGCAAGAAGAAAATTGAAGAGGAGAACGCGGCCAGAAGGGCGAGTGTGGAATCGGGAACCCTCATCCCTACCCCCACGCAACAACATATGGCAGGCTTCTCAGCGGACATCCACGCCAAGCCGGTAGTGCGGAAGCCAAAGAAACAGCAGGCCTCACACCCACAGCGGAAGACGTCCCAGGGCCACAACAGAGTCCAAGGCCTAGAGGTTGATCCAGAGGAAGAAGGAGAGGTCCAAGAAATCATCGACGCTGATAAAGTCGCAGAGCGTATAACTGGTGGAGGAGAAGGCATTGACTGGAGCCTAAGGAAGAAGATTAACAGAACTACCCGGACTCAAGGAACATCCGATTCAACCCGCAAACAGTATCCTCCCCAGATCATGCGTTCCCAGAACCCTGAACCCCCACCGCTCTCCGCTCCTCCTTCTGACCACACCGTAGCTCGCCCCTCAGGCGATGAGGTTCTTCAAGGAAGACCCACACAATTACACCCTTTCGTCTCCACCCAGTTCAACATGGGCACACTGAGTTCGTCTTATGTGCCGTATAGAAGCCCGGCCAAAACGTCTGCAGGAATTCATCTCCGAAACAAGAAGGTGATCCACGCAGGGGATCCTAGACGAGCCACTACCAGAAAAAGGGGGAAACAATCACACCTCCAGGATTTGGAGCAGGTTGCGCAGGAGATGGGTGCCTCCACCGTGGAAGAAGGTAACCAATGAAGGTCATGAGTTGGAACATTCAGGGTATCAGTGACGACGATACCCAGAACAACTTGAAGAATCTTGTCAGCAGATACCACGTCTCTGTAGTAGGAATCTACGAACCTCGCTGCAGCGGCAGCAAAGCCACCTCTATTATCAAGAAGATGGGTTTTCCACACTCTCACAGGGTTGAGGCGGTAGGGTTTGCAGGAGGAATTTTGGTCCTATGGAAGACGGGCACCCAAGTTGAAGTTCTCCTCTCCCACAAGCAATTCATTCACTGTCGCATAAACAACATCTTCCTCTGCACCTTCGTATATGGAGGCACCACAAGGGGTAGCAGGAAATTCCTTTGGCACCACCTCAACCTGCTTGCTTCTGACATCACCATACCTTGGGTCGTTGTGTGGGATTTTAACGTGGTTATGTTCCAATCGGAGAAATTTGGCAGTAGCTTCTTTGACAAAGCGAACAACCATGACTTCATTGAAGCTGCAGCTTCCTGCAACCTCCATAACCTCAGCACCAATGGCCCTCGTACTACATTCAGGAGAGGACTTCTACATGAGAAGCTAGACAGAGCTCTTGGCAACAGTCATTGGCTCGACCTCACAACATCATCTCCAATCTTAGTTCTTGAAAGGAACAACTCGGACCATGCCCCCCTTCTGGTCACTCACGCCGATCCTCAACATAAAAGACGCCCCTTTCACGGTACAACAACTAGCTGGTCCGTGACAGAGGGCTTCGATCATTTCCTCCGGAGCAACTGGGATCCCGGAGCTCCCTTTAGTGAGGCAGGTTCAGGGTTTCTGAAGAAGGCGGCTCTGTGGGCCGCGAAGAAGAAGAAAGAAGACAGAAGAAGGAAAGATCGACTTGGGAACACAATCCGTTGGAACCAATTCCAACTGGCTCTCAACTTCGATTACAATCTAGCAAAAAACACGGTGGAGCTACAATGTCAACTGGACGAGATTCTTCGAAGGGAAGAGCTGGATTGGCAACAGAAGGCTCGCTGTTCCTGGGTCAAGCTCGGCGATAATAATACGAAGGTTTTTCACTCTATTGTCAAAACGAGACGGAGCATGAACAAGATCACACGCCTGAAGGACTCTAATGGCAACTGGATTGAAGAAGGTACGGACCTCAACAACCTTATCTTGTCCTTCTTCTCTGATGTCTATCAGGAAACGTCGCCCGACCAACGTCGCCACTCCAGTGGCACTTTTATCGGCAATTTTGTCCCTCCCAACGTGGCAGCCTTGGAGGTACTGGCTCGAGCCCCGGACAGTGACGAGATAAAGCGCTCTCTCGACTCTATGGCGCCTATGAAGGCTCCGGATCCAGACGGCATATCTGCATCCTTCATCCAAAAGCACCGGCCAATGCTCAAACAGCAAGTCTGTGATCTCGTGCAAGGACCTTTTGCAGGTCACCCCATAGAGCCAGGAAGTACGAACTCTACTCTGATCCTCATCCCCAAAGTGCCACAACCAGAATCCTGCTCGCAGTTGCGACCGATATCTTTGAATAACGTTTGCTCGAAACTCCTGTCCAAGGTCATCGCCAACAGACTAAAACCATACCTATCCGCATGGATATCACCCTACCAATCCAGTTTTGTGCCTGGACGGAAGATCGGAGACAATATTGTTCTCATCCAGGAGATCATCCATTCTATGGAATCCAAACGGAACAAGAAGCATTTCTGCGCCATCAAGCTTGATCTCATGAAGGCTTTCGACAAACTTAGTTGGCATTTCATCGCTGATACTCTCTCCAGAACGCACATCCCCAACAAACTTGTCCACATTATTATGCAGATCATTACCTCAGGTACGACTTCAATTCTCTGGAATGGGGAAGATATAGGCTCCTTCAAACCGTCCTGTGGGGTGAAGCAAGGAGATCCCCTCTCTCCATACCTCTTCGTCCTTTGCCTAGAGCGCCTGAGTCAATTGATTGAAGAAGAACTTTCACTTGGACATTGGAAGCCTGTTCGTTTAACCAGACAAAAGCTTGCCTTCACCCACGTCTGTTTCGCGGATGATATCATCCTCTTTGGTGAAGCATCTACTCGCCAAGCAACCACTATCAACCGGTGTCTCCATCGTTTTAGCCAAGCTTCCGGTCAGGTCCTTTCCCAAGGCAAATCCTCAATTTTCTTCTCCTCTAACACACCACGGCACACACGGGCGGCTGTCAGTAGAGCTTTAGATATCAAGGAGACCTCTGACCTGGGAAGACATTTAGGTATTCCGATCATCCACAAAAGGAAAAGCAAGACCCATTATCAATATCTGATCGACAGGATCTGCTCACAGATTAACTCTTGGCAGAACAGATTTCTTTCAATGGCGGGTAGAGTCACCTTGGCGAAGTCTGCACTCTCTGCACACTCGTGCTACACAATGCAATCCACTCTTCTTCCTGCCTCTACCTCAGACATAATTGACCAATTGATTCAAAATTTCATATGGAGCGGAACGCAGGACTCCAAGAAACTGCATTTGGTTGCCTGGAAACACATCATCAAGCCTACTCACAGAGGTGGCCTCGGAGTGAGATCGGCGGCAGGCTCTAACAAAGCTCTTCTATCAAAAATTGCATGGGAGTATATCCAGCACGGCCCGACACCTTGGACGCAACTTATGCATGCCAAATATGGCAGACAAAGCTCTGGATCTACCTATGGCTCACACACCTGGAGGGGGATCAAAACTCTTTTACCTCATTCTGAATAATTCATCTATGACTGCTATCTCGGGTGACAGAACAAATGTCTGGACCGACCTCTGGGTTGGTGATGGAGTCACCCCTACCCTTAGATCGGACCTCATGATTCCTGAGGATATTCGAGACATGACAGTGTCATGCCTTGTATCTGACTCCGGAGATTGGGACATGAGCTTCATCAACTTCTAGTTTGACGATCATTCAGCACGCGCCATTGCTCTCACGCCGCCTCCGCGTCTTGCCTACGGAGAGGACCGAAGAATATGGCTACCATCCGCAGACGGCGCTTTCTCCTCCAACTCAGCATATATGCTTATCATGAATTTCACCGATTCTGCTAGCACCGACTACTATGACTCTATCTGGGGCTTGAAGACTCAACAACGCATTAAGACCACCTTGTGGCTACTTCATCATGAAAGGCTCCTCACCAACAAACTAAGGGTCAGGCGCCACCTCACTCAAGATTCATCATGTGAGCGATGCCACTGCCCTCTAGAGAATTCGCTCCATGCCATTAGAGATTGCCCACAGGCGAAGGTAGTGTGGACCCTTTTGGTGCCTCCTGACGCAACACTGTTCTTCACTCTTGATTCTATCAAGGACTGGATTTCATACAGCTTGAAGACCCTCAGTAGGATTCCCAGTTGGGGTGTCTGCTTTGCTACAGCCTGCTGGTGGCTCTGGAAAACCCGGAACCTTCACATTTTTGAGAAAAAGTCTCTTCCTCCACAGGTGGTAGTTACTCAATGCAGAGCGGAGACGATCACAACTTCCCAAGCTTTCTCTCTTCCCCCATCTCCCCCCTCCGAGCCGCCCCCGACCACCATAAGCTTTCCTATCACCCCTCAGTCCTTCATCATCCATGTAGATACGATAATCAATAAGGCTGCAGGTATGTGTGCTACTAGCCTGATCGTCAGAGACTTGCAAGGCGCCTGGCTCCATGCTCAAGCTTAACGGTCTCCCGGCACAGATCCTATGCGAGGAGAAATGTTGGCCATTAGGGCAGCTCTTCTGTACGTGAAACAAGCAGGTCTTAGCTCTGGAATATTGATCACAGATTCACGGAATGCTTCAAATTGGATTGAGGGCCTTGAAGCACCCCCACCCAGATATGTTCTCCTATCCAAGGCCATCCAACTTCTTTGTATTGAATGCCCTCTCTTCAAATTGGTGTTCCAGAGACGAAGCCAGAATAAGCTAGCAGATTGGCTAGCCAAGCAATGCCTAAAACAACCAGAAGCTTCATGCTCATGGGCTACCTGCCCGGCCTCTCTTCTGTCCTCTTACTAGGATGCCCTTCAGACTTTTATTCGAAGTTTTAATCCTCTCCCGGATACCATGTAATGTTCTTGGTTACTAGTCACTAGTATTTACAAAAAAAAAAAAGATGTGGCCATGTTTATGCTTGTGACGCTTTTCTCAACACTTCTCTTCCACATGCTATTAGCAACAATCGATGCAGGTACCATAAAACTCTGACGCATGAACCTTGAGGGCTTGGTAGGAAATGAGATATCATCCATTAAGGAAAGTCCCAAGAAGATCAACAACAGGTGATGTCGAAATAGCAGATGTGGCTCGGAGAAGACGTGATGAAGCAGCTCGGTGAAGATAAATTGGATGAATCAACCTTGCAGAAGTAGATTGGCAGGCTTACTGAGCTTCTGAAAATCTGAAGAAGCACCCTCTGTCTCATGTGAATGCAGCTGAAGTACACCATCAACACCTGACGTACATAATGCGGTACGAACGCGGATAGCTCGGTGTTGATGCTGAATGAAGATCCATATGCTGTCTGGAAGTAGAGAACGGATGTGCTGAACAATGCGAAGCTCCATGAAGATAATAGCCTGGAATATACATATATCATCTCTTCTCATACTCTCTCTCTCTTCTCATCTCTTCCTCTCCTCTCTATCCCCCCGCACACCAAATACGACGAGAGTGAGTGTTTGGTGTGGAGAAATGGATATATGACTCCCCCCGTACTGTGGAAAGAGATACACACATGATATGGGTGGGTGGGAAAGGAATTGGTGGATTTGAGAGGATTTTGTGATATGGAGATGTGTATTATGTGGACAATGAAACCGATAACCAGAGAGAATATGCTAAATGGGTCAATGTAAGATCCGGGTAGGAAATTAAATGGATCTAATCCCGACCCGAAAAGGAAAAATCCGATTAGGCTAAAACTTGGATCCGATTAGCAAAGATATGACCGATTAAGGATCCGAATAGGCATAAGGAATATGGGGGAATTAATAACTGGGAGTAGACATAGATGGGAGGTGATGGTGGAGTGATGAAGATAGCCAGGAAGGTGATGAAGAACAACAGCTTGCGGGATGTAGCAAAAAAAATGGCTGGATTATGTCACTCAGTTGATGTAGCACTTGGTCGTAATAGAGGAGATGACAAAGGGTCTCCTGCACGGCTCCGGAGATATTGCATGCCAAGAGGATGCATGCGGAGCCAACGACGGAGCCTCTCCACGAGCGACGATGAAGGCTGATGCTGAGGACGTCAGGAGATGGCCTGTGCAGAACTCAGTACTACCGAGTTGATGTCGGTAGCACTGAGATCTTTTGGGGTGGCAGGTAGTAGGTTGGTGGCGGCTGATTGCTGCTTGATGGCGATGATGGCTGCTGCTTCTATGGTTGGCGGCGCTTATGATGCTGCTGCTAGATGGTGACAGTGGCGTCGATAGGCGGCGAAGGCACGGAGATGGCTGCTTGGAGGCCAGCGGTTGTGAATGTTGGCCGGCAGCAGGATTGCTGCTGGACGGATGCCGATTGGAGGCGTTGGGAATATAGCGACACTGCTGCTGTTCGTGGAATACGGGCAACAGAGGTGGAAGGCGGCGGATAATGTTTGGATTTGGAAAACATAGATCGCAGGTCAGGATTAGCGTCGATGTACGGATTTATGTGAAAGTGGAAGGAGAGCCATGGAGGCCAGAATTGCCTAGCGGGTAGTCGGCTTAAGCCATGGCAATGGCGGCGGCCGCCCGCAGGCAGGGGTTCTTCCCCTCGGTTGCTCGTTGGAAAAGACGAGCAGCGGCGGCTAGGGCTACATGCGCGCCGGAAAGAAGAGGGAGGAGGGGCGGCGACTAGGTTTTCCTTAGGAGCAAACGCGCTCTGTTCACGCAGGAATTAATATTCACGCCGCGTACTGTTCACCGTTGTGATACCATGTTGAGAATAAGATTAGATTGAATGCAATGGAATGGATACAAGACTGGACGCCCTCTCCTTTATATAGGAGAGGGGAGACGCCTTAAGACTTAGGACACAAGTAATCGAAACGGGCTGAGATATAAAAGCCCACTAACTAATTAACCTATTAACTAAATAGGCTAATATATACTCTTTAACAATATTTATTTTAAAAAACAAAAAACGCATATACTTCCGTATCGCATATACTCTATAAGGTGACCTCTTCGCATGCACAACAAATACCACTTTTTAAAATTTTACTCTAGATAGCCCCTGACTTAGCATGGCATGTGTTCTCTGTCGGACTATGGCATTTTTTACTTTGAAGCTTCCCCTGAGATTTATAAACACCGGATCTTTGAGACATCTGTAGCTTTGACCAGGTTGTATTTTGTATCTTGTAGTATGATGAAGGAACATGCAAAGATCATTTGAGTCACCAACTCAGTTGCTACTATCGTTGAAGTAGTTTCTAGAAGAAGGCCACCATGTGGTAGCCTTGACAAGATTTGTGCTGCTGGAAGACTGCTGTAGCAAACAATCAACGTGTTTGATAGGGAACAAACGAATGAGGAAATATTGGTGCCTAGTTGAATGATCTTTTGCAAAAGACAGGCGTATCAAATTGAGACACAATCAAATGTACAAATAATCCAGGATGCTCAAAAGCTAGAAGACTGAAGTGTTGCCAGAGTAAAATGACCAAGAAATGGTTGATGAGGAAACATATTCACTTGATGTAGAGAGCTGATGACATCCAATTAATATGAGGAATCATCTTCTTCAGCTGACGACGATGCAGGAAAATGAATTCTGAATGTCAGATTAATGCTTGGTAACTCAAAATCTGATTGGTGAGGATGGACGTTGGACTTCAACTAGACAACGAGATATGGAAAACACGTTAAGTACTTAAAACTTCATATGTAAACAATGCTCTTATTCCTCTTTTCTCTTCTGAGCTCTGAACTCTGCACCTCATCTCTTCTCCTCATCCTCTTCTTCTCATCTCCTCTATCTCTCCCCCGTACACCAACTACAAAGAGACCATGAAAGTGGTTGGGGTGGACAAAGAGAAACTCTCTTGTAACAAGACCTTAATAGAAGTAGGGGACATGGGGTGGACATGGAAGAAATGATTAGAGAAGGATTTGCTTGATATGGCTGGAGAAGTTAGTTGGATTACTCAACGGGCTTGAGAGAACTCAACCTCACGCTTAAGAAAGCTTGACTTTGTGCTTGAAAAGGATGATTCCTCGCACATGAGAAAGGTTGATCTTGTGCCTGAGAGTGAACTACGTCACACATGTGAGTATATGACTTCATGTTGGCGCTTCAGAGCTGTAGATAGTAAAGGAGTTGTTTATTCATTGAGTAAAAAGGTGTACAGGGGACTCTCTTATATAGCTACAAAAAGTTGAGACACATATACAAGCGAGCAATATGGGACTAATACAATAAAGCAGGAGGAAAAACACAGCAGAATAAGTAAATAACACATTATTTCTATACTCCCCCTTAAGCTGGAGCGTAGATGTCGAATAAGCCCAGCTTGTCAATCAGAGTCTGGAAGCGAGCTTTAGGTAGAACTTTGGTGAAGATGTCTGCAAGCTGCTTCTCAGTGCTGAGATACGGAGTGCAGATATGTCCAGACAGAACTTTCTCCCCGACGAAGTGGCAATCAACCTCAATATGTTTTGTTCTTTCATGAAAGGTGGTGTTGCTCGCAATGAAAATGGAAGCCTTATTGTCGCAGAACATAGGAATGAAGCTAGAAGAGGTGATATCAAACTCATTCAGAAGACCACAGACGCACAAGAGCTCACATGCAGTATGAGCCATGGCTCTATATTCTGCCTCTGCACTAGATCGGGCAACAACTGTTTGCTTTTTGCTGCGTCATGTAACCAGATTTCCTCCCACAAAGGTGCAATATCCAGATGTAGATTTCCTGTCAGATCGACTTCCTGCATAGTCAGAATCAGAGAATCCAGATAAATTGCAATGACCATGCTTTTTGTACAGAAGACCTTTCTCTGGAGATCTTTTGAGATATCGTAAGATGTGACAAATAGCATCCCAGTGGCACTGCCGGGGTTTATCAAGATACCGACTTATAAATCCTACAGCAGCAGCCAAGTCAGCTCTAGTAACAGTCAAATAGATAAGTTTGCCAACCAGTCTCCTGAACTATTGATGATCAACATAAGGTGGAGAAGTATCATTATCCCAATCCATATTGGGATCAAGAGGAGTGTTGGCTGGCTTGCAACCCAACATGCCTGTCTCCTGCAAAAGGTCAAAAACATATTTTCTCTGTGACAGGCATAGTCCTGCAGAAGATCTAGCAACTTCAATGCCTAGAAAATATCGTAGTTTCCCTAGGTCTTTGGTGATGAAGTGTTGTGCTAAGTACTTTTTGGTTGCCTGTATCCCTGCACTATCACTGCCAGATAGGACAATATCATCAACATACACAATAAGGATGACCAGCCCTGCTGCAGTTTTACGAATAAATACAGAATGATCAGATTGTGAACGCCGAAAGACAAAGGAAATTAAGATCTGACTGAGCTTGTCAAACCATGCACGTGGGCTTTGTTTCAGACCATAGATTGCCTTTCTTAGTTTACAGATTTTAGAAGCAGACTCCCCCTGAGCAACAAATCCCGGAGGTTGCTCTATGTAGACCTCCTCCTGTAGATCTCCATATAGAAAAGCATCTTTGACATCAAGTTGAAACAAAGGCCAGTCTTTATTCACATCAATAGATATCAGAATACGAACAGAATTTAAGCGTGCAACTGGAGAAAAAGTTTCGAAATAATCAACTCTATATGTTTGAGTATATCCTTTCGCAACCAATCGGGCTTTCAGGCGTTCAATGGTACCATTCGGTTGATATTTAATAGTAAAAATCCAGCGACATCCAACAGTATGGCATGAAGAGGGACGATCAACCAGATCCCATGTCTGTTGATCACAAAGTGCATGCATTTCCTGCTCCATAGCATGTTTCCAGGCAGGATGGCGAAGTGCCTCTTCGGCTGATTTAGGAATTGTCACAGCAGACAAAATAGAAGTGAAACAAGCAAAGCTACCACAGAGATTGTCAGATGAACAAAAATTACTGATAGGATGCTGAGTACAGGAGCGAACACCTTTCCTTAAACTTATAGGAAGATCCAGGTCAGAAAATACCTTAGTGGATGGTGGATCAACCGCAAACGCAGGATTTGGTTCGGTCGGGGCTTCAAAAGCATTGATGTTCTTTGACCGGCGTCGATAGACTTGCAATGGGCGTTCTTGAGGCACATCAGAAGCTGGTAATTCCTCAACAACCAATGGTAATGGTGTGGTAGCCATAATATCAGCCGACAATTTGTCACCATCAGTAGAATAGTAATGCATATGCTCAAAAAAGGTCACATCCGCACTAACAAACCACTGTTTCTTAACAGGATCAAAACAGCGGTAGCCTTTCTGAGTACGGGAATATCCCAGAAACACACATTTGACTGAGCGAGCATCAAGTTTGGTTAGGCCAGGATGAAGATGTTTTTACAAAATAAGTACTCCCAAAAATGCGAGGAGGCAGAGAAAATAAGGGTTTATCAGGAAACAAAATGGCGTACGAGACCTAATTTTTCAAAACAGAAGAAGGCATGCGATTGATAAGATAGCATGCCGTAGAGACAGCTTCAGGCCAGAAGTGATGGGGTACTTTGTAGTGTATGAGAAGGGTGCGAGCAACCTCAAGAAGGTGACAGTTTTTTCGTTCAACAACGCCATTTTGTTGAGGGGTGTAAGGGCAAGTGGACTGATGTATGGTTCCTTGGGCAACACAAAAGGATGTAACAGATTGTTGCATGAATTCCAGTGCATTATCAGTACGAAAAGTTTTAATAGGTCGATTAAATTGAGTGTGAATTTCAGCAAAGAAGGTGCGAATAGTATCTAACACAGTATCCCGACGTTTAAGCAAAAACAACCATGTGGTGCGAGAATAATCATCAATAAAGGTCATAAAATATTTCACACCCGAGTGACTGGATACAGAGCATGGTCCCCAAATATTAGCATGAACCAGGTCAAAAATATCTTTAGAAGCAATAACTTTCTTAGCAGAAAAAACAGACCGAGTTTGTTTGCCCAAAACACAAGTTTCACAGGAAAAATTATTCTCAGATAAAGTAGGAAATAAATGCTTTAATTTGGCAGCAGATGGATGGCCCAGGCAAAAGTGCCACTGTAATCCCGTCACTGAAGTAGATAGCATAGCCGTAGCAGTAGGAGGTCCATCTAGATAATACAACCCATCTGGTCCTTCACGGCCCGAACCAATCCTCGTCTTCGTGCGAAGATCCTTCAATATACAGCCAGAAGGATCAAATTTAATAGAGCACATGAGTTGTTTAATCATCTTACTGACGAACAATAAATTAACAGGAAACTTTGGAATATATAAAACAGAATTCAAGTGCAATTTTGGTGAAAACGGAACCGTGCCAGTGCCATGAACAACAATTTCGGATCCATTTGCAACAGTAACCGATGATATAGGAGTAGTTTTATGGAGACTCGAAAAAAGATGAAGATCACCAGCCATATGAGTGGATGCACCTGAGTCAATGCACCACTGTTTGTTACCAGATGATGGAGAGGCAAGCATGGCAGAGGCTCCTGGTGTAGACGAGGATGGCATCTGTGCGAGACGTTCCTGGAACATCTTCTCGAACTCCGAACGTAACCAGTCTGTGTTAGTTGGAGCAGCAGGTGTGTCAGGGGTAGAGTCGGCAACAGTTTCTGTAGCAGCCTGGTTAGCCCAAGATGGCTTGCCGTGCTTAATCCAGCAGCGATCTTCAGTATGATTGTCCCGGCCACACCAGTTGCAGTAGCGAGGGCCGGGAGCAGTACCACGTCCAGGAGTAGAGGTGCCTCGACCTCCTGAAGGAGGGCGATCGCCACGACCACGACCGCGACCACGACCACAACCAGAATCAACAGAGCGAGCAATAAGCACAGGATGCTCAACAGCAGGTGTAGGAGTCATGGACGGCAGGCGTTGGACACGTTTTAGAACATCTCAAAGGGTTGGCAGCGGGTCACTTGACAGGATCTGGTCAACCACTCCAGAAAAAGAGGCAGGAAGTGCAGCCAAAAATTGCACCAGTTGCAGTTCGTTGCGCTGTTTCTGAGCAATTTTGATGTCCGCCGTCAAAGGGTGGTAGAGTTCAAACTCATTCCATAGAGCCGATCATTGATTGTAGAAGTCATCAATGGAAGTATCACTAGAGAACTCCTTCGCCAGAGTTTTGAAAATTTCAAAAACACGCTTGGGATTCTCCTGATGAGAATAGACATGGGACAGTTGATCCCACATAGCCTTAGCATCATGAAGGCAGAGAAGAGATTGGCTGATGCGAGGCTCGGTACTATTGAGGATCCAAGACATGACGCCGGAATCATCCTTGGACCATTGGGCATAGCTTTGTCTGGTTTTGTAATCCGAATCAGCAGTAGGAACAACAGGAGGCTCTGCCGTAAGGTGGTGATACCGTCCTTGTGCTTTGACATATAGAACAAAGGACGCCTACCAGAGATGGTAGTTGGAGCCGCCGTCGAGCTTCACCGTGGTGACACACAGGGAGCGCGGAGGCTCAGGGAAAGCCATGGCAGAGGCAGGAGTTGGTGCAGTAGCAGGGTAGAGACCCACAAAGGGCAGATAGCAACAACAGGGATCTGACGCATCAGATCAAAAAACCCGTACCGGGCAGAATATGCATAGAGAAACCTACACCGTCATGAGGAAAACTCAACGTTCCTTCATGAGGCGCATGCAGATAGAATGGAGAGACGAAAGGACTCTCAACTTAGCCGACCAGTGGATGTCCGATCGTAGATCCGAAGAGCACCCAGACGTAGACGGAGACGGGAGGTAAAAACCAGTGGCGGGCAGGGGGGGTGCTCACGTCATGGGTGGGTTGATGGGTGGGGAAAAGGAGAACCTGCTCTTGATACCATGTAGATAGTAAAGGAGTTGTTTATTCAGTGAGTAAAAAGGTGTACAGGGGACTCTCTTATATAGCTACAGAGAGTTGAGACACATATACAAGCGAGCAATATGAGACTAATACAATAAAGCAGTAGGAGGAAAAACACAGCAGAATAAGTAAATAACACATTATTTCTATAAGAGCAATTGACGTGGTGAGGAAGCTGCAATAGAGGAAACAATAACCAAATTCGATGTAGTATGTGACCCGATTACAAGATCCAGAGAAGAAATTGAACAAATCTTTGTGTGACCCGATATTGGTTAGGTTAAATAATAGATACATGATTAAAGATCCGATAAAGATTGATCTTCAACAATTTCGTACTTCAACAAGAATACCTAGTGACACCGAACAGTATGATGTCCTAGTGGGGCAAGGACAAGATGCCATGGATTATTGGCACGTAGAGCATTCATTTCCTTCGTCATCACAATCCACCAACCATGGTCTTCAACAACTTACTTGATAGTTGTGGGTAATCTGGACATTACTAAAGCAAGACCAACAACTTTGACATACTTGGTGAGTTTATAAAGGCAACAAGTATGAGAAATGGGATTTTGAATAATTCACAATCGAGTGCCTTTGCAGATGGCTATTGGCAAGGCATATGTCTCAGGCTGTGATGCTGATGCTGGAGCGTGAGTTTAAGGATCCAATTGTCTTATGCATTGATACTTTTGGCAAAGGTAGGATGCTCAACGGTGTTGAAGTGGTGAGAATAGTTAGTAGCCTATGTGGTAGGAGGATAATAAAAAATGATTTCTAGAGGTACAAAGGTGTCATGTTGAAAGCTTGTTAAGTCAGGGCTTGGCAGGGAATCTTAGGCAAAGAATATATCAAATTCCTAAAATGTGATGTTAGTTGCTATGTACATCCTTCTAGACTTAGGGCAAAAACATTTGTAACCTTTCTGTGATGGGGAATACTCAAGTAAGATGATTGGATCAAGTTTGTCAACCTTGGGGTCAAAGACACGAAGAGGGAGATGAAAAACGTTCTGGTCGTGTGGAGAGGGTGAAGGGGACACTGCCTTTAAGGAAGAAGGCTTCTGAATAATGAGGTAGTGCGCCGTAAAAAGGGCTTTTGACCATAAATATTTTAGTAAATGAGCTTGAAAAGTAAAGAGCTGTGGTGTTGTCCATTAGGTTTCTATTTTGTGCTCAACAACTCCATGATGTTGTGGAGTACAGAGGTGCATGAACGTTGCTATATCATCCAGATGCTACGGAAAAAATTTGACGGAGGCCATAGAAACATACTCGAGGGAATTTTCAGTTCAAATTATCTCAAATTTGTTATCAAATTGAGTAGTAATCATTTTATTGAAGGTTTTTAAAACAATGAATTCCTCATTATGGGATTTAAGTAGATACAACCACATCATGCAAGAAAAATCCTCCAAGAACAAAATTGAGTAGTAATAATCATCATAACTTTGAGTAAGAAAAGGTCTGTGAATATCACTATGCATTAGCTCTATCAACACAGTTGATTGTTGTTAGAGAGTATTAGTATTTAGTTCTTTAGTTAATGGGTGTATTTGTGATATGGGCCCAAGTGTACTTTGGTTCATGAGGTTTTTGCTGAAGTCTGTAATGCTTGCCTACTTTTATGTATACTGAAGGGGTTTTCCTATCTAATGATAAGAAATACAATACATGGGACTTTTTCATCATCTTATTTGGGACATAGTATCTGAGCACTCGCTCCTACGCCTCCTTAACCCTACATGAGAGAGATCCAAAGAGGAGTGCCCCTGCGAACGACCACCAGCCCTTGACGGTTCTTGGCTACCCATATAAGGATGTCCATCCCCTATTTCTTATAGGAGCGTCTTTGTGGCCCATCTTTGTGGAGTGTCTCCAACTCAAAGATTAGTCTTTTCCTATGATGTTGCTCTACTTGTTGCAGACCTCCCCCATTCTCATGTCATCTAGTGCTACTACAATTGTCATGAAGTTCTTTGCTACTACTGCCACCCTACCCTGAAATTGTCGTCACCATCATCTTTCCTTGAGCCGCCACCACTGTTCCTTAACTACGTTGCCACCATTCATGATTGTTGCTGCGGTTACCATCTACACCAAGATCCATGTTGCTATGCCGTTCCGTCAATATTTATAGTTGTCATCACCTGCAAACGTCGTTTTTTGACTTCATTTATCTATAAGCCAATCCATGGAAAACAATCACAATTTAACTATTCCTATTGGAATATTCAATCCCTACTTTAATATGGTGGAAAACTGTAAGGATTTTGCACTCGATTTTAGTCATTTTGGTGTTTCTATTGCTGTTTTACCAAAGCCGGCGACGTGCCCTTACTTGCGCAATGTGTGATGGTGAGGAATTCGTTTATCGTTACTTTACGCGACACGTTTCTAGTTTACATGATGTGTCAATGGTTTACACGATGCACGATCAAAGTACATGCCGTGTATTCCAGCTCCCGTTGCTGCTACTGTCACACTGGCTTTTGACACGTGTGCCAAAAACATGACATGCCCGCTAACAGGGTGGCATGTGTTTGTTTTAAATGACAACGTAACCGCGAGCCATTGACAAGGGTGGCAAAAATACTCGAACGTACCCGATCCGATCTGAAAATTGGGTTTTTTTCGGGCATGCTCGGTTTTCAAGTAGGTTAGATCAGACCCATTTTAATTGGGGTTGGGCCCAGTCGGGTCTTATCTAGTTTGGGCAGAGTCAGATAGGGTCTTGGCTTTGTAATATTTGTTTTTCAATATTTGTAGTGGAGCACTTATATGATTTTCTGTTCGGGTAACCCGACCCATTGCCAAGCCTAGCTGTTGATCATTTTGCTCCGACAACTGCATGTTATGTGAAGATTTTACACATTCTTTACCTGTTGCAAATTCTGCATTATTTAGCACGTCATGTGGGTCCACTACACGCCGTGTCTACTGCTGTTCTACTAACGACTAAATATTTGACATAACCCATGGCACAAGGCTTCAATCAATGGTTTTTTTTTTTTAAGTTATTCCTTTCGCTCTCTTCTAGCCCTTACTAATAGCCTTCCCTCTTCAATACTTGTGCTACTCCACATACATACTAGCCTTCCCTTTTCAATACTTGTGCCACCCCACACGTATACTACATGCCTAATGCGAGCTAGATATGATTTTTGGCCTAATCCATACCGCGGGAGTGGAACTTCTATACCCCCTAGATTTGTCAGCCTAGGTGCCATACAAATCTCCCTCTTGGGTTACGAAAAGATTCATTTATTTTTTCCTCGAATCCATGTAGTCAGATCAAGTATTACATTGGTCATGCTATAAGTTACTCTCCTCCACATATTTTCCTAGATATACACTACTTGTATTTATAACTTTCCACCTTGAATATTCTTGTGGGAATAGAGGAAGAGAAGAGATGAGTAGAGAGAAGTGGATGGAGAGAGAGGGTGTACTAAATACGAATTGATGAGTAGAGAGAAGTGGATGGAGAGAGAGGGTGTACTAAATAAAAGAGAGAAGTCGTAGATGGAGAGAGAGAGGACGTCATAATAATTCTTACAGGCAAGGAAGATTTGTCTGTCGAGATGCCAGGAACACAATTATTGAAATTTCTATTTCTGTGGCCACCGGAGAAGACGTAAAAAAATGGCTTGGTGAAGACAAATCTGGAAGAAATCTTTGCAGATACCAAATTTTCAGGCTAGAAAATGACGCGCTTCAGAGAAATTTGATGTAGCAACCATCTGTCTCATGAGAATGCAATGAGAATGATCAACTGAAACTCATAAACACTAGAGAGGGGAACAAGAAGCCAAAGTTGGCGCATCGAGCTCTTATTCTGATGTACAAAATATGGTACGAACGCCAAAAGCTTGGTGTCGGTCTTGCAGTCAAGATCCTTCAACGCTGTCTGAAAACAGTGGCTGACTGGAATTCACACAGATAGCCAACTCACATATAAAGTGATGCTTAGTGGAAATGATACTCCGCAAAGACATCGAAAGAGCAGATGTGCTGAAGAATATATAAAGCTCTGTGAAGATAGCTTGGTCTCATCTCTGCCCTCATATGATCTCTGTCATGCTCTCTCATCATACTCTCTTACTCTCTCCTCTATACCCCCCCCCCCCCCCCCCCCCCCCGCACACCAAATACAAAGAGAATGAGTAGGTGGTTATGGAAAAGAGACATGAAACCCCACACGTGGAAAGAGACGCATGTTGGATCCTAGATGGGTGATTGGATGCTCTAGAGGGGGGTGAATAGAGTTGAATGCACTTAAACAAAATTCATTAGACCTTCAAGATATATTACAAGATAAGATTGCTAAATAGGAAGTTTGACTGCAACTAAAACATACATAGCAAGGGAGAGAGAGATTGAACATACACCAAGTGACAAGCTATGTAGAGTGGTTCCACACTCCAAACTAGGAGTATGTCAGTCCACTACCTAGAGAGGTCAACCTCTAGGATTTCTTAACCATTGCACTCTTATATTCACATTCATAAGATTTACAATATGTAACGACCCCGCCTCCCGGTAACCCCAATTAAGGGAGACCGAAAGGTCAGTGCCGTTATCCAATTAACAAGATCAAAGGTTCGACAAATAATCAATAACAATTATGAAATTCTACTAACTAACTGGAATTTGGTATAAAATTAAAACTTTACTTACCTTTGAAAACTTTGGGAATCTATCTATCCAAGCTTGAATCTACTCTAACTAATCCTCCTTACACTTTATGTTTTACTTTCACTATGTGTCACTTTACTGTTTGTTCTTTCAATTGTTGTTCCTAAAACGCCGACAAACAAAACGTCGGTCAGTATATTGAAATATACTGGTATGTGGGGACAACCAAAAGTTTGCACATAAGGATAACAATCTAATCATCACAATTAAGTTAATTAACAAGCCAATTTACACTTTTCAGTAAGACATTCTCCACCGCTTTTGCCCTAACCCTGGCATACCCACCTTAGGGTTTCCTTTGCCAATGACTTAAGGCCACCTTCTCAATCCCGAGCTTGGTGCCTGGGGGTCACCACTCATGGTCCACCACTCAAGGTGTCCATTGGTCTACCCATCTGGGCCTGACCTTTGGCATCATCCATCAGGGTGGCATGTATGTGCGAGAATACATACTTCTATTTTTAATGTGATAATCATAGTGACTTTATGATTTGCAAGTATGAACATCTAATAGATAATTTGTATTCAATGCGATTAACCATCCGGAAAATCCTCGGGAAACTAAGGCGGTTATTCATAATTAACCACATACCTGTGCATGCAGATTTGATACAAAGTAGTCCAATCAATCAAGACATCCAATCAAGCAAGTACAAAAATCCTGAAATTACATGTAATACCTTTTTATCAAAAACTATCCAAACCATCCTGCTACTTATGGTTTCTATTCCTTTTTAGGATTTCTACCTCTTTTTAGGGTTTACTTTGGAATTAGGGTTTTACTTCACCTTACTCTTTTAAACCCTAATTTTCTCATTTAACCTTCATGAAAGTTATTAAGGTTACCTCATAATCTTAATTTCATACTAAAGCATCAATTAAGTCCATTAAGCCTCTTTTCCACTAAAGCTACCATTTTTATCCTTTTATTCCATGACAAGATCATTATGTTCATTTATCATCAATTCATAATTCATTATGGTTTAATTCACATACGAACTTTACTTGTCATTAATTCTACCTTTATCCGTTAGTAAACCCTAATTTCTACATTAAGGGTATTTATCCACAATTAGAAACCTTTATACTCAAAATAGCTTATAACCATGAAAACTCAGCTCTATAAATATATTTTCGGATTTAACTCATTAAAACCCATATTTACCCAAATTAAGGTTTCTAAACATACTCAAGCATTAACTCTCCCTTTTATTCTTAATAGGTTAATATTTCTCAGAATTAGGGTTCCAAACCAAATTAACCCAAAAGAGTCATTAAATCTGAGTTTCATATCAAAATAGGGTTTTACCATAATCTAATACATCAAAGGAGATAACTTGGTATACTTTTTAAATTGCGATCAAAATCAGGTTCCAATTATATTTTTATTGGATTCTTCACGTCTTTCTGATCAACTTTCGTATATAACTTGTAATTATCAGATAATTCTACATTTAGTTATGATTTTCGCAAGAAAAAGTACCTTTAGGCCAATGAAAAAGCGCCACGCGACCTTCCTGTTTTCTTTTCCAGCGATCCGGCCTTTACTGTTTTTGTCCCTGCTCCCCTTCTCACACGCCAGGGGTAAGTGAGACTTTTTCTCTCTCTCATCTTCAACCTTGCGCGCGACCAGCTAACTCGCGAGCCAGCGCCAGACTCCGGTCAACTTCATCGTTGACTTTGGGGTCTCGTCCACCAGCGAGCAAGCCAGGGGCCAAAAAGCTCCGCCGCCACCATCCGAACTAGTAGAGCTCAACGATTTCATGCCTGCATCATGCCTCTGCTCCCAACTAATTGCTGAAACTCCGGCGGTTCAACAGGGGAATGAAGGGCAAGGTCGGGGTGACTTGCTTGATTGAAATCGCCAAAGGCTTCGACGATGTTCTCCGAAGATACCAGGGTAGGTTTTATGACTGCAGATACCCCTGAGCACCTTCCCCTATATATAGGGTGGGAGGCAGGCTCGCTAGATTTGGGAACTTTCCCATTAGGTGACCAACCCTCGTCAAACCAGGGTTGATCCCCTGCGGTTTCCTCTTCCGAGTTCAAAGAAAGCAACGACAGCTTTGCACATCCATTGGGTTGTGAGAAAAACGGAGAGGAAAAATCCTCTGTGACTCGTAGAGTCCTAGTCCCTGTGGGACTTAGACGATGACCGCCTGACGTTGGATTAAGATCCAACGGTCTAAGTTGCACGCGTTCAAATAAAAAGGAAAACCTTTTTCCTATTTCAGAATAAATCCCAAATTCGGCAATATCTTAAGAAATTCGTATCTCCCAAACCCTTGCTCATTTTTAACTCAAATTTTAAGGGAAGGTTCCTCGTGATATCACCTAGCTTCTTACGAAATTTGGGAAACAAAAAGTAATGGATGAGAAGGTTTCCTTCTCTCCCAAGTTATCTATCCAATTAATCAAAATTAATTAGTATTCCTTTTCCTTTTGCCATTATCTTGTTATTTTGGGTCCCTTGGACCTCAAGAAATCCTAAAGGCACGGATTCCCATCTTGGGAAAAATCTATTTGCCTTATCCTCTTTAAAATATCTATTTCCCATATTTCTCTTTTGTTTATCAAATTCTTTTCCTCATTGGTATTCCTTTTATCATTAGGAATCATTGGAATACGAAATTCCACCAGGGATAACTCAAATACACCTCTTTCCACTTGTTTTCCACCTATTACCATTATTTTCAATTTATTTCTTGATAAGGAAATATTTAATTGATCTTTTCTTTTATTATTGCATTCTCTATGCAACTTTGGACTCCTTGGAATCCAAGGAACCCAAGAGGCACGAAATCTCTCTTTGGATTTGCCTTCTAGAGGTTTCCACATCTTTCTTTCCTTTATTTCTTTATTTACTCAATAATAGAGTTTCTTTTGTTCTTTCTTTGTTATTGGGCCCAATAGCCAATAAAGCCCGTGAAACAAACATCAAGGCTATTGTAAACGAAACTCATTTATTCAACACAAATTATATCATCATTTGTTCCAATATCTCTAATATGAGAAATTATATTTCTCACCAACGAAACCCAAAAGTTGGGGTTGTAACATCATTCCCCTCTTATAAGAATTTTGCCCTCAAAATTCCGTCAAGCAAACAAACAGTTCAGGATAAGCCTTTCATACGTCCATCAGGGCTCCCATGTGGCATCGCCCTTTCCATGGTGCTTCCCAAGAACCTTCATCATCTCATATTCTTCCATCTGAGTTCTTTCTTACCTTGGTATATCATACCCTCATAGGTGACTCAGGACATTTCAGCCTCTCAAAAGCTGAATAGGTTCAGGGCTCAACACATGGCTTGGATACCTCACATAGTGCTCTAGATCGGACTCATGGAACACATTACACATCATGTTATCCTGAGGGGCAAGGCTAAACACAACCATCTCCACCAATCCATCTCAAATGGACCCATATATCGGGGACTCAGCTTTCTCAGCTGTAGCTTAGAGGGGTTGGATTTTCACATCACATATTCTCCCACAGTGAACTGCATGTCAGTCTGCTTTGCATCAGCTCGTGACTCATGTCACCACTAGGCCCTCTCTCAGCCCTTGTACGATCAAAGCGACTTCATTTGCACACATTGTGGTTCTTTTCTGACCTTTGCGAGGCCTCCTTCACCAACATCATCTTAATGAAGTGGTGACCAACACAACCTCCTTCTTGCATCCCGATAAAGGCTATGGTGGTTAACATCACATCTTATGAACTGTCTCTTTGTATCACCCTGAACAAGCACACTTGCTCTCATCAGACCCTCTAGTCTGGATCAAACTAATCATTAGTTAGGGGTGATAAACTATACTATCATCGAGTTCTTTATGTATCTACACCTCACCTCATGGAAGTGAACCTTCAGGTCATACTCAAGAACTTTTGAACTCGCATCATGGTGTAGTTGAACCATCTCTCTCTTTTGTAGTTCAACAAAATATCTCTTGACAGTACTCCTCATGTTATCTAGGTAAGGCGATCTACCATAACCCATATTGCATCTTGACCTTCTGGGTCAAAGGGAGACTTACCACAACATCCATAGTGATGAACTCCCATTCCCTCTCAGAGACTCTTTTATCCTCTATATCGATACACTGGGTTACTGGTGTTCGTCCTTCACCTCCTGGCTTGCATGGCCACATGCTACATGCAACTTTGTTTTAAGCATCCAGAGTGCTACCATCACTTACTATCTTTGTAGTACCAAGGTATATCATGACCTCCTCAAGCTTGATACCTCGAAAACCCTAAACCATTCTCAAAAGGGTTTTATTACCTTCCTATCCGAAGAAGTGTATCTGAGGTTCTATCACCATCCTTTTACTACATCAAGGACTAAACTGGCTAACCAAACAACCATTAACTTGTTCAACATATCTTGTTACATCTGTGTGTTAGCCAAAACACATCCTCTTTCCAAATGTAGGGTTAGTCGAACAACCTCAACTTCTTCTAGCTTCTAGCTAACTAGACAGCTATATCTCAACTAGAGCATTCATTACCCCTTCTTATCCTTAGGTGTTAGGTAATGTTGAAGACATACACCTCCATGTATTCTACTTATCATCTCATCTCAAACTCTAAGTCTATCTTCATCAAGAACACTCTGAGCTCCTTCCACCTGGTGATCAAACTCAACCTTGTATAACTTGCAAATTTCCACAAAGCTTCTACTAGGAACATCCTTACAAGGTGATTATCTTAATACTTTTATCGTTTGTACCTGTCCATGTATCATTCATTCCACCCAGGTATGTTATCATATCTAGCAACGTTCCAACTCGCACCATCTTTTATCCTTGGTGTATGGCATGCATATTGTCCCATCTCTCCCTCTCATAACAAGAGGAAATAAGCATTTGGCGGCCGTCCAAACACAAAGTTCTTCCTGTTCCAAGAGTAGAGATGATACATCTACATCGCCAGTACACCTTCATTTCTAAGTTGAAACGTGTAACTTATGTCTCTACATCACAAACATCATGATATCAAAGTTACTTCCATGGAAAACCGGTCTCGAACCTACTTGGGTCACCACACAATCCTTGGTCATCTCCTCTAGGTCTATAGGGTGCCGACACTTTTTGGGGTCATCCCTTTTCCCTTATGCATCCAGAGAGTGCCCTACTCATCTCCCCTTTGGGTCCCATGAGTTCATGAAGGTGATCAATCTCCTAACCCATGGCCCTCGGACAATGATAGCTGTTACCTCCCGACCCTATGGTCATGTGCAACTAGGGAATTAGGCAACTCCTTCCATCGGTCTTATCCCTACCTGACCCTAGGTTAGACTTAGGATTCTATTATAGTACATGTCCAACTTAGAACCTTACCCAAGTATTCATCATCTCTCTTCCTGCATTCATGGGCTGATTTTCATCCTTTCATAGGGATCATGGCAACCTGCCTACCTTGGTCAAGCCCCATACCGGTTACCTCCATGGTAACACATCCACATGCACATAGAGATGGTTATCTATGGGTCTATAGGTTCATTCTCATGCCATGTACTCTTCACTTAGCTTCTCAAGATCCTATGAAACCTCTTTAGGTTACTTTAAAAACCAACAAAACTGGTATACACCCTACCAAAGGGTCCCTCTCCCAGGATGGGAGGAAACTACAATTCTTGACAACAAGGTCACAACCGTCATTAGAGTTTACATTCACATGAGCATGCTTAATCCAACAACTACTAAGGCACAAGCGTACCTACTAAACCATGCTAGGCCACACTTGTTCTCATCCTCAACATTAGACCAACTTAGTTGTGAGGGGTTCATCACACATACCGTTAACTTAAGGGGTTTCTTTTTCCTCTACACATGCTCGAAGCTATAGAGAATCAAATCCTATCATGAGCATCGGGTACCCTACTTCCCCTCTTAGGCCTAGAAACCCTAGGTCCACCTTTGGATGTCCAACTGCATGCCCAACCTCTTAACTATGAATCAAGCATGTCCAAGGTATGTCTTCCTTTCATTCGAGCAACACCTCAGAGTTGAGTCCTCTTCCAGGACATCCAACTAGGTATAAGGCTTCACAACTTGCTACTTCATCCTCTTCAAGTTTAAGAAACTCTTCTACCTATCTCAGAAGGTAAACACCTATACCACAGGCACATAGGTACCAGAAGCATCATCCTCTCTTTAGGGTTTGGTTCCTCTAAAGGTAACCAAGATATCATCAACCTCCAGGGATCATGCATGAGGCAACCACTATCATCCACTTAGGTCGCATCATTCTCGTCTCCCCATTGTTCCTCACATCTCGGGGTTTTAGGTTTCCAACCTTCTTGCTTGGTTCCTTCTTTCTCTCTCTAAAGCTAACTCCACATCCAGTCATACTACTAGTGGTCATCTCTCCATGAAGGAACAAGCTCACAGGCATACCTTTACGTAGGTGAAGCCTATGCTCAAACTTATGTTTGGCTCAAGATTATACCTAGCCCTTTATGCTCATCCCATAAGCCATCCATCATGCATACTGGTCAGGGTTTCAACCTACTGCCGTCCACTGACGTACTCTGGGTGCAAGCTATACCCTACCTGCATAAGCCCATAGGTTCTTCTCTAACTTCATCCATGAAGGAGCTACCCTTTGCTCTAACATGCACGACCCTTTCCCGGGTTGCCAAAGATGCTAGGTTATCCAACCTCTCATGGTTCGTATGGCAATCCAAAGGCATATCTATCCAAACACCCAGTCAACCATGTCATCAAACTCATCATGTCATCTCTTTCTCTAACCTTCACTTAGGGTTAGGGTTAACATCATCCTTAAAGGATGTGCTAGGTCTCTACCTTAATGGAGATCTCTACCTCCAAGACTCACTTTCTCTACTGATCCTCCTGACAAAAAGGTCTAGCCTCAGGTCTCTCCTGAGGGCAAAGACAACTTATGTCATACGACCTAAGCATGTATCTATCCTTTTACGCTTACTCTATTAAGCTTATGTCTATGACATCTTATTTACATGCTTTTTATTGATTTGGTGGAGGATTCCTTAATCCTTATCAACCTTACCCATACCTCAAGAGGGTGAGGAGATGAGAGGAAACCCTAATCCTTAAGGTCCTTATCAGAATTTGAGTTGAGAAGGGATGAACAAGATGAGAGAGTCCTAAAGGTATCTTATTTCGAGTCATATCCTAAGACATCGGCTAGGCAGTCACACAATCCGGGAGTCCTCGTATTCCGACTAGCGGTGCGGAGGAAAATATTGCCAGCCCCCGGTCGTGATCCTTTTCTAGACACCTCTGCCTTTCAGATAATCCTCTAATAACTCCCTCGATTCTATGGAATTTGTAAAATTTAATAATTATTAATGATTAGATGAGGAACCTATGCTTTGATACCAATTGTAACGACCCCGCCTCCCGGTAACCCCAATTAAGGGAGACCGAAAGGTCAGTGCCGTTATCCAATTAACAGGATCAAAGGTTCGACAAATAATCAATAACAATTATGAAATTCTACTAACTAACTGGAATTTGGTATAAAATTAAAACTTTACTTACCTTTGAAAACTTTGGGAATCTATCTATCCAAGCTTGAATCTACTCTAACTAATCCTCCTTGCACTTTATGTTTTACTTTCACAATGTGTCACTTTACTGTTTGTTCTTTCAATTGTTGTTCCTAAAACGCCGACAAACAAAACGTCGGTCAGTATATCGAAATATACTGGTATGTGGGGACAACCAAAAGTTTACACATAAGGATAACAATCTAATCATCACAATTAAGTTAATTAACAAGCCAATTTACACTTTTCAGTAAGACATTCTCCACCGCTTTTGCCCTAACCCTGGCATACCCACCTTAGGGTTTCCTTTGCCAATGACTTAAGGCCACCTTCTCAATCTCGAGCTTGGTGCCTGGGGGTCACCACTCATGGCGCCCACTAGTCATGCAATATCATAGGCCACCTTCTCATTCCCGAGCTTGGTGCCTGGGGTCACCACTCAAGGTGTCTATTGGTCTACCCATCTGGGCCTGACCTTTGGCATCATCCATCAGGGTGGCATGTAGGTGCGAGAATACATACTTCTATTTTTAATGTGATAATCATAGTGACTTTATGATTTGCAAGTATGAACATCCAATAGATAATTTGTATTCAATGCGATTAACCATCCGGAAAATCCTCGGGAAACTAAGGCGCACATACCTGTACATGCAGATTTGATACAAAGTAGTCCAATCAATCAAGACATCCAATCAAGCAAGTACAAAAATCCTGAAATTACATGTAATACCTTTTTATCAAAAACTATCCAAACCATCCTGCTACTTATGGTTTCTATTCCTTTTTAGGATTTCTACCTCTTTTTAGGGTTTACTTTGCAATTAGGGTTTTACTTCACCTTACTCTTTTAAACCCTAATTTTCTCATTTAACCTTCATGAAAGTTATTAAGGTTACCTCATAATCTTAATTTCATACTAAAGCATCAATTAAGTCCATTAAGCCTCTTTTCCACTAAAGCTACCATTTTTATCCTTTTATTCCATCACAAGATCATTATGTTCATTTATCATCAATTCATAGTTCATTATGGTTTAATTCACATACGAACTTTACTTGTCATTAATTCTACCTTTATCCGTTAGTAAACCCTAATTTCTACATTAAGGGTATTTATCCACAATTAGAAACCTTTATACTCAAAATAGCTTATAACCATGAAACTCAGTTCTATAAATATATTTTCGGATTTAACTCATTAAAACCCATATTTACCCAAATTAAGGTTTCTAAACATACTCAAGCATTAACTCTCCCTTTTATTCTTAATAGGTTAATATTTCTCAGAATTAGGGTTCCAAACCAAATTAACCTAAAAGAGTCATTAAATCTGAGTTTCATATCAAAATAGGGTTTTACCATAATCTAATACATCAAAGGAGATAACTTGGTATACTTTTTAAATTGCGATCAAAATCAGGTTCCAATTATATTTTTATTGGATTCTTCAACGACTCCAGAACATTATCAATAGGAATCTTATGATCTCGCCGTCTGCATCTAATAATTTTGTATTTAGGTCCATTAGTTTTGCCATTCAGAAAGGACTGGCAGCCCAGTTTGTTGCCCGGACTTCTGTAAAGGCATTTATGTAAAGTCTTTCTGGTTCAGATTGACTGTATGACTTATTCATGAAAGATTCTTCACGTCTTTCTGATCAACTTTCGTGTATAACTTGTAATTATCAGATAATTCTACATTTAGTTATGATTTTTGCAAGAAAAAGTACCTTTAGGCCAATGAAAAAGCACCACACGTCCTTCCTGTTTTCTTTTCCAGCGATCCGGCCTTTACCGTTTTTGTCCCTGCTCCCCTTCTCACACGCCAGGGGTAAGTGAGACTTTTTCTCTCTCTCATCTTCAACCTTGCGCGCGACCTGCTAACTCGCGAGCCAGCACCAGACTCTGGTCAACTTCATCGTTGACTTTGGGGTCTCGTCCACCAGCGAGCAAGCCAGGGGCCAAAAAGCTCCGCCGCCACCATCCGAACTAGTAGAGCTCAACGATTTCATGCCTGCATCATGCCTCTGCTCCCAACTAATTGCTGAAACTCCGACGGTTCAACATGGGAAAGAAGGGCATGGTCGGGGTGACTTGCTTGATTGAAATCGCCAAAGGCTTCGACGATATTCTCCGAAGATACCAGGGTAGGTTTTATGACTGCAGATACCCCTGAGCACCTTCCCCTATATATAGGGTGGGAGGCAGGCTCGCTAGATTTGGGAACTTTCCCATTAGGTGACCAACCCTCGTCAAACCAGGGTTGATCCCCTGCGGTTTCCTCTTCCGAGTTCAAAGAAAGCAACGACAGCTTTGCACATCCATTGGGTTGTGAGAAAAACGGAGAGGAAAAATCCTCTGTGACTCGTAGAGTCCTAGTCCCTGTGGGACTTAGACGATGACCGCCTGACGTTGGATTAAGATCCAACGGTCTAAGTTGTACGCGTTCAAATAAAAAGGAAAACCTTTTTCCTATTTCAGAATAAATCCCAAATTCGGCAATATCTTAAGAAATTCGTATCTCCCAAACCCTTGCTCATTTTTAACTCAAATTTTAAGGGAAGGTTCCTCGTGATATCACCTAGCTTCTTACGAAATTTGGGAAACAAAAAGTAATGGATGAGAAGGTTTCCTTCTCTCCCAAGTTATCTATCCAATTAATCAAAATTAATTAGTATTCCTTTTCCTTTTGCCATTATCTTGTTATTTTGGGTCCCTTGGACCTCAAGAAATCCTAAAGGCACGGATTCCCATCTTGGGAAAAATCTATTTGCCTTTATCCTCTTTAAAATATCCATTTCCCATATTTCTCTTTTGTTTATCAAATTATTTTCCTTTTTATTTCTCTTTTCAAGAATTTCTCTTTATCTCTCTTTTATTTTCCTCATTGGTATTCCTTTTATCATTAGGAATCATTGGAATACGAAATTCCACCAGGGATAACTCAAATACACCTCTTTCCACTTGTTTTCCACCTATTACCATTATTTTCAATTTATTTCTTGATAAGAAAATATTTAATTGATCTTTTCTTTTATTATTGCATTCTCTATGCAACTTTGGACTCCTTGGAACCCAAGGAACCCAAGAGGCACGAAATCTCTCTTTGGATTTGCCTTCTAGAGGTTTGCACATCTTTCTTTCCTTTATTTCTTTATTTTAGTCAATAATAGAGTTTCTTTTGTTCTTTCTTTGTTATTGGGCCCAATAGCCAATAAAGCCCATGAAACAAACATCAAGGCTATTGTAAACGAAACTCATTTATTCAACACAAATTATATCATCATTTGTTCCAATATCTCTAATATGAGAAATTACATTTCTCACCAAAGAAACCCAAAAGTTGGGGTTGTAACACAATACATGACCAACCAAAGGACTTACCTATCCAATACAAAGAGTCTTCAACCTTACCAAGGACTTACCCACTTTGCAACGAGTCTTCAGCCTTCTCCAAGGACTTACCCACTCTCGCACAAGTCTTCAGCCTTCTAGAAATTACCCACTCATCTTGGATCTTCAACCTTTGACTTCACCTTCACTCGGGGAAGCTTTCACCAAGGACTTACCCTCTTGAGCAAGGAGTCTTCTGCCTTCACCAAGGGCTTACCCACTCTTTCTCTAAGTCTTCGGCCTTGATCTTCACCAAGGGACTCCTTCCCTTGTTCTTCTTTACCTCTCTTAGCCAAGAGAGAGAACCTTCATCTTTATGGTTGAAATGAGAGATAGGGAGGTGGTGGAAGTGAGAGCCTCACAAGATATACATGTTGGAGTAGCTCTCTTACAGATTTCCTACTCACTCTAACGAATGTAGCAAGTGATTAAGCTTAGAGAGAGATAGAGAAGGATGTAGGAGGCACTTAACTATAGACTAGGAACCTCATATAGAGTTTTGCATTGAATGTTCAACCTTGGAATGAAGCCCAAGGGGTCCTATTTATAGCTGGGGATGCCTCTTAGCCTTTGGAACACTTAAGAACAAAAACTAGCCGTTTTGTGGCTTGCAACGAATATATTTTCACTTGTTGCAACTCCACAACGGCTAGAAATACTTTTTTGTACTTTTCTAGTACAGTGCAATCGGTCGAGTTTCTATAAAGGTAACTCAACCGATCCCATTAAGAGACAAGACCAATTTAGGCCATCGGTCGAGTTTGTCCTGGGGTAGACCGATTCACTTAAATCAGTTTTGGTCTGCAGAGGGATCAGTCGAGTTCTGTGAAATGTAAACTCGACCGATCAAAAGTCATTTTCAAGATCCAATCAGGATCGGTCGAGTTTGCAACTCGACCGATGAACAACCTGATGTGGATTTTAGAAAATGGCTTTTGAGTGCTTAAATATTCGATCTAAGTGCTCTTGATTTTTTCTAAGTTTAATTACAAGTCATACAATCATTACAAGTGATTTGCAACATGATTCTAATGGATTTACATCATATTCCAAAAATGTGCACTTGTATTGACTTTGACTTGTCTTTTCTCCAATTTGAGATGCACAAGTTAGGGCATTTGGAGTGTGTCTATACCTAATCTGAAATCATTCAAGTAGAGACATTAGACAGAAATAATTGGAATGGTTTAGTCATCATCAAAATAAGGGTTTAGTCAATTTAGACCTTAAGTCAACATTCTCCCTTTTTTTGAAGATGACAAACCATTCCATAAATGTATTGAAAGCATTTAAGTAAAGTCATACCTTTGGAGAAACCTAGGGGTTTCAATAGAACTGAGTTCATATGCTCCCCCTCAATTGATGCTAGTGGAGTTCTCATACTCCTCAATTGGTGCTAGTTCTCCTGCATGGTTAGCTTTCATAACATTTATAGAATACTACATCTTCTACTCATATATGTTCTACACATATATGTCTTCTCCCCTTTACCTTCTCCCCTTTACATGGACATGCTTCTCCTCTTCATGTAAGATATGCCTTCTCCCTCTTTTGTCAAAAGAAGACATACTTTTCTCCCCCTTTGTCATTTCAAAAAGTGGAGGTAAGAAGAAATAAGAAACATTACTTGTTAAAAGAAAGGAGATACCAAAAAGTTATATAATGAGAGTAGAAGAGCATAGCTAGGGGCTTGTCCAAGCAGAATAAAAGCAAGTTAAAGCATGCACTTGAACGACCCAAAATGCAAGATAAAAGTACTGCAAAAAAACAATAAATCGGAATTTTGATCCTCAAGATGACCGAATTCGCCCAAAAAGTGTCAGGGCTCATGGCGAAGCAATGAGTCTTGCTCAAAAGGCTGTTTCTGCATAAAAAACACTAGTCTTGCACCAAAAACTGAAATTGGAGCAAAATCTGCATGAAATTTCAAGTATGCTCCAAATTCTACATACAATGTAGTTCTATATATCATACAAAATACCACTTTTGACTCAAAAACCACATGCATAGCACACACTAACTTGACAAAAACAAGTTAGGATTGGTTATAAGTAAGAAAACCTTTACCTTTGTTCTTACCATTCATTTTTCCACTTGGTGTCACCCTCTACACATCTCACCTTTCTTCTTTCATGTGGATTGAGAAGTCAATTTGCAATTCAATAACTCAAGTCAACCCATTTGTAAGTACCTACAAGAAGAAAGATGAAATGGTCCCCAATCATATTTTTTGGTCCGGAGGGGTTAGTTTAGGAACCCAAGTCCTATTGCTCTTGGGTGTTTTCCTAAAAGGAGAACAAGTAGAATAATGTCCAATATCATTGCAATAGTTGCATGTCCCCATAGTCTTGGAACTAGTGGATTCTCCATGGAATATTGGAGGTCCTTTACCTTTGTTGTTCCTTTGACTACTATCATACCCTAAACCATGTCTACCAATTTGTTTAGTAGTATGGTATAAGATATCAATACAATTCTTTTTACCAACTAAGAATCTTTGCAAAGAAGATCTCAAACTATAATTATCATGCATAAGAGAAGTAATAGTAGAAGACAAATGATTGATATTATTTCTAGCATGCAAAAGATCATTTTCTAGGCAAAGAGCTTTAGTTAAATAAGAATCTCTATCAATATGAAGATCAGCAACATTATTCTCTCTACTAGTAGAACTAGAACGAGATTCAAGCACATTGATTTTAGCAAGCAAGGAGACATTTTCTGTTTTAAGCAAAGCAATCTTAGAAAGATAAACACCATTTTTATATTCTAATCTTTGCAAAATAAAATCTTTGTCCTTGTTTTCAGATTTAAGAACATCAATATCATGCATGAGAGAATCAACAATTAAAGTATGCTCTTCATTAGAACTAGATATAAGAGGTTGAGCTTCCAGAAATATAATCTTATCAAGCAAACTAGCATTTTCAAGTTTAAGAGAGTCTACTTGGCTAAGACAAGCATTTTTGTCATCAAGTAAGAAAGAATTAGCATGTTCAAGATCATCTAATTCTACATGCATATTATCAACGATTCTAGCAAGCTTTTTCTTTTTCTTCTTAGAAGACTTAAGAGAGGCACGAGTAGCATTAATGATAGCAATTAAAGGTTCTTTATCTAAAGAGTTTAGATTTACCTCATTTGAGTCTTCACGTTTTGTAGAAGCCATAAGAGCAAAATGACATTCTCCTTCACTAGAGCTTGAGCTAGATCCTCTACTTGAATCTTCACTTGAGCTTGAGTTGGAGGAGTCATTTGAGCTTGAGTGCCAATTCTCCCTCATCTTGTACTTCTCTTCTCTTTCCTTGTGATGATGGGTCTTCTTGCCTTGTAGACAATCTATCTTGAAGTGACCATTCTTTTCACACTTGAGGCACTAGATAGAGGAGGAATTCTTGCCTTTGTAGAATCTACCCTTGGAGTACATGACATCTTCTTCAACATGAGAGGATGGAGAGGCTTGTCCCATAATAGCTCCAATTTGACCCTTTATTTCAGCCTTCTTCATTCTCTTTAGCTCTTTCTCCTCTTGTCTTTCAACTTCTTCTCTTTTGTCAAGTGTGACTTCATGAACTTACAGATTTCCAATGAGCTATTCAATGAGAATGTCATTAAGAGACCTTACTTCTTCAATGGAAGTCACCTTGGGTTCCCATCTCTTGGGGAGAGTTCTAAGGATCTTAGAGTTAATCTCTCCTCTACTCATAGGATGACCTAGGACGGCAATGCCATTTACAATTGTGTTGAATCTTGAGTACATGTCGGCTATCTTTTCATCCTTTCCCATCTTGAAGTTCTCAAGCAGCCCTTTGAGCATGTAGACTTTGCTTTCCTTCACTTGAGTTGTCTCCTCATAAGTGATGCATAGCTTTCTCTATACCTCATAGGCCGTCTCACAAGAGGAAATCCGGTTGAACTCGGTGGAGGTCATGGTGGCATTGAGGATGTTGATTGCTCTTGCATTCAAGGTGGCTTTCTTCATGGTAGCTTCATCCCATTCTTCTAACTGTCATCGGTAGCTTGTATGGATGGTCCACTATTTGCCATAGCTCAAGACTTGATCTGTGGATGTAGAATTGTAGCCTTCTTTTCCAATAGAGGAAGTTACTCCCATAAAAAATTGGAAGGTTGATGAAGTATCTCCCACCTTGGTAGTCACCCATCTTCTCCTACTTGTTGAAGTATGCTTGGAGAAACCCGCTCTGATTCCAATTGTTGGATCCTAAATTGGTGATTGGATGCTCTAGAGGGGGGTGAATAGAGCTGAATGCACTTAAACAAAATTCATTAGACCTTCAAAATATATTACAAGATAATGTTGCTAAATAGGAAGTTTGAGTGCAACTAAAACATACATAGCAAGGGAGAGAGAGATTGAACATACACCAAGTGACAAGCTATGTAAAGTGGTTTCACACTCCAAATTAGGAGTATGTCAGTCCACTACCTAGAGAGGTCAACCTCTAGGATTTTATAACCATTGCACTCTTATATTCATTCATAAGACTTGCAATACATGACCAACTAAAGGACTTACCTATCAAATACAAAGAGTCTTCAACCTTACCAAGGACTTACCCACTTTGCAACGAGTCTTCAACCTTCTCCAAGGACTTATCCACTCTTGCACAAGTCTTCAGCTATCTAGGAATTACCCACTCTTCTTGGATCTTCAGCCTTTGACTTCACCTTCACTCGGAGAAGCTTTCACCAAAGTCTTACCCATTTGAGCAAGGAGTCTTCTGCCTTCACCAAGGGCTTACCTATTCTTTCTCCAAGTCTTCGGCCTTGATCTTCACCAATGGACTCCTTCCCTTGTTCTTCTTCACCTTTCTTAGCCAAGAGAGAGAACCTTCATCTTCATGGTTGAAATGAGAGATAGGGAGGTGGTGGAAGTGAGAGCCTCACAAGATATACATGTAGGAGTAGCTCTCTTACAAATTTCCTACTCACTCTAACGAATGTAGCAAGTGATAAAGCTTAGAGAGAGAGAGGAGGATGTAGGAGGCACTCAACTATAGACTAGGAACCTCATGCAGAGTTTTACATTGAATGCTCAACCTTGGAATGAAGCCCAAGGGGTCCTATTTATAGCTGGGGATGCCTCTTAGCCTTTGGGAACACTTAAGAACAAAAACTAGCCGTTTTGTGGCTTGCAACGAATATATTTTCACTTGTTGCAACTCCACAACGGCTAGAAATACTTTTTTGTACTTTTCTAGTACAGTGCAATCAGTCGAGTTTCTATAAAGGTAACTCGACCGATCCCACTAAGAGACAAGACCAATTTAGGCCATCGGTCGAGTTTGTCCTGGGGTAACTCGACCGATTCACTTAAATCGGTTTTGGTCTGCAGAGGGATCGATCGAGTTCTGTGAAATGTAAACTCGACTGATCAAAAGTCATTTTCAAGATCCAATCAGGATCGGTTGAGTTTGCAACTCGACCGATGAACAACCTGATGTGAATTTTGGAAAATGACTTTTGAGTGCTTAAATATTCGATCTAAGTGCTCTTGATTTTTCTAAGCTTAATTACAAGTCATACAATCATTACAAGTGATTTACAACATGATTCTAATAGATTTACATCATATTCCAAAAACATGCACTTGTATTGACTTTGACTTGCCTTTTCTCCAATTTGAGATGCACAAGTTAGGGTTGGAGTGTGTCTATACCTAATCTGAAATCACTCAAGTATAGACATTAGACAGAAATAATTGGAATGGTTTAGTCATCATCAAAACAAGGGTTTAGTCAATTTAGACCTTGAGTCAACAACACACACATGATGGGTGGGAGGACGGGAAATGAAAATGTAAAATGAGAGGTGTAGTATGGAAAGAAGAGAAATTGATAATCGGAATCAACATGCAAAATGATCCGATTATAAGATCTAGATAAAAAAAATTTGATGGATATTTTCTTGATTTGAAAAGCAGACTTGTTCGACCCTTAAACTGACAAATCTGAGGGTGGGGGAAGCCCCTGAATTTTTTTTGGACTAGGTCAAAAAATAGGATTTGATTATCATTAGGTATTGGAGGAGAGGAAGACCTTTGGAGGACATCATAGCTTGAACTGGAAGTAGACAGACTGCTTTCGACACGCTGTGTGAAGACCTGACACGCTATGTAGCTCTGTTGGTGGGAGTTGATAGGCTCCTAGAAACACACTGTGTGGAGATTTTGGCACTCCGTGTAGGATTGTCGGAGGCATGAAACAAATCTCCTTCAACACACCGTGTTGGAAGATGACATATCGTGTAGGATTGTCGGACGCGTGAAAGAGATGTCCGTCAACACGCTGTTGGTTGGAAGATGACACGTCGTGTAGGCGTGAAAATGACTTCCGTCAACACACGGTGCTGGAAGATGACACACCGTGTAAGTTGCGATATGAATGAAACCCTGCATTATTAGGATGATTTTTGGAGTGCAACACACCGTGTCGACGGTCGCTGGGGCACGATTTTGATGAGAATTGGCGCTGTCAAAGAGAGAACTACCCTGGGAAGACGTATAGGGGGTTGACAGGAATTAGCGTCGTCACTTGTGACAATGGATCATGTGGTTCCGAGGCACTAACAACCCCTTGCTAGACCAAGGACAGATCTGGACAAGAATTAGCGCGTCCAGGAAAAAAAGTCTAGGAAATTAGTGGAGAGTTTGAGGATGACAAAAGCCACATGGGGATGGCAACAACTCCCTTGCTAGACCACAAACATATCTGAGTGGGAATAAACGCCGTCTAAAACCAACAGGATCAAAGGGAGAACTAGGTGGCTCCCATGCTGCTATGTCTTTCTTTGTTGCTTCGATGACAGAGGAGATCTCTAGGGTAAGCGACTGTAGATGATGGCTGGGATGAACATTGCCTGCTAGGGATGGCAAATGGGCGGGGATCAACAACCCATACCCACACCCACCATACCCATTTGAGTTTTGACCCAACCCATACCCACCCCATTTTAAGAAAATATATAATAGGTAATGCCCATACCCACCCTAATAGGTAATGGGGACCCGTTATAACCCATCAAGACTAACCCCTAGAGACAACACGAAAAATTATAATGAGACCCTAATAGGTAATGGGGACCCGTTATAACCCATCAAGACTAACCCCTAGAGACAACACGAAAAATTATAATGAGACCCTCCAATATTATTTTTCTCACACGGATCGCAACATAGTTCCTACATATGAAATTTTTGCAAATAATGTTTTCAACTTTGAAAGGGAATATGTATCTTTTTCCAACTGGAATTTTTTTTATAGAAATTCTCTAATAGTTTATTCCAATACATGTTTACACATGACACATTAAGTAGTAAAGTTGTTATTTGGCATAAATAATACAACTGGATATTGTTTTACACAGACAAAAAACAAGCATCTTGCGTGGATGTAAGATTGTGGCTCTTCCGTCCTTCTCAATCTCAGATTTCTATAGCAGACAAGATCATTGATGGTAAATCTTACTGGAATCCGGACGCTTGCCACCATTCGCCGGCCTTCTCGACGGCCTCCCGTCCAAGTAGCACAGAGCAGGCTATGGCCGCCACGGTAATCTCAAGAATCGTCAAGTTGGGGAGAATGAATGGTGGCAAAGGTGGAGCGGCGACGGCCACTGGTCTTGGTCATGACCGCGACTCCAAGATGGTGTGATAGACCTCGAGGATGACAGTAGGAGTTGGGGCGCCGGTATATGACAGAGTGCGGCGTCACCAAAAAATCAGTTCACTAAGCGGGCCTCTCAGGGACACACTTGGGCGCTGGGCTGACGATGAGGAGAAGAAGTTAGATGCAAAGGAGTACCTTGACGACTAAGTGAAGCAATCGACGATGGTGTTTCTACCTAGTCAGTATTTCTGGTCGGCATCTCGGAGGCGTGTCGTTTGCGGGACGATCTCGGGCCTCTCAACGACTACTTAGTGTGGCGGTGTTTGCGTGGCGGTCCTCGTAGTGGCACGAAAGGAGATTGAGTCGCCAAAGATCGTGAGGGGAATCCTGGGCGGGAGAGAGGGGCAATGAGTCGGCGCCAAAGATCACGACTCAGAAAGGGGCAGAGTGATGGAGTGGAGACGAGAGGGAGATGTCCTAATGGGGAGTAACGGATCCTGATGGGGGATACACCACGGGCCGGACCCATCATACCCACTGTTTATTGGGTTGAGCTGCATTGGGTTAGTTGGGTTATTGGGTAGTGGGGATATTTGCCATCTCTATTGCTTGCAAATGATCGGAAAGACAACCGTAGGGAAGAGACGTCGAACAAATCTGGACGGGAATTAGCGCCGTTCAGATACTCGAGGAAGCGTAGATGGCCCAGAAAGGATGGCACCGAAAAATAGATTAAGATTGATGTGAAAGAAGAAGAGAAATGACCATGGAGGCCGGGAAGTTGCCTACGAGCGGTCGGCCCAAGCCATGGAGAGATGACGGTCGCCCGTGTGCGGGGGCTATCTCTGTTGCTCTCTCTAGGACAGAGAGGCGGTAGCTAGGGCAACATTGAGCGTGGAGAGAGGAGA
The DNA here is from genome assembly GCA_963693085.1 of Alisma plantago-aquatica. Lineage (NCBI taxonomy): Eukaryota > Viridiplantae > Streptophyta > Magnoliopsida > Alismatales > Alismataceae > Alisma > Alisma plantago-aquatica. The sequence goes on from OY856414.1 coordinate 587,649,570, forward strand.
GGGAGGTAGAGTCGACGACTAGGGTTAAGTCCCCATGGCACACTCTGATACCATGCTGAAAGGTGTGAGGGGAAAACTCACGTGTTTTCATGGTACAGGAAAAAAACTCATGTGCTGTTGTGTATTAGAAGGCACACCCCTGTCCTATATATAGGGAAAAGGGTGGAGACATTATAGACTTGGGACTCAAGGCAAGCTATATGGGCCAAGTCACTAAAGCCTATTAACTAATTATCCTATTAGCTAAATAGGCTAATACTACCTTCTAACAATGCATGTTGGGCACTTTACTGGTGTCCAACACTCTCTAGCTTATCTATACTTTGGTACGTACGTTGACAACTTACTCTGTGGGCCTTCACTCTCTCAAATTTACTATCCATATTCAAGTAAAACACTCATTATTTAGCACTCCCTCTCTAATTGGAGCATGGAAAGTCACAAATCCGACTTGCTGATAGAGAGAAGGACAAACATGATCATAGAAGCAACCATACAGACTCAACTGAATAAAAACAGACCATACAAGGTCAACTCTCCCTTAATCTTACAATCAACACTAACAGTCAAACATTCCCCCTGAAGCCGAATATCTAGAGTAGGTACAAAGGCGTAAGCAGTAGGAGCTTTTTGTAAAAGTAGTACCATCTAAAGTAGTGGTAGACAACAAGATATACGTGCAAATGTCTTCATAGAATCATCTTAGTCGTTATTGTCATCAAATAGACCAAAGAGTGCTGGAGAAGATCTTGATAGGTGCAAAGGTCTTCAATTAAGTCGCTAACGTCATCAAGTAGACGAGAGAGAATTGGAGCACATGTAGATTAGAGAGTGTTGGCACACAAGCATGGTTTTAAAAAACCCGCCTCGAGGTTTAAGAGGCGTACGCCTCGAGGCGAGGCGGCCTCCGGTACGCCTCGAGGCTTAAGCCTCAGTCTGCCAGTGGCCCAGTGAGTGGCGTGCGCCTCAGTTTCTGCGAGGCGTATCGAGGCGTTTGTGAGGCGTAAGCCTCAGACTCTGTGTCTTAAAAAAGGCTGTATAATCCTATTTTGGGCTTAATAGAGGCTAAATTAACCCAAAATTGTATGTATATAAATATATGTATGTGCATATCTATATATGTGTATGTTTGTATGTTAACAACTATGGATATTTTACTACTTTTATCATTATATGCTGCATGTATGTACACATTCTCTTGTGTATGTGTATATATATGCATCTGTGTATAATTATAACTATATTTATATGTATAGATATGTATCTATATATACATGTGTATTTGTAATAGTATATCTATCTATACATATATATATTTCTGTTTCAGAGATATGTAAATCTGTATATATATATATATATATATATATGTAAATCTGTATAGTATAAAACAGAAATCTGTCTATATAGTAGTAGTTTATTTATATATATCTGTTATATATATGTCAATCTGTATAGTATAAAATAGAAATCTGTCTATGTAGTATATAGATCTGTGCATATGTAAATCTGTATATATGACTATATACATGTACATATATGTATTCATATATAAATATATGGGATTATATATATATATATATATATATATATATATATATAGGATGAGTCAGGCTAGTGTAGACTCGAGTGTACCGGAGGCACCGTACACCTCAGTCATTTTTGAAGATGCAGTAAATTTTTGAAAAATCTAAACCATTGATCTTCTTAATTATCATAAGAATATACTATATAATAAATTTTATCTCATTTGGACACTTCTAGGTCGTGCATCTAAAGGAGGCAAAAATCATGTATTTCAAGTTAGTTTTGTGCGTCAATTTTGTTGTCCTTGGATGAGTGACTTACACTCATCCAAATGCGTTCAAATTTGTATGTGGCCTATTATTATTGTAACTATGAAGATCAATGGATAAGATTTTGGAAAAACATGGTCTAGATAGGCAAACACTATTGGGGTGTACGGCGTGATCTGTACACTCGAGTGTATTCTAGCCTGACTCTATATAGGATTATGTATATGTATATGTATGTTTATACATATATGTATATTATATATATATATATTATATGTGGATATATTTATATATATTTTTATATATTTATATGTATGCCTCGGTACAATCTGAGGCTTACGCCTCGACCGCCTCGCCTCGCTGAGCCGAAAATGCCTCGATGTGCCTCACGCACTTTAAAACCTTGCACACAAGAAGTACTAGTAGTCAACATGCCAACCGTAACACAAACAAATAGTAGCCTATTGAGTGAAGAAGCACACATATACAAAACTTAAAGTTGCGTAGTAGTAGCAGAAAAACATGAAGCTCCATCTATAGTTTTTAAAAAGTGGTATGCGTTGTATGTTTGGAGAGATCACTGAATAGAGTTGTAAAAGGATTTGGGTCAAAGCGATACTCGGTTAGGGTGTGCTCTCCTTTATTATATAGACAAAGCCTATTTACATAGCAGACCCAATAGGAAAAAGGAAATAATAAACAGATACATAAATAAGAAAACTATTTTCTAACACTCCCCCTCAAGCTGGAGCATACATATCATGCATGCCCGACTTGGAAGTCATATGCTTGAAAGCTGAAGATGGAAGTGGCTTGGTGAAGATATCTGCCACTTGCTGACCAGTCCGAACATGAGGAGTTTGAATCTTCTTGGAGAGTACTAAATCACGAACAAAGTGGCAGTCCACTTCTATGTGCTTGGTCCTCTCATGAAACATTAGATTGCTAGCAATATGAATGGCTGCCTGGTTATCATACATGAGAGAAATAGGGGTCTCAATAGACACTCCCATTTTTGACAAAACAAACACAACCCACTGTAGCTCACAACAAGCATGTGCAATGACTCAATATTCGACTTCTGTGCTAGATCGTGCTACCACATTCAGTTTCTTGCTCCTCCAAGTCACCAAATGTGACCCAAGAAACACGCAATATCCAGAATTAGAACGTTTATCTGCAACATCACCATCCCAATCGGCATCAGTGAACCTAGTGAGTTTCAAGGATGTATGTGAGAGGTTCTGCCCCTTAAAGTAAGGCCCTTCCCTGGAGATCATTTGATATACTGAAGAATCTGGGTGACTGCCATCCAATGTGACATCTTAGGCGCACTCATGAACTAACTAACAACTCCAACTGCATAAGAAATATCAGGTCGAATAACTGTCAACTAGATCAATTTCCCTACAATCCTTCTATACTTTGCTGGATCAGAAAACTCACTATCATCAGAAATAGAAGTCTTGGTATGATAATCCATAGGTGTGGGGACATGTTTGCACTGGGCCATGCCTGTCTCTGCAAGTAAATCAAGGACATACTTCCTTCGAGAGAGGTTTGTACCTTTCTTGGAGCATAGGACTTCTATGCCAAGGAAATAGTGAAGATTACCTAGATCTTTCGTCTGAAATTGTGTTTGCAGCCATGTCTTGAGTTGTCGAATGCCAGTAGAGTTATCACTGGTGATGACAATATCATCTACATACACAACTAGAATAATGGTGCCACTTGAAGACTTATGCACAAAGAGTGAGTGATCAGTAGAAGACTAGGTGAACCCAAACTATATAAGTGCAACACTGAATTTATCAAACCATGCCCGAGGTGACTGCTTCAGACCATACAAGGATTTCTTTAGCTTGTACACCTTCTGACACTCCCCCTGAGCAACATACCTAGGAAGTTGCTCCATGTGCGGCTCCTCAAGTAGATCACCATGAAGAAAAACATTCTTGACATCCAACTGAAGAAGAGGCTAGTGACAATGAGTAGCAACAAAAATAAGAATCCACACAAAATTGAGCCGAGCCATTGGAGAAAAGGTCTCAAAGAAGTCGACACCATGTGTCTGAGTATACCCCTTTGCCATCAGACGCGCCTTCAAGCGATCAATAGACCCATCGGGTTTCTGTTTTAAAATATAAACCCAGAGGCAGCTCACAATAGACTTGCCAGGAGGAAGATCCACCAAGTCCCCGGTAGAGTTCTCATGAAGTGCGCCATCTCACTGTCCATAGCTTGAACCCAACTATCATGTCAGGCTGCTTCCTTATAAGAACGAGGAACCGCCGTAGAGTCCAGTTGAAGAGCAAACGTGCGGGCTGCTGTTGACAAATGAGATAAGCAACACACATTCGGCAAAGGATGATGGATACTGCAGGACCGAACACCTTTTTGAGCTGCAATTGAAAGGTGTAAATCTGAAACCGAAGTATCAAGAGAACTCTTAGTAGAGACATGTACCTTAGGAGTGGCAGACGATGAGGAGGCATGTTGCTGGACTGGTGACGCTACATCCTCTTGGCGACGTCCTGCTCGCCTGGTGTAAACTAGAGGAAAGGTCGGCGGTGGTGGCGGTGGCGGTGGTGATGGTGGGGTGATATCGAGAACACTCATCACACGACACAGGAAGTGGTGGCTCTCTCTTACGCTCAAAGATGTATTCACTCTCAGGATTGTGCTCCCCTCACTCTGAACATAGTCACTAAAGAATGGGGTAGACTCATGAAACTTAACGTCAGCCAACACAAAAAGACGCAGAAGATGAGGACAATAACACCTGTAACCCTTCTGTGTAGGAGAATATCCCAGAAAAACGGTGCGAACTGCGCGAGGAGACAACTTGTCAGCGCGTGGATCAAACACGTGAACAAACACAATGTATCCAAACACGCAAAGAGGAATAGGAAAAGGTTGCTCTTGGGGTTGTAAAACAGAGAAGGGAGTAGCCCCTTGTAAGACGGAAGATGGCTGACGGTTAATAAAAAAAAGGCAGTGAGAAGAGCATTAGACCAATATTTCTTGGACACAAGCATTTGAAACAACAGAGTACGGGCTACATCAAGTGACGATTTTTACGTTCAACAACCCCATTTTGTTGGGGTGTATGAGGACAAGTCGTCTGGTGAACCATGCCAACAGAATTACAGAACGTAGAAACAACCTTTTGAACATATTCAAGAGCATTATCAGTACGAAGAATCTTAATATGAACATTAAACTGAATTTTATTAACTGATGAAAAGTTTGAATAACAGACAAGACTTCATCGCGAGACTAAAGTAAATAAAGCCAAGTCATGCAGGAGAATTCATCAATGAAAGACATGAAATATCGAAAGCCATTATAACTTGGCTCTTTAATAGGACCCCAAACATCACTATGAATAAGGTCAAAAGGACGCTTAGAGCGTTTCACAATGCCACTCGGAAAAGAAATGCGATGATGTTTGCCTAACCGACATGACTGATACTCTAACGACTTAATTGAGGCTAAGCCCAGGACAAGCTTTTGAAGACTCTGTAGGGATGGATGTCCATAGCGACAATGCCATTGCAAGGGAGAGCAGCTGAAAACGGTGGGTGAGGTGGATGGAATCTGCGAGCTGGGCGACCACCTTCAAAGAAGTAGAGATCACCTTTCCTAGATCCCCCACCAATCGTCTTCCAGCTCCTGGGATCCTGTAACACAAAGAAATAGTCTCCAAAGATTACCAAGCATTTCAAAGAATCAACCATCTTAGCAACATACATTAAGTTAAATGGAAAGTCTGGAACATAATGGACAAATTATAAAGTCAAGTTGGATGATGTTTGTACGGTGCCACATGTCTGGACGCTTCTGACAGAACCATCAACTAGTGTCATAAAAGAATGTGGGATACGAGTTAGAGGAAAGAAGCATAGATCGTATACCCGTCATATGCTGGGTGGCCCCAGGAATCCACAACCTATGTAGAGGATGGAGGAGAGGTGACAAGTGAAGTCCCCTGGTTACCTGCATCTGAAGTTAAATTGACGGAGGCACCGAGGGAAGCCTGCTGGGTAGCCTGTATAAGACGGTCATACTCCTCGGAGATTGTGACATCTGATTGCACCTGCTTAGAACCTCCACATGTAGATGCTCCAAATGAATTTGCAGTAAAATGCACAACTCCAGTTGGAGGTCGACCATGCTTAGAATAGCATTTTTCCCCTAAATGTCCAAGTTTTCCACAGAAAGTACATTTTGGACAATTTCCTCCAGCACCTCGTCTCATTCCTTTGGCAATGACAACAAGAGGAGTCTGAGTCTCGGTGTGGAGGTCTCCTGGAGTGGCAGAAAAGGACTCAAATGATGACTGTTGAATTCGTACAAAGGTTTCTTCAAAACTTGGTAGTTTGTCCGTAGCCAGAACAACACTCCTAGGCAGTATATAAAAAGCACTCTGTGCGGCCGCTTAGGTGCGGATCACCTTCCAAACGCATACTGCAAATCCCTCCCCAAAAGAGGACCATGCCGCATAATCGGTCACACGGCCGCATAAAAGGCCACTTAATCCTCAATTTTCAGATAGATATGTTTCCATTTCTTCTTTTTTACATTTATATTCATATATGTTTGTTTAGATTTAGATCATTGTGCATGTTTGCATTTATTTAAGTTGTGATGATTGCATATTTGTATGATTGTGTCCATTCTTGTAATTGTACTGTTTAGATACACAATTATACAAATTAAATATGTATATTCATGATAAATATATATACACATATAATAATTAATAAATAAAAAAAATCCAAAAACGCATATACTCCCGCATATACTCTACAAGATGACCTCTCCGAACGCATAACACATACCGCTTTTTGAAACCATGCTCCTAGCTGATGCATACACATGATTTAAGCCGGATAGAAACCTTGCTGTCACTAGATCATCTCGGTCCTTCATCTGATCATCAGTATTTAATGGCTGGTAAAAGCTGAGTTCTTGAGAAATAGGCTTGATAGTACCAAAATAATCCTCAAGAGAGTGAGTATTTGTTTCTCTACAAAAGAGGCTATCATAAACAATATAAAGACAAAGGGCATTCTTCTCATGAGAAAAATGTTTCTTTGCAGCTTCCCAGATTTGTTTGATTGTAAAATAGAACATGAATCTAGACGCAATCTGAGGCTCCTTGCTATTTCACAGCCATGATTTCACCACCCCGTTGTTTTTCCGCCAAGTAGGGTAGTCCTTGCTACCTTCACCAAGTGGCTCCGACTCAATGATGTCCACTTCCTCACGAGATTCAAGCACATTGTAGATAGCGTTCATCCAAAGGTGATAATTCCGTGAGTTAAGCTTCACAGAAGTGATCTGAGATTGGTCGTTGTAGACGACTGTAGTGGAAGCAGACTTGGCATCTGACATATTGAGGAATCAAGAAAACAATAGCCGACAGAGTGAATAACATGCCTTGTCGAAGACAGAACACGCCGTGTCTGGGTAGTGCACTACGTGTGTTGTTCTGCACATCCTGTGAGTGGTCAGAAAAAATATTCCCAGTGCTCAACACGTCGTGTCTGATTTTTCACACGCCGTGTGCGTTGCCAGAGAGTCCGAGACTCCTTGCGAAATTCTCACACGGTGTGTTGCTAAGGGACACATCGTGTCCAGTTTTGTAACTTTCACCAACTAGGGGACACTGTCTCAAGAATGAGACACGTCGTGTCTTCTGTGAACAGTGCCGTAAGAACAGAAGTATCCAGCAGCAACACGCCGTGTCGCCTGGGATACACGCAGTGTGCAACGGCGACAGGCGTATACTTCGACGGGAATTGACTCCGTCAAACGGAGAAAATAAACTCCGGGAAGACGCACCGGAGAGAGGATAGCCCCGGGAAGACGCGTCGGGGAAAAGGTGACGGGAATTAGCGTTGTCACAAGTCACTTGATGATGCGAAACTGACACATCAACAACCCCGAAAAATGCGGGCACTCATCCACGTACAGGGACTACGTGGAGAGGAAAGAGGATGAGAAGGAAGGTGCTCCTCTCTTTGGAATAGAATGAGGGGTTCTCCTCTCCTTCAAGCAGCCACCGTGCCTTGACGGTTCGGAGGAGGACCAGTTGCTCGGAGAGGAGAACCTCCGACGGTTGTCCTATTGCACCGGCGACGGAGGATACAACTAGAGAAGGAGAGACGAAGAAGGAGAACGGGCAGAGGGGAGGAAGAGGCGGCGTCTAGGGTTGCAACAGCCATATATGCTTTGATACCATGTAAAAGGATTTGGGTCAAAGTGATACCTGGTTAGGGCGTGCTCTCCTTTATTATATAGACAAACTATTTACACAGTAGACCTAACAGGAAAAGGAAATAGTAAAGAGATATATAAATAAGAAAACTATTTTCTAACAAGAGTATTTGCGGTTCACGGGAGTATATGCAGTTTGGATCTTTTTATTTTTAATAATTATATCTATATAAACATATAGTAATCATACAATTACATATTTAATTCATAGGATTTTAGATGCAATCATGCAAATATGCAATTAAACACAACTTAAATATATAAGAATATGCAATAATGTGCTAAATGTATAACAACAATAGATGAATGTAATGTAACAAAGAGGAAATGGAAGTAGAAGGTAGGCTGATGTAAGTGATGGTTTTAGTTACATGAAGAATAGGCAGGGACAAAAAAATTTCCAGCTTAACCAGTTTGACCATTCAAAAATCGGGGATTGATCGGCCTTATATGCGGCTATGCGGCCTTATATGCGGCTATGTGGCTTTATATGCGGCCATGGTCCGTTTTAGGTGCTGATTTCCCATATGCGGTTCGGTCAAGGGTCCGGCCTGCATATGCGGCCGTATGAATCGTTTTTTGAAACACTGGCTCCATCACATATACGCAATTCCTACAAAAATACGTTGCCGAAAGAACCTTCATCATCTTCCCTCTTCATATAATTTCCATCACAATAGCAGACACTGTAGGGTGTTGGGTCACAGCCTAAATAGTGTTGGCCCTGCTGGGTCACAAGCAAGTAGTAGTCTACGTGCATATAAAGCATAAACAAGTCAGTGTGCAAATAAAGCACAGACGACAAATAGTGCAAATACACAAAGTATCAGAAAGCATGTGCTAACTTAGCACAAGTAGTATGAACAATGTCGTTGGATAGAAGACCGTGAGAAAATATGCAGATGACATATAATTGAACAAACAAATAGCACATGTGAAATAGATAACTACATTGCAACATACAAAGCTGCTGATGAGAATAAGCTGCACAAAGTTTCCATATATAGAAGAAATATCAACAACATATGATAGCAGTAGAATATCCACAAAATATAAATCAGCATGAAGATACACATAAATAATAGCAGAATAAATTCTTCTTCATCTCTTCTCCTTCATCTCATCTCTTCGGTCTACTCTTCGCTTCTCTTCCTCTATTCTCCCCCTCATGCTAACCACAAATAAGAAAATGAGAGAGTGGTTGGGGTAGAGTTATTGACAAAAGCAACAATGGTGGATAGGTAGGCTAATATGTGGAGGAGAGAAACCAATAACACAAGTCAATGCAATAGTTGACCTGATTACATAGATATGAATAGAAAATAAATGAGTTTTTTTGTAATGCAAACCCAGGAGATGTGAGGGCAGAGCCCCGCAGTATGGATAAGGTCAAAAACTAAAATCTGATGAAAGATTTGAGTAGGATGTCACATGTTATATATGAGGGATAGACAAGTATTAAGGAAAGTAAAGCTATATTATGTGGGCTAGAGGGGGGGGGGGTAGGAGCTACCAAAAAATATGAAAATTGTTGGAAACATATGACAAGTGTTGTTGGTATGGATAAAATTGGGACGCCATGTAATAAAGCTTTCCAACTTGTGATAGTGCAGTAGAAGGTGAAGTTGCACGCTGAGATATAGTGAGTTAGTGACATTAATAGTTGATACAACATGTTAGTGAAGCCACACACCATGTGATGCAACAGTTGGTGAAGATAGCAGCCGACACGCCGTGTTGATGAAAACACAGGCCGTGATGCAACAAAAGTCAGACGACATGCTGTCTGTGGAAGGAGACACTCCATGTTTGATAATAGTAGTCAATGCCAACATGAGACTCGCCGTGTGAATAAAGTAACATGTGTCCAATAATAAGCGACAAACTGTGTTACTGATGCGACATGCCGTGTCAATAGACGAAAACATATAGTCGGGGTAAAGCAGGTGACACGTCGTATCTTGAAATTGACACATTGTCATAAAGCATATGCCATGCCAAATGGAGATACAACACACCTCACGGCGAGACGTGAACCAAAAGCAACAAATGATGGGAAAATCCTTTTGGATATCCACCGAGGCAAGGTAGGGATTGGTTAATCTCAGTAGTAGCAAAAAGTTTCATCTTTTGCCATGAAATGACATTAGATCTAGGAGGCAACATGGCAGAAACGTAGATGGTGGGGTGTAGGTGTCGGAGATGTAGATGATGGCAAATGTCGCAGATAAGGAGGGTGGCAACTCATCCAAAGAGAACCAATACAAAGGGTGTGGGTATCATTGTAGGCAGACAAGGACCCCCAAGGAGCAACGACTACCCGCAAGGAGATGCACTCTGCTTTTCTCTCTCTCATGTAGTGTTAGAGTGGCTCAGGACCCGCTGTTTTGATACCATGTACAAAAACAGATAATGGGAAATTCGCTTGTGTTGTGTCTCTTATTAATAGATGGGAAAACCCCTCTTATATATAAGAGTGGAGGTAAGTACAATACACAAGAAAACTCTAATGGATTAGGAGTCCAAACACTAACGGACCAAATAAACGATCCCTATACAAAATAAATAAAACACTCATATGCTCTTAGCAATGTATATATGTGTGTGTGAGGGGGATTAAGAGAGGCACTCTCTCCCCCTTTGCCATGACCGTGGCGGAGACCAAACAGCTGGGAGGGTGGTAAACCTAGGTGGCAACTGAGATTCAAACCTGGGAACCTTTGTTAGGGGACGCCGTGCTTGGCCACTTGAACCACTATTCGTCGGTTGTATGTATGGGATAAAGAGAGGCATTCTATCCCCCTCTCCCACGCCCGTAAGGGTGGTAAACCAAGTCGACAACTGGATGTTTGAACCCGAGTCCCTTTTTTAGGGGACGCCGTGCTTGACCACTTGAGTCACTGCTAGTCAGTTGTATGTATGTATGCATGCATGCATGCATGTACATATGTATGTATGTATCGGGATGTATTTATCGAGATCTATGTATATTTGTGTGAAACAGGCTAGGGACCTACTTGTAATGTTTGTAGTACGCCCGATTGTACGGATTACATGCATGATTCTTCTACTTTGCCCTAGTCGTCACAATAAGCAACAATTGTGCCTCAATTTGTTTGACCAAAAGCAAGAGTTAGAGTTGGTCGTGGACCATACACAAAAATTGTACAACCAGATCTATAAGGCAAAGGTCAACTGTTATGAGACGATGATGATCGCAAATATGCCGTTATGGTCTTACATCGTCGACTGCCAGTGTGCTCATTGCTTTATGCTTCTTCACCATGAAGAATGTCATACATGATGTAATGTGCTTTTGTACAATAAGTGTTAAAGGAGTTTCAGAAAGAGCTTGCCGACGCTGGTCCACTCTTGCTCTGCCTATCAAGATCATGTTTGGAACACCAGTCTCTTCCTTGAAGACGGTGCTTTTTGTGTCAAGACTATGTGCATCTCTAACACTAAGGGTGAACACTGATGGACAAGTTGGAAAAACGGAGTCACCAAAACGTTTTGTGGGAAAACGAGGAAAACCATGAACACATGTACAGAGGTACATAATGATTAAAATATAGGCTAATTTAGGATAACTAATCAATGAGAGTAAAATTTCATCAAAAGATTTCAACCATCAAGTCTGCTTTCTACAAAGGTTTACGAAGTCTATATATAAGTGTTTAAATCCAACTAACTAGACTTATAGTCAATCTGGGACTTGAGCACATGCTTTACAAAACCAAATTGAAATAATATCGAACACATGGAAACTAAGAAAACATGATAAATGCTACTCTAATGATTATGGCAAAGGCTACAATTGTCCTACATCAACACACTGTGTAAAATTAGGTTGATAAGTTAAACAAGAAAAGACCAGAGAAAAAGGACAAGGCATCAAGTGACACATGGGGAAGGTGTTAAGCACCCCTCCAATGCCCCTGCTTATTGTAAATCCTGATGAGGTTATCGTATTTTATTTTCTTTCAAAATGGCTTATACGGGTAAGACAACAAAAAAGAAAAAGAAAAGACCACATGCAAATCAAAGGTTAGATATGACCAAATTTTATAGGTGATCATCAATCCCGAGTGCTCATATCCGCACACCACTAAGGGGTCAGGGGGGGGGAGGAGATGCAAGAATAACAAAATAACAATATACAAAAATGATGTTAGTAATATCACAATTGTACGGGTGATAATCAACCCATGATCCTCTTTAGGCATCAATGCAAAACCTTCTTGGTGGTGTAGCTATCTGTGACTTGATCTCCTGATGTACATCAGCTATAACCACGAAGAAAGTATAGGATGAGGCAGCCTCAATGCAGTGACTTGTTCATCTAAAGACAATATCATAGATGCTGCTTCCACAAGCTTCTTTGAGCATCAGTTTCTGTAAAAGTTTAGAAGTATCGTTTTAGGAGATTGGGATTTTGCATATCTTCCTAGCTTTCTTAATAAATGTTGAGGACCTTTGTGTCCTTATTTTCTAGTGTTTCGGAGCATTATGCCCGGCATTTATGCTTTTAATAGGTTGCTGATGTATTGTCTGACAGTGTTAGCTATGTGGGAGTACCTTTGTAAGTACTTATAGTCGGAATAAACTGTAGCCATTGTAGCCCATGTATGCCATGTTCTCTTGCACTTAAGTTGCAATTCACATATTTTAATTGATGTATGGAGACATTCTTGCGTCTACCTGACAACTGTTTTCTTACATATGCGTATTTGAACTGTATAGTTCAGGTTAAACGTGCCACATCTGCATTCTAGGCCCTTCACCTATAGATGAAATTCAACTATAATTTCATATATTACAATAGACCCAAACCCAAGTGCTTTTGTCCTTATTAATTTACCCAACCTGTATTGCCTACTGTAAGCAACCTTTAGTAAAGCCCGTACTTCTTGGGTATAACTAACCTATGTTATTTAGCTCTATACCATTCCACATGCTAGTTATGTTGAATGAAATCTTATGAGATCTCTTTCCTATACAGGCCGGTCATCAGAGTGCAAATCAACTATAAGCAAAGATTGGAAAACTGATCCCTGGTTTTTCAAGCAAATCACTGACTTGCAATATGTTGCCCAAGAAACAATCACCCCTTTAGGCAAATGCATGGTGTGTGTGTGTGTGGGGGGGGGGAACTAATAATATGTGACGGCTGTAAGATCAAGGATAAGCAGATGTGCACAACACCTTGTATTGTAAATATGCAACCCATAAAATCTGATTCACTCCTCTTCTGCTCCCTTGTATCTCCAACCTCTCCAGCCCCCATCTTGAGAAGCAACAGCCCACAGCTACTGACATTTTTACCAGTCATAGGATCTCCTGCTCCCCTTGTGTTCTACCCCGAGCAACTTCCTCTCTTCTTCCCTTTACTGTTGTCCCAATGTGCCACAAGCCCACAACCTACTGTTTGAGTTGTTCCACAAAGGAGGCTGTTAATGTTTCAAGATTTTGCAGTAGTGGTATAATGGTTCTTTGGCTGATAATGGCATTGGGATGTGTGATTGAGTTGACGAAAAAGCTGCTGGTTATTGTTACCATTGTATTCCCATAATATTCCCATACAAATGAGATTATTATACTAGGAAAAACCCTCCTACACATAAAAGAGGGGACTAATGCAAGCATAAACTCAAACCCTAATGGGCCGATCATACTTAGGCCCATAAACGTTATAAACTAAATAAAAATAACTCTTAACACTCCCGCTCAAGCTGGGGCATGGGTGAAACACAACCCCAGCTTGCGAAGGTATACTAAAAAGCAATATTTTATAAAGCGGGAAGCGGGAGGCGTGCGGATGCCAACTGCTGGCCGCTTGAGCGGCAGGCGGCCGCTCAGGCGGGCGCTTTTTGGTAAGGCGGGTTTCTAATTTTTTATACAATTTTTCATAAAATTACACATAAGTCTATATAAATCACATATTGTAGTTAGACATTTTACTTATGTAAAACACATTATACAACATAATGAAACACCCAAACAGTGTATGAATTATTACACAAGTCATAACTATAAAATAATGGATGACATTATGACAAATTGCCATTAAATAAATATAACTCAAGTAAAAATACATGAAGAAGATCAAGAAAATAAATATAAATTACTGTTGTACCTGTAGATGGAGCATGATCCGTAAATAATTAGTTGATCAAATTGCAAATACGTCACAGCATACCAACATGAAAATATAAAAACATTTCTTATATATAAACAGTATACTAGTATCATACTATCATGTAATAATGTGATCTACTTAATAGTTAGTACAATTTATAGATAAATTTATCACATATAGTCGTATACTAGTATCAAGCCATGATAAATGCACTTAGTAGTTAGTAGTTAGTGTAATATAATAGTACTATACTTCACAGAAATATGCATTGATTTTGTATTACATTTACACACTGGTTGTTTCTTAGATTAATGTTCAATAGTTAGTAATTAGTACTATACAGAAGTACAATATTACTGAGTTGTGACAATTACATAGTTTTATATTACATATACATGGTAAGTTTTATGTTAGTATTACTTGCTATAACAGACTTACTAGGTACATAGTCGTCACTACTGTATATAGCAGCAGAATCAGGGTAGTATTACACACTGATTAACTACTATACAGTATTTAGATACATACATAGTTACTTAATACAATAATATCATATTAACATGTTAATTTATGTTATACAATATCAATAGTGTAATATTACATAATGAAAATATCATTACATTTCACTTTTGGGCCTAGGAAGTGGGTCTAGGTCCCGCTTTTCACTTAAGCGGGCTCAGGCGGGCGCTCAGAAACAGTGTCCAGGCGGGCGTTTGAGCGGGCTGAGCGGGCATGAAGCGGCCGCTTAATGCAAAACCGCCTGACCAGCCGCCTAAGGCCTATTTGGAGCGGCCAAGGGTCACATCCGCCTGAGCGGCCGCTTAAGCGGCCGCCTGGGCCGCTTTTTAAAACACTGCTAAAAAGAATAGCAGATTACATAATAAATATCAATAGCCCAGAATGAAAAATTTGATCTCTACAAAGATTTTGTGACGCAATAATTAAAGCACTTGAACACTTATCCTGATTCCTGAACTAGATAGCATGAGCATGTCTTCTCTCCATGACGAAGGTAACACCTTGCCAGAAGCATTATTAGCAAAGTTAAGCTTAAACATGCATCTAGAGCAGCAGTTGGAACATTTGTATAAGTCATCTGAGTCGCTATTGTTATCGAAGTAGTTCCCAACTAGAAGCACCAATATATGAATGATGCATGATAGCTGAGATAAGAACACCACTATAGAAATATTACGTGAATGACACGTGGTAAACATTCTTAAGACTTGCATTGCTGCAAGAGAGATGCACTACAACAGCTATCAGATAAATCTGCAGGAAGTGGGTCAGATGAATGCTCTTTTTGTCTCCTCTATATCTCCCTTTCACACCAACCACGAGCAATAAGAGAGTGCTTAAGGGTGGGTAATGATAAGGAGACTTCTTGGCAAACCGGCCGCCATATTGGTAGGGTCTAGGGAGCGGTGCCCCCTAGTAAGGGATACTTGTTGCCCCTAAACTAGCAGGATCTGAGAGGAGGCTGCCCCTATTGGGGGTTGGGGGCGGAGCCTTATGCGATGATTTTTCGACCGGAGATATAGGATAAAGTTTGCAAAAAGTAGGTGGGAATCAAGGGGTGTTTGTTGACCTTGTAGTGACTGTTGCTGGCCTCAGGTGGTCTGGCAGTGGCCAGCTGACGGCGATCAAAGGTACAGCAATGAAAGGGGATGCGTGCGAACAGCCTAGGGAGGAAAAGGGTGGGTGCCCACTGGCTTAGACCTTGCCTGTTGTTTTCTTTTCTTCTTCGTAGGGAGAGACAGTGGTAGCTCCTTAAGGGGTGGATGAAGAAAATAGGTGGTGGCAGTAGATAGGTTCAGAGTTCCTTAGGAGCTGACTGCTCTAATACCATGTGGAAAATAAGATGGAGGCAATGAGATTATTCTATTTGGCAAAACCGTAATCCTGTATATAGAAGAGGCGGACTAATACAAGCATAGACTCAAACCTCAGTGGGCTATCTTACTTAGGCCGACATATATAATAAACTGGATAATTATAACAACACTGTAGATAACAAACTCAAACCCGAATGGGCTAATCATACTTGGGCCGACATACATAATAAATTAGATAACAATAACTCAAACTCTCTAGATAACAAGAATTCTAATACTGGTTATTGTTATCATTTCATTCCCATACAACACTTTCTGTCATGAGGTTATTGTTTTGAGTTGTAAGAGTAATTGGATACCTGTTGGTCAATCTAACTGATCTTACCTATTCAATCAGGTTCCTAAGTTTCCTTCCAAACTGTTTTTCTACTGCGAAAAAGAGCCTAGAAGTGGGGGTGAAACTCCAATTGTTCTCAGCCATCTCATTTATGAAAGAATGCGGACAAAATATCCAAATTTTGTTAAGAAATTGGAAGAGCATGGTGTGATTTACACACGAGTTTTAGGTACAGGAGATGACCCTTCTTCACCTATTGGTCGTGGTTGGCACTCAACTTTCTTAACCACAGAAAAGGCAGTTGCCGAAGAAAGGTTTGGTTTCTGTTTCCTATTTTCTTCTTTACCTGTATCCTGGAGACAGTTCTTTTTTCCAGTTTCAAAATTAACAGCTCGTTATCCAACTTTGGTGTTGCTTTCAGGGCTGCTAATCTAGGTATGAAGTTGGAATGGTTAGACGATGGAGTAAAGACAATAATGGGGCCAATTCCAGCTGTTACCGTAGATAAGTCCAGAGGTCGGAAGATTTGGTTTAATAGCATGGTTGCTGCTTATACGGGATGGAAGGATGCTCGAAATGATCCAACCAAGGCAGTCAGTTTTGGAGATGGAACACCTCTGCCCGCTGATGTTATAGACGATTGCTTGAGGATATTTGAGGAAGAATGTGTTGCCATACCCTGGAAGCACGGCGACGTTCTTCTTGTGGACAATTTGGCTGTTTTGCATTCTCGACGATCCTTTGACCCCCCTCGTCGTATACTAGCTTCTCTTTGTGTATAGTTGTAGGCATGTGTGCTAGCCAGTTAGCATGTATGTGTGATGTATGAATGTGGGGAAAAGTTTAAATAGCTTTCTCTCTGATGCTGCATTTAGTTTGGGGCTGCTTTGTTTTGACACGAAGCGTTTTCCACCTGAGATTCAGAAAGCAAACATTTCAAAAACAAACAATGAACTCTCTGCCTTACATTGGTATCTACATAAAACAATGACGGGATGCCGATCTTCACATGTTGATACTTGACTGGTTTGGCTGGAGACAATATATTAATGACCGATAATGCAAACAATTTAGGAGCAAAGAGAAGAACTGTGTTCAATTAAGTGGTGATTGATTTTATACGAGAGTTTACATAGCTGTCTGATGTGAATTCAATGTTCTTTTCAATTTCAGCCTAACTATAACGATGTCGGAATATTGTTATAAGTTGAATGCTATATTTTTTATCCCAACGACAACTGACATTTACAATCATCTGATGGTGACTGATGTTGTAAACACGCACCCGAAGGTATTGCAGTTTTTATGATGACATGCTTACAATGCGTCATGTACAGAGAGGGGTATAGCTTTTAACTTTTAAGAAAAAGGAAACAATCATACTGTTATCTGTACCGTATGGAGTTTAAACCAGTGACAATCATTTGTCATTTTGTTACTTCCAGGAGGTATTTGAATCCGAGAGGGGGTTCACAGCCATGTGCTGCAACCCTTTCAGCTACAGCCTCTGCCCAATTCTATCAGCGTTTTCCGGGGAGTAGGAGTACCCCAACAACATTTTATACGAGGATACTCACCACATCCAAGCATCCAGTGCAGCAGATCGAATCTCTAAACGTCAACTTTGTGGCTGCCTCAAATCTGGTCATAATCACGGAACACCTGATGGTCAACAAAGCAGGTATTTCAAGTGACAACCAAAACGGCTTAGACTTGAACAACATAAATAAAGTTGGAAGTAAGAAGGTCGCATTTTCTATCTCGAATTGCCATTTTTTCCCCCTTAACCGCTTTCCCTAACTTAACACCTCCCGCAAACACTCCCTGTCTCCCGTCAGGGATGTAACTTGATTCGCTGCATGCCATATTTTTTTAGTCTGCGGGTGCGTCACATCCTTCAGTGAAGAGAAACATCTGTGAATGCCTTCTGAACATTTGTGATTTGTGAATGCCTTTCGTCCTCATGTTTCGACCACCCCCTGGTCTATTTCAGGAGTTGTTTGGGTTTCATCCTGAATCTTTCATCCTGAATCTCCTAATGCGACGGTTACTGTTACAGCTTCCCCACCTTTACTAGGCAGCAAAGTCATCGCATATAACCGAGAAATCGACGCATGCCATTGTGGCTGACATTTGCTCATGAACAACTGCAATAACAATTTCGACAGATAGTCTTCCGACCCATACACGTATAGCGGTATAGGGCCCTACCCAACTAGGCAGCTAGCCCAACTTGTTGACGGTTGAAAGGTAAGGCGGGCTATAATTTCTCTGGCAAAGAGTTTGCCTTTGCCATCAACGTGTCACATTTTGTTATGGCCTCAATAAAATGCGGGACAGGGTAAGGCATGCCCTTAGTTTTTAATTAATTTCTCACGTTTCCCCTTATGTTGCCAATGGGAAAAGGGTTATGGTACTGGACGAAATGGGTTAATTTGGGTGCTGTGTTCTAGATTATATGGTTTTTGAGAAATCTATCATAAAGCTTAGTTTAAAACAAAGCATTCAAGCAAATCATATTGTAATGGAGCATGCCGCTTCTGGATAAAAGAAATGATTACTATTGTTATTTTGAAACTCGTTATGTTATGCAAGTAAATGATACAAAGCCTTACATCACGACTCAAATAAGACAGAAGAAGGTACGTCACGAATTGTGGCAAGCAAGAACGATAAATTAAACATGAAGATTTGATGCAGAAAACTCTAGACACCATTATGGAGGAAGAGAAAAATTATGAGACAATACAAACCGACAACTTACATAACCGGATTTAGTTACCTCCTAATCTGAGTAGCTCCCAAACCCGAGAACAAAAGAAACAAAATTTCACATCCGTTCAGTATAGCGTTCTCCTTGATTTCTCATGAAACCATTATTGGTATTAGGAACCGTAGACACACCTCTACATCCTTGTTTGTTTCCGTTGCGACCATTGATCAGATTGCTATTGGTTGTTCCTTGACCATCGTGTAATGAGGTTGTATACCTCGTCCCTACTGCAATATTTGTTCTAATTGGTTCCTACAACTAAAAATCTCGTGTACGGCCGCTAATTCACCTTGACATGAACTTGTAATGAACCAAAATCTAGGGTCTTATCCTATTCTTTGATGAGAAGGTTAGTGATATTGTTTCTTTAGATTTGACCAAACAAAGATAAAAATCAAAATGCATTCACATAATAGCTTAATTATGTGCCAACATGTAAATAAATTCATAAAATATGTTATGTATATCTTTTACTAACTAATGTTCATATAATGGTTAAATAAGAAGAAAAATGTACATAAAATATGTATTGGAATAATAATTAGAATATTCATGTGCAATCATCTAAATTAAAGTGGAACTAATGGATTAAAATGTTACATAAGTAAAAAGTGAATTTTCGTACATAATAATAAAATATAACTCTTGTTGTAACAATGTAAAATTAATGAGATTCTAATTGAAGAACATAAATTGTTTAAAACCATAATGGTGATATGATTCACAAAAGGAAATTCCAAAACTCAAATGTAATGGTAAAAAATGAGTTCCTAGGGTCCCGATTAGCTTAGGTGCCAAATTTCATAATATTTAAACAATAATAACTATGCTAATTCTATTTAGATGAGAAAATAGGAGAAAATGTGAAAATGTTAAATAAATTACTAAATAATTTCAAAGTAGAAATAAATCCCAAATTTGAATTCTAAATACCATAATTAGTTTATGTGTGGATTTTCACATTAATTGGGCAAACTTGTCTATCCTAGTTTAGTTAGGAGAAATAATATAATTTTAAGTCCAAAATCCCAAAAGAAAAAATTAATGTCAAAATTGGACTCATGATATTTAAGTTTTCTTGTAGACCTAGTTTCACTTCTTTTGGGTTTTCCTAAATGCCTTAAATTCATTAAAGAAATAAAATATATGAAATAAGCTAAAAATAGTAAATAAAATAGTAAATGTTTCAAAAGAAAAAAATAATGCTAAAAACAGAATTCACATATCTTATAGAGACTAGTTGTAAATTTTGGCTTTAGTTCGGTATGGTTTGAGCCCTCAATTTGTTTAGAAAAGAAAAGTAATTAATATTTACATTGTTTTTCATTTAATTCTTTGATTCGACATGGTTCCACGATTTCATATGTCACGCCTATTTTCCAACGTAGTCTGTTTTTAGCCCTTTCGATTTTGGTTGAACCATAGCCGGCTTTTCTTCCACGTCGGTCATTTTTGGAAACCAGGCAAACGTCGTCTCTCTTCCTCCGATTCTTTCTCCCTTTTATTTCCCTCTCCTTTACGTCTTTCTCTCCAATTTCTTAACCATCCTCGTTCCATTTTACATCATGCAATCCTATAAATTTAGAGGTTCACTAATATCCATGCCTGACCGAAAGTAGCCGTCCAACCTCCCTTGTTGCGCCTTTGTTTCCCCCTCTCTTTTCTTTCTTTTCACCACCCAGGGCTTGAGATCCATATGAAACACTCCTATGATCTTCACCACATCACCAGGGGTTGCTCCCTAGTGCTGGCTTGGCCTCCTTCATCCCCAAGCAGGCTATCCCCAACTCATCCTTCTGTAGCCGGCAAGAACTAGATCATCACCGAACCTCTAAGCATCACGGGCCAAGTTGATGATCTGCACACCTCCTATTTTTGTCCAAGATTCTGAATCCGTTCAATTTCATTGAAATCCCAGTAGGGTGGTATTCCCTCTTTCCCACCATCTGTTGTCTCCGCGAATCTCATTTCGGGTATTTCTGTGATAATTTTTGCTGTATTTCACCATCACTAGACTCACTATCCACACTCGAATCTGCACAGCTGGTTTAATCTCATTAAGTTTCCCAGTTTTGCGATTCCCGCAATACGGCTTCTTACCCACCAGTGCAGATGGTTTGCTTCTTGCGAATGTGAAGCATGAAGAAGACCCTGAGAATTCATGTTTCTAGCCCCACTTTTCTATTTTGTTTGTTTTTTTTGTCAAGGGAAATTTTTGTCTTTTCTCCCTCCTCGTTCTGTTCTCACCACACTGAGCTTTGTGCCGAGTTGGCTGGAGGGCTCGAGCCAGGTGGCGAAACTTGATAGGACCAACTCAGCTTTGTTTTAAAGAAGCGGATAATGTTATTGCGTGGTTTATTCAATTTTTTGATTGGTTAGGAATTATAAAATTCAGATGTAATGTCAGAAAAATAAAATAAAAAATATTTTAAGTCCTAATGGTACCAGTTTTATCACCTAATTCTAAAATAATAAATATATGCTTTTATGGATTTAAATTGATTATAATTTCCAATATTCATAACTAATAATCTATGTGTCAGAAAAATAAAGTAAAATATGATTTGAAACCACAAAAATATAATCTATAAGATGATATATTTTTTATAACCTAATCCAATAATAATAAAAGGTGATTTATTAGGGTTTATGAAACTAATGTAAATCTAACCCTAATTCTACATATATGTTTAATAGTTGCTTTAGAGATCTAGGTTTGGACCTAGGACTGACTTTGGACTTATGTAGGCTATTTCTGAGGTATGTTACATCCCTATTATTCTATATTGAACAATCATCCAATTTTTGTCTCTCTCTTGATCCTTTAGTCATATGCCTTACACTCTATTCTCTCTCTCCTGAGTGCTTAACTCATTTGAGTACTTACATTCTTTTATTGGTCTAGTCTACATGGTTTGATGGATATTCTTTGTGGACTCTTATTCATATCTTATTCATTTTATTCTTGTTGCAGGCTTTATGATCTTATGTTGCATCTTACTTGTGGACATGGTTGGATATATGGTTAACTGTTGGATGATCTCATCCTATTATTTCAGATTGACTAGACTTATTCTTCCATGTACATTATGTATGTGTGCAAATAAACTAAATTTATTTTTTATAGTAGTACATATCTACTTCCATAATCATTGGACATGCCTATGCCATCCCGATTGCACATATTCCACTTGTACGTATATAAAGGGCACATATATTCCGCCAAGGGTGTGCATTTTCCACCCAAATATATATAGGCTTGAGATTTTATAGGTGTTGAACCTACATAAATAAATGTAGCCTAATTGTTTATATGCACTGCTTATGATTTGTTAGTGTTGTTATATGGCAAGAATTCTTCTGTTAATCTTTTCATTTTTGTTAAATGCCTTATCTACTGACTTGCTTATCATCATTTTGGAATTCTTATGCTTTTGATATCCACTTGGGTGGTACTTTCTCTTCAGTGGGAAGCCTTGTTATATTTGATATCTTTGTTCCTATATAGCTCAATCCACCATTTTATTTGCACATACCAGCATCTTGTTGATATCTTCCAGTTTTATCTTCTCTTCTAGGTATGATTTCAACCCCATGTGTAGGATTTAAAAGACTGGACATGGTGATATGGACCTAGTAGGTGGAGCTCTTAGGGAGATAAATTTGAGCTAACTCGATATCCATCTACTTAGATCCTTATGTTGTAACTTTCATGTAACCCAAAATGGGAGTGTTGGATCAAAGGGTTCTAGAGGGGCCCGGGTGAATAAAGCTAAAAATACTTGCACAAAATTTGTTAGACCTTCAAATTACTTCAACTAGGCACAATTGGAAATAGTGAAATTGATGGCAATCTAAACATGCATAAAAAGGATAAGAGAGATTGAAACAAGTACTTGAACAAGCTATTTAGAGTGGTTCCACTCTCCAAACTAGGACAAAGTCAATCCACTACCTAGAGAGGTTAAGCCCTAGGATTTTGCAACCTATGTATAATCATATTTCATTATAAGACATATAATTGACTTCCTTTTCCAGGACAAGGATACCCAACTTCTCTTTGAGGTTAAGGGAGTCAATAACCTTACAACAAAGGTCTTACCTATCTGGAGCTAGAGCTTCTACCTCACCAAGATCTTACCCACTCTTACAAGCAGCTGGCTACCTTCACCAAGGAGATCCCCTCTTTGCATCGAGTCTTCCATCTTGAAGGATTTACCCACTCTACACCAGGATCTTCACCCTTGTCCTCCTTCACTTAGAGAAGCTTTTTGCACCTTCTTCTACAACTTGAAGAAACTTGCACCTTCTCCTTCACTTGGAGAAGCTTTCACCAACTTGATCTTGAATAAAGGGGTTGGGAAAAGAGAAACTTTGAGAGCTTTTGACGTGGCAAACTTTATCACACTAACAAATCCACTCGGGGTTGAAATCCCTAAGCTTTTACCAAAACCAATGTGCAATAATACCACCCGCAAGCGGACGAGTCTTATCGCAGTATAGTTAAGGATCGAACCCAAAGGACAACATTTTTAAGAATCTTTGTCAGTCTAGTCTAGTTCGAGTTAAGACTAATATTTAAAACGATTGTTTGATTTGAGGTTACTTAAATTAATTGCAAGAAAGTAAAAGCTGAATTAAAGTTGGGTTTAGATCAATGATAAGGAATCACTGGGATGGTATCGGGTTTCACCACCGCTACACATGCAAACACATTCAATCACAAACAATCCAGACAAGATATAACAATCCAAATAGAGCTGTTGCGGAGCCCCCCATACGGGCGTTAGGTTCGCGTAAGCATCACCTTAGGCATCAGATGTCTCATCACCATCCGGATCACTTACTTATGGCTCTAAAGATACATAAATCCAACAAAGGTTGTGGGCCCCCTATACAGGCGTTAGGCACACAGAAGTGTCACCGAAGGCTAGATGGCTCATCCCCTCGCGGATCATACACTTACGACCTCAAAGAAATCCCATTCTATTTCTAGCTTGGGAGTCAACCACATTAATTGATAAGCAAGCATGTGATAGATCAACAAACTAACATCGACGATAAACAAGACGATACAAAATCCAACTAAGACTGTGGTCCTCCCTGAGGGATGTTTAGACCACAGAAGCGTCACCGTAGGCTAGATGTCTCGTCCCCTCACGGATCATACACTTACAACCTCAAGGAATCCTATCAGAAGTTCTCGTCAAGGAGTCGAACTTGTAAACCACCATTCCGTCCCATATATAGAGGATTTCACAATATAGGAAAGAACAAGATGAAAGCAGGGAGATAATCAACTACGAACATACCAATTAACAATGAAATGGAAAGTTATACACATTGCCATGGAAAATTTTAACGAAAGAACATGATTGCATGGGAAGCGGGGCTAGTCCCCCCACCCCAGCGAAAAGGTACTACTCATTCATGATGAGAGAGACAAGAAGAATGAGAAAGAGAGAGAAATCCACCATGAACTCGGTGTAGAAGGTAGTCGCAGCTCAGTGAAGAAGATACGGCCTTCTACATCGATCTTGATGCGAACGGGAGATGCCAAGACAGACTGGACAGTCTCCCACGCTCCATCTTCCTTCTCTCCTCAGCCTCCTTGGTTGCAGCATGGGCAGTAGGTGGAATGAAACTGGCGTAGACGTCACTATGTTTGGATCGGACCTGTGTACAGGCATCCTGTCGGCGTCCCGGAATCGACGCCCAAATGGGGACCCTGCTGGTCCTATTTAGAGGCACAAGACTGGCCCTCACGGTCTTGTAGATATTTTTTCTTAAATGGTTTGGTAAGTAATGTGCCCAAATGGTTTGCTGGAGCAAATGGTTTTGAAGTTCATTCGGTCTTATATGTGCAAACGGTCTTTAGGCAGCAACAAATCCAAACGGTCTTATGCACGTGCCCAGCTCATTCGTTCTTGGATTAGCAAATGGTCTGCGATTGTCATTTCATGACATTCGGTCCACATGACCATTCGATCTTCTTATTGCTGCGATTATTCGGTCCTTGAGCTGCATGCTATCTGCAAACGGTCTTCATTGAGCTCTTCTCCATTTGGTCTTCAGCTTGTCCAAAACAAACGACCTTCACGTGGCTTTACATGCAAACGATCTTCATACTACAGTAATTAGCAAACGGTCATGTAGTTCTTCATTTGGTTTTCTCATAGCTGGTAAACGGTCTGCACTTGGCCTTTCAATCTTGAGACCATTTGGACTCAAACGGTCTTGAGACCGAATGGTCTCAAATGGTCTTGAGACTGTTTGGGCTCAAACGGTCTTGAGACCGAATGGGCTCAAACGATTTTGCTTGGTTAGATCGATTGGTCAGAGCCAAGGGTGAATGAAGGTGGGCCCCCAGCTGATGGTTCATCTTTATCAAGACCTGCATCAAATCATCATATATTCAGTTAAAATCATGATAATTTGAATCAATTAAGTAATTTTGCATATTATGATGCATTTTGATATTTAATGAGTGAAATATGATGTGTTGAGTCAAAATGAGCCCAAGATGGTAATTAAATTCCATGATGAATATGCATTCATCAAAATACCCCGAACTTAAACGTTGCTCGTCCTTGAGTAACACAAAATCTAAAACAGTCGCCAAATGAATACTTTCAATTCATGTGATTGCTTCATCTTCACATCACGAATATTTTCTTCCTGCTCAATATGACTCAGTATCTCAACCTCCTAAGACCACTAAACACATCTTACCATATCTTTGTTCCTGAGTTCGTTTTCCAATATCACTTCCTCCTCACTTTTTATAATAACAAGCATGTCAAATAGTTTTTTAAGAGTCCAGAGACACCCGCAGAACAACAAGTGTGCATTTGATCTGACACATGTGTTTTTCAGGATAGGGTAGGCATTCATTGTGCCATTAGGTAGAAAATGGAGTGAATGGTGGTATGGAAGGAAGAAATAAATCTCTCCTCTATTCAACTCGAGATTTTTATTATTTTATTTGCAATTTCATTTATTGCATTTTTGTGTGAATCTCTCCTCTATTCGACTCGAGATTGTATTTCTTTTTGTGTGCGCTTTGGCATCTTTTTTTTGCAAATCTCTCCTCTGTTCGACTCGAGATTGCATTTTTGGTGGTACACCCCTGTTTATCTGTTAGGGGTATGGAAGAAGCGAATATAGAGGGAAGTGGCGTGCCACCCCGAACTTAGAGTTTGGCATTCTTATGTCTATTTTGTTTCTTTTTGATGGATGGATGGATACGAAGATGGTAGAAGAAGTGTAGAAGAGAGTTCAGATCAGAATGCAACTTGGTTTACAATTCAGTACACCGGGTCGTTCTCTTTATCATACTCTGCTCAAATAATGACTTGATGAGGATCTGGTGGAGATTCCATGTTATTGTTCTACTAGTCAGTTAGGAAGCACGATGTGTTTGATCCTTATCAGTTCAACAAACACTTATCAATTTTATAAAAGTATCATGACGTTAGTAATCATAAGCTTCACAAGATGATTTCAATCAAAAGGCTTTATTTCAAAAAGTGGGCCTTTTGAGGATTTACTTCGAATAAGGAGGATATAATGATTTAAAATGCATAGTAGGTTGGAGAGTGACTTTTAATGAAATAGGAAGTGTAAAAAAATCATCAAGTATCTGTTCAAATTCTTTGAAAAACATTAAAGAATTTTGAAAATTTTTGAAATTTTTTTATCAAGAAAGTGACAGTGAAAACTTAAGTATGAAAAGGATGGGTGTAGGTGGAAAGTGAGGTACATACCACCCACCCTCCACCCCAAACTTAGAGATTTGCTCGTCCTGAGCAAACCCTAAATCCAAGATGGAGGGGAAAATTCATGCCAGATTGACCCCCAGATGTGGTAGCATTCTAGTCAGCGCACATCCTCTTATCTAAAAATCTAAAGAAATATTAATCAGAACTCAAGATAGAATCTCGCGATGTGAATTTTATTTGGTGCAAAATTATCTAAAAGGTGAAAACAAAATTAAGGAAAAATTTCTAATTCAAAATTGAAAACTAAATACAAATTTATTTATCGGGTTGCCTCCCGACAAGCACCTTTGTTTTATGTCAATGGCTCGACTTGATATCTTCGACTTCAAGGTGGTTCCTTTGGATTGGAGAGATCTATTATTTCTTCGGTGCTCATATCTTCTTTGGTGAAATATCTTTTCAAGCGTTGGCCGTTCGCCACAAATTCACCTGACTTTTCACTACATAAAGAGAAAGCACCATGTGGGGAGATGCTTTTGACAATGTACGGTCCAGACCAGTGGGAGAGGAGTTTTCCTAGGAATAACTTCAATCTTGAGTTGAACAGCAGAACTTGATCTCCCACTTATATGTCTTTTCTTTTTAAATGACCATCATGCCAAAGTTTGGTGTGTTCTTTGTAGATTCGTGCATTCTCATAAGCTGTCATCCTGAGTTCATCTAGCTCTTGAAGTTACAGAATCCTGGCCTGGCCTGCTTTCTTCATGTTGAAATTTAATAGTTTTATTTCCCACCATGCCTTATGTTCCAATTTGACAGGAAGGTGGCAATCCTTTCCATATATTAATCGAAAAGGTGTAGTCCCAATGGGAGTTTTATAAGCAGTTCGATATGCCCATAAAGTGTCGTTGATTTTCACAGACCAATCCTTTCGATTACGGCCTACATTCTTTTCCAGAATAGCCTTTAGTTGACGGTTAGAGACCTCTACCTGTCCACTTGTTTGTGGATGGTAGGGCGAGGCTACCTTATGTGTTACAATGTATTTTCTCAATAAAGCTTCAAAGCTTGTTTCAAGGAAGTGAGAGCCTCCGTCAGACATCACGGTTCGTGGCACTCCAAAATGGGAGAAAATAATATCTTTGAATAATTTGATGATGGGTTTGGAATCACTAGTGACTGTTGGTATATCTTCAACCCATTTTGATACGTAGTCCACCGCCACTAGGATGTATGAAAATCCATGAGAAGATGGGAATGGACCCATGTAGTCCACCCCCCAAACATCGAATATCTCTACTTCTTGCCATAGATTAAGCGACATCTCATCTCTCTTTGTTATATTGCCTGATCTTTGACATTTATCACATGATAGGACAAAGTCGTAGGAATCTTTGGATATGGTTGGTCAGAAGAATCCACATTGCAATACCTTCAAGGTAGTCTTTTTGGAGCTCATATGTCCTCCCACTAGTCCTGAGTGACATTGTTCCAAAATAAGTTGAGCTTCTTCTTCGGCGATACATCTACACAGACCATCCGCACATAGTTTGAAAAGATACGTCTCATCCCAGTAGTACTGTTTCACATCATTCATAAATTTCTTCAGTGCATTTCCAGTGCATTGAGGATGAATAACCCCAGTAGCGAGGTAGTTCACAAAATCCGAGTACCATGGTATAGCTTCTGAGACCTTCATTAGTTGATCATCTGGAAGGGAATCATTGATCGAAATCTTTTCCGTATCCAGGGTGTGGATGCGACTGAGGTGGTCTGCTACAACGTTCTATGTACCCTTTTTATCTCTTATCTCTACATCAAATTCTTGTAATAGGAGGATCCATCTAATCAACCTGGGTTTTGAATCTTTCTTCGCCAGAAGGTAACGAATGGCAGTGTGGTCTGTGTAGACAATGACCTTCGAACCAATTAGTTAGGATCTGAACTTGTCAAAGGCATACACGACTGCTAGAAGTTCTTTCTCGGTAGTTGCATAATTCCTCTGGGCTTCATCGAGAGTTTTAGATGCATAATAGATCACATAGTGTTTCTTCTCTATATATTGCCCTAAAACAACGCCCACAACATAGTCACTGGCATCACACATAATTTCAAAAGGGTGGTCCCAGTCAGGAGCTCTAATGATGGGTGTTGTTGTGAGATCCTGCTTTAGTGTGTTGAAGCTTTTGACACATTCTTCGTTAAAATTGAATTCAGCATCTTTTAGTAACAAATTTGTCATTGGCTTGGTTATCTTTGAAAAGTCCTTTATGAATCTTCTGTAAAATCCTACATGACCTAGGAAAGCACATGCTTCTTTTACATTTTTTGGGATAGCCAGTTTAGAAATCACTTCAATCTTGGCTTTATCTACTTCAATTCCTCTATTACTGACCCTATGACCGAGGACAATGCCTTCCTTTACCATAAAATGACACTTTTCCCAATTCAGCACAAGACGTGCTTCTTCACAACGTTTGAGGACCAGGGAGACATGCTTTAGACATGAATCGAATGAATCTCTGTATACATAAAAATCATCCATGAAAACCTCCATAATTGTTTCAGTAAGACCAACGAATATGGAAGCCATGCAATGTTGGAAAGTTGCGGGTGCATTACAGAGACCAAACGACATTCTTTTAAATGCGTATGTTCCGAATGGGCAGGTAAAAGTTGTTTTCTCTTAGTCATCTGGATGTATGGGTATTTGATAGAATCCAGAGTAACCGTCAATATAACAGAAATATTCTTGGTGAGCCAACCTTTCTAGGACTTGATCAAGGAAAGGCATTGGAAAATGATCTTTTCGAGTTGCCTTGTTTAATTTTCTATAATCTATGCACATCCTCCACCCTGTGACTGTTCGAGTGGGGATGAGTTCATTGTTTTCATTCCGTATAACAGTTGTTCCACCTTTCTTCGGGACTACATGTACTGGGCTCACCCATGGTGAGTCTGATATCAGATAGATTATTCCAGCTGTGAGCAGTTTAATGACTTCATGACAGACTACTTCCTTCATATTTGGATTCAATTTCCATTGATGCTCAATAGTTGGCCTGTGATCTTCCATCATAGGGATCTTGTGCATACACATCACTTGACTAACACCAGTTAGGTCATTCATTTTGTAGCCAATCACTTTCTTCCTTTCCTTCAATTCTTTCAGGAGTTTATCTTCTTGTTCGGTTGTAAGATCGGAATTTATTATTACATGACAAATCTTGAGATCATCCAAAAACACATACTTTAGTCCCTCAGGCAGGGGCTTCATTTCGGGAGCCTATGGTTTTTCACATGTTTCTTTTGTATCTTCCTTAGCTTTGAGTTCTTTACATGTAGATTCAACATCTTCTTTAGCAGAGTCAAGGGATTCGATGCAATCCTTTACTTGTTCATCAATTGGTTCATCAACTGATGGGTTCGTTAGAGAAACTTCTAGAGGATCGTCTGATTCATGATGCTCTTGGGTCAGAAGTGATATTTTCTCAATGCAGTCAATCAGATAGACTTCTTCTTGTGTATTTGGTCTTCTCATGCTTTCAAACACTTTGAACTCGATGGTTTCTTTACCAAGCCTGAGAAGCAAGGTACCTACTTCGACATCTATTAGAGCTCTTGCAGTGGCGAGGAATGGACGTCCAAATATGAGAGGATATCTGGTGTCTTCTTTTATGTCCATAATGACAAAGTCGCATGGAACATATGTGTCCTTGCCTACCTTGATCGGGACATCTTCGAGGATTCCTAACAGACGTTTTATCGAATTGTCTGCAAGCTGTATAGTCATGCCAGTAGGAAGGAATTATGAAAATCCTAGCCTCTTGCAAAGGCTAAGTGGCATGATCAAAATACTAGCACCCAGATCAGCTAGTCCCTTCTTACATGAGGAATCACCAATATGACATGAAATTCCAAAGGATCCCGGTTCTTTCTGTTTCTTGGGCATCTTACTCAGAATGATATCAGAAGTGGTTGTTGCTAACTTTATTGTCTCATATTCTTCAGTTATATACTTCCTTGTGAGAAGTGACTTTAAGTACTTAGTCCAGGCTGGTATCTCAGCCAGAACATCAAGAAAGGGTATATCAACATGAAGTTTCTTCATAGCATCTTTGAACTTATTGAAACGAGTATCCTGCTTGGTTTTCTTTAGATGAGTTGGAAAAGGTATACGAGGTTTGTACACAGAGATATCAGGTTCCGGTGTTTCAGTTTCTTCATCCGTAGATTTCTCAGGACTTCCCTTATCTGTCTTATCATCTTTTGATTGAGACTCTAGTGTTTTTGAGTCTTGGGAAATTACAGGTTCATCCTCATCTATAATAACCATAGGTGTCTTTACGGGGGGATCAGAATAGTCTTTTCCTGACCTGGTGGTGACTGCCTTCAACGGTTCAGGATGCTTAAGATTTTTCTCAGGTTGGCCAGCAAAGACTCCAGCTGGTGGCTTTATGCTAGCTACAAGTTGAGCTAGTTGAGATTCAATAGCCTTCTGCTGAGCTTATTGGTTAGCTATCATAGTTTGCTGAGTTTGCAACATCTTTTCAATGGCTGATAGCTTGTCATCATGAGAAGCTAGACCTTCTTGTTGTCCTTGTTGTTGATAAGGAACTTGGTTGAGACTCTGGTACTGGGAGTTGTTATGATAATTATTGAAGTTCCTATTCTGAAAGTTTCCCTTGAAATTTCCTTGATTTCCAAAATTCTATTGTTGATTGTACTGGAATCCTGGTGGGCTTCTTGGTTGATTGTTCGAACCAAATTGATGCGAGTTTACTGCTCCAGAGGGGTTTCCGTATTGAAAACCTGGATGGTTCCTATTCTGATTCAGATTGTAATACCCTTGACCAGGTATGGTGTTGACAACATTCAAATTTTCCATTTGACCACTGTCTCCTTGTCCACATGCGTTGCTTAGGACAACATCATAGAGAACACTGCATGATAAAGTGGAATGATCGGAACTTTTACATGCTTCACAAAATAGTGAGGCGGACTTGATCTGTTCTGGTTGTTGAAGGGGTGGACGTTCTCTTCCAATCACAACAAGTGAGGATTCAATATGGTCTTGCTTGGCAACTAAGAGTTTTAGGGTTTCAGTGATAGATTTGTACTCAGGTGTCACTTCAGCCATAGCCACTTTCGACACTCCTTTACCTACAGACCTAACCCAATTTGCTTGGTTTTTAGCTCTAAGGGTGACAACCCTCCATGAGCTATCATAGCTTTGACGCATGAAGTTTCCTCCAGATGAGGAATCTAGAAACCTCTTAATATCATCATCCACACCCCTATAGAAGATCTCGATGAGTTGATTCTTAGGAATTCCATGATGTGGACATTTTCGTAGAAGCTCCTTATATCGGTCCCACACATCAGAAAGGGTTTCTCCAGGGGCTTGAGTGAACATTATTATTTTCCCCCTAATTTCATAAGTGAGATATGGAGGATAGAACTTTTCCAGAAAAATGTTCTGCAGTTGTTCCCATGTGGTGATAGGCTCACATTATAGAGAGTTGTACCAACTTATGGCTCTATTGGCAAGAGAATACTTAAATAGACGGAGTCGGATGGCATCGTCGGACACTCCATTTTGTTTTGTCATAACACATAGATCGACGAATCTCAGAAGGTGTTCTTGACTATCTTCACCTTGTTTGCCATAGAACAGGTTGTTTTGGAGCAAGGTGATCCAATGTGCTCGTATCTCGAAATTTGGAGCATGGATGGGAGGAGGTAGGACTGGGTGATGTACATCAGCAACTTTAGGGATTGAGAACTCCCTAAGATCATTTTGCAGTTCTGCTACCTGTGCCGCTGCTTGTGCTGCTAGGATTTCTTACTATACCACAACTCTGGCTTCTTGCATGAGCCTTTCTCTCTGTGCATTTATGGCTTGAGCCACTCTTCGGGCTACTTCCTCTTTGTGATCCATCCTTGATTTTCTCTGATCTGATGATGAAAAGTTCTGTCTATCTTGGGATCAAAGCTCGCTGTTAGTTCAAGGCTGTCCGAACGGTGCATACACTATGCCTTGGGTTGTACCTAAAATAGAAAAGAGTTTGAAGATGAGATCCACAAAGTAGAGTCAAATTCAAGTAGACGGTCGATTGTTTCAAAAAGAAAAGGCAAAATCCAAAATTAGTCTTAAAAGAACTAGATTTGACTAACTGATTTCATTGTCCCCGACAACAGTGCCAGAATTTGACGTGGCAAACTTTATCGCACTAACAAATCCACTCGGGGTTGAAATCCTTGATCTTTTACCAAAACCAAAGTGCAATAATACCACCCGTAAGTGGACGAGTCTTATCGCAGTATAGTTAAGGATCGAACCCAAAGGACAATGTTTTTAAGAATCTTTGTCAGTCTAGTCTAGTTCGAGTTAAGACTAATATTTAAAATGATTGGTTAATTTGAGGTTACTTAAACTAATTGCAAGAAAGTAAAAGATGAATTAAAGTTGGGTTTAGATCAATGATAAGGAATCACTGGGATGGTATTGGGTTTTACCACCGCTACACATGCAAACACATTCAATCACAAACAATCTAGGAAAGATATAACAATCCAAATAGAGCTGCTGCGTAACCCCCCATACGGGCATTAGGTTCGTGTAAGAATCACCTTAGGCATCAGATGTCACGTCACCATCTAGATCACTTACTTACGAATCTGAAGATATAGAAATCCAACGAAGGTTGTGGGCCCCATATACAGGTGTTAGGCACACAGAAGCGTCACCGAAGGCTAGATGGCTCGTCCCCTCGTAGATCATACACTTACGACCTCGAAGAAATCCCATTCTATTTATATCTTGGGAGTCATCCGCATTAATTGATAAACAAGCAGGTGATAGATCAACAAACTAACATTGACAATAAATAAGACGATACAAAATCCAACTAAGGCTGTTGTCCTCCCTGAGGGATGTTTAGACCACAGAAGCATCACCGTAGGCTAGATGTCTCGTCCCCTCACGGATCATACACTTACAACATCAAGGAATCCTATTAGAAGTTCTCGTCAAGGAGTCGAACTTGTAAACCACCATTCCATCCCATATATAGAGGATTTCACAATATAGGAAAGAACAAGATGAAAGCAAGGATATAATCAACAACGAACATACCAATTAACAATGAAATGGAAAGTTATACACATTGCCATGGAAAATTTTAACGAAATAACATGATTGCATGGGCAGCGGGGCTAGTCCCCGCACCCCAACGAAAAGGTACTACTCACTCATGATGGGAAAGACAAGAAGAATGAGAAAGAGAGAGAAATCCACCATGAACTCGGTGTAGAAGGTAGTCGCAGCTCGATGAAGAAGATATGTCCTACGTCGTGTCGGAGCATATCTGGACGTGAACGGGAGATGCCAAGATAGATCGGACAGTCTCCCACGCTCCGTCTTACTTCTCTCCTCAGCCTCCTTGGTTGCAGTATGGGAAGTAGGGGGAATGCAATTGGCGTGGACGACAATGGGTTTGGATCAGACCTGTGTATAGGTAGCCTGTCAGCGTCTCAGAACCAATGCCCAAATGGGGACCCTTCTGGTCCTATTTATAGGCACAGGACTGACCCTCACAGTCTTGTAGATATATTTGCTTAAACGGTTTCGTAAGTAATGTGCCCAAACAGTTTGCTGGAGAAAACAGTTTTGAAGTCCATTCGGTCCTGTATGTGCAAACGCTCTTCAGGAAGCAACAAATCCAAACGGTCTTATGCACGTGCCCAACTCATTTGTTCTTGGATTAGCAAACAGTCTGTGATTTTCGTTTCACGACATTCGATCTGCATGCCCATTCTGTAACATCCCTGACCTAGGTTATAAACTAACCCTAGGTGTTTTGCCTAAATATGTAATTAAACTCTTGTAATTATCTTTTGTCATGTAATTAAGTTCCTAAGGAACATACATTTTCATTTATGTCCCTTTTAAACAATGATTGTAGTATTGTGTGGTATACAGGGACCTATGTGCAAATTATCCAGTTAAGGGGTTTAACTTGCAAATTTCACAAGTTAAGATGTTCCTATGATGATGAGATATCATATGAGTGGATATGATGAGGTAAGATGGATTTCCCAAGCTTGGGCATCAAGATGCAGCTTGTGGAATGATCTTTATGCTTAAAAACCCTAATTTGGATTAAAGTGCAATTTACCCAAATGTGGGGTGCAACTTATAAAATACACCATCTAGAACATCTTTTATGACTCTTGACATCATTTAGAGTAAAAATGATGAAAGGGACACATGAATGAGTGATCAAATAAGAAAAATGATCTTTGTGCATAAAATTCACTAAGTATGAGGATGGAGACTTGTCATATATGAACTCTAGTTGAAAGTTGGTTTTCTTTACCCTTAGATCTAGAGTTTTGATGAGCTTTACATAAGTTTCATATCTTGGGCGTGCCTTAGAAACAAGGAGGGACTTAGATGAGAATTCCATGATTTAGAGGTCCTTATGGTGGAAAATAGCCTGAAGTATATAAGCCTTCACCCTTGCAAACCAAGTGAACGTATCCTTTATCCTCTTCATTTCTCATATTTCTCAAAACAGCCAAGGCAGAGCTATGGGCCTCAGGGAGACGACCAACTAGTGCTAAGGTGAGTAGGAACCATCTTCAAGCTCGAATTCATGGAGGAATTCTTCTTAAAAGGTTGGTTCTATGGTTAACTCACTTAGATTCTTTGTTTTAGCCGACCATTCCCATCTTTTCCTTGAAGAAACAACCTTGGATGACCTGTGGAGCTCAAGACTCCATTAAATGCTTGAATCTTGGAAGCTTGGAGCTCTAGGAACCACGTTTAAGGTGGGTTTTATAACTCTAAACTCCTAGCTTTATTATGCATATCTTTGTTCTTATTTTTAGTGCTTAGTTCTTCTTCTACCTCCCTTCTTCCTTGCACTTTTGCAAGCAAAACGGTAGTGTAACCGACCTGAACAGAGGTTGAGGATGATGGGCATGGATTCCTAGGTAACTTTATCAAACGACCTTGGACCCTTTTGGTCCAAACGGTTGCAAACTGTTTAAGGTCAAGCGGGTTCAACCCGTTTGATCTCAAACGATCTTGTAAGATCGTTTGGATCAAAATTGTCTCAAGACCGTTTGATAGGGTTGACCAAGGGATGACCGTTTGAGGGTCTTTTGATAATATATTGAATTTCAATTCTACAAAGAACTATAAACTAATTCCTAACCAATTGAGAGTTGAAGGCACTTCAACACCCTAACCCTAATCGGGTTGATATTGCTGATTTCAAGTATAGATCTTGTTGAGTTTTGGGTTGAAGGACCCAAACGGGTTCAAAACCATTTGGGGGTTCATCCAAACGGTCTCACACTCGTTTAGTGACACCCCAAGATCGTTTGGAGGTCTAGGGTTAAGGAAATTTGATGGTTTGAGGGTCCAATTTCAATAGGTTGATGAATTGATAAAATTGCTGATTTTAGATCTATTTAGGGTTCAACCCTTATCCAACCGACTTGGTTTTTGGTCAAACTTTGGGCAAACAGGTTGACACTCATTTAGGCTCAAACAGGTTGACACTAGTTTAGGCTCAAACAGGTTGACACTCATTTAAGGCCAAACAGGTTCACACTCGTTTAAGGCCAAACGGGTTCACACTCGTTTA
Source organism: Alisma plantago-aquatica (assembly GCA_963693085.1). Classification (NCBI taxonomy): domain Eukaryota; kingdom Viridiplantae; phylum Streptophyta; class Magnoliopsida; order Alismatales; family Alismataceae; genus Alisma; species Alisma plantago-aquatica. The sequence goes on from OY856414.1 coordinate 587,686,112, forward strand.
AGGCCAAACCGGTTCACACTCGTTTAAGGTCAAATGGGTTCACACCCGTTTAAGGTCAAGTGGGTTCACACTCATTTAAGTCTCAAATGGGTTCAAGGTCGTTTGAGATTAAATGAGTTCAAGGTCGTTTAAAACCTAAATGGGTTGAAGGTTGAAGGTTAAACCCTAAACCAATTGGAGACTTTCAAGTTTATGTATACTTAATCACTTGAAGGTGTAAATGGTTCAATGGTGATCTAATCTAAACTCTAATGGTAACTTAAGACATTAAGGGACTAAGTGACTAATGAATTAACCCATGATGATGATCAATGGGTAAATTACCAAAATGCCCTTGAGGGGTTAATTTGAATGATACCTTGTTCTAATCAAACCCTAATCACTTGATAGTGATGACTTGGTTTATGTTAATCAAGGATGACTTGACCCAACCTATCTAGAGTGGTGTAATCACCATCTACTAGTGAGAGGAGAGAGAAAATACCGTTTATGTTCAAAAATCAAGTAAAATACCTTCAATGTACCCGAATATGCAAGATTAGGTATGATCCACTTATGTGAGATCATGGAAACCCTAAATATGATAATTGGTGAATCTTAATCTTATCTGAGGGCTTTAATGATGACGTTCCTCATACATGGTGATATTATGAGATCAATTCACCATGAGGTGAATAGTAAACCCTAATTCTAGGATGATGACATGTAATGTGAATAGTAAACCCTAATTGGTGAAAATCAGGGAACCTAACCGGTACAACTTTTGATATGAATTGCTTACTATTATCAGTTGAATTAACCATGCAGGTTCTTATACATGATGATGATCATATCCAGGTAAGGATTATGATTTCATATTCATTGAAAGCATGTTATTAGCTTTATGAATAATGACATATGCTGATGCCTAGTAAGTGGCATCTTATGAGAATGATAGGCTGTGAGAGCCATGAGTATCATCAAGGTCATGCTTGTCAGATGACTTGTGATGAGATGATTGAGAAATGATAATTGATGAGAGTTAGACTTGATACATTTAGTATTCTACTTTCATAGCTGCTGTTCTAATGATTAATGTTTGAGAACATGTATGATGATAAAAAGAATACTGAAATGTACCTAACTAATCAAGTATAATCATACCATGTAGAGCCCTGATCATAGATCCATCATTGTCAGGAGTTAAATGATGGTGAAACAGGTTTTCCTAGGGGAACTCCTGGATCACATACTTTTGAGTATGTGGGGGAATATGGATGTGAATACCCTTACATCCTAGTGTAGGAATTGATGTAGATGTATCTTAATCTATCAATCCTTCACTATGTGTTTATGCCGGGGTGATATAACACTAATCTCCCAAGGAATTCTTTTGTACCGCATCGATGAGAGATAAACAAGAAATCTTTCGATGGCGAAGAGAGTACAGAATGCCACTGTGACTCTAATAGCGAAGTACCAGAATACCCTGGTAAGCTATAGTAGCAGAGACACTAGATGTCCTGCATGTTGATCCTCATACTGACTGAGGAAGATGAGGTCATAAGAATCCGACTCTTTTGATGACCTATGTATGATACCGATGCGACTTAATAGTGATCGGTTGGAGTATGAGCGGTATACCTCATCTCCGCAGGGCATAATAATGTTTGTAAAACATAAGAAACCGCGTAGCATATCTGCTTAGGTTGAACTACAAGATACAATGATTGATGGTTACATTATTTAGTATACATGTTCTTCATATTCCTTAAATGTTGTTGTTCTACTTGATAACAATCTGCTGTTGATTACCTTAAAGCTTTATTGCTTATGTTGATCTGTGATTGCTATAATAAAGCTTCTGGCGGAGAGTTATAACTCTCGCTGGGACAATTATTTAAAATTGTCTCACCCCGTAGATTTCAACTTTTTAGGTGGTCGCCGAGGACGAAGGAACTAGTCTGCAGGTGATCAGTATCAGCAGCAAGAGCACCAGGGGCAGCAGTGAATCTCAGGTGGAGATACTGACTGCTAAGTCATGTAGTTAGATAGTCTTATGTCGTCTCTGTACTATGAGGTCCTTGGAGTTTGTTAATCTGAGATTTTGTATTTTGTTGTATGTAATCACTTGAGAAGTGGTTTAACAGAGATGTAAACTGTTACCTTGCTTTTATGAAAGAAGTTTCATGTCTTCAAGATCTTGTCTCGAAAAGTTTTAATTTTGCGTGAATTTTCGTATTCCGCTATTAATCGAATCGCTTCCTCTATGTTTATCTTGTGTTTTGGAGATCATATCCCACAATTAGTGGTATCGGAGCTCTAGGTTCGCTGAGTCTACAGAGACATAGGACTTAGAATGTCGAGTCTATCCTTAGTACTTCTTTCTTATCTAATAGAGTCTTCTGCTACTCAGGAGAAGAAGATAATTAAGGATGTCTGGACCACATGAGGAGTACGAGGCAGAAAGTAGTGTTGCTGCACCTCGAGAAGGTGCAAGGAACCTAGAAATAGAGCAACCTGTACCTGAGCCACCTATGGAGACACCTCAGTTTGACCCAGCTGACATGGGAAACCTAGCTGTTCAAACCATGTTCGGGCAGTTTATGACTGCCATGACACACATCACCGACAGGATGCCCATGCCTGCACCTAGGGCACCTACCCAGCCTGGAGGACAAGGTATCGGTAAGACGTTCGAGCGACTTCGTCGTGTCGGAGCAACCGAGTACTTTGGAACAGCTGATCCTGTAGATGCCGATCTGTGGTTAACCGAGTTAGAGAAAGCTTTCAGAATCTTGAACATCCCCGAAGGTGAGAAGGTTAGACATGCTGTCTATCTTCTCAAAGGAAGTGCTGGTCACTGGTGGACCATGGAAGAGCAGAAGAGGCCTGGAGTGGAGATCTCGTGGGAAGATTTTCGTCAGGGATTTGTCAACAGATACTTTCCAAAGACATTCCTGGACGAGAAGATCTCTCAATTTGAGAGATTGAGACAAGGCATGATGAACATTAGCGAGTACGAAGCTAAGTTCATGGAGTTGCTACGATTTTGTCTGCACATGGCTGCCACAGAAGAAGAGAGGATTAGAAGGTTCGAGAAGGGTTTAAACGCTGACTTGACTACTCCCGTGTCTGCCCTAGAGAGTCGGGAGAGGTTTGCTACCTTCGTTGAGTCAGTCCGAAGGATAGAGAAATCCGTAGTCGAGAAGAGACAAACCCATAAGAGATATCCGCAGTTCCAGGGTTCTTCATCTAGAGAATTTAAGAAGCCTAGATTCTCTGCACCTACACCTCCACCACCCAGATCTAGTGCTCAGACACAATGGACACCAAGTAGAGATAGGGGACGAAGCCTACCACTACAAGAGACTCACAGTTCAACATCAATGTCAGTCACAGGACCACCAAGACCACAACAACTGGAAAGAAGTTGTTATAACTGTGGGAAGGTGGGACATCTGATGAAGGACTGTAGGTCTAGGCCTGTCAGAATGACACAGCCTCAGAGGCAGAATCAATAGGGATCATAGAGAAGGTAGTCTCAAGGGGTAGCTAGAGGATGTGGGCAAGCGTCTTAGGCTGGATTGTCAGCACCAACTCAACCTCAGGCGACAACGAGGTTCTATGCTATGAACCCACCAGAAGCAGTGGTCAATCCACGAGTTATGGCAGGTCAGATGGAACTTTTATATTCTGATATGTCTAAATCCTGTATTGTATCTGTTTTGATTGATCTGGGTGCTACACACTCCTTTATCACTCGAAGAGTGATTCGTAACTGCAATATGACGGTCAGTCATAGGGCAGATAGCTTGTTGCTAGAGACTCCGTTGAGAGGGTCTACTGTGTTGCAAGAGGTATGCTCTCCCTACATCCTCTTCTTTTCTGATCATCGCATTCAAGTGGATCTTATACCACTTGAGATGCAAGGATTTGATATAATCCTTGGGATGGATACCTTGGAAAGGTATAGGGTTGTCTTGGATTGTGAATCCAAGCAGGCTGTGTTTGCTGATGAAAGCAACACATGGATCTTTCAAGGAGAGAGAAAGATTCTACCCACCCGTCTTGTGTCAGCTATGGTTGCTGATAAGTTGATGAGGCAAGGATGTTATGCATTCTTGGCCCATGTGGTAGATACTACCATGGAGAGTCCTAACCCTGTTGAAGTTCCTATAGTCAGGGAATTCGAAGACGTGTTTCCTGAAGAACTTCCAGGTGTGCCACCACCTCGGGAAATTGATTTTGAAATCAATTTGATCCCAGATACCCAACCTATAGACCGGACACCATATAGGATGGTGCCTGCTGAGATGGCAGAACTCAAGAAGCAGCTTCAAGAGTTGCTTGAGAAGGGTTTCATCCGACCGAGCACTTCACCCTGGGGTTCTCCGGTTTTGTTTGTTAAAAAGAAAGACAGGTCAATGCGGTTGTGCATTGATTACAGACAATTAAATAAAGTAACAATAAAGAATAAGTACCCTCTGCCGAGGATTGATGATCTCTTTGACCAGTTGCATGGTGCAACCGTCTTCTCAAAGATAGATTTGAGGTCTGGATATCATCAACTTCGTATTAAGGACAGTGACATACCCAAGTCTGCTTTCAGAACAAGGTATGGTCACTATGAGTTCACAGTTATGTCGTTTGGACTAACTAATGCACCGACTGCATTTATGGAACTCATGAATAGAATCTTCCAACCTTTCCTCGATCAGTGTGTTATCGTCTTTATAGATGACATTCTGATCTATAGTAAATATGCTAAGTAGCATGAACAACATCTTTGTCAGGCTCTAACTTTGCTAAGGGAACATAAACTATATGCTAAGTTTAGCAAGTGTGAGTTTTGGCTACCAGAAGTATCTTTTCTTGGACATGTGATATCTGCTTTGGGTATTCGTGTTGACCCTAAAAAGGTAGAATCTGTTCTACAATGGGAACAACCGAAGACACCGACGGAGATTCGTAGTTTCTTGGGGTTGGCCGGCTATTATCGAAGGTTCATTAAGAACTTTAGTTCCATAGCCTTACCCTTGACTAAGTTGACCCGGAAGGAAGTTCCTTTTGACTGGAGCGATAAGTGCCAGCAATCTTTTCAATTACTAAAAGAGAGGTTGACAAGTGCACCTGTACTTGTGCTACCTGAGCAAGGCAAAGGATACATAGTATTCTGTGATGCCTCCAAGAATGGACTCAGATGCGTGTTGATGCAGGATAAACAAGTGATTTCTTTTGCTTCCCGACAGCTTAAGAAACACGAAGAGAATTATCCGACACACGATTTGGAGTTAGCTGCGGTGGTTCATGCCTTGAAGATCTGGAGACATTATCTCTACGGAGAGACATCCCAGATTTTCACAGATCACAAGAACCTAAAGTATATCTTTTCTCAGCATGAACTTAACATGAGACAACGTCGCTGGATGGAGTTAATCAAGGACTATGATTGTACAATTGATTACCATCCAGGGAAGGCCAATGTGGTTGCAGATGCTTTGAGTAGGAAATCAGCAACATCAACCATGGATAGAGCATAATTAAACTCTTTAGTATGCTCTAAGAGAGATATGCTTATCAATTTAAGGCAAGACAATGTACAGTTGAAGGTGTCATTGTTAGCCGGGTTGTTGGATGAGATGCATATCAAACCTACCCTTAGAGAGCAGATCAAAGAGGCACAACAGGTTGATACTGCAGTTCAGCAGATTAGGTCAGAGTATGGTGATGAGAAGCGAGATGGTTTCCATGACTCAGATGATCAAGTAGCATGTTATCATGGGAGGATGATAGTGCCAGATAAAGACAACTTGAGGAAATTAGTCCTGGAAGAAGCTCATTCTTCAATGTATGCTATGCATCCAGGAAGCACCAAGATGTATCATAACTTGAAGGATATGTATTGGTGGCCCGGGATGAAGAAGGATGTTGCAGAGTTTGTGATGAGGTGTCCTGTGTGTTAGCAATTTAAAGCTGAACACTAGAAGCCTGCAGGGATAATGCAACCTTTACCCATACCACAGTGGAAGTGGGACCATGTGACCATGGACTTTGTTGTTGGCCTACCTAGGGCAAGCAAAGGACATGATTCCATCTGGGTAATAGTTGATAGGTTGACAAAGACAGCTCATTTCTTACCTGTCAAAACAACCTATTCTGCTGAAAGGTTATCCCAGTTATATGTTCAAGAGATAGTGCATTTGCACGGAGTTCTTGTCACTATAGTTTCTGACAGAGGTCCCCAGTTCACAAGTCATTTTTGGGAGCAGTTGCACAGAGATTTAGGCACCCAGTTAAGGTTTAGTACAACCTTTCATCCACAGACTGATGGACGGTCGGAAAGGACTATACATACCTTGGAAGACCTGTTGAGAGCATGTGTTCTCCAGTTTACCGGGAGTTGGGATCTACACCTAAGCCTAATAGAGTTTGCCTATAACAATAGCTATCAGCAAAGTATTGATATGGCACCTTATGAAGCTTTGTATGGTAGACGTTGTAGATCACCCTTGTGTTGGTATGAGACTGGTGAGCATCAGTTGTTAGGTCCTGATCTTGTGCAACAGACCACATAGAAGATTAAAGTGATACAACAACAGATTAAGACTGCACAGGATAGGCATAAATCTTATGCTGATAAGCGTCGTAGACCGTTAGAATTCCAGGTTGGAGACAGAGTGTATCTCAAGGTCTCGCCTTGGAGAGGAGTCCTTCGCTTTGGAAGGAAAGGAAAGTTAGCTCCTAGATTTGTGGGGCCTTATCCAATCATTGAACAGGTTGGAAAGGTAGCCTATAGACTAGAGTTACCACATGAGTTGCAGAGGTTACACCCTTTGTTTCACATTTTTATGTTAAGGAAATGTCATCCTGATACCGAGTCAGTTCTACAACTTATGGAAGTAGAATTGAATGAAGATATAACTTATGAGGAAGGACCAGTGTCAATCCTTGATAACAGAATTAAAAAGCTAAAGAAGAAAGATATAAGCCTTGTGAAAGTCCTCTGGAACCACCGTGGTGTTGAAGAAGCCACTTTGGAACTAGAGGATGAGATGAGAAGGAAATACCCTGCTCTTTTCTCTTAATACGTTTTACCGAGTTCGGGGACGAAATCCTTGTAAGGGGTGGATAATTTGTAACATCCCTGACCTGGGTTATAAACTAACCCTAGGTGTTTTGCCTAAATATGTAATTAAACTCTTGTAATTATCTTTTGGCATGTAATTAAGTTCCTAAGGAACATACATTTTCATTTCTGTCCCTTTTAAACAATGATTGTAGTATTGTGTGGTAATACATGGACCTATGTGCAAATTATCCAGTTAAGGGGTTTAACTTGCAAATTTCACAAGTTAAGATGTTCCTCTGATGATGAGATATCATATGAGTGGATATGATGAGGTAAGATGGATTTCCCAAGCTTGGGCATCAAGATGCAGCTTGTGGAATGATCTTTATGCTTAAAAACCCTAATTTGGATTAAAGTGCAATTTACCCAAATGTGGGGTGCAACTTATAAAATACACCATCTAGAACATATTTTATGACTCTTGACATCATTTAGAGTAAAAATGATGAAAGGGACACATGAATGAGTGATCAAATAAAAAAAATGATCTTTGTGCATAAAATTCACTAAGTATGAGGATGGAGACTTGTCATATATGAACTCTAGTTGAAAGTTGGTTTTCTTTACCCTTAGATCTAGAGTTTTGATGAGATTTACATACGTTTCATAGCTTGGGAGTGCCTTAGAAACAAGGAGGGACTTAGATGAGAATTCCATGATTTAGAGGTCCTTATGGTGGAAAATAGCCTGAAGTATATAAGCCTTCACCCTTGCAAACCAAGTGAACGTATCCTTTATCCTCTTCATTTCTCATCTTTCTCAAAACGTCCAAGGCAGAGCTCTGGACCTCAGGGAGATGACCAACTAGTGCTAAGGTGAGTAGGAACCATCTTCAAGCTCAAATTCATGGAGGAATTCTTCTTAAAAGGTTGGTTCTATGGTTAACTCACTTAGATTCTTTGTTTTAGCCGACCATTCCCATCTTTTACTTGAAGAAACAACCTTGGATGACCTGTGGAGCTCAAAACTCCATTAAAGGCTTGAAGCTTGGAAGCTTGGAGCTCTAGGAACCACGTTTAAGGTGGGTTTTATACCTCTAAACTCCTAGCTTTATTATGCATATCTTTGTTCTTATTTTTAGTGCTTAGTTCTTCTTCTACCTCCCTTCTTCCTTGCACTTTTGCAAGCAAAACGGTGGTGTAACTGACCTGAACAGAGGTTGAGGATGATGGGCGTGGATTTCTAGGTAACTTTATCAAACGACCTTGGACCCTTTTGGTCCAAACGGTTGCAAACTGTTTAAGGTCAAACGACTTCAACCCGTTTGATCTCAAACGATCTTGCAAGATCGTTTGGATCAAAATGGTCTCAAGACCATTTGATAGGGTTGACCAAGGGACGACCATTTGAGGATCTGTTGATAATATATTGAATTTCAATTCTACAAAGAACTATAAGCTGATTCCTAACCAATTGAGAGTTGAAGGCACTTCAACACCCTAACCCTAATCGGGTTGAAATTGCTGATTTCAAGTATAGATCTTGTTGAGGTTTGGGTTGAAGGACCCAAACGGGTTCAAAACCATTTGGGGGTTCATCCAAACGGTCTCACACTCATTTAGTGACACCCCAAGATCGTTTGGAGGTCTAGGGTTAAGGAAATTTGATGGTTTGAGGGTCCAATTTCAATAGGTTGATGAATTGATAAAATTGCTGATTTTAGATCTATTTAGGGTTCAACCCTTATCCAACCGACTTGGTTTTTGGTCAAACTTTGGGCAAACAGGTTGACACTCATTTAGGCTCAAACAGGTTCATCCAAATGGTCTCACACTTGTTTAGTGACACCCCAATATCATTTGGAGGTCTAGGGTTAAGGAAATTTGATGGTTTGAGGGTCCAATTTCAATAGGTTGATGAATTGATAAAATTGCTAATTTTAGATCTATTTAGGGTTCAACCCTTATCCAACCGACTTGGTTTTTGGTCAAACTTTGGGCAAACAGGTTGAAACTCGTTTAGGCTAAAAAACGTTGACACTCGTTTAGGCTCAAACAGGTTGACACTCGTTTAAGGCCAAACGGGTTCACACTCGTTTAAGGCCAAACGGGTTCACACTCGTTTAAGGCCAAACAGGTTCACACTCATTTAAGGTCAAATGGGTTCACACCCGTTTAAGGTCAAGTGGGTCCACACTCGTTTAAGGCTCAAATGGGTTCAAGGTCGTTTGAGATTAAATGAGTTCAAGGTCGTTTAAAACCTAAATGGGTTGAAGGTTGAAGGTTAAACCCTAAACCAATTGGAGACTTTCAAGTTTATGTATACTTAATCACTTGAAGGTGTAAATGGTTCAATGATGATCTAATCTAAACTCTAATGGTAACTTAAGACATTAAGGGACTAAGTGACTAATGAATTGACCCATGATGATGATCAATGGGTAAATTACCAAAATGCCCTTGAGGGGTTAATTTGAATGATACCTTGTTCTAATCAAACCCTAATCACTTGATAGTGATGACTTGGTTTATGTTAATCAAGGATGACTTGACCCAACCTATCTAGAGTGGTTTAATCACCATATACTAGTGAGAGGAGAGAGAAAATACCATTTATGTTCAAAACTCAAGTAAAATACCTTCAATGTACCCGAATATGCAAGATTAGGTATGATCCACTTATGTGAGATCATGGAAACCCTAAATATGATAATTGGTGAATCTTAATCTTATCTGAGGGCTTTAATGATGACCTTCCTCATACATGGTGATATTATGAGATCAATTCACCATGAGGTGAATAGTAAACCCTAATTCTAGGATGATGACATGTAATGTGAATAGTGAACCCTAATTCTAGGATGATGACATGTAAGTGGCATATTATGAGAATGATAGGCTGTGAGAGCCATGAGTATCATCAAGGTCATGCTTGTCAGATGACTTGTGATGAGATGATTGAGAAATGATAATTGATGAGAGTTAGACTTGATACATTTAGTATTCTACTTTCATAACTGCTGTTCTAATGATTAATGTTTGAGAACATGTATGATGATAAAAAGAATACTGAAATGTACCTAACTAATCAAGTATAATCATACCATGTAGAGACCTGATCATAGATCCATCATTGTCAGGAGTTAAATGATGGTGAAACAGGTTTTCGTAAGGGAACTCCTGGATCACATACTTTTGAGTATGTGGGGGAATATGGATGTGAATACCCTTACATCCTAGTGTAGGAATTGATGTAGATGTATCTTAATCTATCAATCCTTCACTATGTGTTTATGCCAGGGTGATATAACACTAATCTCCCGAGGAATTCTTTTGTACCACATCGATGAGAGATAAATAAGAAATCTTTCGATGGCGAAGAGAGTACAGAATGCCACTGTGACTCTAATAGCGAAGTACCAGAATACCCTGGTAAGCTATAGTAGCAGAGACACTAGATGTCCTGCATGTTGATCCTCATACTGACTGAGGAAGATGAGGTCATAAGAATTCAGCTCTTTTGATGACCTATGTATGATACCGATGTGACTTAATAGTGATCGGTTGGAGTATGAGCGGTATACCTCATCTCCGCAGGGCATAATAATGTTTGTAAAACATAATCAACCGCGTAGCATATCTTCTTAGGTTGAACTATGAGATACAATGATTGATGGTTACACTGTTTAGTATACATGTTCTTCATATTCCTTAAATGTTGTTGTTCTACTTGATAACAATCTGCTGTTGATTACCTTAAAGCTTTATTGCTTATGTTGATCTGTGATTGCTATAATAAATCTTCTAGCGGAGAGTTATAACTCTCATTGGGACAATTATTTAAAATTGTCTCACCCCGTAGATTTCAACTTTTTAGGTGGTCGCCGAGGACGAAGGAACCAGTCTGCAGGTGATCAGTATCAGTAGCAAGAGAACCAGGGGCAACAGTGAATCTCAGGTGGAGATACTGACTGCTAAGTCATGTAGTTAGATAGTCTTATGTCGTCTCTGTACTCTCAGGTCCTTGGAGTTTGTTAATCTGAGATTTTGTATTTTGTTGTATGTAATCACTTGAGAAGTGGTTTAACAGAGATGTAAACTGTTACCTTGCTTTTATGAAAGAAGTTTCATGTCTTCAAGATCTTGTCTCGAAAAGTTTTAATTTTTTGTGAATTTTCGTATTCCGCTATTAATCGAATCGCTTCCGCTATGTTTATCTTGTGTTTTGGAGATCAGAGCCCACACATTCAGTCTTCTTATTGCTGTAATTATTCAGTCCTTGAGCTACATGCTATCTACAAACGGTCTTCGTTGAGCTCTTCTCCATTCAGTCTTCAGCCTGTCCAAAGCAAACAACCTTCACGTGGCTTTACATGCAAACGATCTTCATACTATAGTAATTAGCAAACGGTCCTGCAGTCCTTCATTCGGTTTTCTCGCAGCCGGTAAACGGTCTGCACTTGGCCTTTCGATCTTGAGACCGTTTGGACTCAAACGGTCTTGAGACCGTTCGGGCTCAAACGGTCTTGAGACTGTTCGGGCTGAAATGGTCTTGAGACCGAATGAGCTCAAACAGTTTTGCTTGGTTAGATCAATTGGTCAGAGCCAAGGGTGAATGAAGGTGGCCCCCCAGCTGATGGTTCATCTTTATCAAGACCTGCATCAAATCATCATGTATTTAGTTAAAATCATGATATTTTGAATCAGTTAAGTAATTTTACATATTATGTTGCATATTGATATTGAATGAGTGAAATATGATGTGTTGAGTCAAAATGAGCCCAAGATGGTAATTAAATTCCATGATGAATATGCATTCATCAGCTTTACAAGAATATAATGAAGTAGCTCTCGCACATATGTCATATCTCACTCATAATGACAAATTGAAGTTTAATCAAGAGAGAGAAAGGGGCTCAAGTAGACTGGATGTACTCAACTATAGCAAGGAGCTTGAATAGTATGAAGGAGCAACCTTGGAATGAACTCTAAGAGGTCCTATTTATAGTTGGGGTTGTCCACTAGAGGGTAGGAACACTTAGGAATGTTTTATATTTGTTTGGAGTGTTGCAACAAATATAATTTCGAGTGTTGCAACACTCCAAAGGTTAGAATCAATTTTTATACATTTTCTGTACAGTCATTCGAATTTTCATAAAGGCAACTCAACCAATTGCACTATGCGATAAAGTTAATTTGAAGCATCAGTCGAGTTTGTCTTGTGTGCAACTCGACCGATTGCTTGAAATTAGTTTTTCTCAGTGCAGGGATTGGTCGAGTTCTATGAGTGAAAACTCAACCGATCAAAATTCATCAAAGAATCAGTCGAGTTTGAATCTTGATCGATAAACAGTCTGCAATGAATTTTAGAAAATTACTTTTGAGTGATCAAACATTCGAATTAAGAGTTCCTAATTTTTTCTCATCTTAGTTACAAGTCATATCATCAACAAAAACAATTACGAAATCATCTAAGGTGATTTGAAGTGTTTTTTACAAAAGTGCATTGCATTGCTTTTGACTTGAAATAGAACAAGCTAGGGTTTGATAGATGTACCTAATGCCTGAGAACAATCTCAAACAAACATCTTAGATACATATGAATGAAATGGTTAAGTCATTATCAAAACATGGACAATGTATAACATTTAGGTCAACATTCTCCCCCTTTTTGACCATGATAAAACATTCCTCAACATATTGAAAAGGATATGAAAGTTAAACCTTTACCTTGTGAGAAATGATGTGAAAGTTAATCCTTTACTTTGTGAATGTTAAGGAGATTCATGATTGAACAATGTGAATTTATCCCCCTCAATTTATGCTTACTTATGCTTGCATGGTTAGTCTTTCCAAAAATAACCATAACACATGTATATACTATATGGTCCTCTAGCAAGTCAAATGATACATAGATAATTAACAAGAAAAGGATCATATAACAATAAAACAATATGTCTGAGATCAATTCTCCCCCTTCATCATATAAAAAAGGCAGAGAGGTAGAAGAGTTAAAAAGCACATGTCTTCTCCACAAGCATAAGCTAAAACAGACAACTACATAAAGCCCACACCAAAACAAAGACAAAGCATAGAGAAACAAGCAATCTAGTGTCAGAATCAAAATATGAAGTAACAAACCATAAAACCATAACATATAGTCAATCAAAGAGTTATGGTACATGATATTACGGTTACGACACTAAAGATGTCATCTCAATATAAAAGCTACAAACCAACGAGAAAATAGCGAGATGATAAAATAGTATGCCTCAGATACACAATGCCCAAGTGTCTAGTACATGATAGTCTACAAAAAGATATGTATATGAGAACTCTAAAGACTATGAAATTAAACATTGACACTATCTACGACATCGACTACATCACCATCCTTATCCTAGGGCTGGTACTCCTCGTCATCATCAGATGGTACAGTAGAGGCAGCAACTGTGGCCTCACCATTGCCACTAGAAGAACCAATAAAGCCATCATCAGAACTATCCTCAGTTCCATCATCCTCGACATCCTCAACATCCTCAACAACATCTTGGTCTAACATCTCCTCATTAGCAAGAGGTCCAAAAGAGTGACCAGGCCACCTGGCATTCTACTCAGCCCATGAAATGCCACATGCATGTACTGCATTTGCTTGCTCAAAGGAGGGAGCAGAGGTCCCATCAAGACTAGCAAGTAGAACGGAAGTAGGACCAGTAGAAAAATCTAGTGGAGGAAACACACCAGGGGTAGGGGAAGAAGGAGTGGGTCCACCATCAGTAGTAGGGGTGGTAGAGGAAGCAGCAAAGGGTGGAGGGTCAGGGTAGAACTGACTGTATGCATAGGAGGCATAGTTAGCTCCAGGGTACGCCAAGTAGGTAGGGTAGGGATGGATGCATGATAGGTTCATGGAGGACATGATCTGGCAAAGATCCTAGTGGAGATGATCCTAAACCTAAAGGTTATACGCATGTTGATGCATCATATATCCCATGAGGGTTTTGTTTGATACATAAAAAGAGGAGCGGTCAAGGCGGGGAGGTGGAGGTGGTGGAGGTGCCTGGGTGGAGGTAGAGGTGGAGGCTCCAAGTGTGGTCTGGGAGGTAGGAAGAAAAGTATTCTTGATGGTAGTCTCACTGACGCTGAATCCTTTCCAAATGGATTTGTGGTGGAGATCATGGAAAATAGATTTCTAAGTCGCAAAAGCAAAAAGACCACAAATCAAGACATGATAGGAGGATGGGCACCAGAGGTATCTTCCCAGAGTCAAAATAGGTCATGTGGTGAATAATGTAGCGAGACCACTTGACTCCGATATTCTTCAAAAGATAGTACATAATCACAATGGTATTTTTTACAATCTTCATTTGATTTTTTTTGGATGGACATTGCAGTTGACAACCAATGCGATAAGAAAGTTTTTGATATCGAGCGAAGAAGATGGCAGGGTAGACTTCTTTCTATATGGGACATTAGGCTTCTTCAAAAACTTATGAATATGAGGAAGTGTGCTATCATTGCTTTTGTAGAAAGCCTCATAGTCAAGTATGTCATAATAATCAGGGTAGCCGACCCTCTATGAGTCAGTAAACTCAGTACCATTGAAAAATATATTCAAAGAATCTTTAGAGATCGTAAATTTGGTATTGACAATCATAGAAGTCTAAACTACCTTACTATCAGGTGGTGGCACATTTGTAGTATAGTTCCATTGGAGATTTGCATAGAAATCATGAACCACCTTGGTGCTAGTGATAGAATTAGAGTAGCATAGGCATTCTACACACAACACACTAAGGTGGTGGGTTGAAAACACCTCAACAACTCCTTTATAGCCTCACTCATAGTGCAACAAGGTTCATATAGAGCTCAAAAAAGGAAAGTATTTCGAGGAAGGAGTTCCTTATAGCAATTTAGAGCTTGTGAGAATATGAAAAAGGTTCCATTAAAGGATACGATGCGAGGAACAGAGGAAGACAAAGGTGCTTTAACTGGGACGACTCTCTTCCTACAATTGGAAGCCATGGAGGCAGATGGAGAAGCAAAGGTAACTGAGGAATAAGAAAACTTCACAAAAAAGTCACCTAACCACCTAAGATGGGTGTGGGAAGAGGCAAGGGAAGTCAAACGTAGCTTGGGAGAGGAGAGTCACACCCAGGGTTGGAGAACTATTGCACTAGAGCTTGGGATCGGTCGATTTTTCTCTAGTTGAGAGGGAGAAAATCAGCTGATGCCCTATTTTAATTTGTTCCAGTTGCACAATCAGTCGAGTTTTATGGAGTGGAAACTTGATCGAACAGGCAGGTCAACTTAATTCTCAGGTAGCGATCGGTCGAGTTTGTACTGTCAACAACTTGACCGAATGGTCAACCAATTCAAACCTTAGAATGTTTAAATCCAAGCCTCTGGAGTGCTATATAAATGTAGTTTTCTATCCTACCATATATTTTAGACATATTAAGGCACATTTCACTCATCATAGGGTACTATTTTGCGATAAAATGTTAGTTTCATAAAAATACCCAAAAAAGCAAAATAAGGCATGAAAACATGGCAATTGAGCACTTAGCAAGCAAGAGATGATCAATTTTAAGTAATAAACATATAGGGAAGAGAGAAACTAGCTAGAAGGCATGTAAATATCATTAAGAGTAGTTATAAGTAGCTTTGATCTAATGAAAGTAAATTGCTCTCTAGCTAGAGGTTTAGTGAAAATGTCCGCAAGACGATTTTCCGGTGTCCACATGCTTGATATAAATATCCTTCTTGGTAATGTGGTCACATAGAAAGTGATGACAGACCTCTATATGATTAGCTCTATTACACAATATAGGATTGTGAGACAGGTTAATTGCACTAATATTATCAAAATATATAGGAGAAGCATCAAAATGAATGTTAACGTCTTGGAGCATTTCCTTCATTCATTGGACTTAGGCACAACAACTCCCAACTGTAATGTATTCAGCCTTGGTAGTTGAAAGAGCCACAATGCTTTGTTTCTTAGAGAACCAAAAAACTAGACATGGTCCTAGGAAGAAGCAAGTACCACTTGTGCACTTTCTATCAATCAAACAACCTGCATAGTCAACATCACTATAAGTAGTAAGAGTAAAGTCACTTTACTTGGGATACCATAGTCCAAAGTTTTGAGTTTTGGCTGGATACCTCAAATCCTCTTAACAACTATGTGATGTGATTTCCAAGGACTTGATTGGAAGAGAGAACACAAGCCAACACGAAATATTATATCAGGTCTAGAGGTAGTTAAATAAAGTAAACTTCCAATCATACCTCTATAGAGCTTTTCATCTACCTTTTCTCCTTGTTCATCTCTATCAAGCTTGGTGGTGTTTGACATGGGGGTGTCCATTAGCTTGGTGTTCTCCATCCCAAAGCATTTGGGTAGTTCACTGGTGTTGGTTGATGAAGTTCCCATCTTTCATTTGTTTGATTTGAAAGACAAGGAAGAAAGTAAGACCCCCCATCACACTCATCTCGAACTCACTCTGCATAAGAGCACTAAACTCCTTGCAAAGATAAAAGATCAATTCTGCCAAATATAATATCATTAACATAAATTTGTATAATCAAGAAATGGCTAGAAATGTGTTTTAGAATCAAGGTAGAATTGACTTTGCCCATGATATAGCCATTGTCTAGAAAAAAGTTCTTTACTTTATCATACCTAGCTCTAGGTGCTTGTTTGAGTCCATAGAGAGATTTTTGTAACAAATAAACATGGTTAGGCAATTTATCATGTTCAAATCTAGGAGGTTGAGCAATATATACTTCCTCCTCAATTGTACCATTCAAAAACACACTTTACAAATCCATTTGATAAAGTAGAAAATTCTTATGACTAGAAAAATCAAACAATATTCTAATTGATTCAAGTCTATGTTACAACTCGTTCCTAGCTTTGCTAATAATCCTAGAGATTTAAGATAATCTTAATGCTTGTCATGTTTTTGTTAGTAATATTTTATCTTGTGCTTATGTTAACTTTGGTAACCTTAAATACTTGTTTGGACAACTCATAATCATGACTTAAGCATACTATAAAGATCCAAGTTAGAGTAATATAGCATTAACCCATACATGTATGCAAGAAGAGAGTTAATGACATTGGAGGAAATAATTAATATATAATTTTTCATTTAAGAATATTATCAAAATAATATTATAGAATTGTATGCAATTCAATTATAAATCCAACAAAATAAGAATGAACCAAATTAGGGTTAAAATGAGAGAGTTGTGCCCTTTTTAATAAACATGTACAGAGTGCTGCGACCGCGATGCTGTGTCGTGACTGCGACACTGCGTCTTGTGCCGCGACTGCGACCGATGCCAGGACCGTGATGCTGTGTCATGTGCCGCAACCGCGACCAATGCTGAGACTGTGACACTACATTATGTGTTGTGACCGCGACCGATGCTGCGACCGCGACTGATGTTGCGACCGCGACCGATGATGCCCAGGAAAGCCAATCGTAAAACGATCATATCTCAGGCTATACTTATCCGTTTTCAACAAAATGAAGTGTGTTGGAATCGTGATTCAATCCTATATCAACTCAAACCTTGCTCTATGAGAGGGCGACCTAGAAGGTGATTTTTGGGGCAATGTTTGGGGAAGAACGTGAAGAACGGAGGAAAACCAAAAGTGTTGCCATATATTTGACTTAGTAAGTAGTTTTAACCATCAATTCTTTCTCCTCCTCATTTCCCCTTGCTCAGAATCCCTAATCCAATGAATTTGAGGTTTGGCTTAACCTCTGATCTTCATCTTCTACCTACACCAGACCTCGTTTAGGATTAAAAGGAAGAAGAAACTGCTGATTTTACTAAGATCTTGATATGGATTCAAAATTTTCAGAGATGGGCTGCGTTTTTAAGGTGTTTTCACACCTTAGGGTGAGTGGGTACTTCCTTTAAATAGTAGGTTGCATGAAAATGAGTTAAATCATAAAAAATCTTCAATTTCTTGGTATGCGAGTACAAACACTAAGTTGCCTTTTTGATCTAGATTTTGCAAGATGATATGAAATGGATTATTTCTCTATTGTGATGAATTTCAGATTATTAAATCACAATATAAATGATTGTAATACATCTAAATGGTAATCTTAAAGTAATTGTAGAGGTTAAATGAATATACTGAAATCTAAGATTTTCCGCTATGATTGAAATTGTTGTATAATTGAATAAATAAGTTTGCCTAGTTGAATCTCCTTGGTTACAAATGCTTTATTTATTTGTATGTGTATTACATATATGTTAGATAAGATCTTGGATTTCATTCGATGATATCAATTTTTTCTTGATATATCAGTAAGGAGGGTGAAACCCTAAATGAATGGAAAGTTCGAGGTTTGCAAATAGACATCTTGATTCAATGTTATTCTTGATGTATGATGTTTTAGTAAATGGCGTGGAAACCCTAGTTCAGTTCATTATAGGGTTTCATATATATATATATATATATATATATATATATATATATATATATATATATATATAGTTTGCAAATAGACATCTTGATTCAATGTTATTCTTGATGTATGATGTTTTAGTAAATGGTGTGGAAACCCTAGTTCGGTTCATTATAGGGTTTCATATATATATATATATATATATATATATATATATATATATATATATATATATATATATATATATATTCGATTATATGTGAACTAGTGAGAGCAATCCTTATTGAATGATGTTATGATGTATTCAATCCTTATGCGAGTTATGTGATAAGTGAATGAGGTAAATGAAACCCTAAGGATAGGGTGTTTAGTGAATCAAGTATTGTGATATTAATGTTTCTTAGTATGAGATGTGGTTATGCTTAACAGTTCAGTTGTGGTTTACAAAGCTGAACTAAGATATGTTGATGTGATGATTGAGTTGTGAATTTAAAGAGTGAATTAGATATGTAGATGCCCTGAACACTGTAGAATCTTTGCAAGATGAGGCCTGTGCTGTGAGGAGGAAACAACTTCCTGACTGGAGGTTGTATAGATCAAGGGAAGCTGGAGCACACCAGTAGGGTGTAGGGGTCTTGACCAGTAGGGAAGACTCCTTACAATTGTGTGGTACCCAACACCAATCGGGGATGCCGATGGTACCTATGTTACATGTTGAGTGATCAGTAGGTCCACTGATGCACAATAAGCATGAGGTCTTTGACTCACCGCCTAAATACCCAGGTTGAGAGGTGAATTATGAGATATCCATCCACTCCCATTAGCTGCTGAGAGGCAGACGTATCGAGGCCCACTGCAGACGAGGTCTTATTCAAGAGATAGGCTTAGGAACCCGGGCATGTTTCTAAGCCTTGTATAGTGAGATTGTAGCTTGATGTGATTCTTTCACATGTTGTGGTACACCTCATGTGGGTTTAGGGCATAATAAGATGAATTAGAGGTTAAATAAGTGTGCACAGTTATTCAATTATTCTTGTATGTTTCTAAATTATTAGTTCTCTTTATGATCAATCAAGCATGTTCATACATTGATTCACTCTTGTAGATTCTAGAGTATTGTGCCATTTCATGTTTGTGAAGGATTAGTCTTTTTAATGCTTATTGTTTTTATAATTGATATCAGTTGCTCAATAGTATATCTATAATTATATAAGTGCTTTAAACCGTTTCTTTGAAGTACTCATTCACTGAGCGAGTAGGCACACCCCTCTACTCACAATTTTAAGGAAATCACATGGACTGAAGATGTCATTGCATTAACATAGATCTTCCATAGGAGTTAAGTATGCGATTAGTTTATTTTAGTCGGTCCCTATCACTCTAGGTCCTTGTATATATGTGAGAGAGTTGTGAATGACGTTTTGCATCTTTGTTTCCTTAATAAGAGAGAATGTATCTGATTATCATGTCGTATGTACATAGAAGTGTGAGAAACAGAATGAATGTATGGATGTGTATCATTAACATTGAGATCATATTAGACTAATCAAAGTTTAATTGTCTTGTAAAGTTTCTTTATGTGATTGGATGCGAGAAAACAAAGAGTTTGAAATGAAATAAAGGAAAAAATGTTGGGAGTGAGCTTTGTATTAAGTATAATCCTCAAACTTATGCCCTAATCTCATGATTAGTGGTAATCGTGGGATGTGTGTGTAATAGTCTAGCTACAGGTGCATAAGTTTCATCACAGTCAATACCTTCATGCTAGTTGTAACCTTGAGCAACTAACCTTACTTTGTTTCTTACCACTTTTCCACTTTCATACATCTTGTTGCGATCGACCCACTTGGTGCCATTGATCTTTCTATCACTTGGCCTTGGTACAAGAGCCCACACTCGGTTCTTCTCGAACTGTTCCAACTCTTCTTGCATGGCTAGGATCCATTCATCATCCTTGAGAGCTTCTTTGACATCTTTTGGCTCAAGTTGAGAGATGAAGGCATTGTTTTCTTGTTCTTTTTTGTAGGCAGCCCACGTCTTTACCCTTTCAAAAGGATTACCTATAATGATCTCTTTAGGATGGTGTTTTGCAAAGCAGGGGGTTGGATCCTTCTTTTCTTCTTCTTTTTCTTCTTCACCAACTAACATCCTTTCCTTTATAAAAAATGTTGAACTCTTTCAAGTAAGGGATCACCTCACCTGCAACATCATCATTAACAACATTCTTTGAAATAGAGGGGTTAGTATCAACAAATCTAACATTGATAGATTCTTCTACTTTACACAATTCAATGCTAAATACTCTATGAGCCTTGCAAGTAGTTCTATAGCCAAGAAAAGAAAGCCTTGTAAGACTTTGGATCAAACTTGCTGAGGGAATCTTTGGTGTTAAAAATAAAAGAAGGACAATAAAAACATGAAAGAAATAAATGGAAGGCTTTCTACCATGCCATAGATCTTAGGGGGTTTTCTTTAAGGATGGATGAATAAAAACCCAGGTTTGCACAAAACATGAAGTCCTAATAGCTTTCTCCCAAGGTATTCCATGAATGATGGCGAGCACGATGGGGGGAAGCAGGGTGAGAGGAGAACTCGATGGTGGAAGTGTGGGAGGCCAAACCAAATGGAAATTGATCATCAGGGGGAGTCTAAGGGGACCTGGTTCTAGAGGGGGATGCAAGAAGGAACTGAATAAGAGGAAGATGAGGAAGGGAGGCCGTACAGGTGTAGGAGTTGGGGTTACAGTTCCACAAATCATAATCGAGTTTCATTTCATAGGGATGTGGAGAACTTAGACCATCGAAGATTTGTAGAGGGACCATTATGATTAGGAGGTGTACGCCGCCGAATCCCTAGAGAACCAGATCACACAAGGAAGTGAGACCCTATCCACAACGAAGACACAACAAGGGGGCAACAAACTATTCTATAGCTATATCGCGGGAGGACACAGATCAAAGCAAGGAAACCAATCAGAGACCTTCTTTCTAGAGAGACTATTTGAGGAAAACTTGGTAGATGACGTCATGGAGATAATGGGACTGGAAGGAACTATTGTAATGAGTGGAACCAGAGAGGAGATAAATGCTATAATATGGATTTTCCCATGTATTTACATATTTCAAATGCAAGTATTTGAATAATAAGGATGTACTAGAAATTTGGTATGCTTTATTTTGAAAGTAAGGAACTTATTTTCAAATTCACCTTTGCACTAGTCTTTGTGGATTTTTATTGTTTTCAATAATCCAAGAATAGATATGGGAAAAAGAATTAGAGAAAATACATTAATAAAGTGAATTACCAAAAGTAATGGATAATTAGTATTTTACACATGAAATTTTGTGCAATTTTCTAGAAAAGTGATATTGAAGGAAACTAATGGATTGATTTCATTTCCATGTAGTTTTTAAGGAGAGAAGTTATAAAAATAAGAAATATAGCTAAGTTGATAAGAGAAAAGAACTAATTTGATGCCTTAAATAATTGAATTAAGAAGGAGATATGGAGAAGAAAAGCTCTTTTAACTTGTGTATTTTGGGCTCAGATCTCACCCACACCTAGATATAAATAATTAAGACTTTCCTTTACATTTTGGGATTAAAAGAATAAAAGGAGAGAGAGAAATTAATTATATGGTTTTTCCTAAAGTGATGGTTTAAAATGAATATATATATTGAATGTCACATTTATTATCTAAATAGGAAACCATAATCGACTTTTTAATAATGCTAATGGCATAACAACATTGGATCTAAGATCCTATAATTACTATGTCATCGACTACCTCACGCAAGAAAGGAAACTGGAGCAGTACTATGACAATTTCTTATGCACTTCTTTCCCTCATCAATGCTTCAACAAGTATGGAAACCGCTTCAATAGATTCGGGAGGATATTTTGAGTCGACCTACCCTTGTTAATCTATGTGGCTGGGAGACCAATTCACATTTCAACTAAATTGGGAGGCATTTATGGATTTGCCCAATTCATATCCCCAAAGGTAACCCTACCGCTATAGCACCAATCTGACACTATATAAGGGCTTGTGATCTTATTGCAAGATCACCAACGCATACAAGAAACCTTGATCAACTCCATTCTTGTGTCCCTACCTCCAATTCTTCTCCTAAAGTCTTGTACCTCTAGACCTCTTTGTAATCTCATCGGAGATACCACTTTTACGTCCTCGCAGCACCAATCACATCCAGTGCAACTAGAGCCCTTAGTGAGTTCGTCGAGATAAGACGAAGGTATTAGCACCCTCACTTGTCTCTCAGTAGGTTATGATCATGAAGTCAACTATGTTCATTGACTCAACCAAACAACTCATGAAGTAGTGAGGTTGAAGACAACCTTGGGGGCAAAAAATCTTGACTACCCTTGACCCCTCTTCTCTCTAGGTTAGGACTCTCTTGTCATTTCACCCTCGCTCTTTTGTGCACCATTGCCTTAACCATGAGAGAATAATCCCTCACTTGGCGTGAGCCAATTGAATCGACTGTGACCCCACACTGCGTTGACTTTACACAGTCAGCCGCTGAGGTGGCAGCCTGTGATTGGCCAAAAAATGATTTAACTTCTAAAAATCATATTAAATCATAGGATTATCCAATGATGACATATTATATATGAAAGTTTATCAAAAAAATGAAAGGATTTCAAAACAATTGGAATCAATACCTAACTTTGCCTCGAATTTCAAAAGTGCCCAAAATTGCTAACTTTAATGTATTTAAAGCATGGAAAGCCTAATTTCTTGATTTTAACGATCATAACATGCTTAAATAACTTTGATGGACAAAGATTTGTATTTTTGGATAAAAAGGAAATCTTGGAGATAATTTGGAACAAAAAATGTATATAATAGAAAAATTGGGATTTTTTAGTTGAAAAGGCATTAAATGTGACAATTAGGGTTTAGAAAGCCAAAAACCTAATGAAACCCTAATTTAAACCCAAAACTCTAACTTGGAACCCATGTTAGTCTTAATGAAATAGTAATACTTGGGTGTAATGCATTAGTTTTAGGGTGATTGCTTGCTTGATCCCAACTACTCCTGTATACTAGGACATCAAGTCACTTCTGAGAAAGGTATCTGGTTACGCCTATGACTACTCACCTTAAATACTTCTGTTTTTTTTCTAGAGTTTCATGAATGGATTGCAACTAAATTGTTGGTTGTTCATTTATTTACTACAATCTATAATGTAAATATTAGTATGACTTATCATAATCATGACTTGCTCAAGCTCAAGTATATCTCTGAATAAAATACATGCATGAAAATATAGAAATTACCCCCAAAGAGTGGGTTGGCTAAAAATATACTCCTTGAGAGTGAGTATGATGTGATAACCACCCTCAATGAGTGGGTGAGGATAAAGATTATCCCCAGTGAGTAGGTACATCATTATAATGCTCCCAAAGAGTCAACATGATAGAATAAATACTCCCATAGAGTGGGTATACACAGAGATTGAGTAAGTGTGGGTTGAGAAGTTATATCATAAAAAAAAGGGAATCTTGATTATGTAACAGTATTTGCTTTTATGGTTGAATATGTTGTTACACTTAAATGTGGATATTTTGTTTCCCCAGATACCAATATATCTTGATATACTAATTAGTTTTTCATTTCATGGCATTTTAGGTTAAACTGTTGTTAATCTGCAAAATGCATATCCTGAGAAGAAGGCACCAATACGAATATGCTTAAAGTCACTATGAAGAATTTACATAGATAGTTTTCATTTCCTGTTATAAACAACAGATTTCCCTTTTCATGTAACTCATTAGTGGGGATTCTACCTTCATCATGTTAACAACTCTTTACATTTAGTGAGTTTATAAATATTTTTTGATCAATTTTTAAACCTCAGTTTTGTAAATATGATAGTGTCCCCTTGCCCTCTTGGTCCACCTTATTAGGGGGATAAAAGGGGGTGGGCTCATTACATTTGGTATCAAAGCCTGGTTTGTTGGTATATATGCCCATAGAGCCATCCCAAGCGATTGCATGGAGTCGGATATTAATTAATCAATTAATGTGATTATTTGGTTAATTAATGAATTCTAGAATATTCTAATTAATCCACGAGCATTTTAATTAACACAGTGTTTCTGTTTACCGATGGGTTTAGGAAACCCTACTTCCCTTCGTCTCCTATTTAAAGGAGGCTGACAGCCGATGTCTATATAAGATATTGAGAGAGGCTTTTTAGTTTACACTAATGTACGTAAACCCTAGTCGTCACCATCCTTAGGAGATAAAGGAGAGAAACACACCGCTAGCATGCCGCCGCACAGACATGACTCCTTCCCACTGGCTTAGGAAGCACGACGTGGAGTTCTAGTCCATCTGTGTGGATGAAGTAGAGATGCAGACGCTGAGACGCCTGCATTTGGAGGACATCGATGACCATTTGTGCGAGTTACGAGCGGCGTACATCATCGAATGAAAGGAGCGCCGCCAGATCTTCCTACGACAGTGAATGGGAGAGAAGTTCCTTCTGTGTAGTGGGACATTGCACACCTTTGTGTAGTGGGACATTGTTGAACTTGCTCCGCGATAAGGTATATCCCGCAAACACTCCTTCCGAATACGTTGTTGTTCACAAGATCCTGTGTCGGGTTGTGTGGTTTTTTGTTGCTTCCGCCGCACATGTTTTCTCCACAAAACCCAACAGTGGTATCAGAGTAGTATCGATCTATGACGTATTTGGATTCATTTTGATATGATCAAATCATTGTATACTATTTTTATGTTGCATACGATGCGAATTAAAACTGCTAATGTGCAAATCTAAACCTAATTCCACATACGCTGCAGACTTCTGTTTTTGACATTTTGGACAGGGTCGACTATGGAAAATATTGATTTTCCTAAATGCACGAAAGTAAAATTCCATAGACCTTTTAGGGGCTCTGCCCCTGAGACCCCGCGAGGGGCAGCCTCCCCTCGACCCCCGCCCACTGACCCTGTGTACCCTGCATATTCTGCGTGGGAGTCAAAAAAATTATTTAATGGGGAATGTCCCGCATTAAAAGTACTGCAATTTTAATACATATATATGTATATGTAGATATACCTATGATAACATACACGTCGCCATTAAAATTTTGATTTATGTGGTGAATGCATGCACGGTTATGGCCTAGTATCCCTTTTTTAAATGTTGTGAATGAATGTGGGTGTCAATCTTGTGGATATGTTTGTTTTGAATGCTATGGATGTATAATGGTTGCATATGGATCCTTTGTATAAAGTATTCGGCTTGCATGTCGAGTCTCATCTCTTATTTCAAAGTGTAATTAATTCATTTCTTTTATATTTGTACTCATATGATGCAATAGAGATAGGATTAGTTTTAGTCTTTGTAAACTTAATGTAAGGAGGCCACTCAAAGATCCAACTCCAAGGAGTGTCCATGGAGAAGCACCATGAAGATCTAATTCCAAGAAGCAACCTAAAGATCCAACTCCAAGGAGTGTCCATGCAGAAGCAAAAAGAAGATCCAATTCTAAGAAGCAACTTGAAGTTCCAACCTCACGAAGCATCCATGAAGTTGCTCATTGTAATGTTGATCATTACAAGCTTACATGTTGATTCACAGGTGTTGCATGAGATGCATAAGACCATAGGTAAATTGTAATCCTTTGTTTCTCTAAAGGATTACAATAGTATGGCCATAACCGATGTATTTGTGTTTGCGATTGCATGTCTATCGTTTGTGGTTGTGAATATAGTAGTATATGATATGTACTATAAGTATGTGGTGTTTGGATATGTATATGTATTAATAAAACCCCTTAATTAATAATATTAAGTTTTAGTTGCCTTCCATAAAGCAACACACATGAAAAGCTTGATCGACTATGTGTGGGCACGCCTCCGTTTGGTACACTGTCTATCTCATGGAAGTGTGATGGTGGGTGTGTGGGTCTGCCTCCGCAAGGTGCACACCCATCGTGTTGGCTTATGGGTTGGACTTAACTAGGGAACCTTGATAGGATCAAGTACCTAGAGACACACAGATGCATCATGGCAAGGAGTTGTGCATGATCATCTATCTAAGAGTTGCATATGATGCAATTGGCAAGAGTTGCGAGGAAAATATGAATAAATATGTGTTTTCTTGCAACCAAATAAAATGAACCGTTTCCTTGAGATAATGATCCCAATTTTTGCAGGATAAAATATAAAAGCATAAATGAGGCTCCCTTAAAATTTGAATTAAAAAGGAGGTCTAATTTGGGAGTTATTACGTTTTCAAGTTATCCTAAAAATAGGATTTTATTTTGGAATTTAGGAAATCTTTCCCTTTTTGTTTGAGCGCGGATGATAGTGGTTGTTGGATCTTGATCCAACCAACCTGGCTCATCATCTAGAGTCCCAGAGGGACGCGGACTCGGTGCTTACAGGGGAATTTTCCCTCATTTTCTCGATTGACTCAGTGCATGTGCACTCGAGTTTTCTATCCCTTTGAGTCCGGGAGTGAGAGGCGAAGCTTCTCGACCCTGGTTTGATGGGTTCCCATCGCGAATAGGAAAAACACCCAATTGGGCTATGATCTGAGGTGGCAGCAGGGTTGGGGAAAACCCTAGAGAGGCCTCCACACCCTATAAATAGGGTCCCTCTTGGCTCCTCGAACCTTCATGATTCCACACGGCTACTCCATTAGCACCAAAACCCTCTCTTGCGCTTGATTGCCCTTGCTCTGGCAAAGGACCATCGCGATGCCGCCACGAGTTCATTTTAGGGAGACGAGGAGGATGACGAGTGGGGACCATCAGATTGTGGACCACGTTGAGCCGGTGTGAGATCTAACGATCTCAGGAGAAGCGCGCTTCTTTAGCTCGTTGAGTGGAGTGCTTCGATGCGAGTCGTTGGATCAAGGGTTCATCGCGGACTCAGGAGCATCCGACGATCAACCGCCAATGGCCGCATGCGCTAGCAAGTGAGTGGAAGCATTTGACATGGAGCATCAGATCCAGACATGGTCCTTTGGCACATCAATCTGACAATCTAGGAAATTCCGTAAATTCCCTCTCTAATCAAATAATCCAGATAATTGCTTTTCCTTGCAAAATTAATAGAGCATGCTAGGAATATCCAATGAGGAAACTTTATATATGAAAGTTGTATAGAAAAATATGAGAAACATGATAAAAATACTTTGAGAGTCTAGTTATATCTATTTTTGCAAAAGTACTTTAATTTGGTAGAAAAGTGTATTAAAATTAATTAGAAACCCTAATTGTATATAAAAGGATGAATCTTTGTAAATTAATGGGTTAATTAGAAAGGTAATAACATGTTGATGCTTAAAATAGAGTTTTCATCCGTTTTGAATACAAAAATTGGTTAATTTAGGGTTTATGTCCATAAATGAAAGGTAATGTATATGGAAACCCTAATTTAGGATAAAAGAAGAGGAAAACCATGTTATTTCAGATTTAGAAAGTAAATTCCTAGATAATGAACCTAATATTGTTAGGAGTACTAAAATAAGAAGATTTAAAGGTTTTAGTAGATTTGATGAATTAGGGTTCTTAATAATTAAGTATGGAGGCAAAACCCTAATTTCCAAGGAAACCCTAAAATTGGAATAGAAACCCTGAGGAATATGATGAATTTGGGTAAATATTAATAAAAGGAAACTAGTACTTTTATTTCAGGATTTCTATTCATCTTGGCTTGATTGATTGGATTTCCCTACATAGTTTTTTCTGCATCCAAATTTGCAAATACAGGTATGTGGTTACGCTTATGAATACTCCGAGTTAGTTTTTCGAGGGATTGTCGAGGTTTTTATCGGTTTCTTGAAATTAACTGTTGGATGCTTTTATTTCATGAAACTATAGAGTGACTATGATTATCACTATAAATGTATACATATGACTGGATTAGATCCGAGTCCACCCCTGTGGCTATGCAAAGGCTAAAAAGGATAACCTAGAGAAAGGTCTAGGCTATAATGAGTTAGAAACTGGGCTACTCTTGTGTAGTGCCATGAGACTCTTAGCATGCCATGAGTTAAGGAGTGGGATACCTATGGGTAGTTCCATGTGACTCAACCCTGAAAACTGATTCACATGTTAGGTGGGATCATGAGGGGTATAAGGGGGATAGGATATACATAGATCGCGCAGTTATATTTAAACTGTAAAATTGTTTGTTAAACTGTAATTGATTGCAATACATTGTTATGGATAATTGCACGATTAGTGTTCCCCCCACACACTAGCCTTGGCTGACCGACATTTTGTTTGTCGGCATTTTAGGTACAAAACCAAAAGGACAAATAGTAATTCGTCATATTATGAAATACATGAATTAAAGTTCAAGGAGGATTAGTTAGATTAGTCCCAGTTCTGGATAGAAGTTTAGAAATCCAAATTTTTTCAAAGGTATGCAAAAATTTATTTATTACAACTTTTTAGTATAGTTTAGTAGAATTTAATAATTGTTCTTGGTTAATTGCCGAACCTTTGATTCAGAAGGTATGTGTGCGGCTTTGACCTCACGGTCTCCCTTAATTGGGGGTTACCGGAAGGTGGGGTCGTAACATTTGTGCTCCCTCAATTCCACTAGAGGGGAGCTTAATCATGTTTCTCTAATTTCTATTCTTCTTGTTGCATGATTTTTATTTCTAATTTTCTATTTCTCTCATTCCCCGAGTTTTAGTCAAACTAACTCTTGGCATACTTCAAACCTCCATGAGACGTTGTTTTTCTTTGCCAAAACCAAGAAACAGCATGTTGCTCCAGTTATTTTTGGCTATGAGCAAGGGCTTGTTGTCCTCGTTGTACCTCAATGATACCAATGGTAAGGGTCTGAGAGACAATGGTACACTGCATGGAGAGAAGAACTAAGGTGGTCCTTTTGCCACATTGACCTATTCATTTTGGTGTCACATATTATAGGGGGAAATAAGTATATAAGGCATTTTTATTTTTATTCAATTTTGAGATTCAATTGTTGCATTTGGATTAATTTGCCCTATAATGCTCATAATGATGTGCTTGACATGTATGGGAAAGGCCCTCATTTGATGAGTTGAAGTTTTTATTTTGCAAGCTTTCTAGTAACTGACTTATAGATTTATCTTGATTCTAACTAGTCATAATATGTCATAACTTTACAAATTTATATAAAATGATACAGAGCTAAAATGAGGATAGTCCATATGTGAACTTTGATCTATTTTTTTTAGATATACATGACAAGAATGGTTTTAGTACCTAATTATAATGGGTTTGCATGAGATTCAAACTTAGCCTAATTAAAATTATAAGATTATAATGTAGGGTTTTTGGGTATTTTTGGTAAATGAAGATATTCAGATAGTAAATCTCTTGAAGAATTGTTCTAATGTTTACCTAAGTGGTCCATGCCTTTGGTTTTATTATAATACATCATGAATTTTCCTCATATTTAATGTTCAATGTATTTAATATACAAGTTATCATATGACATATAAATCATGTAAGATATATTATTATACTACATATATTGTTAAGATTTGTTGTATATATTTATCATGTTTAAGATCAATTTAGTTACAATCATCTCTTCATGATTAAGGTCAGTTATCAAATATGGGTATAAACCCTAAGTTAAGATCAGATAAGAATAAGAATATGTACAAGTAAGGTCATATCTTGTGAAAATTTATGGAAGGTTGGTGCCTCGTGAGCCCCTTTCATTCAATTTTTGAGCTATTTAATCGTAAAACTTTGTGTGTATTCGGTGAGTTTCATGCACTTTGTAAGTTTTGTGTGAGGTTCTTGCACATTTTATTTATGTTCAATTAGTTGCATGCAGATCTTATGTGTTCACTGAAATTAGATCAGGTTCATAGAGAAGGTTCCCTTAGTACATGTTAAATTAAGTTAAGCATGCATCTTTAATACCATTAAACAATGGTCATATTCAGTATTTATTTTTAACATAAGGTTCAAATTATATTCTTATACTATAAAACATAACCACATATGATGGTTTTGTCATATACTTGGCTACCTGCATGTGCACATAGGTGGTTGAGCAACAAGGACTAGATTGTAGGAGGTTGATGCATGTATGGGTACAAGATCTGGTGTAGTGCCATTTATACAATCTAAGAAGAATTATTTAGATGTCATGTTATCATCTGTTAAGTTATTTTTGTACCTTGATGTAAATAAATTTTGTATGAATACAAATAAAAATCAATATAGTTTATATTCTATGCAAAGTTAGTATAGTATTTCACCTAAAATTCATGTTATTTGTGGCTAATTTTAGATTGTAATTCTATTGATTCATGCTTCCATGTTGTTAGAAATGAATCACACTTGGGGATTTCTACACACTTAGAGAATGTGTCATATGATACAATGAATTCCCATCAAAAGGCTTCTTTGGACCACACACATGTTGCACAAAAGGATGTATTAGAAGATGCACACCTTTTTACATTCAAAGTGGAGGACCAAGCTCATGCTAAATAGGTATCTAGACAAGGCATATCCTTGACTGGTTTCTCATCCATCTTGTAGGAGTTTAGAAAGATAAAATAGTGATTCATCTATGAGGGCTCTATAGACCAATAAGGGGGGTCAACAATGCTCTATGTCAAGACACATAGAGAGAAATGGTATCTTCAATATTCTTCTTCACAATAGTTTGGGAATCAAATGAAGTCTAAATTGGGCTTCAAAAGATGGATGACAATGATAGCTCGATGATATGCTTGAGTATAATTATGACCTATTGGGAATCCATCACATGTGGTTATAGAAGTCTAGGAACTATCCCAATAATCATTAAAGGAAATGCCTCCCTCGTGTACATGAATGGGAGGTTGTTAGGATTGGGTTAAAATCATGTCCTGTGTCACTTGGATTTAGATTCAAGTCAAATTGGGTTGGTATGTGCCAATCTTAATTGTATTAAATCCAAGGAAGATTAAATAAGGTTCCCTATGTGTAGTATGGATCCATATTTAGGGTTGAAGTAGGATTTCCATTGGACCACTTGTTTTCAATCATATGGCATAGAGACCTATAAATAAGACCATTATAGAAGACATTAAGACATCCTACCATTGTTTTGTCTGTACTTTCTCATAGTAGAAGAGACAATGAACAAGAACGATTGGGTGGTATCTCTTGTAAATAAGAGAGGGCCAGTGACTTTTCCCCAAGATGGATTAATGGATGGTGTGTGACACATTGATAGTGCAACCAACATCAATGATAATTGTCTGTCAAATTAGTAGTGGACACACATATGGTTTCCCAGGAAGAGAGATCTTATAGAATTATAAGGAGTGGCACATGAGAGGGGATCCACTCCCTACTTTATTTGATAATAAACTCATCTATTCCAAACATAGTTGGAAGGTATGCTGGAATAGGTGTACCTTTTTTATTCTCAAATGATGATATACAAACAACCAAAGTAAATCAGCGGAATAAAATTTCATGACTATATTCAATTTTATGAAAGTACATTATCATCTCCATGTTGACCTAAGTGTTATACATTGTCCATATTTTGATAATGACTTAATCATTCCATTCATTAGTATCTAATATGTTTGTTTGAGATTGACCTCAGGCATTATGTAACGACCCCATTCCCCGGTAACCCCCAATTAAGGATGGCTAAGAAACTAGAGTCGTTATCCCAAAAATAGGATCAAATGGTTTTGAACATAATAAAAAATAATCAATAAATTCTACTAAACTAACAAATTTTGATACAGGAAAAAAAATCTTTTCATGTAAGTTTACAAAATATAGGATTTTAGGACTTTACCCAAATAATAAACCATCTATCTCTATCCTCTGGGCCTTACTTTGTTTGTTTACCTTCAATGTCTTCTTTTTTTGAATGTCCAATTTCCAGCAAGATTATCATAAAAATGCCGACAATCAAAACCTCGGTCAGTATAACAAGTTATACTGGTATGTGGGGGAAACAAAAGTTCACAAGTAATGGTAACAACATAATTTAGTAATTATAGGTTAACAAAAAAATTTAACATTGTTATCATGACTACCCAATTGAGGTGTCTCCACCCTCTGTCATAACCCCTCAGGGCATCATACTGCAGTATTCACAGTCTTCCCCTATTCAGGAAAATGACTTTATCATGTCTCCCCCTATTTAGGTGGGTGACTTCTCATGTACCCCCTATTCAAGCTGGTCCTAATTTCTGCCTTCCCCTATTCAGGCGGATGGCCTTTCCATAGATCCAAAGGTAGCCTAGAAATGAGCTAGTCATGTCCATATATAATGTGATAGCCATAGTCACTTTATAGTTTGCAAGGAAGTAAAGTTAACGGTCATATATTTGCAAACCATGCAAAAAACCCAAGAAATTCACGTGAAACTAAATCGATTACTTATAGGTGTAAGCACATACCTATCTCATGAGTATTTGCAGGGGGAAAAACAAGTAAGATTAACCACACAATCAACCAAGCAAGTCAACTTGAAGTTTAAGGCATAACACCCATCTGTCATTTTATTATTCCAAAACCTATCAAAGGACTGACTTGGTTCTCAAGTTAGGTTTTAAGTCCACTTTCTTATGTCATTGTCCATAATACTCCATTAGTCCATTTATTGCTCTTTTTCACTTTCTCAATCCACAAACCCTACTTTTAGATTTCATATGTAAGATTGTGCTACAAAACGATGTCTTTTATACAAAAGTCCAAATATTTATCCTTTTAAGTCAAATTAAGGTTAGAGAGATAGAAAGATATATTTTTAACACTTCTATGTCCATTCAGTTTGCAAACCCTAGTTTCTATAATTTTGTAGACTTTTATGCATAATCCTTCAAATCTTGGATTTTGATGTTCATATGATTCCAAGGTGTCCCTTTTTATTCATAATTGATCAATCTTTGATTAAAACATCAAATAATTGTATTAGATGCATTAATACTCAAAATTAGGGTTTGATCCATTAAAAGCATTAAAGGCATCAACTTTGAACACTTTTCAAATTGGAAGTAGATATAGGACAAGATTATATTTTTATTGAATAGTTTGCATTTTTTGATCAAAATTCATATATAATATGTCTCAATCCGACAATCCTATCGATTTCTATGATTTTTGTAAAATAAATAGGTTTACGCCAATCAGGGGCCGCCACCTAAGAACAGGGCAACACGACCTGGCTTGCAGTGTAGTTGGGCCGAGTCGATGGGCTCCATCCAGTGCGAAAACCGCACCCACGTGGCAATGATTAAAAAGCCGAGTCAAGAGAGGAGAAAAGACCAGAAAGGTCTTACCTTTATTGAAGAGGATTGCGGCAAGACAGTCTTTTCACAGACTATCGTCTTCTTCCTCTAGCTCATGTACAGTAGATCTACGTGAGTCAAACTGAGGGTTGACTCCAAGAATCTCGCCTCCTCTTCTTCAAGCAATGATACCCACACCTTCACCTGGACACCGTGAACTCAATGGACCTCCCAATTGCTCTAGAGATGGCCTAGAATAGTGAGACATGGAAGATGAATCTCCTGTGACTTGGCAGCAAAGGCAGAGGTGAAGGTTGAGGTATTTCAGCCAATTGGTGGTAGAGGAGTATTCAGTCAATTGTGGCTAATCTCTAGGATGCCTCAGTAGATTTGTAAAAGGCCTAACCATCCCTATTTATACTAGGATAAGTCAGTAGAGTTCATGGGGTTTGGGAGAATCTCCTAGAAGACACAAACCTAGGTGAAATCTAGGGTAGGTGTGGTCAGTGTGATCTCACGGAACTGATGGAAAAGTTTCCAATTGTGCTTGTGCATTGATGACTACAAAAACCAATTCAAGAAACTCAAGTTTCATGTTCCCCTTTCCAGAAAGGAGTGTGAGCTATTTGATGAGTTGCGAGTCCTCAGGTCGGGGATCAATGGCTCAGAAGGTGTGCATTATTTCTATAACCATTTTGATTGGAAATATAATTTGTGACATTTAATACTCTCCAATCTAATATCTACACTTTAGGGATTTTCGTTGGATCTGTATCTCCTAATCCGCTTGTCCTTTTAATCCCAAATTTTGAGGTAAAGTTCTTTATGACTTAGCCTTTTTGTGGACACAAATTGAGACTAAAATTCGAAAAGGATAACTATTTTTCTTCAAGTGCAAGTTATACACTAAAAAGGCATATATTATGCATTTAAACTCATATTTTCTCTTTCTTTCTTTTCTATTATCTTAATTTCGACTTTTCTAGACATTAGAAGGGATGGGAAACTGAAAGTCTTTCTATTGTGGCCACCTATGCCACTTTCTAGATAATTCCATGTTTTTCTTAAATAAAACATATGTCATTTATTTTCTTCTTGACTTTTCACTTATTATGGATTTTTCTCTTGTCCTTTATCCTTTTACACTTCCATTGGCTTATTAAAATAGGGCAAAGCATGAAATTCATTATTCAAGACAATTTTGCAAAGAAACCCAAGTTATAAAATCATGCACACAAATTGCCAAGCAAGTCCTTTTTATGAAATATTTGCATAAAATACAATCAAAATTGGGGTTATAACATCCTTCCCTACTTATAAGAATTTTGTCCTCAAAATTCAGCTAATCATACAAACAACTCAGGGTAAGATT
The DNA here is from genome assembly GCA_963693085.1 of Alisma plantago-aquatica. Taxonomy (NCBI): domain Eukaryota; kingdom Viridiplantae; phylum Streptophyta; class Magnoliopsida; order Alismatales; family Alismataceae; genus Alisma; species Alisma plantago-aquatica. The sequence goes on from OY856414.1 coordinate 587,721,221, forward strand.
TTTTTCATGTTCGTCTTTAGCTCCCATGTAGCTTCATCCACTACATGGTGCTTCCAGAGAACCTTTACCATGTCTATCTTTTTGCTTCTAAGTTCTTTCACCTTGGTATCTAGTACACTCACATGTGACTCAAGATATGCCAGGCTCCCCTGGAGCTTAATAGGTTCAATGCCCATCATATAACAATGATCTTTCTAGGGGTGGTAGGCATCAGTGAAGATCATGAAACCCTCCTTTCCATACGGTAGAGTCAACACATGTGTTGTTGTCAATTTCTTCTTCAACTCTTGGAAGCAAGCTTCACACAACTCGGACCACACAAACTTTTCATCCTTACAAGTGATCTTGGTAAGAGGTAAGGCGGTCTTTGAGAAGTCTTTGATGAACCGTCAGTGATACTTGGCTAGTCCCAAGAAGCTATAAATTTCAAATGGATTCTTCAGTGTTGGACAATCACATATAGAGGACACCTAGGAAAGATCTACTGAAATAGTCCCTCTTGAGATGATGTGTCCAAGAAACATGACGTGATCGATCCAAAACTCACATTTTGAGAACTTCCCCTAGAACTTCCGCTTCCTCAGGATTTCAAGGACTCTAACTAGATGGTCATGGTGTTGTTCTAAGTCATCTGAGTATATTAGAATGTCATCTATAAAGATGATGACAAAGGAGTCTATGAAAGTTTGGAACACATTGTTCATGAGATTCATAAACACACTTGGGGGAATTGGACAATCCAAACGGCATGACCAAAAACTCATAATGACCATAACTGGTTTGGAAGGCGGTCTTTGGGATGTCCTCATCTTGACTCGTAATTGACAGTAACCAAAGCTCAGGTCAATCTTTGAAAAGACTCGAGCTTACTTGAGTTGGTAAAACAAGTCATCGATATGGGGTAAAGGATACTTATTCTTGATGGAAGCCTAATTTATCATCTTATAATCTATGCACATTTGAAGCGATCGATCTTTCTTCTTTACGAAGAGGATTGGTGCTCCCCAAGGAGATGTGCTAGGTTGGATGAAGCCTTTATCTAGCAATTCTTGTAGTTTCTTCTTCAGCTCAAGCAACTATGTTGGGGCCATCCGCTAAGGTGCCCTGGAAATAGGTTTTGTACCAAGAGTTAATTCTATCAAACAATCAACCTCTATCTCTAGAGGTATCCCGGGTAGGTCATCTGAGAACACATCTGCATAGTCCCTGACTACATCTATCTCCTCTAAGGGTTGCACTGTAGGCTCTAGATTAGTAACTACTGCTAGGAATGTCTGACAGCCTTTGGCTATTAACCATTATTCTTTCAAGGTGGATGCATACACACTAGAGGTAGCATCCTTCCTACCTCTAATGGTTAAAGGCGGGTGACCGAGTCTCTTTATTACAAGATTTTTCTCCCTACAGTCAATATGGTCTCTATAGGTGTAAAGCCAATCCATTCAAATTATTACATCAAAGTCATTCATGTCCAACAAAATAAAGTCGGTAGGGAATTCATGACTCAGGTATTTAACATGTAAAATAGGGGTTTTTTAAAAGAGATGTAAAAATCTGACCACTCGGGGTAGTGACATCCAACCCATATCCTAAATCCTTGAAATCTAGACATATTATAGTCGCAAGATTCCTCAAAATGAAATTATTTGTAGATCCACAGTCAAAAAGAGCTTTCACACTTTGTCCCATAATTTCAAGCATGACTACATGGTTTTCATGATAGCCAAACTACTATTACAATGCATAAATAAAGATGGAAAACTACTCTAAGGGATATTACCCTCTATCAAATGGTTTTCATTACCATGGGTCTATTCATTGTAGATGGTGAATACTCAAGCCTGTCGAAGCTCTCGTGGAGGTGGAATTGGTGGGGCTACTACTGTTGGATGTGCCACTGGTCGTGTTGCTACCACTGGCTGAACTGTCACTGGGGCATGTCCTCTTGGGTCGGGAAGGGGGTAGTTATCTTGGAAGTGTCCCTCTTGTTGGCATCGATAACACACCTTTCTTTCTATAACACCCCATTTCATGAATATATAACATAACTTAGTGGAAGCTTTCATATTGAAGGGGGATGTCATATTAATATGATCATTGCAAATAAATATATAAATCACCATTGAGATTCATACATTGTTCTATACATAGGAAACTATAGTTGAGTTCTATAACATGTCTAAAATTTATAAGCATGGGAAACTAAACATGAAATTAAACATCTCTAACAATTGGATCGCCAAGTATGGATGGCACCCCACCAGTTAGCTCTTGAAGGTATTCTAGTCCTTGCTTGCTTCTCTTAAGTCCTTACTTGCTCCAATTCCTGGGGACATCACATCCCCAGCCATGCGAAGGGAAAAAATAACACATCAGTAAATGGTATTGGCACATTATATGATAAGAAAAATACAATATACTTGACATGTAAGAAAACTTGATATGAATTAACTATAAGCATTCTTGAATCATTACTAACATGAAGAATTGAAAAGTAAATGTATGCATCCCTCTATGACGCCCCCTTAGGAGCACATGATTGCTAAGAAAGACCTTGATGCTAGGAAAGCCCTTGACGACCACTTAAGGTCCATGATTCGAGAGCATATAACGACTATTTCAATTCCAATTAACTTGATCTTTAACATGACATTAACATTAACATAATCATGATTCTTAAACTTAACATGAAGGGATTTCTCCCCATTAACATGATCTCTTAAACATGATGGGATTTCTCCCTCTTTATTGTTAACGTGATTTTCACGAGTCATTAATCATAAGTCATAATCATAGTGAACATTATAGACATAGGACATAGCATATAGAAATCATCAAGTAGTGATATAGTGAACATGATTAAAACATTAAAGTTGAAACGATAATGTCTACTTTATACTTAACATGCAAACAACCAATAATACTTGTGCTCAGTAGCATGACACATTTACCTTGGAGCAATGTAGACCCTAAGATTGTATCTCTGATCTTGAGGTAGCGCATGGATGTGATTTACAAGAACATAGGCTAGTTCTCTTGGAGAAAGTTGATCCTAAGATGGTATCTCTAATCTTTGAGGCAGCGCCTGAATGTGATTTGCAAGAACATAGGCTAGTGTGTTTTTTCTTGGTATGCTAGGATCATGGGGGTCCCTTTTATAGGTTTTAGTGGTCTAGAACTTTCTAGTCTAAGTGGATTTAAAATTTTTAATATATTTTGTCCTTTAATTAAACATTGGTCATTATCTTAACTCCAAATTATTAAAAAGTAAGAATAGGTGAAAAAACATCTTTCTCTTTGTTAGTTACTAAAGTTCAACTTTTTGGTTAAACTAATTATCTTTTGTTTGTGAACTTCTTGTATTATCTTTCATATATTTTGTATCAGATATTTAAGAGAGAATGTATTGTCGTTTACTTTTATTTGTTTATCAAAAATGTTACATTAACTAAATTACCATTACATTTTATTTATGATCACAAATAAAGAGAGAAAATGTGAGAGAGTTGTACCATTCCTTACATAATTACCATAATGTCTTATTTCCATGTAACTAAGGCTGACACGCGTTATTTCATTTTATTAAAAAAATACAAAATGGAAGAAATAGAAAATTAACTTTATTTTACATCTACATGCACTAGTTGTATAGAAAGAATATACAATGTGATTTCAATGTGTTAATTAAAAATTGTTGACTCCGGTTACTCATTCCAATATAATTCATAGTTGTTTAAAACGGTGTTATAACTATGTAACAATAAACCATTTTAATTTTCCATACATTTTATAACATCTTACCATCCATAATGACATTTCCATTTTCATATCACGCTTCCTAGTTGTGTTGGAAAGGTGATGGGTCAAAACCCACAATTTTGTAGTCTCAAATTAATATATTGATCACATTGTATTCAATTATTCGAGCATTGGAATGTTAAAAAAAAGAAAATAATCAAACTCTTCATCTAGCTTCCCTTCTATTATTTTAAATATATGGTCTCATGTTGACTAAGTTTGACCAACAATTAGTTAATGTTTACATTACATGTGTTAAATGGATTGACATTATATTTTATATTTGTTTGAGAGGTCAAATGAATTTGAAACAAAACCAAATTCGGAACACATATTAATTACATACTCTAGATCCTTCCTAGTCATTAAAATTTGAGTTTTGAATATCTTTTATTAAAATGTCCATATTTGTTATTTACTTCATTTTCATGCATTAAAAGGTGAAATAATGTTAAAAGATTCTCCTTAATTATTTCTTTGACTCTAAAAATGAGATTATTAATATTTATCAACATTTAAGTCTATCGTGCCTATATAGAAAATTTTATTGAAGAAAGAGACTCAAGAGAAGATAATGTTACATGTATATAATAGGGGAAAGTAAGTAATATCCACATCATGTGATTGATGAATATTCTTTTCCATTCATCCAAAATTAAGCCATTAATTGCATTGCATTTTTCTTTGTCTTTTGAGTATTCCAAAGAAGAGAGAGAAATAGTGAATTATGTTTTTATCCCTTTGATGTTAAAAGCTATTAAAGAAAGTAGAACTCTTGTTTTAGATATATGTTTATCATTTCAAATTCTACTCCTTTTATTTCCAATTTTATTTCTTTTAAACATTTTCAAGGATGAGAGAGAAAAAAAAGAGAAGGGAAATCATTCATTCAACATTTTAAGTTAATTACAATACATGATGGCATATGTATAAGAGAAAGTGTATTTCTAGTTTTTTTTCTTATTTGTCTTACTTTATTTTTTCTATAAGGAATATCATTTGATTGACTTTTTACATTAAGCCCTTCAACTATTTTTATTTTAAAAGAATTCATTTTATAATTTTTAAATTGTGAAAAATTGGGGTGTTACAATTCTATCCACCATAAAATAAATTTCGTCCTCAAAATTTTCTAGGGTACTATCCACCTTAGAATTTAGCATATTCAATGTAAACTAATTTCTAATTTCATATTAAGGTCCCATTCTCATGGTAAAACACTATCTAAACCTTGTTATTAAAACCAACATGTGGGTAATCCAATTCACATAATTTGATATGGCAAATGACCTTTCTTCTCTAGGTGTTCCAATTCTTGCTTATCTATGTCAAACATTTACTCTTCGAATGCATGCTTGGTTCCAGCATGAATCTTATTGGGTTCAGGTGACTATAAGTCTCAAACTTTTAATGCCAACTCTTACTTTATTTGTCACATTTGAATACATGTCGGCCGCTCATATATTAAAAGATGACACGATTTATCACACTTGTCTTAGCACCTCTCTAATGCACATGTCTCATACCACATGCACTTGAAAGGACTAGACAAGTATGATAATGCACAAAACATTCTCTCTACAAAATCCCATAAGCATGTGTCCCAGACCACAAACACATGGGAAAAAGAGAGAGTATGTTATATACAATTTTAGAGTTAGACACAAAAAATCAAAACATCTAGTCACATAACCCTAGTCCTTATTTGAACTAGACCTCTACTTTGATTTCTAATATCATACACTTACTTTTTCTATACCTAGGGTTAGAACATATGAATCATATTGCTTTCTGGTGGTCGTCCATTTATCAACTCTAATACCATTAATCTAACACCCCATTTCATGAGTATATAACATAACTCAGTGGAATATTTCATATTGAAGGGGGATGTCACATTAATATGATCATTGCAAATAAATACATAAATCACCATTGAGATTCATATAGTGTTCTATACATAGGAAAATATAGTTGAGTTCTATAACATGTCTAAACATTTCTAAGCTTGGGAAACTAAACATGAAATCAGATATCTCAAATAATTAGATCGCCAAGTATGGATGGAACCCCACCAGTTAGCTCTTGGAGGTATTTTAGTCCTTGCTTGCTTCTCTTAAGTCCTTACTTGCTCCAATCCCTGGGGACATCGCATCCCCAGCCATGCGAAGGGAAAAAATAATACATCAGTAAACGATACTGGCACATTATAAGATAAGAAAAATAAGTATACTTGACATGTAAGAAAACTTGACATGAATTAACTATAAACATTCTTGAATCATTATTAACATTAAGAATTGAAAAGTAAATGTATGCATCCCTCTATGATGCTCCTTAGGAGCACATGATTGCTAGGAAAGCCCTTGATGCTAGGAAATCCCTTGATGACCCCTTGACATCCATGATTCAGGAGCATATAAAGACTATTTCAATTCCAATTAACTTGATCATTAGCATGACATTAACACTAACATAATCATGATTCTTAAACTTAACATGAAGGGATTTCTCCCCATTAACATGATCTCTTAAACATGATGGGATTTCTCCCTCTTGATCGTTAATGTGATTTTCACGAGTCATTAATCATAAGTCATAATCATAGTGAACATTATAGACATAGGACATAGCATATAGAAATCATCAAGCAGTGATATAGTGAACATGACTAAAACATTAAACTTGAAATGATAATGTCTACTTTATACTTAACATGCAAACAACCAATAATACTTGTGCTCAGCAGCATGACCCGTTTACCTTGGAGCAATGTAGACCCTAAGATTGTATCTCTGGTCTTGAGGTAGTACCTGGATGTGATTTACAAGAACATAGGCTAGTTTGCTTGGAGCAAGTTGATCCTAAGATGGTCTCTCTAATCTTTGAGGCAGTGCCTGAATGTGATTTTCAAGAACATAGGCTAGTGTGTTTTTTCTTGGTATGCTAGGATCATGGGGGTCCCTTTTATAGGTTTTAGGGGTCTAGAACTTTCTAATCCAAGTGGATTTAAAAAATTTGATATCTTTTGTCCTTTAATTAAACATTGGCCATTATCTTAACTCCAATGTATTAAAAAGTAAGAATAGGTGAAAAAAGGACTTTCTCTTTGTTAATTACTAAAGTCCAACTTTGTGGTTAAACTAATTATCTTTTGTTTGTGGATTTCCTTTATTATATTTCATATATTTTGTATGAGATATTTAAGAGAGAACGTATTGTCGTTTACTTTTATTTGTTTATAAAAAATATTACATTAACTAAACTACCATTACATTTTATTTGTAATCACAAAGAAAGAGAGAAAATGTGAGAGAGTTGTACCATTTCTTACATAATTACCATAATGTCTTATTTCCATGTAACTAAGGCTGACACACGTTATTTCATTTTATTAAAAAAATACAAAATGGAAGAAATAGAAAATTAACTTTATTTTACATCTACATGCACTAGTTGTATAGAAAGAATATACAATGTGATTTCAATGTGTTAATTAAAAATTGTTGACTCCGGTTACTCATTCCAATATAATTCATAGTTTTTTAATACTATGTTATAACTATGTAACAATAAACCATTTTTAATTGTCCATACATTTTATAACATCTTACCATCCATAATGGCATTTCATTTTCATATCACGCTTCCTAGTTGTGTTGGAAAGGTGATGGATCAAAACCGACATTTTTGTTGTCTCAAATTAGTATATTGATCACATTGTATTCAATTATTCGAACGCTGCAATGTTAAAAAAGAAATAATAAAACTTTCCTTCTAGGTTCCCTTCTATTATTTTAAATATATAGTCTCATGTTGACTAAGTTTGGCCAACAATTAGTTAATGTTTACATTGCATGTGTTAAATGGATTGACATTATGTTTTATATTTATTGGATAGGTCAAACGAATTTGAAACAAAACAATATTCGTATCACACATTAATTACATACTCTAGATCCTTCCTAGTCAATAGAATTTGAGTTTTGAATATCTTTTATTAAAAATGTCCATATTTGTTATTTACTTCATTTTCATGCATTAAAAGGTGAAATAATGTTAAAAGATTCTCCTTAATTATTTCTTTGACTCTAAAAATGAGATGATTAATATTTATCCACATTTAAGTCTATTATGCCTTTATGGAAAATTTTATTAAAGAAAGAGACTCATGAGAAGATAATGTTACATGTATTCAATATGGGAAAGCAAGTAATATCCGCATCATGCGATTGATGAATATTCTTTTCAAAGTATCCAAAATTAAGCCATTAATTGCATTTCATTTTTTTTGTCTTTTGAGTATTCCAAAGAAGAGAAAGAAATAGTGAATTATGTTTTATCCCTTTTATGTTAAAAGCTATTAAAGAAAGTAGAATTCTTGTTTAAGATATATGTTTATCATTTCAAATTCTACTCCTTTTATTTCCTAGTTTATTTCTTTAGAACATTCTCAAGGATGAGAGAGAAAAAAAGAAGGGAAATCATTCATTCAACATTTTAAGTTAATTGCAATACATGATGGCATATGTATAAGAGAAAGTGTATTTATAGTATTTTTTTCTTATTTATGTAACTTTATTTTTTTCTATAAGGAATATCATTCCATTGACTTTTTACATTAAGCCATTCAACTATTGTTATTTTAATAGAATTCATTTTATAATTTTTAAATTGTGAAAAATTGGGGTGTTACACTTTCGAAGCGATACTTCTCTTGATGGTTCCTCCCACATCTGTGGCATCTGGATGATGCCCCTTATTGTCGGTGCTCATTGTGGGGCTTTCCCCTTCCTCCCTTGTCATGGTGACGATCCTAGTTCTTCATGTTATCATTTTTTTGGCTGGAACTTCCTTTAGTGAATTTTGAGGTGTCCTTTGGGTTGGTTCTCCTATGGCATGACCGTCTTATCCATGTCCAGGATGAAGTTGAGAGATTTAGAGAGAGTTTTGGGCTTTCTCACCATGACATGGGGCTTAATGGCAAGGTGAAGCCTATCCACAAAATGTTCTACCCTCCTTGCTTCAATCAGCATGTAGCCAAAATGCTCTAAGAGGTGAAACTTGTGAGCACAGTCTGTCATTATCATGTTCCCTTGAATCAGGAATGTGAACTGTCTTTCCTTCTCCTTCTTGGCAGTGGGGGGTATGAACCTTGCTATGAAAAGTGCATCAAAATCTGCCCAAGGCATGGGTTCTTCACTCAAGTCTTGGCCCATGATATGGTTTTCCCACCATATCTTTGTTGCTTGCTCCAGGAGATGGGTGGAAAAAGAACCTTTCTGCTCGGTTGTACCTCCAGCATGCAGAACCCATTTTCCACTGCCAAAAGCTAAGAATCGGCTTTGTTGACTACCTCAGTCTTGTCCTCCCCCCTAGAACTTCTCAATATACAGCTTAACAAAATCCAATATCGTGGCACTGAGGTAGGGACGGACGGCTATAGGTTCACCATTCTCATCACGAGGAACATCCCTAAGGATGAGGGAATTGATGGCATCAACCAACTTCTTCTACTGCTCTAGCCAGAGCATCTCGAGAGTCTGTGTCACCATTAGCCCGATTGTTGGTCTGGAGTCAGCAGCATGGCTGGGATCATCCCTTGCTTTATCCTCATACATAAGTTCATCTTTGGGTCTAGGGCTTCCTCTCGGGTTCTCGATGTGGAAGGGAATGGGTTTAGGCTAAGGGCCTTTCTCTCCAGAGTCTTCACCTTCTCTCTTTCTTTTCTTGAAGGATTCACCTTCCATGGACCTTCTCTTCTTTGAGGAGGGCCTCTTCTTATGGGAAGGTCTCGGTCTAGGGTATTCATCATGGTTGGTGTTCTCACCACTAGACATGTTGTTTCACAAAACAATGTCATTATCCATAGTATGAACTTACGATATTAAAGCTTTAAACTTATATTTGTGACACCTTATTTGCATGTATTTTATTGTTTGGTGGAGGATATCCTAATCCTTATCATCCATAACCCATTACTCCAGAGGAGGTGGAGAGAGAGAAAACCTTATGCACTTAAAGTTTTTTAAGTGAAAGTGGATAAATAAGCGATGAAAGTAGATGAGAAATCCTAGAGGTATCTTATTTTGAGTCAAATCCTCAAATTTTGGCCAGACAATCACATAGATTCTGAGAGTCCTCGTAAACTGAATAGCGAGGTGGAGGGAAATCTTGCCAACCCTCGGATCGTGATCCTTTTCTAGAAACCTCCTTCTTTGGAAAATTCTCTAATAACTCCCTTCGGGCTCTAAAGAATTTACAAAATTTAATAATTATTAGAGATTATATGGAAAACCACGCTCTGATACCTGTGTAACAACCCCATTCCCTGGAAACCCTTATTAAGGAAGGCCAAGAAACTAGATCCATTATCCCAAAAATAGGATCAAATAGTTTTGCACATTATAAAAAATAATTAATAAATTCTACTAAATTACCAAAGTTTGATACAGGATAAAAATTATTTTCATGAAAGTTTACAAAATATAGGATTCCAGGACTTCTTCCAAACAATAAACCATCTATCTATATCCTCTAGGCCTTACTGTGTTTGTTTGCTTTCAATGTCATCTTTTCTTGAATGTCCAAATTCTAGCCAGATTATCCTAAAAATGCCAACAATCAAAACGTCGGTCAGTATAATGAGTTATATTGGTATGTGGGGGGAAACAAAATTTCATAAGTAATGGTAACAACATGATTCAGTAATTATTCGTTAACAAATCAAATTTAATATTTTCATCATGAGTACCCAATCTAGGTGTCTCCACCCTCTGTCATAACCCCTCAGGGCATCATACTGTAGTATTCACAATTTGTTCATGTTCAGACATATGACCTTATCATCTCTCCCCTATCCGGGTGGGTGACTTCTCATGTACCCCCTATTCAGGCTGGTTCCAATTTGTGCCATCCCCTATTCAGGTGGATGGCCTTTCCATAGATCCAAAGTTGGCATAGAATGAGCTAGTCATGTCCATATATAATGTGATAGACATAGTCACTTTATAGTTTGTAAGGAAGTAAAGTTCATCCAACAGTCATATATTTGCAAACCATGCGAAGAAACCTGAGAAAACCACACAATCATAGGCGTAACTACATACCTGTCTCAGGAGTATTTGTAGTCCAAATTAGAACAACTAAGATTAACCACACAATCAACCAAACAAGTCAACCTAAAATTTAAGGAATAACACCCATGTGTCCCTATATTATTCCAAAACCTATTAAAGGACTGACTTGGTTCCCAAGTTAGGTTTTTAAGTCCACTTTCTTATGTCATTATCCATAATACTCCATTAGTCCATTCATTGCTCTTTTTCACTTTTTCAATCCACAAACCCTACTTTTAGGTTTCATACACAAGATTGTGCTACAAAAAGGTGTTTTTTATACAAAAATCCCCATCTTTATCATTTTTAAGTCAAATTAGGGTTAGAGAGATCAAAAGATAGATATTTAGCATTTTTATGTCCATTGGGTTTACAAACCCTAGTTTCTATCATTTAGTACACTTTTATGCATAAAGAAACCCTAATCCTTCAAATCTTGGATTATGATGTTCATATGAGTCTAAGGTGTCCCTTTTTATTCATAACAGATCAATCTTTGATCAAAACATCAACTAAGTGTATTAGATCCATCAATACTAAAAAATTAGGGTGTGATCCATTAAAATCAATAAAGGCATAAACTTTGAACACTTATTGAATTGGAAATAGATATAGGCCAATTTTATACTTTTATTGAATAGTTTGCATTTTTCTAATCAAGATTCATATGTTATATGTCTCAATCCGATTATTGTATCAATTTCTATGTTTTTTATAAAATAAATAGGTTGTAGCCAATCAGGGCTACCACCTAAGCATAGGGCAACACGGTCTGGCTTGCCAGTGCAGCTAAGCTGAGTCAATGGGCTCCAGCTAGTGTGGCTACTGCGCTTGCATGGCGACGACCAAAAAGTCAAGTCAAAAGAGGTGAAAAGACCAGAAAGGTCTTACCTTTACTAAAGAGGGTTGGGGGAAGACAGTCTATTCATAGACTATTGTCTTGTTCCTATGGCTCACGTATAGTAGATCTACATGAGTCAAACTAAGGGTTGACTCCAAGAATCCTACCTCCTCTCCTTCAAGCAACGATACCTACACCTTTACATGGGCACTGCGAACTCAATGGGCTCCCAATTGATCTAGAGATGACCTAGAATGGTGAGATGAGGAAGATGAATCTCTGGCGAGTCAATGGCGAAGACAGAGATGAAGGTTGAGGTATTTTGGGAAATTGGTGGTAGAGGAGTATTCATTGGACTGTGGTTGATCTCTAGGATGTCTCGGTAGATTTGCAGAGGGCATGAGCATCCCTATTTATGCTAAGCTAAGTCAGCAGAGTTCATGGGGTTTGAGCAAAACTCCTAGAAGCCACAAACCTAGGTGAAATCTAGGGTAGGTGTGGTCGGCTTGATCTCACAGAGCCGATGGAAAGGTTTTCAATTGTGCTCGTACATTGATGACCACAAAAACCCATCCAGGAAACTCAAGTTTCCTATTCCCCTTTCTAGAAAGGAGTGTGAGCTAGATGATGACCTGTGAGTCCTCTGATTGCAGATCAACAACTCAGAAGGCATGCGATATTTCCATAACCATTTTGATTGGAAATATATTTTGTGACATATAATACTCTTCAATCTATTATCTACACTTTACGGATTTTTGTAAAATATGTATCTCCTAATCCACTTGTCCTTTTAATCGCAAATTTTGAGGGAAAATTCTTTATGACATAGTCTACTATGGACACAATTTGAGACTAAAACTCAAAAAGGATAACTCTTTTTCTTCAAGTGTAAGTTATACACTAAAAAGGCATATATTATGCAGTTAAACTCATAAATTTTCTTTATTTCTTTTCTATTCTCTTAATTTTGACTTTTCTAGATATTGAAGGTGTGGGAAATTGAAATTCATCCTATTGTGGCCACCTATGCCACTTTCTAGATAATTCCATGTTTTTCTTAAATAAAACATATGTTTCTTATTTTCTTCTTTCCTTTTCACTTATTACGGGTTTTTCTCTTATCCTTTATCCTTTTACACTTCCATTGGCTTACTAAAATAGGAAAAAGCTCAAAATTCATTATTTAAGACAATTTTGCAAAGAAACCCAAGTTATAAAATAATGCGCACAAATTGTCAAGTAAGACCTTTTTTATGAAATATTTGCACAAAAAACAATCAAAATTGGGGTTATAACACATTAGGAACATGAAAAGGATCAAATCTATTAAGACCTAGCTTATTCTAGTTCAAGTCAAAAGCAATGCAAATGCACTTTTATGGAAAACACTTCAAATCACCTTAGATGATTTTTGTAATCATTTGTATTGATGATATGACTTGTAACTAAGATGAGAAAAAATCATGAACTCTTCATTCAAATGTTTGATCACTCAAAAGCAATTTTCTTAAATTCATTACAGGTTATTGATCGGTCAAGATTCAAACTCGACCAATCCCTTTATGGATTTGAGAATTCTTTGTCGGTCTAGTTGCCACTCACATAACTCGACCGACCCATTCACTAAGCAAAATTGATTTCAAGATATCTGTCAAGTTGCACATAGGACACACTCGACCAATGCTTCAAATTGGCTTTATCACATAGTGCAATCGGTCAAGTTACCTTTTGGAAACTCGACTGATTGCACTGTATGAAAAATGCAAAAAAGGTGATTCTAACCATTGGAGTGTTGCAAAAAACAAAATTATATTTGTCAAAATGTAAGTGTTCCTACCCTCCAGTGGACACCCCCAACTATAAATAGGTACTGTTAGATTTCATTTTAAGGTTGCCCTTTCATGCTATTCAAACTCCTTTCTATAGTTGAGTGCATCCAGTCCACTTGATCCCCTTTCTCTCACTTGATTACACTTCAATTCATCATTATGAGTGAGATAGGATATGTGTGAGAGAGATACTTCATTATATGCTTCTAAAGCTCTCAAAGCTTCTCCTTTCCCAACCCCTTTCTTCAAGATCAAGTTGGTGAAAGCTTCTCCAAGTGAAGCAAAAGGTGCAAGCTTCTTCAAGTTTTAGAAGAAGGTGAAAAAGCTTCTCTGAGTAAAGGAGGAGGACAGGCTAAAGATCTGGGATTAGAGTGGGTAAATCCTTCTAGGCGGAAGACTCGGTGAAAAGAGGGGATCTCCTTGGTGAAGATATCCAGCTTCTTACAATAGTGGGAAAGATTTTGGTGAGGTATAAGCTCTATGTCCAGATAGGTAAGGCCTTGGTTGTAAGGTCATTGGTGCCCTTAACCTCAAAGGGAGGTTGGGTATCCTTGTCTTAGAAAAGAAAGGTCAATTGTATGTCTTATAATGGAATATAAGTATACACAAGTTACAAAATCCTAGGGCTTGACCTCTCTAGGTAGTGGACTGACTCTCTCCTAGTTTGGAGAGTGGAACCACTCTAAATATCTTGTTTAAGTGCTTATTTCAATCTCTCTCATCCTTCCTATTCTTGTTTAGATTGCCATCAAATTCACTATATGCAATTGTGCCTGGTTGAAGTAACTTGAATGTCTGAAGAATTTTGTGCAAGTGTTTTTAGCTCTATTCACCCCCCTTAGAGCCCTTTGATCCAACAAGTGGTATCATATCCACACTCTTCTCCGACACATCTTTCAGAAGATGAGAAGATGGGCGACTTACTTGGTTCCCTCAACCTAGAGGGTGGATTCTCCATGATACCTTTGGTCTTTGACGACACCAATTTCCTTTATTGGAAACAGCGGATGCAGTTCTACCTTCAAGGGATGAACTACAACAAGTCAAAAATGATGATTCGTCCATACAAGGAGATGGCGAGTGATGTATCTACTTGGTATGAAGCTACACTCAAGAAGATGTAGTTGAATGCCAAGGCAATAAGCATCATCAATGCTGCCCTCACTCCCTCCAAGTTCAACTAGATCTCATCTTGGGATACAACCCATGAGATTTGGAACAAGTTGTGCATTACCTATGAAGGCACACAACTACTCAAAGAATCAAAGATCTACATTCTCAATGGACTGCTTGAAAACTCCAAGATGGGCAAGAAGGAAAAAGTGGCTGAGATGTACACAAGGATCAACACCATCATCAATGGGATTACTTATTTGGGCCACACCTTGGATAGAGGAACCATCAACTCTAAGATTCTAAGGCCTCTTCCCAAGAGATGGGAACCCAAGGTGACTTCCATTGAATAAGTTAGAATTCTTGGTGACTCATTCACCAAGGAGCTCATTGGAAACCTTCAAGCTCATGAGCTAAGGCTAGACAATCAAGAAGAAGATGGAAAGAAAGAGTGAATCAAAGAAGATCAAAGACAATGCCTTCAAAGCTCAAGTGGAGGCCATGATTGTCCAACAACAACTTGCTTGTTGGTCCTCTCCTCCCTTCACAAGTGAATATGATGGCCCTAGTGATCATGAAGCAAACTACTCCAAGGGTAAACACTTCAAGGGAAAGTCTTACTCATCCTCCACTCCTAGATGCTATGAATGTTGCTAAAAGGGGCATTACCAGAATGATTGCCCCAAGGCAAAGAAGGGCTACCACAAGAGCAGCCACAAGAAGAAGGATGACTATAAGAAGGAAGGAAAGTACAAGATGAAGGACAAGAAGGATAATAGGAGCAAGGATTTAGCTCATGCGACTTGGGAGGAATCCTCCTCTAGTGGTTCATTCTCCAATGAAGGAGAATGCCATCTTGCACTCATGGCCACTACAAGTGAAGATATTGGTGAGGTAAGTGAGGTAAGTGAGGTAAGCTTGCATGAATTATCTAAGGAAACTCTTATCGATGTGCTTAATGCTACCCTCTCTTTTTATTTAGAATGAAAGTCTAAAAAGAAGAGGTTCGGTAAGATCATAGGTGATTTGTATGCTAAAATTGATATTCTTGATCAAAATGAGAAGTTTCCTCTTGATAGCATTGATTCTTTGCAAGGGAAGCTTCTTGATCTTGAGCTCCAATAGAATGGAGTTGAAGTAGAGAATGGTATCTAACTTAAGAACATCAATAGTCTTAAGGAAGAAAACCAAGCCCGAGTAGATGAGGTTGCTTTACTTAAAATTGAAAATGATGATATTAAGCTTGCTTGTGTGCTATTAAAGATGAGAATATAGTTTATCTTTATGAGCTTGTTTTGCTTAGAACTAAAAATGCTACATTGCTTGTTCAAGTAAATGATCTCTCTTTGGCCTTTATTGCCTAGTCATGAAGTTGCTAGTCTTACTTTAGAAAAAGATTCTTATCTTACTAAAGCCCTTTGTTTGAAGGCCAACTTACTTCATGCACAAGATGATCTTGCCAGCTTATCGTCTACTATCATTACTCTTAGTGGTGATAATCACAAACTAAGACCTTCCTTGCAAAAGTGCCACAAAGGGAAAAAGTCCCTTAATGAAATTCTAGATCACTCTAGCAAACAAGATGGTAAAAGTAGTTTGGGATTTGTTGGGGGATATCCAAGGAGAAATAGCAAGGGAAAGGGTAAGAAAAAGAGTAAGGGACCTCCTATCTTCCATGGAGAGACATCTAACTCTAAGAACCCTATTGTTTGTGTGCATTGCAAGAGTGATGATCATTGCTCTACTTACTGCCCTTATAAAGAGAAGGGGGCCAACCCAAAGATGAAATGGGTCCCCAAGCTAACCCCGGATCCCAAGGTTTGAATTGGGCACTAACATCTTCCTTTCTTGTAGGTAAAAGGAAATGGATTGTTGATAGTGGCTACTCAAATCATATGCCAGGTGAAATCATCCATTTCAACCAATTCACAAAGAAGAAAGGAGGAACATTTGGTGACAACAACAAGGGTAATGTGATAGGTGAGGGTGATGTAGGTGATTCACTATGCATCAAGAATGTTCTTCTTGTGGATGGCCTACATCACAATTTAATAAGTGTTAGTCAGCTTTGTGATAATGGTTATCTTGTTCTTTTTGCCTCACTTGAATGCTTGCTTCTAAATTCCCTCTCCTACAATGTTATATATAAGGGAACTAGAAATGGTAATCTCTATATTATTGTGCTTGACTCTATTAAGCTTATTGTTGGTAGATGTCTTGTTTCCAATTCAAATGATATTTTTTATGGCACTGTAGGCTTGGTCATGTAACTATGCATCAAATGAAGAAGTTGAGCAAAAATGATTTGGTAAAGGGACTTCCGAAATTGGATTTTGAAAAGGATGAGCAATGCCAACCTTGTACCCCAAGGAAGCAAACCAAGTCCTCCTTCAAATCCAAAGGAGTCCTTAGAACCAAAAGAGTTCCTGAGCTTCTTCTCATTGATCTATTTGGATCAATGCATATGTAATCGCTTTATGGTATCAAGTATTGTCTTGTGATTGTCAATGATTTCTCTCAATATACTTGGACCTTCTTTCTTGTTTCAAAAAGTGATACTCTTGATGTTTTCTTGACTTTTTGCAAACAAAAGGAAAACAAAGCTTCTTTCCAGATCATCTCCATCCGCAGTGATCATGGGGGAGAATTTGAAAATGACTTGTTTGAATGTTTTTGTGAGGAATTCGGGTATGCACACAACTTTTCTTCACCTCAAACGCCTCAACAAAATGGGGTTGTAGAGAGAAAGAATAGCTCACTACAGGAGATGGCTAGGACTGTTCTTCTAGAGTATGATACTCCAAAGAAGTTTTAGGTCGAAGCTTTTTTTATGTAAGTCGGGAGGCTATTTTATTCATCCGGCCCTCCCCACGCGAGCAAACACCAAATTCAAAGTACATGCACTAATTAAACTAGGGAAACATGGTAGTAATACTACCATTACAAAGGTCCCTAATTAGTACGTCATGGACCTCTCTAGGAGGGTGGGCATACATGATGTATGCCATGGGGTTTTTAAGGGTTGCTTTAGCTAAGCTGTCTACAACATCGTTGGCCTCTCTTCTGATGTACTTTACACTCCATCAAGATTTCATGAGGGTCTGAATTTTCTGTAGTTGTTGTGCATATCTATTATTGTTATGTTCATGTTGGTGTATCGTGTTGACAGTAGTTTGGGAGTCAGGTCAAAGCTCACAGCATCCCAACTATTCACTATTGTTGTTTTGATAGCAAGTTTTAAGTCCTCAAGCTCAGCTTCAACGACGTTAGTAGTGTGTAGAGCCATGGCGGCTCCACCTACCCATTGACAAAATTCATCTCTAATGACCATTGTAAAGGAAGTGATGTTGCTTTTCACTACTGTATCCGTATTAATTTTTAGGCTTTGTGGCCCTGGTCTCGTCCACCTACTATCTTCATTGTTCTAAGGTCCTGTTGGAAATTTTGTGGTTTCCCAGGCCTTTAGTTGGGCAGTGACCTCATTTCTTATGTATCACACCTACTGTAAAATGGGAGTACTTATGTTCTTGAACACCTCTCTGTTCCTGGTAGTCCATATATGCCAGTAGGTTATCATGAAAGTGGTTGTAGTGCATTTATCTTCTCAAATTTTTTGATGCACCCATTGCTTGGTGTCAATAGTACTAAGAAACTCCTAGTGTATGCCTCCTGTAAATAAGGTATCCAAAAGGCCTCTAGCATGTTTTCAGTCTTGTAGAGCATGTAATGTGGTCTCCTCCTCCTCATGACACCTAGGGCACATGTAATTGTCGGTCATCCTACGTTGAGCCCTCCTACTGTTCGTGAGGAGTCCCTCGTGCATCACAAGCTAGATGAAAGTTTTGATCTAAGCCACTATCTTCTTGTCCCACATGGTTCTCCACCTCCCTGTGACCCTGGTTCCCTTGCCTTCCCTAAGACAAAGGTAGGCAGACTTTTTAGTGTACTATCCACTTCAAGTGTGGGTCCAGACCCTGACATCTTTGTTGTTCATCTTCGAGGGGACTTGGATACATTTAATATCTTCAATGACCTGGCTTGGTAACCATTCTTCAAGGAAGCATGTATATTAGTCTCCTTCTAGATTGATCATACTCGCTACCTTCAAGTTCATGAGGTCGTGAGGGATTTTCTTAAGAGCTTGATCCTTTAGAATGGGCCCATTCCTCCACCACTTGTCAGTCCATGCATTCATACTGCGTCCATTTATCAGGATTACATAGGAGTTCTCTTTGATGAAGGATTTGCCGCTTAGGATTGCATTCCCAAGTCTTGAGATGTTGTACTTCTTCCTGACAGGGATATTGAGATAACACTACCTCATTCCTTTATTCCAGGTTGAGTGACGGTTACTACTGAGCTCCCAGGTGTGCTTGTATAGTAAAGCTAAATTTCAGTTCCTCATTGTCTTCAAACCCAGTCGACCATCATTCTTGTGGCAAGTGATCTTATCCCAGGAAATTAGTGCCATGGGGTGATCTTTGTGGTTGCAACCCCAGATAAACCTTCTTATGGAACCATCTATTCTGTCACAGAGTTGGAGAGGTAGCATAGATCTCTACATAGCATACGTAGGCATGGCTGCAATATTTTCTTTGGCAAGAAAAATCCTACCTATAAAGGATAGGTTTCTAGATGACCACACTGAGATCCTCCCATTAACCTTCTCCAGGATTTCTATGGCAACACATCCCACTATCACACATACAACGAGGTGTTACGCAAAAACGTGTGGAAATCACCATAACCACAGATTATCGAAAACACGGGTTAATTAAGACCGATTGCGGAAAGCTGATAAACTGAGAAACTATTACATTCTAGTCCACATCCTACAAGAAAACAGGTTATATACATTCATTCAAGCCTGGATACATGTCCACGACTTAGAGTAACAACTGTCCTGTCATATCATGAGTTCATCACCTGTTCACACATATAGAGGCCCGCATCCGGCCAACAACAGGACATACAAAAAAAAAACATCTACAATTGTACATCGTGAAACAACGTCAAAACATCGCCAAGGACCTGAGAGTACAGGGATGACTCTAGACTCTACAGCAAAACATCCAAAACAGCAGCACATCCAAACATCCAATCCTTGCCTTCTACTGCTCTTCTTACTGCTCGGCCGCCACTCTGCGACCACCACCACATCTAGCTTGACCGCCTAAAAAGGGTGTAACTCAGCGGAGTGAGACAATTGAACATTGTCCCAGCGGGAAACATAACTCCCCACCAAAACTACAAACCTCAAGTATAGAGATAAAGCAGGTGACTGATGATAAGTATAACAAGAGCAGTTAATGAAGTAAAGCTGTTCAAGCTAGCAAGCTTACTAGATATATGAAAGGCATATACTCAAGTATTACTTTATGGGACATGATAATCAAGACAAGATATACAAGATTTACCACATATGAGAAACATATAAGAAACTGCAAGATATGATGGAATTAACTACACAAACAAGGCCTCAACCAATGTTTCGTGTTTGTGTTAAGCAGTAATACTATTCAGCTGAATTACGTATTATTATGCCCTGAGGAAGTGAGTCGTACCGCTCAAATCCAACCTTCGGCTGCGAAGCCCAAGCCAGTGCCATACAAGGTCAATGGAAGAGTCGGACTCCACGACCTTCTCCGCCTCATGGTCAGTACATGAGTACAACATAAGCAGGACCGCAGTCTCATGCTAAAGTGGTCTTAGCCACAGGGTCAGCTCCACAGGCTACCCTCTGCCTAGACCGCCTCGGTACAGGTCTCGGTGCTAGTAAAACTGAGCCATGGGCCTGTTCACCGTGCTCTGAGCCATGAACGCATTCATGCTCCTCATATCACATATCCTGAGCCATGGGCCTATTCACCATGCTCTTCATCACAACTGGGCTACGGGCCTGAACACCGCACCCTGGAGTCTACAACTACAGTTGCACTCTTACCTCATCACTTTAGGCTAGGAGAAACCTCGCATATTCAACAATATGCGCTCCAGGTTAACCCGCAGGAGAACCCGTTTCACCATCACCAAATCCTGACGATGATGGATCTATGGCCAGGGCAAACTAGATGATATATTTCACTATGATTATTTAGTATCTTTTAGATGGATTGCAAAGTTCAACCAAGTTGTATAACATGCAAACTATAACAAAATAATCAACATAAAACTCAACATTATGCTTTTATTGTAATCACATCAACCTGATCCATCTCGAGGATCCAACGTCACATGTTATCACTTGGCATCTTGCCAACCATCCAGATCTATCTTCAAGGATCATCACATACCATGGGATCTCAATCCCTCATCATGTATTGCCACTGACTCTCAAGGCTTACATTATCATCATGGAACAATCACATCACATGTGCAATCTCATCAACAAGAGTAATTATCAGAGTGATGTTTCTCATCACATATTGCTCATAGCCTTTTCATGGCTAAGCATCACCTGCATGGTTAGTGTACTCAATAATCATAGTTTCAACATAAGGACTATGCTTACTATCATGAGATGACATTCAAGATGCTATACCTACCGATTATACATCATCTGGTGATCATGTGCGTAAGACACATTATTAAGAAAATCATATCTATGCTTATCCTCATCTCAGTATTATGTAGATAATCAAGATGATTACTTCATGCATATAGTCATGTTGGATATACAGAACAAGCGTTATTATTACCACTAACATTATCACTCTTAGCATTAACAAATAGTCACCAAACTAAGATAAACGATCAAGCTCGTGATAACGTGCATCATCATCTATATAAGGAGTCACCATCGTTAAGCAAGGCCATAAACCACTAGGCTGTTTTCATAATACAAGGATCCCTCACACAGGATGCCGAAAACCCTCACTAAAAAGAGGTGTAATGGGCAACCTGCCCTCACCCAAGGATCGACATATAACGGCCAACGCTTGCATAACGCACGACGCTGTGTTGCGTGCGTCAGGGGTGGGTGTCGCGCATCAAGGGATATCGAGCACTTACTTCTTGGGCAATGCCCGTCTCGACTAGGCGTTATTGGCCGACACCAAGAGAAGCGTAACACCCGTCACACTCCACCCAACAATGCCCGATACAAGGGCTAACATATCGGCCAGATCAGCCCACTAGGGATAACAACCAAGAGAGAGAACTCAGTTCCCGAAACGTGCAACAACCTGATCAAAGCCTAACGGCCGATACAAAGCAAAGCAAGGGGTTGTGACGCCCGTCACAAGAGCCAAGGGGTGTCGCCTGACTCCTCAACCTATCGCCCAACACAGGCCTGTCGGCCAACATACACCTCACTGGCCTATCGCCCAACATGCTAAGTCAAGAGATATCATCCAACAAGGTCATCTTCTTCCTCAAACACAAAGGCACCCTAAACCCTAGGAAGATGGCTCACCTCAATCGACTAAGAAAGATGGGTCTTGCCCATCAACCATCAACAACGAGCTCACCCTTCTAGCCCATGGTGAGAGGAGAGTGTTGCTTAAGAAACTAGGACACAAACTCACCTCAATCGGTTAAGGGAAAGAGGGGTGTTGCTCATGACACTAGAAACTCAAACTCACTCCTCTAGACCAATGGGGAGAAAGGAGTATTGCTCCCTAAACCCTAGATCACAAGAAACACTAGACCACATGGGTGATCGGCCACAAGGATACTAAAGCAAGAAACTAAACTACTAACATGTGTATAACAAGATCAACGCAAGAGATAAGGTAGTTAGGGTTAGAAGTTATGCAACCCACCTTAAGCTCCAAGCTCCAAAGAAGAAGAAGAGCTCCAAGCTTCAAGGGATGTTGACCACCACTTTCTCCTCAAAGGTGTGTCGGTCACCAAGCCGCTCCTTCAAGGGGGTATCGGCCGACACAAGAAAGGAAGGAGGGAGTGTCGTGCACTCAAGGTGGAGAAGAACCAAAGGACCAAAGGGACCCTAAGCTAAGGAAAGGAACCACCTATATAGAAGGAAAGGGAGGAGAAAACAAGGTTGGTCCAAGCAAGGTGTCACTTGCCTAGAGACACTTGTCCTAGTGCACTAGCCACCACTCTAGCAAGCTCCATACACATGTCCAAGGTGTGTTCCAAGTGTCCACTAAACAAGGTCAAGGTTAGATCAAGCATCATGGGCGACACAACATGTTGCTCCTTGGACGACACACTTCTTGTCCGATACACATCCTCACTTGGCCGATACAAGGCTCAACCCTAAGCAAAGAAAGGCACCTCAAGGACCAACAAGCTCAACAAGGCCCAAAAGAACTCAAGCAACGAGCCCAAGCCTACCTCTCTATATAAGAGGAAGCAAAGAGAGGGAGGAACACCTCACTGGGTGGCTAACTTGCCTACAAAACCCTAGACTTGGGTTATTTGCAAGTAGCACCTCCAACTCTCAACAAAGCACAACCAAACCCTAATCACCACTAAAGGTGATTAGCAAGCACCAAAGCACCAGGGTTAAGCAAAGCAAACAGGGTAAGCCCTAAATAAAGGTCAGGGTCCTTACAATTTCACTATGGGTGCATTTGTTTACTCATTTTTGGATAATTGGGACACCAAGATATTTGCCTAGGTCGTATGTTCTCTAGAAACCACTCAAACCACTAATCCGCCTTTGTAGGTGTCGATCTACACTTGCAAAGAAGAAAATCCTTGTCTTTGTGATGGATACAGATTGGCCAGAGACCTTTCCATATATGTGGAAGCATTCTTATATACTTTTGATTTGGGAAACACCGGCTTATGCAAAGAGAATTAAATCATCAGCAAAGCTAACATGTGAGACCTTAGGTCTCTTGGCTCCCATCTTCACTGGTTTCCATCTACCTTCATCGACCTTCTATTGTATCAATTGGTTGAGTCTCTCTAGACATGGGACAAAGATGTATGGAGAGAGAGGGTCGCCCTGCCTAAGCCCCCTTAAAGGGCTTTGTCAAGTTACCATTCCAAACAATTCTCATTTCACCCTTACTAATGGAGGACATAATATAATTTGTAATTTTTTTAGGTATACATGTGTGATGGATCGTATCCTTAATGAAATCCCATGACATTTGGTCATATACTTTAGTAAAGTCCACCTTTATGGTCATGGTTTTCACACCTTTCTTCCTGTTCATCCCATGTATGAATTCTTGGACCAATGCAATATTGTCAGTGATGCACCATCTAGGCACAAAACTTCTTTGGGATTGGGACACCCATTCGGAATTGTGTGGTTTCAACCATTCCACAACCAGCTTTGAAATGATTTTTAGCGCCACATTGTTCAATGATATGGGTCTTAAGTGCTCGCACTTTTCTGGAGCCAGGATCTTAGGTATAAGGACAATAGTTGAGTTACATAGATCATTTGGGACATCCCCGCTGGTGATCACCTCCTGGACTATATTGGCAATGTTGCTGCCTACTATGTTCCAATTCTTTTGGATAAAGGTTCCATTCACCCTGTCTGGTCCGGAAGCCTTTATCGGATCAAGGGATATAGCAATGGATCTTACTTCAACATGTGTTGGCCGTCCTCCCATCTTGGTGAGATGTTCTAGAGAGAGGGTTTCAAACCTACCAGGGTCAGCATAGTTTGGCCTATTGCTCAGCATGGGGGCTGTGAGTACCTTTTCAAAGTGTTTACTTACAAGATCCATAATGTTCGATTCTTGTGTAATTCATTCACCTTGTTCATTCTTCAAAGTGGTGATGGTGTTCCTCCTTCGTCATTGGTTGATGTAGTTGTGGTAGTATCTCATATTATTGTCACCCTCTTTGATTCAATTAATATGACTTATGTGTTTCAGGTCCTCTTCCTCATCTCTCATAATACCATCCAGTTTCATTTGGAAATCTAGGCATAATGCATCCGAGACTTCATTATATTGGTTCGCCAATTCTGTTTGAAGCCCATTGATGTTTTTGATTAGTCGATCTTTTTTTTCTCATTTAAGCTTTTCGTCCCACTCTGTGATAGTGCCTTGTGCCTCCTTGAGTGCCTCATTGAAGTTTAGGTTTGTCTTCCAGCTGTTTGTGAGCATTTTTGGGAAGTTATCAACCTCTTGTCAAGATTCTCTAGTGATGAAGTGGAGGGATACGACACTAGTGTGCACTGAAATGCACCAACAACAGGTAGTGGTCTAAGCCTAGATGTGGGAGGTGTTCGACGGCGGCACTTGGATAGTCCTTTATGAAAGTACTATTAGCCAAGGCTCTGTCTAATCTTTCCTATAGTAGCCCATGCTTGTAGGTAAATCTCATACCCGAGAAGCCCAGGTCAGTTAGATTTTCTTCCATCAGAGTATGCTGAAAAATAGCTATTGTTGTGCTATTGTAGCAGTTACTGTCACTCTTTTCACTTGGGTCGGTAATGGTATTGAAATCTTCCAGTGTGAGCCAGGCTGATCTGAATTAGTTCCTCATTTGGATTATATGTTTCCAAGTGAGTTGCCTCATTCTAATATGAGGGCTTGCATAGATGAAAGTTATGTAGCAGCAATTATTTACTCTGCAAGAGATGAACTGGCGGTGACAATTAACAATTTCCACCAAACATTGATTTGCATTCCAACATACCCAAATGCCTCTGGAAAAAACCCTTGCATCAACACGATATGAGTGCATGAAGCCCATCCATCGTATGGTATTTTTGGCATTGTCTACACTGATTCTAGGTTCCAGAACAGTGACAATTTTTGCTTTGTGCATGCCCATCAACTCCTTTAATACTTAGCATCAGTTGTCACTAACAATGCCTCTTGTGTTCCAACATAGCAAATCAACCATCACAATATGTGTTGAGGGGTACGGGATGGTCATTACATGACCTAACCACTAGATGTGGCTTCCTCCTCATTATACACCTCAAGTGCACCTTCTTTAGAAGCCTCAGAAATAGTTTGGTTAGTCAAGTGTGTGCTCTTTCTTTTGTGCTCATATGGTGGGACTACTTTGGGCTTCTTCATTTTAGGTCTGTTGCCTCTTATCTTCCTTCCTGATGGTAAAGGTGTAATGGTGTTGTCAAGGGTTGAATCCCTCTTACCTTCAGTGTTACCATCTTTGTTTATAGGTGGACCTTCCTCTCCCATTATGTCCTGGTTATTTCGAGCTATTTCAATATATATGCTTCTCTTCATTGCCGATGTGTTGTCTTTGCTCAAGTGTGTATCTTTCGAGCCATCCTTTCCTACTGTCTCGACCATGGTAGTGATGTTCTCTTCATTTTGATCATCCTCCATCACATGTATGACCTCATCTACCTCCATATTAACTACTATATGTTGTTTTTCTGAGGCATCATTGTTCTCAGTTTCTTTCTCGGTGATATCGTAGCCCGTATTAGTAATATCCTTCAACTCTTCCCTTTTCTTGTCTGCCATTGAAAAGGATTTTTTGGGCACCATTCTTTAATTGTCTTCTCACTGACTCGATCTTTGCCTCCTTGTATTGGTTTCTCTCATCCAACATCAATCAAGCTATGCTCAGGCTGCTCTGATTCCTCTTGGTTATCAAGGTTAGCAAACCTATTTGCAGTGAGGGTTCCTTATGATTTTTTTCTGATTGCCTCATATGCCTCATGGACCTTCTGTGACTGTTATATTTTCCTCTTTGTTGCTGCCATCCTTCCTTAGTATTCTTCAACACTTTAGATAAGGAGAAAGAAAAGTATAAGAGGAACTCAACCTTTGTACTTGAAGGCTTCCAGGACCATCTTCATTGACCCGGACATTGAGGAGTACTTAGCCTGACCGTGGCAATATGTTATAGTTATCAGACTCCTAGGAGTAGGTGTGGGGTTTATGACCATGATGGACCGCATAAAAATCCTTTGGAACCCTAAAGGTTGATTCAATATGTATGAACTCGATATGGGACATTACATAATACAACTCTCCTATAAAGAAGACTATGAAACTGCTAGAATCGACGAGCCATGGAAAATATTTGGCTGCTGTTTAGCTATCTGGGATTGGTTTCCTACTTTCAAGACAACTGAGGAAATGCCAAGATTTGTTGTGACGTAGGTATGAATCCTAGACTTACCTCTTCACCTCTATGTCTCCACTCTATTTAAATATATAGGGCTAGCACTGGGAAGTCTAGTAAAGGTGGACATCCATACAACGTTCTGATCCAGAAGTAAGTTTGCCAGTCTGGCAATCGAAATTAAAACAACAAAAAACCTAACCCCGTCAATTTACATTAACAGGGTCGAGTATCTTGTTGAGTACGAAGTAACCTCAGAATCTTGTTTAATCTGTGGCATGCTGAGTCATAATGAGAAATATTGCAGAGCTAGGCAGCCACAACCTAGTGGCGAGAACCGATCCGAAGGCAAGGAACAAACTTGAGAACGTCGGCGTTGGCTGGGCATTGATCCAATTATTTTGTGTCTTGGCTCACTAGAAGGTTGTGCATTGCAATCTTCCGAGTTGATAGTGAGGGCTATCAGTTTGATTAAAATAGTGGGAGTGTAATTAATTAAAGGCCTAATTAATCTCATTTATCAAATCTTTACAAGTAAAAATGTTTTGGACTAAATGCAAATTTTTTCTTTTGTAGCAATCAAATGGCAAACAACACTCACACTTTCTCGTTGTGATCGGACCTTGAGAAGGACAAACTTACCGGAACCAACTTTCAAAACTTGTTTAGGACGTTGAGAATTGTTCTCACACATGAGCGTAAGCTCTATGTCCTTGAAACACCAGAGCCAGCGGAACCCGCCGTAAATGCACCCAAGGTTGAAAAGGATGCTTACAAGAAGAACCTTGATGATGTTGTGGATGTCAAGTGCCTGATGTTGTGCTCAATGAACTATGAGTTGCAAGAGAAGCATGAGAACATGAATGTCATGGAGATGGTAACACATCTCAAGAACATGTATCAACATCAAGCAAGACAGGAGAGATATGATGTCTCAAAGGCTTTGTTCAAAAGAAAGATGAAAGAGGGAGACTCAGTTGGCACCCATATACTCACTTTAATTGTGTACGTGGAAAGCCTATCCAAGATGGGATTTCCCCCAGGTCAAGAGTTGGCCACTGATGTGATTCTACAATTGTTTCCTGAATCATATAGTCATTTTGTCATGAACTACAACATGAACAATTTTGACAAGTCGTTGTCACAATTGTTGGGCATGTTGAGGACAGCTGAAGCACAGATGAAGAAAGACAAGCCCAAGTCTGTGATGATGATCAGCAAGACAAAGGGAAAGTCAAAAGGCAAAGGCAAGGCTAAGAAAAGTTCTAAAGTCGGGCAGAAGTCAAAGTCATCCGCGCTCAAAGCTAAAGGTGGGATCTCCAAAGAAGGCAGTTGTCACCATTGTCACCAGGCTGAACATTGGAAAAGAAATTGTCCTCTCTACTTGGAGGAAATGAGGAAGAAGAAGCAGGGGATAGAGATCTCCACTTCAGGTATATATGTTATTGAGATAAACTTAAATACTTCTTCATCATGGGTACTGGATACCAGATGTGGATCTCACATATGTTCTAATATGCAGGATCTGATAAGAAGTAACCCTTTATGAAAGGGCCAAGTCGAGCTGTGGGTTGCTAATGGAGCAAGAGTTGCTGCCACTGTAGTTGGAGTTATTAGTTTATCTTTGCCTACGGGCCTTGTAATAGAATTAGAGAATTGCTATTATGTACCTGCCATTAATAGAAATATTATTTCTATATCTTGTATGGATAAGAGTGGATTTGAATTTCACATTAAGAATGGAATTATTTCTATATCTAAAGATGAGATCTTTTATGGAAATACCCCTATGTCTTATGGTATCTACTTGTTAGAACTTGAGACTAGCATATACAACATAAATACTAAAAGGTTAAAACTTGAAAATTCAAACAAAACATTCTTATGGCATTATCGTCTTAGGCACATATACGAGAAGCACATATCTAGACTCCATAAGGATGGTTATCTAGACTCTTTTGATTTTGAATCATTAGAGACATGTGAGGCATGTTTATTAAGGAAGATGACCAAGACTCCTTTCACTGGACACAGTGAGAGAGCCAGTGATCTGTTAGGACTCATACATACTGATGTATGTGAACCTTTTAGATCAAATGCTAGAGGAGGCTATCAATACTTCATTACCTTCACTGATGACCTCAGTAGGTATGTCTATGTATATCTTATGAAACACAAGTCAGAAACTCTTGAAATGTTCAAGACATTCATGAATGAAGTAGAGAAGCAACTTGGTAAGAGTATTAAAGCACTCCGTTCAGATCGAGGTGGTGAATACTTAAGCCAAGAGTTTGAGGACCTTCTGAGAGACCGTGGTATTGTATCACAATGGACTCCACCTGGTACACCACAACATAATGGAGTGTCAGAAAGAAGGAATCGTACATTATTAGACATGGTACGATCAATGATGAGTTCAGCCGAACTGCCAATATCATTCTGGGGATATGCTCTTGAAACTATAGCGTTTACACTTAACTGTGTACCTTCCAAATCGGTTCAAAAGATACCATATGAGATATGGAATGGGAATCATCCCAATTTGTCTATGTTAAAGATTTGGGGATGTGAAGCTTATGTTAGGAAACAATTTCCTAAAAAGCTTGGACCGAAATTGGAAAAATGCTATTTTGTTGGATACCCCAAGGAAACTTGGGGATACTACTTCTACACACCAACTGACAACAAAGTGTTTGTTGCTAGGACTACTGTATTTCTTGAAAAGGAATTTATTTCCAAAGGAATTAGTGGGAAGAATGTAGAGCTTGAAGAAGTTCGAGACCAACAAGAAAGTAGAGAACCTGAGGAGGTACATAAGGAACATGAAGACTCACAAATTGTTGTGGAATTTCGAGTTCCAAATGTAACACAGGAACCTCGTAGGTCTAGTAGGACATGACTTGAGCCTGAGAGATTTGGATTTCTCATGACTCAAGACAATGACGAATTGGGCATAGCAGATGAACCAACTTCCTATCTAGAAGCTACTAAGGGACCAAAATCTGAGAAATGGCTCAAAGCCATGAGATCTAAGATGGAATCCATGTACACCAACAAGGTATGGACCTTGGTGGATCCACTCGAAGGGGTAAAACCCATAGGGTGCAAGTGGGTCTTCAAGAAGAAGACTGACATGGATGGAAATGTTCAAACCTATAAAGGTAGATTGGTTGCAAAAGGATTCTGTCAAATTCAAGGTGTTGATTCTGACTAGACCTTCTCACCAGTTGATATGGTTAAATCCATTAGGATCATTCTTGCCATTGCAGCTTATCATGACTATGAGATTTGGAAGATGGATGTTAAAACAACATTCCTTAATGGGAATTTACTCGAGGATGTGTACATGACACAACCTGAGGGTTTTATGGATCCAAAGGAAGCCAATAAAGTCTATAAGCTACAAAGGTCAATCTATGGATTGAAGCAAGCATCTCGGAGCTGGAATCTACATTTTGATGAAGTAGTCAAAAAGTTTGGCTTTAGTCAAAATGAAGATGAACCTTGTGTTTAAAACAGGGTTAGTTGGAGCACAATCATATTTCTCATATTGTATGTAGATGACATACTATTGATAGGAAATGACATCCCTACTCTTCAGACAATAAAAGGTTGGCTAGGGAAGACCTTCTCTATGAAGGATTTAGGCGAAGCATCCTATATACTAGGGATCAAGATCTATAGAGATAGATCTAGAAGGCTTCTAGGCCTAAGCCAGAGCACATACATTGACAAGGTGCTAAAGAGGTTTAGCATGGAGGGTTCTAAGAGAGGCAACTTGCCCATGTCCCATGGGGTTACAATCTCTAAAGCCCAATGTCCTAGTTCATGTGATGAACAGGCACGCATGAGTAAGATTCCATATGCATCAGCAATTGGATCTATCATGTACGCAATGTTATGTACTCATCCTGATGTGTCTTATGCTTTGAGCATGATGAGCCGATATTAGTCAGATCCAGGTGAATGTCACTGGACAGCCATAAAGAACATCCTAAAGTACTTGAGAAGGACTAAGGATCAATTCTTGGTATACGGTGGTGAGGAAGATCTCGTGGTAAAGGGTTACACCGATGCTAGCTTCTAAACTGACAAAGATGACTACAGATTGCAATCTGGATTTGTGTTTTGCATAAACAATGGAGCTGTGACCTGGAAGAGTTCCAAGCAAGAGAAGGTTGCAGATTCTACAACAGAGGCCGAATATATTGCCGCATCAAATGCTGTAAAGAAAGTTGTGTCGATCAAGAAGTTCATTTCTGAACTTGGAGTGGTTCCAAGTGCTGGTGATGCAATTGAGATGTTTTGCGACAACAACAGAGCAATTGCATAGGCTAAAGAACTAAGATTGCAACAACGTTCCAAACATATTCTACGGTGGTTCCATCTCATACCAGAGATCGTACAATGAGGAGATGTGAAGATTTGCAGAGTACCTACAGAAAGTAATGTGGCTGACCCGCTCACAAAAGCACTTTCATAGTAGAAACATGACGGACATGTTCGATCACTTGGATTGAGATTCATGAGTGATTGGGATGTCTATAGAATAATATACTCAATGACATATGTCTTCGGGTTGATGACTTGAACAGTGAGATCATATGTATGCTAAGAGTAGGTATTCTTGTTTTGTCCCTAATCGGTTGTTATTGTGGAAATATCCATAGACATCAATAACACATAAGATTAGAATGTATGTTGGTTGATGGAAGAATCTCATTATCCATGATATGGAGATATCAAACCAAATACATAGATACTTGTTAGAGAACAGTGTATCAGATAGACCCACCTTGAGAGTGACACATGGATACCATGATTGGTAGTTAGAGTCATATCTCATAATGATGGTGGTGATTGTGGTTCTTAGACCTGAAGTCACTACACTTGTCACATGTCGTTCAGTGTACTTTGACATCATCTACCTTGGTCCTGAATAAGGATCGCCATAAAGATGGTGCTTGGGTGCACTATGACTCATGGGGATGACTGTGAGTGATGTAGATGGAATTTGTCCTTCCTACGGGGGTTTGATATTTCGGCCACTTGATAAGAGAGACTGAGAAATGCATGGCCATGCTGATGTGAGTTAATATGTGATATTGATCTTACATATATCTCAGACAGTCTGCTCTAGTTCAAGGAACATGGATTGAACATTGAAAAGGATAACAATTCCATGACTCGAGTTCAATCCGGATATCAGTGACAAAGGAACTATACAATCACTGTAACACCAGTCATGAATGATAGGTTAAGTTGTTCTCCAACTTCTCCAATTACTTGGGTGGCAATGAAGTCTTTCTAGATACCAATCATTGCTTGTGAAATCATAATATGATTATGGATATCACTGCCAACGTAATTTGGAGCCTACTGGGTCACACGCATAGGACGTGTTGGAATAGGAGTATAATTGTGGATTTGATTGGAATTGCTCCGAATCACATTGATTACAAAAATGTTTATGTAATGGATTAGAATAATATTGGAGTGACTGGATCTTAGGGCAAGTGGGAGTTTGTTGGTATATATTCCCATAGAGCCATCCCAAGCGATTGCATGGAGTCGGATATTAATTAATCCATTAATGTGATTATTTGGTTAATTAATGAATTCCAGAATATTCTAATTAATCCATGAGCATTTTAATTAACGCAGTATTTCTGTTTACCGATGGGTTTAGGAAACCCTACTTCCCTTTGTCTCCTATTAAAAGGAGGCAGACGGCCGATGTCTATATAAGATATTAAGAGAGGCTTTTTAGTTTACGCTCACGTACGTAAACCCTAGATGTCACCGTCCTTAGGAGAGAAAGGAGAGCAACGCACTGCTATCACACTACCGCATAGACACGACTCCTTCCCACCGCCTTAGGAAGCACGACGTGGAGTTCCAGTCCATCTGCATGGATGAAGTAGAGACGCAGACGCTGAGACGCCTTCGTTCGGAGGACATCGACGACCATCCGTGTGTGTTACGAGCGGTGTACATCATCACATGAAAGGAATGCCGCCGGATCTTCCTGGAACAGTGAATGGGAGAGAAGTTCCGTTTGTGTAGGCCAGCATTGTTGCACACCTTTGTGCAGCGGGACATCGCCGGACTTGCTCTGCGATAAGGTATATCCCACAAACACTGCTTCCGAATACGCTGTTGTCGACAAGATCTTGTGTCGGGTTGTGTGGTTTTTTGTTGCTTTTCCCACACATGTTTTCTCCACAAAACCCAACATGGTTTCCCTTTAAACCTTTCATAATTATTAAATTTTAAGAGTTATGTAGATTCTAAGGGACTTATTAGGGTATTCTCTGTAGCAATGGTGTCTAGAAGGGACCACGACTTGGGGGCTTGCAGAACTTTCCTCTGTACTGCTAGTTGGCTTATGAGGACTCTCAGGCATGTGCATTCTACCTGGCTAAAGTTGGATGGATTTACTCAAAATAAAATACCTCCAGGTTTTCTTCTCATCTAAATTCATTCCCTGTCTACCCCCTGCTTCACTCCCCAAAATCCGAGGGACCTAATAACTGCTCTCTCTAACCACCTGAGAATTAGGATTATGGAGAACTAGGGTTTTGAATATTAGGGTTAATGCATCCTCTACCATATCATAAAATACATGTAATCAATATGTCATGGACATAAGTTTACAGTGCTTTAAATGACCTAAAGATGAAAATGAGTTTAATAATATATTTATGTGAAACAACATAGCCCGCACCAAGTTCATTGTCATCCTTGAAGAAACACCTCTGAATCACCTAAAAGGATAGCCCTACCATATAAGGAGGAGGTCCTTAGAGAAGAAGAGGGGGATTATGGAGGAGGAGTCCTTTGAGAAGTAGAAGAGGCCATAGGTGGGGCCTCCACTAAGGAAGGCTCCGATCCCAAGTCTGTTCCCTTTGACACTCCTGAACCCAAAAGATGACCCTAAAGGTGAAGCTATGTCCAAATATGAGGCCAAGCCCAAGGATGACCTGGGCCATGTTGTTGTGCAAGTGGTAATTCACATTGTTGATGCACTCTGGCTAGAGAACAACCTCACTGAGGCCATTAGTACCCTAACACTCGAAGATGTTGCCAAAGATGAGAATGGTGAACCCATGCCTGTCTGCCCTCATCTCAGAACCACCATCCTCAAATTTGTCAAGTTGAATATAGAAAGGTTCTAGGGTGAAGACAAGATTGGGGTGCTTGATAAGGAGGTTGAATGTCTCCTAGTTGTGGAGAATGGCTTCTGCATTTTGGAGGTGCAACCCAACAAGAAGGATCTCTTTGCTACTCATCTTCTTGAGGGATCCATAAAGCTTTGGTGGGAGAATTACATCATTGATTGAGACCTAATTGTAGAATCGATGGCCTGGATGAACTTCCATATAATCTTCTCCACAAGATGCATTCCCAAATCTATCAAGAAGGAGAAGGAAAAGTAGTTCATGCTCCTTTATCAGGGTAACATGTATGTAGCATACTATACATGGAAGTTTTTCCTCCTAGAGTGTTTTGTCTATATGATGACCAAAGAGAGGTGAGTGGAACATTTCATGGACCTCCTGCACCCCCAAATAAAACCCAATGTCATGGATAGTAAACCTCTAAACTTTACTGAGGCCCTCAACTTTGCCCTGGACATGGAGAAGACTTGTGCCCAAGGGATATTTAGGGTTCACTAATGGCACTTATGCCCCAAGGAATGACAATAGAAAAGGGCAATGTCATAACAGTGGCAATGGTGGGAATGGAGGCAAGGGAAAACATTATTAGGAGAATTTCCATGCTGACTGTCGCACCTACAAGAAGAGGCACCCTGGAAATGTCATTGTGAGAAGCAAATGTGTTTCTTCTATCAAAAAGAGGGGCACTTCATAAACAATTGTCCCCTCCCTACCCCTCCAGGACTAGGGAAGGCCCACTATTGGCCCAATCAGTAATCATAGCTCCTCAGGGAGTAGCCCTACCAGTAGGAGAGTGTCGACAGGCCTGAGTCTTTGCCATTGATAATGAAGAAGCTCAGACAAATGCCAACATACTCATACAAGTTAAAAATCCATAGAACTCCATTTTCCATCCTTTACCATGATGTACATAGTTTGAGCGTCATTAATATGATGTAGGCATGCTTGATATAATGGGCCAAAATGTGAAAGTTTATTCGACTCTGGTTCTACTAATACTTTCATTTTGAGACATCTCACAATTTTGCTTTGTTTGAACTTCAAGAACTTAGGATATGCCTTGGAATTCACTAACCCTAGTGGTTGTATCTTCTCATCCCTTTTAAAGACACCAGTCAAACATGTGAAATATGTGAGAAATGGTATTCCTATTGACTTTATCCTTTGTGATATAAATGACTTTGATGACATTATAAGAATAGATTGGATCTGTAATTATAATGCAAGAAATAGAATATAGGGAAAAGCAAATAAGAATAGAAAGACCGAGTCATGCACCTTTTACTATTAGATGTAGGAAGGATGCTACCGTCAGCCTGTATGTGTCAGTTGTGAAAGCAGAATAGATGGTAGTTAAAGGTTGTCTAGTTTCCTAGTTGCAATTACTGAGCCAGATACGAAGGAGCATCCCTTAGAGGAAATAGAGGTAGTAAGGGAGTATGTTGATGTGTTCCCATATGATTTTCTATGCATACCTCAAGAGAGAGAAGTGGACATCTCGATGGAGTTAGCTCTCAGAACAATTTTGGTTTCTAGGGCACCTTATAGGATGGTGCCTGTTGAGTTGCTTGAGTTGAAAAGAAACTGTAGGAACTACTAGACAAGTGCTTCGTCCAACCCAAAATATGCCCATGGGGAGCATTGGTCCTCTTTTTTAAGAAGAAGGATGGATCATTTCATATGTGCATAGACTATAGAATGATAAATTAGTCTACAGTTAAGAACAAGTATCATCCACCCCAAATAGATCACATGTTTGATCAGATCAAAAAATGCTCAAGTTTTATCAAAGTTTTACCTTAGATTAGGATACCAAAAATTGCAAGTTAAGAGTGATGATATCCCAAAAACTACTTTTCATACCCTCTATGGAAACTACAAGTTTTTGGTTATGCCTTTTGGGTTGTCTAATGCTCCAACTGTCTTCATATACCTCATGAATAGTGTGTTCCATCCCTTCCTTGATACCTTCATCATAGTATTCATAGATGATATCCTACTTTATTTTGATGACCTATAACTACACCATGAACACCTATTTAAGGTCCTTGATATCCTGAGAAAGAATAAGTTTTATGGGAAATTCTTGAACTGTGTGTTTTTGATAGACTGAGTTATGTTCCTCAGGTATATTATTTTTAGAGGAACCATTTAAGTGGACCAACCAAGGTAGTGTCTGTTCTAAAATAGCCATCCTTGAAGATTGCATCCAAGATTCATATCTTCCTGGGATTGGCCAGGTATTACTGATGATTCATCAAGGATTTCTCAAAGATTGCCTTGCCTTTGAACAAGCTCACTCACAATGATGAGAAGTTCATTTGGTTTGATCTATGTAAAGCACGTTTCTAGGAGTTAAAGTAAAATCTTACCTGATCCCCCATCTTGACCATACCTTCAAGTACTAAAAGTTTTATCATCTTCACTAACACATCAAAGATGGGCTTAGGAAGTGTGTTAGAACAAAACAAGCATGTGGTCTCCTTTGATTTAAGACAACTCAAGCCCAACGAGTTGAATTATCTAACCCATAATCTAGAACTTGCATCAATTGTCTATGCCTTAATGATTTGGCAGCATTATTTGTATGGGGATACCTTTGACATATTCACCAACCATAAGATCCTAAAGTACATGTTGACCCACAAGGACCTTAACTTACAAGAAAGGCATTTGATGGAATAAATGAAGGATTTTGATTTCACATAGTCTACCATCTCAATAAGGTCAATGTGGTTGTTGATGCCCTTAATAGAAAATGTCTCAGTTGTGCAGTTGGTTTGGTTAACTACATAAGAGATCGGAAGACTTTTCTTGATGGGGTCCATAGTATTTAGCAAATCATATTCATCTTTCCAATATCCAGATAAAGTCTGACCTAATGACCGATCTTGTAGCAGCCCAGTTATCCAATCCAGATTTAGAAAAGATGAAAGGTTTGATGGCAAAGCCTCAAACACACCTCTTGGTGGGTGTGGATGGTGGAATCCGATATAAGAGTCGTATTTGGGTTCCTGAGGATTCCCCTTAAAAAACTCATATCGTGAAATAGGCTTATGGATCAAAGTATATGGTTCACTCTGGCACCACTAAGATGTTCAAAGACCTATGGTGGTACTTTTGGTGGTCAGGAATGAAGAGAGACATAGCCTCATATGTGACTAGTTGTCTCACGTGCCAAATGATGAAGGCTGAGCACCATCGACATGGTGAGTTATTGCAATCAATTGAGATTCTTTAGTGGAAATGGGACCATATTACCATGGATTTTGTGGTAGGTCTTCCCAATACCAGAAAAGGTCATGATGTAATATGGGTTGTGATGGACCGCCTAACCAAGTTAGCAACTTCCTTGCCCTAAGGTTACTTCCAAGGTGTCATACTTAGTTGAGATTTACATTACATAGATAGTTCATTTGCATGGTGTTCCGAGTTCAATTATCTCTAATCATGACCCTAAGTTCACTTCAAAGTTATGGAAACAAGTACAAAAGGAACTCGATACGAGGCTGAAATTCATCACAGCTTATCACCCACAGACTGATGGATAGTCTGAAAGAATGATCCAGATCTTATAGGATCTGCTGAGAGCATGTGTTCTCAATTAGGATGGATCATGGAAGCAATACCTACCCTTAGTTGAGTTAGCATATGATTACTATTATGAATCTAGTATTAGGATGCCTATGTATGAAGCTCTCAATTAGAGGTTGTGTTGGCCACCATTTTACTGGGATGATGTCTATGAAAGGACCTTGCATAGGTTAGAGGAACTATAGTTGTATGTTGACAATGTCACTTTGATCAAGAAAAGGCTAAAGACAGTCCAGGATTGATAGAAGTCATATGATGATACAAAGTAGAAATGTTTTCACTTTTATGTAGGTGACCAAGTGTTTCTAAAAAATTTACCCCTTTGAGCTATAGCTAAAGAAAGAGGAATATTGAGTTCTAGATATGTGGGTCCGTTTGAAGTTCTAAACTGATTGGTGAGGCTATTTGTTGTCTAGCTTTACTACCACAGTACAATATGATGCATGATGTGTTCCATGTGTCCAATCTAAAGTGTTATGTGAAGGATCATTCCCATATGTTGAACGTCAAACCTATAGAGAACCAATGAAGAGTTTCATACACTAAGTCACGTATGAGGATCTTGGATTCCAAGGTGACAGAGGTCTAGAATAAAAAGATAGATGGTAAAGGTTCTTTTGAAATGCCATGGTGAAGATGAAGCCACATGGGAGCTAAAGACGGACATGGAGAAGTCTCATTCTGAGCTTTTTGTATGTCTAGTAGAATTTTGAAGACTAGATTCCTATAAGAGGGAAAGGATGTTATAACATGGGTTTTCCTATGTACTTACATATTTGAAATGAAAATATTTGAACAATAAGGATGTGTTAAAAATTTGGTATGCATTATTATGAAAATTCTCCTTTACACTAGTTTTTGTGACATTTACTATTTTCAATAATCCCATAATAGATATGGGGGAAAATGAGAAAATACAATAATAAAGTGAACTACCAAAAATAATGGATAATTAGTGTTCTACTTATAATATTATGTGTAATTTCCTAGAAAAGTGATATTGAAGGCAACTAATGGATTGATTTCATTTCCATATTGTTTTAATGAGAAAAATTATAAAAATAAGAAATATAGCTATGTTGGGAAGAGAAAAGAACTGATTTGATGCCTTAAATAGATGAATTATAAATGAGACTTGGAGACAAAAAAAATCACTTTTAACTTGTGTATTTTGGTCTCAAATCTCACTCACACCTAGATATAAGTAATTAATACCTTCCTTTAAAATTTGGGATTAAAAGAATAAAAGGAGAGAGATAAATGAATTTAATGGTTTTTCTTAAAATGATAATTTAAAAGGAATATATATCAAATGTCACCGTTTTACTCTACATTGGAAACGATAGCCAAACCTTAATAATGTGTGTTGCATGATAGCCATTGGATCCAAGATCCAACTATGATTGTGTCATCATCTACCTTGCACAGGAAAGGAAATTGGAATAGTAACTTGACAATTTCTTCTACACTTCTCCCCCCATCAATGCTCACACAAGTAAGGAAACCTATTCAATAGATTCAGGAGGATATTTTGAGTTGACATACCCTAGGTTTCACATACACTAAGAGGCAATTATGGATTTTCCCAATTCGCAACCCCAAAGGTAACCCTGCCACCATAGTCGAGACTACATAAGGGCATGTAATCTTATTGCAAGAACACCAGTGCATCCATAAAATCTTGCATGAATCCAAACCACGTCCCTGCCTCCAATTCTTCTCATAAACCCCTGATCGGCCTTTTTCTCGCGTCCGAAAATGAACACGGGACAAAGGAAGGAATCAAGCTTAAATTTATAACCTGAAACCTTCTAGCCCCCCGCAACTTTTATTATGGGGTCGAAGTAGATATACGGGGTCGAACATAGGGACGTGATGACGT
This sequence comes from Alisma plantago-aquatica, assembly GCA_963693085.1. Lineage (NCBI taxonomy): Eukaryota > Viridiplantae > Streptophyta > Magnoliopsida > Alismatales > Alismataceae > Alisma > Alisma plantago-aquatica. The sequence continues at coordinate 587,760,565 of OY856414.1, forward strand.
TTAGGATGCCATAGATTTTTGTTCTATAGTCAGATAATCCAAAATGATATGCGATGAAAATATATGCTAGAACTAGTCTAGCGGGTTGTCACGATATAAAACAAAATAAAGAAAAGAAAACAAAACAAAACAAAACAGAGCTCGTGGTTCTACTAATCTGAAAGAGAGAGTTCCTGGCTATGTAACCAAAAACAAGGCAGTCTATGCACTCGTTCTCGGGCATAGACAACCCTCGAGCACCTAAGCAAGCATCTAGTATGAATAGTGGCATCTGTCCTATGGGTCGTCCCACTCTCTCTCGTGATGCGTGACTAAAACCATAAACAATATGTCATTGACCCTCACTCAAGGAATGACATATCAACACCTCGGAATATACTAAGTTCCCTCTTAGGTCTTAGGATATTCCGGGATGTTAGGAACAAAATACCTTGGATCGTCCTCCTCTCGGGTTCAGATCCAAACTATCATCTCTTACCTATTCCTACAACGGGTCTCTCGATACAGGAAGAAATAGCAGTTCAAGCGAGTAAGAGATCAACCAAACTAGAAATAATAACTTAGAAAGAGAAAATAGAACATGCAACATACTAGATCTGATATGAATCTACTTGCTTAAGGCAAAAGTATATAAACATGCCCAGATTGGGCTACATAGCCAAGAAGGAGCCAACTAGCCATAGACAAGCATGGTTAGCACCGAACAAAGATGAATGAACACCTTTTATACAAGAAACAAAGGAATGTAGTAGAATGAAAGAGAATAGGGAAGAGATATAGCCTATAGAGGAGAGGTGGCTCTCACTCCTCGGCCTCTGTGCGGGCTGGATCTCGCCCCTTGGGTCTTCTCTTCATCCCTCTAGACTCCTTGGCTCTCTCTCTCTCTAGACCGTATCGGGCAACCGTATCGGGCAGACCGTATCAGGCAGACCATATCGGGCAACCGTATCGGGCAGTAGACTTTTGGGGAACTCGACACACTAGCTCCTTGGTCTAGGCACTATCTCTTACAGGGTCCTCCCTCCAGCTCTCTCCTTTTCTTTGTAGGTTGGCAGCTGCTATTTATAGGCAGCAAGTTGATGGGAGTTGTAGCTTTTATTGGTCCACGTGTCCTTCATCTGTGGCTTCGATCTTGAGGCATCATGTGGGCCAATATGACTGTCGCCTGACGACCATGTCAGGCAGGGGGAGTGTCGGGCAGCTGTATCGGGCAGGCCGTATCGGGCAGCCATATCGGGTAGGCCATATCGGGCAGACCATATCGGGCAGGCCGTATCGGGCATGCCGTATCGGGCATGCCGTATCGGGTAGCTGTATCGGCAAGGCCGTATCGGGCAGCTGTATCGACCAGATCGTATCGGGCAGTCGTATTGGCCAGACCGTATCGGGCATTCGTATCGGTCAGGCCCTATTGGGCAGCCGTATCGGCCAGACCATATCGGGCAGTCGTATCGGTCAGCTGCTGGAATTCTTGTCTTTTTAGGTTTGGTACTTGAGAGTCCTAAAATTGGCTAGTTTTGGTGCCTACAAGTCAAAATTTGGCTAATTAGCTACATTATTGGATATTTTTACTACTTTTATCTAATTCGAGACAAAAAGCATAAAACATGAATAAAAGAGTGCATATTAAGACCAAAGTGGCACAAAACTATAGATAAAATGCATAGAAAATATGCGCTAATTTGGGTGTTATCAACTACCCCAAGCTTAAAACTTGCTTGTCCTCAAGCAAGGTTGTGCTCAAAGAACAAAAAGATAACATCCAAATTAAGCTTGGCAATAAATGTTAAGGTTAAGAAAAATAGTTTAAAACATCAATTCTCCTGATCCATGTCGTTTCAGAACAAACCCCCACCTGTCAGGCACAATCCTTCCAAAGAAAGATCAAAGAGCGTCCAGGCGAGATTAAGCGAATTCACTATAGCATGTCGATACTCATGAGTTTAAATCATAATTTTTTAAACATGAAAGAGTTGTCACACAAGTGATCATGCGGGTGATGAGAAATGAGCCATCACCATGAATCCATGCAAACCAATCAGGAATACCACGCCTCTCACTTATTCATGTCCTAAGAAAAAAAGCAAAGGACTCTAATGACTTCTGAGAATCCCGATCTACGTCAGGTTGGTCCATGTAACGAGCAACAGTCCCTACAGTCCAAGCCAGTTGGCCCAGAGTAGTGAGACGAACTCCTCGTACTGTGCTCGAACCAACCCTGCTACTGAGATGATCTCATAGGTCACCTAGGGGGTTCGAGTAACTCTCTAATGAGCTTTTAGAGTGGTACTACCAGGCACGACATATCCGCGTTCATGAGTGCAGTCATACACTGGCTGGACACCATCCTCAACTCTCCTAAAAGAGAAAACAACACTCATTCATTGTTCACACTCAGGCTTTTAACATCTGGATTCTATTTGTAGGCTTGGGTGAGAACTATATATATTTTGGGATTTTGTGGGCGGCCAAGCCTCTTTTGCACATTTTTATTTTTTTCATCTTTTTGACTCAATATAATGTGAGAAGGCACGTAGTCCATCAAGGAGAAACATTTCATCTTGATCATAGCTCAAAGCCCATCATAATCCGCTTGATACCTGTGTGAGAAGTAACAATTATGATTCAAGAATCCTTATAATAGAGGCAAGCTTGTGAAACTGCAGCTAGGATTCTTTAATAATGTTTTAGCTCATTCCAACAGTCCTTTACCATGGATTCGCCATTCACAACATAGATCAAGGGAATTTAGCTTTAAGCTATGAAAAAGGGACATAACCTTAGATTTGTTACCAAACTCAAGGAAAGAGTCAAAGAGCAATTTAAGCAAGAGGTCAAGCAATTTTTAAGATGAAAATTGTGCATCTAGGCATAAAGTCAAGCATTTATCTATTAGGTTCGCACCATATAGCCATAATTGCACAGCTAAAAGGCTGATTTTTTTTGAAAATTTAAGACTAAATGTAGGAAATGAACATGAATGCAAGAAGGGTGAAGAGAAAGAAGGGCAAAGCCTACCACCCCAAGCTTAAAAATTTTGCTCGTCCTCGAGCAAGACTTTAAACTTGAGATAGTGAGGTAGGAATGCATGATCTTAACGGAAGTTATTGAAGTTCTAAAGATGATGCATGAATGCAAGGATATAAAAACAGTTAGAGGAAAGAAACTAACTAACAAGAACATGAAAATCAAAATTTATTGTAATAAAAGGGTGGGAGGGTGGGTAAGAGAAGGGGGTGGTTGCCCCACGATACCGACACTGGGATCCCAAATCCTAAGTTTTGGGACCAGTGTCACATGTGTCTTGACGACGGGTTCCGCCACATAGTCAGAGTAGAATAGGCGGAGATGCGGGCCCTCCTGAGTCTAAAGAAGAGGAACGTAATCTGGCGACTCGGTGAAGTCATCACTGTGCTGGAATTGACTTGAACTGCACTGTGATGAATTCTTCGACATATCATCCTCAGGGTACCTTTCAAGATACAAATTTGAACAGGAAGGCCCTAGGATGTTGACACATGATGAGATGGATGAGAGATGTTGGATGTCTTTTGGAGGACTCATATCTTCTCTCTCTTTCTCTACACTTGAGGTTGGATGCTCAGATAAATATTCATGTACTGTCTGTGTCATCCAATCATCTTCTGAGCAAAAAGTACCCCCTAAAGAATCTATTTGTGGTTCTACCACCCCAAGCTTATCACCTGGCGTGGAGTCAGGGGGTGTCTTCATGCTCAGCAACCATGTTGTAGTGAATCGTCCATCCTGCCCCTTTGACGTCCACCAAGCCTTGTAAAGGGGTGGTGGCGAATGATGGCTCATGCTGCTCCAACTCATCTTCGTTACTATACTCACTGCTCCATGTCGAGAAGTTGTCATCGTCATCGTTGAACAAATTGTTCCAAACCATGGTTGGCGTACTACTCAAAGCGAAATGAAAAGTCTCAATATGAGAAATGTCACTCTGGTCTGGTTCAATATCTGACTCTGGTTCCTCAACCCAACCTTGTGGTTGTGAGGTTGATTGGCTTTTCGAGTCTTCATCATCGTCATCATAGACCCATTCATGTCTATGACTCATTTCTTCCATTGGTTCATCAGCTGGGTCATCTGGATAGAATGAAGGGCTTCCCCAAGTGGGTTGGTCTTCGCAGAAAAATCCTGGTGAATCTAGTTGTTGGTCTGAATAGAATGATGGTGCATAATCCACTTCAGACCCAATGGAATGGTCTTGATGACTAACATCTTTATTGTCTTGTGATGGCAGTTGTAACCGAATTGTAACCAAATCGATGAGCTCTTGGAGCCTCCTGCCTTGTTCAACATCTTTATCATGAAGTTGTTGTACTTGAGGAGCAATGCTTTCGAGACCCGTCGATTCTGCCATGAACATATAAGGGGAACCCGCTATATCAAACTGATGCTTTAGGATGAATCCTTATTCAACAGTTTGAAGTATACTACTACTGCGGTCTGCAGCCTCGGTGGCTACTTTGAGATGACGATCCTGCTCTTCTAGTAGTTGTTGCATTGGATCGACATCTTCTTGGTGATGAGGGGCTAAGGAGGTGAGTGCTTGAATACTTTCCCTAGCCAACTCCACTTCCTTAATCAGTTCTTGATCCCATGATAGCATGGGGGTCGAGGGTTGACGGGCAGTCTCCGTTGTTGGAATCTTGACATATGACGATGGTGGAGGTAAGTATAACTCGACTAGCTGTAGAGCACGACCTTCAATTATTTGCCAGCAGTCGAAACTACGGAAAAACTCGGGAGGAGAGGTGGACAAGATGACTTGTCTTGCGGAAGCAAGGTCCATGGCTGAAAAAGGTATGAGAAAAAGAAAAGTGATTTAGTATATATGAACAAGTATGTGTAAAGCAAGAGGAAAACTATTCATGTATATAGATTCTTATAGTGACAGAACAAAAATCTACTAGGCGTGTAAATGTGGAAAACCACGTCCCTGACAACGGCGCCAAAAGTTGATCAGCCTTTTTCTCACGTCCGAAAATGAACACAGGACAAAGGAAGGAATCAAGCTTTAAATTTATAACCCAAAACCTTCCAGGCCCCCACAACTTTCATTACGGGGTCGAAGTACATATACGGGGTCGAACACAGGGACATGGTGACATTTAGGATGCCACAGATTTTTGTTCTATAGTCAGATAAGCCAAAACAATATGCGATGAAAAAATATTCTAGAACTAGTCTAGCGGTTTGTCACAATTTAAAACAAAATAAAGAAAACAAAACAAAACAAAACAAAACAGAGCTCGTGGTTCTACTAATCTGAAAGAGAGAGTTCCTGGCTATGTAACCACAAACAAGGAAGTCTATGTACTCGTTCTCGGGCATAGACAACCCTCGAACACCTAAGCAAGCATCTAGTATGCACAGTGGCCTCTGTCATGTGGGTCGTCCCACTCGCTCTCGCGATGCGTGACTAAAACCATCAACGATATGTCATCGACCCTCTCTCAAGGAATGACATATCAACACCTCGGAATATACTAAGTTCCCTCTCAGGTCTTAGGATATTCTGGGATGTTAGGAACAGAATATCTTGGATCGTCCTCCTCTTGGGTTCAGATCCAAACTATCGTCTCTTAGTTATTCCTACAACGGGTCTCTCAATACAGGAAGAAATAGCAGTTCAAGTGAGTAAGAGATCAACCAAACTAGGAATCATAACTTACAAAGAGAAAATAGAACATGCAACATACTAGATCTGATATGAATCTACTTGCTTAAGGCAAAAGTATATAAACATGCCCAGATCGGGATACATAGCCAAGAAGAAGCTAACTAGCCATAGACAAGCATTGTTAGCACCGAACAAAGATGGATGAATATCGTTTGTACAAGAAACAAAGGAATGTAGTAGAATGAAAGAGAAGAGAGAAGAGATATAGCCCGTAGAGGAGAGGTGGCTCTCACTCCTCGGCCTCTGTGCGGTCCGGATCTCGCCCCTTGGGTCTTGTCTTCATCCCTATGGACTCCTTGGCTCTCTCTCTAGACCGTATCAGAAAACCGTATTGGGTGACCGTATCGGGCAACTGTATCGGGAAGTAGACTTTTGGGGAGCTCGACACACTAGCACCTTGGTCTAGGCACTATCTCTTGTAGGGTCCTCCCTCCGGCTCTCTCCTTTTCTTTGTTGGTTGGCAGTTGCTATATATAGGTAGCGAGTTGATGGGAGTTGTAGCTTTTATTGGTCCATGTGTCCTTCATTCGTGGCTTTGATCTTGAGGCATCAGGTGGGCCATATGACTGTCACCCGATGACCGTGTCGGGCAGGGGGAGTGTCGGGAAGCTGTATCGGGCAGCCATATTGGGCAGGCCATATCGGGCAGACCATATCGGGCAGGCCGTATCGGCCAGACCATATCGGGCAGCTGTATCGGCCAGACCGTTTTGGGCAGCTGTATCGGCCAGACCATATCAGGCAGCCGTATTGGCCAGACCGTATCGGGTAGTCGTATCGGCCAGGCCCTATCAGGCAGCCGTATCGGCCAGACCATATCGGGAAGCCGTATCGGGCAGCCATATCGGTCAGCTGTTGGAATTCTTGTCTTTTTAGGTTTGGTACTTGAGAGTCCTAAAATTGGCTAGTTTTAGTGCCTACAAGTCAAAAAATGGCTAATTAGCTACATTATTGGCTATTTTTACTACTTTTATCTAATTCGAGACAGAACGCATAAAACATGAACAAAAGAGTGCATATTAAGACTAAAGTGGCACAAAACTATAGATAAAATGCATAGAAAATATGCACTAATTTGGGTGTTATCAACCCCTCATCCACCTCTAGCCCTCTCTATAATCTCACTCGAGATATCGCTTCGTCGTCCTCGCATCACTGATCACCTTCAGGGAAATTGGAGCCCTCAGTGAGTTCGTCGAGGCGAAACGAAGGTATTGGCACCCTCTCTCACCCCTCAGCAGGTCAAGATCCCAAAGTAAACCTTCCCCGTTGACTCACCTAAGCAACTTGGGAAGCAGTGAGATTGAAGACAACCTTGGGGGGGGGGGAGTCTCGAATGTCCCTAGCCCCTCTTCTCTCATGTTAGGACTTCCTTGTCTTTTCCCCCTCTGTTTTTTGCTCACCTTTACCTTAGCCATGTGAGTGTGGGACCTTACTTGGCATGAGCCAATTGGCTCATCTATTGGCTCAATTGTGGCCCTGCACCACTTAGCTTTACATAATCATCCGTTGAGGTGGTGACATGTGATTGGCCAGAAAATGATTTAACTTCTATAAATCATAATAAATCGTAGGAATATCCAGTGATGGCATATTATATATGAAATTTTATTAGAAAAATGCAAGGATTTCAATAAAATTGGAATTAAGATATAACTTTGTGTCTAATTTCAAAAGTTCCTAAAATTACTAACTTTGATGTATTTAAAGCATGGAAACCCTAATTTCTTGATTTTAATGATAATAACATGCTTAAATAACTTTGATGGATAAAGTTTAGTCCTTTTGGATTAAAAGGACATCTTGGACATAATTTGGAATAAAGAATGCATATAATAGAAAATTTGGTTTTTGTAATTTCAAAAGGCATTAAATTTGATAATTAGGGTTTGGAAAGATAAAACCCTAATGAAACTCGAATTTGACAACAAAACCCTAAATTGGAGACAAAGTCAATCTTGTTGGATTAGAGGGCTCTTGAGGGGGGTGAATAGATCTAAAACACTTGCACAAAAAGCATTATACCATCACATTACTTCAACTAAGCACAATTGCAAATAGTAAACTTGATGGTGATCTAAAATGCATAGCAAGGATGAGAGAGATTGAAACAAGCAATGAAGAAGTTGTTTTATTGGTTCCATTCTCCAAACTAGGAGAGAGTTAGTCTACTATGTAGATAGGTCAAGCCCTAGGATTTTGCAACCTATGTATACTTATATTCCATTATAAGACATATAATTGACCTTCCTTTTCCAGGACAAGGATACCCAGCTTCCCTTTAAGGTCAAGGGATCCAACAACCTTACAAACAAGGTCTTATCTATCCAAGAGATAGTGTTCTAACTCACCAAGTCCCACTCTTGCAAGAAGTTGGATGCCTTCACCAAGGAGATCCCCTTCTTGCATCTATTCTTTTGCCTTGAAGGATTTACCCATTCGGCTCTTTTGATCTTCTGCCTTGTTCTCCTTAGTGACAAACTAAATTTTCAAGGTTTTATAACCCAATGTATGATTTTGATATTTTGTTGTATCCAGATGATCCAAAAGTTTTTCATGAAGCTCATAATCATTTACTAGATCTATGATTAAAATTCTAGATTTTTTAGAGATCGTTTGAATAATTATAAAATTCACATGGGGCAAAAATGATAGTTTTTTGAGATATTTGTTCTAAGATAGCTAAATGAATTTATTTTTTGATGAGATTTGGTGAAAGAGTTTTTATGATGCTATTTAAGCTTAATATAAAATTTCACACCAAACGGATCTCTTTTGATGGGTCAAATAAAATATACAAGAACTATAGTCGAACTGAATTTGATGGTTCAAATCATTTACATTATTTCAATAAAATGGTAAAACGTTCATATCTTGAGATTCCTTTGTCCGAATAAGGTGAAATTTAAAATTCAGCCTTTTAATTACAATTATGATTTTTTGATGAATTTTGGATAATTTCATAAAAATTGAGGATGTCTAACTAATTAATAATTCCCTATCATCTTTACATAAATTGAGGGAATTTAAATTAATTATTGATAAAATTTTTATCAAACTAACCTAGGTTTTCTCTTACACCTTATATAACTTAACCAAGTTGGAACTTTTGTGGCTAGGATAATTCATATGATGGCCGCAAAAGTTCATGTTTGACGTCTATCTGAAATAACATATCACATGGTCATCTTCAACCTTGGAACAAGGGTATTGAAACCCCTGGTTGACCGGATCTCTCTCATTGTTGCATGATATAACCTAGTATTTGGGGTGTTGGATAAGTATCAAGAATCAACACCAGATTTATACATATCTTCTTGATAAAGCTTGTTTCTTCACTGAGTTTTAGAGCTCCAGACATAGCGCCGCCATGGAGGTTTCAGACCTCAAAAACACTAACCCTAGATCTAGTTCACTACAAATAGACCTTGCTTTGACCTTACCAAGCTCCCACAAACACAAATAGAACCTCAGATCACTCTTGTTCCCCCAAAATTCATTGCCTTTAAACAGCCACAGCACTGTACTGTAGCAATCGTGGGTACTATTAATCGCCGCCCTCTCTCACTTCGCAAGGTATATGCACACACACTCTCTCTCACTACAAGATTCGTGTTTTCATCATTTCTTCTTCATCTGATGTTGAAAATATGTGAAACTACAGTTAGTTTTGATCGCAATAATGTGTCAGTCACAATGAAACAATTCTCAACATCTGAATCTTGATCCTTTTTTCAAAGATATTTATCTAATGATCTTTGATGGTTATATGAAAATCAATTTTGTAATTTTATCTAAATCTTTACTTGATATTATGGAAATCTTGTAGAATTAATCTTGGATCTATTATCCAAATCACAATATTGAACTTTTTGAATCTAATCCTTTTATGGAAATCTATATCTTAATCTTGATCTAGAAGATGACTAGTGGCCATAATTTTTGGGTTGACCCAATTATGGATCTTGATACTAATCTTTTTAATCTTGAGAAAACATAAAACCATGATCATAATGAGGCCTAAGAAACCCTATATGGTCCTTGTGACCCCTTCATGATATTGACTAGAATACTAATGTATCAATACCCACTATTAAGATAGGGATTGACCTTGACTTATCGTTGGACTCTCAAGATCTTACTCTAATATTTGGTGAAAGGTATGCTATTATACCCCCTCCTTGAACAGACTCATGGTATTGATGATACTTTTATGTACCCATTGAAAATGTATACTTTGCTATGTATTTGTTTGAGATACCCCATTTTCTAATTAGTAGCCTTCTAATTTCAATATTATAGTTTGCAACAAAATTGAAACATAAATGATATTGCTTCTTATGATTGCTAGTAATAATGATTGTTGATATTGAGTACAAGAAACCTCCTCATTCAGAGGGTGGAACTTGCACATGTTGTTGATGTCCTCCCCTGTATGGATAGATGGAGCCTGGTGACCTCCCCCATCTCGTTGGGGCAATGGATTCAAATAAATATAAACATACTTCTCGATATCAGAATAATGGGGAAACTCATAATTTAATCATGTCAAATAAATAATGTTTTCAAATCGCTTGTTGATTATTTCAATATAAGTCTTGTCAAGTATACTACTTTGATATAAAATTGTTTTACTTGTTTTTAATAGCGTACCATGCAATTGCATTGATTAGATCATGATTTTCAATTTAGGCAAACAATATGGATGATTATGAAGAATTGACTAAATCACTTCCGCTCTTGACAAACATTGATGACATTGACAAATCTACAAAATCATAATCAGGTTAGTTAGTTCTTTAAATCTTTTGTTTTATGATTTATTATTTCTTATTCTATATGCCAATGTGTGAGATCCATTTGGCCAACCAAGGGATGGGTGATTCAAACTGATTACCACTGTCTAAGCAGTGGGATTGGGATTGGGGTAAGAATGGTTTTATGATATTCTCCTTCACTCAGAGAAGCTGTATGCATCTTCTTCTACAGCTTGAAGGAGCTTATACCTTCTCCTTCACTTGGAGCTTTCACCAACTTGATCTTGAAGAAAGTAGTTGGGAAAAGAGATTCTTTTAGAAATTTACAAGCATACAATAAAGTAGCTCTCTCACACATTTCGTATCTCATTCATAATGGTGAATTGAAGTGTAATAAAGAGAGAGAAAGGGGATGTAGTGGACTGGATGCACTCAACTATAGAAAGGAGCTTGAATAGCATGAAGGAGCAACCTTGGAATGAACTCCAAGTGGTCATATTTATAGTTGAGGGAGTCCATTGGAGGTTAGGAACACTTATGAACATTTTCTAGCCGTTTGGGGTGTTCCAACATATATAATTTCGAGTTTTGCAACATTCCAATGGTTAGACTCACTTTTTTATGTTCTCATATAGTGCAGTCGGTTGAGTTTTCATAAAGGTAACTCGACTGATTGCATTATGTGCCAAAGCAAATTTGAAGCATCGGTTGAGTTTGTCATGTGTACAACTTGACCAATCGCTTGAAATTAGTTTTTGCTGAGTGTAGGGATCGGTCGAGCTCTTTGAGTGGTAAACTCGACCGAACCAAAGAATCCTAAAAATCCATCACTTGTGAATTGTAAGGGGATTCATGATCAAACAATGTTAATTTATCCTCCTCAATTCATGCTTACCTAATCATGCATGGTTAGTGTTTCCACAAATAACCATGACACATATACATATTATATGTTCCTCTAGCAAGTTACATGATATGTAGATAATTGACAAGAAAAGGATCATATAAGAGATAAAACAATATGATTGAGATCAGTTCTCCCCCTTTGTCATCGCAAAAAGCCAAGGAGGTTGAAGAGATAAAAATCATACGTCTTCTCCACAAGCACAAGCTAAAGCAATCAAACATATATAGTACACACCAAAACAGATATGAAGCACATAGAAGCAAGCAATTTGTGTCATAATCAAAATATCAAATACCATACCAAGAACTCATAACATATAGTCAACCAAAGAGTTATGGTATACAAGATTAATATTATAATACTAGGCATGTCCTCATGGAAAGACCTACAAACCAACGATAAAATAGCAAGATGATATAATAGTATGCCTCAGATACAATGCCCAAATGTCTTAGTCCATAATAGTCTAAAAATACAGATATGATCAGCAGACTAGAGAACGAAAACAAATAAGGTATATCTACTCTATCTATATCAATGGGGTCATCAGCAGTAGCATCATCATCGTCCTTGGGCTCATAGTCCTCATCATCTCTAGAGGAACCAACATCGTCATCAGATTCATCCTCAATTCCCTTAGAAGAATTAGCCTCATCCTCAATAGCCTAGTCAGACATCTCCTCATCAGTAGGAGGTCCAAAATCACCATCATGCCACCTAGCATTCTTCTCAGCCCATGACATGCCATATGCATGTAATACATTTTCTTGCTCAAAGGAGGGAGTTGAAGTCCCAAGGATAGCAAAAAGGGTGGCAGCCGGACCAATAGGCAGAGTCAGCAGAAGAAACACACCAGGGACAAGTGCATGTCCACCATTAGCAGTAGGGGTGGCAGAGGAAGTAGTAGGGTGTGGTAGGTTAGGGTAGAACTGATTGTATGCATAGGAGGCATGGTCAACTCTAGGGTATGCCTTGTAGGTTGGGTAGGGATTGTTGTAGGATAGGTTCATGGTCGACATGATCATGTAGAGATCCTGGTGGGGGTATACACATGTTGCGGCATCAGATATCCCATGAGGGTTTTATTGGACACATTAAAAGAGGCTCAGTTTAGATGGGATGGTGGAGGCAGTGGAGGGGCCTGGGTGGAAGTAGAGGTGTTGGCTCTAGGTGTGTTATGGTAGGTAGGAAGGAAGGTATTCTTGTTGGTGGTTTCACTAATGTTAACTCCTTTCTAACTGGATTTGTAATGAAGATCATGGAAAAGAGATTTCTGAGTTGTGAAAGAAAAAGACCACAAATCAAGGCAGGATAGGGAGGATGGGTGTCATAGGTATTATTCCCTGATTCAAAATAGGTCATGTGGTGAATAATGTAACTAGACCATTTGACTCCAACATTCTTCAAAAAATAGTACATAATCATGGCGGTGTTTTCTGTAATCTCATCTTGATTTTTCTTAGAATGGACATTGCAGTTAACAACCAATGTGATAAGACGGTTTCTGATATCAAGGGAAGAGTATGGAAGGGTCGACTTCTTCCTATATGGGACATTAGGCTTGTTCAAAACTTATGAATATCAAGGAGAGTAAGTTCATTATTTTTATAGAAAGCCTTTGGGTCAAGTAGGTCATAATAATTAGGATAGTCAGCCCTCCATGTATCAGTAACATCAGTACCATTGAAAAAGATATTCAAGGAATCTACAGTGATGGTAAATTTGGTAATGGAAATCATGGAAATTAGAATTAGCTGACTATTAGGAGGTGGCACTATTGTGTCTTAGTTCCATTGAAGATTGGCATAGAACTCGTGGACCGCCTTGGTGATAGTGATAGAATTGTGATAGCACCAACGTTCTACACATAATGCACCAAGGTGATGATTGTCAAACACTGTAGTGACCTCCTTTATAGCCTCACTCAGGGAGAAATGAGGTTCATGTAGAACTCTAAAAGGGAAGGATTCCTAGGGAGTAGTTCCTTATGGAGATTGAGAGCTTTTTAGGATATAAAGGATGTGCCATGATAGGAAACGGGGTGAGGAGTAGAGGAAGATGAGGGTGCTCTAATAGGGATGGCTCTCTTGCTACAGTTGAAAGCCATGGAGGTAGATGGAGAGGAGAGACAACTTAAAGAGAACAAGAATGTCACCAGCAGGTCATCTAACCATCTAGGTAGGTGTGGGAAGAAGCAATGGAATCCAAACATAGGTTGGGAGAGGAGGTGCGAACCTAGGGTTTGAAGTCAAGCAAGTTGGAGGTCGGGATCGATTGACTTTTCTCTAGTTGAGAGGGAGAAAATTTGGTTGATACCCCTTTTTAATTGGTCCATCTCGACCATTGGTTGAGTTTTGATATTTGGAAACTTGACCAATCTGATATTTCCAAATGACCTCATCTAGGGATCGGTCAAGTTGGTAATTCGACCGATTGGCAGTCTTTCCAAAAATTAAAAATTATAATTCCTACGCTCTAGGGTGTTAAAAAAATTATTTTTTAGCCTATTATGCATTTTAGACATATTGACGCACATTTCACTCATCATAGGGTACTATTCTGCAATAAAACATTCATTTTGTGAAAATTACCCAAAACAAGCAAAACAAGCCATGTAAACATGACAACTATATCACATAGAAATCAAGAGATGATTAATTTTAAGCAAGAAACATATAGTTAAGAGAAAAATGAGCTAGAAGGCATGTCAATATCATCAAGAGCAGTTATAAGTAGTTTTGATCTACAAAAAGAAAATTGTTTTCTAGCTAGAGGTTTAGTGAAAATGTCTACAAGCGGATTCTCCATGTCCACATGTGTGATATAAATATACTTCTTGGAAATGTGGTAACGAAGAAAGTGATTACAGACCTCTATATGTCTATCTCTACTATGCAATATAGGATTGTAAGACAGGTTAACTACATTAGTATTATCATAATAGATAGGAGAAGCATCAAAATGAATGTTAAAGTCTTGGAGCATTTGCTTCATCCACAGGAATTGGGCTCAATAACTTCCAGTTGCAATGTATTCAGCCTCGATAGTTGAAAGAGCCACATTTCTTTATTTCATAGAGAACTAAGAAACTAGGCATGGTCCTAGGAAGAAGAAAGTGCCACTTGTGCACTTTCTATCAATCAAGCAACCTGCATAATCAGCATCACTATAGGTAGTAAGAGTAAAATCCTGTGACTTGGGATACCCTAGTCCAAAATTTTGTGTTTTCTCTAGATACCTCAAAATCATCTTAACCTCTATGAGATGTGGTTTCCTAGGACTTTATTGAAAGCAAGCACCCAAGCCAACACTAAATATTATATCAGGTCTAGAGGTAGTTAAATAAAGTAAACTTCCAATCATACCTCTATAGAGCTTCTCATCTACCTTTTCTCCTTGCTCATCGCTATCAAGCTTGGTGGTGTTTGACATGGGGGTGTCCATTAGCTTGGTGTTCTCCATCCCAAAGTGGCTAAGTAGTTCACTGATGTACTTTCCTTGGTTGATGAAGTTCCCATTTTTCATTTGTTTGATTTGAAAACCAAGGAAGAATGTAAGCTCCGACATCATACTCATCTCGAGCTCACTCTACATAAGAGCACTAAACTCCTTGCAAAGATCAACATCAGTTTTTCCAAAGATAATATCATCAACATAAATTTGAATAATTATGCAATTACTAGAAGTGGGTTTTAGAAACAAGGTAGAATCGACTTTTCCCATGACATGGCCATTGTATAGAAAAAAGTTCTTTAGTTTCTCATACCAAGCTTGAGGTGCTTGTTTGAGACCATAGAGAGCTTTTTGTAACAAATAAACATGGTTAGGAAAGTAATAATGTTCAAAGCTTAGAGGTTGATCAACATATACTTCCTACTCAATTGTACCATTCAAAAACACACTTTTAACATCTATTTGATAAAGTAGAAAATTCTTACGGCTAGGAAAAGCAAGAAACATTCTAATTGACTCAAGTCTAACTACAGGTGCATATGTTTCATCAAAACAATACCTTCATGTTGGTTGTAGCCTTGAGCAACTAACCTTGCTTTATTTCTTACCACTTTTTTCTTTCATCAAGCTTGTTATGGTAGACCAACTTGCTACGAATGATCTTTCTATCATTTGGTCTTGGCACAAGAGTCCACACTTGATTCTTCTTGAACTATTCCAACTCTTCTTGCATATATAGGATCCATTAATCATCCTTGATAGCTTATTTGACATTTGACTCAAGGTGAGAGATGAAGGAGATACATGCTTGTTCTTTGTTGTACACAGCCTACATCTTCACCCTTTCAAAAGGATTACCTATGATAATCTCTTTAGGATGATGCTTTGCAAAGAGGGGGTTGGATCCTTGTTTTCTTCTTCTTTTTCTTCTTCATTACCTGAGACCTCTTTTCCTTTATTAATAATGTTGAGTTCTTTTAAGTGAGGAATCACCTCATATGTAGCAGCATCATTAACAATATCTTTGGAAATAGAGGGGTTAGTGTCAACAAATCTAACATCTATAGATTCTTCTACTTTACGTAATTCAATGTTAAATACTCTATATGCCTTACTAGTGGTGCTATATCCAAGAAAGATAGCCTTGTTAGACTTCGAATAAAACTTGTCAATGGAATCCTTGGTGTTTAAAACAAAACAAGGACAACTAAAAACATGAAAGAAATCAATGGAAGGTTTTATACCACGCCATAGCTCATAAGGGGTTTTCTTTATAGATGGATGAGTAAAAATCTAGTTTTGTACAAAACATGAAGTACTAACGGATTTGGCCCAAAACTTCTTTGGAGTGACATACTCTAGAAGCATAGTCCTAGACATTTCCTATAGTGAACTATTCTTTCTCAATACAACCCCATTATATTGAGATGTTCGAGGTCAAGAAACATTTTGTGCATACCCGGATTCTTCACAAAACCCTTCAAATAAATTACTTTCAAATTCTCCCCCATGATCACTGCGGATAGAGATGATCTGGAAAGAAGCTTTGTTTTCAACTCATTTTCAAAAAATTAAGAAAATATCAAGAGTATCACCTTATGAAACAAGAAAGAAGGTCCAAGTATATCAAGAAAAGTTGTCAACAATCACAAGACAATACTTGCTACCGTGAAGAAATTGTGTATGCATTGGTCCATATATATCAATGTGAAGAAGCTCAAGAACACTTTTGGTACAAAGGACTCCTTTAGATTTTAAGGAGGACTTGCTTTGCTTTCCTTGGGTACAAGGTTGACATTCGTCATCCTTTTCAAAATCCAATTTAGGAAGTCCCTTAACCAAATACTTTTTTCTCAACTTCTTCATTTGATGCATATTTACATGACAAAGCCTACGGTGACATAAAGAAATATCATTAAAATTGGCAACAAGACATCTACCAACAATAGGCTTAATAGAGTCAAGCACAATAATATAGAGATTATCATTTTTAGTTCCCTTATATATGACATCGTAGGAGAGGGAATCTAGAGGCAAGCATTCAAGTGAGGTAAAAAGAATAAGATAACCATTATCACAAAGTTGACTAACACTTATTAAATTGTGATGTAGGCAATCCATAAGAAGTGCATTCTTGATGCATAGTGAATCACCTACATCACCCTCACCTATCCCCTTACCCTTATTTTATCACCCAGTGTAACTGACCTTCCTTTCTTCTTTGAGAATTGGTTGTAGTGGCTGATTTCACATGCCATATTCTATGAGAAACAAATATCAACAATCCATTTTCCTTTTACCTGCAAGAAAGGAAGATGTCGGTTCGCAACTCAAACTTTCAGATCCGGTGTTAGCTTGGGGGCCCATTTCATCTTTGGGTTGGTCCCCTTCTCTCTATAAGGACAATAAGTAGAGTAATGGTCATCATTATTGCAATACACACAAACCATAGAATTCTTAGAGCCAGAAAACTCTCCATGGAAGATAGGAGGCCCCTTGCTCTTTTTCTTACCCTTTCCCTTGCTCTTTCTCTTTGGATCTCCCTCCACATATCCCAAACCACTAGTACCACTATGTTTGGTAGAGTAATCTAGAAATTCATTGAGGGATTTTTTCCCTTTGAGGAATTTCTGTAAGGAATCTCTTAGTTTGTGATTATCATCACTAAGAGTAATCACAAGAGAAGATAAATTGGCAAGATCATCTTGTGCATGAAGAAAGTCAGCCTCCAAACAGAGGGCTTTAGTAAGATAATAATCTTTCTCTAAAGTAGGACTAGCAACTTCTTGACTAGAAATAAAGGTCTAGAAGAGATATCATTTACTTGAGCAAGCAATCTAGAATTTTTAGTTCTAATAAAAACAAGCTCATCAAGATAAACTCTATTCTCATATTTAATAGCATCACAATCAAGCTTAAGTTCATCATATTAAGTTTTAATTAAAGAAATATTATCTACCAGGGCTTGGTTTTCTTCCTTAATACTATTGATGTTCTTAAGAAAGAAACCATTCTCTACTTCAACTCCATTGTATTGGATCTCAAGCTCAAGAAACTGCCCTTATAAGGAATCAATTCTATCAAGATGTAACTTCTCATTTTGATCATGAATATCTACTTTAGCATGCAAATCATCTATAATCTTCCCTAACCTCTTCTTTTTAGACTTGCATTAAACATAAGAGGAACGTGAAACATTTAACATATCAATAAGATTTTCTTTGGATAATTGATGCAAGCTTACCTCACTTACATCACCAATGTCTTCACTTGTGGAGGCCATGAGTGCAAGATGGCATTCTCCTTCATTGGAGCTTGAGCCACTTGAAGAGGATTTTTCCCAAACTACATGAGTTGCACCGTTGTTCCTTTTGTCCTTCTTATCCTTCCTCTTGTACTTGCCTTCCTTCTTATAGTCATTCATCTTCTTGTGGTTGCTCTTGTGGCAAGCCTTCCTGGCCTTGGGGTATTCATTCTTGTAATGCCCTTTCTTTCCACATTCATAGCATCTAGGAGTTGAGGATGAGGAAGACTTTCCCTTGAAGTGTTTTCCCTTTGAGTAGTTTGCATCATGATCACTATAGCCATTATCTTCACTTGAGGAGGGTGGAGAGGATCGGAAAACAAGTTTTTGTTGGAGAATCATTTCCTCCACTTATGTTTTGAAGGCATTGTCTTTGATCTTCTTTGATTCCTTATCCTCTTACTTATCATATTCTTCTTTCTTGTCTAGCCTTAGCTCATGATCTTGAAGGTTGTAACGATCTCCTCGGTGGCTAAGTCACCAAGACTTCTAACTTCTTCAGTTGAAGTCACCTTGGGTTCCCATCTCTTGGGAAGAGACCTTAGGATATTGTAGTTGATATTCCCTCTATCCAAGGTGTGGCCCAAGGTTGCAAGCCCATTGATTATGGTGTTGAGTCTTGTGTACATATCAGACACTCTTTCCTTCTTGCCCATCTTGAAGTTTTCAAGCAGTCCATTGGGCATGTAGATATTTGATTCTTTGACTTGTTATGTGCCTTAATATCTAATGAAAAACTTGTTTCAAATCTCATGGGCTATGTCCCAAAATGAGATCTGGTCAAACTTGGAGGGAGTGAGGGAAGCATAGATAATGCTTATCACCTTTGCATTGAGTTGCGCCTTCTTATGCCCAAGTAGCTACATTACCCACTGGCACCTTGTATGGAAGGATCATCACTTTCCACATGTTGTAGTTTAGACCTTGAAGGTAGAACTACATCCTCTTTTTCCAATAGAGGAAATAGGTGTCGTCGAAGACCGGGGGTCTCATGGAGAAGCTTCCCTCTAGGTTGAGGGACCCAAGTAAGTCTCTCATCTTATCGTCTTGTAGGAGATGTGTTAGAGAAGATTGTGGCTCTGATACCACTTGTTGGATTGGAGGGATCGAGAGGGGAGTGAATAGGGCTAAAAAAACTTGCAAAAAAATTGTTAGACCTTCAAGTTACTTCAACTAAGCACAGTTGCAAATAGTGAATTTGATGGCAATCTAATCATGCATATCAAGGATGAGTGAGATTGAAACAAGCACTTGAACAAGATGTTTTAGAGTGGTTATACTCTCCAAACTAGGAGAGAGTCAGTCCACTACCTAGAGAGGTCAAGCCCTAGGATTTTGTAACCTATGTATACTTATATTCCAGTATAAGACATACAATTGACCTTCCACTTCTGAGACATGGATACCCAGCTTCTTTTTGAGGTCAAGGGAGCTCACAACCTTACAAACAAGGTCTTACTTGTCTAAGAGCTAGTCTTGTACCTCAACAAGGTCTTACCCACTCTTTCAAGTAGTTTGATGCCTTCACCAAGGAGATCCCCTTCTTGAACTAAGTCTTTTGCCTTGAAGGATTTACCCACTCAACTCCTTGGATCTTCTGCCTTGTCCTCCTTCACTCGGAGAAGCTTTATGCACCTTCTTCTATAGGATGAATAAGCTTGCACCTTGTCCTTCACTTGGAGAATCTTTCACCAACTTGATCTTGAATAAAGGGGTTGGGTAAAGAGAAACTTTGAGAGCTTTATAAGCATACAATGAAGTAGCTCTCTCACACAGATCCTATCTCACTCATAACGATGAATTTAAGCATAATCAAGAGAGAAAAAGGGGCTCAAGTGGACTGGATGCACTCAACTATAGCAAGGAGCTTGAATAGCATGAAGGAGCAACCTTGGAATGAACTCCAAGATGTCCTATTTATAGTTGAGGGTGTCCACTAGAGGGTAAGAACACTTATGAATGTTTTGTATCTATTTGGGGTGTTGCAATGGATGTAATTTTGCGTTTTCCAACACTGGAACAATTAGAATCACTTTTTATATGTTTTGTACAGTGTATTCGGTCTCGTTTTCATAATGGCAACTTGACCGACTACACTATGTGCAAAAACTAATTTGAAGAATTGGTCGAGTTTGTCATGTGTCCAACTCGACTGGTTGCTTGAAATTAGTTATGCTAAGTGTAGGGATCGGTCGAGTTCTATGAGTGGTAATCTTGATCGAACCAAAGAATTCTCAAAATCTATCAAGGGATAGGTCAAGTTTCAATCTCGACCAATGAACATCCTGTAATGACTTTTATAAAATTACTTTTGAGTGATCAAATGTTCGACTTAAGGATTCCCGGTTTTTTCTCATTTTAGTTACAATTCATATCATCAATACAAATGCTTACAAAAATGATCTAAGGTGATTTGAAGTGTTTTCCATAAAAGTGCATTTGCATTGCTTATGACTTGAACTAGGACAAACTAGGGCTTGATAGATTTGATCCTTTTCATGTACCTAATGCCTGAATTAAATCTCAAACAAACATATTAGATACATATGAATGGAATGGATAAGTCATTATCAAAATATGGACAATGTGTAAAACTTAGGTCAATAAGTCTTAATGATGATTTATGAAAAAAATAGTAATACTTGGGTATTGAGCATTATTTTCAGGGTGATTGCTTATTTGATCTCAACTGCACCTGTTTACTTGGACTTTAAGTCACTTCTGAGAAAGGATGTGGTTACACCTATGACTACCTAGCTTAAACAACTTCCATGTTTTTCCAGAGCTTCCCAAATGGATTGCAACGAAACAATTGGTAGTTTATTTAATTCTTGCAATATATAATGTTAATAAGAGTATCACTTATTATAATCATAAATTGCTCAATCCCAAGTATATATCTAAATAAATGCATGAATCAAAATATAGATATTACCCCCAGAGAGTGGGTTGGTCAATAAAATACTCCCAAAAAGTGAGCATGATGTTATAAACAACCCCACTGAGTGGGTGAGGATAGAGATTACCCCCAAGGAGTGGGTACATCATTATAATACTTCTAGAGAGTGAGTATGATTGAAATAATACCCCAAGAGAGTGGGTATATAAAGAGATTGAATAAGTGTGAGTTGAGAAGTCATATATTAAAAAAAAGGAAATGTTGATTTTGTAACAATATTAGCTTCTATGGTTGAATATGTTGTTACACTTAAATGCGGATATTTTGTTTCCCCCCCACATACCAGTATATCTTGATATCCTAATTGTGTTTGCATTTCATAGTGTATTAGGTTAAACTACTATTAATCTACAAAATGGACATCATGAGAATAAGGAACCAAAAGGAAGATGCTTAGAGTCAATATGGAGTTATATATAGATAGTTTTTATTTCATATTGAAAACAATAGAGTTTCCTTTTCATATAAATCCATAGTGGAGATTCTATCTTCATCATGTTATCAACTCTTTTCATTTAGTGAAATTTTTAATTAGTTTTGGTTAATGCTAAACCCCAATAATTTTTATATGATAATGGCCCTTTCCCTCTTGGTCCACCTTATTAGGGGGATAGCATGGGGAGGGGTTGTTACAATAACCTAATTACTATTTGACGAATTACACAAAATCCTTTTCCAAACATCATGCAAATATTTTAGTAAATGGTAAAGGGTGCAACTCAGTCATTCAATCATATGAGTCCCATGTTAAGTGTACTAGGTTGCAATGGAATTAAAAATAACTTTTACATAACTATAACATTCAGCATCTTCATCCACATGGTTGGCATAAAATACATAAATCTAATTCTATAAGTAAACTATCTCTAGAATTAGGACCACTCATAGAGGAAAACCTAGCTATCTTAGACATCCATGTATTCAATGAACTAGAGGATGTCCTTTGTGGTGATTGTCCATAGGTTTCTCAACTACTAGGTGATTGGGAACAACCCTTTACATCAAAAATAAAGAAAATGGCATCTGTAATTATAAAGCATGTATGTGAAGTACTATATTTAACTACAAATTTCATAAATAATATCAATAAATTAGTTCAAGTTCTAGAGGAAAGTATAAAGAGATTGGAAAACTATAAAAGATTGAGAATTCATAAAGATGATAGGCATATAGTAAAGGAGTGAAATTGAGAAACAAGAAATATTGCCTTTAACACATATCATAATAATAAATAACAAATTAATTGCATGTAGTTTATAACAAAGATTAGCATTATCTATAAGTAGGGATAGGACACCATAAATACCAAACCAACAGTAAGCAATTTAAACCATAGTGCCAAATATAAAATTATGGTAAGAGAACAAGAACCTCAATGCCTAATAGAAAGCATGGCAAGAGGACCAAAACCTCAGTGCCTAGAATAAGGATAAAACACCAGTACCGAAAAGTATGGTCGTGCTACTCCTTGATATCTCTAGTCAAAATTACACATGCCCAAAGGTGAAGGAAAGATTGAAGTTCATTATATTTTCATGTTTTGAGCACCAAATTGGATAAAGAATACATGGCATGATGGTTGGGATCACATGACCCATATACAAGAGATGCATGATTTCAGTAATCAATAATTGAGAAATCTGTAGATAAAAAGGAACTTGCAAAAGGATCCCAATAGGCTCAATAAATTAATTTAATATAGGATTTGTACCTCGTCATAAGATTATTAAGGTTTAAGTCAATTAGTTTACTATGTAAAATAAAGGGTATTGCAGAGTTGTACTTCATTAACATATCAATAGTCTTATAGTCAAAGATCAAGTTTCAAATATTTAGGTTCACTAGATGAATAATTAGGTCTAAAATTCTACATCACTTAGAAACCCTAAGATTCCATATCTGGAAACCTTATAATCAGACTCAAAAAACTTACTAGATGTATATTATGTATCTTTATCATTCTGAAACCCATATATTTTGACTTCCAATATAATCTAATATTTAGTTACACATTTAATAGAGAAACCATGTATATGTTTCTATAAACCCAAAAAGTAAGAAAAAATATCAATACAATCCATGTGCCTCATTATCTATCAAAGAGGCATTATAAGGTGTATTGGTCCATCTAGCCTTTTAAAACCTACACATAAAACAGAGGAATACAGGGGGAGATTGGGATGCACTTGTGCTCCCAACTCCCAAACCCAGGGTCTTTGCATGAGTGTAAGGACCCAATACATTTTAAGGAACATGAAGACTGAAAAATGAGTGGATAAGATCGACCTCATTAAATTTAGTATTTTACCAAGAATCCACTCACACACAAAAAAGGTTGGAGTACATACAGGAACTCCCAATTGACTTCACGATGCAGAAAACATAGAATAGTCATCCATATATAATTGTTGGCAATATGAGCATGGATCCCAGTAGCTAGAAGAAGGAAAATAATCCTCATCATTGTTCAAGTCTCCCTACATAGATTTATGGGTGCGAGAACATAGAATCTACCTAGAAGAGTTTGTATATAATGCAAATAAGGCAACGTTTTGTGGAAGAAAACTAAAAATACACATGGGGACTACAATTTTATCATGCATATGGAGGTGCAAGTATGCTCACCGCCCAAATAATTGAGATCTGGATGTTTTACCCAACACCACAACCTCTAAGTGCATCGTATTTTAGATGACTTTTGCACATCAATACTGGGAAACTCACAAGCAATTGTGGTAGTTTTAGTGGAGAACGAACTATAAGAGATTATTAGGGGTATATGTAGAATATATTTAGTTTATGTAGGTTTTTAGACATGTGCATGGAGTGGCAGGGAGAGGGGTACCTATGAGTTTGGGGATTTATCCCAATTTGTTGTGGCATCATCAATGTAATGGGTCAATATATTTCTTATAAAGATAGAGATGAGAAGTTGCAAGTGACTGGTAATATAACATGTTAAAATGATAAAGAAAAGGAGGTACAATATAACATCTCTATCATCTTTTGATGTGGTACAACTCTTTTCTTTAGTTATATGATGAGATTCTAACAACTCGCCTTGCTTTGGATCTTCTTTCAAAAAGATGACAGAGATTGATTATCATATTAATGATCCATCTCAAACGTAATAAATGAAGCACATTTGAGATATTAAATAGGGAAACTTAAATTATGACCGCCAAAATAGTTGAGACTCAGTAGTCAAGGTCATTGCCACAAGTGATTACCGGTCAGCGTTCTATGTGAACTTCAATAGAACAATATCGATGAACTTGCAAGAAATTAAGGGTTGAGAATAGTGGAAAATGAACTATAAGATCTTGACATGAGGTGCATATAGATTCAATTTTGGTTATAGTCGTGTCGAGGCCTATACAAGAGATGACGGGGAGAGAGGTATCCATAAAATTGAATGTTCCCCCATTTTTTATGAAACCTTCAAAGTAATGGGTCAGCAGGTGAGGGTTAATGAGAGGATTCCAATGGATAAGTAATCTTTTGAGGATATTAATTATATAGAGAAACAAAACTAGTAGAAGAGTTGAGATGAAAAAGGTGATGGGTACCACATTCTTTAAAATAGGAAAGAGGGGAAGGTAGAATATGACATCTCCATCACCCAAATTGTGACAACCCACCAAACTAATTGAGAGAACTTAAAAATAAAACATCAATTAAACACTAATTAATCAGATTACCATAAAGGTACAAAATAAAAATTGAATAAAATTTTCCAAATAATTCAAAAGAGTATTTGCATAAAGGTCTAACTTTATAGTTATATTCTAACCAGATAACTTTACATGAGATCAGTAGCCTAAACCTCAGCTTGTATACAAAAAATATTGTCCAAACATTAAATGTTTAAATTGCCCATGGCATACAACCAAAATCTCGAGTACATACAAATTTCCCATCCCGGACCTGAGAGGATGGGAATGACTCTAGAACTCTACATCAAACCACACTAACCTCTTAATCTCTACTAGTCTCCAACCTGGACCTCCTCACCACCTCGAGTTTGGATGCGCTATTAGTCACTTAAAGTGGTATGGAAATGACAGAGGTGAAACCCATGTCCTAGCAATATGATATAACTTCTAATAACATCAATTTCTTACATGAATATTATTTAACTAAAGTAGTTAAGGTACATAGTTTTCCAGATTAAGAAAATTGAACCTATTGTATATAAAATGTTCAAGCATAACTAAAGATCAGATTTATAGGTAATTACACATAACAAGATATGAATCACATATAATTTAGCAAGAAATCAATACATTGATTATCATCCAATATAATTCGTAAAACCTAACAAGTATAGTATGCAGTTGAGTTACTAATTTTATTAAGCGCTATGTAGCTGGAGATGTACCACTCAAAACTACTAGCTAACATTGTGAAGTTGCAACTAGCCATGTATAAGATCTAGGATGTCTAGAATCTAAAGGATCTCTTCTCCTCAGTCAGTATCAACAACAATTGCAGTGACACATCGGTCCAACTACTAAGGCCAACCTGGTCTGTCTTGGGTACACAGACCTCGACACTAGAAACTAGGGTATAAACCCTTAAATTCGAGTTACAACCACAATCGTTGTCAACACATATCAACACCGAGACACGGCATCAACTACTTTCTAAAATCTCAGGATATGTATGGTAGAGATATACCCTCCCTGCACCCACATATATTCAATAATATATGACTCCAATCTCCTCTTGAGATTACTCATTCCACTATCTAGCAAGTTTTGACACTGAGATAGCTCTACAATATCAGGATACTACAAGATTTGGTTTACACTTGATTAATTACATCGTTTAAGTAATTTGACTACAACGATCAAGTTAATACAAGCTCCTAAATAATTCTAGTAAAAAAAAATAAAATCATAGTTTCCAACTTTAGAAGATATAAAACTTATGAAACATGTTTCATGTTATTCCATCATGGTATATTCAATCATCCTTGGCCATGTAGAGGCCCAAACATCAAACTAGGGTGCATAACAGTCCAAAAAGTTTACTTAGACAAAAATAATAATAAATTCATGTTGAACATCACTATCCTGCAAAATTTTGTAGAGAGCCTAATGAATCATAGAAAATATATCACCCAAATTTTCAGCATAAAGTCCAATGTACATAAAAGTTATAATGTTTCTAAGAACTAAGTATTTGTATGTTTAATTCCTAGCATGAATAAGTTATTTTTAGCACTATGTTTACATTTAATTATTGTTTTATCACCAAAAATGAAAATAAATGTATTATAACCACCATAGGTTAACCACTATACATCAAGGTTTAGTGTGGGTCATATTTCTATCCATTGGGTACCTAAAAAACACCTATGTGACATTTTTGGGAGTCATAACACCAATATTTCATATTTCAAACCTTGTATATTCACAGAAAAGCTCATTTTTACAAAATAAAAATGTTCATAAGGTCTAAGGAAAGCTTAAGAACTCGTGTAATAATCATTCTCATGTCAAACATTGAACAAAAAGGTCATCCTTTTTATATTATAGGTTTTCTTGAACAAGATTTACATAAAACATGTTATGAGTAGGAAATAAACATATTAAAGGTTATATCACTCACCTTAGAGTGAAGAATAACGTCCAAAGACCAAGGAGACACAAAGAAGAGAAGGGAAAACCCAAGTTTTTTCCTCCAAAATCTCTAAGAAGATCATATCTTAAAGAACGGGGTAGATCTAGAACAAAAGAGAAGAAAGAGGGTTCTTCATTCATATGCTCAAGTGTCCAGCTAGGAACACCATGGACTTCATCTATGGAATAGAGAGAAGATGTAAAATATTAAGAAAACAATGTTAGTAGAGAAGATCTTCATGTAAGAAATAAGAAACTAAGCAAGAAAGCTACAAATGGTCCTAAGAGAACAAGATCTAAGGCTTGCACCCACATGCAGCCACAATCTCATAAAGTTGTGACATCAAGAAGTTTCTCCTTTTGGATTTTAATGGTCTCCAGCAATAAGAACATACTTGGGGTAGAAAGATCCATTATAAGGAAGAGAGTGGGGTATTTATATCTAGGATGAAAGAGAAGGGAGGTCAAAGGTCAAAATTGTGCTTCCATTGGTCATAGGCCAAGTTCCCTTCAATTTGTGCAAGTAGAATATCCATCGATTTGCATCCATATAGGAAGACCATTGATTTAGAACATGTAGAATTTCTATTAGAAGGCATACCAAGAACAACCATTGGAAGGAACACCCAAAACATCTATCGAAAGGAACACTCAGACCAACCATCAAAAGACACACCCAGACCAACCATCATAAGGTACACCCAGACCAACCATCAAGAGGCACACCCAGACCAACCATCGGAAGGTACACCCAGACCAAATATCAGAAGGCACACCCAAACCAATCATCCGGAGGCACACCCAGACCAAGTATTGGAAGGCACATACCATCATTTCCACAAGCAACTAACATCAAGGATTGGTATCTTTGTGCAAAAAGGTAGAAAAGCATTCAAGTAAAATAGAACTTACTCAGATCATAAAGAATATAATGAAGCAAAATATACATGCATTAAAATTGTTGTTAGATCCTTGGTAGGACCACACAATTACATAAAACTCCAAAACTTGAGAAAACAAAGTCTAATTTGCCCCATGTTTGAAACATAGTTTTCTCAACTAATATCAAAACATAATATAAGGCTTATTTACAAAACTAAGCACCTAATTAAATCAAACAAGTATGTTCAAGCATTAAAATAGGTCAGGGTTCTTACACAAATCATTTGGATACAATGAACAACACATGGCATGATCATATGATCAATGGTCCCACATAACTATTAAAAGAAGCACTTGAAAAACTTTAATATAGAATTTGAGGAACAAGACAATTATATCAACACTTCATATTATTAGATTACATTCGGATAGCTTCTTTTATTAATTATTTGAGGATTAAAAAATGTCTATAGAAGATGAATTTTGACCTCTAGCCTAATTAGTATGTGGGAAAACTAAATGGCATCTTGATTCCCACTTTTTATAACTTATATTGTTCATTTCACAACTTGAGCCCCACATGTTTCAATATAATTAGCATCAAATAGGTATTTTGAAGTGACATTTTTTATTTGATATATTTTTTAACTATCTAGGTCTAGGAAGGTTCTCCATCACATTCTAATACCAAAATTTATGAAGCAGGGAAATTAAGTTATAACCTCTTATTTGAACCTAACATATTTAATTACACTTAAACCTCATAGTTGTGAGTATTTGGCTTAAAATACTTCATTTCTAATATCTAAGAACTCATATTATCACCAATTTCAAGCAAATGAGGTCTACCACCAACCCAAAGAAAGGGCATAGTGTAGATATAATAACAATTGTCTAAGTAGTTTTTATTGAGGTATTGGGTCTCATATATATAGGATTTTATATATGAATGGGTACACTTAAATGGGTAAGAAAATACTCACTTAAGTGTAGTTATATCATAACAGAGATTGTAATACAATGGGCCTAAGACCAATCACCCACTGAACCATTTGTACTAATACTCCCCCTCAAGATGGAGATTAGATGATGTCTGGTCCCAAATTCACACCCATAAACTAAAAGAGAGCTGAGGAAAGTGATTCAGTCAAGATATCAACAACTAGATCACAAATCCATATGTGAGGAGTTGCAATCTTTTTAGCATTGACTAGGTCTAGGATAAAATGGCAATCCACATCAATGTGTTATATACATTCATGAAACATTGTATTATTGTCTATGTGGATAGCACCTTGGTTGTCACAATATATAGGATATGGAGTCTAAGAAAAGTTTTAAATTCAGCCCAAATGGATATCAAATATAGATCACAACATTCATGGGCCATACCTTGATATTCATATGCAATTCTATAGTTAGCAGTCACATATTGTTTTTTTCACTTCACTTGTCCATTGGATGATTGCCTAGCATGATGTTTTAACCAGAGGCAGACTGAAAATCTTGAACATATCATGTCCAATATGCATAAGTGTATCCCAAGATAGTGATAGTCTATTCCTTAGGATGTTTGTAGAATAGTCCTCTTCCTAGAGTTCTCTTGAGATAGCGTGGGAAGTGTGGGACATTGCACTAGTTACCTTGAAGCAGATGACTCATATGTTGACTGACTACTCTAGCATCATAGGCAATGTTAGGTCAAGTAGATTATTTTGTTTTCCAACTACTTGATGATATTTTTTGTTTCTAAGAAGAGCTCCACCTCAAGTGCAGCCTTTTTTTATAGTCCATATGAGTATAGACTAGTTTAGCAATTTTCATCCCGATCTCTTGAAGTAGGCCCAAGGAATAATGTCTCTTAGAAAAGTTGATTTGTGCAAAGGAGAAGGACCTCTACTCTGATTTCTTGAGTCATATGATGCCAACTTTATCTATACTAGTGATCACAATATCATAAACATAGACAACAACAATGATGTATCCTCTTGAAGACCTTGAAGAGAAAAGTGAATGATTATGTCTGATCTCTAAAAGACCAATTTCTCTTGGATTATGTTGAGTTTATGGAACCAATATATCAAGGATTGATTAAGTCGCATAAAGAGTGTTGAAGATGGCAATATTTATGAGAAAACTCCCCTACAACAACAAATTTTGGAGATTGTTTTATAGAATTCATCTAGGAGGCAATAATGTATAAAACATTCTTGATATCTAGATGGAAAAGTCTCCAGTTAAAATGATCTACCAAGGAAATAGAATGCAGATAGAGGCAATCTTTTTGTTGAGGAGAATGTTTCTAAAAAAATCCACCCCAAAGGTTTGAGTAACACCCTTAGAAACTAGTTGTGTCTTTAATCACTTGAGAGTGCCAACAGAGTAGTATTGACTGAGAAAACCCAGTGGAAGCCAAAATAATTATTGTTGGGTGATGGATCAACTAGGTACCATGTATGTTTGACATGTAAATCTTATATATCTTCCAACATTATAGATTTCCCTCCAAGATGTACAAAAGCATTCATAGGATATCTTGGAATTACAGTAGTATCCAAAATGGTGGCATAAGTAGAAGCATTGGGAGAGAGGAGAGTAAGACAACATTTATTATATATGGGAATGGTTCAAGAATGTATATCATTGTCAAGCACCATCCATAAGTCATATTCGACTAAAATAGGCAATGATTGTAGGGTTTTTATGTGGGAATCAACTTCCATGTGTCGGTAATGGGATTGTGGTGGTGAAAATGTGGATAGGGGAAGGAGTTCAGAGAGGGAGACCATTTCATTGGTAAGATCAAAGGATGATGACAACAAAGGGAAGAAAAACTTATTCTTATGAAAGGTGACATTGGTAGAAATATAAATGTGATTGGATAGGGGATCATGGCATGTGTACCATAATATAGAAGAAAGCATATCCTAGGTAATCCATTTTTACCACCCGGGTGGGCAGTTTCCTTTGTTGAGGGTCAAAGTTATGGACAAAGGCCAAACATATAGAAATATGAGGAAGTAAAAGGAACAATTTGCAAATAAAGAGTTAGAAAACAATATGTTGTTTGAGAATGGAGGATGGTTAACAATTTATTATGAACCATGTAGTGAGCATAAGACCAAATATTGTTTGGAATGTTTTTATGAATCATAAGGGAGTGTGTAAGGTCAATAAGGGGAACATTTTATTCTTACATATACCATTTTTATTTGGATAATAAGATCAAGAGAATTTATGGATTATTTCCTAAAAAAGGAGTAAATTTCCTATTGGGTGTACTCAAGGGCATTATTGATACAAAGAATCTTGATAGGCTTTGAAAATTGAATTGATATCATTTTATCAAACGTGCAAAAATGCGGGAAAAATCTCATCATGAGTTTGAAGAAGGTAAATCTAAGGCATTCTTGAAGAATCATCGACAAACTAAGAAAATATTTGAAACCATAATTACTTGTTGTCCAAAATGGACCTCACACATCACTACAAATTAAATTAAAATATTTTGAGGATTTTTAATAGTACTATGTGGGAAATATGTGTAGTGATATTTTCTCAACTTACAAGCATCACATAAGTAAGAAGAATAATAAGAAATATAGCTATATAAAATCATGAATTTATCCAAAGAAGGATGGTCAAAGTGTGCATCAATTTTATGGGAGAAGATGCAAAAAGAGCACTAGTCAGTAGATCTAGAGGAGCAGAGAAGTGTGATAGAACACCAGAGTGCATTCCCTTCCCAACATCATCAAATTCCAAAAAAACTATAAAACAAAACTAGGATGAAAGGTTGAAAAAACATTAGACAGATTCAACTAATTTTTCTACATACATGATATTATAGGAAAACTTAGGACCAATGTGAATAGTAAAAAGATTAATTTGGAGGAAAGAGGGTTTACTGGCACTTGGTATCTTGTATTACTGACGAGCATCTAGAATGATATTGGAATGAAAAGTTATGGAGTCTAAAGAGGTGTAAAGGTGTGCAATATTGGTCATGCGTTGAGTAGCACCTAAATCCAAAATCTAGCTAGAATTGTCTGGAAGCATGAAAGACCTTGGGTTACCTTGATGAGAAATTATGTGAGTTGAAGTTGATGCATTGGGTAGCTCACTAGTGTGCCAATTGTGAGAGGACTACGGTGGTGTGATACTATCATGAAGAGGAGAATAACCATATTGTTGTACAGTTTGATGAAGACATTCATATTCCTCATTGTCAGTAAGACATGCACGAGATGTCCAGTCAAAGTAGGAGGCAAATGCATTGTAGGAAGGTCTTGATCAATGCTTTGAGTGGGATCTTGAGTGAAATTTGTAGAATCCCAACCACATCCTCTACCATAGTGAGTGGGATAGACATGCTTGGAGTGACACACATTCATAATGAAGCCCTATTTGCCACAATAGGTTCATTTGGGTCATGGTCCATGTTGTGAGAAATGACCAAATACTCTTCCCTTGCAAGCCACAACCAATGTTGCTTTAGCATCTAAAAAACAATTACGTGAAAGACAAGTAGAGGCCATCTGTGATTGAGAGAGACATGTGAATGTTTGGTCCATGGATAGAAGAGTTGCTCAATCGAGATGAAATTGACACACTACACATGGTGTGGAGGAAGACCATTGAGGAAGGTCTATGTAATGATAGTGTCTCTCTCCTTGGTAACTTCAGAAAAGGTGGTAGGCGAGAACAAATTTAGCTGATTAGAAAGGGATCTCATTAAATCAAAGTAATTTGAGAATGGATGATTGCCTTGTTGAGTAAATCTTATCCATGGCATTGTACAAGAACAATAAATTATTTTGTTTGTTAAAAATTGATTCATTTTGTCCCACATGGTTTTTTCATTCCTATGCCACATATATATGACTAACAAATTGCGTTCCATACACCTCCAGAGCTCGGAAAGAACTTTACTTGTTCTGGTGATCCATGCATCATTGGGTGTTGTACATGCATTTTCTTTGATGAATTTTATTTACCACACAATTCTATAAAAGTCTAGACATTATTCATCAACAATAACAAATTATATCCATTGATCTTGATAGTGGTGACACGGGTCATGTGGTTGTAGATTACTATAGACATAGAGGAAAAAGTACCGAGTTGAAAGAATGGCACAAAGAATAAGGAACTATCGCATGATATGTAAGATATGAGAAGGAAAAAGTACTACATTTTAGGCACATTAGGAAAGATATGATAGAAAGAAGTACTAGAAAAATTTAAGAATGGTAGGATAAATAAAAAAACATTGGAAGGTATGGAACACATAAACCCCTAGTTGAAACAAAAGAACTCAGCCATATGGGTTAGGTAAATCACATGGGAAGGAAGAAAAATAGTAAGATGCCCCTTCTCTTTTATATTGCTTTATAGACTAGCAAGGGGACTTTTTGTTTTCTCTTTTGTTAAATTTTTTATGTTGTTATAGATGAATAGGAAAAGTGGGAGAAGTTACATGGAGTGTGGGTGTGTGGTAGGCACCTCCATGCACTAGAGGCAGTGGTGGCATCTTTGCTATTGTGTCTCTATAGTTGGTGGAGGCCTACTGTCATTGTCTAGTTACCACTACCATTGGCAGCATGGTGTGCCTGCCTATTCTACTAGCAGTGAAGCACTAACATTGCTTCTACTTTGTGGCTTGCACCAACTTACTGTTGTTGGTGCTATCAATGGCGGACATGGATCACTACAGGTGGTGCTAGTTTTCCTGGTGACATCTATCATGGATCGCTATCGCTGATGTGCTAGTGATGGAACATTAATTACAGGGGAAGGAAGGAGGAAATAGGGAGGGATGGGAGAGGAAGGTGTAGGGTGGATTTAGGGTTAGGTTATTGCATCTAATACCATGTGGATAGAACAATCACGATCTAAGTAGGTCATAGTAAGGTATTGGGTCTCCTATCATAGAAGTCCAAGCATACATAGGTACACTTAAGTGGGAAAAAGGATCCTCACTTATGTGTACTTAGAACATAATAGAGACTATAAATGCAGTGAATCTAAGCCCATGTATCCCTTAAAATGCTAATACTAACAGTAAGAAAATGTAGGATTAATTATATTCCTAGTTTGGGTATGTCACAGCTACACTAAAAAAATCCTATTAAGTATATATATTGTCATAAATGGTAAATGAATACAATAGATAGATAAGAAACCTTGTTCATAAACATGTGGTCCTTCAACTTGGTTTATTTTCATTTATTATTGAATGCTCTATTAAGAACCCATAAGATAAGAACTATTTGTCTCTTACACATTCGACACCATGTAATATTCAATACAAGTAACACTCCACCCAACTAATAAATATGATGAATTAGTATCATAAAACTAGAGACAAAATCCTTTCATTTTGAAGAATAACTACGTTTTACTGGATTTATTTCTTATTTTAGTCATCAGATTAGGCATAAGAAGGACAATGGAATATGCACATATTTTAATAATAAATAGGTTTAGAAAATGAAACATCTTCAAGAGTCTTAAAGTTGATAGAACATATGGAATGTAGTATACCATAAAACTATAAGTTAATATAAGTTATGTCAGTATGATCTATCAATGTTCATATTGAAGACATTGTGGCCCCTTTCCTAAAGACATTTTGTTTACTCCTTCTAAAATAGAGTTATATTGTTATTTTGGATGCCATATTGGAGTGTCTTATGTTTCCATGACTATTAAAAAAATTAATGGAATCTTTGATAAAGAACTCTAAGCCATTGTTGGCAAGTGATTCATTATTCTCTATCCAGTTTGACCCAGCAAGAGCCTTGCACTACTTTAAATTTGAGAATGTATCATCCTTATTCTTTGAAATATAAAGAAAAATTTCTTTGTGCAATGATTAATGAAGGTCATCATGTGTCTAACATTAAATTTGGAAGTACATGTTGCATACGTATTCATTTTAGTTTTTAGTTTCATATTTAGCTTAGTTTGATATAAGATTTTACATTTTATAGTAGAAGTAGTTTCAATCATGTTTCTTTAGTTTATGATAATTCTCTAGTCTTTTGAAGTGATTCCTTGACTTTTATGGCAAGCTTGAGCATCATTCCTTGCATTTTAGTTTGGCATGTTGGTCTTTCTTACTATCCCATAGGCCCAAAGGATATATGTTATCAAGCAAGAGAGTTTGTGTTGACCAAGATGTCCCATCAACCCCCTCAAAATTTGAATCAACTGATGTGGCCCCAACACCACACATTAATGCCCTTAATGCATCCTATCAACTCATGAAAAATTTGTATTGGTCTATCTTCAACTAATAGCCCCCATCGATGTCTCTATATGTTGGGAAAAATGGAGGTGATAGGTGGAGTGGAAGTAAAAAAATATCTCTATGTTACCCATGAATATATCTCACCAACAACAATGTTTCGGGAAGGAAGATGTAAGATTACCTTGTCATGAAGAAGATCAAAAGACATTGCTCACAAGGGGATATGCAGTTCTCTTGATAGAGCATAGACTAATGTTGATGATGCCCTCTCAATGCAGTCCCAAAAGCATTTGTGTCATTATATAAACCACACAGAAGACCAAGAACTCCACATCATGCTACTTGAATCAGTGGGTAGGACCGTACTTCAATTGGCAATGATTTATCATTGTCATCCTTCTCCATCTCTCTCTCAATTGTGGGAAATAATGACTAGGGTTCACGTGCAACATCATGTAACCAAAATATTGGTTGTCATGCCCCTTTTAAAATAGGAGACGTAGGAAATAGGGCTTCTAAAACCCAAAGAAACAAAAATGCAGTAGTGGTTGC
Organism: Alisma plantago-aquatica; assembly: GCA_963693085.1. Taxonomy (NCBI): domain Eukaryota; kingdom Viridiplantae; phylum Streptophyta; class Magnoliopsida; order Alismatales; family Alismataceae; genus Alisma; species Alisma plantago-aquatica. The sequence continues at coordinate 587,795,971 of OY856414.1, forward strand.
AATTAAGTTACCACTCATAAACAATTAATTTATTGGATAGTGCAATCTATTGATTGGTCACAATTAGAATGTTCTGGAATTGATCAACCAATTTATTGATCCAATCTATTTCAATGGTTGGACACTCCAATCTATCATCTCACTGATCTTGTGTAGTTGATCGACTAGACCATCTAGTCATCCATTTGGGCTGATCTTAGCTCAATCAACCAAATGGACTTTCTAGTTGATTGACCACCTGTCTAGTCAATTAATTGAATTTTTTAATCAACTGATTGGTCTTCCATATAGTCTAACATTGCTCTAATTAGTTACCAAAATTGTTTAGGAATCAATTAATATGTGTCCATGGTCATAGTCCTCTTTCATGTGCATCCTATGAGTGTGACCCTATATGGTCTCCACATTACATTAATAGTGATATGTATATTCATACTATGAATTCACAAGAGGTGATTGATATCCACCAAAAGTCATTGTCACCCAAATAATTGGAGAAGATGGAGAATAATTCCAACATAGTGTTGTCACCAGTGTTATGTTAATCTCATAATTCATTTTTCTGTAATATCCAAATTGATTTTGAGGCTTGTAAATGTCATCCTCTTGATGTTTAATCTTGGTTTCTTGATGTAGAGTAGACTATTTCAGGACATGCAAGATCAATATCATATAATGACTCTCATATAAGCATGGTCATGAATTTCATAGTATCACTCAGTATGTCGTTGGGACATCACTCCAATGGGGGGACAAATTGCATTTACGTCACTCATAGTATTCCACATGTATGAAAATGTACCTAAGCACTACTTGTATGGTAACCCTTATTCAATTTCACATTGAGTAGTGTTAAACCACACACAAAAACATATGATCATTATAGTGACTTTTGGTCTAAGGACCACAGTCACCACTATCGCATTCAGATATGACTCTTACTACCCTTTCTGGATTTCATGTATCATACTCAAGTTGGGCTTGTGTGGTACACTTGTTCATAACAAGTACCTATATGTTTGACTTGATGTATCAACCATTTAATGAGAGGTATCCATCATTCAATGGAAATACTAGTATTAATATTTCATTGTAGTACTATTTTATACAACAATATCTAACTAGGGAATAAGACAAGAATGACTACTCTTAGCATATGCATGATCTGATGTTCAGGTTCTCAACGTAAAATTGTATTTCATTGAGTCATATATTCTTATGAAATTCTTATATATATTCATAATCTCATATTGGAGATAACATAACAAATGGAATATCCTATCTTAGTAATCAAATAAATTTTGAAGTGTTCAATACAATTATCATATGACTATGTCTTTGGGCATACTATCAACACACTTTCCTTGATTAGTTTTTTATTTATTATCGCTAGAAGATTGGTCCTTCATTTATGCACTTGCCCCATCCAATTTACCCACTAGAAAATCATCAACAACACCCACACATTAACGAGGCAATTGTCTGATGAGGAACTACAGCCCTACTAGAGTCACTCCTTGATTCTTTGCAATGGCACCCCACATCAATCCACTCAATCAACCAGCTCACCTCATTGGTCAACGGTACCCCACACAGCTAGGGTTTCTTCAAGACATGATTTCATGCCCAAAGCGACCAATGATGCATGTCAATTGTTTATGTGTCTTCTCATCTTCCATGCCACCACCAACACCATCACATCGGCATACACTTTCTTGCAATATGGTTGAAGGTTACAAACCATGATCCTGAGCCTATATATCTACCCCTAGGCTTCATTTGAGACATCTCTTGTACACATTGAAAGGTTGTCATACTCCACACTGAAGCTCCACCTCCAACAACTATTGACCTTATGGTTGACCACCATTGACCACGCTTTGCAATACAGACATCAATGCTTTGGACTTTGACCTTGAAAAAGGCTAGATGCATGATGAATCTATCTTTCTTGCATGCAACTACTATTACTCATTGATCCCATGTTGTTCTTTCACCAGGCTAGACCTAGGACTAAGGAGGAAGATGAAGGCCAACAAGGTCACCCTAATGAACTTAGAAGGTGTACCTTGTTTCTTCATAAACCAACATCATTTCCTAGCACAAAGATCAATGAATACACACCATAGTTGTGTTTACTATCTCTTTAGTGGTGATGGTTATTTCTTCCCTCTCCCTTGTTGATCATTTTACTTACCTAAGGAGCGATTAGTCACATCATAGGGAAGAGGATATCCTTACTAGCCTATTTTCATTATTTAATACTACATTTACACTTGTATGAACCTGTCCATATTTTGAATCAATTGTTTATAGTATTTCATATGTGTTTGGACAAGATATAAACTTGTTTATTAGATCTTGCATGTAAATATGTTTGAACCCAATATCAAGGATATTGATTGCTTCTTTTGAACACTTGATAACAACTGTTGACATGTATTTTATGAGGCAATGAGTACATGTTCTCTTGGTAACAAGATAATGAAACTTAAATTATATATGTTTGGGTTGAGTCCTTGCTCTAAAAGAACTTGATTTACATAGCCTCATCATTTGTATGTCTGTGCTTATTATGATGTATTGATAATATGAACATTACATTGATAAATCTAGTCTTTTAGTTTGTATTTTTATTTTTGATATTTTAGCATAATTAATCTTTTGATAAATATTAATTCTTGATTTTTTAACTAAATTAGATAATTCTTAAATATGTTGTCCTTTCATTTTGATCCCAATTTTACTACCACAATTTGACTTCTTGTGGGTAAGCTATTGCACCCTTAGTTAGGTGAAAATTAGGATTCATCTACTAGTGACTTTGAGGGTACACAAAATATCACATGATAATGTGGTGGTATATTGAAGTGTAGATAATCTATATCTTCCTTGGAGAAGTTGGTCACCATGTCAAAAGTATTGGATTTTCCTTCCTCAAGACACAACACTAACAACAATCTTACTTTCCAATGATTTCACCAAATTGCAACCCTATCTTTCTCAAAAGAGGGATTCCTTTCTCAAACTTGTGTCCCAAAATCATATCCAAGACCCTAGTAGTGCCTTTATAATTAGTAGTAACAATTTCATCTATTGAGATAGTGGATCCTTGAGAGACGTATAGCTTGTTTGAATTGTTCACCTCGTTCATTTGAACCCAACCATCTATGATATAGTCTATACCTTGATTTTTCACCCAAGAACTTGCATTCCTTGTCTTTAAGAGCATATAATGAGATGATATTTTTATTCAACCTAACAACATATTCTATGTATGACAATGTCTTATTTCACCACCAAAAAATCTTGATCTTCAACTTGCCAACATGAATTATCTTGCATGTATTATCACCACTCATAAGGATATATCAATCTTGATAAGACTCATAGATGTGCTAACAATCCTTACACTTGGTCTGCATGAATAATGAAGACCCTAATCTTTTTTTTGTCAAGTAGTGGAGGTAAAGAAATTATGAGATCATCATTTTTGGAACCTTCATTCCCACCTTTGCACGAGTGAAACATCTCCATAGTTCTCATGTATATTCTTATGGATGAATGATCTAGGTAAAGAATGTACTTAGTCTTTTTATTCAAAACCTTCATGTTCTCATTTGCAAGAGATGCATCATCTTAATAATTCTCATGATTTATATTTTTTGGCAATTTGTAGCAGTAATCCTAAGTATAGACTAGAATCTTGCAATCAATGCACTTCTTTAATTAATGTGACTTTGACTTGTTCTATTTCTTTTTTTTAACCTTTAGGATCTTTGTCAAGTAGACACTACCATCCTCTAGCATCTAATGCTTCACTTGTAACTATTAGTTCAAAAAATACTTCTCTAACCTCACTTAAAACATGAAGCATGTCTGGAGTTCTTGGAGTGAGATAGGTTATGACTATATAAAATTCATCAAGTTGTAGAAAGTTTAGCATCATGTTTCTTCATGTATAGGAAGATGTTTGGGGGTCTATTTATTGGTAAAGGAAGTGTAACCAATGTTTCAATTGGTTCAGTTTTGATTTAGGACCATGATATTGTAGATCGTGTCATATGTAGTGAAGCTTCCTAACCATATAAGTGATTATTGCCAAAATGTTGTTAGAAGTGACTATATGGTTCAGATGTCCAGACCAGATATCTAGTTTCTATTATAATCTACTTAGGTGAATCATGACCACTTTATTCTATTAGATATGCTTACAGGCATCCCAAAGAACGGTGTTAGGTGTATATGTGTAGATCATTGAACGAAAAATCTCTTGGTGTAAACATTTAGGTTTTCAAGGAGACCATAGTTAGTTTAGGGTTTGATATTATATCCCTAGTTGTAAGTTCTTCTTGGAAATCATGTTTTGGAGCTTATCTTGACAAAACATTGTCAGAAGTAATCATATGAATCAGATGTACCGACCACATTTCTACTTTCTAATAGAATATACTCAGGTGACTCATGACTATTTTGTCTCTTAAAGATGTTGACAAGCATCTCAAAGATAGTGATGATCGATGTGTACGTGTGGGTCATTGATTGAAAACTTTCTTCCTTTACATATCAGTTTTTAAGGTGAAATGATTTGTTAATGTTAAGGTTTTATGATAAATCCCTAATTGTGAGTTCTACTCAAACTTCTTGTTTTATAAGTTCAAAAATATCTAGGCACACATAACTCATTAGGTGTTATAACTGAGACTTATATAGAATTGTGTCCCTTGATACAACCTTTGGTTCACAACAATCATTTCTAGTTGGTCTTTAAATGTAATAGATGTTGTAGCTCGTCTATTTTCCCACTATCCCAACAAATGCTTCACTTCTTCTCAAGAGTTCACTCTACCAGAAGTTGTGTATGTATAGTAAAATAGTCCATGAAGTGCATGGATGATATGTCTTAGGACATGAAGGGGTAAAGTTGTTGTAAGAGAAGTCATACATGTACTTAGCAAGAAATTGCAATTAACACAAATATGTTGATTTCGTCCTAGTTAGAAGATACAAATAAAAACCAAAAAATCAAATGGAGATGGATAATAAGTTAATGTAACCAGTTAAATACTTTGTCCAAATGATCTAGAAGAAGTGTGAAAAAACTTAATGAAATCAACGCTCTAGAATTGCACAGGAAGTTTGTTGTTCTCCAAGTAGTATCTATCACAAACCTATAGAATGTTGTCCTCTAAAAACTAAAAGACATCATATAAAACCCACTAGTGTCTCTCAACGCACCATAGGTACCAACCCAACAAATTTGGATGTCTAAGTGAGTAGATATATGAGGTGGTGCCACTCACATAGGAGAATAGTATCACCACAAGTAACAATTGAGCAAGGACCCATGGATGGCAGAAGGCAATGAATAGTAGCAAGGGTTAGTCAAAATTTGAGAGCATAGTGGATAACCTAAGAACCCAATGTGACTTATTTGTAGCACATGAAATGAGTCTCGTACTTACATAAACATCTTCTTGAAAGTCTCAATCACGCATTCACACTTGTACGCGTCAATAGAATTTGAAGATCCACTTCCCTAGTCATTTGTAAAATTGTTTAGGAAAATATTACCGTACTATTAGTTATCATCATGTGCAAAAAAGAAGAAAAACAAGGAATACATCACTCACGACTAATGACCCACATGTGCATGCCCAATCCTAGCATGACATTGTAGGGTGAGACAGGGAATGTCATGTTATGTCATGGAACATGTGTTTGTGTGCATTGTGGTCATTGCACCTACTAATGGTATTTGTACACACCTCTAGTTCTTCATTATAATATGGCCACATGTACTCCCAAAAAAATGTAGAGTTACAAGTCTGAAGAGATTAATGTGGGATTCATCTTTGCTTCCATTTGCAAAAAAGGCAAAAGTTACCTTTCCTCCTACTAACATGTATTATATGAGCCTACTTTGGGATAAACTCATTCAATATTCTATAATATGGATAAATCCACAAAGATAAGAAACTTGAATTGTAGAGTAAGTTGTCAATCATCCCTCTATATTGCTTTCAATAATAGAGCCTTTTAGCTTGAACCATCTAATTTGTACAACATAATCCTAAAGGAATGGGAGAACATGTATATTGAACCTAAACATTGGGTGTGAGAATGTACGTTAGTAAAAATACAGTAATTCTATTAAAACAAAAGGGTTTTGATGCATTTAAAGGTTATTTATCCATAGAAATATCATTTTTTATATCAGGGAAGAACCCAATTTCTTATTGTGACAACAAAACACCCATCTCTTAGTTGGAGTCTTTGAGGATGTATTGCTAACATCATTACCTAGGACTTGACAAAATTCAGAGAATATTTACTTATGAATTAGTATCCATGACACGAATATGATTCTTGGGTACAAACATACAGATGAAAGCATATTCAAAAGTGCAACATAGAGTTTTAGAATTCCCCTGATAGCTTTTCAATACCATATAGAACCTAACTTGTGTGATTTTAGCTCATTTAGGTTGGACTACTACTTCCTACAAATTATTAAGTGGTTTCAATCCCATCCCTAACAAGGATTTCTTAGCTATGGACAAAGAAAGACCTTAGTCAAAGAAACAACTATATTATGTTTGGTACCAACATAGTGTATAGCCACAGCCCCACTAGGCAGTAACTTCCTTACATACTTGAGATTTACTTGGATATGTTTATGCTATTTTTTGGTACTTGGAACTCTTTATCTTGCATGTAGTTTTGTTCTATCGAAATGAAGTTAGATAGGAAGAAGCAGCTTATTAACCATTCATAAGCTACAAATAAGTCCATGTAGTCATTCATCTTCCAATCTAGTTTCATTTAAGGTACAAACTCAGCCTCAAAGGTGGATTGAGATGATATATTATGTTTACTAAACATTCTATACACCTCATATATATATAAATACATACCATGAGACCCCATTACTTCCAAAGTTTAGTAAAACCTATTTTGCATCAATATATCTCTTCATTACATAAGCATAATTCCATAATTTTACCCAAAAGAACAAGTTCCATTGATGTACCTCAACATCCTGTAAAAATATTTCTAATGGGTTGATCATTCATATTCATCCTAGTTTCTATTATACTTTTATCTTTTTTCTATTTACATTTCTCTTTTTACTTTAGAATTATCTTTCATTTAGTTTTCCTATTTTTTGTTAATTTCAAAGGTTTTGATCCAATTATAGGTTTCATGGCAGGTTTGAGCTTAATTATCTACACACCAGCATAGGAGTGGTGGTCCCGTTGGTTGGTTGGTGTCAAACATTATTTGCATCAATGTTCACCTTCATCGGTTGATGATTTTATTGGTCAAGACTTCATCAACATAGACCCATCGACCTAAGACAATACCCCCATTGGGTTGGTTTGTTTCTAACTAAATTGTCATTAGTTCTCATCATGAAACCCTTCCAACAATAGTCAACCAATGGAATCCCCACCCTCCAAGGATGGATGGAAATTCCTATTAGTGACTAGTGACCCTTATACCTTCCCATCAGTAGTCAACTAATGAAAATTCCACATATTTCTATGAATAAAAGTATTGTAGTCATTAACTGCTGAAAAAATTACTGCATTAATCAATGAACCCCCAAGCAGTCATCTACTGATGGAAGTTCTACTTTCACCTAACGATGAAAATGCAACACTCATCTACCAAGTGAAAATGCAATGCTCATCTACTAATGAAGAATATGCATCCAACAACTAACAGGATGCCTACCCACAGGAATCAACAAAAGCTCCCTACTCATCCTCTGATGAAAACTCAGTGTTAAAGAGTTTCAATGAACCTTATACTCACTACCTAGTTCTGAAGCTCATGTGATTTCTACCAATGAAACTTCGGCACCCACCTTCCTGTGGAAGTTCCCACTTTGTCAACTAATGAATTCTGTGCATCCTCAACCGATGACGCTCTAGACTCCTTCCAACAATGAAACTATTGAGTGTCCATATTCTGATGGGCATTTTGAACATTGTGAGCCCCCTCATTTTTCTCATGCAGTTGACCCTTCACATCAATGCCAGTGAACACTTTTAACTACAAAAGTCTTATAGAGTTCCAAATCTTAGCATTAATCTATATTTATAGGCCTTGGCTTCCAAGAAAAGGATTTGATATTGGCACCACCCAACTTCCTATTTATTTAGAGCATCCATCTCCAACTTCCATCAATCATTCCACCTATTGATGATAACATCAATGACCACTTTCCAACATCACCATTCGCCTACGCTTACATCACTAAGATTAGACCAAGTAGCAAAGAAGAAGATCAATAATTTTTATTTCACCTCCGATGAACATCAAAGTGTGTTCTTGTTGCTTGTTTGACACCTTCTTCTCCATTTTTGAATAAATGCTTCCACAAACCATAGTTGCATCTCCTTCTTCTATCATGTTGATGGCTATCTCTCTCTTTTTCTTTGTTGGACCTATAATTGTTTCCATGTCTGAGTAGTCCTTTAGCTAGGGTACAGGTAGCACTAGCCCCACTACCTATTTTATTCTTTTTATTGCATCTACTTTTGTATAATCATGCTATGTTATGAAGAAAATAGTGTATTCTTACAAATCTTTTTAGAACAACTATTTTGCATTTTATCAGATCTTAGATGTAGAGATCTTTGAACCTACAATTTAGCATATCATTGTTTCATGTTAAGCTTTTGACGAGAAATTTGGATAGGTGTTTTCTGAGTTAGTAGGTACATAATCTCTAGGTAACACGAAAATAAGGATAGAGTGATATATGTTTAATTTTAATCCAAATGCTGAAAAGGGTATTTATTGGCATCAACATATGTATGGACATGCTATATATGATGCAATCAGATAATGAACAATAGGTACCAGTGGTAAAACCTATCCACCTTGGTGTTTTCATCCATTTTTATATACAACCTTAATCTCACCTTTTTGTTATTTGCAAACTTAGATTAATAAAACCAAATCAACTCTTGCATCAAATATTTTTTCTTGATGAATTATGTTGATCAGACTATTCATAAATATGTTGTCCTTTGGGTTCAATCCAAAACTATACTATGATAAATTGTGTCCACTTCGGGTGAGATTGTGGTACATTACTTAAAATAAAACCTATAATTTCATCTCTAGGGAATTCCCATGTGCTATAAACCTTACAGTATGGGTCTTGTGGAACAACTTGCATACCTATGTAACTTTCCCATACAAAACATAATGTATGACTATGTGAAGTTCATAAGATATTTCAAACTTTTGATTATACTGAGACACAATAATACCACTTCCATATTGAATAAGGTTTTAGATGAATATATGGAGTCTTAATGAGTTTATGTGGTGTGTATTCAAGCCTCTCTAGTATTGTATCCATATAGTGAGACTATGACAAATCAACACCATCAGTTGACCTACTAATCTTAACCCTAAAATATTACCAACAACAACTCATATCTTTCATTTTAAACTTGCTATACAAAAGTGACTCAATCTCCTTTACTATTGTTATATGCAAAAGGAGAACCATCTACATATAAGCATAAATTAATGAATCTATTATTGATTATTTTTACATAAGCACCCTTGTTTTGATCCATAAAACTTAACAAGTTAACATATCTTCGAATTCCCATGGTCCAAAAAATCTTCATACTTCCTCATATATATCCTCTTGAATATCACTAAGGAAGAATGTAGTCTTCACATCTACATGGTACATAGGGAGAATATAGAATGGAAGCTATTCTTATAAAAACACAAATTGTGGTACTATAAAAACTAAGAAATATGTATCAAAATAGTATATTCCCTCCTTTTGTGTGTATCCCTTAGCAACCAATCTAGACTTGTACTTAGTGACTGTCATGTCTACATTTGATCTCTTTCAAAGAGCCATTTACAACCAATAGAAGAACATCCAAGATGGAAATACACCAATTCCCAAGTTCCATTTTAGAGGATTGCTTGGATTGCATCATCTATGGCTTCCTAATGAAACATAGGTTCATATTAAGCATAGCTTGCCCAAAAATATAGGAATGCCCTCATTATTTTAAGTGAGAAACCCACTTCCAAAATATATGGAGTTCCTAGGTCATGTTCTTCTTCTTGGTTCAACTATTTCCACATAATCATCATATTTGACGATACTAGGTTATTTATTACCCCCCCCCACATATGTCATCCTTTTACATGATTAGGAATGAACTTGTTGTGTTTGAATCCATTTGAGGGACTTTCATGGGGTACAACATACTTCATGTGAAATATAACCACAAGAATGGTGCAACAAAATTTCCACAAGTGTATGGACATCTAAGCCAAAGATTCAAATTTAATAGGAAGAGTCTATATGCATAGCTTGCTTCCCCATAATCTAAGAAAATAGCTTCCACCCTTCTTGGAGCCAATTTTTTCCTATTACAAGTATCGTGACTGTAACGACCCTGCCTCCTGGTAACCCCCAATTAAGGGAGACCAAGATGTCAGAGTTGTTATCCCAATTTCTCGGATCATAGGTTCGACAAATAATTAGTAATAATTATTAAATTCTACCATGACTATACTAAAAGCTGGAATAAAATAAAACTTTAGATACCTTTTTCAAAAACTTGGATATCTAACTTCTTTCCACATCTGGACTCTATTCTAACTAATCCTCCTTACACTTTATTTCTTAATTTCACAATATGCCACTTTACTGTTTGTCCTTTTCAATTTGTACCTAAATCGCTGACAAACAAAACGTTAGTCAGCATAAATGAATATGACGGTATGTGGGGGAAACAATAATCGTGCAATTAACTATAACAACATATTGCAACCAATTAGGATTTAACAAACAACTTTACGTTTTAAGCATAACTTCTCAATCCATACATACCCTAGCCTATGCGTTGTCCCTGCAGTGGACGTAGATGCTACCTTCCTTATGGTAGATCCCCATTAAACCCCTCATGATCCTACCTAACTGGTGAATCAATTTCTAGGGTTGAGTCGCATGGCACTACCCATAGGTAGCCCACTCCTTAACTCATGGTGTGCTAAAGAGTCGCATGGCACTACACATGGGTAGCCCGATTCCTAACTCATGATAACCTGATGTCCTACTTAAAAAGTAGGCCCTGTACTAGGTTACCCTTTTCACATTAGAAAAGCCACAAACGAGGACTAGGATCTGAGCCAATCATGTATATATATATATATATATATATATATATATATATATATATATATATATATATATATATATATATATATATATATATATATGGTGATAATCCTAGTCATTTTATAGTTGCATGAAATAAAAGTCATCCAAATAGTTATTTTCAGGCAACCAATAAAATATCTGGGAATCGCCGTGAAACCAAAGTGATTAACCATAAGCGTAACCACATACCTGATTTCTAGATTTCACAAGCAAATAGAAATTCCAACCAAGAAAGCAATCCAAGCAAGCAATTCAACCACACAATCACAATTTCCTAGAAAGCATACATAACATATTTACCACATACTTATCAAGAATCTACTTTATTAACTTGGATCCACTTTCTAGGATTTCTAATCTGAGTTAGGGTATCATCATGGTTTATCTACAACTTTTCTCCATTATAACAACAAAACCCTAACGACAACATATCTAGAGGTAAAACCCTAATTATTCAACTTAATCACATTAGAGCCTTTTTATCATCTACTAGGCTTGAGATTAACCTAACATAAATTTTATACAAAGGATCTCAAATTATATCTCATTAAAACCCATTAACACCTAGATTGGGGTTTCTAAGACCATTAATGCTCATTAACATATCAAAACCCTAAATTAAACTATTAATCATATGGATCATCTATTTAGACATAAAAATGTCTTTCTTATTAAAAACAGGTTAATATTATCATAAAACATCCATATTAGTCCCCTCAATTCATTAATCATCAAATTAGGATTGATCTTAGTCATAAACACATTAAGGATGGCAACTTTAACCACTTTTCAAATTACGATCAGATTCGGCCTCTAAGACTATTTTTATCGTATTCTTTGGGTTTTTCTGGTCAACTTTCATATATTACATTGTTTCATCCGAGCTACTAATAAATAGATATGATTTTTGCAAAATAATCTTACCATAGCCAATCAATGGCTGCCACGTGTCCCTTTTATTCCATTTTCTGGCAATTCATTTCTTGGCTCACGGACCCTCGCGTGGATCCGCCTACCTGGATACCCGATCTAGGTCTCCTCTTCGTCGTTCTCACGGGGACGGGTCCTAGTCCCCTGTTTCCACTATAAAACAAAGTGTCGGCAGGCTCCTTCTTCCTACCCACTGCTAGCCATCGATCACTGCCTCCTGACTTTCGAATCGGTGCGCGAGTGCCCATGGATTCCGTCCCTTCACTCGAACACAGCTGGCTGCTTGCCACCATCCTTGGTGGTCGGGGTTGGCGACCCCCAACAATGGTCGCCGGCCTGCAAGAAGGTCTGCCGCGGACGCCTGGATGGAGCCCGGTCGACTCCCCCTGCCAGCGTTGTTGGCTACATGGCAAAAGCAAGGTAGTTGAGGCACAAATCACAATAGCAGGTCCAACACCTCTGTGATGAGAGGGTACAAGGAGGCAGATGTTTAGGCTATCCAAACTCGAGGCATGGCTCCATGCCGGCTCTAATCTGCTACTACTACTAGAGTTTCTTGCCCGAGTTGCATTACTACTATAGACATGGTTCTATGTTATATATGCCCTGACTTTTCTAGTATGGCATCGTAGCAATAAGGATGGATCATTTCTATATCCAGGGAAGAGGGATCTGTTACTGAAACTATGCACATCTAATCGTGAGTCCTCCTTCATCTCATTGGTGTAACCCCATATATATATTAGTATGTAGCAACTAGGGTTCATGAGTCCATGTAGTTTAGTTTTCCGTAATTGGCAATGTATACATAAGCAAGGCAAGGATAATTATAATTCCTTCCTATTTTGGAAATCATCTAGATAAGAGTACTTAGTTCAAGTAAGGGAAGTATATACAAGGGAAATACTTCTTCTAGATTATTCTTTGTCTTTTCCCCTCCTTAAAATAATTATCTTTCCTTCAAGGAAAACCACGATGTTTCTTTTTTTTCAATTTATATTTAGTAATTATGATTTATTAGGATATCCTTCCCATACAGAAGTTTCTCCATTTAAACGTTAATTAAAACAATACCATTAACTCATCGTATATTATTTTTATTATTATTGGATTTCTTTTACCATTAGAAAACATGTGGACTCGAAATCTCATTCATGATGATTCCATTATCCATATTTCCACATATTTCTTATATTTTCATCATTATCTCAACTTTCCTTCTTAATAATGCTTTATTTGATTTTGTCTTTTTCTTCTCCTATTATCTTTTCAACTTGGACTCCTTGAAACCCAAGAAATTCTAATATTTTGAAATTCCTTTTTAAGGATGCCTTTTATCCTTCTAGATGCATCTACATCCATTATTTCTCATTATCTTACTTATTCTTTTATTAAAAAATTTCTTTTCAAGGATTTTTCTTTATCTTTTATTTCCTTTTTCCTCTTTTCCTATTTATTCCATTAGAAATCATAGGTATACGAAATTTACTCCATTGTGGTCATTAATGCCACTTTCTAGATATTTCCATGTATTTCTCATAAATACTTTGCTTCATATTTATTATCTTGTATGTTTTCTACTATTTAGACTTTTCTTCTCTTTTATATCCATTATTGGATTAACATAATAATAGGAATCACGAAATTCCTATCCAAAGGGATATTTGCAAATAAATCATCCTTTGAAGCAAACCATACAACCTTTTCAATTAAATCCATATTCATAAAATCATTACATTTCACTTATGAAAACATATGCAAAATCAAGGTTGTAACATCCTTCCCCTCTTATAAGAATTTTGTCCTCAAAATTCCATCAAGCATACAAACAATTCAGGATAAGACTTTTCCATATCCATCATTGGCCCCTATGTGGCTTTACCCTATCCATGGTGCTTCCAAAGAACCTTTATCATCACATATTCTTTTCTCTGAGTTCTTTCACCTTGGCATCTATAATCCTCACAGGTGACTCAGGACATTTCAGCCTCCCTTGGGGCTTACTAGGTTCATTGCTCAACACATGACTCGGGTACCTCACATAGTGCTCTAAATTGGACACATGTAACTCATCATACATCACATTATCCTGAGGGGTAAGGCTAAACATAACCATCTCCACCAATCCATCTCAAATGGATCCATGTATCGAGAACCCAACTTTTTCAGCTATAGCTCAGAGGGGTCGGATTTTCATATCACATATTCTCCCATAGTGAACTGCATGTCAATCTACTTTGCATCAGCTCACGACTCATGTCATCCCTGGGCTCTCTTTCAGCCATCGCATGATCAAAGCGACTTTGTTTGCACATACTGTGGTCTTTTTCTGACCTTCACAAGGTTCCCTCACCAACATCATCTTAATGCAGTGGTGACCGACGCAACCTCCCTTACAGAGCTTCTTTACATCTCGATACTGTCTATGGTGGTTATCATCACATCTTACGTTGGACAAGAACTGTCTCTAGGTATCACCCTAAATGTGCACACATGCTCCCTTCAGACCCTTTAGTTTGGATCATACTAATCATCAATTAGGGGTGATAAGTTGTACTGTCATCGAGTTCTTCATGTACCTACTTCCACCGCATGGAAGTGAATCTTTAGCTCACACTCAAGAACTTTTGAACTCGCATCATGGTGTAGTTGAACCATCTCTTTCTCTTACATGTAGTTCAACTGGGTCTGTCCCTTGATAGTACTCCCTCTTTCTCTTAGATTATGTCATCTAGGTAAAGTGAACTTACCATGACCCATATTGCATCTTGACCTCCCTCGGTCCAGGGGAGATTCACCACAACATCCACAATGATGAACTCCCATTCCCTCTCCGGGACTTTATCCTTTATATCAACTCAATGGGTTATTGGTGTTCGTCCTTCACCTCCTGACATGCATGGCGACAAGCCACATGTAACTCCGTACACTTCTTTGGCATCCAAAGTAATACTACCACTTATTATCTTAGTAGTACCACGGTGTATGGTGAATTTAAAATCATGATTTCTTGTATGCCATGATTCCTCAAGGTTGATTCCTCATAAACCCTAAAACACTCTAGTCGTGGTTTCATCACCTTCTTTTCCAGAGAAGTGCATCTGAGGTTTTGCAACCATCCTTCTATCACAACAAGCCCTAGGCTGGCTAATCAAGCAACCACTAACTCGATCACCGGATCTTGTTACATCTGAGTGTTAGCCCAACATATCTCCTTTTCCAAACTTATGGCTAACCTAACAACCTCTTCTAGCCTCTAGCTAAACTAGGCAGTTGCATCTCAACTAAAGCATACATTACCACCTCACATGCTTATGTATTAGGTAATGTTGAAGACATACACCTCTATGTATTCCACTTATTATCTCATCTCGAACTCTAAGTCTATCTTCCTCAAGGAAACTCTGAGCTCATCCTCTTGGTTATCGAACTCAACCTTCTATAACTCGTATATTCCACATAGCTCATGATAAAAACATCTTCATAAGATGACTACCTTAGTTCTCTTGATGTTTATAAACCATCCACATATCGTACACTCCACAAGGGTATGTTATTACCTCATAGCAATGTTTCAACTCACATCATCTTTATCCTTGGTGTATGGCATGCGTACTTTCCTATCTCTCACTCCCATAACATGAGGAAATAAGCATTTGGCGGCCGTCCAAACACAAAGTTCTTCCTGTTCCAAGAGTAGAGATGGTACATCCCACACTGCCAGTACACCTTCCAATCTAAGTTGAAACGTGCAACACATGTCTCCACATCATGAACATCTCGACAGTAGGGTTACTTCCATGGAAAATTGGTCTCGAACCCACTTGGGTCATCATACCATCCTTGGTCAACTCCTCTAGGTATGTAGGGTGTCGGCACTTTTGGGGTCATCCCTCTTCCCTTATGCATCCAGAGAGTGCCCTCCTCATCTGCCCTTTGGGTCCCATGAGTTCATGAAGGTGATCAATCTCCTAACCCATGGCCCTCAGACAATGATAGTTGTTACCTCCCAACCCTATGGTCATGTGCAACTCGGGAATTAGACAACTCCTACTCCCATCGATCTTATCCATACCTGACCCTAGGATAGACTTAGGATTCTAACATAGTACATGTCCAACTTAGAACCTTACCCAAGTCTCCATCATCTCTCTCTGCAATCATGGTCTGACTTACATCCTTTCATAGGGGTCATGGTGACCTACCTACCTTGGTCAGGCCCCATACTGGTTACCCCCATGGTAACACATCCACATGCACTTAGAGATGATTATCAATGGGTCTACAGGTTTATTCTCATACTATGTACTCTCCACCTAGCTTCTCAAGATTCTATGAGACCTCTTAAGGTTACCTCAAACCCAAAAAATTTTGATTCATACCTTACAAAAGGGTCCTCTCCCAGGATGGGAGGAAACTATCTCTTAATAGCAACAAAGGTCACAAATGTCCTTATGCCTAGGGTTTACATCCACATGAGCATATTTAACCCTATCAAGCTACTAAGGCACGTAGCTAACAAGCAGACCATCTACTAAACCATGCTAGGTCTTCACGGTAGGTCATACCTATTTATTCCTCAACATTGGACCATTAGCATACATACATATGTAACCAACCTATAATTTGGGGGTGTCATCAAACATATACTTTAATCTGAGGGGTTTCCCTTTCCTCTAAACATGAGGAGTGCCATGCTCGACTTTATAGAAACTCAAATCCCATTATGAGCATCAGGTACACTACTTCCCCTCTTAGGTCTAGGAACCCTAGGTTCACTTTTCTGATGTCCAACTGCCTGCTCAACCTTTTAACCATGAACCAAGCATGTACAAGGTATGGCATGCACTTCCTATTATCCTTCTACTCAAGAAACACCTCAGAGTTGAGTCCTCCTCAAGGACAACCAACTAGGTATAAGGCCTCACAACTTGTTACTAAACCTCCTCAGGATTTAAGGAACTCTTCTTCCTATCCCTAGAAGGTAAGAACATATATCGTCTCAATAGGGATGATCGGGCGATCGGCTGGGCGATCGGGTATTAGGCATTCGGAGTCTGTTGGCGGCGTGCCGCCGTCATCTCACCCCGGCCAGGCACCCCACCTATCGGGGGCCACCCCCTGTCTGACTCTAAACCCTAGACGAAGATTCTTCCATCACCGCTACTTCACAGGGTGACCAGACAAAGCTTGAGGGGATCGCAAGCGCAATAGGCAGTTGCGGAAAGAAGGAACAAGATGATGGCGTCGACCGTCCCGACGGAGGAGATCCTACTCGATGTTCGAGTGGTGCTGGGCAATACCGACGACGAGCGTCCAAACATGCAGGCGACTAGGGCTTTGACGGAGGCTGATCAGATGAACGGAGGTTCGGACGTGCATGATCTTGCTGGGGCGGAGGACCAGACGTCGGCTAGGGCTACGGAGAAGCAGGCGGACAATCAAGTAACATCTCCGGATCAGCAGGAGAGTCCAGGGTCTTCTCCGGGGGAGGGAGATAATATGTCGCAGATGGTGGTGGAGAAACCTACGGAAGTGGCCGGAAATCGGGGTCCTACCCCTAGGTCGGGACCGGAGAACGCAAGGTCGGGACCAGAGATTGCAATAAGAAAGACGCCGCTGTTTAATATTCCACACGATACATGTTTCCGATGTATGGGTCGTGGACACTGGCAGTCGCAGTGCAGAAGAAGCAAAGTTTGTTACATATGCAGACGACCGGGTCACCTTGCTGTGAGGTGCAATCAACAGGCCATGCAAGCCACGTCACCACCAGACATCCATTCAGGAATGTATTCCCACCGTTGCCCACGGGGATCCCGGCGAGGGGTGCTCCTCAACATGTTCCGAAGAGGATCTCGGTCGATGTTGGACCGGATGATGAGATGAGGAAGAGCAAGATCTCGGCCCTAGAGAGAGTAGTAGAGATTTCTTGGCAGCATGGAGTAGCTTGGAAAGAGGTCGGTCCTTTTCTGCACCACAGTTGGCCCAGTGCAGCGGATATCTACAGGTTTGAAGAAAGGAAAGCCATAGCATTCTTCTCGTACGAGCAGGAGGCCAAGGAGATGGTGATGAAAGGTCTACAAAATTTTAGTGGTCGACAAATGAAGCTGAGGCATATGATTGAAGGGGAAAATCATCAAAGTAAGGAGGAGTTCTGGTTCTGGATAGCTGATCTACCGCTTACTTGTCGGGATGATGAAATGCTGAAAAAGATAGTATCGAAGTTTGGTGATCTGGTGCATATTTCTGATTGGCAGAAGGAAAAAGATGACCGGTCCGGGCTCCTTATTCTGGTGGAAGCTTTTAGTGAAGACATCCCTCAGTTTGTATCGCTCACGTACGGGCATAGAAGGACATCGGTTCATTTCCGTATGCTTGCTAGGGGGCCGGTGCGTGCAGGTACTACACAACTTACAGAAGTCGATGTTGATTCTGGGATTCCTTTGGAGGCTCTTAGATTACCGGAGACATAGCCAGATTCATCAGCTATGGTGGTTGCAAACCCGGGGCCATCAGTTCCTAATGAAAGACAGCAACAGCAAGGGGATCAGAATCCACAGGTTCATAAAACCCAAGAACAAAGAAGGATGGTGATAGACAGAGAAGGAAGTAGAAGATACTTATCCAATAGGTGCCTTGAATATTTCATTCTCATGGAGGACGAGAGATACAATGCATATAGAAGAAGGGAAGGTAGAAGCCAGTCTAGATCGGGGAGACATACAGGTGTACCTCGTCTTCATAGAAGGAATATTTCAAGAGGAAGGCAATCCGATTGGGATAGGGATATGTTTGATATGTGCTGGTCAGAGCATGAGGGAGGATATAGTCACTGACTTGGCTGGTTAGCAAGGTACTAGCGTGCTAATATTTTTATGGACTGTAAGTCACTTTTCTGGAATATTAGAGGGGCATCCAATAATCCTACAAGGAGAGTTTTGAGCAGATTATGCAGCCGATACAAACCTGGAGTGGTATGTTTATTTGAGCCTTTTCTTCATGCTGAACAAGCTGTGGAGTTGTTGGATATTGTTAAACTTGATTGGGTTGCTGATAATCAGGATGTAGATGGGAAAATATGGTTCTATGTTGATAAAGATATGAATCCTAGCATTTTCAGAAGTCATAGGCAGCACTTGACGGTCAGCGTGGACACTAATGAAGGTTCGAAAATTTTTGTTACGGCTATCTACGCTAGTTGTGACTGTACAGAGAGAAGAATGCTATGGAATGATCTTCTGATGATGGCTGAAATTATAGGGGATGAAGGATGGATTATTGCAGGGGATTTTAATGTGGTGAGGCACCATAGGGAGAGAAGGGGTGGAAACCAACCTGGGTTTCAAGACATGATGGATTTTAATTCTTTAATATCAGATGCAGCTCTGGAAGAAATACCGTTTGAAGGCAGTCAATATACATGGGTGAATAAGCATGTTCTCACACCGACAATGTGGCAGAGAATTGATAGAGTTCTTGTCAATGGAGCATGGACGTTGAAGAGGCCTGCGACTAGATCTATTCATCTTACTAGAGCGAGGGTGTCAGACCACTGCCCAGTTATGATGGTTCTCGGTTCTTGGACAACGGAAAAAAAGAATCCGCACTTCTCATTTATGAAGACCTGGCTCGAGCATGAGGAATGCATGAATATTATTGAGCAGGCTTGGAATGATCCTATATACGGTCATCCTTCTGTGGTTTTCTGTCTTAAGCTCAAAAAGGTTCGTGAGGCTCTTCGTAGGTGGAGCAAGGACACTTTTGGTGTTAACAGACAACGCATTCTTGATTTGGAAGACATGGTTTTCACAACACAATTGGCTTACGATGAAAATCCGACTGCTGTTAATGAACTTAGCTTGAGAGAGGTGGAAAGTGAGTTACAATACCTTCTGGACCAGGAGGAGAAGACATGGAAGGAGAAAGCTCGGATAAACTGGCTTCAAGATGGGGAAAGAAACACCAAGTTTTATCATGCAACTGTTAAGGCGAGAAGGAAAAGAAGAAGGATCAGCCGGGTGATATTGCAAGACGGCATTCAGGTTACAGATCCTAAGCAAATGGTGGAGATGGCAGATGATCATTACAGGCTCTTCTACAATGAGGCAACAGATACAGATGCAAATGAACTGGATGGTTTCATAAATTCGATCCCGTAGATGGTCTCACTTGATGAAAATTTCACTGTCATAGCGACTCCACAGGAAGAGGAAATCAAAGAGGTGATGTTAAAGATGGATGCAACAGCAGCCCCGGGACCGGATGGATTCACCTTCCCTTTCTTTTTAGCGGCATGGTCTATCATTAGAAATGATTTCATGGACTTGGCGAGAAGCTTCTTCAGCGGACATGATTGCTTCAGGGGTCTCTTTTGCTGCAGAATTCTACTTATTCCAAAGAATGATGAGTCTAGAAGAATGTCGGAGGATTTCAGACCAATATCCATTGAGAATGTTGCTCTTCGTATTCTTGCAAGGATACTCAGTGAGAGATTCGCTCCTATTATGCCACGCCTGATTTCCAAAAATCAAGGAGCCTTTGTGAAAGGCACAGATATATCTCATCACATCCGGTTAGCTAAGGAGCTTATGCATGATATCAATAGAGGCAGAGACGTTCCTAATGTGATACTTAAATATGATATGTCGAGGGCGTACGATAGAGTAACTTGGTCCACGCTGGGGAAAGTCTTGGAGAAGTTCAACTTTACAGAGGAGGTTATCAAGTTATGTCTTAGCTTTTTTGCAAATACGTGGGCAACGGTGACTATAGGCGAGGAAACAGCCGGATTCTTTTAGATGAGCAGAGGATTAAAGCAAGGAAGTGCGATCTCTCCATTCCTTTTCATACTGTTTGAGGAAATTCTATGTAGAAAATTCCTGAGGTTATATGAAGAAGGGGCCATTTAAAAATTCCAGGTGTGTGGGGAGGTAGTGCCTCCGGTCATTCTTCTTTATGCAGATGATATTGTGGTCTTTTTAACAGCGAACCAAGAATCTTTGGAGGTGGTTAGTAATACCTTTGATGCATACGAAAGAGCAACTGGGCAGAGAATAAATAAAGCTAAGTCTACATGCGTTGTAGGAGGCAAGGACCTGTTGTTAGCTCATGAGGTAGTTGTGTCCCTGGGAGTGAGTGCTGCTACAGAATCTTTGAAATATTTGGGCATACCGATCAAGAAAGGTTCGATGAGACTATCCGACTTTGAGTTCCTAATGAGCAAGATAAATGAAAAGATTTCTACATGGAAGTCTAGACTCTTATCTTTTACGGGGAGGAGGATGTTGATTGCACATGTTCTAGCATCCATACCAGTATACACGGCGGCGGCGGTGGGTATTCCTGCTGGGATTGTAGGGCGGATTGAAGATAAACTATCCAGATTCCTGTGGAGTGACAGGGAGGATCATCACAGGAAGGCGTGGATTGGATGGCACAGGGTGGCTAGACCATTTTCTTTGGGCGGGTTGGGATTTCCCACGATACAGTCGATCATTGAGGCCTTTGTTACAAAAGCATGCTGGGAGGTTCTAACAAAGGACTCCATATGGGCATCTTTCTGCAGAAGTAAATACACAAACGTGGCAGGAGGACAAGATAATCTATATCCTGGTACCTTGAGGAGAGGATTACTACCTTCACCTTTCTGGAAGAGATTGTGGGACATGTTTCCTCGCATGTTTCCTTTGTGTAGATGGGTGATTGGTAATGGAGAGATATCCTTCTGGGATTCATGGTGGTGCGAGAAACGCCTGGCTGATCATGCGATTATACCCAGTGACAGAAGACACCCGTTCTTGGTGAAAGATTTTTGGATAGAAGGATATGGATGGGATTGGGATTTTCTTAGCCTGATATTGGATGAGGAAGGAATACAGTTGATACGGGATGCAGATATATGGATATCTAACATGGAAAACAAGCTAGTGTGGAGTCCTGTGAAGAGTGGCAGATTTTCTATGAGTTCAGCCAAGCGGATGATGATGCATAATGAAAAGGAAGGTCCAGATGGCCTTGGGAGGATATGGAAAGCTGGGTATCCGAAAGAGGCAGCGTTCATATGGAAAGCGGCTAGAGGAGCAATTCCCACAGACGATAACATAAGGCTCAGATGTGGTATCCCTCTTGCATCTAGATGTTGTTGCTGTTTTGAATCCCAAGAGGAAGATACGGGTCATTTGCTTTTCCAGGGGCAGACCGCCAAGTTCTTTTGGAGGAAATTCGATGAGCTAATTGATATGGAGGTGCCTTTTGACATGAGATCTCTTCTATACAGGTGTGCGTTGGCAAAAAAGAAGAGCATAGCCGAATGGTTGGCAGGTAATCTAGCTATTTTAATACCACATAGCATATGGCGCATTAGGTGTGGAGTTAAATATGATGGTAAGATGATATCGCTCAGCCATGAATGGGATTATATCTTGAGAATCCTAAACCATCACATGAAGAGGTATGCTTTTCTTATTGCTATGGAGAATGAAATATATGACAAGATGGAATTGTTGGGCGTGAAAGAACCAAGGACAGCTATGAAGGAAATTGTTTTGCTGCGATGGGAGAAGCCAGATCTTCATAACCTTAAAATGAACATCACGATTGGGAGGGACAAAGATGAAAATGGTACATATAAAAGATGGGCAGCTGGTGTCATCCGTAATCACAATGCAAATATATGTCTTGTGTTCCGAGCTTGGATCAAGAGTTCTGACTACTTCCTTGCGTATATGCAAGCATGTGCCATTGGTTTGAAGTTAGCTGGTGACCATGCTTTGAACATCTCGAGCATTGAGGTTGACGATTCCTTTACATATGAGGTTCTGTGGTATGGAGGTAGAGAGCCGTGGCGGACAACATCTTTTGTTAGGGAGCTCAGAGAAGAGATTGCATCATCCATGATTTCTGGTTCGCTAGTTCACAAGGTTATCAACTCGATACCTCGTGAATTAGGCAGGTGGGGGAGGAGAACGCATGATTTATTAGTCTCTTCGGATGTTTCTAATATGCCGATGAGAATTAGGGGCATGTCTCTGATGGAGAAAAATAGTACTCCCTACGTGGTCCTAACAAAGACAGCTGTTGGAGGTGAGGATGAGAGATATTAGAGAGTATCCTTTGTTTTTTGTCTGCTATAGTTTTTTAGGGTCGATTGATTGTGGGATAATGGGATAATACCCGAGTTATAAGTGCGGGAGATGTAATTTTTGTTGTGATTTAGCCCACAAGAGGGGTGTGGGATGAATAAAAGTGACCCCTGGCTTAACCAAAAAAAAATATCATCTCAATAGGTACCAGCAGCCTCATCCTTCTTCTAGGGTTTAGTTCCTCTAAAGGCAACCAAGAATCGTAAGGACCATGCACGA
Organism: Alisma plantago-aquatica; assembly: GCA_963693085.1. NCBI lineage: Eukaryota > Viridiplantae > Streptophyta > Magnoliopsida > Alismatales > Alismataceae > Alisma > Alisma plantago-aquatica. The sequence goes on from OY856414.1 coordinate 587,819,485, forward strand.
GGCAACCACAACCATCCACTTAGATCGTAACATACGCAACTTCTCAGGGTTCCTCATATCCCGGAGTCTAAGCTTCCATCCTTCTTGCTCGAGTTTTGCTCTCCTTCTCTAGATCTAACCCTATAAAAAACCTTACCACTAGAGGTTCTCTCTCCAAGGTGAATCAAGCTCACATGCATACACCTATGTGGGTGAAACCTACATTCACTCGAGATTATTTATGGCTCCTTATGCTTATCTCATAATCTACCCAACATGCCCTTCTGGCCTACGTTTTAACCTACTACCTGTACTACTCACGTACTCTAGGTACATACTCTGCCATGCTCATATAAGCCCATAGGGTTTCTATATGAGCATCACTAACCTCATCAATGAAAGAGTTATCCTTCACCCTAACATGCACGACCCTTCCCAGGGTTGGGTCGCCAAAGGTACAAGGCTAGCCAACCTCACATGGCTCAAACTATCATAGGGATTCAAAACATCCATCTCATCATGCCATCTCTCTCTAACCACCACTTAGGGTTAGGGTTAGCATCATCCTCATAAGATGTGCCAAGTCTCTACCCTTAATGGAGGTTTCTTCCTCCAAGACCAACCCTCTCCTCATCCTCCTAACAAGAAGGTCTAACCTCGGCTCTCTCCTGAGGGCATGACAACACTTGTCATACGACCTAAGCATGAAACTAATCTTTAGTTTACGCTTAAACTATTAAGCTTTTGTCCATGAAATATTATTTACATGCTTTTTCATTAATTTGGTGGAGGATTCCTTAACCGTACTATACATACCCTGACCTTAAGAGGGTGAGGAAGAGAGAGAAAAACCCTAAACCTTAGAATCTTAATAGAATTAGGGTTGAGAAGGGATGAAAATAGATGAGAGAGTCCTAAAGGTATCTTATTTCGATTCAGATCCTAAGGCATTGGCCAGGAAGTCACACAGATTTGGGAGTCCTTGTATTCCGACTAGTGGTGCGGAGGAAAATATTGCCAGCCCCCAGACGTGATCCTTTTCTAGACACATCTGTCTTTTGGAAAATCCTCTAATAACTCCCTCAGTTCTATGGAATTTGTAAAATTTAATAATTACTAAATATTAAATGAGGAACCAATGCTCTGATACCAAATGTAATGACCTCGCCTCTCGGTAACCCCCAATTAAGGGAGACCAAGAGGTCAAAGACGTTATCCTAATTTCCCGGATCATAGGTTCAACAAATAATCAGTAATAATTATTAAATTCTACCATGACTATACTGAAAGTTGGAATAAAATAAAACTTTTCATACCTTTTTCAAAAACTTGGATATCTAACTTCTATCCACATCTGGACTCTATTCTAACTAATCCTCCTTGCACTTTATTTCTTAATTTCACAATATGCCACTTTACTATTTGTCCTTTTCAATTTGTACCTAAATCACCGACAAAAAAAACGGCAGTCAGCATAAATGAAAATGCCGGTATGTGGGCGAAACAATAATCGTGCAATTAACTATAACAACATATTGCAACTAATTAGGATTTAACAAAGAACTTTATGTTTTAAGCATAACTGCTCAATCCATACATACCCTAGCCTCTGCGTTGTCCCTGCAGTGGACCTGGATGCTACCTTCCTTATGGTAGATCCCCATTAAACCCCTCATGATCCTACCTAATAGGTGAATCAATTTCTAGGGTTGAGTCCAATGGAACTATCCATAGGTAGCCCACTCCTTAACTCATGGTGTGCTAAAGAGTCGCATGGCACTACACGTGGGTAGCCCAATTCCTAACTCATGATAACCTGATGTCCTACTTAAAAAGTAGGCCATGTACTAGGTTACCCTTTTCATCATTAGCAAAGCCACAGAGGAGGACCAGGATCTGAGCCAGTCATGTATATATATTTTTGGTGATAATCCTAGTCACTTTATAATTGCATGAAATAAAAGTCATCCAAGCAGTTATTTTAGGCAACTGATAAAATATTCGGGAATCGCCATGAAACCAAAGTGATTAACCATAAGTGTAACCACATACCTGATTTGTAGATTTCACAAGAAAATAAAAATTCCAACCAAGAAAGCAATCCAAGCAAGCAATTCAACCACACAATCACATGATCTTGAAAAGCATACATAACATATTTACCACATACTTATCAAGAATCTACGTTATTAACTTGGATCCACTTTCTAGGATTTCTAATCCGAGTTAGGGCATCATCAGGGTTTATCTACAACTTTTCTCCATTATAACCACAAAAACCTAACAACAACATATCTAGAGGTAAAACCCTAATTATTCAACTTAATCACATTAGAGCCTTTTTATCATCTACTAGGCTTGAGATTAACCTAACATCAATTTTATACAAAGGATCTCGAATTATATCTCATTAAAACCCATTTGAGCTAGATTAGGGTTTCTAAGCCCATTAATGTTCATTAACATATCAAAACCCTAAATTAAACTATTAATCATATGGATCATCTCTTTAGACATAAAAATGTGTTTCTTATTAAAAACAGATTAATATTATCATAAAACATCCATATTAATCCCCTCAATTCATTAATCATCAAATTAGGATTGATCTCAGTCATAAACACATTAAGGATGGCAACTTTAACCACTTTTCAAATTACGATCAGATTCAGCCTCTAAGACTATTTTTATCGTATTCTTTGGGTTTTTTTGATCAACTTTCATATATTACATTGTTTCATCCGAGCTATTAATAAATAGATACGATTTTTGCAAAATAATCTTACCATAGCCAATCAATGACTGCCACGTGTCCCTTTTATTCCATTTTCTGGCAATTTGTTTCTTGGCTCGCAGACCCTCGCATGGATCCGCCTACCCGGCTACCTGATCTGGGTCTCCTCTTCATTGTTCTCGTGGGAACGAGGTTCTAGTCCCATGTTTCCTCTGTAAAACAGAGTGTCGGCGGGCTCCTTCTTCCTACACACTGGTAGCCGCCGATCGCCGCCTCATGTCTTTCGAATCAGCGCGCGAGTGCCCATGGGTTTCGTCCCTTCACCCAAACACAGCTGGCTGCTTGCCACCATCATTGGTGGTCGGGGTTGGCGACCACCAGCAATGGCCGCTGGCCTGCAAGAAGGTCCGCCGCGGATGCCTGGATGGAGCCTGGTCGACTCCCCCTACCAACATTGTTGGCCACATGGCCAACGCAAGGTAGTTGAGGCACAAATCACAACAGCAGGTCCAACACCTCTACGATGAGAGGGGAGAAGGAGGAAGATGTTTAGGCTATCCAAACTCGAGGCATGGCTCCATGCTGGCTCTGATCTGCTGCTACTACTAGAATTTCTTGCCCGAGTTGCATTACTGCTATAGATATGATTCTATGTTATATATGCCCTGACTTTTCTAGTACGACATCGTAGCAACAAGGACAGATCATTGCTATATCCAGGGAAGAGGGATATGCTACTAAATCTATGCACATCTAATCGTGAGTCCTCCTTCATCTCATCGGTGTAACCCCATATATATATCAGTATGTAGCAACTAGGAATCGTGAGTCCATGTAGTTTAGTTTTTTGTAATTGGCAATGTATACATAAGCAAGGCAAGGATAATTATAATTCCTTCCTATTTTGGAAATCATCTAGATGATAGTACTTAGTCTGAGTAAGGGAAGTGTATACAAGGGAAATACTTCTTCTAGATTATTCTTTGTCTTTTCCCCTCCTTAAATTAATTATCTTTCCTTCAAGAAAACCCACGATGTTTCTTTTTTTCAATTTATATTCAGTAATTATGATTTATTGGGATATTCTTCCCATACAGAAGTTGCTCCTTTTAAACATTAATTAAAACAATACCATTAACTCATCGTATATTCTTTTTATTATTATTGGATTTCTTTTACCATTAGAAATCATGTGGACTCGAAATCTCATTCATGATGATTCCATTATCCATATTTCCACATATTTCTTATATTTTCATCATTATCTCAACTTTCCTTCTTAATAATTCTTTATTTGATTATATATCTTTCTTCTCCTATTATCTTTGCAACTTGGACTCCTTGGAACCCAAGAAATTCTAATATTTCAAAATTCCTTTTTAAGGATGCTTGTTATCCTTCTAGATGCATCTATATCCATTATTTCTCATTATCTTACTTATTCTTTTATTAAAAGATTTCTTTTCAAGGATTTTTCTTTATCTCTTATTTCCTTTTTCCTCTTTTCCTATTTCTTCCATTAGAAATCATAGGTATACAAAATTTACTCCATTGTGGCCATTAATGCCACTTTCTAGAGATTTTCATGTATTTCTCATAAATACTTTGCTTAATATTTATTATCTTGTATCTTTTCTACTATTTGGACTTTTCTTCTTTTCTTCTCTTTTATATCCATTATTGGATTAACATAATAATAGGAATCATGAAATTCATATCCAAAGGGATATTTGCAAAGAAATCCATCCTTTGAAGCAAAGCATACAACCTTTTCAATTAAATCCACATTCATAAAATCATTACATTTCACTTATGAAAACATATGCAAAATCGAGGTTGTAACAGTGATGAGGCACACCACACTTGAAGATACCTGAGAGTTTCCTTGCTACCTCTCCATAACTTATACATGCTAATTTCTTTATGTTTATAATGAACTCTATTTAAAATATGACAAGGTGTAGGTAAAGTTTCCCCCACATATAGATTGGTACTCTTGAACTTTGAATAATAGTATCTATGATATATGTGAGGGTCTAGTTTCCTGATTCTGAAATCGTGTTGGATTGTGGAAAATATGGAGAGGTCACTCAATGCATTGTACTATGAAAATGAAAAAAATTGCAAGAACATATTCAATGTGTATTTCTGCCACATTCATAGGTTATCCCTTGAGCACCTTACTGGTTTGTGTTTCTACTTCTTTTTCAAATATCTTTAACTTTTGTAACACTGCATCTTTAGTATTCAACTTATAAACAAACCATGTTTGCTATAATCTTCGGCAAAAGTGGGAAATGATGCTTACCATCCTTAGTAGTATGAAAGGGCCTTCTAATTAATGTACATTGCATTCAGATTTCACATTTATAGTTATAAACAACATAATTAGGAATAATATGCAAATTCATCCTGGATATCATTAAATAAGCATTCACATGAGACAAATACACATGCCAGATGCTAGAAGATACACGACTTAAGGGAACAATTTTCATGTACATTTATAACAAAACTAGATACGGGTTCAACATGAATCTTAAAATAAGTTCTTCATATCACATAAATATACCTTGCCAAAAAGAATCGTCACAAACATGTGTAACAACTACTTTACTACACTTAGCTAAACATAAACCTTCTTCAAATAAAATTGGACCTCTGAGTATATTGCATTTAATGGTTGAAACACATCTAACTTTATGGAGCATCACAACCTTTTTCGAGGGAAACCGCATATCCTACATCTTCGCCTTTGAGTTCTACATAGATGTAATTGTGTAAAGTCAGGGATCTGTCTGAGCGGGCCTAGTACGACACAAATAGGGATTTATCAGCACATACATGCATTAGGCTCCATATCTACACTTCAATATAGTTGTTAAAAAAATAGAAAGTATCTTAGATTTGACAGATGTGTATCTTTCATCAATTTGTAGGATGTAGTCACCATGTTGACCATTGTTTTTCTTTCTTGATTGGAAAATCTTTACTCCAATCACCAATATGTCCACAATTCCATATTTCTTTTGGATCCTGGCCTTTGGATAATGTATTTTTTTATCTTGATAATGTTTCTTAGCAATAGTACGATTGACCTTTGGATTAAGATCAATAGGCATATTGGGTTTCTCTCTCCATTGCTCCTCTCTGATTGAGATATTAATCATCAAGTCACTTAGTGACAACTTTCTCTTCTTGCATTTGAGTTCTAGGTCAAAGGCCTCCCAAAATTTAGAGATTTTTTTCGTAATCGGCATCACCACGAATTTATCAAACAACTTCACATATGCTTCATGAAGTCCATGGCACAAAAAGTAAACGCATGCGTCTTCTCCGTAGCATAGTTCCCCACAACTTTATGAAACTTTAAATTTTTTGACATGGACCAGTTGTTAAGACCTTTGTCCATAATACTATATTTCATATTTACCCTACCACTCATGAATTATATGGATTCAAACTTATGAGCAATCCGACCCAGGTTCATTAGCAAATACGGAAACTTGAATGCGTACACTCAAAATATCTAAGACCGACAGAATCAGGAATCTGAACAATAAGAGTCAAGCTGGAAGCCCAACCAAACAGCCCCTTAGTTTCCAAGCAATAAACCATGCCAGGTTGGATTAGGTTAATCTGTAAGCAATTGCAAACCCCACTTAACCCCACTTTTGCGGGACAGAAGTTATGGCTCACCGCAATGTTAGCAGCCGAAGTGACAACAAGCTGGCGTTCTGCTTTCTTCAAGTACTGCGGTTGCTTGTTGCCCGCCTATCAGTTGTGGTCCGGGCTTGGGATTAATCCTGTCAATCTGTAACCATCATCAACTGATTAAAGCATTGTTCTAAGTTGTGGGAGTAACTCGGGTTTCTCGGGCTGCAATTCAGACATTCAGAACAGGATGCCAGTTATCTCAATGCATTAATTCCCCTTACTTGCATATGCTGATTCACGAGAAACGTCCTCCGCATATGCTGTGCCTGCGCTTCATTCGAAAAACTTCACATTTACTCGTTCGACCCATAGGGAACAGGAACGTCCATCCACTCCAATTCATTTTCCGCTCCGCCCGCTTTTTGTGTATTTTCTTGTCCATCATGTCGGGTAAACAAATGCAGGCCATGAATAATGCTCGTGGATTGATGGAATATAGATGGTCGTATTTGGCGGGAGTGATTGAGGTTGAGCGATGTGCGAATCTTTGGTGGAGAATGCAATACCATGCGAATTTTTTATTTCTTTTTTGCTGGTTCTTTTTTGCTTCTTCTTCAATTTCCGGCTCCAAGTTGTTTGGTGATCTCTGTCATCAATCATCCGCCTTACATTTCGGATATTGGAAAAAAAACACAGATCTCTTTTACACTGCTTGGACCACATGGGAAAACCAACAACTTCATCAGGAAAAATAAAAACCATACCTACTTGAGAATGATCGTCGAGGAAATACATGCCACACTTTGGGTGCACTTGCTGACTGGGTGATTGAATAAAATTGTCCCTAGAAATACAACCAAGGACTACGAAGCAGACAAAATAAAATAAATCTCAAGATACTTGGTCTATGTGATGTTACAACAATATACTTGGATCTATATTTCTTAATAATAAAGAAAAACATGAACGTATATTACCATGAATTCGGGTCCTATCGGACAAGAAAACAAACAGTAAGACAACCGAGATCGAGAAGACCAACTAGACTCGACAGCCTTAATAAAAAATATCGCCAGCCTATAGAATGTGCACTTATAGAACAAAAACTGACAGTTTTTTTTATGTGCATTATATAGGAAAAAAATATTTAATGTGCACACAGCTATGTTCCCTATGGTAGAAAATAGGCGCTAGAAAATAGTGAACCCGTGTAAAACATAGAGGATGTGGACCATTTGGTAGTTATACAAGGAAGAGAGGTGATCCTGTGACAATTGTAAAATAAGGAGAAGGAACACTACGCGTGTGGTAGTCCCATAAGATACACATATGGCAAAATGAAACGAGCATTGGCTTGGGGAATCTCTTTCTTTTGGCGTCAAGCAATGACATAGTCAAGCGGGGGCAAGGAGGAGCACATGTCCCCCTCCAACTTAGATTTTTTTTAATATATAGTATATACTATGTATACTTATAATAATATCAGGGGCGGAGCCAGAGGGGGGCTGCCGGGGCTGAAGCCCCCCCTCCAAAAAATATATTTATTATTACTATGATACCATGTACATATTTGTATTTTACATAAATATTTTATTACACCATAAAAAATGTGTCTTTTAATCTTATAATCTCACTCAATCCTATCATCCTTCTTTGTATGAACTACTTAATGGTTAAACTTAATATATTTGTAGATTATGTGTCTTATATACTCACAAATCATAAAATTTACCGTCCTAATGTCCATGTCATCAATTATGAGTTTAAGAAATTATATCTTTGATTTCTCTCCTACAAAAATTTGCTTAATAGTTTCATATTAATTGTGTTAAGACATACACAAATTGTCTCCCCTACTTAAATGTGAAGCTCTCTATTAGACTAGGAGCATGTACCCTCAAAAGATGAAAATAATTATATAAAATGAAGTTTATAAAAATATATCAGGTGCCATGTTGACGTATTAATTAAAATTGAATACAATATGATTGACTTATTAATTAACAAACATTATTAGTTATAAATTGAGTAAGTTCACTCAATTATAATTATACACCATTGGGAAAAATGATAATCATTCATGCACAAATATCACCTTCTATGTATATATTTTCCTTTCAAACTTTTATTAGTCAATCACTCTCAAATTAAGAAAAGATCTATATTAATATATATAAATAGATCCAAATAATATTTATTGTTACATAGTATTTCACAAACTTTTTTAGTTACTTAACATTTAGATATTATAATTTTAAGCCAAACAACAATTATTATAAATTTACAAGAACTTGAGAAGATAATGAAAATATTTCTATCCATAAAAGAAAAGAAGACAATTGAATTAGCATAAGGTAAAAAAAGATTAGGGAAAAACATGTAAAATGTGGGGGTAAGAAGGAGAAGAAAAAGTTAAAAAACCCATCTAGTAAAATATAATTTTAATCAAGTGGAGAGAGAAAAATAAGGATGACATGTAAAATGAAAGTAAAAAAAAATATAATTTTTTCTTTATATCCTCTCTTCTTCAACTTTTAAATAAAAAATATGAATGGATGTTTCCTCTTCACTTTTTATTTCCCAATTTACTTCCCCATCATATATTGTTTATACAACCCCATTAAATAATTTTCTACTTCTTTCTTTCTGAAGTTTCCTTCAATTGATCATTGTGTCAAGATCTTATAAATTACCAAGTACATTATATTTATATCCTTTATAATATAATATTTGACTGCTATAATTTTTTTGGTCTTCTAGCATGACATCATCCACTAAATGATGACATATTATATTTTGATGCTTGTTCTCCAATTAAATAATGATTTTATTCCCATTTTTATTATAACTGATTTTTTTACATATTACCAATTGTATGCACATTGCTTGACCAAGTGACATGAATTATGATTATATTGTTGATCATCTAGTTGTTTAATTTGTAAGAAATGTCAAACAATGTATTATTTATAACCTTAGACATTTAAAAAAAATCATTAGTTTGAATAGTAAACTTTATCATTTCATTTATGTTAGATTTTCATTTTTTTAGAAATAACTTATTTTATATATTGGAGACAAGAGACATTTTTGTAGGTGTGTTTTTCTTCATTTTTTTCTAGATAAGTATCATTTTCCCCATCGTCACTACTCATAATTATTCAGCCCCCCCTGTGGTAGATTTTTGGATCTGCCACTGACTTATATCACAGTTATCTCAGAGATAGCCCGCAACCCCAACAAATTGTCTCCTATCTTGCATGATGTTTGTGATAAACTATGCAGCACATGACTACATATGCCGCTTACTCATTCTTGACGAACAAGGAAGATTATGGTTGCATCTCTTATAACAATAGTGGTGTCTTTCATACTATTAAAAGTTGTCTGAACCCTGAACCTGAATCCATCCAACTAGAAGAAGAAAAATTGTTGAGTTTCATTTCTGACATTATGTGTCGGTTAAATGAAAGATTGTGTCTCCAAATGTATATTGGTTCGACTTTGGATCCTAAATACTTACTTATTTAAGGACTACTTTATAAAACTTACCATCATGGTTTGTTGTTGACTTGTTACTTGATCAATGTTGGTGAGTAAATAAAGTTTGTGACTTGTTAGTATAAAATAGCAAGCCCAACTTTATGAACTAATGCAAAGAAATGGCTTGCCTTCTACTCATGCCAAAAGAAATCATGTGTAGTGACTAGTGAGCTCTCACGGTAAATACGCAATGGACTTTGATGTGTGTATGTATTATAACTTCTTTCTAAGAAAAACAAAGGATAGATAATATTGAGTTGTGTAATTGATTTTTCTTTACATCATTGTTTGTGTTTTTTTGTGAGATAACAAACAACTAACTAAAGCATTAATAAACTAGGTTTTGTCTAGCTATAAATCTTCCTTATGAGCATGCATGTGTTTGAATTGCTTCACCTGGTATATTTAGAAATCACTTTGTCATTTTGTCTGCCAATCTATTCGCCTCCCTGTTAACCTTTAGAATGGTGAATGAAAGGAACTCATAATGGATCAAATTATTTCTCTACACTAGGGGTGGATACTTTAGGGGATAGCGATGAACATCTCTAGGAACATAACAGAGAGTTTAGAATTTGTAAACACTTCACATTTCCTCCACAATCATCTTCATGTTTGTTGGGTTCCTCTTAGTATTGCTATTAGTTCTCCTTCAAGAGGATCTCAGTTTGGCTACTTCATTGACTCCACTGGTAATCCAATCACCCTTGACATTCCTTATTATGTAATTTGTTCTTTGAAGGTTAAGTACTGAATTAGTGGTATTATTACTAAATATTTGAACCATATCTTCCAAGGGAGCCCTCCATTTGGATGTCACCTTGGGTCCTGTTGTACCCAAGTGTGGATGTTGATGAGAAAAAGCCTTCATGACATCCTTCTTATTAGTGAAAACATCTAGGCATGTGACTCTTGTGTTTGTCGGTGCCTTCTTGAAAATCTTCATATTCCTAAACATCCACTCTTTCTCGCATGTAATGGAGAAGTTAACGTTCCAATTCTGGCTAGAATCCTACTTCAAATTTCCCTTTAACCATTCACCGACATTAGTAGCATTGAAGAAATCTGCACTAAGATTTGGTTTAAGGGTAATCCATGTTTGTTTAATTCTCAAGAAATCCCTTAAGGAGTGGAGGCATGTCTCAATACATACATTATAGACTTCACATGTGTCATCATCCGCCATCCTCCTAATCTTCCTCGTAGAGTTAGTGAGCAATCTCTTGTGCATGAGAATCCACAATAAGACCTTAATCCCATAAGGTACTTTCAACTTCCATATCAAATCCCATTGACCAGTTGTCTCCCTTGATCTTTGACTAACAAGATCAGCATACAATTTCATAACCTCAAAATGCATATTCACATGATTCATCCAATAAGATCCATCATCAACAAGTTCACGTGTGAAGGTGTGGGCATTGTGAGAATGATCTTGACTGACTCATCATTCATGTAGTGTATTAGAAAATTAGCATCCTAAACACCTTCTTCAATCACTAAACTAGATACCATAATGTCCTTGAACTCCTCTAGTATCTATACTTATTCTCTTAGAATTAGCACTGCTCCCCTCCCCCTTAACCAATAGTCATACAAGGCACAGGTATGCCTCCCAATGGTCAATTAGATTGCCATCCTGTCCTTCACATATTGATATTTATATTTAATACTCCTCCATAGGAGTGATCCAGTAGTCCTATTCCCCTCCACTATCTTGTATATGTCTAATAGAAGCAGTTTCCATATATCGTATGTCTGATTCTAATACTTGTAGGTGATTTTCATCAACATACCTTCATTCAGTTCTCTAGTAGACTTGACTCTGACACATCCTTTCATGGTATGTTCTAGTAGTGTGTACCATGCAACTAGATGAACCCCTCTATGTTGGGTACCCCCCTTCCAAATAAAACTCATGGTCATATGATCCAACTAATCATAGATAGACATAAGAAGTTTTGATTAATTCATGATGTGCAAGGTTGTAGAGGTGAGATTCATTTTCACCAAAGTGATCCTCCTGGATAGGGACAGATTCCTATTAGCCCAACTATTTACTTTCCACTAAAATCTATTAACAAGTTCCATGTATTTTTCTTTTGGTTTCCTCTTGTGGATGATGGGATTTCATGTGTTTCCCAATGTCTTCAACTTGTGAAATTTGAGTCTCTTGAAAATGGTTCTACAAGTTGATTTTAGCATGCATTTAGAAAAATATACAAAAGAAATCTCTTTTGCTACTTCCTGTCTAGATGTTCTACCAAATTTATTGATACATTTAAGCATACATGAAGATTGAGAAACTGTAGCTTCCCCACATAGAACAAGATCGTATGAAAAACAAAGGTGAGAGAAGCTAACTCTCTTGTTAGTAAAAGTTGTAGGACTCCATATGAGTTGGTCTACTTCATTTTGAACTGCCAAACAGAAGCTCGCAATATAGATCACAAATATGTAAGGAGAGAGTGGACACATTCACACACATGGATGGCTAAATAGGAGGAAGTTGGTCCCCATTCCAAATACTGGTAGATATCCTAGAAGTAATGATATGCATTATAATTTGATGATGCTATGTGGGAGAGGGGTCCTATTAAGAGAATCAGAGATGAAGTCCCAACTAAGCATGTCAAATGCCTTTGATGTCAACTCTAATCACCATCATCAGATTCATTGTTTTAGTTTTCTTCATTGAGTGAATAATCTCATGCATCAGTAGGATGCTATCATGCAAACTTCTATTGGGGATGAAGCTTGTTTGAGTTAGAGCGATTCACTCATTTAGGTAGGGCTTTATCCTGCTAACTAGCATTTTGCAGTTTACCTTTACACATACATTACTAAAGAAATAGATCTATTATGACTAAAAGAAGTATGATTGTGGATTTTAGGAATAAGGATAATCGTAGAGTTTGTGGAAGCAGTATCTAAAGGATGGCAGTTGAACAGGCCCTGCACAAAGGATATAAGGTCTTCTTTAATGTGGTTCCAATTGGTTTGGAGGAACCCTACGGCAATCTCATCAAGACCATGCACCTTCAGAGGTGACATTGCAAAGAGGCCCTCCATACATTCTTCATTGTTTGGTGTCTTGGCATGTTTCAGACTTTGATGCTCTTGAGTTTGAGGAATGAGCTGACATATGTTGCTGCCTTCTGTGCCTAAGAACTAGCATTAGGATAAGTCGGATGATTAGATAACAAGCTGCCCAACATCATGGCTAGATCATTGTTCTCCACCTATTCTTCATCTATATTTTGAAGCCTCAAGATCTTACTTTTCTACCTTCTTGTTTTCACTATGTTGTGGAAAAAAATGTTATTTGCATCTCCCCACTTTAAACATGCATAGTGTGCTTTTGTCTCCAGTCCATTTCTTCTAGTTGCATTTCCTCTAAAACCTTAGCCTAAAGGTCTATGATCCAATCTTCTACCTCTGAGTTGTAATGTTCTGCAAGATATCTATAAGCAAGGAGAAGCATGATCATTAGTGACTTTTTCTTTTTCCATCTTTCTTTTCTAATAGTGCTAACCCACCTCATTGCTCCCTGGTTAAATTTGTTAGCATTACTCATATACCCCACTTCATCCCTCCAGTGTGACCTAATCACTGAGTTGAAGTCATTATGCTCATTCCACTGTACTTAGGTTTGCGGTCTTCTCATATTCTTTGAGGTATCATGCACCATGTTTATAAGGATTCGAGTGTGGTACGATTTGATGTGTTAAACAACCTCCACTGAAGCATTGTTAACCTTTCAATACATAGTTCATTTCCCACAGATTATTCAAGTCCTCACATCAAGCATCCCCCTCATAAAGGTCATCTAGGGTCCATGTACTCCTAGAGAAACTAGCTCACAGGCAATGAGAGTGTCATAAAATTTCCAGTAGCTTGTGGTAAACTTTTACCCTAATCTTCTCAAGTGGTAAGATGTGAGTATTGAAATCTCCTATTGTGACTCGTGGCTCATTACAAGTGGAACTAAATTGTTGCAGGTGTCCCCACAATAGTCTTTGGCCTAATCGCATGGTACTTCCATATGCAAAGGTAATAAGTATTTTACCTTCTATCCTACAGTGCAAGAATTGTTTGTGCGACTGTGAAACTTCTAAGTCATGCACTATTCCACATTAATTGAATCTTCTTAGAGAAGCCCTGAGACTCTATTTTGTGGGATCTATTAAACTTGATACTTTGGATGATGTTCTTGGCATGCTCTCCACTAGTATGTGATTCCAATATGTCTAGAACAGAAACTCAATGTTTTCAAATCAAGTTTTCCAAGGTCATTTGGGTATCATGGTCACAGACACCGTATATGTTCCATGTCATTACAATCATGAACTCACAATAAATGGGGTGTTACCTTCCCTGTCTTTGACATGTACTTCTTCTTTGAGTTCTTGCTAGTTTGTTTGTTTGGCCCTTTTACGAGAGCTAGACCTGATTTGGTTTGGTGGTATTTTTTTCCTATTCCTCGTATGGATACCAATTGATGCATTAGAAGCCCTTGGGGAATTCCTAGTAGAATACTCCCCCGTAGTGAATCACACATTCTGAGATAGGTTTATGGGGACTGAAGGCCTTCAACGATTGCATCTCCCGTGACATGGACAGTTGTATGCTTTGGATCATGATCTTGTTTTGGTACCCCTGGTGGGGTTAATTTTCAAATATTCTTGGATGTCCAGGTCTCTTCATGTTTAGTCTTCTATGTTTACTCCTGATTTAGTCTAGCGTTCTTTTTGTTCCATTCCCTCTCCCTCCACTCTATCACATAGGTCTAATTATTTGACTCATATATATCCTTCACTTTTCCTCCACTTCATCCTTACTGTCAGAGTTTTGCATATTTTTAAACCTATTTTGGTATCTTTCTATTTCTTCCTCACTTGTTTGTGGCTTTCGTATGGTTATCTTGGTTGTTAGTTGTTGTACTAAGTTCTCCACCTGAGTCTCTATAGGAGATTTTCCTACATTTTAGGTGTATGACTAGAGTACTATCATATTGAACTTGATACTTCTTCCCTGATTTGTAAATCAACATAACTAGCGGCTTCCCCAGCAAGATCTCTCTTTCAAACCTCTCAAACTATCCCCTTCTTTGTATTTAATGTTTATTTCTACTTTTATGGCTCGTCCAACCTGATCCCCAATCATTGTGATGAATGTATTGTGATATAAATGAATTGGCAAGTTTGAAATATTGTCCATACAATCATCTGTTTAGGATGTGTGCTATCTATAATGAAGAGGGGATTCCATCTCAACACTAACAGATATGACTCAAACAATGTCAATGCCATCTCAGAACTGATGTATACGGCTTGAACAATGTCCAAGCGCCCCCCCTATGAGAGCTCTGATTTAGTCCTCTTTAAGTTGTAGTTGAACATGGAAGTAATTGTTTTCTAGGTCAATTAGGTTGAAAATTCCCACTAGTCTCCAAAGAAGGAAGATCTTATCCTTCAAGATTAGATAGCTAATGCCCCTGAATATTATCTTCACAACTACTCTAAATTTCTAGTGTTTCAAGAGACTTTCAATGGTTATGTCTCGAACATCAAAAGTCCCCCCTCCCCTTGATTGGTAACAATTACAGCACCATCCCCAATGATTGTGGTGAAGGTATTGTGATTTATATGAATTGGCAAGTTTGAAATATTGTCCATACCACCATTCATTCAAGATGTGTACTATTTGTAGTGAAGAGGGGATGCCATCTCTACACTGACAGATACGACTCAAACAATGTCCATACCATCTCTGCACTGATGTATACGACTCAAACAATGTCCACTCCCCCCTCGTGAGAGCTCTAATGTAGTCCTCTTTAAGTTGTAGTTGAACATGGAAGTAATTTTTGTCAAGTCAATTTGGTTGATAATCCCCACAAGTTTCTAAAGAAGGCGGATCTTATCCTTCAATATTTGATAGCCAATGCCCCTGAATAATATCTTTACGACTACTATAAATTTCTAGTGTTTCAAGAGACTTTCAATGGTTTTGTCTTGAACATCTAAAGTTGGTCCCCCCTTGATTGGTAACAATTATACCCCCTAGTTTCAAATAATTGGTAACAACTATACCCTCCAAGTTGTCCGGAGGGTATAATTGTTACCAACTATGACATATGAATTTATTCATCTAGTTATTATATGGGATTTATAGAACATATATTGTCTCCAGTTTATCTAGTGTTCATCAATGTGCATATTTTAAATGTATCATACTATTTATATGGGGATCACGTACTAAACTTAAGGTCAATGTATACTCCTAAGTATATTTTTATATATCTACATTAGGCACATAAAGGTACATAAATTTACTTTTGTGTACATTTGGATGATTTTGAGTTAACCATTAATCACAAGTTATACTCTTGTCTAATCATGGAAACAGGATGCTCATGGGTAGTTCTTATAGGTTTTAGTATTTTTCTCACTTTGGGGGGTTCAACTTAAATTGACATGGAATCTTTCGTTCAATATATCCAATGATAAGATGAACCCTGAGGATATTTGTAACAACCCCACCACTCGGTAACCCCCAACTAAGGAATACCAAGAAGCTAGTGTCATTATCCCAAAATAGGATCATATGGTTTTGCAAATAATAAAAAATAATTATTAAATTCTACCACAGACTAAGCTTAAACTAGGATAACAAAAATTTCTTTTCACATACCTTTCAAATATGGGACATTGGAAACTTTAACCAAGATAGGAATCTATCTATATATGATCCTCCAATCTTTATGTAACTTTATTCTTTCAATGTCACATTAAATATTCATCCACTTTCTGTTAAGCATATGTCTGAATGTAACCCTAAAACTCCAACAAACAAAACGTCAGTCAGTATAACAAGTTATACCGGTATGTGGGGGAAACAAAAGTTTGCACAGATTGTAACAACATAATCACATCAATTATTTGTTACCAAGCAAGAAATTATGTTTTCTTCATAACCTCTCAACCATTTTTCCCATCATCTGGTATACCCTCTCTTAGGGTTTTGTCCCAATAGTGGACATTAGGCTACTTCTCAATCTAGAGTTAGGTTGCTCATTGGTCACCCCTCAATCTGGAGTTAGGTGCCATTGGTCTTCCCATCCTGGGTTTGACCTCTCATGACCATCCCAACCTGGGCTTGGTCTCTTAGTCATCAACATGACTTCATTCATAATCTTATTCATAAATCCCTGAGATGTCATGTCGGTTTGAGAAAATTATGAACTTAATAATAATGATAATCATAGTCACTTTATTGATTGTAGGAATTAAAGTTCATCCAAGCATGTAATTGCAAGCAATCGATAAAAATATGAGAATCATCATGAAACTAAAGGGATTAGCCATAAGTGTAACCACATACCTCATTAGGAGTCAAAAGAAGCAATATATCCAAATACAACTAGATGTCCAATGAAGCAAGCCAAGCAATCAATCAAGCAACCCTTGATCCTGAAAACATGTATAATACCTAATTGTTACCATCATATCCCAAACCACTCCTCATTGACTTGGGACACCTTTCTAAGGTTTCTAAGTATCATTAGGATTCATTAGGGTTTCTTAGATCTATTTCTCAATCTTCATCCTTTTAAGTCAACAACCCTAAAATAGCTTTTCTACTCATAAAAATCCTAATTACTCAACCTATCCACATTAAGGGTCTTTTATTATCAATTTCTCATAGGTTCATCTTATCTCTATCTTATTCATGGGTTTTCAAAATAAAAACCATTAAAACTCATAATTACCCGAAATTAGGGTTTCTAGGCCCATTAATGCACTCTTATATACATGGAACCCTAAATTAAGCCAATTATACACAAAGATCATCTTTTAGGATCCAAAACATCCTTTTATTAACAACCAGTTAATATTTGCTCAAAATATCCAAGGAACATTACTAGATCTAATTATCATCAAATCTTAGAGTTTTTCATTAATAAAACCACTAAAGGTGACAACTTTAAACACTTTTCGAATTTCAAGAAAAATCAGGCTTCAATTATATTTTTAATGGATTCTATAGATTTTTCTAAGAAAGTTTCATATATAACACTTTTTCATAGGATAAACCCATAATTAATTACGATGTTTCCTAAATTAATTGCCTCCTGACCAAACAAGTGCCGTCACCTGGGCCAAGGAAACCCAAACCCACTCTGCCTACACACTAGAGCCAAGCCAATTGGCTTGAGCCAACATGGCTCGTCAGTCTGCTTTACGGGGACCACAGGATCATGCTCAAAACAGAATGAATAGACCAGAAAGGCCTTACTTGTGTGAAGAAAGGTTGAGGGCAGGGTCGTACTTTCACCCATAGTTATCTTCTTCCTCTCATGCACGAGCTTCATACCAATCTTGGTCAACTCCTCAGTTGACTCTGGGTTCTAGGCCTCCTCAAGTGCATGCAAAGTTGTTTTCGCCTCCGACGAACCCTGGCGAATCGAATGACACTTTCAATTGTTCTCCCCCCTCTTAGGAATGTCAATTCAAGGTTCAACTACTCTAGTGACTCACAGGTCTAGTCAGGGATGAAGGTCAAGACTGAACTCTCAATTGATCACCCTGGGATTTTGCGTGCTCTGGATGAGACTTTGGGTGTGAGTTGTGGCTTTGCAGAGGGGATCTACTCCCCCTTTTATACCTGAGGGTCACATCCATGGCAATAGTGATTTAGGAAAATCACTGATAGACTCCTGATCCCAATGGAACTAGGGATTGAATTGCTCGGCTTGGACTCCTAAATCCAATGGGAAAGTCCCCAAGTCTACGCATCCACTAAGCGTTGAGAAAATCGATCGGGAAGCAACCTCTCCCCAATTCTCTATAGCCACATGACCTAGAGGTGGATGACAATCTGGAGCCATCAGATGCTCGGATCCAAGGGCTCTCATCACACACGTATATTCCTTTTCCAATTAAATTTAATTCTAATCCAAATAAAATGTGACATTTATGTATATCCCTCTTACTTTAGGAAATCTTCCAAAATTCATAACTCCTAAACCATATATCTTTTGAATCTCAAATTTTAAGGGAACCTTTTTGATAACCTTATTTACTTGTGTGCCAAGTTTGGAGTCAAAAATCGAAAATAAGAGAGGCTTATTATCATATGCAAGTTATCTATTCAAAAGGTGTATTTAATTCATATTTTTCTCTCTTTTCTTTATTTGGATTTCCTCTTACCATTATTAACCAAGTTGATTCGAAACCTAATCCATGAAGATCATTCATACCACATTCTAGAGAATTCTACATTATTATCACCAGTATCTTTATTCCTTTTTCCTTTTATCTATTATTAAATTTCTTTTATCTTTTCCTTTCCTTTTATCACATTGGACTCACTAAAATAGTAGATCCACGAAAACACACATTCAAAGGAAATATTACCAAAGAAATCCATTTATTGCACATAAATCATACAATTTTCATACGCATACATTTAATTGGGAAAATTACATTTTCAAACCATACACATAAAAATCAAGGTTATAACAATATTATCAAATATGTAGGATACACCAACTATAAAAATGATATTTATTTGATGCATTTCTTATTAAACCAAAATGTGATCAATGAAGCATCCGTTGTAAATGAAATCAATGAAGCCAACATGATAAGAATTCTACTTGACTCGATGGAGATCATGTAACGACCTCACTTTTCAACATCCCCCAATTAAGGAAAGACCCAAAAAGTTGAGATCCATTACCTAAAATTTCCCAAGGATCCATATCTAACCAATAATAAATAATAGCTAATAATTTCCATTAATTCAAATATTGTTTACAAGATGCACCTCTAAGGAGTTACATGAATCTTTATCATCAGAACTGTACATATGAAAAAAAACTATCTATCTAATCCTCCTTTATTTAGTTTTAGTGCCTTTAGGTAATTTCATCTAATTCATCATATCTTGACATCTTAATATATTATATTTACCTAAAATGGCATGAAATATGGCATGGATCAGCATATCAAAATATATTGTGTATGTGGGGTGCATGCAAAAGTGTGCAACTACGTAAGAACATATAATCAATCAATTACTTACAAATCAGAACTCGCAATTTTGTTCCATATTCTAACCAATACTTGATGTGCTATCTTGTATGTGACCACTGTCCTCTAGGGCTCGTGTGCATCACCCCTCGATGGATGTCATACTAGGGTTCAGAATATGATATCTTTATTATGTGATACTCATACTAGAATTATAATTAAATAGAATGTAAATAAGAACTCAATAGTTTATTTAGTCAATCTTCGAGAAACCTCAGAAAACACTGGAAAATGATATTGTGGGTAGTCATAATTTTAACCATGTACATTCAATGGAGAGCCATGCAGATCATATGATTATACTTCAAGTATATCATCCAATCAAGCAAGTAAATCAAGTAATCAAAATTTAATTTGTATGTGTGTAAATCCTAAAATGTCAACAACCACATTAATCAGAGTAAACCATACTTGGGTCTTAATCTAGGGTTTATGATTGTCTCAAGTTTAGGATAAGCAATAAGGGTACAAATGCCAGTTTTAATACATATTAAACATTAGGTAAACCCTATTATATCCACCATATCCTTTCATTATAAACACTTAGATCAAATTAAGTTCATTAACGACATAGAAAGTTATGTGCTTTAACCCTAATTCTTCAAATCCTCATTATCATCATTGTTATCATGATCATGTTAAATTATCATCATATTCCACTATGTTAGTTTATATCTCAAGGAAACATATTAAACATGATTTAATAATCTTATTTGTCCAAACTAGGGTTCATATATCTTTTTTATTATTGCAAATAGGGTGTCGTGCCTCTTTACTCATCTCAAAAAGGGTTTTTGGGATTTCATAATACAATCACAGATTGTATAGAGAAAAGAAAATAAGAGAAAGAAATAGAATTGTACATCAAAATAAAAACTCACTATACAATGATTTCATATCATTAAGACAACTATCCCAAATCATCCTAGTATCCCTACTAAAGTCCAAGAAGACCTTCCATTCCTTCCCCCAGATCTAGTATATGAGAAAAATAGCTAAACTTTTGTCTTCCTTCTTCAACATCAGTAGATCATCAGAAGAATGCGGAAGATAATCACACTTGTGATCAAATCTCCTCCATAACTCCTGAGAAAAATCACAGACAAAGAAAATATGATCACTATTTTCCACCTCCACCATACAGAAAGGACATCTAGAAATAACTTGAAAGCCCATTCTCTATTGGTAATCCATGGTAGGTAACTTCCTCAGAAGAAACCTCCAAGGAATAATAGAATGTATATGAGGAGTGCCAACAGACCATCTCCATTTTCCCCAACAAACCTTTTGACCTTTCTTTCTTGAAATCTCCCAACCATCCCTTAAGTTGAAAACTGGTTTACCTTTAAAACATATACAATTCTTCATATCAGAAGGGGAAACCTGCTCAGAAAGGATATTAATAGAGAGCTTTAGAGCCTCTAAAGTCAGTATAGAACCATGAACTGTTACTAATGCAACTATTGACTTTGCAATTCAAACCTTTTCCCAATCTAAACACTAGTTGGGAATCCAGAATACTGATATTTTTTCATTACCCTTTAGCCAAGGATCTCTATACAATAAGAAAATATCTCCACTACCCAAATAAAGCTCAATATCCTTTAACATGTTATCCCACTGACTTAGGATTTTCCTCCAAATCTAGGATGAGTTAGTTGTGGCCTTAATAGACCAGATAGACATGTCTCTTACATATTTTTATTTGACCCACAAAGACTCCTTAATAGTAGCTAAACTACATAGGTTCTTTAGCAGACCACCATTAGACCAATCGTCGACAGATCTAACACCAAGACCTCCTTCATCTTTAGGCCTATAAATATACCTCCAGGAGATAGAGTGCAAGTGTTTTTTCTCTTTTGAATCATTCAAAATGAAGTACATCATATGCTTTTCAATGCTTAGAATCAGAGACTTAGGAAGTGGAAAAGCTGCAGACTAGAAGATATGAAAAGTAGATAAAGTAGAAATAACCAACTTCAATCTTCCTACTTGAGATAGCATACGACCCTTCCATGAATCCATTCTTCCTTTGATTCTATCAATAATTGGAGCACACATCCCTTTCGTTAGATGACGTATAAATAAAGGCAAACCCAAGTATCAGACATGCAGATAATGTACTCCAAAGTTAAGAATAGAGGCAATGTTGTTTTCTTGCACATTTCTACTCAAGAAAATTTGACTCTTCACATTATTGAGTTTCAGACCTGAGATTACAGCAAAGACCTCGAGAATACTTTTCAAACTACTCACATTCTGATCATCAGCTTTAGAAAAAAGGAGAAGATCATCTGCAAATATAATATGTGAAACATTTATCTCTTCAGAAGCAAATATAGGTTTCATCTCACCACTCTTGGAAGAAACATTTATAATCGATGTGATACCTTGCATAGATATCACAAAAAGGAATGGAGACAATGGGTCTCCTTGTCTCACTCCATTTGAGGCAGTAAAAGGATCAAAAGGACTTCCATTCACCAATACTCTATAAGAGGCCAAAGTAAACATCATGCTGATCCACTCGATCCAACCGCTAGGAAAACCCATCTTATAAAGAAGGAAGAGAATGTAATCTATTCTAACAGTGTCATAGGCTTTAGACCTACCTTAATACACATGTTTTGAGAACCCAAAAAAGTTCTCAAGACATCATTTGCTAATATGATTGCATCACCAATCCTCCTCCCATGCATGAGTGCAACCTGGTTATGATCTATAAGAGTAGGAAGAATAAACTTCACTCTGTTAGCCATAATTTTTGTGATCACTTTATAGACAAGATTACATAGAGAAATTGACATGAAGTCCTTCAAACAACTAGCCCATTGTAATTTAGGGATCAAAGTTATAAGAGTGCTATTGCACTCCTTCAATAATTTTCTAGAGCTAAAAAATCCCTCAACAACAGAGATGATATTCCCACCAATGATATCCCAAATATATTTGAAAAACATTGCTTTAAAACCATATGGTCCTGGAGGTTTATCATCCTTCATCAATTTAAACACATCTTAAATCTCAGATCTAGTGACTACTTTTCTCAACTCATCAAACTACTCTTTTGAGATAGAGGGTAAGACTCATTCTTCGTTCCAAGTATTTCAGTGTTAGGAGAACCACTAAACAAACTAATATAACAGTTTTGCACACTTTCCCAGATCAAACCAGCATCATAAACAAGACTCTTATCATCAGATGTAAGAACATCAATATGTTTTTTAAGCCTTATGGATTTAAAAGAGACATAAAAAAAGATGAGTTCCTATCCCCCAACTTCAACCATTGAATTCTACTTTTTTGTATGAGTAAGATCTCCTCATCTCTTGTATCTATAATAGCCTCGTCCCTGGCATAAGATAAAGCAATTTGTTCCATACTATCTCCCAGTTCATCTTCAACTTCCCTTTGCAAAGTAGAGACTTTCAATTCAATCTCTTTAGACTTAGAGAAAAGGTTCCCAACCACCTTTGTGTTCCATTTTTTGAGAGCAAAAACTGCCATCTATAATTTTCTATAAACCATAAACATAGGGGTACCAGAGATCTCATCTCCACACCACACCTTCTTACCCACATCCATGTAACCTTGTTGTTTTGAACAAGAATTTATGACCTAAAATGAGTGGGTCCCTTCTTTACAACATCCAAACTCAAAATGATGTTATGATAAATGAACAAAGAATATAAAACTTCACCACAATAGTAAGGAAAAAAATAAAAGAAAGCCAAGATTACTGAAGATTCAGTCAATTCTAGAGAAGGTGCTTTTTCCAAATCTACTATGACTATCCCATGTAAAGAATGAACCCTTCATAGGAATCTCAATAAGATTATTATTGCCTACTGCTTCATTAAACTCCTTCATGCTTCTATTAGTTTGAGGTTTTTTTCCCAACTTCTCGCCAGTAAGTCTTACAGCATTCAAATCACCCAAAACACACCAGTTCAGAGGATTAGAAACTTAAAGCTCAGAAAGAGAGTTCCATAAACAAACTCTATCAAAATCCACATTTTCTCCATAAATAGTGGAAAGAGCAAACCACATCAAATCCTTCACAATAGAGAAATGAATCACTTGATCATTTATGGAAATCACATTGATATCAATATCCTGGTCAAACAACATAATCAGAACCCTCGTATAAGAAAAGAAATCAAAATTATCTACATAGATTGCTCCCTCATAAATATTTTTCACAAAGTTGTTCAATTCATTTTTACTAACTCTAGATTCTATAAAAATATGTACATCTACCTTTATTATGTCCATCTCCTTCTAAATATGAGGGATCTTATTACTACCACCCCTCACATTCCAAGAAACAATAGTAAACAACTTAACCATTTGGGGGAAGGAAACCTCTTTCACACCACCACATCCTGATGTGTTGAAACTCCCTCACCATGAATTTCATTATCAATAAAATTTGAGAGAGGATAATATTTGTTAACCGATTTAGGTAAATTCTAAGTAAAACTTTTAGAAACAACCCTAGAAGGTGATCTAGATTTCTTCTTTCTTGTCTCCCAACCAATTTTAGGAGATGGAACAGGAGTCACCAATCTAGTTTCTATAACAGGAGAGACCACTGCTACTCCACCTTCATTCAGACTGTTCGGGACATTAACATATATTGTCGACATTGATACATCATTTTCTACTGGGGCATTTGATACTACCATATCACCTTCTTCAGCATCTACAAACACTTCATTGTCTTCATCTGTCTTATAGAATTTAGGCATCCGTAACTTCTTCATTTTCTTTCTCAGTGTCCCCTCATCCAGGTCTTTCGGCAATCCACATAGAGCTTGTGGGACTCATCTCGGAGAAAATGTTATTAACGATGTAGAAGCGATTACTTAGTAGCGGAATTACTGAAAATCATGAAAAATTTAAAACTTTTTGTAAAGAGATCCACAAACTGTGAAACTCTTTTGTTAAGAAACAAGGTAAGTTATTTACAAACTGATCCATCATTACATGTCTGTAATATCACATCTCGAGGATTACAAGCATCGACTACCCTGTTAACTGTACAAGGCAAGATACAAAAATCTCGAGGTATTACGCCAAAATCTCATATCTATATTAGAAATCTACTGACTCCTAGGACCTGAGAGTACAGAGACAACACATAGGACTCTTTCTATAAGACTTGACAGACAGTGTCCCCACCTAAGGATCACTACTGTCCCCGATGTTGTTGTTGTTGTTGTTGCTGCTCACCCACTGAAGGGTTTCTTCGTCCTCGGCGTCTACCAAAAAATTTGAATCCCATGGGGGTGAGACAATTGAATAATTGTCTCAGTGAGAGTTATAACTCTCCGCCAGAAGCACTGCTATTGCAAGTATTAAAATAACAATGAACAGTAGATCTATATTTATTCAACAACAGGTAATTCATTGAATAAACTAAGTAGAGCAGTATTCTCTAAGCAATAATTTCAATTATAACTTGATTGAATGACAAGACATATATCAATAAGGAATATGAAGAACATGTATACCAGTTATTCAAATAGGATATTATAAACAATGTATCATCAATCATTGTTTCTCGTAGCTCAACCTAAGCAATTATGTTATACGAATGATTACATTTTACAAACATGTTTATGCCCTGAGGAGATGAGTTACACCTCTCATATTCCAACCGACCATTATGAAATCGCAATCGGTACCATACATAGGTCATCAGAAGAGCTGGATTCCTATGACCTCATCTTCCTCAGTCAGTGTGAGGTACAACATGCAGGACATCTTGTGTCTCTGCCATAATAGCTTTCCAGGGTATTCTGGCAACTTCTCTATTAGAGCTACAGTGGCATGCTATACTCTCTTCACAATCGAGGTATTTCTTGTTTATCTCTCATGGATGTGACATTAACAACATCATCGGGAGATTAGTGATACATCATCCCGGCATAAACATATAATGAAGGACTGAGAGATTAAATGTACATCTCACATCAATTCCCTCATTAGGACGTAAGGATATTCACGTCCATAACCACCAAATACTCAAAAATATGCTCTCCAGGAGTTCCCTTAGGAAAACCTGTTTCACCATCATTTAACTTCTGACAATGATGGATCTATGGTCAGGGATCTACATGATATCATTATACTTGATTATTTAAGTACATTATGGCATTCTTTTAGCATCAGACATGTTTTCAAACATAAACCAATAAGACAATTGCTATAAAGAAAGAGTACTAATTGTATCAAGTTTATTTCACATCTAGTTAACATTCGGATATCAATCCCTAACCATCTCATCATTGTGATTCAGGAATACGGGTGTTCAAACCCGTAGATCATCAAACACTTGTAGCAATGTAGATATTTCTCATGGCTCATACAACCTATCAATTTTATTTGTTACCTCTCACAAGGCAACATAGAATATCATTACTTTCAAAGCTTATAAAGTGCTTTCAATGAATATGACATCATAGCTCTTACCTGGCTATGTTCACCATTTCATAAAGACCTGCATAATTAATACATTTGATAATAGACACATTATCTCTATATCAGCACATTGCAAAACAAATATAACTTTACTATTCAAGGGTTGTACCACTATGCCCTTACTAGGGTTAGGGTTTCCCTTTTTAATTCAATTAGGGTTAACCAACCCCTTTAGCTTAATTAGGAATAGTGTTTCCTCATTTCATAATTCAATCATAGAGTTTCATGCTTAAAAGCATAACTCAGAATTAGGGTTTACTATTCACATTACATCACATTACCCTAGATTAGGGTTTATTATTCATATTACATCACATTACCCAAGATTAGGGTTTACTGTTCACATTACATTGCCTTACCCTAGATTAGGGTTTAATATTCATGTTACAATTAATTAAGATCATACCATCATCATGTATTAGGATTACTTCCATTAATGCCCTCAATTAGGGTTATGATTCATTAGCTTTCATAATTAGGGTTTTATGATCTCATTATCATGGGTCATACCCTAATTAGGTATTCATTCATGTTGGATGTCCATTACTTGATTAATCATTTATATAAGAGGTATTCTCTCTCCTCTTTCTATAAGTTTATGTTTGCATCACTCTTGATTAGGCTAAGTCAATTCAACATTAACATCATGGGTCATGTCATTACTATTGTGATCATTAAGACTTACTCATTCAAAGATTGATAATCACTCTATCTCATCAAGGGTACCTTTATTATTATCACCATTGATTACATCATGTATTAATCAACTAATCACTTGGTCCTTTAATCACTTTAGGTATCTATGAGGTTTAGGTTAATCAACCACTAATCCATCTTGACCACTAAGGCATCAAACGATCTTGACCTTTTTAGACCTCAAAGGGTCTTGCACACTAAACCCCCAAACAGTCTTGGACAGACCTTAAAACCATTTGGTGTTGAAGACTGTTTGGTCTTGTTGACTTTTGAAACCATTTGGTAAAGTGCACACTCAAGACCATTTGCCCAAGATGGGGTGAAGACTGTTTGGTCAAGTTTGACTTTGAAACCGCATGAACACAACTGACTTTGAAACCGCATGAGACTAAATGGTTTGGGATAATTTGGTCCCAAACGGTCTTGAGACCGTTTGGTCCAAACCACCTCAAAACCGCAAGGACCAAAAAGTGTCTCAACCACTTCAAATGAGTTAGGGTTTCCAATGTTGAACCCCTCAATCGATCATGCATTTGTTAGCCACTCATAAATTGAGTCAATTAGGTCAACCCTCAACTTATTCAACACTCAATTGACCCTCAATTGATCATCAATTAGGGCTTGGATCAATTGGATTAGGGTTTGGAATCGATTACCCTTCAACATGTTTCGATGTGTGTCTAATTGATTTGAAATCATTGAACCATCATCCAATTTGATCATGACCTGACCCCAAACGGTCTTGGGATCATTTGGATGACCTCCAAACGGTCTTGAGACCGTTTTTGCATTATTTTATCAAAAACCAGGTGATTCAATTCGGGTTTGGATCCTAGGTTTGATCACCAATTCAGCAATCGATTACTCATCAACTTGATATCATTGGATCCTAAATTAGTCAACTATGCTTAACCCTAGACCTCCAAACGGTCTTGGGTGATCACAAAACGGTCTTGAGACCATTTGGGTGATCCCCAAACAGTTTTAAAACCATTTGGGTCACTCAACCCAAACTTCAACATAATTAAATTATTGAAATCAGTAATTGACCCAATTAGGGTTTAGATGGTTGATGAGCCTTCAATTGGTGAACCAGTTGGAATTAATTGATGATTTTTGGTAGGTAATTAGTCTACATGATTCTCAACAGTCCTCCAAATGGTAAATTCCCGGTCAACACCCCCAAACAGTCTTGGACCGTTTGCTTCCATGCGTTCTTATGAAACCGTTTGCACTCAAACGGTTTGAAACCATTTGCTCCAAGCGGTTTGGCAAACCGTGTGAGCAAGGGTTGGAGACCGTTTGCTAAAGTACTTTTCTTTGGATTAAAATCAAAATTAATGCCACCTTCATCTACCTCTGTTCAACCAAGAATAGGGGTTGTTCCTCACAGATTTGCTAGCAAGAACACAAGAGTATCTAAAAAAGAAGAAGAATAGCTAATGATTTTTCATGGAGATGAAGATGCATTAACAAAGCTTGAGGTTTAGAGTTATAAAACCCGCATTTAGGTCTGATCCAGAGATCATAGATCTGCAACTTTAATGGTGGTTTGAGCTCTAGTAGTTGTCCAAGGCTCCTTTATCACTTTTTGGATGAACAAGATGGCTAGAAAGGAGAATCGTGTGAAGAAAACCATGAACCCAACCTTGCTTTAGGGTTTTCCCCCAAGAATTTGAGGTAGAAGATGACCAAAACTTACCTATAGGTTGATTATCTTCCCTCTGTTCCAGAGCTCTTCCTTGGTCGGCCAAAGCAAGAAGATAAGGAAAATAACTAAGGGAAACAATCCCTTGTGTTGTTGGAAAAGATTCCTTTATATATTTATGGGTTTTTCCAAGGCAAAGAAAAAGATTGTTATCTCTTTTAATTCCATCTTGTCTCCACCAAAAATTCCTCCAATATTTGGATATGTGGACACCTCCTAATCTCATGCAAAACTCCTCCACTATCCAAGATTTAAAGGAAAAGAAACCAAACATCTTAATAAGTTGTATATTAAAGACGATGCAATGACTTCCTCTGAGTCCCCAGCTGCCGCGAGTGAGAAGGCGACGGAGTCGACGACTGGAGCAATCTTGCCGCCGATCTATGATCTGAAGAGGCAAGGACCTGGAAATGAAGGCAATATCAAGAGTTCGGAAGGGGCGAAAACAGATATGAATATTCCGATAGGTCCAAAAAGCTGGGAGAGCTACAAGCCTATCTCCGTGGGAGGAGCTCTCGACCTGAGGAAAGCAGAGGTCATGGTTGTGGATGGGAAGATTATCTATCCGAAGAAAGAGGCGGAGGAGAACGCCAACAGATGGAAGATGTGCCTCATTGGCTATGTGGTGGATTTTCAGCCCCATCTGCCCACGCTAGCCAATCATTTCGAGAATGTCTGGAGAACTCAAGGTCCGTTTGAGATTTTTGACAGGGGTGAAGGATTCTTTGTCGTAAGATTTTCTAAACAGATAGACCTGGATAATGCGATCAAAGGAGAATGGTATGTTCTCGGCAGACCAGTCATCCTGAGGAAGTGGAATCTGGGAGACAGACAGGAGAAGCTTTCGTTTTCGAGTATCCCAGTTTGGGTGAACATTAGAAATCTTCCTATCGATCTTTGGGATACCAGATCGTTTGAGAGGATAGGGTCATATCTGGGAGTCCCACTAAAGATGGATGAGGCAACTCTAAATTGGAGGAGGATGGATATGGCCAGAATTCAGGTGCTTATGAAGCACGATGCGTCATATCCGAGAAGACTGACTCTTAGCAGTGACGATGGAGAAGATAAAACTATTTTTCTGGATTATGACTGGGTTCCATACAAATGTAGGTGCTGCGGTTTCATGGGGCATGATGACTGTAAATTGCAGAAGGCGAAAGGTTTAAAGAGGAATAGTAGAGGTACTGGAGGGAAACAAGTCTGGGAAGTCAAGAAAATTGTTGCTGTCAATCTGTTTGAAGAATTGCCTACGATGTTAAGGGAGGATGACGATGGGAATTTCTTCTTGGAGGAAATAGGAGGTTTTGATGTAGAGAAGGGACTGTATGATAATGCGGTTGTGGAGGAGCAAGTATTTGAAGATGAAAGACTATCAAGAGAAGTAAACGAAGGGTTCACTGATTCTCAATCTGTCCTAAATGATGTTTTGTTGAAGGATATAGAGAAAGTAACTGCAAGCAGACCTGATGGTGTTTTACCTGCTACCCCCTGTGCCATCATTGCGATGCTCAAGAGTTCTCCAGATAGTGAACAGAGTTCACAAGCTTCATCTAATTCAGTTAGGCTAATCCCAGGTGAAAAGACTAGGAAAGACCATCCAAAATGTCAATCAAAGTTGAAGTTGGGTGCTAGCCAAAGTTTGGAGTATTCTGGATTCTCACCATGTCAGAGAGAGCTTGAACTTATTTCTGAAAATACTGAGGCTGTCAGTTCAACAACCCCAAGGGATAGATGAACTCTACGATTTCCATCACCTCTGGGAACGTTAGGGGTATCAACAACAAGATCCTTGGCGTCCAAGAGGAAATAAAGAGGGCTAACTGCGATGTGGTTATCCTCAATGAAACCAAACTTAGAGGTAAGAAGGCGGAAAAGTTTATGAGAAAGTATTTTGAAGGGTACTCTTGGGTCTCGAATTCGGCTTCGCATCCCCTTGGCAGGGTGTTTGTTCTCTGGAAAGAGGAGTCGTGTCACGTTGACGCTCTGGAAGAATGTGATCAGGCTGTTAATGTTAAGGTGTTTAGAAAAGATAAGAGTTTCTATTTGTCTGCTGTGTATGGGCACAATGGCGATTATGATAGGGAAAGTCTGTGGTTAAATCTGGATGGGTTTGCTAACAGGATAGATGGTCCTTGGATTATTATGGGGGATTTCAACGCTGTTAGGAAGGCGGAGGAGAAGTTTGGTATTGATCCTCCTTCCCCAAAATCGATGTTAGACTTTAACAACTTTGTCCTAGATCATGGTCTGTTTGAGCTAAATTTAAATGGTCCTTTCTACTCTTGGAATAACAAACAAGACGGGGACAGGTTCGTTGCTTCCAAGATTGATAAGATTTTATATAATTCTGATTTTCAGTTGAAGTTTGAAGAGTTTCATGGAGAAAGTATATCTAACTTTGTTAGTGACCATAGGAGAGTGTGCCTCTTCTTGGGGAAGCAAAGAAGTAGGAAGTCTCCGTTCAGATTTTTCAACGGGTGGATGAAACACAAAGACTTTTCCAGTGTTATGGAGGATAGTTGGAAGCTTGAGGTGTCAGGATTTGCTATGTTTAGGCTTTACAGAAAGTTGGATTGCTTGAGGAACAAATTGTGCAAATGGAATAAAGATGTGTTTGGGGATGTTCATGAGAACCATTCTATTCTTAAGAACCTTGCTATCGAAGCTCAACGTTTGGCTGACATGAATCCTTTTGATTCTAATCTCAGAAATGAAGCTAATACTAAGAGGAAAGAAGCTAAATCTGATGCTGACTTAGAAGAGGTTTTATATCGTCAGAAATCGAGGGTGCAATGGCTGAAAGAAGGGAACTCTAATTCTAAATTTTTCTACTCTTCTTTGAGGTCCAGGAGGATGAGAAACTCTATCAATTGTCTTAATATCGACGGGAAAGTGTCTAATAATCCGAATGAAATCAAAGATGCTATTGCTGATTTCTATAAAGAATTATTCTGTAAGGAGAACCAGGGGGAGGTTTGGAAGGATGAATGGAAAGGTGCAAAGCTTTCTAGCACCCACAAGCAGTTGCTTACCAAAGACATAAATAGAAAGGAAGTTGAGGACATTATTATGGAGCTGAATACGGACAAATGTCCTGGTCCGGATGGGTTTAACAGTTTTTTTTTCAAGAATGCTTGGCCTGTCATTGGTAATGATGTGTTTGATGCGGTTAAAGAGTTTTTTATTAATGGTTCCCTTTTGAGAGAAGCCAACAGGACCTTCATTACTCTTCTTCCGAAAGGCAATGACTCTTCTCTTGTTAAGAATTGGCGCCCCATTTCTCTTTGCAACGTCTTTTATAAGATTATCTCGAAGGTTCTTGCCAATAGGTTGCAGGTGGTTCTCCCCGATATCATTGATATCAATCAATGTGCTTTTATCAAAGGAAGGAGTCTAAAGGATGCGGTTTTACTGACCAATGAGATCCTTAGTGATTTTAATAAGAGTGGGTGCCTCAACATGTGTATTCAAGCTGATATTTCTAAAGCCTACGACTCTGTCAGTTGGAAATATTTGTTCTCCATTATGTACAAGATGGGGTTTCCTTCTAAATGGATTAGTTGGGTTGATGCGATTTTCAGCTCCACGTCTTATCAGGTGCTTGTTAATGGAGAGCCGTCTCAAATGATTTTCCCTTCGAATGGGGTGAGGCAGGGTGACCCGCTTGCACCTTACTTGTTTGTCATTGCTATGCAAGGGTTTTCTGAGCTGATTAAGAAGTTTGTGAATGATAGAATCATTACTCCCATTGCTATATCCAAAACAACTCACTGTTCGCATTTAGTCTTTGCTGATGATCTGATGATTTTCTCGAAGATTTCTGAAGATAATGTTGTTGGCATAAGAAAGCTGTTGGATGAGTTTGGTAACATGTTGGGGCTACATATCAACAGAGAGAAGAGTGTTATCTTTGCTAATAGTAAGAATCATAACAAAGTCGTGGCTGAAAAGCTTGATATGAATTTTGGGAAGTTTGAAGATACTAAATACTTGGGCATCCCTTTGTTTTCTGGAAAGATTAGGAAGAAGCAATGCGAGATTCTGATTGATAGGCTCAAGAAGAAACTTGAAAGTTGGAAGTCGAAGATGCTTTCTTTGGCTGGGAGAGTGGAGTTGGTTAAGTCTACTCTTTCATCTATGCACTTGTTTTGGGTCATGGCCTTTCCGATTCCTAAATCTGTTTTGGAGGAAATTGACAAGCTGAGTAGAGATTTTATTTGGGGTTTTTCTAACAATAAGAGGAATCTTCATCTTATTAGCTGGGATATTATTACTCGGCCTAAGGATGAGGGTGGTTTAGGCATAAGGGACAGCAAGGATGTCGTAGATGCTTGCCTTATCCTAAATGCTTGGGATGTGGCGAGAAAAAAGGACTCCCTTTGGGTGAAATGGGTTAATGAGAAATACTTGAAGAAGGACACTATTTGGTGTAGCGAAGCCTCGCCCAATCATTCCTGGATGTTTAATTCTATGGTGAGAAGAAAGTCTACGTTAAGAAATCTCATGTCTTTGAAGGTTGGGTCTGGGCAGAACATTTCCATTTGGAAAGATCCTTGGGTTAATGGTAAGTTTTTTCATGAAGTTGTTAATAAGAATCTGGTGATTAGGGCTGGCCTTCCAGTTGATGCTTGTCTTAGTAACATTATTAATGACAAAAAGTGGTGTGTGAGCGACTCTAGATGTTCTAATTTACTTCTTAACAAACTCAAAGATGTTCCTATCTGTAGGGAGAATGAGGATGATCATTGGCTCTTTATGGGGATGAAGGAAGTGCGCTTCAAATCTGTTTGGGATAGTATTAGAATGAAAAGGGATGTTAGTCCTATGTTTTCCTGGTTGTGGAAGAGTAAAGCTCACTTGAATAGTATTTTTCACACTTGGAAAGCGATGCATAATAAGTTGCCAACGAATGACTACTCGAGGAGAAGAGGCATTACTGTGGTGTCTGTTTGCGTTTTATGCATGAATGGCTATGAGGATACCAATCATATTTGTTTTGAGTGTAGTTATATCAAGGACCTTTGGAGTATGGCTGTTACTAAAGGCATTTGTTCTATTTCTCCTTCGGGATGGAATGGTATTATTTCTCTCATCCAGGAGAAGGAAGGTATCCTCTGCCCTATTTTGCTTTACCATACGTGGTTGGAAAGGAATAGGAGGATCCATGATAATACCCATAAAGATGTATCTAGCTTGTGGATTAGTATTGAAAATGATTTTAATATCATGGCGAGGATTTAGGTTGCACCTGGTGGAGGGGGCGAGGTGTTCCTGTTTGTTATTTTTGTTCTGGTCTGTTGTTTGGTGTTGGTTGCTGTCTAGGCTCTTTCTAGATGGTTCCCTGGCTGGTTTTATTTTTCTGAAGTTGTTGCTATTTTGGTGCTGCTCCCCTCTCGATGTCCTACCTCTGAGGGGTTGTGTGGTTGCAGATGAAGGCTGTCGACTTCTGGATGGTTTATTTTGATGCTGGTGTATCTGTTGTTCGGCTGGATCCTTTTGTTGGGTTGTTGGCTGCTGGGGGAGGCTGTTGGTTGTTGTTCTCCATGGCGTAGCTGCTGTTGTCTTCCTGCTTGTTTCATCTCAGTTCGGTTTGTTGGGTGTTCTGAAGGTGAAGGGTTCTTGCTTCTTGGTTTGTCCTCTGTTTGCTGATGTAGTGGGATCTTTGCTGCTGTTTTGTTTCTATGTGCGGCTTTTGAGGTGGATGTGTTTGGATCTGTGGGTTGTTCTTCTATTCTTGAGAGGTCGAGTTTATCCCGAGTGGAGTGGCAGAACTCGCTCAAGATTTTCTTGGTTCGCTGAAATGCTCTTTTCTCTTCATCTTGTGTTTTATATGGTGTTTTCTCATGTCCTGGTGATGGTCGAGTCCCCATCCTTCGTTGGATGTTGACGCTCCCCTCTCACCTTCTCTTTGTTGGCTGCTGAGAGGGTCGAGTCCCCATCCTGTGTGGATGTCGACGCTCCCCTCTCACTCCATCTGGGTGTGATGGCCTTGGTGGTGAAGGTCGGCTGTTGGGTTCTGCTGTTTGGAAGAGGCTTCTTCCTTGGTTGTTAGATAAATCATCCTGTGGCTTGTGAGTTTTCTATGTTTGGGATGGTTTGGTTTGTTGCTGTTGTTTCTTTTGTTGAGCTCCCAGCCTGGTTGGAGCTCGTCTTCTGCCCAGAAGGCCTTCTTTGATGCCTGGTTTTATCTTGGTCTGCATCTGTGTTGAATTGAAGTTTCTTTCTGCGAGGAGCTTGGTCTTGTGACGGAGAGTAGCATCTCATGGCTGGGTTTCCTTCTGCTCTAGCTTCTGGTCTTAAAGGTTATTCTTTATTGGCTTCGTAAAGGTTCTGGTCACTTTGTTTCCCTAGACAGTATTCTTTGTATAGTCTGTTCCTTTCCTTCATTTCCAGTTTGGGAATGAAAGCATTGTATATACCATCTTTACAAAAGAAAATGAAAAAAAGCAAGATGAGTTTTAGCCGACCAAAAAAGTTGTATATTAAAGACCCATTTGCTTAAATCTTGATTATTTTAATATCAAGATTATCTTTCCTTCTTGATCATTCAAATGAGGCACCCTTCTCATTTTCTTTGATCCACTTGATGCCAAGAAACATGAGAGATCCTCTAAAGGGTATATATTACATGTTGAACCCTAGGTTTTGGGTAAATTGCACTTTACCCCAAAACTAGGTTTTAAAGCACAAGGATTGCTCTACAAGCTGTATCTTGGTACCCAAGCTTGTGAAAATTGTACCACTTCATCATATTTATTATTAGGATATCTCAACATCAGAGGAACATCTTAACATGTGAAATTGCAAGTTAACCCCTCTACTTGGGTAATTTGCACTTTAGTCCATTATTAACAAAACAATGTTTCAACATTATGCAAAAAGGATTGAAATTGAAATATAAGTTCCTCAAAAGCCTTAATTACATTTCAAGAATTACAAGCAAGTATCTAATTACTTAATTAGGCAAAAAACCTAGGGTTAGTTCATAACCCAGGTCAGGGATGTTACAAATTATCCACCCCTTACAAGGATTTTGTCCCCCAAATCACTACAAAAACATATATTAAGAGAAAAGAGTAGGGTATTTCCTCCTCATCTCTTCCTCTAGTTCCCACGTAGCTTCTTCAATGCCACGGTGATTCCAGAGTACTTTCACAAGACTTATGTCTTTCTTTTTCAACTTTTTAATTCTTCTGTCAAGGATTGACACAGGTCCTTCAACATAAGATACATCATCATTCAATTCTACTTCCATAGGTTGCAGAACTGATTCTGTATCAGGATGACATTTTCTAAGCATGGAAATATGGAACACTGGGTGTAACGTTTGTAACTCTGGTGGTAACTCTAGCTTATAATCTACCTTTCCAATTCATTCAATGATTAGATAAGGCCCTATAAATCTAGGAGCTAACTTTCCTTTCCTTCCAAATCTAAGAACTCCCTTCCAAGGTGAGACCTTGAGATACACTCTGTCTCCAACCTGGAATTCTAAAGGTCTACAACGTTTATCAGCATAAGATTTCTGCCTATCCTGTGCA
This sequence comes from Alisma plantago-aquatica, assembly GCA_963693085.1. Classification (NCBI taxonomy): domain Eukaryota; kingdom Viridiplantae; phylum Streptophyta; class Magnoliopsida; order Alismatales; family Alismataceae; genus Alisma; species Alisma plantago-aquatica. The sequence goes on from OY856414.1 coordinate 587,855,935, forward strand.
GTCTTCAACTATTGTTGTATTATTTTAATCTTCTCGGTGGTCTGCTGCATAAGTTCATGACCTAAAAGTTGATATTCACCGATTTCATACCAACATAAGGGAGATCTACAACGTCTACCATACAAAGCTTCATAAGGTGCCATATCAATGCTATGTTGATAGCTATTGTTGTAGGCAAACTCTATCAAACTTAGGTGCAGATATCAAATTCCTGTAAACTGAAGGACACATTCTCTAAGCAAGTCTTCCATAGTCTGTATAGTCCTTTCTGACTGTCCATCAATCTAAGGATGAAAGGTTGTACTAAACCTTAACTTTGTGCCTAAAGCCTTATGAAGTCGATCCCAAAAATGACTCGTAAACTGGGGACCTCTGTCAGAAACAATGGTAACTGGGACCCCATGTAGCCGCACTATCTCATCTACATATAATTGTGGTAACTTCTCAGCAGAATAGGTTGTTTTGACAGGTAAGAAATGTGTTGTCTTTGTCAACCTATCAACTATTACCCAGATGGAATCATGTCCTTTGGTTGTTCTAGGTAAACCAACCACAAAATCCACGGTTACATGATCCCACTTCCACTGTGGTATGGGTAAAGGTTGCATTATTCCTGCAGGCTTTTGGTGTTCATCTTTAACTTGCTAACACATAGGACACCGCATAAAAAACTCAACAACGTCTTTCTTCAAACCAGGCCACCAATACATATCTTTTAAGGTTTGATACATCTTGGTGCTTCCTGGATGCATAGCATACATTGAAGAATGAGCTTCTTCTAGGACTAACTTCCTCAAGTTATCCACATCCAGTACTATCATTCTGTTATGATAACAAACTACTTGGTCATATGAATCATGGAAACCTTCTCGTTTCTCCTTACCATACTCCGATTTAATCTGTTGAACTGCAACATCAACTTGCTGTGCCTCCTTAATCTGTTGTCTCATAGTAGGTTTTATGTGCATCTCAGCTAACAGTCCGGCTAACAATGATACTCTTAATTGTACATTGTCTTGTCTTAAGGAGATAAGCATATCTCTCCTAGAGCATACCAAAGAATTCTGTTATGCTCTATCTAAAGTTGGTGTTGCTGATTTCCTACTCAAAGCATCCACAACGACGTTGGCCTTTCCTGGAAGATAATCAATTGTACAGTTGTAATCCTTGATTAACTCCATCCATCAGTGTCACCTCTTGTTAAGTTCATGCTGAGAAAAGATATGCTTAAGATTCTTATGGTCTGTGAAAATCTGGAATGTCTCTCCATAAAGATAATGTCTCCAGATCTTCAAGGCATGAACTACAGTAGCTAGTTCTAAGTCATGTGTCAGATAATTCTCCTTGTGTTTCTTAAGCTGTCGAGAGGCAAAAGAAATGAATTGTTTATCCTGCATCAACACACATCCTAGTCCATTCTTAGAAGCATCACAGAAAACTATATATCCTTTCCCTTGCTCGGGTAACACAAGCATAGGTGCACTTGTCAACCTTTCCTTCAACAACTAAAACAATTGCTGACACTTGTCACTCCAGGTAAAAAGAACATCTTTCCTGGTCAACTTAGTCAAGGGTAAAGCTATAGAATTGAAGTTCTTAATGAATCTCCTGTAACAGCCTACCAACCCTAAGAAACTTCGAATCTCCGTCGGTGTCTTCGGATGCTCCCATTGCAGGACGGATTCTACCTTTTTAGGGTCAACACGTATACCTAAAGCAGATATTACGTGTCCCAGAAAAGAAACTTCTGGTAACCAGAACTCACACTTGCTAAACTTAGCATATAGCTTATGTTCTCTTAGCAAAGTTAAAGTCTGACGAAGATCCTGCTCATGCTGCTGAGCATCTCTACTATAGATCAGAATGTCATCTATAAAGACAACAACACACTGATCGAGAAAAGGTCAAAAGATTCTATTCACGAGTTCCATAAATGCAGCTACTGCATTTGTTAGTCCAAACGACATAACTGTGAACTCATCGTGACCATACCTTGTTCTAAAGGCAGACTTAGGTATGTCACCATCCTTAATACGCAGCTGATGATATCCCAGCCTCAAATCTATCTTTGAGAAGACAGTTGCACCACGTAGCTGGTCAAAGAGATCATCAATCCTCGGTAGAGGATACTTATTCTTTATTTTTACTTTATTTAATTGTCTGTAATCAATGCACAACCGTATTGACCCGTCTTTATTTTTAACAAAGAGGACCGGAGCACCCCAAGGTGAAGTAATTGGTTGGATGAAACCCTTCTCAAGCAACTCTTGCAGCTGTTTCTTGAGTTCTGCCAGCAGACGCCATCCTATACGGTGTTTGTGTTATTGACTGTGTTTTCGGGATTAGATTAATCTCAAAATCAATCTCCCGAGGCGGTGGTACACCTGGAAGTTCTTCAGGAAATACATCTTCAAATTCCCTAACTATCGGAACTTCAGCAGGGTTAAGACTATTCATGGTAGTATCTACCACATGGGCCAAGAATGCATAACATCCTTGCCTCATTAGCTTCTCAGCAACCATAGCTGACACAAGACAGGTTGGTAGAATCTTCCTATCTCCTTGAAAGATCCATGTGTCACTATCATCAGCAAACACAACCTACTTGGATTCACAATCCAAGACAACCTTATACCTTTCTAAGGTATCCATCCCAAGGATTACATTGAATCCATGCATCTCGAGTGGTATAAGATCCACTTGAATGCGGAAATCAGAAAAGAAGAGAATGCAGGGAGAACATATCTCCTGTAACACAGCAGATCCCATCAAAGGAGTTTTTAACAGCAAGCTATCTTCTCTATGACTTATAGTCAAGTTGCAGTCAAGAATCACTCTTCAAGTGATAAAGGAGTGTGTATAACCTGGATCAATTAAAACAGATACAATGCAAGATGTAGACATATCAAAATATAACAATTCCATCAGACCTACCACAACCCGAGGGCTGATCACTGCATCAGGTGGATTCATCGTGTAGAATCTCACTGTTGCTTGTGGTTGATTCGGTACTCGATGAATGGGTGCCGATGATCCAACTTGGGATGCTTGTCCACGTCCTCTAGTACTACTTGTGAACTGTCGCCTTTGAGATCCTTGCTGACTCTGCCTTTGAGGTTGAGTTACACTCACTTCTCTGGCTCTGCAATCCTTCATCAGATGTCCCATCTTTCCACATATGTAACAACTTCTGTTCAGTTGTTGTGGTCTGGGTGGTCCTATAACTGACATAGATGCTGAGTTGCGAGATCCTTCTAGCGACAAGCTTCGTCCTCTACCCCTATTTGATGTCCACTGCGTCTGGGTACTGAATCTAGGTGGTGCCATTGGTGCAGAAAACCTCAGTTTCTTGAAACCTTTAGATGAGGATCCTTGGAATTGGGAATATATATTCTTGTTCTTGGTCTGTCTCTTCTCTGCCACAGACCTCTCTATCTTTATGACAGACTCCATAAAGGTAGCAAACATTTCCCTATTTTCTAAAGCAGACACAGGAGTGGTCAACTCAGTGTTTAACCCCTTCTAAAAATTCCTAATCCTTTCTTCATATGTAGTTGCCATGTGCGGACAGAAACACAACAACTCCATAAACTTAGCCTCATACTCGCTGATGTTCATTAGTCCTTGTCTTAACCTCTCGAACTGAGAGATTTTCTCATCCAAGAACGTCTTAGGGAAGTATATGTTGATAAATTCCCGTCGGAAAACTTCCCATGCGATTTCCACACTTGGCCTTTTCTATTCCTCCATGGTCCACAAGTGACCAGCACTCCCCTTGAGAAGGTATACAGCATGTCTAACCTTCTCAGCTTCCGGGATGTTCAAGATTCTAAAGGCCTTCTCTAGTTCAGTTAGCCACAAATTGGCATCTATTGGGTCAGCTGTTCCAACATACTCTGTGGCCCCAACCCAGCGTAGTCGTTCAAACATCTTGCCAGATCTTTGTCCTTCTAGATGGGTAGGTGCCCTAGGTACAGGTATAGGCATCCTATCAGCCATATGTGTCATGAACTTCCCAAACACGGCTTGGACGGCTGGGTTCCCCATGTCAGCTAGGTTGAACTGGGGTGGTTCAGGCACATGTTCTTCTCTTTCTGGGTTTCTTGCACCTCCTCTGGGTGCAGTGACACTACTCTCTGCAACGTGTTCCTCGTGTGACCCAGACATTTTTAGTTTTCTCTTCTCCTCCTAAATGAGCAGAAGACACTATCAGATATTCTGGAAGACACTAGAATAGACTCAACAACCTAAGTCCTATGTCTCTGTAGACTCAGTGAACCTAGAGCTCTGATACCACTAGTTGTGGGACTCGTCTTGGAGAAAACATTATTAACGATGCGGAAGCAATTAATTAGCAGCAGAATTACTAAAAATTATGAAAAATTTAAAACTTTTTGTAAAGAGATCTACAAAATGTGAAACTCTTTTGTTAAGAAACAAGGTAAGTTATTTACAAACGGATCCATCATTACATATCTGTAATATCACATCTCGAGGGTTACAAGCATCAACTGCCCTGTTAACTGTACAAGGCAAGATACAAAAATCTCAAGGTATTACGCAAAAATCTCATATTTATATTAGACATCTACTGACTCCTAGGACCTGAGAGTACAGAGACGACACATAGGACTCTTTCTTTAAGACTTGAGAGACAGTGTCTCCACCTGAAGATCACTGTTGTCCCTGGTGTTGTTGCTGCTGCTATTGTTGCTCACCCACTAAAGGGTTTCTTCATCCTCGGTGTCTACCTAAAAAGTTGAATCCCACGAGGGTGAGATAATTGAATAATTGTCCCAGCGAGAGTTATAACTCTCCGCCAGAAGCACTTCTATTGCAAGTATTAAAAGAACAATGAGCAGTAGATCTATAATTATTCAACAGTAGGTAATTCATTGAATAAGCTAAGTAGAGCAGTATTCTCTAAGCCATCATTTCAATTATAACTTGGTTGAATGACAAGACATATATCAATAAGGAATATGAAGAACATGTATACCAGTTATTCAACTAGGATATTATAAAAAATGTATCATCAATCATTGTTTCTCGTAGCTCAACCTAAGCAATTATGCTATACGGCTGATTACATTTTACAAACATATTTATGCCCTGAGGAGATGAGTTACACCTCTCATACTCCAACTGACCATTACGAAATCACAATTGGTACCATACATAGGTCATCAGAAGGGCCGGATTCCTATGACCTCATCTTCCTCAGTCAGTGTGAGGTACAACATGAAGGACATCTTGTGTCTCTTCCATAATAGCTTTCCAGGGTATTCAGGCAACTTCGCTATTAGAGCTACAGTGGTATGTTGTAGTCTCTTTGCAATCGAGGGATTTCTTATTTATCTCTCATCGATGCGGCATTAACAACATCATCGGGAGATTAGTGATACATCATCCCGGCATAAACATATAATGAAGGATTGAGAGATTAAATGTACATCTCACATCAATTCCCTCATTAGGACGTAAGGATATTCACGTCCATAACCCCCACATACTTAAAAGTATGCTCTCCAGGAGTTCCCTTAGGAAAACCTGTTTCACCATCATTTAACTTCTGACAATGATGGATCTATGGTCAAGGCTCTACATGATATCATTATACTTGATTATTTAAGTACATTATGGCATTCTTTTAGCATCAGGCATGTTTTCAAACATAAACCAATACGACAATTGCTATAAAGAAAGAGTACTAATTGTATCAAGTTTATTTCACATCTAGTTAACATTGGGATAGCAATCCCTAACCATCTCATCATTGTGATTCAGGAATATGGGTGTTCAAACCCTTAGATCATCAAACACTTGTTACCAAGTAACATATTTCCATCAAGTCATTTAACAGTATGAACTTGATTGTAGCAATGTAGATATTTCTCATGGCTCATACAACCTATCAGTCTTATTTTTTACCTCTCACAAGGAAACATAACATATCATTACTTTCAAAGCTTATAAAGTGCTTTCAATGAATATGACATCATAGCTCTTACCTGGCTATGTTCACCATTTCATAAAGACCTGCATAATTAATACATTTGATAATAGACACATTATCTCTATATCAGCACATTGCAAAACAAAGATAACTTTACTATTCAAGGGTTGTACCACTATGCCCTTACTAGGGTTAGGGTTTCCCTTTTTAATTCAATTAGGGTTAACCAACCCCTTTATCTTAATTAGGAATAGTGTTTCCTCATTTCATAATTCAATCATAGAGTTTCATGCTTAAAAGCATAACTCAGAATTAGGGTTTACTATTCATATTACATCACATTACCCTAGATTAGGGTTTACTATTCATATTACATCACATTACCCAAGATTAGGGTTTACTATTCACATTACATTGCCTTACCCTAGATTAGGGTTTACTATTCATGTTACAATGAATTAAGATCATACCATCATCATGTATTAGGATTACTTCCATTAATGCCCTCAATTAGGGTTATGATTCATTAGCTTTCATAATTAGGGTTTTATGATCTCATTATCATGGGTCATACCCTAATTAGGTATTCATTCATGTTGGATGTCCATTACTTGATTAATCATTTATATAAGAGGTATTCTCTCTCCTCTTTCTATAAGTTGATGTTTGCATCACTCTTTATTAGGCTAAGTCAATTCAACATTAACATCATGGGTCATGTCATTACTATTGTTATCATTAAGACTTATTCATTCAAAGAGTGCTAATCACTCTATCTCATCAAGGGTACCTTTATTATAATCGCCATTGATTACATCATGTCTTAATCAACTAATCACTTGGCCTTTTAATCACTTTAGGTATCTATGAGGTTTAGGTTAATCAACCACTAAACCATCTTGACCACTAAGGCATCATACGATCTTGACCTTTTTAGACCTCAAAGGGTCTTGCACACTAAACCCCCAAACGGTCTTGGACAGACCTTGAAACCGTTTGGTGTTGAAGACCGTTTGGTCTTGTTGACTTTTGAAACAGTTTGGTAAAGAGCACACTCAAGACCATTTGCCCAAGATGGGGTGAAGACCGTTTGGTCAAGTTTGACTTTGAAACCGCATGAACACAACTGACTTTGAAACCGCATGAGACTAAAAAGTTTGGGATTGTTTGGTCCCAAACGGTCTTGAGACCATTTGGACTCAAATGTTCTTGAGACCGTTTGGACCCAAACGGTCTTGAGACCATTTGGTCCAAACCACCTCAAAACCACAAGGACCAAAAAGTGTCTCAACCACTTCAAATGAGTTAGGGTTTCCAATGTTGAACCCCTTAATCGATCATGCATTTGTTAGCCACTCATCAATTGAGTCAATTAGGTCAATGATCAACTGATTTGACACTCAATTGACCCTCAATTGATCATCAATTAGGGCTTGGATCAATTGGATTAGGGTTTGGAATCGATTACCCTTCAACATGTTTCAATGTGTGTCTAATTTATTTGAAATCATTGAACCATCATCCAATTTGATCATGACCTAACCACAAACGGTCTTGGGATCATTTGGATGACCTCCAAATGGTCTTCAGAATGTTTGCCCATTATTTTATCAAAAACCAAGTCATTCAATTAGGGTTTGGATCCTAGGTTTGATCACCAATTCAACAATTGATTACTCATCAACTTGATATCATTGGATCCTCAATTGGTCAACTATTCTTAACCCTAGACCTCCAAATGGTCTTTGGTGATCACCAAACGGTCTTGAGACCGTTTGGGTGATCCCCAAATGGTTTAGAAACCGTTTGGGTCACTCAACCCAAACTTCAACATAATTAAATTATTGAAATCAGCAATTGACCCGATTAGGGTTTAGATGGTTGATGAGCCTTCAATTGGTGAACCACTTGGATTTAATAGATGATTTTTGGTAGGTAATTAGTCTACATTATTCTCAACAGTCCTCCAAATGGTCAACACCCAGTCAACACCCCCAAACGGTCTTGGACCGTTTGCTTCCATGTGTTCTTGTGAAACCGTTTGCACTCAAACGGTTTGAAACCGTTTGCTCCAAGCGGTTTGGCAAACCATGTGAGAAAGTGTTGGAGACCATTTGCTAAAGTACTTTTCTTTGGATTAACATCAGAATTAATGCCACCTTCATCTACCTCTGTTCAACCAAGAACAGGGGCTGCTCCTCACGGATTTGCTAGCAAGAACACAAGAGTATCTAAAAAAGAAGAAGAATAGCTAACGATTTTTCATGGAGATGAAGATGCATTAACAAAGCTTGAGGTTTAAAGTTATAAAACCCACCTTTAGGTCTGATCCAGAGCTCCTAGATCTGCAACTTTAATGGTGGTTTAAGCTCCAACAGTTGTCCAAGGCTCCTTCTTCACTTTTTGGATGAACAAGATGGCTAGAAAGGAGAATCGTGTGAAGAAAACCATAAACCCAACCTTGCTTTAGGGTTTCCCCCCAAGAATCTGAGGTAGAAGATGACCAAAACTTATGTACAGGTTGATCATCCTCCATCTTCTCCAGAGCTCTTCCTTTGTCGGCTAAAGCAAGAAGATAAGGAAAAGAACTAAGCAAAATGATCCCTTGTGTTGTTGGAAAAGATTCCTTTATATATTTATGGGTTTTTCTAAGGCAAAGAAAAAGATTGTTATCTCTCTTAATTCCATCTTGTTTCCACCAAAACTTCCTCCACTCTTTGGATAAGTGGCCATCTCCTAATCTCATGCAAAACTCCTCCACTATCCAAGATTTAAAGGAAAAGAAACCAAACATCTTAATAAGTTGTATATTAAAGAGCCATTTGCTTAAATCTTGATTATTTTAATATCAAGATTATCTTTCCTTCTTGATCATTCAAATGAGGCACCCTTCTAATTTTCTTTGCTCGACTTGATGCCAAGAACCATGAGAGATCCTCTAAAGGGTATATATTACATGTTGAACCATAGGTTTGGGTAAATTGCACTTTATCCCAAAACTAGGTTTTAAAGCACAAGGATTGCTCTACAAGCTGTATCTTGGTACCCAAGCTTGTGAAAACTGTACCACTTCATCATATTTATTATTAGGATATCTCAACATTAGAGGAACATATTAACATGTGAAATTGCAAGTTAACCCCTCTACTTGGGTAATTTGCACTTTAGTCCATTATTAACAAAACAATGTTTCAACATTATGCAAAAAGGACTGAAATTGAAATATAAGTTCCTCAAAAGCCTTAATTACATTTCAAGAATTACAAGCAAGCATCTAATTACTTAATTAGGAAAAACACCTAGGGTTATTTCATAACCAAGGTCAGGGATGTTACAGAGCTGACTCGTTCCCAAACAGGCGACACGACAAGAACCTTGATGGCTCCCATTCATTCTCGTACTCAATGGTATCACATTGTCCATCCTCAAAAATGATCTACAACTCCTTAGGAAACAAGAAGTCTGTGGGGATGACCACCTACAACCTGGCGTACTCGAGTCTATGAAATTTCGATGTGGGCTTCTCAAGGCGAAGAGGCTTGCCAAGATAAGATTTTATATAGGATAACATTTTAGTGTCCCAAAGATCCAAGGGTAAGTTATGAATCTTTGGCCATATTGGTAATTTTGTGAGCTTCAACTTTTCCAATGGTTCTCCATGTTCCCACTTCTTTATAATTAGTGGCTTCCTAGAAACAAACCATGGTCCTCCATCCACTAATGTGGCTAGGTCTTAATCATTGGAGAACATAACTATGAAGAAGTCACATCCCCTTGATCTTAATTCAATAGAACCTTTAACTCTACAGATCTGGGCTAGTTGACGAGCGAGCGTCGGCCAATGTGGATTCAACCCCACTACATATTTGGCCTCAGTTCCACTCCATCTAGTCACATTCCTCTCCACAAATGCCTTAGGATACCATAACTTCCCGTCCACTAAACGGACGTCAGTTTTGTTCAAGTTAATAGGACCAACACTTTCCTTCTTGAAGATATCCGACCATTGTCTAGATCCCTCCGTGATCGAGACTTTACCCACAACTCCTTTGGGATGCTATGAGTCTCTAGAGTTTCCACAATAGTGGGATCTAGAGGGTCAGACATTGGCGTCACCTCGGCTGTCATTGCAACCATGTAGCTGATAGACAAGGCCAGTAGATAGTTAAGGAGGTCCTATAGATCAGGTTGATCTTGGTGATGGAATTCCTCTTCCTCATGGACATACACTACACCATCTGGATTACTTACATTTAGGATATAATAAGAGAGAGGGAAAGGAGATGACGATAGGGTGAAGGATGAGGAAAAGAAGGGTAGGATAATTTTGTGCAAAACCATCATGTATATATATACAAACTCCCCTCTCATATTTTACTTTCTCGTCTCCCTCTTACCATTTCTCATTGGGGTTCAAGTAATCCAAAAGTGGCAAAGGCATATTGTGACGTTTCCATAAGCTCACCATTACCTCCTTTCCATAACTATCAAAAGATATACCTTTTATTTCAACAATTCGAAACCAACTAATATTATGGAAAGCAAAGTGTGATCTTAGAAAAGGTTATATTCCTCGTATACTCCTTCACATGAATCTTGACTTCTACTCCTACAAATGCAAAGGTCATGAGAAGGTACTACTATACTCTTGTTAAGATTTTGATTTGGCAACTAAAAACCGTTAAGGAATAACCATAACTATATGGTGCACATTGGTTGATTAGGAACCCCTTTATGACTGAATTCTAGATTATTCCTTTATCTCTCTCTTTGATACATTCTTCCAATCAATTATTCTTATTCCAAGGAAACTCATGAATACCCTTTCCCAATTGTATTCAATTTTATTGGGATATCTTTTATATATAAAACTTGCTCTTTTAAAGATTTATTTAAAGCAATTACCATTATCTTATGAAACGTCATTTTCCTCCCAAATTCTAGAATTTTCTTCTTTTCCTTATTATTTTCAAGTATACCAAAAGTTATATCAAAATATTCTTATTTAATGCCTCAAATATTGTCTTGCCAATCTTGGCTAGATAATTACTCTTTTAATTATTTACAACACTACACATGTTATTTTCTTTTGGAAACTTCCATATTATCTCATATTTCTATGTCCAATAATTTAAAAAGCCATAAATATTTATTATTAAACAAAATCTCTTATTTCTTTGTCTTGTGCCCCAAGGACATATTTGTAACGCAAATAGTCTCACGAGTGACATCATTGTTATATCAATAATATCATTCGGGAATTTACTTATCAATTCATGGCTTATATTTATATAATTCAATTTTACCAAAACTGAGGATATTACATATCATGTTTTCTAATGGGTCACAAACAAACCTTTATATTGCTTTCATCTTTACCTAAGAGTTTCTCTATTGTAGTGACAAGTAGTTTGTCATGCAACAGGATTAAGAAGCTTGATATTATCTACAATCAAACTTTAGTGAAGACATTTGTAGAATGGAATGTAGCAGGTTTTTGTTCATCATGATATACTAAGAAGTAGATGAAGAAATTAGATTCTCTACCATTTCTCAAAATTACATAATATCAAAATAAAAAAAGAAAAAGTGTTATATTTATAGAAATCATGGACTCGTCAGATGAGATTTCAAGATATGTAAGAATATCTCAACAAGAAAATTTCAATGAAAGAGAAGATGGGAAGGGAAATGTACTTAGTGTTAGTTACTATCGAGAACATGGTGTAGTGTTGACAATATAAAAGTAGCTATATCAATAAAAGGATGATGTCAATAGGGAAGTGGAAGCATGAATAATGTTTCACGCTTAACATCATCAGAAGTTCTTCACGACATATACAAGAGGAGATTTTAAATATGTTGTGTTGGAGAATGATAGTTACTCAAATAGCATTGGTACTAGGGACTTTTGCATTAAAACCATCATTTGCATCTTATAGTTATTGACGTGATCTGTTGGTTTATGGGGAATATGGTAGTTAAAAAATTTTATTTTTGCTACCTATTTTGTAACCATATTTCCATACATTTTGATGAAGAGAGTTTCCTGAGTTTGAGGAAGAGGGGCATGCTGAAATCCCTCAGGGAGAGAGCCATGTAGTTCTTTATGACACGTTGGTTAAAGCTTTGGCCGATGTGATTGGAGGAAGAGACAAGATTTTCCACATAGTAGGAATGAAGTCACCTTGATGAACTTCCTCATGCTAAAACTAGAGTCATTCATTAGAGAAGAACTATATGTTGTAGGAAAGTGTAAGGCATAGATCCACAACATGGAGCATTTCTTTCATGGGTTGCTTCAAAGAGACATATGTCAGATTTGGGACATATGTTACATGGAGTGTGTGTGATTTATGGGAAAAGTTCCAAGTTTCCATAGACTAATGTTTAGGATTGCACTTCAGATGTTTCATGACAACATTCACAACCAATATGTTTTGTAGGCTATGATCGGTAAAAAGGAGGAAGAGTTCCTTAGTGTCCATTAGCATGCGAACTTATGGATGAAATTCTAAATAAGTATCTAAAGCTTTTAATTCTTTTAAGTCTCAAGGACTAAACACCTTTGAGGGGAGGCTTACTCCATTCTCATTTTATTGGTACACATATTAAGTTTTACATACATTATATCTTTCATTATATCAGTATGGCATTTTTGATTAATTATGTTTAGAGGGAACCAAGAAATTTGTAAAAATATATCCAAGTTAAAATTTAATGCTAAATGATGCTTAGTTACCAATTTTGACAAGAAATGATATTCCTATGCTTTATTAAGAGTTTTGGAAGTGTAATTATCTTTGATTAATTGTAAGGTTTTCTTTATCAAAATTGAAAAATAAGTCCATAGTAATTATCAACATATTTAAGATGATCTTATGGTTACATTTCGGGCTTATTAAGGGGTCAGTAGCTAAGGGTAATTGATTTTTGTCAAGATAATGCATAATGGTATACTTTAATTCCTTAGATATTCATTTTTATTTGTAGGACACACCATGAGATCACAAAAGAGATGATGGATATGGGGAGCTAGAGGTTGCATGATTTGATCTGTCCAAAGTTCTCCTTCAACCTACAGACTCCGTGTGAGCTGCAATAGAAAGTATTTGTGGCATTTTTCTCAATCTTCAGTTTTTTTCATCACAAGTTGGTGGCTTAATTTGACTCACGTCTCTCTACTGAGTACATCAACCCATGGTATCAAACCTTAATTCTTCCCCTACAAAAAACACCCAAAGTGTTATGTTGTTATTCTCTAACATAGTTGGTAGCATGACCATCATCACTTTGCATTGGAAATAAATATCCCTCTCACCTTCACTAATGTTCAAACATCCAGTACTCCATCTTTGATTTCAAATCTTTGCTCCTACAATGGTGATCCACTTTTCCTTCTTCTTTTGGTTTATTCGATCTGATCTCAGTGTCAATGCCTAAGAAGCCAAAATGGCTAGATGATGACTACACTTGACGGTTTGTGAAGCATACGAAGGTGTTAGTTGAAGGTGTGTGTTGGTGTATCCTTCTCCCTACAAACCTAGCCAGTGAATTTCAAGGAGATTCTTCAGTGGTGAGGAGTAGATCCATTCGTGCCATGGGAAGAAGAAGTAAGGACTCACTAGATTGTTGTAAAGCTTTGTTGTTATAACCCCATTTTCTAAAGCATGTAATGAGATTTGTAAATCTCTTTTAAAAATATAAATGAAATCAATGATTGATTTGATGAGTTGATTTGAATGAATTTCGTGTATGATAGCCTTGTATGCTTTCTTGATGGACCTTATTGGACAATAAACCCAATTGAAAGAAAAAGAAAAAAAAATGAAAAAGGAATTCAATTGAATAAAGGAATACATAAGAAAATAAATAAAGGAAGAATAAAAGGCTAAGGATATTTTCCAAAATAGAATTTCATGATATAAAGGTTCCTTGGGGTTCAAGGAACTTAGGATAATTACATAATGGAAAAAAGGAATAGAAAATTAGAGGAAAATATGAATAAATAGGTGTTTTCTTGCAACCAAAGAAAAGGAATTGTTTCCTTGAGATAATGATCCCACTTTTTGCAGGATAAAAGATAAAAGCATAAAAGAGGTTCCCTTAAAATTTGAATTAAAAAGAACGTCTAATTTGGGAGTTATTGCCTTTTAAAGTTATCCTCAAAATAGGATTTTATTTTGGAATTTAGGAAATCTTTCCCTTTTTGTTTGAGCGTGGATGATAGTGGTCGTTGGATCTTGATCCAACCAACCCGGCTCATCGTCTAGAGTCCCAGAGGGATGCGGACTCTGTGCTTACAGGGGAACTTTCCCCTCATTTTTTCGATTGACTCAGTGCATGTGCATTCGAGTTTTCTGTCCCTTTGAGTCTGAGAGTGAGAGGCGAAGCTTCTCGACCCTGTTTTGATGGGTTCCCATCGCGAATAGGAAAAACACCCAATTGGGCTGTGATCTGAGGTGGCAGCAGGGTTGGGGGAAACCCTAGAGAGGCATCCACACCCTATAAATAGGGTCCCTCTTGTCTCCTCGAACCTTCATGATTCCACACGGCTACTCCGTTAGCACCAAAACCCTCTCTTGCGCTCGATTGCCCTTGCTCCGGCAAAGGACCGCCGCGGTGCCACCGCAAGTTCATTTTAGGGAGACGAGGAGGACGATGAGTGGGGACCATAGGATTGTGGACCACGGTGAGCCGGTGTGAGATCTAATCATCTCAGGAGCAGTGCACATCTTTAGCTCGCTGAGTGGAGCGCTTCGATGCGAGTCGTTGGATCAAGGGTCCATCGCGGACTCAGGATCATCTGACGATCAACCTCCAATGGCCGTATGCGCTAGCAAGTGAGTGGAAGCATTTGACGTGGAGCATCAGATCTAGACGTGGTCCTTTGGCGCATCGATCTGACAATCTAGGAAATTCGGTAAATTCCCTCTCTAATCAAATAATCCAGATAATTGTTTTTCCTTGCAAAATTAATAGAGCATGCTAGGAATATCCAATGAGGAAACTTTATATATGAAAGTTGTATAGAAAAATATGAGAAACATGATAAAAATACTTTGAGAGTCTTGTTATATCTATTTTTTCAAAATTACTTTAATTTGGTATAAAAGTGTATTAAAAGTAATTAGAAACCCTAATTGTATATAAAAGGATGAATCTTTGTAAATTAATGGGTTAATTAGAAAGGTAATAACCTGTCAATGCTTAAGATAGAGTTTTCATCAGTTTTGAATACAAAAATTGGTTGATTTAGGGTTTATGTCCATAAATGAAAGGTAATGTATATGGAAACCCTAATTTAGGGTAAAAGAAGAGGAAAACCATGTTATTTTGGATTTAGAAAGTAAATTCCTAGATAATGATCCTAATACTGTTAGGAGTACTAAAATAAGAAGATTTAAAGGTTTTAGTAGATTTGATGAATTAGGGTTCTTAATAATTATGGAGGCAAAACCCTAATTTCCAAGGAAACCCTAAAATTGGAATAGAAACCCTATGGAATATGATGAAATTGGGTAAATATTAATAAAAGGAAACTTGTACTTTTATTTCAAGATTTCTATTCATCTTGTCTTGATTGATTGGATTTCCCTACATAGTTGTTTCTGTATCCAAATCTGCAAATACAGGTATGTGGTTACGCTTATGAATACTCCGAGTTAGTTTTCTGAGGGATTGTCGAGGTTTTTATCGGTTGCTTGAAATTAACTGTTGGATGCTTTTATTTCATGCAACTATAGAGTGACTATGACTGTCACTATAAATGTATACATATGACTGGCTTAGATCCGGGTCCACCCCTGTGGCTATGCAAAGGCTAAAAAGGATAACCAAGAGAAAGGTCTAGGCTATCATGAGTTAGAAACTGGGCTACTCTAGTGTAGTGCCATGAGACTCTTAGCATGCCATGAGTTAAGGAGTGGGATACCTACGGGTAGTGCCATGTGACTCAACCCTGGAAATTGATTCACCTGTTAGGTGGGATCATGAGGGGTATAATGGGGATAGGATATACATGGATCGCGCAGTTATATTTAAACTGTAAAATTGTTTGTTAAACTATAATTGATTGCAATACATTATTATGGATAATTGCACGATTAGTGTTTCCCCCACACACCAGCCTTGGCTGACCGACGTTTTGTTTGTCGGCGTTTTAGGTACAAAACCAAAAGGACAAACAGTAATTCGTCATATTATGAAATACATGAATTAAAGTTCAAGGAGGATTAGTTAGATTAGTCCCAGTTCTGGATAGAAGTTTAGAAATCCAAAATTTTTCAAAGGTATGCAAACATTTATTTATTACAACTTTTCAGTATATTTTAGTAGAATTTAATAATTGTTCTTGGTTAATTGCCGAACCTTTGATCTGAAAGTTATGTGTGCGGCTTCGACCTCTCGGTCTCCCTTAATTTGGGGTTACCGGAAGGTGGGGTCATAACATTTGGTATTAGATCCTAGGTTCCTCACTTAACCATTAATAATTATTAAATTTTACAAACTCCATAGAACCCAAGGGAGTTATTAGAGGACTATCCGAAAGACGGAGGTGTCTAGAAAAGGATCACGACCGGGGGCTGGCAATATTTTCCTCCGCACCACTAGTCAGAATATGAGGACTCCCGGATCCGTGTCACTGCCTGGCCAAAGTCTTAGGGTATGAATCGAAATAAGATACCTTTAGGACTTTCTTATCTTATTCATCCCTTCTCATCACATCTTCTAGGAAGGATTTTAAGAGTTAGGGTTTTCTCTCTCTTCCTCACCCTCATGTGGTAGGGGCAAGTAAGTTAAGGATTAAGGAATCCTCCATCAAATTGATAAAAGATATGTAATGAGACATCATCGATATAAGTATAATTAGTTTAATGATAAACTAAAGGTTTGTTTGTTATGCTTATGTAGATGGCTCGTACCTAGACTGTTTCTATTCCCGAGGGCATTGGGATCCCGGATAGGAGTGCTTGGCCTCCCTGCAAAGGAAAGGGGTCTTCAGAAAAGAGAAAGAGGAACCAGAATGGTGAATCCTCTAAGAAGAGGAAGAGACCCGAAGATACCACTCATGAGGTCCCTAACCCTGACCTGATACCCTTCAGCAACCTTGATCAAGAACAAGACCAAGGGTATGAGGAGAAACATGTATACAAGGAAGTAGACCAGATGGAAGAAGACCAAGCTGGAGGTCCAGAACTGACCATTATGATCCACACCCCTAATTCTTGGTGGATGGAGCAACAGAAGAAGATGACATAGGCTATTAATACCTTGGCCCTCCGAGATCTAGCCAGAGCTGAGAATGGTGAGCCGCTTTCGGTTCATCTTCGACTAGGAGCCACCATCCTAGACTTCATCAATTTGAACATCGAGAAGTTCTGGGGAGAAGATAATTTGGAGGTAGTCAACAAGGTGGAAGCTTGGCTTCTTGCAGTCGAGAATGGATTCTGCATGCTTGAGGTACAACCAAGCAAGAAGGTCCCCTTTGCTGCTCACCTTCTGGAAGGACCAGCCAAGACATGATGGGAGACCCACATCACCAGACGAGATTTAACAGAGGAACCCATGGCATGGGCTGAATTCAAGATGATCTTCACCGCCAGATTCATCCCAGTCTCAGCTAAGAAGGAAAAGGAAAGGGAGTTCACCAACATGACCCAAGGAAACTCTTCTGTGGCGGACTTTGGGCACAAGTTCCGGATCCTGGAGTGTTTTGGGTACAAGATGGATGAAGAAAGAAGGGTGGATCACTTCATAGAGCGTCTTCACCCTGCCATCAGAACCCATGTGATGGCAAGCAAGTTGAAAACCTTCGCCGAAGCTTACAACAGAGCTTTAGACATGGAAAGGACTGTGATGTATGCCCAGTTTCCACCCAAGGGGTACTTGGGTTTCACTGAAAGAGCCCAAGGCCCGAGAAACAACCAAAAGAAGGGTCAAGGATGTCATCAAGATAAAGGAAGACATGGAGGAAAAGGGAAACCCCATCAATAGAACAACCGACCTCATTGCCGCACCTACGGAAAGGGGAACGCTGGTGAGTGCCGCTACAAGAAGAAGACATGCTTTCAATTCCACCAAGAAGGACATATGCAATCCTTTTGTCCTATGCCAGACCCTAGAGGGCCAGGACAAGTGGCATCTCCACCAGGAGCAGCCCCACCTATGACAGCCCCACATATAGCTGCAGCCCCACCTGCTGGAGAGAGGAGGCAAGCTCGGGTGTTCACCATTGATAATGAGGAGGCTCAAGTTAATGCTAATCGGTTGATCGAGGGTAATAATCCTTAGAGTTTTCTTTTATGTTTTGAGTTAAGCATGTAATGGTCTAATGCATGATGAAAAACAATGTAGGCATGCTTGAAGTCATGGGACATAATGTGAAAGCTTTGTTTGACTCTGGATCTACTAATACTTTCATTTTGAGAAATCTTGCAACTATGCTTTGTTTGGATATTAAGGATTTAGGGTATGTCTTAGATGTTACAACCCCAAGTGGTCGGATCTTTACTTCCCTTTTGAAAACTTCGGTGATACCTGTGAAATATCGAGATCATGAATTTCCTACAGACTTTATCCTTCTTGACATGAATGATTTTGATGTAATCATTGGCATGGATTGGCTTTATACTTACATGGCCAATATTGACTGTAGGGAGAAGAAAGTGATCATTAAGAGACCAGGTCACCCACCTTTTGTCATTAGGGGTAGGAAGGATGCCACCACCATCCTGTATGTGTCAGCCTTGAAGGAAGAACAGATGATGAGTAAAGGGTGTCAAGCTTTCCTAGCAGTAGTCACCAAGCCAGAACCCAAGGTGCAACCTTAGAAGAAATAGAGGTAGTTAGGAGCTATGCAGATGTTTTCCCAGATGATCTACTGGGGATTCCTCCCGAGAGAGAGGTAGATTTCTCCATAGAGATAGCTCCTGGTACAAGCCCTATTTCACGAGCACCTTATAGAATGGCCCCTGCTGAGTTGCTCGAGTTAAAGAAACAACTGTAGGAATTGTTAGATAAAGGTTTTATCCACCCTAACACATCACCATGGGGAGCACCGGTTCATTTTGTAAAGAAAAAGGATGGTTCACTCTGTATGTGTATAGACTACCGGATGATCAACCAGGCTACCGTTAAGAATAAATACCCTTTACCACAGATAGATGACTTGTTTGACTAGTTGAGGTCAGCTCGAGTCTTTTCTAAGATCGACTTGAGATCGGGTTACCACCAGTTGAGAGTTAAAAGTGAGGATATCCCAAAAACCACTTTTAGAACTCAGTATGGCCACTATGAGTTTGTGGTTATGCCTTTTGGGTTGTCCAATGCACCCAGTGTGTTCATGAACCTTATGAATAGTGTGTTTCAGCCCTTCCTTGACTCATTTGTCATAGTATTCATAGATGACATACTGGTTTCTTCAGATGACTTAGATCAACACCGAGACCACCTAAGTAAAGTCCTTGATATCTTGAGAAAGCAGAAGTTCTATGGAAAATTCTCTAAATGTGAGTTTTGGATAGACCGAGTCATGTTCCTCAGACACATCATCTCAGGAGGAACGATCGCGGTAGATCCAGCTAAAGTGTCGGCAATTCGCGGCTGGCCAGCACCGAAGAATCCCTCCGAGATTTAAAGCTTCTTGGGGTTAGCGAGATACTATCGATGCTTCATCACGGATTTCTCAAAGACCGCCTTACCTTTGACCATGTTGACTCGGAAAGATGTGAAGTTTTTGTGGTACAATGTGTGTGAGGCTCGTTTCCAGGAGCTAAAAGAGAAGCTGACCACTGCACCAGTTTTCACTCTACCATCAGGCAATGAGGGTTTCGTGATTTTCACTGATGCATCAAAGATGGGACTTGGCTGTGTGTTGGAACAGAATCGACATGTGGTTGCATATGCCTCTCAAAAGCTCAAGCCCAATGAGGTGAATTACTCGACACATGACTTAGAGTTGGCTACTATTATTCATGCATTAAAGATTTGGTGGGATTACCTATATGGTGCCACCTTTGAGATCCTCACCGACCATAAGAGCCTAAAATACCTTCTGACACAGAAAGACTTAAACCTACGACAACGACGATGGATGGAGTACATGAAGGATTACGACTTCACCATCGCTTATCATCCAGGAAAGGCAAATGTCGTAGCCGATGCTTTGAGTCAGAAACATCTCAGGTGTGCAGCTGTTTTGTCTAGTCAGTGGAAGAGCTTAGAAGAGCTGGTAGAATGGTCTCCTCAATCGTTAGATGATTGAGTTCGATTGGCCAACATCCAGATATAGTCTGAATTATTGAGTGATATTGTAGTAGCACAGTTGGCCAGTGGGGAGCTTGACAAGATGAAGGATTTGATGAAGAAGCCTCAGACCCATCTTTCTTTGGGTATAGATGGAGGAATCTGATTTGAGAATCACATATGGGTTCCTGAAGATTCCCAATGGAAGGAACATATCCTATAAGAGGCTCATGGTTCTAAGTACACGGTACACCCGAGAACTACTAAGATGTTTAAGGACATGCAGAGGTTTTTTTGGTGGCCAGGAATGAAGAGAGACATTGCAGCTCATGTGGCCAATTGTCTTACATGCCAAATTGTGAAGGCTGAACACCAATGACCCGACAGACTTCTACAGTCTATAGAGATCCCATAGTGGAAATGGGAGTAGATCACCATGGATTTTGTGGTGGGTCTACCCCGGACCAAGAGAGGTCATGATGCAATATGGGTTGTGGTAGATCGCCTTACCAAATTGGCACACTTCCTTGCCCTGAAAACCACTACCAAAGTGTTAGACTTAGCTGAGTTTTATATCAGAGAGATAGTACATTTACATGGCATACCCGGTTCCATCATCTCCGATAGAGACACAAAGTTTACTTCCAAGTTGTGGAAGTAGGTTCAAGAGGAACTAGGTACAAGGTCGAAGTTCAGTACTGCTTATCACCCCCAGACAGATGGTCAGTCACAAAGGACAATCCAGACCTTAGAGGATCTGCTGAGAGCTTGTGTGCTCGATTGGGGTGGATCATGGGAGCAGTACCTACCTTTCGTCGAGTTTTCTTACAACAATAGTTACCAAGCCAGTATCGGGATGTCTCCATATGAAGCTCTTTATGGGAGACCGTGTCAGTCACCACTTCACTAGGATGATGTTGGTGAAAGGACATTATTGAGGTCGGATGAACTCCAAGTGTATGCTGATAAAGTCGCTTTGATAAAGAGAGCCCAAGATCGACATAAGTCGTACGCTGATGCGAAGTAGACTGATGTGCATTTCGATGTGGGAGAACATGTTTTCTTGAAAATCCGATCGCTCCGAGCTATAGCTAAGAATAGAGGAAAGTTGAGCCCCCGATACGTGGGTCAGTTTGAAGTATTAGAACGGACATTTGGCGTTACCCCCTCAATATAGTATGATGCATGATGTGTTTCACGTGTCCAATCTGAAGGAATATGTGCAAGATCCAAGCCATGTGCTAAGCATTGAACCCATTGAGCTTCAAGGAAAGATAACTTATCCTGAGTTGCCTTTGTAGATTCTAGATGCCAAGGTAAAAGAGCTCAGAAATAATAATATAGAGATGGTAAAGGTTCTTTGGAAGTACCATGGAGAGGATGAGGCCACATGGGAGCTGAAGATGAACTTATCAAACCACTTAAAATCTACAATTTTGGGAACTTAATGACATGCTATGCTCTTTCCAACGAAGTTCATATGAGTATTAGTAAAGATTCCACTAATCAACATGAAGAACTACACATCAACATGCTCCCTATAGGGTTTCTCAAATGTTAGAAGAGTTGGAATATGTTTTGAGAAACCAAGATGTGGAGTTGGTTATTTATTAATGCATATACATCCTAGATTCAACTGCATTTTTTGCATAGTTTAGCAGATGTTTCCGTCATTTCACTTTAGAATTTGCTTCATTTAGATTTTCCTAATTTTTTTAACTTATAGGATTTCAATCCATTTCTCTGGTTTCTATGGAAGGCTTGATCTTCATTGCATGGTAGGAGTATAGGAAGCACTGTTCCTCTAACCAACTAGAGGGCCCAAGAAACTTTGAATAAAGATACACTATTTTTGATGATTTGTTTTTTCATCAGTTGTTGAATCCATCACAAAGCATAGCACCTACCAAGCCATTGACTTCCATTGATTTTCCCTTCCAGTAGTTTTCAATCCTTTGGTTGAAGGTCTACTGGCACAGATCGTCAACCTTGTGCCAATATGTCTCCCCAAGGTGGGTTCGCTTCAATCAAATATTTCATCATTTTTCCTTCCCTTCACATGTTTTTTACATGCCATCAGTTTGGATCACATATGATCAACCATCAGTTTGCATCTCTCACCTTTTGATGGATGTTATGACACCTTCTTCCAATGCCCCCCTTCTAATGGTTTTACTACTTTTGCCTTGCTATGGCTGACCAGCATATGGACTTCTAAAGGAAGTCCTACTCACACCTACTGATGGTATCCCAACGTCTGTCTTCTGATGGTTGCCTTCCAAAGGAAGGTCCAAATTCAACATTGGACAATGCTCTAGCATGCACCAACCAAAGGATATCTTGAACTCTACAACTAATGTTTCTCCTGCTCAACCTTCCAAAGGGAGTCTTGCTTTGTCTTCCAATGGTCATCCCTGGCCCCTTGCCTACCGATGGACATACAAAATGATGTAGTCCCTTCATATACCCCCATTATTGTTTATTTTCCTCCATGGTGGTAGAAGCCTTAAATTCATGGCATTTGGGAGGCTTCCAAAAACTTGCCTCCGCCTATAAATAGAAGGCAAAGACCAAAAAATAAGATATCCACCAATAACGCCACTAGGCTACTACTACATTCACTAACCTCTATGTAACGCCCGGGCCCACTGCCCAAGGATCTAGTAGAGTTTCAGGAATGACGACTATCCCCACAGACCACCACTAGCCTTAACTGCGTGCTTTGTCTTCACTCACGTGCATGCTAGGATCAACTTCCCGACAGGTCACCCATCCCAGTACTACTCCAAGATGAGCACGCTTAACTATGGAGTTCTTAGTAATGGGCTCCCAGAAAAGGAGGTGCACCTTGGTGATATGGGTAGTCCAATCATTCCTTTTAAGATCAACTTATCTGAGGCCTCAAATCCTGGGATGTTACAATCTCCCCCACTTAGACTCTTGACGTCCTCGCCAAGTCTCAACTATATGGCCTCATAATCTGACCCCATTTTAGTGCAGACCCACAATGGCCCATGGACACCCAACTCCCGATCACGGAATACCAGCGCAAGGGTGGCTACGTCAACCATGGACAACCCTTTCCTACATGCCTGGACTGCACGACTCAAGACTGGCATGTCACATACCCATGTGAGCCCCACCTACTGGAGGGGTTATGGCTCTGATACCATTTGTAACGCCCGGGCCCACTGCCCATGGATCTAGTAGAGTTTTAGGAATGACGATTGTCCCCACAGACCACCACTAGCCTTAACGGCACGCTTTGTCCTCACTCACGTGCATGACAAGATCAACTTCTCGACATGTCACCCATCCCAGTACTACTCCAAGATGAGCACGCTTAACTATGGAGTTCTTAGTAATGGGCTCTCGGAAAAGGAGGTGCACCTTGGTCATATGGGTAGTCCAATCATTCCTTTTAAGATCAACTTATCCGAGGCCTCAAATCCTGGGATGTTACACTCTAACCTTTGAACATTTTCATCGGTTGATGATTTCCAACCAAATATGCTTCCTCCTTCACTTCCACCAAGGTACCAAGATCCAACCTCAAAGAGGCCAATATCAAGGCACCTACATCCATTGTGGATGAACACAACCCTTTTTTATTACTTCTCTCTGTTGATAATGACTAGATCTGGCCTTGAAGAAGGAATATTAATGCTCTAAGTCTACCTCTAAAAAATGTCCAAGGGTAGATGTACTTCCATCCCTCCAAATCTCAGAGACGAACATCTGGATTCTACAACTCTATTTTCATCTGCTATTGTGATATGACTTTTTCCCTTTTTTTCTATTGTTGTTCTTATTAACGCTACTATGAGTGAGTAGTATTCTCTCTAGGGTGCGGAGAGTAGTCCCGCTACCTGATTTTTTTATTTTATCTGCATCTATTTCTATAGAGACCTATGCATGTTTAGAATCGATCATTTTATGCATGTATGCTTGTCTGATCAACATGTTTATGTGTTTATCAGATTTCAACATAAAGAACTTTGAACTGATGGTTTAGGATATCAATTCTTTCTAATTATACCCTTGACGAGAACTTCAGATTGGTATTTTCAGAGATGATAGATGTATGATCTCTAGGTAAATGGTGGTGAGCTTAAAGGGATATCTGTCCATGTTTTAATCCTAAAGTCAAAAGGGGGATTTTCCTAGCCTCAACATATATGTGTTCATGCTTAATATGATGTAGTGAGAGAGTGAATGTTTGGAAATGATAGTTAAACCATTTCCACCTTGTATTCCTATCCATGAATTTATCCACCCTTTAATTCAACCTTTACTATTTGGAACTTTAATTTAATAACCACATCAAAATCTTGTGGTAAATACTAGTTCTACCATGGGCACGTTGATCAGAATATTCTTAAACAAGTTGGTCTCTGGGCTAAATCCTGAACTACACTACAATAAGACTCATCTTCTTGCAAGTGGTGATTATTGTACACTAGTAAAGGTAAACTTGGGATTTCACCCCTAATGAATTTGTTGGTACAATATCATGCACATCAGTTGTACCTCTAAAAGGAAAGAAACTAATGTGATGTGAGTGTATATACAAAAAGAAATATGAATAATATGCAAGGCACACCTTGTTTGATAAGGGAATGATCACATCGAAGGCACCATCTATATAGATGTCTTATTACCCATCCTCAGACCTAATTCAATAGAAGTCCTTCTTTCTTTAGTAGCCATTAGATTAGAGATACTAATGTTGGACACACTAAACTATATGAAAAGCAACATATGTAGAATTTATAAGACAAAGAGAATCATTCATTTTTAAGAAGGTATACCGATGGGATTTAGAAATATTGTATGAAATAGTTTGGTGTATTTGTTCTGTCATGATTCATAGTTTATTTTCCAGGTGTAGGCTAAATAGTTATGCATAAGTGAGGAGTTGGAATTTCCTCCCTTTTTGTAGAAGTTGTAATTGACAAATTTTGTTAGAAATAATATCCTAAATGAATAAAGTTGGTTCATCTTTAGTACTTAGTCCTTTGTGAAAATAATACTTAGAAGATAAATTGCAATGGTATAAAGAATATGTGTAAATCAAGTGATCTCCTGAGTCAAATTTTGGTCAATAATAGTTTAATTAGCCTAATTACTTCCTCATATAGCTATATAATGATTTTGATTGATTTTGAAGTTTATCATGCATAATTATCCTATTTATGAATATATTTATATATAACATGAGAAGAAAGTTATCAACATGATCGTTGCCTAATTAAAACCCAACTTTGTATCATAATAGGATAAATATCATAGAGATTGTACTCTAAAATTTCAACTGAAATGGATCATGCTAGTGGTCTGGGGAACATTTTCAAATTCATTACCATTTGTTTAAACAAACAACTAAAATTGATAAGTCTTTAATTGGTTGATTGCATTTGAATGTTATTCTAGACTTTATGGGACCATTAACCCAACCCCTTAATGACTTAGATCCTAGAACAATGGTTTATAGTTTATGTTCCACCTCTCAACCAAAATGGAAAGGCATCTAATGAAGTCTTTCTCTCCCCTTGACAATCTCCCCCCTCTCTCGAATCAACCTCTCAACCCAAAACCCTTTCCATGTTCTTACCCTCACCGCTCCATATCATTTTGACCCAACTTTCAATGATTTTAGTAGATGACAGAGGGAGATCTAAAATCTTCTCTCTTGCCACTCTCTCTAGCGAGGGAAGGATTTTGAGATCCTAGTTCTAGACCTAAAATACTTATATAATACCCCTTTGACTTTGTTTCTTCTCCACCCCTATTTTCCTCTCATTTATATGACCAACAATGGACTACATTCATGTCTACCTCTTCTTCCTTTTACTTTTCTTGGGAGGAACTACCGTGCCATCTTGTTTGGGCATTTGCACCTCGATCATTCATGGCTCCTTAATAGGCACCTCCAACCTTGATGTAGGTATATAGATGCAACAAACCTTTTCCCATGTATCCTAGAGGAATTGACCTCCTTCTCCCTTTCATTTACAATGAGGTTGTCATTGAGCTGTGGTGGTGCATGTGTGTGGGTAGAGGCAATGCATGGGGAGACCTCCCTACCATGTCGAATGTGGACCAAAAAAGTGAAGACCCTAGGATTGAGTGTGTCTGGCCCAACCAAAAGCTAAGGATAGACAAGCGGGCTCAAACCACAAAGCTAGACACATCCTCATGGATGAATGCAAGTCCTCTTGCGTCATGTGGTGCGATCTCAAAGCTAAAGATCCACAAAATGAACAACATATACTAATATGACTAAGGTTATATTCTAAAAACACTATAAATGCTAGGAGTGTCCAAAAATGATATATAAGTAGCCAATTTTAATAAAAATTATGAGGAAACCAAAAAAGATATTTTTGGAGGCTAATTTTAATCCTACGTTCATGATTCACTCCAATACCTATATGTCGATGATTAAAGATACATTTAATGACCTACTCTTAATGATTATGAATCCTGAACCCATATCTAATAGAATAAGAAATTTTTGTGCCTTGTATCATCCTTAAAAAATATGATGAATCATGTAACTTAGGTTTAATTACCTAAAAGTGATCATTATTTATTGAACCCTAGTTTTGATAATCTTAATGAGACAAATGTGCCATGAGCTTTGGATATTGTAATGAAATTGAAAATAAATCCATTTAGGACTAATCGTGTAGACAAAAATTGACATCCTTTACGATGATACATTTTCTCCAAATTTAAACAAGAAAAATTAATATTATAATGTGGTTAATGGAATTTAGTGTTCAATGCAATTTATAGTTTCATGAAGGAAAACCAATATTGTCAATTCAAACCCTAAATAAAACAACCCTAGAACCTAGGATCCTTTCTTAACCTTAAAATCTAGATAAGGACTTTTGAGGGGTAACTAGAACCTTAATAAAAATAATATTTTCAAATAGAATCTTGTTTAGATATAAGACGTGAGCTGATCAGACAAATATTTCTTATGAATAAGATACATGGGTTAAGTATGGGTAGTCACTCTTGAATGTGATTTTTGGAAGATTACTGGGGATTACTCAAAGTTTAGTCATTATGCAAATTTCCTTGGATGATACAATATTTGCAATTTATTGATATATATATATATTACTTATATAGTAAATAAAATACTTTAATCACATAATGAATCTCAATAGGATGATCTAGGGAGATAATCACTCCCAAAGCATAAGAGAGGATCACTAAGAGAGTGAATAAAACAATACAATAAGGTGAATAATAGCCATTGCTAGACTATCCCTATAGAACCCATTGTTTGGGAAAACTCCATAGAGTCCATTGTTGGAACAAGGAATGGAACACCAAATGATATGTAATACTAATACTAATACTAATACTAATACTAATAGGTTGGAAATATTACTTAAATTTTAACCTCTTATTACATGGAATTACTTGATCTTGTACTGCTATATATGTTGTTGTTTTTTTGGTAAGCCAAGCTCTCAATATTTCTATTTTTGTGTTTTAATAAATACTTGCATCACCTCTATTTGTACAAAAAGAAGGAGAATAAAACTATACATGAATAAGTCACTCTAATCTAGGAGCAGTCTAAGTAACTAACTCCATCAATCAAGCAATGAAAGCTCATTAGGGCTATTAGGACCGTGGCATATGAGAAACAATATCCACAAGAAGCATAGGCAAGCACAATCCATGTATCATCAGAAACTAATCAATGTTTTTGAACTCTACTCATCTCATTTCATAATGATACTCAACAAAGTCAACTAATCTTGAACAATCAAATTTTGTTCTATTCAGAAACATAACAGTCCAAGATAACACCATCTTCATTAACAAAATATCAGTCGAAACTCATCTTGGCACCAGGACAAGCAGTCAAATTGACTTCTGCTCAGAAACATAACAAGACAACATAACACCATCTTCATTAGAGAACTATATAGGACAAATAGAAGGACCCTCCAAATCAACAATCATCAATTAGAGCCATCAAAGAAGAACACCAAAAGCCCGAGGAAAGTCATAAGATAAAATCATGAGAAGTTATCTTAGATAGCAGATCAACATCTCAAAATAGAAGAAGACCTCACAAGATTTCTAAAGGTAGAGTGAAGATATCTAGTTTAGTAGAGAAAAGTGTGTGGTTTAGGGACAAGTTGATTGAGATAAACTTCAAGAAGACGAAGGTCACACAAACTTAATGAAGATAGATGAAGATTAAGATAAATTTTGAATTTAGACCAGGACTGTAGCTCAGCCAACAAAAGAATATCACGACTAGAACCAGCTGGAAAGAATCACCCCTCGAAACTTAGAAGGATTAATCAAGAATTACGATCATTCTAAGAATTTAGCCTTTTGAACCTACTAAAGATACAATCACAAACCTTATGTTGTGGAAATTCCTTATCACTGTGAACTATGGCATTTCTTTCTTTCTAGATCCAATATAAACTACAAATGCCCAATGGTTTACTATTTTTATCTTGAAAACAAATAATATCCTCAAAATCGGAAGGTATGCATGGAGTATAATCACCATCCATGCTCCAAATAAATTTAGAAAAACAATAGCTGAATATATAATGTGTAATACTTTCCTTACTATCTCTACATAATAAAAAGAATGAGGGAGTCAAAATACATAGTCTTCTCACAAAATTGGTAGTAGGTAAGCTGCAATGCCCATTTTTCTAGGCATGCACATAAAATCTTCTTGGGACTTTACATTTTTAAAGCCATTCAAAATAAGGAGTAGATGGAATTTTACTTCTGATCTCACTCCAGAAGTCTTTCATTCTAAAATTCTATTTCCCCAAGAACAAAATTTTATCAGAAGTCCCACTTGGATTAGGAAGTCTAGTAATAAGATCAATAAATCTTTATGAAGTCTATTATTTTCCAAAACACACTGGCCATCCTTTATGATGGAACTTCATTTTCTATCAGCTTTAAAACCTAGTTTAATAGTGTTATGTCACACCAAGAAAATCAACTAAAAGAAAAGAACCTAGAATCCAAGGTACATTCCATACTACTATATACGTTGTTAATATTATATGCACACATTTGGTTGTAGCCACGTACACAACATAGTTCCATGCTAATCTACAATTTGTTTGCTGGAATTTTAGGTTAGTCACATATCAAAATGATTAATCTATGGAGTCTAAGAGGGATAATCCCCAAGATGTGGAGTTGATGTTACATAAAGGATTTAGCTAATTCATTTCTAGAATAAATAATTTCCCAATTTTGAAACTTATATAACTCCTTAGAGAAGATGTTTTCTTCCATAATTCTATAAACAATACCTTTGCTTTATAACTATTAATTATTATTGTTTTCTATCATACATATGGATCTAAAAAATATTGGATATTGGCCCTTGTATATCTAGTCCATTTTTAATGGGGAAGCCAGAGGGGGCTGATACAATTGGTATTAGACGCCAGATTTAAGTAAATGAATTTTAATTATTAATAACTTACAAACTCTATGGAACTATATGAGAAGGGTATTATGAGAGGTGATGCTTCCTAGATTGGATTTGAATCTGGGTCCAGAATAATCTTCCCCCACACCATTAGTTGGTTTATAAGGACTCATGGGCTAACTTTTATACCCTACTTCTAAGCCTGGGGATTTAACTGACATGAAGTACCTCTAGTTCTTCTCATCTAGACTTTCTTTCCTTCTTCATATAAATTGTTTCCAACCATAAGAGTAACAATGTCTAAACCTTGGAAATTTCTTCTTTCATCAACTAAGTTGGGGTTTGAAAAAAGTGAGTTAATTCATCCTCCTCAACTAACACATATGAAATGCCAAATTGGGATTTAAAAATAAATACATGTGGTATGTTTCATGTAATGTATTTTTCTCCTGTAAACCTGAAAGACTTATAAGAACATAGGAAAAATTAAGATAAAGAGGTATATAAAGAGAACCTGAGTAACATAGATGAAGAGAAAACCAAATGATAAGAGAGTTGTCCTTAAAAATTCTGATCTTGGGTGTATATGATTCATGTAGGAAACTACCCATATATGAGGAAGTCTATAACAGTTGGAGAAAAAGAGAGATAAATAATGTGCATAGTAACCTTTGCACACTGATCAAAGATCATGTTACATATAAAATAGAACGAATAGTGGAAGGTGGTACACAAGTACATGCAAACCCTAACATTAAGTGGAGATAGTTGTAACGTATATGTATACCACCTTGAATTTTGGGGAGAAACCCAAGATCTTTGAGTGTGATAAACCTTAGACTGATACCTTCCAAAAATGAGGTGATAAATTCCCTTGTAATCCCTGGTAAAATCTAGGCATAAGAAAGTAGGATGTTCCATCAACATGTAACAAGATGGGTGAGGTCTTGGAAGCCATCTCTTTCATTAACCTTGTATGGTACCGATTTCAACTTAACAATGGTTGGTTGGAGTATGAGAGATAGACCTCATCTCCTCAGGGCATAAGTGTGATTGTAAATATGTAATCATCCGTGTAGCGTATTTGCTTAAGGATCAAATACAGATGACTTTGGCTGATGTACAATTCTTCTATACATCTTAATTGGATAGATGTTATACATGTTTCTTTATATTCCTTGTAAAGTGAATAGATGATTTATTTCTCTACCATAGATAGTTGCATTACTTTAAGAGATGATAATGCTCTGTTCTACTTATATCAGTGATTAATCTTTCTTATTAATATAAAAGAACCTCTTCTCATTTTTACACTATTTACTTATAATAATAATATTGTTGGCGGAGAGTTATATCACTTGTTGGGACAATTGCCTCACCCCGTGGGATCCACAATTCTTAGGTAGACGTGCAGGTGAAAGTAGAGACCATTGTGCAGAGGAAGGACAACAACAGGGGCAGTAGTAACAACTCAGGTTGAGTGTACTGTCTGTCGTGTGTTGTAGATAGAGGTCCTATGTGTCGTCTCTATACTCTCAGGTCCTTGGAGTCAATACGTAATGGTTTTATGAATGATCTGAGATTTTGGCTTGATTTCCTCGAGGTTTTATGTTTCTCATGTATTGGTTTTGGAAAAGCAACTGTTATGTGTTGTCCTCAAGATGAGATGATACAATGTATGTACAATGTGAACCATGACATGTATAAAGTTATGGATCTTTCAGTAAGAGTTTCCTGGTAATGGATCTCCTTGCAAAATGAATTTAATTTTTAGTGGTTTTTGTTAATCCCCTACTTATGGTTATTCCACAATTATTACTGGTGGCAATTTGGCTTGATTCGATGTCGGATTGTAATAAAGTTTTGGTATCAGAGCTTAAGGTTTGCTGAGTCTATAGAGACATAGCACTAAGGTGTTGAGTCTGTTCAAGTGTCCTCCAGTATATCTTATAGTGACTTTTGATTATGCAGAAGATAGAGTAAATCTTAAAGATGTCAGGAGAACACGAGGAACACATAGTTGAGAGCAATGTTGTTGCACCCGGAGATGGTGCAAGGGATCAGGCCAGAGACGGATGACTTCTTGAGAATCCCCAAGTTGATCCAGCAATGATAGAAAACCCTGCTTTTCATGCTCTCACAGGACTGGTTATGACAACATTTGTTACAACCCCTATTTTTGGGTTCATTTGGTGAGAAATGTAATTTCTCATAATAAAGATAAATGAACAAATAATGATTGAATGCATGAATTTCATTTAAATTAGCCTTTTTGATTTATTTGTGGGATTTATTAGATATTGGGCCCAATAACAAGGAAAAGACAAAAGAAACTCCATTATTAATAAGAAATGGAGAAAAGAAAAATGTAGAAACCTATAGAAGGCAATAGAGTGTAATCCAAAGGTGGATTTCGTGCCTCTTGGGTTCCTTGGGTCCCAAGGAGTCCAAAATTGCAAAGATAAAGCAATAAGAAAAGAAAAGATCAATTAGATATTTCTTTATTAAGAAAGAAATTGAAAATAATGATTAAATATGGAAAATAAGTATAATTGAGTTGTCCTTGATGGATTTTCGTATCCAAAGGATTCCTAATGATAAAAGGGATGACAATGAGGAAAATAAAAAGAAAGATAAAGAGAAATACTTGAAAAGAGATATTTTATTAAAGAAATGAATAAGAAGAAAGAGAAAATAGATAAAGGATAAGTAATAGGCTAAGGAATATTCCCAAGATGGGATTCCGAGCCATTAAGGGTTCCTTGAGGTTAAAGGAATTCAAAATAATAATTTAATGGCAAAGAAAGAGTAAATACCAATTAATTTGGTTTTATTAATGAATAACTTGCATGCGAAGGAAATACCCTTTTCCTTTGGAATTTGGGTGTCAAAATTTATACACGTGTAGATAATGCCAAGATGGAGCTTTCCCTAAAATGTTAGAATAAAATAGTAAACGATGAGAGAGATATGAGTTTCACAAGTTTCCTTTACTTAATACTTATTTTTTCTTGGTTTTAAAGAGTTGGAAACAAAGGGGGGCGATGGTAGCCATCAGATTATCTGTGTGGTCCAAAGGACCACTGATCTAACGATGGATGTCCATCTTCTACCTCAAATCACAGAAGAAAGGGAGTGGGAAAAATAGGTTTTTCTAAGACGATTTTCTTGGATCACAAGATACCCAGCTAGAATCCAAGACCACGAGGGTCTTTGGGACACGTTTTTGTGCTCAACCAACCTAACTTTTAGGGTGGTTTGAGAGTTCTAGAAAGAACGCCCATTAGGGCTGAGATCTTGGGCGGCGATGAGGTTAAAGGGACCCCAGAGGAGCCCTCACATCATATATATATCCCCACTCGACTCCTCACCTCCTCATGAGTTGAACGGCTGCTCCCAGGCCCTTGGATCCCAATCCCTCTCGAAATTGGCCTCTCTCCAGCGAGAGCGCCGCCACGGAACCACTGCAGCCTGGTTCCTCAAGAAGGAGGACGAGAGACAACAATCATCGGATTAAAATCCACCGTGGGCTCGTAACAAATCCAACAGATTTGTTTTGGGCAGCAGTGCGTGAGCAGGATAGTGGGGTCACACAACGGGGATCGTCTGATCCCGTGTAGTCAAATGGACCACCGATCGAGCGGCCTAATATTTTTGGTAAATATCTTCTCTCTGTCAAATATTCCAGAAAAAGGGTTTTACTTGCGAAAATCACAACTTTTGATTGGGAGCTCTGATGAATAAAGTTAAAACATTAAAGTTGCTTAGAAAAATACAAGGAATCCAATAAAAATACTATTATAGACAAGTTTTGCTTCTAGTTCAAAATGTACACAAAGATAGTAACTTTAATACTTTAAGTGTAATCAAAACCCTATATGTTGATTAGGGATGAGTTCAATTACTTAAGTTGGTATTATGAATCAACATTTATCCTTTTGGCATAAAATGGATAATATGAATCCAATTTGAGTTAAAAACCCACGATTTGCTTAATTAGGGTGCTATGACTAAGAAAGTGCAATAATGTGCCTAAAAGCCCTAATGTTGAGTAATATGCCTTTAATGACTTTTATTTCGAATATGAATATCATAAACATAGACATACTGATCTAAAGTTTAATTAAGAAGCCTTGAATAGATAACTTAAAGAGATGAAGTTTTAATATGTAAAAAAAGGATGTTTTAAAGTCTCATATGAGTGAAGATATACTTGAAAACCTAGAAATCCTAATCTAGGTGTTTATGACTTTAATAAGCTATGTTTTGAAATCTTATGTATAAGATGAAGTTAGAACTAATCGTAAGCCAGATTGGTAATAGAGAGGCTTAAATATGAATGACTAAGTAATTAGGGTTTTGGAACATGGAAACACTATTTTAGGGTTTAGTTAACCTAAAAGGTAAAGGTTAAAATATGAATATAAAGAACGTTAAGGAAAACCCTAATTCAACTTAGACACACCCTAAGAGGGAATTCTAATTCCATAAAGTAAGTGCATGATGAATATATGAATAATTAGATTGCACATGTTTTCTAGGTTTCTTGTTGTTCCTGTTTGATTGGGGTGATTGGTTGCCTGGCTTGGTTGGATATTTGATTAATTGGATATTCTGCTTACAATCCTTGAGGCTTCCAAATCAGGTATGTGGTTAATTATGATTAATCACATTAGTTTTCCCGAAGGTTTCTCGGATGGTTAATCGCATTGATTGAAACTAAATAGTTTGGATGTCCATACTACAATTATAAAGTCACTATGGTTATCACAATTATAAATACATGTGTATTCTCGCACCTACATGCCACTCTGATGGAAGATGCCATAAAGGTCAGGCCCAAGAGGGTAGACCAATGGGCACCATGAGAGGTGACCCCAGACACCAAGCTCGGGAATGAGAAGGTGGTCTATGTTACATGACTATGGGGCACCATGAGAGGTGACCCCCAGGCACCAAGCTCGGGATTGAGAGGGTGTCCTTAAGTCAATGGAAAAAGAGAAACCCTAGAGGGGTATTCCAGTGTTAGGGCAAAAGTGGTGGAGAATGACACATTGAAAATCTAAATTGGTTTGCTAAATTACCCTGATTTTGATAATTAAAGTGTCAGCCATAATTGTGAAATTTTGGTTGTTCCCACATACCAACATATTCCTATATGCTGACCGACATTTTGTTTGTCGGCATTTTAGGTACAACAATAGAAAGAACAAACAGTAAAGTGACACATTGTGGAAATAAGAAATAAAGTGCAAGGAGGATTAGATAGAATGAATCCAGGTTGTGGATAGAGTAGCTTAACTAAGTTTTAAAAAGGTATGCAAGGTTTTATTTTATACCTATTTTCAGTTTTGTTGGTAAAATTTGATAATTGTTATTGATTATTTGTCGAACCTTTGATCATGTTAATTGAGATAATGGCTCTGATCTCTTGGTCTCCCTTAATTGGGGGTTATCGGGAGGTGGGGTGTCATTACAATTGGTATCAGAGCATAGGTTCCTCATTTAATCTTTAATAATTATTAAATTTTACAAACTCTGTAGAACCCAAGGGAGTTATTAGAGGAATTTCCGAAAGACAGAGGTGTCTAGAAAAGGATCACATCTGGGGGCTGGAAAGATTTTCCTCTGCACCGCTAGTCGGAATACGAGGACTCCCAGATTAGTGTGACTGCCTGGCCAATGTCTCAGGATTTGACTCAAAATAAGATACCTTTAGGACTCTCTCATCTTGTTCATCCCTTCTCACCCCAAATGCTGTTAAGGATTATAAGGATTAGGGTTTTCTCTCTTTTCCTCACCCTCTTGAGGTATGGGTAAGGTTCATAAGGTTTAAGGAATCCTCCACCAAATTAATGAAAAGCATGTAAATAAGATGTCACGGACATAAGCTTAATAGATTAAGCACAAACTAAAGAATAGATGCATGCTTAGGTCATATGACATAAGTTGTCATGCCCTCAGAAGAGACCTGAGGCTAGACTTTCTTGTCAGGAGGATAAGTAAAGAGAGAGTTAGTCTTGGAGGTAGAGATCTCCATTAAAAGTAGAGACCTGGCACATCCTCTGAGGATGATGTTGACCCTAACCCTAAGTGAAGGTTAGAGAGAGAGATGACATGATGAGTTAGATGTCAGGATAGACCAGGTGTGTGGACATGCTTTTGGATGCCCATGACGATATGAGTCATGTGAGGTTGTATGACCGAGTACCTTTGGCGACCCAACCCTGGGAAGGGTCGTGCATGTTTGAGTGAAGGTTAGCTCCTTCATGGATGAGGTTAGAGAAGGACCTATAGAAACCCTATGGGCTCATGCAAGTAGGGCATAGCATGCACCTAGAGTACGTCAGTGGTGCGAGTAGTAGGCTAAAACCCTGTCCAGGAGAGTATGATGGATAGATTATGAAATAAGTATAAAGAACTATGGATAATCTTGAGCAAAGATAAGTTGAACATAGGCTTCACCCAAGTAGGGGTATGCTTGTGAGCTTGACCCATCTTCTTGGAGAGAGGACCACTAATAGTGATGCTGGTTGTAGGATTATCTCTAGAGAGAGAGAGAGTAGGATCCAAACAAGAAGGTTAGAAGCTTAGACTCTGAGATATGAGGAATAGTGGGAGTGAGGATGATGCGACCTAAGTGGATGGTTGCGGTTTTCTTATGCTTGATTCCTGAAGACTGATGATATCTTGGTTGCCTTTAGAGGAACCAAACCCTAGAGAGAAGAAGAGGCTTCTGGTACCTATATGCCTATGGTATAAATGTTCACCTTCTAGGGTTAGGAAGAAGAGTTCCTTAGACCCTGAAGAGGTTTAGTAACAGGGTTGAGGCCTTATACCTTGTTGGTTGTCCTTGAGGAGACTCCACTCTGAAGTACAACTCAAGTAGAAGGATGACAGGAAGTGCATGTCATATCTTGTACATGTTTGGTTTGTGGTTAAGAGGTTGAGCAGACAGTTGGACATCAGAAAAGTGAACCTAGGGTTCCTAGGCCTATGAGGGGAAGTGGTGTACCTAATTCTCATGATAAGATTTGAGTACTCCTCATGTTTAGAGGAAAAGAAAACCCCTGAAGTTTAAGGTATGCTTGATGAACCCGTCACAACAAAGGTGGTGACATGAGAAGGTTTGTTCTTGGTCCTATGTTGAGGAAAGAGAACAAGTACAACCTAGCATGGTTTAGTAGGTGGTCTACTTGTGCCTTAGGAGCTTGCTAGGGCTAAGCATGGTCATGTGAATATAAACCCTAGGGATGTTTGTGACCTTGTTGTGAAGAGTTGTAGTTTCCTCCCATCCTGGGAGAGGAACCCTTTGGTAGGGTGTGTACCAGTTTGTCGGTTTTGTGGAAACCTAAAGAGGTCTCATAAGATCATGAGAAGCTAATTGAAAAGTACATGGTATGAGAATGAACCTATAGACCCATAGATAATCATCTCTAAGTGTATGTGGATGTGTTACCATGCATGGAGGTAACTGATATGGTGCCCGACCAAGGTAGGCAGGTTTCCATGACCCTATGAAAGGATGGAAGTCCGCCCATGAATTCATAAAGAGAGATGATGAAGGCTTGGGTAAGGTTCTAAGTTGGACATGTACTATAACAAAATCCTAAGTCTATCCTAGGTAGGGATAAGACCGATGGAAGTAGGAGTTGCCTAATTACCTAGTTGCACATGACCATCGGGTCGGGAGGTAACAACTATCATTGTCTGAAGGCCATGGGTTAGGAGATTAATCACCTTCATGAACTCATGGGACCCAAAGGGTAGATGAGTAGGGCACTCTCTGGATGCATGAGGGAATGGGGATGACCCCAAAAGTGTTGGCACCCTATAGACCCAGAGGAGATGACTAAGGATTGTGTGTAAACCCCAGTAGGTTTGAGACCAGTTTTCCATGGAAGTAGTTTTTGATATCATGATGTTTGTGATGTAGAGACGTGAGTTGCACATTTCAACTTAGATTTGAAGGTGTACTGGCAAGGTGGGATGTACCATCTCTACCCTTGGAACAGGAAGAACTCTGTATTTGGACGACCGCCAAATGATTATTTCTTCTTGTTATGGGAGTGAGATATAGGACAGTACGCATGCCTTACACCAAGGATAAAGATGATGTGAGTTGGATCGTTGCTATGAGGTATGAGGAGAGAGACGATAACATACCCTGGTGAAGTGAACGATAGGTACAAACAATAAGAGTATTAAGGTGATCATCTTGTGAGAATGTTTTATCATGAGCTATGTGGAATTTGCAAGTTACACAAGGTTGAGTGTGAAAACCAAGAGAATAAGCTCAGAGTTTTCTTGATGAAGATAGACTTAGAGACAAGATGAGGTAATAAGTAAAATACATGGAGGTGTACGTATTCAACATTACCTAACACCTAAGGATGTGAACTGGTAATGGATGCTCTGGATGAGATACAACTGCCTAGTTTAGATGGAGGCTAGAAGAGGCTGATAGGATAACCCCCAGTTGGAAAAAGAGAGAAGTTTGGCTAACACTCAAATGCAATGATATCAGCTGATCAAGTTAGTAGTTGTTTGGTTATCCAGCCTAGGCCTTGATGCAATGAAAGGATGGTGGTAGAACCTAAGATGCTTTTCTTTGGAAAAGAAGGTGATGAAGCCCCAACTAGAATGGTTTAGGGTTTCTGAGGAATTAATTTGGAGGAATCATGACATACAGGAGATTATGATACACCGTACTATGAAGATAGTAAGTGATAGTAGTACTTTGGATGCCTAAGATAATGTTGCACATGGCATGTTGCCATGCATGATAGGAGGCGAAGGACGAACATCAGTAACCCAATGAGTTGGTACAGAGAATAGAGAGTCCCCAAGAGGGAATGGGAATTCACCACTATGGATGTTGTGGTAAGTCTCCCCTTGACCAAGGAAGGTCAAGATACAATGTGGGTTATGGTAGATCACCTTACCTAGACGACAAGAGAAAGAAAGAGTATTGTCAAGGGATAGATCGAGTTGAACTACTTACAAGAGAGAGAGATGGTTCAACTACACCATGATGTGAGTTCAAAGGTTTTTGAGTAGGACCTAAAGGTTCACTTCCATTAGGTGGAAGTAGATACATGAATAACTCGATGTCAGTACAGTTTATCACCCCATACTAATGGATAGTATGATCCATACTAGAGGGTCTTATGAGAGCATGTGTGCTCATTCAGGGTGATACATAGATATAGTTCTTAAGATGTGATGTTAACCACCATAGCCTTTATCGGGATGCAAGAAGTTCTATAAGGAGGTTGTGTTGGTTACCACTTCATTAAGATGATGTTGGTGAAGGAGGCCTCACGAAGGTCAGAAAAGAACTATAGTGTGTGCAGATGAAGTCGCTTTAATCATGTAATGGCCGAGAGGGAGCCTAAAGGGACATGAGTCGTGAGCTGATGCAAAGCAGACTGACTTGAAGTTCACTATGGGAGAGTATGTGATGTGAAAATATGACCCCTCTAAGCTACAACTAAGAAAGCTGAGTCCCCGATATATGGGTCCATTTGAGATGGATTGGTGGATATGGTTGTGTTTAGCTTTACCCTCAGGATAACATGATGTGTAATGTGTTCCATGAGTCTGACCTGGAGCACTATGTGAGGTACCCAAGCCATGTGCTAAGCCATAAACCTATTCAGCTCTTGAGAGGCTGAAATGTCCTGAATCACCTATGAGGGTATGATATACCAAGGTAAGAAAGAACTCAAATAGAAGAATATGAGATGATGAAGGTTCTTGGGAAGCACCATGGAAAGGGTGAAGCCACATGGGAGCCCTGATGGACATAAGAAAGGCTTATCCTGAATTGTTTATTTGCTTGATGGAATTTTGAGGATAAAATTCTTATAAGAGGGGAAGGATGTTACAACCCTAATTTTTGGGTTCACTTGGTGAGAAATGTAATTTCTCATAATAAAGATAAATGAACAAATAATGATTGAATGCATGAATGTCGTTTAAATTAGCCTTGTTGATTTATTTGTGGGCTTTACTGGCTATTGGGCCCAATAACAAGGAAAAGACAAAAGAAACTCCATTATTAATAAGAAATGGAGAAAAGAAAAATGTAGAAACCTTTAGAAGGCAATAGAGTGTAATCCAAAGGTGGATTTCGTGCCTCTTGGGTTCCTTGGGTCCCAAGGAGTCCAAAATTGCAAAGATAAAGCAATAAGAAAAGAAAAGATCAATTAGATATTTCTTTATTAAGAAAGAAATTGAAAATAATGATTAAATATGGAAAATAAGTATAATTGAGTTGTCCTTGATGGATTTTCATATCCAAAGAATTCCTAATGATAAAAGGGATGACAATGAGGAAAATAAAAAGAAAGATAAAGAGAAATCCTTGAAAAGAGATATTTTACTAAAGAAATGAATAAGAAGAAAGAGAAAATAGATAAAGGATAAGTAATAGGCTAAGGAATATTACCAAGATGGGATTCTGAGCCATTAATGGTTCCTTGAGGTTCAAGGAATTCAAAATAATAATTTAATGGCAAAGAAAGAGTAAATACCAATTAATTTGGTTTTATTAATGAATAACTTGCATGCGAAGGAAATACCCTTTTCCTTTGGAATTTGGGTGTCAAAATTTATACACGTGTAGATAATGCCAAGATGGAGTTTTCCCTAAATTTTGAGAAGAAAATAGTAAACAAGGAGAGAGATATGATTTTCACAAGTTTCCTTTACTTAATACATATTTTTCTTGATTTAAATAGTTGGAAACAAAGGGGGGCGATGGTAGCCATCAGACTATCCGTGTGGTCCAAAGGACCACCGATCGGTGGGTGGATGTGCATCTTCTACCTCAACTCGTAGAAGGAAAGGGAGTGGGAAAAATAGGTTTTTCCAAGACGATTTTCTTGGATCACAAGATACCCAGCTAGAATCCATGACCACGAGGGTCTTTGGGACATGATTCCGTGCTCAACCAACCTATCTTTTAGGGTGGTTCAAGAGTTCTACAAAGAACACCCATTAGGGCTGAGATCTTAGGCAGTGATGGGGTTAAAGGGACCCCAGAGGAGCCCTCACATCGTATATATATATATATATATATATATATATATATATATATATATATATATATATATATATATATATATATATATATATATATATATATATATATATCCCCACTCGAATCCTTACCTCCTCACGAGTTCGAACGGCTGCTCCTAGGCCCTTGGCTCCCTATCCCTCTCGAAATTGGCCTCTCTCCGGAGAGAGCACCGCCACGGAACCACTACAGCCTGGTTCCTGAAGAAGAAGGAGGACGAGAGACATCAACCATCGGATTAAAGTCCACTGTGGCCTCATAACAGATCCAAAGAATCTGTGTTGGGGTAGCAGTGTGCGATCAGGATAGTGGGGGCGCATGACATGGATCGTCTGATCCTGTATAGTCAAACGGACCACCGATCAAGCGGCCTAATATTTTTGGTAAATATCTTCTCTCTGTCAAATATTCCAAAAAAGGATTTTACTTGCGAAAATCACAACTTTTGATAGGGAGCTCCGATGAATAAAGTTAAAACATGAAAGTTGCTTAGAAAAATACATGTAATCCAATAAAAATACTATTACATACTAGTTTTTCTTTTAGTTCGAAAAGTACATAAAGATAGTAACTTTAATACTTTAAGTGTAATCAAAACCCTAGATGTTGATTAGGGATGAGTTCAATTACTTAAGTTGGTATTATGAATCAACATTTATCCTTTTGGCATAAAATGGATAATATGAATCCAATTTGAGTTAAAAACCCACGATTTGCTTAATTAGGGTGCTCTGACTAAGAAAGTGCAATAATGAGCCTAAAAGCCCTAATGTTGAGTAATATGACTTTAATGACTTTTATTTGGAATATGAATATCATAAACAAGGACATACTGATCTGAAGTTTAATTAAGAAGCCTTGAATAGATAACTTAAAGAGATGAAGTTTTAATATGTAAAAAAAGGATGTTTTAAAGTCTCATATGAGTGAAGGTATACTTGAAAACCTAGAAATCCTAATCTAGGTGTTTATGACTTTAATAAGCTATGTTTTGAAATCTTATGTATAAGATGAAGTTAGAACTAATCGCAAGCCAGATTGGTAATAGAGAAGCTTAAATATGAATGACTAAGTAATTAGGGTTTTAGAACATGGAAACACTGTTTTATGGTTTAGTTAACCTAAAAGGTAAAGGTTAAAAGATGAATATAAAGAACGTTAAGGAAAACCCTAATTCAACTTAGACACACCCTAAGAGGGAATTCCAATTCCATAAAGTAAGTGCATAATGAACATATGAATAATTAGATTGCACATGTTTTCCAGGTTTCTTGTTGTGCCTGTTTGATTGGGGTGACTGGTTGCCTGGCTTGATTGGCTGTTTGTTTAATTGGATATTCTACTTACAATCCTTAAGGCTTCCAAATCAGGTATGTGGTTAATTACGATTAATCACATTATTTTTCCTGAAGGTTTCCCGAATGGTTAATCACATTGATTGAAACTAAACAGTTTGGATGTTCATACTGCAATTATAAAGTCACTATGGTTATCACAATTATAAATACATTCGTATTCTCACACCTACATGCCACCCTGATGGAAGATGTCATAAAGGTCAGTCCCAAGAGGGTAGACCAATGGGCACCATGAGAGGTGCCCCCCAACCACCATGCTCGGGAATGAGAAGGTGGTCTATGTTACATGACTATGGGGCACCATGAGAGGTGACCTGTAATGTCTGGGCCCACTGTCCAAGGCTCTAGTAGAGTTTCAGAAATGACGATTAGCCCCAAAGACCACCACTAGCCTTAACTGCGCACTTTGTCCACACTGAAGTGCAAGCCAAGATCAACTTCCCGACTGGTCACCCATCCTAGTACTACTCCAAGCTGAGCACGCTTAACTATGGAGTTCTTTAGTGATGGGCTCCCGGAAAAGGAGGTGCACCTTGGTGATATGGGTAGTCCAATCATTCCTTTTAAGATCAACTTATCCAAGGCCTCAAATCCTGGGATGTTACAATCTCCCCCACTTAGACTCTTGACATCCTCATCAAGGCTCAACTATATGGCCTCATAATCTGACCCCATTTCAGTGCAGACCCACAATGGCCCATGGACACCCAGCTCCCGTCCACGGCTACCAGCGCAAGGGTGGCTCCATCTTGTCTCTACGGATAGCCCTTTCCAACTTGCCTGGACCGCACGACTCAAGACTGGCATGCCACATGCCCATGTGGGCCCCACCTACTAGAGGGTTTATGGCTCTGATACCATTTGTAATGCCTGGGCCCACTATCCAAGGCTCTAGTAGAGTTTCAGGAATGATGACTAGCCCCACAGACCACCACTAGCCTTAACTGTGCACTTTGTCCACACTGACGCGCAAGCCAAGA
Organism: Alisma plantago-aquatica; assembly: GCA_963693085.1. Taxonomy (NCBI): domain Eukaryota; kingdom Viridiplantae; phylum Streptophyta; class Magnoliopsida; order Alismatales; family Alismataceae; genus Alisma; species Alisma plantago-aquatica. Next base: position 587,899,016 of record OY856414.1, read on the forward strand.
TCAACTTCCCGACTGGGTCACCCATCCTAGTACTACTCCAAGCTGAGCACACTTAACTATGGAGTTCTTTAGTGATGGGCTCCCGGAAAAGGAGGTGCACCTTGGTGATATGGGTAGTCCAATCATTCCTTTTAAGATCAACTTATCCAAGGCCTCAAATCCTGGGATGTTACATGACCCCCAGACACCAAGCTCAGGATTGAGAAGGTGGCCTTAAGTCAATGGCAAAAGAGAAACCCTAGAGGGGTATTCCAGGGTTAGGGCAAAAGTGGTGGAGAATGACACATTGAAAATGTAAATTGGTTTGCTAAATTACCCTGATTGTGATAATTAAATTATTAGCCATAATTGTGAAATTTTGGCTGTTCCCACATACTAGCATATTCCTATATACTGACTGATGTTTTGTTTGTCGGCATTTTAGGTACAACAATTGAAAGAACAAATAATAAAGTGACACATTATGGAAATAAGAAATAAAGTGCAAGGAGGATTAGATAGAATGAATCCAAGCTGTGGATAGAGTAGCTTACCTAATTTTTAAAAAGGTATGCAAGGTTTTATTTTATACCTATTTTCAATTTAGTTGGTAAAATTTGATAATTGTTATTGATTATTTGTGAAACCTTTGATCCTATTAATTGAGATAATGGCTCTGATCTCTTGGTCTCCCTTAATTGGTGGTTATCGGGAGGCGGGGTCATTACAACATTAGCATGTATCAAGGATAAGATACAAGTAATACAACCTAGATTACCAGTCCCCTGTGATGAAATTTTGGGTTCTAGAAGGATTTCTGATCAACATGTATGTTGGAGCAGTGGAAAATGTCAAAAGAATTAGGTTACATAGGTTTAGACAAATAGGACATTTTATAAAGGAATGTCCAGTAAAGGATCATGAGGTAGAAATTAAGAAACGATCTGTCATAACACGGGAACAGATGCCTAGTAGCTCTAAAAAGGGGAATTTTTGGTGCCACCAATCCAACCAACATCTAATGCACCATGGTAGTGGCTACAAAGAGAGGGCAAAGGACCTAATGTTCCACCAGTTAGAACTCTTGATTTAGTTTCTACATTGGTAATAAGGCCGACAAGACCACAGAGTGCATATAAGATATGTCATAGATGTGGACAGGTTGGGCATATTCGATCCTTTTGTCTGAAAAGAAAGGAGGGAATGACTCAACCACCGAGGCAAAGTTAACAAGACTCTCAAAGGCAATGGTTTAGCAATGGCACATGAGGATGTGGATAGACATCCGAAGCAGGTCCATATGCACCAAACAATAGAGTACGACGTTGGAAACATGCAACGACAAGATTCTATGTAATGAATCAGCCCGAGGCAAAAATTGATCCATGAGTTGAGACAAGTAAGATTAAATTGTTTCATTCTGATATGTCTTCTCCTAATTTTATCTATTAGTTATAAGAAAAATAGTTGTAGTTGAGCTTCCTTTGATTAGTCCTATGAGGACATAAGGAAGATGAGAACTTACATCATGTCCAATAATCTTTAAAATGTTTTATAATTTCTTTTGTCTGTATAAAAGAGGATGAGGTGTAAAAGACATGCCTAGAGAAATCCAGGGATACTAAGTCCTATGATTTGAATGATATGAAAAGTAAAGTATATGATATAAAACAAGGTGCATACTACCTAATCTCAGTACTTGTATACCCTGGCCGGGTATTCATCTATTTGAACGCAAGGTAAGTATGGGACTCTTAGATTGCTATCTTTCTGACTACTCTGATCAAGTAGTCATTTGGAGACAATCTGAAGAGCATAATTAAATTAAAAACATGGCATGGATATTTCTATCCCATCCTAATTGCAATGAAATAGAAACTCAATTTATCTCAAACCAGTCTGTGTGTATGAGAAAGTAAAAAGTACAATCCTCATGATAAGACAAAGGGAACAAGGGAGATGATCCCTATTCGATAAAGAATGTGTGAATAATAAAGATCTTTTCTATGATGTGAAAATAAATAAAGTCAGAAAATGTTCATTAACATACTAGATAATAACAAAGAAAGGAATGGTGACATGTAATTATCTTTATAACTCCTTTGCTTATGGCAAGGAACCTAAGATGAAACAAGATTGAATGACATATGGACTGTTGAAAGTTCATGCAATAAACAAAGAAGGTGATAATATCTTTTCTTTGATAAACAACCCTAGATAATGATGGGGTGATTATAAGGAATATGTTTCCTTGTGTTCTTTCCTTTTAGGTACATGACAATTAAGTAAGTCTTATGACACCTGATGTGCATGGATTAGAGGTAATCTATAGGTGGGTACTTTGAAAAGTATCATCCAGTCTTGAATTTTGGTTCCAAGACAAAGTTATATGTGATAAGTAATGTCCCAAGATGAAAGAAAGGTCTTATTATATGTTTGGCTTTGATAATAACAATAGAGAGATGGAAATGATGAGGATGTGATGTGTTTTTGGCACATATAATGGATACCAAGGTAATGAATCCTAGTATCCAAGAACTTTCAATGGTATGAGAAATTGAGAACATGACTCCTGATAAGATGAATAATGTTTGGTTACCTAGAAGGGCCAAATTTGAGATAACTATAGTATGGATATAATATGTTAGCAGTTTATGCTCTGCATAAACATAACATTGACATGGATGTATCAATTGAAGGAACAACTGTAGAATCATTTTGGAAAAAAGCTCATCAAGCTAAAAATAATTCCTTAGAATATCCCTATCTAGATCTGTTGAGGTAGCTTATACATAACATCTAGAGAAATCTTTGAGATAAGTTCTTCTTTGATAAGTAGCCTCTCCTTATGACAAGAAAGTAGGCAGCTAATGGGATAGTTGGTACAAGTCATAAGAAAGTTTAGTGTTGTGTTAGTAGATTGGAGTGGCACAATAGATGTATAATAAGACTTGTAGTCCCAAGTGGGTGACATAACGTAACTTTGGTTTTTCCTAGGAGGTGAAATGCTAAACTAAGTGAAGAGTATGGAAAACTCCCAAGGTCAAGAATCTTATCACATAAAAGATGTAAGATGAGAAGGTGAAAAGTCAATGAGGTTTGACACCCGAATTATTCGAAGTATGAATAGTACTTCTCCGACTTAGAAAGTGTTACCTAACACAGAATTGACACTACAGTCATTAATGAAAAGGACAGTTGAATATGTGTCTTGTATGATAGATTATATGATGACCCTGAATGAATGGACTTCATACTGGTCAAAGTTCTATGGCATCTTCAGGACATCAAGATGTTATGTGGAGACTTGATGATATGATGCATGAATAACAATTGTCTTCCTTCATCTCAGATTTTGGGGATGAAATCCTTGTTAGGGGTTTATAATTATAACATCCCTGACCTAGGTTTAGGGATAACCTTTTTTTTGGCTTAAATAAGTTTCCTAGGACCTTAATATAATCCTCTAAAGTGTTTTGGTATCAGGTGAAAAACTTATGTTTCAAGTTTGGTCCTGTTTGAATAATGTTTGAGCAATGTTCTCTTATTTTGGACCAAAATACAATTTTGCCAAGATGAGAGGTTATATTGCAATATGTCACATGTTGAATGTACCTCATGTGTTTTAGCACCATAATATAGAGAATGATGCTAGATGGTGTCTGGTGGAAAGCCTAATTTCCAAGTTTGAGCTTGTTTGAGGAATGTTAGTGCCTTGTGTACCAATTTTGGTGCAAATTATAATTTACCCAAAATGCAGGGTTGATATGAAAAATTACCACATCGAGAGTGTCCCTACTCCCTCTATGTATAATTTATAGGAGAGATAAATAAGGAGACACCATGTTTGAATCATCTTTGAGTGATGGTACTCCTAGTGATGAAAAGACCAAGAAAGGGTTGAATGTGAAGCCCTTACATGAGTTGTATCAGGTTGTAGAGTTCATATGAGAGTGCCTATCAGCCAAGGAGCCATAGAGGGAGTCTCATATCATTTTGTGAACTCTTGGAAAAGGCCATGATGGCCTAAGCACCTCAAGTAGGTGAAGTGAATCGGTTTACAACTTCCTTAGAAAAGTTGTATCGAGTTGTGAATAAAGTGGTGATTGAGTTGAGATATCTTATCCAACAAGATAAGGGATGGCCGAAATATCATCTCTAGATTATCCTCAAGTTTTTTTAATTATAAGATAAATGTGAGTGCATGCATGTACACATGTCAACCATGTATGGACACATGGCACCTAGTAGCTTAAAATGATGACATCTCATATACACTCTTTTTCATGAACCTCAACTATATATACCACTCCTTTCACCTATTAGTGGAATGTTTTGAATCTTACCATCCTATTTCTCTTAGATATCGTGCATAGAGTCTTTGTATTGTGCATAGGTGAAGGGGTATCGTTCATAGAGCATTGATATCGGCCATAGCAAAAGGATATTGGCCAAGTGAAGGGATATCAGCCACAAGTGAGGGATATCAGCCACAAGTGGTGAGGTATCGTGCATAGTGCTGAGGAGCTCAAGTATTGGACCTTTGATAATCTCATATTCAACCTTTGGAACGTGAAGATTTGGATCTTTAAACTTTGAAGTTGTTCTTTGAGGTGGGTTATAAAACTTGAACCCAATCATGTTATTATTCACTTTCAATTCTATTGAACTTGTTAATCTATTTTCAATTTCGAATTCTTTTGATTAATTGATGTTCCTATGAGTTCCAAAAGTTGTTAGGATTGTTGTCAATGAATTAGAATATTAGGATCAAGAGTCTAGATGTTGATGATGATGACATCATCAAGGTACAACCTAATATCGGGTTGAAGCAACTCTGAACCCAAGATGATGAGAAACCCTAAAAGTTGGGTAACCCAATATGGTGATATGAATACACCACTAGCACAATATAGTGATGAGTTATACCTTATGAACAATATGAGTGAAACATACACACACCTAGTGAACAATATGAGATCAAGCCCATACCTTACATACGACATGGAGTCAAGCATATACTACAACTCGATATAACAAATCCTAGATGATAAGTAACCCGACATGATGTTGAAACCCTAGATGATGAAATGAAACCCGACATACTTTGGAACTCCACACCCCTATCATTTTGTGTAATGGGTTGATTGTGAAAGGTTCAACCAGTTATCTAGCTTATTGTTCAACACATGATAGGATTGATCCCTTGAAGGTATGAAAAGGTATGAGCATAAGGGTCTAACCCGATATGCTAACCCAATATGCTAGCCTGATATGGTAACCTGATATGGTGAGGTGAATATACCACTAACATGATACCATGATGAAGTACATATCCTATGCACGACATGGTAATGAAGTGCACACTTTGTGCACGATATGGTATCAAGTATACACCTTATACATGATATGAGACCAAGCACTCATCTCATACACGATATGGAGCTAAGTACATCTAACTTGAGATGACAAACCCTAAACATTGGGCAACATGGTATGGGTGCACGATATGGTATCATGTATACACCTTATACACAATATGGTGATGAGGATATATCTCATGCCCAATATAGATGCACAATATAGTGATGAGGTTACACCTTAAGCCTGATATGAAAGCATGATATGGTGTCAAGTACACACCTTTATACCCAATATGATGGAAGCATCTCAATTCAATGTAATTGATGGAGTAACACATGAATTGTGTTATGTCAAGCAATACATTAAGACATAAAGAGTTTAATGCAATGTGTTAAGTGTAGGCCAATGTACCTTGAGAGAACGATTGAGCCAATTTAATAAAGTATGATACAATCAACATCCTAATGAGGATAAGAGAGAAAATTTTATATGTGTGATAATTATGGTAATAAGCATGCATTGATACTCCTAAAATGAGTGGAGTATGAATTAGTGTTGGATTCTTGATAATATGATCTTGAATCCTTAATTTGTTAATAAGGGGAAAACTCTAACCCTAATGAAGGGTGATGGTATGCACTTAATACCCTAATCGGTTAGAATGAGAAACCCTAACCCTAATAATGGGAAGGATGTATTTATATTATATCACATAGTGATGATGTGAATCTGGAACCCTATTTGGTTAGAATAGGAAATCCTAACCCTAATTATGGGAAGGATATATTTCTCTTGCATTGTATGGTGATGTCATATACTGCTAGTGTTTTAATCATGAAGTGCTAACCATGCAGGAATCATGAGATGATGAGCATAGCCAAGTATGAGCTATGATGTTTTATATGATACATATTTAAATGGGCCTTGTGAGCCATGTTAAATATTTGTACAACAAGTATAAAGGTATAAAGACCTAAAGAGATAGTTGTTACCTAGTGAGAGGTGACAAGATATTTAATGGGCCTTGAGAGCCATGAGAAATACTTGTACAACAAGTATAATGTTTATATAGTCTGATATCTTAAAAGATAGTTGTTGCCTAGTGAGAGGTGACAAGATATTTAATGGGCCTTATGAGCTATGTGAAATACTTATACAACAAGTGTAATGAATACCTTGGTCTGAGGGCCTAGAGGAACAGTTACCTGTTAAAGAGGTAACAATGTTCAATGATGAACTAAGGGTTTGAATACCCAGATCTAGTAATCATGATGATGATGATGTTAGGGGATGAGAATTCCCAATAATGTGATAAGGGACTAAGATCCCGAGTGTTATGCATTGAAAGTGTTCCAAAGGCTATAAAAGTACTTGATAAATGTATAACACCTTTCTTTATAGCATCTGTTATAATTCATGTTTGAAACTTGGTTGATTCTAAAAGATATTGTAATGCACCTAATTAATCAAGTGGAATCTCATCATGTAGTTGCCCTGACCATAGATCCATTTAGTGTCAGAAATTGCTGAATGGTGAAATGAGTTTAACTTAGAGAGCATATTTTTGAATATGCACGGGCGAAGGACAAAGTATATCCATACATCCTAATAAAGAATTAATGTAGCACCTTCCTTATTTATAACGGGATGATGTGAATCTCTCGACCAAATGAGGAATTGATGTGTAAATTTTTCTTCATTATTATTATGTGTTGTCGGGATTGATGATAATCTCCTGACCAGGTGAGGAATTGATGTATAATCTTCCTTATCCTTATAATCCAGGAAAGCTCAGTGGTCTTCTCCCGAAGATAGTACATGCTGCGGCTGTAACTCTATAGCGAAGATACCAGTATACCCTGGTAAGCTAATTGTAGTTGGCATAAGATGTCCTGCTAGCAGTTGACACAAGATGTCCTGCTAGTTGTCTCGTACTGACTGAGATGGGTGAGGTTTTGGAAGCCAGCTCTTTCATTGACCTTGTATGGTACTGATTTCGACTTAGCAGTGGTCGGTTGGAGTATGAGCGGTATACGTCATCTCCTCTGGGCATAAGTGTGATTGTAAATATGTAATCAACCGTGTAGCGTATTTGCTGAAGGATCGAATATGGAAGACGCTGGTTGATGTACACTTATTTTATACATATTAATTAGATAGATGTTATACATGTTTCTTTATATTCCTTGTAAAGTGAATAGATGATTTATTGCTCTATCATAGATAGTTGCATTACTTTAAGAGATGAGAATGATCTATTCTGCTTATATCAGTGATTAATCTTTCTTATTAATATAAAAACCTCTGCTCAATTTTTCACTATTTACTTGTGATAATAATATTGTTGGCGGAGAGTTATATCTCCCATTGGGACAATTGTCTCACCCAGTGGGATCCACAATTTTTAGGTGGACGTGCACGAGAAGGTAGAGACCATTATGTAGAGGAAACAATAGGGGTAGCAGTAACAACTCAGATTGAGTGTACTTTCTATCATGTCTTGTAGATAGAAGTCCTACTTGTCGTCTCTATACTCTCACGTCCTTGGAGAAATGGTTTTATGAACTATATGAGATTTTGGCTTGATTGCCTCAAGGTTTTATGTTGCTTATGTATAGGTTTTGGTAAAGCAACTGTTATGTGCTGTCCTCGAGATGATATGATACAATGTATGTAAAATGTTAACCATGATATTTTTGGATCTTTCAGTAAGAGTTTCCTGGTAATGGATCTCCTTGCAAAATGATTTTAATTTTTAGTGATTTTTGTTAATCTGCTTCTTATGGTTATTCCGTAATTATTACTGGTGGTGATTTGGCTTGATTTGATGTCAGGTCGTCACATATGGTTATAAAGGAAATGAAATGGGTTGACTGAGATTTTCTAGTGACTTGATTAAGGATTGCAACTATGTTCATGCCCAAATAAAGGTAAGGGACATTATTAAGAAAATTAAGGACATAAAGGATAATAAAGAATAATAGATTTTTAGGACAATGGATGCATACTCACTATAACATGGTTCTATACAAACTTAGATGGATGTATGAAGTGGGTAATACCCTAAAATTTTCAAGAAAATCTAGCATGAAGATACAAACCCTTAAAGGTAAAATCACACCCCTTCCCACAACTTGGAATACTAACCATAGGGTGTATGTTTGGAAGATTTTGAAATGAACTTCCTATCTTTGGTAGTGGTGAAGTAAAATGTGGCAGAGTTAGGGGATACCAAGATAACTATATTCCTAGAACCAAAGCAAAGGTGAAACTAAGAAATGACCTAGCATGACTAATAATTATAAATAAGCATATGTATGATCATTCCAGCCCGACCAAATGAATACATGCTAGTATGAAAGCATCATTATAATGATAAAACCCGAATGGTTGGGGAACTTGGCTTAGTCCCTAATGTTGCATCTAGTAGAGTTTCATTCTTGCAAGTACATAAGGTACAAGAGGTCCTACAACCACAAAAGGTATAATTACTCTTGCAAGTAGGTAAGGTACACATAGTGTCCATGAAAGTAAACGAAACACAAAGAACCATTTTTATACAAGGATTTATATGGCACTCAACCTATCTTTTAAGGAGTGGTGTTCAGATATCTAGAGGGTCATTCCATTTAAAGGGAAGGACCTTATGGAGGAATAATATTATGAAACCCATGGGGCTAGGATATGTGGCTAGAGAGAAAACCTCCTAATTGGAAATAGTACAACACTATCGACTAGACTCCTACTTTAAAGATGAAATGAACCACATTGTCTTTGATATTATATTTTGAAATAATTATGGAGGTCTAAGAAGAATCTAAATGGAAAGGATGAGACATATTATGGTTCAGTGGTATAGTACATGAGGCATGTAAGTCCTTACAACTACCTAACTAGGAAATGCATTAATAATAAAGAGAGAGAAAATGCCATCTTGTTTGAACAAATGACATCTACGTGTACATGTGAATGTATTGATGAATGAATTTCATATATAATTCTATCATACTCTATTAGATTAAAAGAAGTTATGAGTCGGTTCATGTGGGATTTAGGAAGGGTTTGTTGAGGATGATTTAATAAGTTATGAATCCTAACAATGTAAGAGACCATTATCTTTTTAAATGAAACATGATTAATGATAGATAAAAAGTAAATCCTATAACATATTCGATAATCCTTTATAGTGTAGAGCCCGAAGTCAACCCCCAGGTCAAGTAAGGAAGATATAGAGTTAGACAATGCCTAGGGGATTGGGAGAAAATCTTACTCCATAAGTATGTAATGACAGAATGGCTAGGAGACCATTTTGACTCTGTAAGTACATAAGGACTAACATGTTAGGTGGAAGGATTCACTCTATAAGTACATGAGGCTCAAGATATTAGGAGAATCTCACTGCATAAGTACCTATATTACTAGAGACCCTAAGGGAATGACTAACTATAATGATGCATGAGGAATATATAAAGGTTAATAAGACTTATGTACAAATGAGACCCTAAGGAAATGACTATTTCTAGTGATGCATGACAAATATATATATATAATAATAATAATAATAATAATAATAATAATAATAATAATAATAATAATAATAATAATAATAATAATAATAATAATAATAATAATAATATTAAGACATATGTACAAATGAGAGCCTAAGGGAGGTCATGAACAAAGTCAAGGGACATGAGAAAGAAATTTTACTCTTAGTTTAATGACATTGAAGAACTTTTTAGATTTCTGAAATGTCCACAAATGAGGTATCATTCTAATTGAGGAACAAGTCAATCTAACTTCAAAATGATAACATGATATGTTGATTCACCATCTTTACACTTGAAAATCACGTGAATTTTGTATCTGTACTATAGCCTAATATTTTATATCATGTTAGTGTATGTGCATGAGATGGGGTAACCACCTTTAATACACATAAAGGTTGGACACATAATGAATAGCTTGAGATTGAATTAATGGTATGATCATTGGGTGTAGAGGTAATACCTCAAAAACTTATGCATATAGTTTAAGGATAATTCTTGCATTTGAGAAGGACCTAAGTATAAATTCTATCATCATCTGACAAGAAATTATGAAATGAACGAGAATGTAGGGCCATACATATTGGAGTCTTGGTATCAGTCCCATTGTATATATATACATATATATATTCATACATTGATATATACATTCAATAATATATATATATATATATATATATATATATATATATATATATATATATATATATATATATACAATGGGACTGAAACCAAGATAGCAGATCAAAGATGCACAACAAGCAGATGATGCAGTGCAGTTGATCAGATCAGAGTTTGGCAGCAAAAAGCCTGATGGGTTCCATGAGTCCGAGGATGAGTTAGTTTGCTATCATGATAGGATGGTGGTCCCTGATGCAGGTGATCTAAGGATGCTAGTACTCGAGGAAGCACACACGTCAATGTATGCTATGCATCCAGGAGTCACCAAGATGTATGATAGTCTGAAAGATTGGTATTGGTGGCCCGGTTTGAAGAAGGATGTAGTGGAGTTTGTGGCTAGATGTGCGGTATGTTAGCAAGTTAAGGATGAACATCAGAAGTCAGCAGGTACATTACAACCCCTACTGATACATCCGTGGAAATGGGATCACATAACTATGGATTTCGTAGTTGGTCTCCCCAGGACAACTAGGAATCATGATTCCATTTGGGTGATAGTGGACAGATTGACGAAGTCTGCCCATTTCATACCTGTAAAGACAACGTATGCAGCCGAGAAGCTTGCTCGAGTATATGTGGATGAGATAGTGCGGTTTCACGGTGTGCCAATAATGATAGTTTCCGACATAGGTCCACAGTTTACGAGTCGTTTCTGGGAACAGTTGCACAAAGTGTTGGGCACGCAGTTGAGGTTCTGTACCGCTTTCCACCCATAGACAGATGGACAGTCTGAGAGAACTATTCAGACCTTGGAGGATCTCCTTCGAGCTTGTGTTTTGCAGTTCCTAGGCAGTTGGGACATACATCTCAATTTGATAGAGTTTGTCTACAACAATAGTTATCAGCGGAGCATAGACATGGCACCTTATGAGGCCTTATATGGCAGGAAGTGCAGATCTCCGTTATGTTGGTATGAGTCTGGTGAATATCAGCTTTTGGGTCATGAGTTAGTACAACAGACAACAGAGAAGATCAAAGTGATACAAAAACAGTTGAAAGTGGCACAGGACAGGCAGAAGTCTTACGCAGACAATCGCCGACAACCTTTGGAGTTCCAGGTAGGAGACAAAGTGTATCTTAAAGTCTTGCCGTGGAAAGGTGTGCTAAGGTTTGGCTGGAAGGGTAAGCTAGCACCCAGATATATGGGGCCATACTCAGTCATAGCACGAGTGGGCAAGGTAGCTTATGAGTTAGAGCTGCCGCCAGAGTTGCACAGGTTACATCTAGTGTTCCATGTCAGTATGCTGAAGAAAAGTCATCTGAATACAAGAACAATGATACAACCAGTCAAGGTTGAGCTTGATGAATATGTGACCTACGAGGAAGGTCCTGTGATGATCCTTGACAGAAGAGTTAAGAAGCTGAAGAGGAAGGACCTGGTTCTTGTGAAGGTTCTTTGGCATCATCGTGGCATTAAGGAAGCCACATGGGAGCTTGAGGAAGAGTTGACGAGGAAGAATCCCTCTCTTTTCTCTTTGGATTTCGGGGACGAAATCCCTTTGTAGGGGGTTAGCTTGTAAGGACCCTGACCTCCGTTTAGGGTTTACCCTGTTTGCTTTGCTTAACCCTGATGCTTGGTTGCTTGCTAATCACCTTTAGTGGTGATTAGGGTTTGATGGTGCTTTTTTGAGAGTTGGAGGTGCTACTTGCAATATACCCAAGTCTAGGGTTTGTGGGAAAGTTTTCCACCTTTTTAGGAGTTCCTCTCTCTCCTTGCTTCCTCTAGTGTTGAGAGGAAGGTTTGGGCTTCTTGCTTGAGTTCCTTTGGGCTTGGTTGAGTTTGTTGGGCCTTGTGGTGCCTTGCCTTTGTTTCCTTTGGACCTTGTGCCGAGCAAGAGGGTGCTTGTGTCGCCCAGGTTGTGTCTCCCAGGGTGTGTCACCTAGGGTTGTGTCACCCATGGTGATGGTGTGTCGCCCATGGACCTTTGATCATCTTTGACCTCATTTGTGTCAGTACTAGTGGACACTTGGTTCTTGATGCTTGCATGTGGCAATGGCCTTGGACATGTGTTTAGGGCATGCTAGTGTGGTAGTTTTGCTCATGGACAAGTGTGCCTAGGTGGGCGACACCTTGCTTTGCTCTACCTTAGTTTCTCCTCCATCTCCTTCTATATATGTGTTCCCTTTCTCTTGCTAGGGATCCCTTTAGTCTCTTGGTTTCCCCTCTCCCTTGGTGCACGACACCCTTCTTTCTTTGCTAGCTTGGTGGTCGATCCTTGCCTTGGAGTCTCCTCTTCCTTGGTGGTGCTTGAAGCTTGGTGTTAGGAGCTTGGAGCTTGCTTAAGGCGGGTTACATAACTCCTAACCCTAACTACACTACCTCCTTTTCTATGTTCTTATATGTTGCTATGATCATGTCAGCTATATGTTTTGCTAGTTAGTTCCTTGCTTAAGTTGTTCTTGTTGGCCGAACCATGTGTTCTAGGGTTTCTTGGTGAGAAACACTCTTTTCTCTCCTTGGTCTTGAGGAGTGAGCTAGAGTGCTAGTAATATGGGCAATACCCCTCTCTCGTTTAATTTGAGAGGTGAGCTTGTGTTCTAGTTACTTGAGCAACACCCTCCTCTCACCATGGACTTGAAAGGTGAGCTTTGTGGTGGTTGTTCCTTGTATTGCCCGATTGGTGATAAGGGATATGCAAGACCCTTCTCTCTTAGTTGTTGAGAGGTGAGCCATCTTTTTGATCCATTAGGGTTTGGTAACCTTGTGCTTGAGGTTGATGATGACGTTGTGGAGTTTCATCTTAATCGTTATGATCTTGGGGGAGGTGATGCCCGATATCCCTCTTTCCCTTGAGCTTTGGACGACACCAGTTGTGGCTGTGATGGGCACTACCTTGATCCCTGCTTTGTGTGTGTCGTGCATTCCACCTTGGTGAGTAACCTGCCCGACACCTTAGCCTCTGTGATGGTTTGACGATGTTGTGGGTTGAGGTTTGTGGCTTGTTATCTAGTAGGTAGAATGTGTCGGGCGTCAGGCTCCTGGACGCTGACCCTTGTGTGTCGGGCGTCACACCTTAGTCTCGTGCGTCGGCCAATAAGCTTGTGTTGTGCTGGCGTTATGATCTCTTTGCTACACGTTATGCCTTGCAACACGTCGTTTCCCGTTATCCCTTTTGCTGGGCTGCACGCCCTGGTTTCCGTTACTAGTTAGTTGCCCGACACAGCGTTGTGTGACACTGAGTTGCCCGCAGAGGTGCCTGATACACAGGCTGCACGAAAGGGTTGTGCACGTTATGTCTTGGATCTCTATTGCACGTTACATCTCAAGCTGGTAGTCGACACTCTTGCTTGGTGTTTGGCCGCTATGAGACTGGTTTGGCTTGACCGTTATAGGGTTGTAGTGGTTGGGCGATATGGGAGAACACCCTGCCCGACACCACTGATGAATCCTCTAGATTCACCCTCTCAGTCGCCAATTCTAGGGTTGTTATACCTCATTATGACTAAATTACCCTTGCTTTGCTTTACTCTAAGTATTTCTTCACTCTCTCATAAATAATGCTTAAATAGTCCTAATCACTAGTTTATTTGCTGTTATTACCCCTTACACACTCTCTTTTCTCTCTACAGATCACTCTCAATCATCTAATCAAACATCAACAACCCACAACTGTGTGTTCTGTCCTCAAAGCCCCAAGCCTGTGCAACAAATGATCAAGATCATGAAGCAGAACCATCACCACGGCCGTGCTGGTCATGCCACGGCCGTGGCACATCACCGACAGTGCCGGGTCTCCATCGCCACGACCGTGTTGGTCATGCCACGACCATGGCGCATACCCGCTACGACCGTGGTGACACACCATGGCCGTGGCGCATCGTCCACAAGGCCAAGTTCTCACCCACCACGCCCGTGCAAGGTGGCACGGACGTGGGGCTGTCGCCTCACCACGACCGTGGTGGCACGCCACGACCATGGCATGACGTCACCAGGGCTAAAGTTTTCACTCACCACACCCGTGCAAGGCAACACGACCGTGGATAGCAGCATCACCACGACCGTGGTGCCTCAACACAGCCGTGGCGCGTCGTCCCCTACCTCCTGACGCTGCTATTTCCTGAACCTGTTGCTCCAAAGCTCCATGGCCACCGACATCGCCCTCCTCACCTAGAGTACTGCCAACCTGCAACGCCTCACAACCCTAGACTGTTTGGAAGAGTATGAAGTCCCAGACGGTTTGGAGGAGCTCACGACCCTGGATCGTTTGGAGGAGCTAACGATCTTAGATCGTTTGAAGGATTGGATGATTGAGGTCGTTTGGGCATCGTCTGATCAAGATCACAAAGAAAGCAGATCGTTTGGCACCATGGTCTACAGATCGTTTGATAGCAAATGGTCTACAGACTGTTTGGTAGCAAACGGTCTCAAGACTGTTTGGTATTTTTTCAAGACTGAAACTGTTTGGGAATTAGACATGTGCCTATAAATAGGACCAGCAGGGTCCCCAATTTGCATCAGTTTCAGGACGTTGCCAGGCTGCCCGAGCACAGTTTCTGACCAAATTTCACCCACAGCCCCAGGATCCCAGTCTGAGCATAGATCTGGAAAGCTTCCAGACTGGGGACAGATCTAGAAGGTTGTTCCATCACCATCTCACCTCTACCATTGTTCCACCTCATTCTACCAGTGAAATCTAGGAGGTAGACATGACGATCGAGGCGGAGAGACAGGCGTCATCGACCACAACGCAGCAGTCCCGGAGACTGTGACGATCTACACCGGGCTGTCACAGATCTACTCTTCTGCTCCGATGATGCTTTCTTTCTCTTTCTTCTCTTTCTTTGTTGCTCCCTCTATGAGGAGCGAGTAGTTCCATTCACTGGGGTGCGGGGACTAGCCCCGCTGCCCGTGTCTTGTAACTTGTACTAAAAATATGTTATCATTCCGATTCAATACTAAATCATTTCATACATGCTTGAATGTTGGCCACGTTCTTGTATGCATCTATTGTCATTCGTTGTGGTTTGTCTACGACCGCTCTTGAGACTCGAATACCAATTTAGTTTTGGTTTCTGGTGCGTGTATCCACCGTGCATCTATTTCGTTATCTAGGAACACTTTCTAAGGAATTGAGTAAACTCACCTCCATCGTTGTACTTTTTTACTATGAAGTGGAATCAGTTGACGTACAAAAGTGCAACCTTGACAGGTCGAGGAACACACTCTGAGGAGAGAGTGGTGCAAAGTACTTAACCATTTGTTCGGGAATGGCTGACGTTGCAACACTCCCACGTTTCTCGTAGCTATATCCTCGAAAGAGGGATAAACTATAAGGATACTAATCGATTTGGTAATTATCGCTCTCTTGTTAGTTTTGCGATGCACGTTTCACAAGGTTGAGTAAGATTTTCTCTTCAGAGACTACATATCTTCATTGACATGTAGATATGTACTGGATGAGAGTTACTCAACCCGTGAAGGATGTGTGCACTACTCTTGTCCTATAAGATATCGGTATTGTACAACATCCATGTATCTTGCTTACAAGTCTTGCTATGTTTGGTACAAGTACAATTCATGTGTAATGGAGGCGAATACCCGCATCACCCCAGTGATCCATCATCATTTGCTAATCGTAGATTTTAATCATTAAACTAGTTTTTATTCTTGCCTTTGCTTTTGCATGTTTAGGTTAAATAACCCAAATCAAACTTCTGGTCTTAGATGATTAACTTTAATTGATACGAAACAAGAAAAAGATACTCAGATTCTTAACATTGTCCTTTGGGTTCGATCCTAAATCTGTACTACGATAAGGCTTCCACACTCTTGTGGGGTTGGAGCATTTATCTAGCACCAGTTGTAGGTAAACCTAGAGAGAACATCATCGCCCTAGGGTTTTGGTGCATATTAGGACTTCCATTGGAAGAGTAATCTTTTGGTGTAAGTTCTAGCTTCATCAACCACCCTTAGTGAGGGATGCCCTACCTGTCACACCTTTGGTGAGGGTTGTGGGTGCCTCTAGTGAGGGTCTTGACCCTTCTGTATAAACATCTATGCCAGATCTTGTCTATGTATTCACGTTTGGGCTTATTTTGGTGATCTTTGATATGTTGTTGATAACTAAGATGGTAGCTCACATTTATGTAACTTAACATGACTATACATATGTATGTGATCATCTTGTTGTTATGCATAAGGCTGAGATAATGGTAAGCATATAAGATTTCCTTGCATGAACTATATCTATGATCACAGGTTGAGCCATGAATGATAAAGAACCTAATCATCAAGTTGACCTATATATCAATAATATGATCTTGCTGTTAAGTCTATAATGATTGTGCATACTAACCATGCAGGTGTTCCACACAGTTGCATAGCTGGGTAAAGGGATATGAGGTATATATAATTGAGTAACACTACTTTAATTATTATTCTTTATGATGAGATATCATATATGATGTGTTTCGGTCTGAGGACCTAGGTTTGACTAAAGTACCTAAGTTAATGGCACCACATGATGAGGGATTGAGATCCCATGGCAATATGATGATCCTTGAGATGGATCTAGATGTTTGGCAAGAGGCCAAGTGATAACATATAATGTTGGATCCTTGAGATGGATCAGGATGACGTTGTTTACTATAAAAGCATAATGTTGAGTTTCATATTTCTTATTCTTGTTTTAGTTTGCATGTTATACAACCTTGGCTGAATCTTGCAATCCACTTAAAAGATACTAACTAATTACAGTGGAACATATCATGTAGTTGCCCTGGCCATAGATCCATCATCGTCAGGAGCTGGTGATGGTGAAACGGGTTCTCCTACAGGTTAACCCAGAGCACATATTGTTGAATATGCAAGGTTTCTCCTAGCCTAATATAGTGAGGATTCGATTGCAACTACAGTTGCAGACTTGGGATATGTATAGGAGCATGGTGAACAGGCCCATGGCTCAGGATATGTGATATGAGAGCATGAATGCATTCATGGCTCAGAGCACGGTGAACTGGCTCGTGGCTCAGGTATACTTGCACCGAGACCTGTACCGAGGCGGGCTAGCAGATGGGTAGCCTATGGATCTGACCCTATGGTTGAGGCCACTTAAGCACGAGACTGCGGTCCTACTTGTGTTGTACTCGTACACTGACTACGAGGTGGGAGGTCGTGGAGTCCGGCTCTCCCATTGACCTTGTATGGCACCGACTTTGGGTTTCGCAACCGAAGGTTGGATTTGAGCGGTACGACTCACTTCCTCAGGGCATAATAATACATAATCTAGCCGAATAGTATTTATTGCTTAAGGCAAAACACGGAACATTGGTTGAGGCTTTTCTTGTACAGTTAATCTTGTTATACATGCAGTTACTTATATGTTCCTCATGTTATGTGATAAGATCTTATAATCTTATCTTGTCAATCATGTTACATAAAGAGATAATTGGTGATATGCCTTCCGTACAGCCTGGTAAGCTTGATGGTATGAATAGCCTTGCTGTATAGACTGTTATTATCCTATGTTTTACTGTTTATCTTCTGCTGTTGCTTTATCCTCTTGGTTTTATAGTTTTGGCGGGGAGTTATGTTTCTCGCTGGGATAATGTTCAATTGTCTCACCCCGCTGGTTTTCAGGTGTTCGAGCTAGACGTAGTGGTGGTCACAGAGTTGCGGCAGAGCAGCAAGACGAGCAGTAGAAGGCAAGAGATGGACATGCTGCTGTTTTGGTCATTTTGTAGTAGAGTCTTAGAGTCATCCCTGTACTCTCAGGTCCTTGGAGGTGTTTTGACGTTGTTTCATGATGTATAGCTGTTGATGGTTTGTATATCCTACTGCTGGTCGGATGTGGGCTGTTATGTATAAACAGGTGATGAACTCATGTGATGATGGAACATCTGATCCTCTAAGTTGTGGATATGTATTAAGACTTGTATATGTTTATATAACCTGGTTTCCTTGTAGGATGAGGACTTAAATGTAATAGTTTCTCAGTTTATCTGCTTTCCGCAATCGGTTTTAATTAACCCATGTTTTTGGTAATCTGTGTTTAATGGTGATTTCCGCACGTTTTCGTGTAACACCTCACTGTCTATGTGATAGTGGGATGTGTTGCCACAAGTTTGGTATCAGAGCTCTAGGTTCGATGAGTCTATAGGGATTTAGGACTAGGTTGTGTCTGTTCTTGTGAGTTTTCTAGATTTTCTTACGACCGTCTTCTACCCTCAGCGGAAGAAAAGCCAAGATGTCTGAAAACCACGAAGAACATGCTACTGAGAACAGTGATGATGCATCAGTTGATGGAGCAGAAGGGCAGGCACATGGAGATCAGGTGCCTAAGGTCCCCCAACCTGACCCAGCCATTCTTGAACACCCTGCTTATCAACAGCTTATGGGGTAGATGATGTCTATGATGAATCTCATGGTAGAAAGATTGCCAATGCCTCCGCCAAGAGCACAGGCTCCCCATGGTGAAACATCGAGTATTGGGAAGACCTTTGAGTGGCTTCGCCGAGTCGAAGCTTCGGATTATGCTGGAACGGCTGATCCAGCAGATGCAGATATGTGGATGATAAGTCTTGAGAAGGCTTTCCAGATCCTTGACATCCCCAAAGTAGACAAAGTAAAGCACACTGTCTACCTTTTGAAATGTAGTGCTGGTCACTGGTGGACCATCGAGGAGGAGAAGCAACCTGGTGAGGTGATCAGTTGGGAGGTTTTTTAGCGCGAGTTCGTCAGCATATACTTTCCGAAGACGTATCTGGATGAGAAGATCAGTCAGGTTGAGCATTTATGCCAAGGAACGATGAACATCACTGAGTATGAGGCTAAGTTCATGGATCTGTTGAGGTTTTGTCCTCACATGGCAACAACAGATGAGGAGCGGATCAGATGTTTTGAGAAAGGTCTGAGTGCTGAGCTGACAACACCTGTATGTGCGTTGGAGAACCGTGAGCGGTTTTCTACATTTGTGGAATCTGTTCGGAGGATTGAATGATCAGTAAGGGAGAAAAGAGAATCCATGTCCAAGAAGAGGCCTGCTCAGTTCCAGGGATAGAGGTTTGGTGGCTTTAAGAAGCCAAGGTTTTCATCACCTTTTGTGATGAGAGGTTCCAGTGTACCGTTGCAGTGGTCTCCGAGTAAGGGAAGAGGATATGTTTCTTCGCTGTCTAAGTCACATAGTACAGCTTCAATGGCAGTGATAGGGCCATCTAGGCCACAGTTTGAAAATAGGGCATGCTATCTTTGTGGTCAGACTGGGCATCTCAAGTTACATTGCCCGAATAGAGATGTTGAAGTGATGCAGCAGCCGAGGCAGAATCAACAAGGATCAGATAGACAACAGCCCAGTAGTAGCAGAGGGCAAGGACGCGGTCAAGCGTCACAAGCTGGATCGACTGCTCAAGGAAGCAGAGGACGTGGACAACAAGCAACAACTCGATTCTATGCTATGAGTCAGCCGGAGGCGATAGTCAACCCGCGAGTGGTGGCAGGTCAGATGGAGTTATTTCATTCTGATATGTCTTCTTCTTGCTTTCTATCTGTTCTGTTTGACCCAGGTGCTACACACTCTTTTATCGCCTATAGTCTGCTTGAAAACTGTCGTTTACCTGTTAGTTGTAAGAAGGATAGCTTGTTGTTAGAAACCCCTCTTGATGGTTCCTCGATGCTTTGAGAGGAGTGTCCATCTTGTGTCTTATCTTTTTTGGGACACAACATACAAGTGGATCTTATACCACTTGATATGCATGGTTTTGATGTGATCCTTGGGATGGATACCTTAGAGAAGTATAAGGTTGTTTTGGACTATGGTTCCAAGCAAGTTGTGTTTGATGATGACAGAGAGAAGTGGATCTTCCAAGGAGATAGGAAGATTCCTCCGACGTGCTTAGCGTCAGCTATGGTGGCAGAGAAGTTGCTACATCAAGGATGTGAGGTGTTCTTAGCTCACATGGTGGATACCGTTGTGGATACCAAGGTGAAAGGTCCTAGCCTTGAGGAGGTGTCAGTTGTCTGAGAGTTTGCTGATGTGTTTCCTGATGAGTTTCCTAGTGTTCCTCCACCCCGAGTGATTGATTTCGAGATCAATCTGGTCCCAGGAACGCAACTAGTTGCACAGACACCGTATAGGATGGCTCCAGTGGAGATGACAGAGCTTAAAAAGAAGTTGCAAGAGTTGTTGGAAAAAGGTTTCATCTGATCGAGGACGTCACCTTGGGGTGCTCCAGTGTTAACGTTAAGAAGAAGGATGGATTGATGTGGTTATGTATAGATTACCGATAGTTGAACATGGTCACGATCAAGAACAAGTACCCGTTGCCGAGGATAGATGATCTGTTAAATCAGTTGCATAGTGCTACAGTGTTTTCAAAGATTGATCTATGGTCTGGATATCATCAGTTAAGGATTAAGGTGGATGACATACCAAAGTCAGCTTTTAGGATGAGGTATGGTCACTTCGAGTTCGTGGTTATGCCGTTTGGGCTAACCAATGCACCTGCTGCTTTCATGGATTTAATGAATCGAGTGTTCTGTCCATTCATAGATTAGTTTGTTGTAGTCTTTATAGATGACATCTTGATCTATAGTTAGGACAGGCAAGAGCATGAGTGACATCTTCGACTATACTCTTCTTTGCCAACACCAGTTGTACGCCAAGTTCAGTAAGTGTGAGTTTTGGCTGAAAGAAGTGACTTTCTTGGGTCATGTGATATTTGCAGAAGGAGTCAAAGTGGACCCGAAAAATGTATAATCCATCACATAATGGGAGAAGCTAAAGACACCGATAGAAGTTCATAGTTTCCTGGGCTTAGCAGGATACTACAGGAGGTTTATCAAGGACTTTAGTGTGATTGCATTGCCGATGACAAAGTTGACTAGAAAGGATGTACCTTTTGTCTGGAATGATCGTTTCCAGCAAGCTTTCCAAAGTTTGAAGGAGAAGCTGACTAGTGCTGCAGTGTTAGTCCTGCCAGAGCCTGGAAAGGGCTATGTTGTATTCTGTGATGCTTCCAAGAAAGGTCTAGGTTGTGTGTTGATGCAGGAAGATCATGTGGTTTCTTTTGCTTCGCGACAACTTAAGAAACACGAGGAGAACTACCAGACTCATGATCTGGAATTGGCAGCAGTGGTTCATGCATTAAAGATTTGGAGACACTATCTTTACGGGGAAGTGTGTCAGATCTTTATGGATCATAAGAATCTGGAGTACATCTTTTTGCAGAACGAGTTAAACATGCGACAACATCGATGGATGGAGTTAATCAATGATTACGACTGCACCATCGAGTATCATCTTGGTAAGGCGAATGTGGTAGCTTATGCACTTAGTCAAAAGTCTTCTTCTCTTTCTACAAAGAAGGCACAGTTGAGCTCCCTGGTATGCCATAGACGAGATATGCTTGTTTCCTTGCGACAGATGAATGTGCAGATTGAAGTTTCCTTTTTAGCTGGACTTTTAGCGCATATGCATGTCAAGACTATGCTGAGACAGCAGATCAAAGATGCACAGCAAGCAGATGATGCAGTGCAGTTGATCCAATTAGAGTTTTGCAGCAAAAAGCGTGATGGGTTCCATGAGTCCGAGGATGGGTTAGTTTGCTATCATGATAGGATGGTGGTCCCTGATGCAGGTGATCTAAGGAAGCTAGTACTCGAGGAAGCACACACGTCGATGTATGTTATGCATCCAGGAGTCACCAAGATGTATCATAGTCTGAAGGACTTGTATTGGTGGCCTGGTTTGAAGAAGGATGTAGCTCAGTTTGTGGCTAGATGTGCGGTATGTTAGCAAGTTAAGGCTGAACATCAGAAGCCGGTAGGTACATTACAACCCCAGCCGATACCGCAGTAGAAATGGGATCACATAACTATGGATTTCGTAGTTGGTCTGCCCAGGACAACTAGGAATCATGATTCCATTTGGGTGATAGTGGACAGATTGACGAAGTCTGCCCATTTCATACCTGTAAAGACAACGTCTGCAGCCGAGAAACTTGCCCGAGTATATGTGAATGAGATAGTGCGGTTGCACGGTGTGCCAATAATGATAGTTTCCGACACAGGTCCGCAGTTTACGAGTCATTTCTGGGAACAGTTGCACAAAGTGTTGGGAACGCAGTTGAGGTTCAGTACCACTTTCCACCTGCAGATAGATGGACAGTCTGAGAGAACTATTCAGACCTTGGAGGATTTCCTTCAAGCTTGTGTTTTGCAGTTCCTAGGCAGTTGGGACATATATCTCAATTTGATATGCCTACAACAACATTTATCAGCGGAGCATAGACATGGCTCCTTGTGAGGCCTTATATGGCAGGAAGTGCAGATCTCTGTTATGTTGGTATGAGTCTGGTGAATATCAGCTTTTGGGTCCTGAGTTAGTACAACAGACAACAGAGAAGATCAGAGTGATACAACAATAGTTGAAAGTGGCACAGGATAGGCAGAAGTCTTACGCAGACAATCGCCTACGACCTTTGGAGTTCCAGCTAGGAGACAAAATGTATCTTAAAGTCTCACCATGGAAATGTGTGCTAAGGTTTGGCCGGAAGGGTAAGCTAGCACCCAGATATATGGGGCCATACCCGGTCATAGCACGAGTGGGCAATGTAGCTTATGATTAGAGCTGCCACCAGAGTTGCATAGGTTACATCCAATGTTCCATGTCAGTATGCTGAAGAAAAGTCATCTGAATACAGGAACAATGATACAGCCAGTCTAGGTTGAGCTTGATGAAGATGTGACCTATGAGGAAGGTCCTGTGATGATCCTTGACAGAAGAGTTAAGAAGCTGAAGAGGAAGGACATGGTTCTTGTGAAGGTTCTTTGGCATCATCGTGGCATTGAGGAAGCCACGTGGGAGCTTGAGGAAGAGTTGAGGAGGAAGTATCCCTCGCTTTTCTCTTTGGATTTCAGGGACGAAATCCCTTTGTAGGGGGTTAGCTTGTAAGGACCCTGACCTTCGTTTAGGGTTTACCCTGTTTGCTTTGCTTAACCCTGATGCTTGGTTGCTTGCTAATCACCTTTAGTGGTGATTAGGGTTTGATGGGGCTTTGTTGAGAGTTGGAGGTGCTACTTGCAATATACCCAAGTCTAGGGTTTGTGGGCAAGTTTGCCACCTTGTGAGGACTTCCTCTCTCTCCTTGCTTCCTCTGGTGTTGAGAGAAAGTTTTGGGCTCATTTCTTGAGTTCCTTTGGGCTTGGTTGAGTTTGTTGGGCCTTGTGGTGCCTTGCCTTTGTTTCCTTTGGACCTTGTGCCGAGCAAGAGGGTGCTTGTGTCGCCCAGGCTGTGTCGCCCAGGGTGTGTCACCTAGGGTTGTGTCTCCCATGGTGATGGTGTGTCACCCATGGACCTTTGACCATCTTTGACCTCGTTTGTGTCACCACTAGTGGACACTTGGTGCTTGATGCTTGCATGTGGCAATGGCCTTGGACATGTGTTTAGGGCATGCTAGTGTGGTGGTTTTGCTCATGGACAAGTGTGCCTAGGTGGGCGACACCTTGCTTTGCTTTACCTTGGTTTCTCCTCCATCTCCTTCTATATATGTGTTCCCTTTCTGTTGCTAGGTATCCCTTTAGTCTCTTGGTTTCCCCTCTCCCTTGGTGCACGACACCCCTCTTTCTTTGCTAGCTTGGTGGCCGATCCTTGCCTTGGAGTCTCCTCTTCCTTGGTGGTGCTTGAAGATTGGTGCTAGGAGCTTGGAGCTTGCTTAAGGCGGGTTACATAACTCCTAACCCTAACTACACTACCTCCTTTTCTATGTTCTTATATGTTGCTATGATCATGTCGGCTATATGTTTTGCTAGTTAGTTCCTTGCTTAAGCTGTTCTTGTTGGCCAAACCATGTGTTCTAGGGTTTCTTAGTGAGCAACACTCCTTTCTCTCCTTGGTCTTGAGGAGTGAGATAGAGTGCAAGTAATATGGGCAATGCCCCTCTCTCGTTTAAGTTGAGAGGCGAGCTTGTGTTCTAGTTACTTGAGCAACACCCTCCTCTCACCATGGACTTGTAAGGTGAGCTTTGTGGTGGTTGTTCCTTGTGTTGCCCGATTGGTGATAAGGGATGTGCAAGACCCCTCTCTCTTAGTTGTTGAGAGGTGAACCATCTTATTGATCCATTAGGGTTTGGTAACCTTGTGCTTGAGGTTGATGACGACCTTATGGAGTTGCATCTTGACCGTTATGATCTTGGGGGAGGTGTTGCCTGATATCCCTCTTGCCCTTGAGCTTTGGACGACACCTGTTGTGGCTGTGATGGGTGCTACCTTGGTCCCTGCTTTATGTGTGTCGTGCATTCCACCTTGGTGAGTAACCTGCCCGACACCTTAGCCTCTGTGATGGTTTGATGACATTGTGGGTTGAGGTTTGTGGCTTGTTATCTAGTAGGTAGAGTGTGTCGGGCGTCAGGCTCATGGACGCTGACCCTTGTGTGTCGGGCGTCACACCTTAGTCTCGTACGTCGGCCGATAAGCTTGTGTTGTGCTGGCATTATGATCTCTTTGTTGCACATTATGCCTTGCAACACGTCATTGCCCGTTATCCCTTTTGCTGGGTTGTACGCCCTGGTTTCCGTTACTAGTTAGTTTCCCGACACAGCGTTGTGTGACACTGAGTTGCCCGCAGAGGTGCCCGATACACAGGCTGCATGATAGGTTTGTGCACGTTATGTCTTGGATCTCTGTTGCACGTTACATCTCGAGCTGGTAGTTGACACTCTTGCTTGGTGTCTGGCCGTTATGAGACTGGTTTGGCTTAACCGTTATAGGGTTGTAGTGGTTGGGCGATATGGGAGAACACCCTACCCAACACCACCCTTACTGAGGGATGCCCTACCCGTCACACCTTTGGTGAGGGTAGTGGGTGCCTTTAGTGAGGGTCTTGACCGTTCTGTATAAACATCTACTCCAGATCTTGTCTATGTATTCACGTTTGGGCTTATTTTGGTGATCTTTGATGTATTGTTGATAACTAAGATGGTAGCTCACATTTATGTAACTTAACATGACTATACATATGTATGTGATCATCTTGTTGTTATGCATAAAGATGAGATAATGGTAAGCATATAAGATTTCCTTGCATGAACTATATCTATGATCACAGGTTGAGGCATGAATGATAAATACCTAATTATCAAGTTGACCTATATATCAATAATATGATCTTGCTATTAAGTCTATAATGATTGTGCATACTAACCATGCAGGTGTTCCACACAGTTGCATAGCTAAGTAAAGGGCTATGAGGTATATATAATTGAGTAACACTGCTTTAATGATTATTCTTGATGATGAGATATCATATATGATGCGTTTTGGTCTGAGGACCTAGGTTTGAATAATGTACCTAAGTTAATGGCACCACATGATGAGGGATTTAGATCCCATGGCAATATGATGATCCTTGAGATGGATCTAGCTGTTTGGCAAGAAGCCAAGTGATAACATGTAATGTTGGATCCTTGAGATGGATTAGGATGATGTTGTTTACTATAAAAGCATAATGTTGAGTTTCATATTGCTTATTCTTGTTTTATTTTGCATGTTATACAACCTTGGATGAATCTTGCAATCCACTTAAAAGATACTAACTAATTACAGTGGAACATATCTTGTATTTGCCCTAGCCATAGATCCATCATCGTCAAGAGCTGGTGATGGTGAAACGGGTTCTCCTACAGGTTAACCCGGAGCGCATATTGTTGAATATGCGAGGTTTCTCCTAGCCTAAAATAGTGAGGATTCGAGTGCAGCTACGGTTGCAGACTCGGGATATGTATAGGAGCATGGTGAACATGCCCATGGCTCAGGATATGTGATATGAGAGCATGAATGCGTTCATGTCTCAGAGCACGGTGAACTAGCTCGTGGCTCAGGTATACTACCGCCGAGACCTGTACCGAGGCGGGCTAGCGGATGGGTAGCCTATGGAGCTGAACCTATGGCTGAGGCCACTTAAGAACGAGACTGCGGTCCTGCTTGTGTTGTACTCATACACTGACTACGAGGTGGGAGGTCGTGGAGTCCGGCTCTCCCATTGACCTTCTATGGCACTGGCTTTGGGTTTCGCAACCGAAGGTTGGATTTGAGCAGTACGGCTCACTTTCTCAGGGCATAATAATACGTAATCTAGACGAATAGTATTTATTGCTTAAGGCAAAACACGGAACATTGGTTGAGGCTGTGCTTGTACAGTTAATCTTGTTATACATGCAGTTACTTATACGTTCCTCATGTTATGTGATAAGATCTTATAATCTTATCTTGTCAATCATGTTCCATAAAGAGATAATTGGTGATATGCCTTCCGTACAACCTGGTAAGCTTGATGGTATGAATAGCCTTGCTGTATAGACTGTCATTATCCTACGTTTTACTATTTATCTTCTGTTGTTGCTTTATCCTCTTGGTTTTATAGTTTTGGCGGGGAGTTATATTTCTCGCTAGGACAATGTTCAATTGTCTCACCCCGCTGGTTTTCAGGTGTTCGAGCTAGACGTAGTGGTGGTCGCGGAGTTGCGGCCGAGCTGCAAGACGAGCAGTAGAAGGCAAGAGATGGACATGCTGCTGTTTTGGTCATTTTGTAGTAGAGTCTTAGAGTCATCCATGTACTCTCAAGTCCTTGGAGGTGTTTTGATGTTGTTTCACGATGTATAGTTGTTGATGGTTTGTATATCCTGCTATTTGCCGGATGTGGGCCGTTATGTATAAACAGGTGATGAACTCATGTGATGATGGAGCAACTGATCCTCTAAGTTGTGGACACGTATCAAGACTTATATATGTTTATATAACCTGGTTTCCTTGCAGGATGAGGACTTAAATGTAATAGTTTCTCAGTTTATCTGCTTTCCGCAATCGGTTTTAATTAACTCGTGTTTTTGGTCATCTGTGTTGAATGGTGATTTCTGCATGTTTTTGCGTAACACCTCACTGTCTATGTGATAGTGGGATGTGTTGCCACAGATTACATACCTTCTGCATATAGATACCTCACTTGAGATACCCAATTGATAAAATAATTCACTTGACAATTTTGTCTTAATATAGCCCTAAAATCATGACATGTTTGAAGTTGAGTAGGACTTTATGCTAATAGTACCATCCATCCACCTTAGATATGCTTTGTTCTGATTCTGAGGAACTAAGAGCAACAAAAGCTTATGGTAACACATATCACATGAACTTACCCATCTCATTGGGAGATCATTTAATCTTGTGAATAGGACAATCCATGTAATTGCCATGAATATAATCTACATGCATGAGTTTCAATTTGAAATCTTGCAACAAATAGGCAAGACTATGCATCATCTTCCCACACCAACCCCTATACAACCAGATGCATTTCATATTCCATGTGTCTAATTTAAAGCACCATGCAAGGATCTTTCTCATGTGTTAAATATGCACCTTTATATTCTCTGACGTAGCTTGGACTATCTAGAGGAATCTTTTTGGATCTCAAATCCAAAGATGAAGGACCTCCGAAATAAAATATATAAGTGGTTAAGGTTTAGTGGAATCACCATGGAGAGGATGAAGCCACAAGAGAGATAAAAGCTGACTTGGGAAAAGCTCAAACCAACCTTTGTGCTAGTTAACCCAAAATTTTGGGGAAAATTTATTGAAGGGAGGGAGATGATGTGAGGACTTGGAATGTACTCCATTTTTTTAAGTTGTAGTTAATTTTTTTATTAAATTAAATCATTTAAAAAGATCAAATTGGTTGCATATTTAGTATTTAGTCCTTTATGGAAATAATACCAAGAAGATAAAGTACAATGCAATAAATATCATTTATAAATAAAGTGATCCCTTTAGTTAAATGTTGGTCAATAATAGTCCAGTTAGCCTAGTAATTTCCTAATAATTTGACACAAGGATTTTGATAGAGTTTGAATTCAGTTTGATGTATAATTATACCATTTATGAATTTACTCGTGTATTAATTGTGGAAAATGTTATGTGCATGGGAGTAGAAGGATTAAATCCCATTTTTTGTGATAAAAAATTAAGATAATATGGAGCTTACCCTTAAAGTTCCAGTCAATCAAAACATCCTAGTGGTCTAGAGAATTTTTTGAATTTATTACCTTTTACTAAATAAATGAATAAAGTTGGTAAGTCTTTAGTAGATTGATTGCATTTAAATGTAATGGCGGGATTTTGGGGACCATCAACCATCACCTTAATGTATCATGTGTAGGTGTGACCCTCAAATCCTAGATAGACATGTCATAGGTTATCTTCAACCTCTCTGCTAAAATGGAAAGGAATCCAAATAACTCTCTCTCTCCTTGACCAAATCCCTCTCTCTCTCTCTCTCTCTCTTCAGTCAACTTCTCATCTCACAAACCTTGCCATGCTCTCACCCTCACTAATTTGATTTTTTTATGATTCTAGTGGATGAAGGATAAAACTTCCAAACCTTCTTCCCTTCCTCTCTCACTCTATTGAGAGAAGTATTTATAAATCCTTGATCTAGACCTAACAATACCTATATAATACCCCGTTGCCTTTGTTACTTCTCCTCCTTTGTTTTCCTCTTATTTCAGCAACCACTTTTGGCTTACATTACTCTCTGTCTATTATATTTCCTTCTTCTCTTAGGAGGAAACACTACACATGTTACTTTAGGAATTAGCACCTAAGGTAGTCTTGAATCCCTTCCCAGGGCTCCTCTGACCTCACAAAAAATATCTAGATGTAATCAAGCTTCTCCCATGTATCCCAGATGCTTTGACTTCCTTCACTCTCTCATCTTTGATGAATCCACTCTCGAGCCACAATGAGTATGCATGCATGGTAGAGGCAAGACATGGGATGACCTCCTTAGCATGGATGGACTAAGCCAAGGACATGGGCCTGAGTTGGTCTGGCCCTTCTAGAAACCAAGGATCAGCAAATGAGCCCAAGCCACCCATATCGATTGCAACCTTATGGTCAGACATGAGTCCTCTTTATCCTCATGGCATGATCTCAAGCCACTGATCCACATAATGAATGATGAATATTAATCTTACCAAAGTAATCTTAAAAAACCTTAGAAAATGCTAGGAGTTTCCAAATATGGCATGTAGGTAGTAAGCTTTAACAAAAAAGCACAAGGAATGCAATGATAATATTTGTAGAGGCTAATTCTAATCTTAATTCCTTGAATCACTCAAATACCCATATGTTGATGTTTAAAGATTTGATTAATGAGCTAGTCTTGATGATTATGACTCTATGACCCTATATTTAGTAACCTTAGTAACTATAATACCTTGTATCACCCAATATAATATGATGTAACATAGATTAGGTTTCATTACCTAATATTGATGATAATGTGCTAAACCCTTGTTTTGATAACTTAATGAGACTAATATGCCTTGAACTTTGGATAGAGTAATGCAATCATTTATTCATCCATTTAGGATGAGCCATGCATGGTAATAATTATACCGTTGATGATAATATGTTTTAACCTCATGTAAACAAAAGAAAAGTACAACAAGGTGATTGAGGGAATACTATGATCGATTTGATAATTAAAGTTTTATTAAGTCAAACCTTGATTGTCAATCTAAACACTAGATCAAACAACCCTAAAACCTAGGCCGCTAGCTTAACCTTAAAACCTTAGACAAGGACTATTGGGATGTTATTAACACCTTAGTGCGAATACTTATTTTCATACTAAATATTTCCTGGATATAATTCTTGAGTTTAATGGGCATCGTTTTTATTATCAATAATGTATGATGGTTAATTATCAGTAATAGCTCTTAATCATTCTTTTCTTTCAAAGATTTCTAGAGATCACTTGAAGTTGACTCTTTAGCCAAATTACCTTGTTTGATTTAATACTTAAAATTCATAGAGATATATGTGCACTACTTATATATTAAAGATCATCCTTGACCCTCATAATGAATCACTTAAGGATGCTTTGTAGATATAATCACTTTAGAAATATAATATAATATCACTAAGATAATGAACAAAACAATATGTGAGATAATCAGTATGGAACCCAATTCTGGAAAAACTCCATAAACCCCATATTTAGAACAAGGAGTGGAACGTCAAATGAGATGGAGTGCTCATAGGTTGGAAATATAAGTTGGATTTGATTATTTTATTACTTTCAAGTACATGACCATTTACTTCTATATATGTTGTCAACAATACATACACACATTTTTAATTGCACTCACATACATACCATAATTTTATGCTGACCATCATTTTGTTTTTTTGGATTTTTAATTAGTCTCATATCAGAAAGGCTAAAGCTATGGACTCTAAGAAGGGTGAATTTCAATATGTGAAGTTGATAATACATGCAACTTTTATCTAGTTCATTCCCAAAATTATTAGTTTTCCATTTTTGAAACTTAAGCAACACCTTAATAGAGATATTTTCTTCATACTCCTATAAACAACACCTTGATTTGGAATTATTTATGACTATTTATTGTTTATTATATCTAGATCCTAAACATATTGGACGATGGCCCTTACCTCAATGGTCCACATTTATTGGGGATAACTTCAGGAGGGGGTTGTTATAGTATACTACAAGGAGTTAGATGACAATTTATTTTATTGCCTACTGTTATATGAAATTGATATGACCATTGCTTCTTGATGCACATTAGACATTACAAGAGGAATTCTTTTCTAGGAAAAGAATTTGAGATGAAATACCTAGGAAAATAAAAAAATATATTGGCATGGAGATTCACATGGTACATAAATATAGATGTCTTATAATGACACATGAAAAGTACACCAGGAAGGATCATGACATTCTAAACATGTTTTATGTGAATTTTTTGGGTTATGGGAATTGCACTCTCCACAACATGATGAAAATTTGAAAGAGTTGGAATATTTACCTTACTCTAGTGCTATTAGTAGAATAATACATGTTATGGTTTGCAAAATTTCAAAATTCACTAGCACAATCAAATCTTGTTAGTAGATACATGGATCATCTTGGAAAGACACATTGTCAATAAATTTCGTGGAAATCAAGTGTCAGAGAGGAACAACAAAATTGTTTCTTAGTGATTTGTGGATTTCAAGTCATCATGATAGGGTACATGGAATTATGTTATCTAGGAGATCTTAACCATAGTGGGCCTCTCCCTGGTTACATATTCATAGTGGGTTTTACTATCATCAAATGGCAATCCACTATTTGAAGCACTATTTCTCTATCCTCTAATGAAGTAGAGTACATAGAATAAATGGGGAAGATAGATGAGTACTTCTATATAATGTTTTTTAAAGCAAACAAGCCTCAATAAAAAATAGTTATCGTTCTTCATAATAGACAAGTGTTATACATATTAGAAGATATCAAAATCTATATGGGATGAAAAAACACATTGAAATCAATTACCACTTCAGAAACAATGTCACAACTAAAGGAAAAATCCAAATAAATAAGATTTGGACATTTGAGAATTCGTATTCCATGATGATGACTACTCTTTCATTAGATAAGTTTTGTTTTTTCTTGTGACTAGATGGAATTCTTTCTACCCAAAATTTTCCCATGTTGGGTATGTATCACATGACATATTTATATTTAGTTTCTAATAGTGGTGAATACAACAAGATTTTTTATACTTATACTACTTCCTTTTAGTTGAAGGTGATGCATATTTGTTGATATACTATCGTACACTCTTCTAGAAAATTATTTTTGATGATTGTATTTCTTTGTCGAGACTCACCATACTTGGGAACCATATTGACATATCCAAGGAAAAGTGAAATAAATCTATGGATACAACAATGAATTACCTAATCACATATTATGGATTAAAAAATAAGTTCTCCAATATATAACTATACACAATAATATCTGACTATATATAGAAGAACTGTTTGTATGGTAGATACATTATATGTAGTTCAATCCAACTAAAATAAGGTCCTAGGTGACTCTTTGTCCAATCGAAACATGGGATACATGCATGACTCTTATTAATAGACCCCTTAACATTGTACTAAACATAAAGAGACACATTCCATGAAGACTGAAACCAAGTTTGAACCTAGGGTTTCAAGACACTTTCAAGATCCTTTTTAGGAAATCATCTTCTTTTGTTGTTGTCTTTAAGGTGTCAGTGAGTATCAAGTTCTTATTCATTCTTGGTGTAATTATTTCCATCAATGATATCATGTGCTCCATTGGATGCATGAACCAACATTAGGTATTGTTAAATCATGATATATCTTGATTTATTGAATGATTTATGTCATCATGTTACTCATGAGACATATTTGATTGATTACTTTGATCTTGTTCATATCAATCATTGTAACAAGTATATTGGGAATTTTTGTCGAGATATTTTTTTACATTCACTAAAAAACTTTCCTAATGTAATTGATTATCACCAGGATATACCGACATTGATCCACGAGGCTCTTTAAGAAGATCTAAGCTCATAAATATTGTTAATTTCTATACCGACATGATATATCAAATAACAATATTCAATTATGCATATATACATGCATATAGTCACACACACAAATATATATATATACACACACAATATATATATATATAACATTGGTTGAGGCCTTTCTTGATCTTTATACAATGTTGTTGATAGAAAATATACATGTTCTTCATATTCCTTTTAAATTATTAAGATGTTTCGTAATTCATCTGTAATTGTTCTTCCTATTATTTGTATTACTGCTCATTTTATCTTATCTGTGATAATAATAGAGTTGGTAGAGAGTTATATCTCTATGGGACTGTGGGCTCCGATCTCCAAACCATGAATTAATCCCGATTTAAACATGTGCGGAAGCAATCGGTAAACAGCGGAAGACAAAAATCACGGGAAATTAAAACTTTTCGAGACAAGAGCCTGAAACCACAAACCTTTTCCATAGAAAAAGGATTTAACTATTTACATCACTGACAATTACTTCTTGAGTAATTATATACAACCGGATACAAAAATTCTCAAGAATTCATACTCCAAAACACTCCAGGACCTGAGAGTACAGAGGACACATAGGACTTGACTCTAACTACACCATGAAGCAGGCTAGATCTCCACCTGAGATATTTACTGCTCCTGATGCTGCTGTTGCTGGGATTGGTCACCTGTGTTCTTGTTCCTCCGTCTTCGATGACCACCTAAAAAGTAGAAGTCTAAGGGGTGAGACAATTATACATAATTGCCCCAGCGAGAGTTATAACTCTCCACTAGGCTTTATAAGTAAAGCAAGGAATAACTAAAGCAATAAGAGCCTTCAAGATATTCACTAGCAGTTCTGAAGATAAGCAAGAGTTCAATCAATATAAAAAAATATGAGAACATCTATGCTATTCAAGGTAACATCAATCAAATAACTCGTAGATAACTCTAACAGATATACTACGCTGTTGATTATGTTTTTCAAACATTATTGTTATGCCCTGTGGAGATGAGGCTTACCACTCATACTCCAACTGATCGCTAAGAAGTCACATCAGTATCATACATAGGTCATTAAAAGAGCCGGATTCTTATGACCTTCACCTTCCTCAGTCAGTTAGAGGATTGTTTGATAGACATCTGGAGGGATGTCCTTTAATAATAGCTCTCCAGGGTAAACTGGACCTTCGCTATTTTTAGAGTTACAGTGGCATTCTGTACCCTCTTCGCCATCGGAAGATTTCTTGTTTATCTTTCACCGATGCGGTATTTGTGTCTTTAAGGGAGTGTAGTATTACATCTCACCTTTCGGACTATATGGTGGGGTCTGATGGACTACTAGAATCTACATCATCCACTCACCCTTTCTCATATAGTGAAGGTATGACGGACTACAAGAATCTACATCAAATACCTACACTAGGATGTAAGGTTCTACACATCCATGTACCCCATATACTCAAAAGTATATGATCCAGGAGTTCCCTGGGGAAAACCTGTTTCACCATCATTTAGACTCTGACAATGATGGATCTATGATCATGGCTCTACATTTCACTTGATTAGTTAGGTACATTCAGTATTCTTAACATCATACAAAAACATTAGCATCACAGCTATATATGAGAATACTAAAATGTAGCAGGCCTAACTCATTTCAATCACCAGTTTAGTTATCTCATCACAAGTCATCTATTAAGCATGACCTTGATGGTGTTTATGGCTCTTACAGCCCATAACTCACTATAGATGTGACTTAGCAGTGCATCAAGATGGTTCACTATTCATAAAGCTTAAGACATGCTTTCAATGAATATATCATGGTATTCCATACCTGGGTGTGACCATCATCTCATAACAACCTGCATGGTTAGTTCATCAGATAATAGTAAACAATTCAATAATTAGGGATGCATTCCCAATTAGGGTTTCACTTGGAATCACCCTCAACTAGGGTTTCACATGGAATCACCCTCAACTAGGGTTTCACATGGAATCACCCTCAACTAGGGTTTCACATGGAATCACCCTCAACTAGGGTTTAATTCAATAACCCTGTCAATTAGGGTTTACTATTCATCTTTCATGTCTTTACCCTAAAATTAGGGTTTACTATTCACTCCATGGTGAATTGTACTCATTACATCATCATGTAAGAGAAACATCATCATTAAGGCTCTTAATTAAGATTAAGATCCATTAGATATCATAATTAGGGTTTCCATGACCTCACATAGGTGGGTCATTCCCTAATCATGCACATTCATATGTAATTGAAGTATCTCACTTGAATTTCCTCTTTAAAAGGGTACTTTCTCTCTCTAGGATACTTTCTCTCTCTAGAGATAATTTCTCTCTCCTCTCACTAGTGGATGGTGACAACACCACTCTAGATCAGGTTGAGATAAGTCTCCATTGACTAACATAAGCCAAAACATCAACATCATGTGATTAGGGTTTGATTAGAACAAGGTTTTATCCCTTTAGACCCCTCAAGGGTATTTTGGTAATTTGCCATATGATCACCATCATGGGTTAACTCACTAATCACATAGTCCCTTAATGACCTAGGTTACCATTAGGGTTTAGATTAGATCACTATTGAACTAATTACATCATCAAATGGCTAAGTACAAACCATCACCAGCCTCCAAACGGTTTCAACCTTCAAACGGTTTCAACCACCCAAACGGTCTTGAGACCGTTTGACCCCAAACGGTCTTGAGACCGTTTGGAGGTGAAGACCGTTTGGAAGGGTTGACTTCCAAACCGTTTGGGGCTTCAATCGGTTTGAGGTCGTTTGATCAAAATTACTTGAGATCGATTGGACCAAACGATCCTGAGGTCGTTTGAGCCCAAACGGTCTTGAGACCGTTTGGCCCCAAATGGTCTTGAGACCGTTTGGTCTCAAACGGTCTTGAGACCGTTTGGTCCAAAAAGGGCTCAAACCGTTTGGACCTCCAAAGTGGTTCAAAGGTTACCAATGTTCATGGATATGTGTGTTGAAGTCCTCAATTGGTCAAAGCTATGCTAACCACTTATAAAATGAGTCAATTAGGGTTAGCCTTAGCCTATTTTACATCAAATTGACCCTCAATTGCAATCCAATTAGGGTTCAATCGTTCTCAATTAGGGTTTCAAATCGATTGGTCATCAATGTTCAACAATGTGAATCAATTCAAGGTTGAACCTATCAATTGACCTCCAATTGGGCTCAAACTTGGCCCAAACGGTCTTGAGGTCGTTTGGACATCATCCAAACGGTCTTGAGACCGTTTGCCCAAAGTTTGACCAAAATCCAAGTCGTTTTGACTAAGGTTGAAGTCCAATTGGGTCAAAATCAGCAATTTTCATCAATTCATCAATTTCCTACAATTGGACCCTCAAACCATTAGATTAACTTAACCCTAGACCTTCAAATGGTCTTGGGTTGTGCCCAAACGGTCTTAGGACCGTTTGGAGGAATCCCCAAACGGTCTTGAGACCGTTTGGGTCCTTCAACCCAAAACTCAACAAGATCTATATGTCAAATCAACACTCTTTCACCCGATTAGGGTTTCATTGTTGAAGTACCTTCAACTCTCAATTGGTTAAGAATTAGACTTTGATTCTTTGCAGAGATGAAATTCAATATGTTAGGAACAGACCCTCAAACGGTCGTCCCTTGGTCAACTCTTTCAAACGGTCTTGAGACCGTTTCAATCCAAACGGTCTTGCAAGACCGTTTGAGAGCAAACGGTTTGAAACCGTTTGAACCCAAACGGTTTGCAACCGTTTGGACCAAAAGGGTCCAAGGTCGTTTGAAAAAGTAACATGGGGAATCACGCCCCTCATCTTCAACCTCTAGCAAGGTCGGTTTCTCCACTGATTTGGTTGCAAACGTGCAAGGAAGAAGGGTGGTAGAAGGAGAATTTACCAAGTAAATTTGCAAGAATAAAGCATACTTATAAAGCAAGAGTTTAGAGTTATAAAACCCGCCTAAAGGTTGATCTTAGAGCTCCAAGCCTTCAAGATCCAAGCTTTTAATGGCGTCCTTGAGCTTCCACAACTTGGTCAGGGGTGAAAACTCCAAGGAAACGTTGCTTTGGTCGGCTAGAACAAGAAGACTAAGTAAGCTAACCACAAAACCAACCTTAGAAAGTGAATTCCTCCATGAATTCGAGCTAGAAGGTGGGGTTTTCTTACCTTGAACAGGTTGGTCGTCCCCCCCCCCCTGAGCTCCAGAGCTACCCTTGGTCGTTTGAGCAAGAAAGGAAGAGAAGTGAAGGAAAGAAAGTTCGTTCACTTAATTGCAAGGGAAAAGGGCTTATATACTTTAGCCTCTTTTACACCCTAAGGACCTCACAAGATTGGAAATCACATCTAGGTCCCTCCTTGCTCAAAGGCACGACCAAACCTATCTATCCTTATGCAAATCTCATGAAATCTCAAGATCTAGGGGTAAAGGAATCCAACCTTCAACTAGGGTACATACATGAAAGGGTTTCATACCCATATTAGGTGTCTTTTACCACAAAGTTCATCTTTTCTTATCTGATCAATCTTTGATGTGCCCCTTTCATCATTTCCACTCTAAATGATGACAAGAGTCTTAAAAGATGTTTTAGATATTAAGAATTACAACTTGGACCCCTCAATTTGGGTAATTTGCACTTTACCCCAAATTAGGGTTTCTAAGCATGGGAATTGCTTCCACAGCTGCACCTTGGTGCTCAAGCTTGGGAAATCCCTCAAACTTCATCATAACCATCCTCATGATGTCTCAACATCAAAGGAACATCTTTAATTGTGAATTTTGCAAGTTCAACCCTTAAACTGGGTAATTTGCACAAAGGTCCCTGCATACAACATAATGCTACAACTTTATACAAAAAGGAGCAATATTGAAAGTAAATGTTCCTGAGGAACTTAATTACATGCCAGGGAGTGTTCACAAGTATTTAATTACATATTTAGGAAAAACTTCCAGGGTTAGGTCATAACCCTGGTCAGGGGTGTTACAAATTCTTTACCCCTTCAAAAGGATTTCGTCCCCGAAATCGATAAAGCATATTATAAGAAAAGAGCAGGATATTTTCTTCTCATTTCATCTTCTAGTTCCCAAGTGGCTTCTTCAACACCACGATGGTTCCAGAGGACTTTTACAAGGCTTATATCCTTCTTCTTTAACTTTTTAGTTCTGTTATCGAGGATTGACACTGGTCCCTCCTCATACGTTATATCTTCATTCAATTCTACTTCCATAGGTTGTAGAACTGACTCGGTATCTGGATGACATTTCCTCAGCATGGAAATGTGAAACACAGGGTGCAGCTTCTGCAACTCCTGAGGTAACTCTAGTCTATAGGCCACCCTTCCAACTTTTTCAACAATTGGATAAGGTCCCATAAATCTAGGAGCTAACTTTCCTTTCTTCCCAAAACGAAGGACTCCTTTCCAAGGTGAGACCTTGAGATACACTCTGTCTCCAACCTGAAATTCTAGGGGTCTACAACGTTTATCGGCATACGACTTCTGCCTATCTTGTACAGTCTTAAGCTGTTTTTGTATAACTTTAATCTTTTCTGTAGTTTGCTGTACAAGATCAGGGCCTAACAACTGGTGCTCACCAGTTTCATACCAACAAAAGGGTGATCTACAACGTCTACCATATAAGGCTTCATATGGTGCCATATCAATGCTATGTTGATAGCTATTGTTATAGGCAAACTCTATCAAGCTTAGGTGTAGATCCCAACTTCTGGTAAACTGGAGAACACATGCTCTCAACAGATCTTCTAAGGTCTGTATAGTCCTTTCTGACTGTCCATCATTCTGGGGATGAAAGGCTGTACTAAACCTTAGCTTGGTGCCTAAGGCTCTGTGTAGCTGCTCCCAAAAGCGACTTGTAAACTGGGGACCTCTGTCAGAAACTATAGTGACAGGAACTCCGTGCAAACGCACTATCTCTTGAACATATATCTGGGATAACCTCTCAGCAGAATAGGTTGTTTTGACAGGTAAGAAATGTGCTGTCTTTGTCAACCTATCAACAATTACCCAAATGGAATCATGTCCTTTGTTTGTCCTGGGTAGGCCAACAACAAAATCCATGGTCACATGGTCCCACTTCCACTGTGGTATGGGTAAGGGTTGCATTGTCCCTGCAGGTTTCTGGTGTTCAGCTTTGACCTACTGACACACAGGACACCTCAGAACAAACTCAGCTACATCCTTCTTCATCCCAGGCCACCAATACATATCCTTCAAGTTTCGATACATCTTGGTGCTCCCTGGATGCATAGCATACATCGAAGAATGAGCTTCTTCCAGGACTAACTTCCTCAGGTTATCCACATCTGGTACTATCATCCTTCCATGATAGCATGCCACCTGGTCATCTGACTCATGAAAACCTTCTCGTTTCTCATCACCAAACTCAGATCTAATCTGCTGTACAAAAACATCTACTTGTTGTGCCTCCTTTATCTGCTCTCTTAAGGTAGGTTTAATCTGCATCTCAGCCAACAAACCAGCTAACAATGATGCCTTCAACTGCATATTGTCTTGCCTTAAAGAGATAAGCATATCTCTTTTAGAGCATACTAAGGAACTTAGTTGTGCTCTATCCATGGTTGATGTTGCTGATTTCCTACTCAGGGCATCTGCAACCACGTTGGCCTTGCCCGGATGGTAATCAATCGTACAATCGTAGTCCTTGATTAACTCCATCCAGCGACGTTGCCTCATATTAAGCTCATGCTGAGTGAAGATGTACTTAAGGTTCTTGTGGTCTGTGAAAATCTGAAAAGTTTCTCCGTAGAGATAATGTCTCCAGATTTTCAAAGCATGGACCACACCAGCTAACTCTAGATCGTGTGTCGGATAATTCTCCTCGTGTTTCTTAAGCTGTCGGGAAGCAAAAGAAATCACTTGTTTATCCTGCATCAACACACATCCAAGTCCATTCTTGGAGGCATCACAAAAGATTATATATTCCTTTCCTTGCTCAGGTAACACAAGCACAGGTGCACTCGTTAACCTCTCCTTTAACAGCTGAAAAGACTATTGACACTTATCACTCCAAGCAAAAGGAACATCCTTCCGGGTTAACTTGGTCAAAGGTAAGGCTATAGAACTGAAATTCTTAATAATCCTTCGATAATAGCCAGCTAACCCCAAGAAACTCCTAATCTCCGTCGGTGTCTTCGGTTGTTCCCACTGCAGAACAGATTCTATCTTTGCAGGGTCAACACGAATTCCCGAGGCAGAAACCACATGTCCAAGGAAGGATACTTCAGATAACCAAAACTCACACTTGCTAAACTTAGCGTATAGCTTATGTTCCCTTAGCAAGGTCAAAGTCTGGCGAAGGTGCTGCTCATGCTGCTGAGCATCCTTACTATAAATCAGTATGTCATCTATGAAGACGACTACACACTGATCAAGGAATGGTCGAAAGACTCTATTCATGAGTTCCATGAATGCAGCCGGTGCATTGGTTAGTCCAAACGACATAACCGTGAACTCATAGTGACCATATCTTGTCCTAAAGGCAGACTTGGATATGTCACTGTCCTTAATGCGGATTTGATGATATCCAGACCTTAAGTCTATCTTGGAAAAGACTGTTGCACCACGCAACTGGTCGAAAAGATCATCAATCCTCGGCAAAGGATACTTGTTCTTAATTGTTACTTTATTGAGTTGTCTGTAGTCAATGCACAACCGCATTGATCCATCTTTCTTTTTAACAAACAAAACCGGAGCACCCCAAGGTGAGGTACTCGGTCGGATGAAACCCTTCTCAAGTAACTCTTGAAGCTGTTTCTTGAGTTCTGCCATCTCAGCAGGCGCCATCCTATACGGAGTCTGGGCTATGGGTTTCGTATTTGGGACCAAATTGATCTCAAAATCAATTTCCCGGGGTGGTGGTATACCAGGAAGTTCTTTGGGAAACACATCCTCGAATTCCCTGACTATCGGAACTTCAGCTGGGTTGGAACTCTCCTTGGTAACATCTACCACATGGGCTAAGAATGCGTAGCATCCTTGCCTCATCAACTTATCAGCAACCATAGATGATACAAGACAGGTGGGCAGAATCTTTCTTTCACCTTGAAAGATCCATGTGTTGCTTTCATCAGCAAACACTGCCAGCTTGGATTCACAATCCAAGACAACTCGATACCTTTCCAAGGTACCCATCCCTAGGATTATATCAAATCCTTGCATATCAAGCGGTATGAGATCCACTTGAATGCGATGCTTAGAAAAGAAAAGTACGCAAGGAGAGCATACTTCTTGCAGAACAGCAGACCCACTCAACGGAGTCTCCAACAACAACTTATCTGCCCTATGACTAGTTGTCATATTGCAGTTACGAATCACTCTTCGAGTGATGAAAGAGTGCGTAGCACCCGGGTCAATCAAAACAGATACTACACAAGATTTAGACATATCAGAATATAAAAGTTCCATCTGACCTGTCACCACTTGTGGATTGACCACTGCCTCTGGTGGGTTCATAGCATAGAACCTCGCTGTAGCCTGTTGTTGAGGTGGTGCTGATGATCCAGCTTGAGACGCTTGTCCGCGTCCTCGACTCGTTCCTTGAGATTGTCCTCCCTGTGATCCCTGTTGTCCTTGTCTCGGAGGCTGTGTCACACTGACAGGCCTAGATCGGCAGTCCTTCATCAAATGTCCCACTTTGCCACAGTTGTAGCAGCTTCTTCCTTGTGGTCTTTGTGGTCCAGTGGCGGACATTGATGCAGAACTCTGTGTCTCCCGAGGTGGTTGTCCTCTTCCTCTACCTCTACTAGGAGACCACTGAGTTTGAGAACTAGATCTAGATGGTGGAGGGTTAGGTGCAGAGGATCTAGACTTCTTAAAGTCCATAGATGAAGAACCCTGGAACTGTGGATACCTCTTCTGTGTTTGCCTCTTCTCAACCACAGATCTCTCTATCCTTCGTACTGACTCAACGAAGGTAGAGAATCTCTCTCTGTTTTCTAAGGCAGACACAGGGGTTGACATATCAGAATTCAGACCCTTCTCGAATCTTCTGATTCTTTCCTCATCCGTAGCAGCCATGTGCGGACAGAACTGCAACAACTCCATAAACTTAGCTTCATACTCACTAATGTTCATCATACCCTGCCTTAGTTTCTCAAACTGAGAGATCTTCTCATCTAGGAAGGTCTTTGGAAAATATCTATTGATAAATTCCCGACGAAACTCTTCCCATGAGAACTCTACCCCAGGTCTCTTCTGCTCTTCCATGTTCCACCAGTGACCAACACTTCCTTTGAGAAGATAGACAGCATGTCTAACCTTCTCAGCTTCAGGGATGTTGAGGATCCTGAAAGCCTTCTCCAGCTCTGTCAACCACAGATCAGCATCTGCGGGGTCAGCAGTCCCATGGTACTCGGTAGCTCCGACACGACGTAGTCGCTCAAACGTCTTCCCGATACCTTGCCCCTCAGGCTGGACAGGTGCCCTAGGTGCAGGCATAGGCAACCTGTCGATTATGTGTGTCATGGCAGTCATAAACTGCCCAAACATTGTCTGGACTGCTGGGTTACCTATGTCAGCTGGGTCAAACTGGGGTGGCTCTCTAGGTTGTTCTGGTACAGGCTGTTCCACCTCTGGTACTCCTGCACCGCCTTGAGGTGCACTAGCACTACTCTCGGCCACGTGCTCATCACGATGTTCTGACATTCTTATGTATCTTCTTCTCCTGAGGAGCAGAAGATTCTATTAGATGAGGAAGGAGTACTAAAAGTAGACTCAACATCCTAAGTCCTATGCCACAGTAGACTCAACTGAACCTGGAGCTCTGATACCACTTAATTGTGGGCTCCAATCTCCAAACCACGAATTAATCCCGATTTAAACATGTGCGGAAGCAATCGGTAAACAGCGGAAGACAAAAATCACGGGAAATTAAAACTTTTCGAGACAAGAGCCTGAAACCACAAACCTTTTCCATAGAAAAAGGATTTAACTGTTTACATCACTGACAATTACTTCTTGAGTAATTATATACAACCGGATACAAAAATTCTCAAGAATTCATACTCCAAAACACTCGAGGACCTGAGAGTACAGAGGACACATAGGACTTGACTCTAACTACACCATGAAGCAGGCTAGATCTCCACCTGAGATATTTACTCCTCCTGATGCTGCTGTTGCTGGGATTGGTCACCTGTGTTCTTGTTCCTCTGTCTTCGACGACCACCTAAAAAGTAGAAGTCTACGGGGTGAGACAATTATAGATAATTGCCCCAGCGAGAGTTATAACTCTCCACTAGGCTTTATAAGTAAAGCAAGGAATAACTAAAGCAATAAGAGCCTTCAAGATATTCACTAGCAGTTCTGAAGATAAGCAAGAGTTCAATCAATATAAAAAAATATGAGAACATCTATGCTATTCAAGGTAACATCAATCAAATAACTCGTAGATAACTCTAACAGATATACTACGCTGTTGATTATGTTTTTCAAACATTATTGTTATGCCCTGTGGAGATGAGGCTTACCACTCATACTCCAACTGATCGCTAAGAAGTCACATCAGTATCATACATAGGTCATTAAAAGAGCCGGATTCTTATGACCTTCACCTTCCTCAGTCAGTTAGAGGATTGTTTGATAGACATCTGGCGGGATGTCCTTTAATAATAGCTCTCCAGGGTAAACTGGACCTTCACTATTTTTAGAGTTACAGTGGCATTCTGTACCCTCTTCGCCATCGGAAGATTTCTTGTTTATCTTTCACCGATGCGGTATTTGTGTCTTTAAGGGAGTGTAGTATTACATCTCACCTTTCGGACTATATGGTGGGGTCTGATGGACTACTAGAATCTACATCATCCACTCACCCTTTCTCATATAGTGAAGGTATGACGGACTACAAGAATC
This sequence comes from Alisma plantago-aquatica, assembly GCA_963693085.1. Classification (NCBI taxonomy): domain Eukaryota; kingdom Viridiplantae; phylum Streptophyta; class Magnoliopsida; order Alismatales; family Alismataceae; genus Alisma; species Alisma plantago-aquatica. Next base: position 587,942,875 of record OY856414.1, read on the forward strand.
TACATCAAATACCTACACTAGGATGTAAGGTTCTACACATCCATGTACCCCATATACTCAAAAGTATATGATCCAGGAGTTCCCTGGGGAAAACCTGTTTCACCATCATTTAGACTCTGACAATGATGGATCTATGATCAGGGCTCTACATTTCACTTGATTAGTTAGGTACATTCAGTATTCTTAACATCATACAAAAACATTAGCATCACAACTATATATGAGAATACTAAAATGTAGCAGGCCTAACTCATTTCAATCACCAGTTCAGTTATCTCATCACAAGTCATCTATTAAGCATGACCTTGATGGTGTTTATGGCTCTTACAACCCATAACCCACTATAGATGTGACTTAGCAGTGCATCAAGATGGTTCACTATTCATAAAGCTTAAGACATGCTTTCAATGAATATAACATGGTATTCCATACCTGGGTGTGACCATCATCTCATAACAACCTGCATGGTTAGTTCATCAGATAATAGTAAACAATTCAATAATTAGGGATGCATTCCCAATTAGGGTTTCACTTGGAATCACCCTCAACTAGGGTTTCACATGGAATCACCCTCAACTAGGGTTTCACATGGAATCACCCTCAACTAGGGTTTCACATGGAATCACCCTCAACTAGGGTTTCACATGGAATCACCCTCAACTAGGGTTTAATTCAATAACCCTGTCAATTAGGGTTTACTATTCATCTTTCATGTCTTTACCCTAAAATTAGGGTTTACTATTCACTCCATGGTGAATTGTACTCATTACATCATCATGTAAGAGAAACATCATCATTAAGGCTCTTAATTAAGATTAAGATCCATTAGATATCATAATTAGGGTTTCCATGACCTCACATAGGTGGGTCATTCCCTAATCATGCACATTCATATGTAATTGAAGTATCTCACTTGAATTTCCTCTTTAAAAGGGTACTTTCTCTCTCTAGGATACTTTCTCTCTCTAGATATACTTTCTCTCTCCTCTCACTAGTGGATGGTGACAACACCACTCTAGATCAGGTTGAGATAAGTCTCCATTGACTAACATAAGCCAAAACATCAACATCATGTGATTAGGGTTTGATTAGAACAAGGTTTTATCCCTTTAGACCCCTCAAGGGTATTTTGGTAATTTGCCATATGATCACCATCATGGGTTAACTCACTAATCACATAGTCCCTTAATGACCTAGGTTACCATTAGGGTTTAGATTAGATCACTATTGAACTAATTACATCATCAAATGGCTAAGTACAAACCATCACCAGCCTCCAAACGGTTTCAACCTTCAAACAGTTTCAACCACCCAAACGGTCTTGAGACCGTTTGACCCCAAACGGTCTTGAGACCGTTTGACCCCAAACGGTCTTGAGACCGTTTGGAGGTGAAGACCGTTTGGAAGGGTTGACTTCCAAACCGTTTGGGGCTTCAATCGGTTTGAGGTCGTTTGATCAAAATTACTTGAGATCGATTGGACCAAACGATCCTGAGGTCGTTTGAGCCCAAACGGTCTTGAGACCGTTTGGTCTCAAACGGTCTTGAGACCGTTTGGTCCAAAAAGGGCTCAAACCGTTTGGACCTCCAAAGTGGTTCAAAGGTTACCAATGTTCATGGATATGTGTGTTGAAGTCCTCAATTGGTCAAAGCTATGCTAACCACTTATAAAATGAGTCAATTAGGGTTAGCCTTAGCCTATTAGACATCAAATTGACCCTCAATTGCAATCCAATTAGGGTTCAATCGTTCTCAATTAGGGTTTCAAATCGATTGGTCATCAATGTTCAACAATGTGAATCAATTCAAGGTTGAACCTATCAATTGACCTCCAATTGGGCTCAAACTTGGCCCAAACGGTCTTGAGGTCGTTTGAACATCATCCAAACGGTCTTGAGACCGTTTGCCCAAAGTTTGACCAAAATCCAAGTCGTTTTGACTAAGGTTGAAGTCCAATTGGGTCAAAATCAGCAATTTTCATCAATTCATCAATTTCCTACAATTGGACCCTCAAACCATTATCTTAACTTAACCCTAGACCTTCAAACGGTCTTGGGTTGTGCCCAAACGGTCTTAGGACCGTTTGGAGGAATCCCCAAATGGTCTTGAGACCGTTTGGGTCCTTCAACCCAAAACTCAACAAGATCTATATGTCAAATCAACACTCTTTCACCCGATTAGGGTTTCATTGTTGAAGTACCTTCAACTCTCAATTGGTTAAGAATTAGACTTTGATTCTTTGCAGAGATGAAATTCAATATGTTAGGAACAGACCCTCAAATGGTCGTCCCTTGGTCAACTCTTTCAAACGGTCTTGAGACCGTTTCAATCCAAACGGTCTTGCAAGACCGTTTGAGAGCAAACGGTTTGAAACCGTTTGAACCCAAACGGTTTGCAACCGTTTGGACCAAAAGGGTCCAAGGTCGTTTGAAAAAGTAACATGGGGAATCACGCCCCTCATCTTCAACCTCTAGCAAGGTCGGTTTCTCCACTGATTTGGTTGCAAACGTGCAAGGAAGAAGGGTGGTAGAAGGAGAATTTACCAAGTAAATTTGCAAGAATAAAGCATACTTATAAAGCAAGAGTTTAGAGTTATAAAACCCGCCTAAAGGTTGATCTTAGAGCTCCAAGACTTCAAGATCCAAGCTTTAAATGGAGTCCTTGAGCTTCCACAACTTGGTCAGGGGTGAAAACTCCAAGGAAACGTTGCTTTGGTCGGCTAGAACAAGAAGACTAAGTAAGCTAACCACAAAACCAACCTTAGAAAGTGAATTCCTCCATGAATTCGAGCTAGAAGGTGGGGTTTTCTTACCTTGAACAGGTTGGTCGTCCCCCCCCGAGCTCCAGAGCTACCCTTGGTCGTTTGAGCAAGAAAGGAAGAGAAGTGAAGGAAAGAAAGTTCGTTCACTTAATTGCAAGGGAAAAGGGCTTATATACTTTAGCCTCTTTTACACCCTAAGGACCTCACAAGATTGGAAATCACATCTAGGACCCTCCTTGCTCAAAGGCACGACCAAACCTATCTATCCTTATGAAAATCTCATGAAATCTCAAGATCTAGGGGTAAAGGAATCCAACCTTCAACTAGGGTACATACATGAAAGGGTTTCATACCCATATTAGGTGTCTTTTACCACAAAGTTCATCTTTTCTTATCTGATCAATCTTTGATGTGCCCCTTTCATCATTTCCACTCTAAATGAGGACAAGAGTCTTAAAAGATGTTTTAGATATTAAGAATTACAACTTGGACCCCTCAATTTGGGTAATTTGCACTTTACCCCAAATTAGGGTTTCTAAGCATGGGAATTGCTTCCACAGCTGCACCTTGGTGCTCAAGCTTGGGAAATCCCTCAAACTTCATCATAACCATCCTCATGATGTCTCAACATCAAAGGAACATCTTTACTTGTGAATTTTGCAAGTTCAACCCTTAAACTGGGTAATTTGCACAAAGGTCCCTGCATACAACATAATGCTACAACTTTATACAAAAAGGAGCAATATTGAAAGTAAATGTTCCTGAGGAACTTAATTACATGCCAGGGAGTGTTCACAAGTATTTAATTACATATTTAGGCAAAACTTCCAGGGTTAGGTCATAACCCAGGTCAGGGGTGTTACAGGGACTATGCGTCTCACCCCATTGATCAAACCCCTTTTTAGATGGATGAGCACGAAGAGGAAGAGATGGTGTAGAGGAGGTCGAACAACAGCCAGAGGAGTAGTGGTTGATAAGGTTGGAAGTGTTGCTAGATTCCTTTTGTTGATAAGAGTCCTAGAGTTGTCCCTGAACACTCAGGTCTTTGGGAACACTTTGTAGATGTTTTGCAAACTTGTTCTCTTTATGTGTCATTTGTATATCAGATATGATGGAACCATGTATATATGTTCTGGAACAATACCTTGATTACATGTTAACAACATGCCTTGTGAATGCTTAGAGGAATGAAAGGACACGTGTGTAAATGTTCTTGCTATGTGGAAGTTTTATGCTAAAAGGTTTTAAAGTTTTAGTGTTTTCTGTTGATATGTTTATTAATCTCTATTCTGCGGTTTTGTTTTGAGTAATCTCGTTTCGTGGGACATTACATTGTGAATGTAAAGGTTGGTATCATAGCTTTAGGTTTGATGAGTCTAGAGGGACATAGGACTAGAGTTTGTGTATGTTCTAGTATCCTCCAGTCTATCTTATAGTCACTTATGCTTATGCAAAAGAAGAAATAAAGCTGAAAGATGTATGGAGAACATGAAGAACATGCTGCCGAGAGTAGTGATGTTGCACGAGGTGGTGGTGCAAAGAACCAAGTACAAGAAGATATGGTGCCTGAAGTCCCCCAGTTTGACCCTGCCATGATAGAAAACACTACCTTTCAATTGCTTTTTGGGCAATTTATGGCAACAATGACTCATATGGTGGACAGGATGCCTGCACCTCAACCTTGAGCACCTATTCCCCGTGTTGAATCTTTGAGTACTGGGAAGACTTTTGAGCGACTTCACCGTGTTGGGGAGGTTGAGTATTCTAGAACAACTAACCCAATAGATGCACATTTGTGGCTGACTGAGCTTGAGAAGGCCTTTAAGATCCTCAGTATCCCTAAAGGGGATAAGGTGAAGCATGTGGTGTACCTCCTGAGAGGGAGTGTTGGCTATTGGTGGGCCATATAGGAGGAGAAGAGACCCGGTGTTGTGGTTGGTTAGGAGGAGTTCTGACGGGTGTTTGTTAGTCAGTCCTTTCGTCAGACTGAATGAGAAGATATGTCAATTTGAGAGGATTCGACAGGGGTCCATGACGATCAATGAGTATGAGGCAAGGTTTATGGAGTTGTTGAGGTTATGTCCTCACATAGCAACGTAGGAGGAAAAGGATGTGGCCAAGCATCCCAAGCTGGATCATCTGCTCAGTGAAGCAGAGGATGGGGTGATAATAAGGAAATGGCTAGATTCTACGTGATGAGTCAGTTAGAGGCGGTGGTCAACCCGCGTCTGGTGACATGTTAGATGGAGTTATTTCATTCTGATTTGTCTTCTTCTTGTTGTACGTCTATTTTGGTTGAGCTGGGTGCTACGCACTCTTTTATCACACATGAAGTGCTTAATAGTTGTCATTTTCTTATTAGTCGTAAGAAGAATAGCTTGTTCCTAGAAACCCCGTTGGTCAGTTCTGTAGTATTGCATGATGTGTGTCCTTCCTATGTTCTCTCTTTTTTTGGTACACAACAATCAAGTGGATCTCATACCACTTGACATGCATGGATTCGATGTGATCCTTGGAATTGATACCTTGGACAAGTATATAGTAGTCTTGGATTGTAGTTCCAAGCAAGCAACATGCGTGGATGGTAGTGAGACATGTATCTTCCAAGGAGATAGGAAGATTCTCCCGACATGTCTTGTATTAGTTATGGTGGCGAGGAAGATTCTAAGATAAGGTTTCGAGGCAATTTTGGCACACGTGGTAGATATAGAGGTGAGGAGTCTTAGTATCCAAGAAGTGCCATGCGGATACAGAGTCAGTGTTACAGCCTGTGGAGGTGGAGCTTGATGAGGATATGACCTATGTTGAGGCTCCAGTGTTGATCCTTGATCGGAGGGTGAAGAAGTTGAAGAGGAAGGACCCTATGCTTGTGAAGGTTCTTTGGCATCATCATGGCATTGAGGAAGCCATGTGGGAGCTCAAAGAGGAGATGAAGAGGAAGTGCCCTTCTCTTTTCTCTTAGGACTTTGGGGGAAAAATCCCTATTAGGGGTTTATAGCTTGTATATACCCTAACCCACGTTTTTGGATAACCCTATTTGTTTTTCTTAAGTGTGTTGCTTAGCTCCTTGATCTAATCATCTAAGATGTAATTACGGCATGTTGGAGGTTTGTGCTCCTTGTTTGAGCTTGTTTCTTGATGCTTGTGTTTAGTGGAGAGGTCTTGGTACAACTTGCAATTTACCTAGAGTAGGGGTTGATGTGCAAGTTTGCCACCTCTTGAGTGTTTCTTCTATCTATTGGCATCATCTAGAGGAGAGAGGAAGTGTTGGGAGCCTTATTTTGGACTTGATTGAGTGGTGACATCCTTGGTGATTTTTTGGGAACATGTTTGAGGTGTGCTTTGCTCTTAAGAGAGTTTTCTTGGGCTTGAGAGCCTTGATGAGACCTTGTATCAGTTTGTGGTTTCCTTGGGGAGGCTTGGTATTGGTTGGTGGCATCTTGAGAATCACCATAATGGGTTGTGGTGACTCGAGAGGAGTGACATATCGATTTGTGACCTAAGGGTTCCATCCCTATCAGTTTGTGAAGGGGGTGGAGGTGTGTATCGACCATGACCTAGAAAGGTGACCAAGTGGGCAAGACATGGATCCTATCACCTTGTTGCATGGTGTTACATGTGCCCCTTATTCTTAGACAAGTGTCTTCTAGGGTTCTAAGGTGGTGACACCTTCCCTTTCGCTCTCTCTATGTCATCGACCATGTATATATACCCCTCTCTTCCCATGTAAGAGAACCCTTAGTGATCCTTGCTTTCTCTCCTTGGTGGCTGACCTTAAGCTCAAAGAACACTCTACCTTGGAGCTTGGTGGGTGAGCCAAGAGCTTTTGGTTCTCTTTTTCATCTTCTTCCTTGGTAAGCCATGGTTTTCTAGCTTTCTTTCTCTTCTTCTTTCTTCTTCTCGGCCATAGACCATGGTACCTTCTTTTCTTCTCTTTTGCTTTCTCTTAACCTCAGTTCTATCTTCCTTCTTGGAGGTGTTGTGCTTGGAGGACCTTCTTCTACCTTGAGCTTTGGAAGCTTGGAGCTCAAAGTTTGGTTGTTGTTCTTGAGGAGGGTTATATAACTCTAAACCTACTTTTGTTAATATCACCTTTCCATTTGTTACCTTGCTAGTTATTCTTAGTTCCTTATTCCTTGCTTGCTAGTGGTTTTTCTTGGTTGCCTTACATTTTATTTTTGAGAATAGAACTTTGTTAAGTTGCTGCCATAAGGTTCTCTTCTCTTTTGCTTTGTTAGTATCATTATCTTGAGGTAGAAGATGGCTAAACCGATATACATGCAAACGGATATGCATACAATTCGATATGCTACTTGCCAAACCGACATACCTACCATGCTGGGGTTTTTCATGATCTAGTAATGCCTTGGTAGGAAGAGTGTCAAGTCTCCATGCTTTTGGTTCAGTGTAGAAGTCAACATGGGTAACCCTAATCTGATATGCATGTAATCCGACACACCTTGCAATCTGATACACCCTAGCCTGAAACATCTTGTATAGAGGTGAGAAACTCTTCCCTTGAAGTTCAACTGATGCTCCTCTAAACCCTAGTGGCCGATACAGAAAGGGGTACATAGGCTGCTACCCTAGTTGGTAGGTAGGCCAATACCCTAAAGGATGGTGAGGCTGATACCCTTATGGATGGTGAGGGTAATACCTTATGAGATGGTATGACCGATATACTTTCTCATGAACCTCTAGAATGATATCCTTTGTTGTGGCTTGGACGACACACTCTCATTGAGGTGTTGAGCCTGATACAAAGTTATGATAAACTAATACTCATCCTTGAGTTAGTAGGCCGATACCCTATCCAGAGTGGTTTCCTGATACCTAAGCTAAACCAATACCCTACCTTAGTGTAGTGACCGATACCCTACCTTAGTGTAGTGGTAGATAACCTATCTAGAGTGGTTTCTCGATACCTAATCTAATCTGATACCCTACCTTAGTGTAGTATATGATACCCTACATTAGTGTGGTGGCCAATACCCTAACCCTAATCGAAACCTTGTGATGTGTAGTGATGCATATTGTAGATGCTAGGGTTACATGGTGTGATGTAATGACCCCGCCTCCCGGTAACCCCCAATTAAGGGAGAGCCGAAGGTCAGAGTCGTTAATCAATTAACAGGATCAAAGGTTCGACAAATAATAAATAGTAATTATGAAATTCTACTAACTAAACTGGAATTGGGTATACAAATTACAACTTTACTTACCATTGAAAAACTTTGGAAATCTATCTATCTAGAGCTTGAATTAATCTATCTAATCCTCCTTGCACTTTATTTCTTAATTTCACAATGTGTCACTTTACTGTTTGTTCATTTCAGGGTTGTACCTAAAATGCCGACAAACAAAACATCGATCAACCAAAGCTGGTATGTGGGGGAAACAATAATTGTGCAACTATGTTAACAATGTACTCATTCAAATATCCTTTAACATCCAAGATTACATTTTAAGCAATACTACTCAATCCTTTCCTATCCCCAATCTCTGTGATGTCTCTGCAGTGGACATGGATACTACCTCTCTCATATGGTAGATCCTTACCCCCATGGCGCTACCATACAGGTAGACAATACTTAGGGTTATGGAGTCGCATGGTCCTACCCAAAGGTAGCCCAATCCCTAACTCATGATGACTTGATGGACTTGCCCCATTGGTATCCATGTACTAAGTCATTCAATGACCTGATGGACCTACCCCATCGGTAGCCATATACTAGGTCAATCTATCAAGCTACAGAGGGGACTAGGATCTGAGCTAGTAGGCACATATCTTAGGTGATAGTCATATCCACATTATAATTTGCAAGAATTAAATGCAACCAAAAGTTTGATTCAAGTCATTGATAAAACCTTGAAAATCCTCGGGAAACTATTTCAGGATATTCATAGGCGTAACCACATACCTTTGTTTGTAGATTTCAAGAAAATTTCAAATATGCAGGAAAACCCAATCAGGCAAGCAATGATGAATAGAAATCCTAAAATAAAAGTATCAATTTCCTTTTATTAATATTTATCCAATTTCATCACATTATTTAGGATTTCAATTCCAATTTTAGGGTTTCTTGAAAATTAAGGTTTCATTTCCTTTTTTACCACTTTTGTTTCACTTTTATCAAAATATACATCAAACCCTAATGATTTCATCTTCTTTAACACGATATTCCAAGTTCATCTTTTAACAATAGGAAGCTCTAATTTCAGATTATAAGCACTTTTCTCTTATATTTCTCTAATTTAGAGTTTCTAAATATATTAATCAACACATTGAGTTAAAAACCCTAAACCTTGTAATTCTATCATTAAACAAGTTAAGAACCATCTTAATCATTAAACATGTTAATCATGCTTGAATTAACCTAATTACAAGATTAAATATATCTTTTATCAACAGTTAGGGTTTCTAACCACATATTAATCCCCTTGTTTTATTCAAAATTAAATACTTTTGCAAAAGACACTAATTTAGGCTTCCAAAACATTTTTAATGTCTTCCTTGAATTTTTCTGATCATTTTTCATGTATCAACTTTCCTCATACGACTTTCCTAGCTCAAGATATGATTTTTAACAAGAAAACCCTTTTTCTTAATTTACTTGCTATTTTTACAAAAATGAGAGGCGTCAGATCCGTGGTTCGCTGGTCCACTCAGGATCCAGCATCTCGGATCGTGCACGCCCACAACGACCAAAAAAAGAATCAAAGGGCAGAATCGTCCTTACCAGATAACAAGGTGCGGAGGGGCATATTTGTAAAAGGCCAAGTCGACCTTCGTCTTCTACCTCGCGCGAGGGTAGCAGCTTTGATGGTCAACCTATGAGTTGACTTCGGGCTCCAGACCTCCTGCGAGCGAGTAGATTGTACAGGGAGCTTCGTCTCCCTCGGCCGAAGTTGTTTGTTGATCAAATTCTTCGCCAGGAATGCGCCAAAACCGTCCCTAACTCGACGGACTCTGGCGATGTCTACCACTGACTCGAGGGTGCATGTCAGGTTGGATGGCCCAATTGAATGCACAGAAACATTGCTCCTGCTCTGATGCAGAGGTTGGGCTCACAGGAAAAGATGTCGGTGCCTTCAATCACCCTCCCCTATATATAGGGTCATGGCAAGCATCTGCCAAGTTGGGTGTTTCCTGTATTGGCGAAAAAAATCAACCAAAATAGGGATGCTTCCCTTCGTCTCTCTCTCCCGAATCTAATGGGACAAAAACTAGGTTGGCTCATCCACTGGATCACGAGAAAAATGGATGGGAAAGTTCCCCTAGAACTTGCAGAGTCCCAGTTTGCTTGGGACTAGACGATGAGCGTCCATTATTGGATTAAGATCCAACAGACCTCATCGCTCGTGTTCAAACAAAGGAAAGATTTATTTCTTTTAATTCAGAATTAAGTCCCAAATTGAAGATAACTTGCAAAATCGATTTCTCCCAAACCATAACTCCTTTCTTTCTCAAATTTTAAGGGAAGATTTGTCTTGGCATTATCTAGCTTTGTACGAAATTTGGGAAACAAATTGCAATGGATGAGAAGGCTTCCTTCTCTCCCTAGTTACTCATTAATTTATTCAAAATCAATTGTTATTTCTTTTCCTTTTGCCATTATCTTGTCCTTTGGGTCCCTTGGACCTCAAGAAATCCCAAAGGCACGGATTCCCATGTTGGGGAACATCTATTTGCCTTTATCTTCTTTTAATTGTCAATTTCTCATATTTCTCTTTTATTAATCAATTCCTTTTCCTTTTTAATTCTCTTTTCTTTTCAATTGGGCTCAATGGCCAACAAAGCCCACAATCAATCAATCAAGGCCATTTCACACAAAATCCATCACAAATCAAAGAAATATATTTCTTTTATTCATTAAAAGAGAATTACATCTTTCATTACATATTCAAGAAATTGAGGTTATAACATCCTCCCCTCCTTGTAGGAATTTTGCCCTCAAAATTTAAGCAATCAAACAAACAAATCAGGGTATGCTTTCTCCATGTCTTCCTTCAGCTCCCATGTGGCCTCATCCTCTCCATGGTGCTTCCAAATAACCTTTACCATCTCTATATTCTTGCATATGAGCTCTTTCATCTTGGTATCTAGAATCCGTAAAGGTGAATCAGGATAAGTCAGCTTCCCTTGAAGCTCAATAGGTTTGATGATCAACACATGGCTCGGATCTTGCACATATCGCTTCAGGTTAGACACGTGAAACACATCATGCATCATGCTATACTGAGGCGGTAACGCCAAACGGTATGCAGCTCCACCAATCTGTTCTAACACCTCAAATGGACCCACATATCGGGGACTCAACTTTCCTCTGTTCTTGGCTATAGCTCAGAGCGGTCGGATTTTCAAAAACACATGCTCTCCCACAGTGAAATGCACATCAGTCTGCTTTGCATCAGCATACGACTTATGTCGATCTTGGGCTCTCTTCAGCCTTTGCTTTATCAAATCCACTTTATCAGCATACACTTGGAGCTCATCTGACCTCAATAGGGTCCTCTCACCCACATCATCCCAGTGAAGTGGTGACTGACACAGTCTTCTGTACAAAGCTTCATACGGAGGCATCCCGATACTGGCTTGGTAGCTGTTGTTGTAGGCGAACTCTGCTAACGGTAAGTATTGCTCCCATGAGCCACCCCAATCGAGCACATAAGCTCTCAACAGATCTTCTAATGTCTGGATCGTCCTTTCTGACTGACCATCTGTTTGGGGGTGATAAGCGGTACTAAACTTTGACCGGGTACCAAGTTCCTCTTGAACTTGCTTCCACAACTTGGAAGTAAACTTTGGGTCTCTATCAGAGATAATCGACCCTAGTATGCCATGCAAACATACTATCTCTCTGATGTACAACTCAGCTAGGTCTGTCGACACCTTAGCAGTGGTCTTTAGGGCGAGGAAGTGTGCTGACTTGGTAAGACGATCTACCACGACCCATATCGCATCATGACCTCTCTTGGTCTGGGGTAGACCCACCACAAAATCCATGGTGATCTGCTCCCATTTCCATTCTGGAATCTCTATTGACTGTAAAAGCCCGTCGGGTCGTTGGTGTTCAGTCTTCACCATCTAGCACATAAGACAACTGGCCACCCATGACATAATGTCTTTCTTCATTCCTGGCCACCAGAAAAAACCTCTGCAAGTCCTTGAACATCTTAGTAGTTCCTGGGTGCATGGTGTATTTGGACCCATGAGCCTCTTGCAGGATACGTTTCTTTACTAATGAATCCATTAGAACCCATACACGATTCTCAAACCTGATTCCTCCGTCTACTCCCATAGATAAGAAAGTTTGTGGCTTCATCATCAAACCTTTCATCTTATCTAGCTCTTCACTGGTCAATTGTGCTTCTATGATCTCACTCAACAATTTAGATTGAATCCGGATATTAGCCAACCGAACTCGGTCCTCTGACGGTTGTGGAGTCCATTCCACAAGCTCCTCCAAACTCTTCCAATGACTAGATAGAATAGCTGCACACTTAAGCTGTTTCCGACTCAAAGCATCAGCCACGACATTCGCCTTACCAGGATGGTAGGCGATGGTGAAGTCGTAATCCTTCATGTACTCCATCCATCATCATTGTCGTAGGTTCAGATCTCTCTGTGTCAACAAGTATTTTAAACTCTTATATATGGTCGGTGAAGATCTCGAAGGTAGCACCGTACAGGTAATGTCGCCATATCTTCAAGGCATGGATGATAGAAGCTAACTCCAGGTCATGTGTCGGGTAATTCACCTCATTTGGCTTGAGCTTTCGGGAAGCATATGCAACCACATGCCGATCTTGTTCCAACACACAGCTAAGTCCCATCTTGGAAGCATCGGTGAATATCATGAAACACTTATTGCCAGAAGGCAGAGTCAGCACAGGAGTAATGGTCAGCTTCTCCTTCAATTCTGGGAAGCGATCTTCACATACGTCAGACCACACGAACTTCACATTCTTCCGGGTCAACATGGTTAGTGGTAAAGCAGTCTTGGAGAAATCCTTGATGAAGCAACGGTAGTATCCGGCCAACCACAAGAAGTTGCGAATCTCGGAGGGGTTCTTTGACGTCGGCCAGTCTCGAACTGCCGATACTTTGGCTGGATCTACGGTGATTGTTCCTCCTGAGATGATGTGTCCAAGAAACATGACTCGGTCCAACCAAAACTCACATTTCGAGAACTTTCTAAAAAACTTATGCTTTCTCAGGATATCAAGGACTCTACCCAAGTGGTCACGGTGTTGGGATAGGTCATCTGAGTATACTAAAATGTCATCTATGAACACTATCACAAAAGAGTCAAGGAAAGGTTGGAACACACTGTTCATTAGGTTCATGAAGACACTAGGTGCATTGGATAATCCAAACGGCATGACCACAAACTCATAGTGGCCATAACGGGTTCTGAAAGCCATTTTGGGTATATCCTCACTTTTAGGTCTCACCTGGTGGTATCCTGATCTCAAATCGATCTTGGAAAAGACTCGAGCTGATTTGAGTTGGTCAAACAAGTCATCTATTTTAGGCAAAGGATACTTGTTCTTAATGGTTGCCTGATTGATCATCTGATAATCAATACACATCCGAAGCGACCCATCCTTCTTTTTCACAAAGAGAACTGGTGCTCCCCATGGTGATATACTGGGTCGGATGAATCCTTTATCCAACAAATCTTGCAACTGGGTTTTCAACTCAAGCAACTCTGCAGGGGCCATTCTATAGGGTGCCTTAGATATAGGGTTAGTCCCAGGAGCTAACTCAATTGAGAAGTTTACCCCCCTCTCAGGGGGAATCCCTAGTAGATAATATGGAAACACATCCGCATACTCCCAAACCACCTCTATTTCCTCTAAGGATTGCCCCTTAACCTCAGGTGTGGTAACTATGGCTAGGTAGGCTCGACAACCCTTAGATAGCATCTTTTCAGCTTTCAAAGTGGATATGTAAAGACTGGTTGTCGCATCTTTCCTTCCTCGAATGGTGAAGTGTGGATATCCAATTTTCCTAATGAGAATCTTCTTCTCTATACAGTCAATCTGGGTTCTATAGGTGGATAGCCAGTCCATACCGATGATTACATCAAAATCATTCATATCGAGAAGGATGAAGTCAGTGGGAAGCTCATGGTTCAGATACTTAACTGGCAACACAGGGGTTTTCAAAAGAGAGGTATAAATAAGACCACTCGGGGTGGTGACATCCAAAACATAACCCAAATCCTTGATATCCAAACCAAGCATAGTTGCCAGATTTCTCTAAATAAAAGTATTAGTAGAACCAGAATCAAAGAGTGCTTTTACATCTTGTCTCATGACTTCTAGAAAGCCTACATAGTTATTCCATATCAGAAAGCTATTACATGGTCTACTGGACCAAAAGAAAAAACTCTATGGGTTATTACCCTCAATCAACTTATTAGCATTCACCTGAGCTTCTTCATTGTCGATGGAGAACATTCTAGCTTGTCTCCTTTCTCCAGCTGGAGGTGCTCCGGCTGGGGGTGCTGCAGCTACTGGTTGTTCTGCCACCGGATGAGACCCTAAAGGTCCTCTTGGGTCAGGTTGAGGGCAATTGGCGATGAGGTGTCCTTCTTGCTGATAACAGTAGCAGACCCTCTTCTTGTGGTGGCACTCACCGGTATGCCATCTCCCGCAGGTGCGGCGTCAAGGTCGGTTGTTCTCTTGATGGGGTTTCCCTTTCCCTCCATGTCTTCCTTTGGCCTGGTGACACCCATGACCTTTCTTGTGGTTGCTCTTCTGACCTTGAGCTCCTTCAATGAAACCCATGTATCCCTTGGATTGATTCTGTGTAGGCATCATCGTCCTTTCCATGTCCAAGGCGGTGTTGTAAGCTTCAGCGAAGATCTTTGGCTTACTAGCCATCACATGGGGCTTGATGGTGGGGTGTAGACGCTCTATGAAGTAATCCACCCTCCTCTCTTCATCCATCTGGTATCTGAAATGTTCCAAGATGCGGAACCTGTGACCAAAGTCTGCAATTGTTGAGCTTCCTTGAGTCATGTTGGTGAATTCTTGCTCCTTCTCTTTCTTGGCTGAGACAGGGATGAATCTGGCAGTGAAGATGGTCTTGAAGTCGGTCCATGACATAGGTTCCTCGCTTAGGTCTCTTCCCGTGATATGGTTATCCCACCATATCTTGGCTGCACCTTCCAAAAGGTGAGTAGCAAACAGAACCTTCTTATTCGGCTGCACCTCAAGCATCCAGAATCCATTCTTGACTGCAAGCAGCCAAGATTCGGCCTTGTCGACAACTTCAGACTTGTCTTCTCCCCAGAACTTCTTGATGTTCAACTTGAAGAAGTCCAGGATGGTGGCTCCCAATCGAGGACGAACTGGAAGCAGCTCACCTTTCTCATCTCTAGCTATGTCTCTCAGAGTCAGGGCATGAATAGCCTCAATCAGCAATTTCTGCTATTCCATCCATTCCGTAGTGTGAACTACCATGGTCGGTTCTGGACCACCAAACTGGTCCTCCTCCATCTGAGCTACTTCCTCGTACTCATGTTGCTCTTCATATTCTGGTCCAGCTTCTTGATCAAGGTTTCTTAAGGGTATGGGTTCAGGGTTGGGTGCCTCATGCACAGCTTCTTCAGGTCTCTTTCTCTTCTTCGAGGTCTCCCCACCATGGTTTCACTTCCTCTTCTCAGAGGATCCATTCTCCTTGTGGGGAAGCCCACCACCACTGGTAGCAATCGGGATAGCTACAGTCTTAGTACGGGCGATCTACATAAGCAGACAAACAAACTTTTAGTTTATCTTTGAACTAATCATACTTATGTCGATGATATCTTAATTTCATATCTTTTATTAATTTGATGGAGGATTCCTTAATCCTTAACTTACTTTCCCATACCTCATGAGGGTGAGGAAGACAGAGAAAACCCTAATCCTTAAAATCCATAAGAGAACTTGGAGTTGAGGAGAGATGAACAAGATGAGAGAATCCTAAAGGTATCTTATTTTGAGTCAAATCTTAGGACATCGGCCAGGCAGTCACACAATCCGAGAGTCCTCGTATTCCGACTAGCGGTGCAGAGGAAAATATGGCCAGCCCCCAAAAGGGATCATTTTCTAGACACCTTAGTCTTTCAGACATTCCTCTAATAACTCCCTTGGTTCTATGGAATTCATAAAATTTAATAATTATTAATTATTAGATGAGGAACCTACACTCTGATACCAATTGTAATTACCCCGCCTCCTGAACCCCCAATTAAGGGAGACCCGAAGGTTAGAGCCGTTAATCAATTAACAGGATCAAAGGTTCGACAAATAATCAATAGTAATTATGAAATTCTACTAACTAAACTGGAATTGGGTATAAAAATTAAAACTTTACTTACCTTTGAAAAACTTTGGAAATCTATCAATCCAGAGCTTGAATTAATCTATCTAATCCTCCTTGCACTTTATTTATTAATTTCACAATGTGTCACTTTACTGTTTGTTCATTTCAGGGTTGTACCTAGAACGCCGACAAACAACACATCGATCAGCCAAAGTTGGTATGTGGGTGAAACAATAATTGTGCAACTATGTTAACAATGTAGTCATTCAAATATTCTTTAACATCCAAGATTACATTTTAAGCAATACTACTCAATCCTTTCCTATCCCCAATCTCTGTGATGTCCCTGCAGTGGACATGGATACTACCTCTATCATATGGTAGATCCTTACCCCCATGGCCCTACCACATAGGTAGCCAATACTTAGGGTTATGGAGTCGCATGGTCCTACCCAAAGGTAGCCCAATCCCTGACTCATGATGACTTGATGGACTTACCCCATTGGTATCCATGTACTAAGTCATTCAATGACCTGATGGACCTACCCCATCGGTAGCCATATACTAGGTCAATCTATCAAGCTACATAGGGGACTAGGATCTGAGCTAGTAGGCACATATCTTAGGTGATAGTCATATCCACATTATAATTTGCAAGAATTAAATGCAACAAACAATTTGATTCAGGTCATCGATAAAACCTCGAAAATCCTCGGGAAACTATTTCAGGATATTCATAGGCGTAACCACATACCTTTGTTTGTAGATTTCAAGAAAGATTCAAATATGCAGGAAAACCCAATCAGGCAAGCAATGATGAATAAAAATCCTGAAATAAAAGTACCAATTTCCTTTTATTAATATTTATCCAATTTCATCACATTATTTAGGATTTCAATTCCAATTTTAGGGTTTCTTGAAAATTAAGGTTTCATTTCCTTTTTTACAACTTTTGTTTCACTTTTATCAAAATATACATCAAACCCTAATTATTTCATCTTTCTTTAACAAGATATTCCAAGTTCATCTTTTAACAACATGAAGCTCTAATTTCAGATTATAAGCACTTTTCTCTTCAATTTCTCTAATTTAGAGTTTCTAAATATATTAATCAACACATTGAGTTAAAAACCCTAACCTTGTAATTCTATCATTAAATAGGTTAAGAACCATCTTAATCATTAAACAGGTTAATCATGCTCGAATTAACCTAATTGTAAGATTAAATATATCTTTTATCAATAGTTAGGGCTTCTAACCACAAATTAATCCCCTTTTTTATTTAAAATTAAAAACTTTTGCAAAACACATTGATTTAGGCTTCTAAAACATTTTTAATGTCTTCCTCGAATTTTTATGATCATTTTTCATGTATCAACTTTCCTCATACGACTTTCCTAGCTCAAGATATGATTTTTAACAAGAAAACCCTTTTTCTTAATTTACTTGCTATTTTTAGAAAAACGAGAGGCGTCGGATTTGTGGTCTGCTGGTCCACTCAGGATCCAGTGTCCCGGATCACTTGCACCCACAATGACCAAAAAAAGAATCAAAGGACGGAATCATCCTTACCAAATAACAAGGTGCGGAGGGGCAGATTTGTAAAAGGCCAAGTAAGCCTTCGTCTTCTACCTCGCGTGAGGGTAGCAGCTTCGATGGTCAACCTATGAGTTGACTTTGGGCTCCAGACCTCCTGCGAGCGAGTGGATTGTACAGGGAGCTTCGTCTACCTCGGACGAAGCTGTTTGTTGATCCAATTCTTCACCAGGAACGTTCCAAATCCATCCCTAACTCGTCGGACTCCGGCGATGTCTACTGCAGACTCGAGGGTGCATGTCAGGTTGGATGGCCCAATTGAATGCACAGAAACGTTGCTCGTGCTCTGACGTAGAGGTTGGGCTCACAAGAAAAGATGTTGGTGCCTTCAATCACCCTCCCCTATATATAGGGTCAGGGCAAGCATCTTCCAAGTTGGGAATTTCCTGTATTGGTGACAAAACTCAACCAAAATAGGGATGCTTCCCTTCATCTCTCTCTCCCGAATCTAATGGGACAAAAACCAGGCTGGCTCATCCACTAGATCACGAGAAAAATGGATGGGAAAGTTCCCATGGAACTTGCAGAGTCCCAGTCCGCTTGGGACTATACAATGAGTGTCCATCGTTGGATTAAGATCCATTAGACCTCATCGCTCATGTTCAAACAAAGGAAAGATTTATTTATTTTAATTCAGAATTAATTCCCAAATTGAAGATAACTTGCAAAATTGATTTCTCCCAAACCATAACTCCTTTCTTTCTAAAATTTTAAGGGAAGGTTTGTCTTGGCATTATCTAGCTTTGTACGAAATTTGGGAAACAAGTTGCAATGGATGAGAAGGCCTCCTTCTCTCCCAAGTTATTCATTAATTTATTCAAAATCAATTGTTATTTGTTTTCCTTTTGCCATTATCTTGTCCTTTGGGTCCCTTGGACCTCAAGAAATCCCAAAGGCACGGATTCCCATGTTGGGGAACATCTATTTGCCTTTATCTTCTTTTAATTGTCAATTTCTCATATTTCTCTTTTATTAATCAATTCCTTTTCCTTTTTAATTCTCTTTTCTTTTCAATTGGGCTCAATGGCCAACAAAGCCCACAATCAATCAATCAAGGCCATTTCACAGGAAATCCATCACAAATCAAAGAAATAGATTTCTTTTATTCATTAAAAGAGAATTACATCTTTCATTACATATTCAAGAAATTGAGGTTATAACATGTGATGTGATACCTTATAGTGTAATCATATGTGTGATGTTGATTTACCACCCTCCCAGGCATTCGGCCTTCGCCAAGGGCATGGGAGAGGGGAAGGGAATGCCTCTCTTAATCACATGTGTGTGATGTTGAAATTTATGCCTCTTTACATGTTTCATAATAATAATAGGAATATGTTTCCACATCTCTAAATATACTTCATAACAATGAAGGAAGTGATGATCTAAAGATGGTTGATGATCCAAACCTATAAACCCTAATTGGGTAAAGTGAAACCCTGATTGTTATGATGTGAAATGTATGATGTAAATGTATAGCATGAGTTCTATAAGATGATGATGCTTTGCCTTCTTGTTACTAGTCTCTAACCATGCTAGTGATATAGATTGATGTACATAAACAAGTATGCTCTATGGTGGTTATATGTGATGGACATGTGGTCCTATGATGGACATTGGTCCTTGTGATGGACATGTGGTCCTTGTGTTGTACATGTGTCCCTTTAGATGGACATGTGGTCCTTGTGATGGATAATGGTCCTTGTGATGGACCTTGGCCCTTAAGATGGATATATAAGAGTTAACATGCATAAAGTGATGATGTGATTCAATATGTTCTGGTGATGACTCATACCATGGTTATGTAGATCTTGGGTAGAGGTTATACATTGTAACTTGATTGATTCTTTAAGATGTTAAATTGATCTAATTAATCAAGTGAAATCTAATAGTGAAGTTTGCCCTATGTCATAGATCAGTTCCTGTGTCAGCTTTATTGTTGGATGGTGAAATGAGTTTAACTTGGAGCGCATATTTTTGAATATGTAGGGTACAAGTCGAGTAATTCCTTGTATTCTTAAATACAAGATGTGTGAGATGGCCATGTGCGAGCCAATCTCAGTGTGATATGTATGGCCATGCGTGAGTCACTCCTTTTGTTAGAACGACCATGTGTGAGCATATTCTTCTAGTGCTTTATCTCTACCAAGGTGGGCTAGTTATGAATATATATGTGGATGGCCATGCGTGATCCAATCCCTGATCTTGGCTATATGCCAATGTTGCAGTTAACTGACATGTCTCTGCGGTGTTTCTCTTGTGGTGACCAAGAGATGTGGTGAGGTCGTGGATTCTGACTCTTCCATTAGATCTTGTATGGCACTGACTTCGAATATATACATATAGTGGTCAGTTTGATTTGGATGGTATGATTCAAATCCTAGGGGAATAATGCAATACATAATCAGTACTGTAGTATAATTGTCTAGGATCAAATACAAAAACATTGGTTGAGGCCTTGTTTGATCTTTATACAATGTTGTTGATAGAAAATATACATGTTCTTCATATTGCTTTTAAATTATGAAGATGTTTCATAATTCCACAGTAAATGTTCTTCCTATTATTTGTACTGCTACTCAGTTTATCTTATCTATGATAATAATAGAGCTAGCAAAGAGTTATATCTCTCACTAGTACTATGTGTCTCACCCTGTTGGTTAAACCCCTTTTTAGGTGGACGAGCACGAAGAGGTAGAGATCGTGCAGAGGAGGCTGAACAATAGACATAGGAGCAGTAGCTAATAAGGTTGGAAGTGTTGTTGGATGCCTTTTGTTGATAGAGTCCTAGAGTCGTCCATGTACACTCAAGTCTTTGGGAACACTTTGTAGATGTTTTTTTAATTGTGTTCTCTTTATGTGTCCTTTGTACATCAGCTATGATGGAACCATGTATATATGTTTTCGAACAGTCCCTTTGTTATAGGTTAACAACATGCCTTGTGAATGCTTTGCAACATGAAAGGACATATGTGTAAAGGTTCTTTCTATATGGTGGTTCTATGCAAAAAGGTTTTAAATTTTTAGTGTTTTGAGCTGATAGGTTTGTTAATCACTCTTACGTAGTTTTTTTTTTAGTAATCTCATTTCACGGGGCATCACGCTACGACACTTAGCTACCCAACCTCTCAAACATAATGCTTAACATCACCAAAGGTTTGTCTTTCCTCCTCCCAGAATGCATCATATTGAAACCTAAATCTTCTCCCGTACCATACTTCTCTACACCCTACCAGAGAAATCCATCTTTGATCACATACTGGGACACCCTTTCACCTTTGCATATGGAAATGATTTTGCACAAGCATGCATATCTCACTAGTCAATCGAGCATGAAGTATCACTAGCTGCCTATAGAGCTTTGAGATGGATCTTGATCTCAGATATCCCACCCCATGTATGGAGTGAAGAAGTCTTAAAATCCATAGCCCATGATTTGGGTGCCACTCTACAATACATTAGCCCCGACTCACTCTACCCCAAGGACTACTCCAAATCTTTCTACATCTTTGCTATCATGAAAGACACCACCATTCTGGGCAACATCAACATTAGATGTGGTGGTTTGGTCTATAATGTGAACCTCAAAGCTGAACACCCATCCACCTACACACCCCTCTTCAAAGATCATTCTAATCATCCTACTTTTTGGTTTGAACTTGACCACCTTCCCAACCACCAAAATCCTCCTGCCCTGATAAAAACCCATTTGGCATTCGAGAACTCCATGAAAAATCTTCCTACCCAGATACATCCCTTTGTAGTCCCTCATCCTAAGCCATGCTTCAAGAAGCCTATACATCACACTACCAACCAACCACCACACCCACAAAACTTTGGTCCTCTGAGCCACAACATTGCACATAACTTTCCTGCTACAAAACAACCATACATGGATTAAGACACCTTCCACAAGATAAAGAATGCCATCATGGATGACCTCAAAGCTTTTGATAGTCCGCTCATACAGAACTCCAATCAGGCCATAAAGGAGCACAAAGGTTTACAATCCAATGTTGCCCTCCTTTGAAAACCAAAACCACTTTGACAAACTTTCAACTTAGAAATCTAGGAGGCCGACATATCAACAAATGGATGTAGATACAGACACTAGGTTTTAGTGTTGGCATTCTTATAGGATGGCATAATAGACTCTTCCACATTACCAACACCATTCTAAGAACCCACAACATCACTTTACAAATCCATGATGCCGACACCAGCACTCCATGGCGCTTCACGGGTTTTTATGGACCCCCTGGTTCCAACAAAGATCCCTTCTTATCAAAACTTGAGGAGCTTTCTAACCTTATTATTCCAGCCCCATAGATCTTAGGTAGAGATTTTAACCTAATCCAAAACCCTTATGAACGATTCCATGACAATATATTTAGCATACCCCCTTTACCCATCACTCCACTCACATTTATGACATCATCTCTCCACACAGCCTCAGAGACTTACATACATGCAATGGATCCTGGACCTGGCACATAGGATGACACAAATCCATATTGGACCAATTCCTATGCAACAACAATTGGGTCGAGAGACACCCCTTAGATTATGCTTCCATTATTGTATCTAGCCTCTCCAACCACCTCCTCATTTTTTTAGATTTGCAACATCAATCATGGGGCCTAAACCATTTTGGTTTGAAAACTTCTAGACACCACTAGAACTTCACCTTATGATCACAAGAAATTTGTAACACCTAGGCCCACTACCCAAGGCTCTAGTAGGGTTTCAGGAATGACGACTGGCCCCACAGACCACCACTAGCCTTAACTATGTGCTTTTTCCTCACTCATGTGCAAGTCGGGGTCAACTTCCAGAATGGTCACCCATCCCAGTACTACTCCAAGCCAAGAACGCTTAACTATGGAGTTCTTTAGTGATGGGATCTCGGAAAAGGAGGTGCACCTTGGTGATATGGGTAGTCCAATCATTCCTTTTAAGATCATGTTATCTGAGGCCTCAAATACCGGGATGTTACAATCTCCCTCACTTAGACTCTTGATGTCCTCGTCAAGGCTCAATTATATGGCCTCATAATATTTCCCCATTTCAGTGCAGACCCAGAATGGCCCATGGACACCCAGCTCCCGATCACGGAATACCAGCGTAAGAGTGACTACATCACCATGGACAACCATTTCCTACATGCCTGGACCGCACGGCTCAAGACTGGCATGCCATATTCCCATATAGGGCCCACCTACTGGAGGGGTTATGCTCTGATACCATTTGTAACGTCCGGGCCCACTGCCCAGGGCTCTAGTAGAGTTTTAGGAATGACGACTGACCCCACAAACCACCACTAGCCTTAACTGCACACTTTTCCCACACTGATGCGCAAGCCAGGATCAACTTCCTGACTGGTCACCCATCCTAGTACTACTCCAAGATGAGCACGCTTAACTATGGAGTTCTTTAGTGATGGGCTCCTGGAAAAGGAGGTGCACCTTGGTGATATGGGTAGTCCAATCATTCCTTTTAAGATCATCTTATCCAAGGCCTCAAATCTTGGGACGTTACAAAATTGGAACTCATACTCCACCAACAACATGGGATACACCATACACGACAAACTCAAACTTCTCAGACCCACCCTTAAGCTATGGAACAAATAGAATTGTGGTTCCATCCCTGATACCATCAAGAAGAAGGAACAACATATGACCATCCTTAACCATCACACACATGAGGTTGATCCTCAACCTCTTAGAGATGATATCCACCAGGTGAAATCCCTTAAAAAACTCTATGGAAACAACAGGCTAAAATCCAATGGCTTAGAGAGGATGATAAAACACCAAAATTTTCCATGCCTATTGCAACAACAAATACAGTTGCCAGATCATTATTAGACTTGATGGATTAGATTCCATCATCCATTCCAGGCAGGCCATCACCACACATATTGTAAACGATTAGAAATCTCTTTGCAACAATGGCCATACATTGACCATCTCTTTGGATATTCTATGGGACCAACTCTTCCCTAGAAAAATCCCATATGTTAATACCTCTTAGATACTTTCACACAGTCAGAGATTCTTGATGCTATTAGGAGCCTCAGTATTGAAAAGTCATCGGGCCCAGATGGTTTTGATATGTCCTTCTACCGAACATCTTAGGACATCATCATACATGATTTTTTTAACCTCTTCTCTCAGACCTGTCAAAATCACAATATTGATTTTCTTATCAAGAGAATCAACCACACTCACATATCGCTCATTCCTAAAACTAAGAACCATGTCTCTATTAGAGAATACTACCCTATCAACCTCATCAACTCCTCCTAAAAACTGTTGCTAAACTTTTTAGCTTCCATATGAAACCTCTACTATAGACCGCCATCAACTAGCGCCAATGCACTTTTCTGCCAGATAGAAACATTCAAGATGCATATATCACGGTGTTGGAAACCCTACATTTGTTCAAATCTCTCGATGAACATATCCTCACCCTCAAGCCTAATTTTGAAAATGAAATCGATAATATTAATTGGGCCTTCCTCATAAAATGTATGCATGGCTTAAACTTTCCTGACCAATGGATTGCATGGATTCACTTATGTATTAGTACATGTTCTTTCTCCACCCTAATCACTGGCTCTACCTTTGGTTACTTTAAGAGCACTAATGGACTGAGGCAAGGTGATCCACTCTCCCCCTACCTTTTCATCCTTGACAACTCTATACTAAACTCACTCATCCACATAGCCACCACTAACCACACCCTTAAAAAACCTAGGGGATGTACATATAATATTATCCAATATGTTGATGAGACTACCATATTCATCAAACCAGGGGACACTGAGGTTATTAACACTGTTAGGACCATGTCTATCTTCTCGCATCTTTCTGGCCTGAAAATCAACCTCACCAAATCCACCAACATAGTATCCATGGTCAGCAAATTAGACATGAACAAATTCATAGCAAATCTTGGATGCAAACATGAAACTTTCCTATAACATATATAGGGCCCCCACTCTCACCATCCTGCATCCCAAACTCTGCTTGGTAAAGTGTGTTTTCTACTAGCACAACAATATCCTCTCCATCACTAATAGACTGACATTACTCAACTTTTCCCACACACCTATTATCATATATCACTTGGCCTGCATCCCCTTACCAACCTCAATCCTCCATGTGATCGACAAAATACATCGCAACTTCTTATGGGAACATCATGGGAAAAAACTTCATATGATTAAATGGGATACGATTTGTAGTCCTAAGGAGGGAGGATGGGATATCATCAACCTTAAACTCCAAGCCATTTGCGTCATTCACAAGATCACTACTTACATATGTTAGAGAAAAGATAAACTCTGGACCACCATGATCATTGACATGTATCTCAAACATCAATCATTGTGGGCTTTCAGAGCTCCCTGCTCAACATCCACTCTATGGAAACACTTGGCCTGCACCATTCACATTGTAGCCAACACCATCCATGTTCCTCCACATCATAGGGACAATATAACAGTTTGGACAGGACCATGGTGGCATGTGTTGGATCGGAGAGCTCTAGAGGGGGGTGAATAGAGCTTTAAAACTTACACAAGAAGAGTTAGACCTTCAATTTACTTCAACTAGGCATAATTGGAAATAGTCAATTTGATGGCAACCTAAACGTGCATAACAAGGATGAGAGAAATTGAAGCAACCAATTGGACAAGCTTTTTTAGAGTGGTTCCACTCTCTAAATGAGAAGAGAGTCAATCCGCTATCTAGATAGGTCAATCTCTAGAGTGTCTTAAGCTTGTCTACTCCTTATATTCACTTATAAGAGTTACAACAAATGACCTTCCCTTTTCAGGATAAGGATACCCAGCTTTCCTTTAAGGCCAAGGGAGATGAAAATCTTACAAACAAGGTCTTACCTATCCAAGAGCTAGTCTTATAACTCACTAAGGTCTTACCCACTCTTGCAAGTAGCTGGATGCCTTCACCAAGGAGATCCCCTTCTTGCAACAAGTCCTTGGTCTTGAAGGATTTACCCACCAAGCTCCTTGGATCTTCTTCCTTGTCCTTCTCCTTCATTAATAGAAGCTTGAAGCACCTTATTCTACATCTTGAAGAAGCATGAACCTCCTCCTTCACTTGGATAAGCCTTCATCAACATGATCTTGAATAAAGGGATTGGAAAGGATAATATTTGAGAGCTTTTACAAGTGTACAATGAGGAAGCTCTCTCACACAAGACCTATTTCACTCATACAAATGAAATGAAGTGTAATCAAGGGATAAAAAGGGGCTCAAGTGGACCAAAAGCACTCAATTATGGAAAGGACATTGAATAGCATGAATGAGCAACCTTGCAATAAACTCCAAGAGGTCCTATGCATAGCTGGGGGTGTCCACTAGATTGTGGGGACACTTATGAACGTTATCTAGCCATTTGGAGGGTTGCAATGGATATTTTTTTGAGATTTGCAACACTCCAATGGTTAGATTCACTTTTTCTATGTTTTTCGTACAATACATTTGGACAAGTTTCAATAATGATAACTCAACCAATCCCACTTTGAAACAAGACCAATTTAAACCATTAGTCGAGTTTATCTTGGTGGCAACTCGACCGATCCACTTAATTTGATATTGGTAGAAAGATCATTGGTTGAGTTATGTGGATGGACAACTTGACCGACCGATATCATTCTCAAAACCCATTAAGGATCGATTGAGACTATAACTTGAACAATGAAGTGCATGTAATGAATTTTCCAAAATGATATTTCAGAGATCAAACATTGGAATTAAGTGTCCCTAATTTTATTTCATATTAGTTACAATTCATATCAACAATACAAATGATTAAAAATCAATCTTAGGTGATTTGGAATGTTTTCTCAAAATGCACATTTGTATTGTTTTTGAGTTGAACTAAACCAGGATAGGGCTTGAGCGATTTGATCCTTTTCATGTACCTAATGCCTGAAATCAATCTTAAACAAACATATTAGGTAATATGAATGGAATGGTTAAGTCATTTTCAAAATATGGACATGTGTAGCACTTAGGTCAACATTCTCCCCCTTTTTTACAATGACAAACCATTCCTCAACATATTGAAAATGATATGAAAATTAAATTTCTACCTTCGAGAAAGGATGTGAGAGTTAGAACCTTTACCTTGTGAATTGCAAGGGGATACATGAATGAACAATGTGATTTTCTCCCCCTCAATTCATGCTTACCTAAGCCTGCATGGTCAGTCTTTCCACAAGTAACCATAGCACATATACATACTATATGGTCCTCTAGCAAGTCACATAATATGTAGATAATTGACTAGAAAAGGATCATATAAGCTTTAAAACAATATGACTGAGAGAAATTCTCCCCCTTTGTCATCTCAAAAAGGTAGGGAGGTAGAAGAGCTGACAAAACACATCTTCTCCACAAAACACAAGCTAAAGCAATCAACCAAATAGAGCACATATCAAACACATACGAAGCAAAGAGAAACAAGCAGTCTAATTTCATAACCAAAATATGGGATAACATACCTCTGACTCATAAGATGTAGTCAACCAAAGAGTTATGGTACATAGGATTCATATTACAACACTAGAAACATGTTCTCATATAACGAGCCATTAACCAACCATAAAACAATAGATGATAAAATAGTAAGACTCAGATATATCGTCCAAATTCTTAGTATATAAAAGTCTAAAACATACATATGATTAACACCTAAAGACTAAAAGAATAAAACATTTAATCAACATATATGCTATCTATGTCGATATGGTCATCATCAACATCATCATCATCAACTCCAGGCTTGTAGTCCTCATCTCCATTAGAAGATGTAGTAGAGACATCAACATCACCTGCATCTCCAGAGGAACTAGCAAATCCGTCATCAAAACCATCCTTAGAGCCATCATTCTCGATAGCATCATCATCAGCAGCAACATCCTCATCAACATCCTAGACATGCATCTCCTCGTCGACAAAAGGAGAGAAACTATGACTGGGCCATCTGGCGTTCTGCTCAGCCCAAGACATGCCAAGAGCATGTAACTGTTGTTCTTGCGGGAAGGTGGGAGCCGAAGTCCCATTTTGACTGACAAGCAGGGTGGAAGTTGGACTAGCGGGCAGATCCAAAGGAAGAAGCACACTAGGGGAAGGACATGTCCACCATCAACAACCTATTAGGAAGCGGAAGCAACAGGTGTCGGGGTTGGGTAGAAGTGATTGTATGCATTGGATGCATAGTCACCTCCTGGGTATGGATGGTAGGAGGGGTAAGGATGGATACATGATTGGTTCATAGTAGACATGATCTAGAAAAGGTCCTAGTGGAGGTGATAATGGACCTGAAGGTTGTACACCTGCTAGTGTAACATATAACCCATAAGGGCTTTATTGGACGTTGAGAAAGAGGTGCGGTCATGTTGAGGTGGTGGTAGAGGTGGAGGGGGCTGGGTTGAGGTAGAGGTAGAGGCTTTAGGTGTGGTAGAAGAGGTAGGAAGGAAAGTCTTCTTGATTGTAGTTTTACTAATATAGAGTTATTTCCAAATGGATTTGTAATGAAGATCATGGAAAAGAGAATTCTGAGTAGCAAAAGTGAAAATGCCACAATTCAAAGCATGGTAGGGGGGTGGGTTCCACGAGTGTTCTTCTAAGAGTCAAAACAGGTCATGTGGTGTAGAATGTATCCTGACCATTTGATTCCAACATTCTTCAAGAGATAGTACATGATCACAACAATGTTTTCTACAATTTTTATTTGGTTTTTCTTTGGGTGGACATTGCAGTTAACAACTAATGTGAGAAGACGGTTCTTGAGATCAAGGGAAGAGGATGGAAAGATTGACTTCTTCTTATAGGGTACCTGAGGCTTCTTCAAAAACTTGTGAATATTAGGAAGAGCAAGCTCAAAGTGTTTGTAGAAAGCCTTAGGTTCAAGCAAGTAAAAAAATCCAGGGTAGTCCTTACTCCATGTGTTAGTGATCTCAGTTCCATTAAAATAGATGTTCAATGAATATTCAAAGATTGTAAATTTTTTCCAAAAAATCATGGAAGTGAGAATCACCTGAGTATTAGGTGGTTTTGCAATTTTTTCATAGTTCCATTGGATATTGGCATAGAACTCGTGGACCATCTTGGTTCTAGTGATGGAATTGTGAAAGAACATGCATTCTACACACAATGCGCCTAGGTGATGGGAAGAAAACAACTCTTCTATCTCTAAGATAACCTTTGTCGTGGTTAGACAAGGCTCAAATTAAGCTCTTAAAGGAAAGTGGTTTCTAGGAAAGAGATACTTATACCAATTTAGGATAGGATATAAAATAGGTGCCATCATAGGTTAAGAGTCTAGGATTGGATGAGGACATGTTAACTCTACTAGGAACAACTCTTTTCCTTCGATTGGAGGCCATGGGAACAGATTGAAAATTAAGACCAACTGAAAGAAGGAGAGAATCTAGCTAGCAAGTCATCTAACCACCTAGATGGGTGTAGGAAGAGGCAAGGAAGTCTAGGTTAGGCAAGGGAGAGGGTGCACGAGCCTAGGGTTGAAGGTTAAGGGAGCTGGAGATGGGGAATGGGTCGAATTTTCTCTAGTTGATAGGGAGAAATGTCGACCGAAACCTTTTTAAGTTTATTCCAGCTCAACCATCGGTTGAGTTTTGAGATTAGGAAACTCAACCGATCACATTTTCATATAACCATCGTCCAAAGGATCGGTTGAGTTGGCAACTCGACTGACATGTATCCTATCCAAAAACATCAAATGTTAATTTCTAGCCTCTAGGATGTTAATTAAATTTATTTCTTTAGCCTATTATGCATTTTAGACATATTGAGGCACATTTCACTCATCATAGGGTACTATTTTGTGATATAACTTGTGTTTGCAAAAAATACCCAAAATAAGCAAAATAAGGCAAGAAACAAGACAAATATAGCACATATCAAGCAAGAGATGATCATTTTTAAGAAAGAAACATATAGATAAGATGACAACTAGCTAGAAGGCATGTAAATATCATGAAGAGCAGTAATAAGTAGTTTTGATGTAATAAAATCAAATTTCTCTCTAAGTAGAGGTTTAGCAAAAATGTCTGCAAGATGATTCTCTGTATCCACATGCATGATATAAATATTCTTCTTGGAAATGTAGTCACGAAGAAAGTGATGATAGACCATTATATGTTTATGCCTACTATGTAATATAGGATTTTAAGATAGGTTAATTGTAATAGTATTATCACAATAGATAGGAGAAGCATCAAAATGAATGTTAAAGTCTTGGAGCATTTACTTCATCCATAGGACTTGGGCACAACAACTCCCAGATGCAACATTTTCAACCTCAATAGTTGAAAGAGAAAAAGTGCTTTATTTCTTAGAGAACAAAGAAACTAAGCATGGACCTAGGAAGAAGCAAGTTGCACTCAGCATCACTATAAGCAGTAAGAGTAAAGTCATTTGGCTTGGGATACCATAGTCTAAAATTTTGAGTTTTGTCTAGATGCCTTAAAATCCTCTTACCTACTTTAAGATGTAATTTCCTAGGGCTTGAATGAAAGTGAGCACACCAGCCAACACTAAACATTATATCAGGTCAAGATGTAGTTAAATAAAGAAAACTTCCAATCATACCTTTATAGAACTTCTCATCTAACTTTTTCACCTTCTTCATCTATGTCAAGCTTGGTAGTCTTTGACATGGGGGTGTCCATTGACTTGGTGTTCTCCATCCCAAAGCACTTAAGTAGTTCATTGGTGTACTTGCCTTGGTTTATGAAGTTCCCATTCTTTTTGTCTTGATTTGAAAGCCAAGGAAGAATATAACCCCCCCCATCATGCTCATCTCAAACTCACTCTGCATAAGAGAACTAAAATCCTTGCAAAGATGAAGATCAGTCCCACCAAAGATAATATCATCAACATAAATTTGAATGATAAAAAATTTGTTAGAAGTATGCTTTAGAAACAAGATAGAGTTGACTTTGACCATGATATAGCTTTTATCTAACAAAAACTTCTTTAGTTTCTCATACAAAATTCGAGGTGGATGTTTGAGACCATAGAAATATTTTTGTAACAAATAAACATGGTTAGGAAAATTATCATGTTCAAAGCCTGGAGGTTGAGCAACATATACTTTCTCCTTAATTGTACCATGATCCAATTCGAGATTTTTCTTGGGAGGTTTGAGGATTCATCTATTTAGGAGGATTCCTCATAGACCTAATAAGGTAGAAAATTCTTGTGACTTGCAAAAGCAAGAAACATTCTAATTGACTCTAGTCTAGATAAATGTGCATATGTTTCATCAAAATATATACCTTCTTGTTGATTGTAGCTTAAGAAACTAACCTTACTTTGCTTCTTACCACTTTTCCACTTTCATCAAGCTTGTTGCAGTAGACCCATTTGGTGCCAATGATCTTTCTATCACTTGGTCTTGGGACAAGAGTCCACACTCGGTTCTTCTCGAATTGCTCGAACTCTTCTTGCATGTCTAGGATTCATTCATCATCCTTGAGGGCTTATTTGACATCTTTAGGCTCAAGCTAAGAGATGAATGCCATGTCTGCTTGTTCCTTGTTGTAAGAAGCCCACAGATTCACCCTTTCAAAATGATTGCATATGATGAGCTCTTTAGGATGATTGTTTGCAACACAGGGGGTTGGATCTTTCTTTTCTTCTTCTTTCTCTTCTTCATCACCTCACATCTCCTTTCCTTTTTCACCAATGTTGAGTGCTTTCAAGTGAGGAATCACCTCATCTGCAATATCATCATCAATATTATTGGTAATAGAGGGGTTAGTCTCAATAAATCAACATTGATAGATTCTTGTACTTTACACAATTCAATTTAAACACACTATAAACCTTTCTAGTAGTGCTATAGCCAAGAAAGAAAGCCTTGTAGGAGTTTAGATCAAACTTGTTAAGGGAATCCTTGGTGTTCAAAACAAAACAAGGACAACCAAAGACATGAAAGAAATCAATGGAAGGCTTTCTACCAAGCCAAATCTCATAGGGTTTTTCTTCAAAGACGGATGAGTAAAAAACCTGATTTTGCACAAAACATGAAGTACTAACAGCTTCAGCCCAAAACCTTTTTGAAGTGTCATACTCTGGAAGCATGATCATAGATATTTCATATAGTGACCTATTCTATCTCTATAAAACACCATTTTTTTGAGGTGTTTGAGGTGAAAAAAAGTTATGTTCATACCCAGATTTGTCACAAAATTGTTCAAACAAACCATTTTCAAACTATCCCTGATGATCACTGAGGATAGAAACAATCTGGAAAGAAACCTCATTTTCAACTTGTTTGCAAAAAATTGAGAAAACATTGAGAGTATCACTTTTTGAAACAAGAAAGAAGGTCCAAGCATATCTAGAAAAATCATCGACAATCACAAGATAATACTTGCTACCATAAAGCGATTGCATATGCATTGTTATAAATAGATCAATTTGAAGAAGCTCAAGAACTCTTTTGCTGATAAGGAATCCTTTGGATTTGAAGGAGGACTTGGCTTGCTTTCCTAGGGTACAAGGTTGGCGTTCCTCATCCTTTTCAAAATCCATTTTAGGAAGTCCCTTCACCAAATCCTTTTTGCTCAACTTCTTCATTTGGTGCATATTTACATGACCAAGTCTTCGGTGCCACAAAGAAATATCATTTGAATTATCAACAAGACATATACCATTAATATGCTTAATAGAGTCAAGAACAATAATGTAAAGATCACCATTTCTAGTTCCCTTATATATGACATTATAGGAGAGGGAATCTAGAATCAAGAATTCTACAGAAGTAAATAGAACAAGATAACCATTATCACAAAGTTGACTAACACTTATTAAATTGTGATGTAGACCATCCACAAGAAGAACATTCTTGATGAAAGTGAATCACCTTCATCACCCTCACTTATTACCTTACCCTTTTTTTTGTCTACAAATGTGACCGATCCTCCTTTCTTCTTAGTGAATTGATTGAAATGGTTGATTTCACTGGTCATGTGTTTTAAACAACCACTATCAAAAATCAATTTGCCTTTTACCTACAAGAAAAGAAGATAATTGGAACCCAATTCAAACTTTGAAATCCCAGGTTAGCTTGGGGACCCACTTCATCTTTGGGTTGGCCCCCTTCTCCCTATAAGGACAATAAGTAGAATGGTGGTCAATACTCTTACAATGAACAAAACCCATAGGGTTCTTAGAGCCGGAAGACTCTCCATGGAAGATTGAAGGTCTCTTTCTCTTCTTCATACCTTTGCCTTTTGAGGCACCCTCATATCATTAACCACTCATACCACTATGTTTGGTGGGAGATCAGTTAATAACAAGAAGGTCAGAATGTACACCATTAGGAAAACTTTGGTTCTTTCTCACCTACTATTCGCGGATGATGTCCTTATCTTCTGTGAAGCCAGAAGCAGAACTCTGAATAACCTGAAACAACTTCTTAAAGAGTTTGGACAAGAATCGGGTATGAAACTCAATACACTGAAATCAAGCATCTTCTTATCTAAATCAGTTAAGAGGAAACAAGAACTCGTAGAACTCTTAGGGGTCCAACTTGGTATCTTACCTACTACATATCTAGGCTATCCTTTAGCTGGGGACAATCTTTGAAGAGTAAATTTCAATGCTTGCCTTGATAAACTTAAAGATATGATAACAAAGTGTCCTGGGAACAAGTTATCATTTTTGGGGAGACTGACCTTGATCAAAAGCTATGCCATGGGGCTTATCCAATATTGGATGTCTCAAGGAGAAGTTACCAAGTCCACACTTCAAAGAATGGAAATTCTAATGGGAGACTTCCTTTAGTGGTCCTCCATACATCCTGTGTCATGGGAACACATCTCTTATCCTGAAGATGAAGGAGGCCTCGGGCTAAAGACGCTAGAGAACCTAGTTGACTATGACACTATGGTGAGAATACAAAACTTACTCAAAGGTGAATCATTGTGGGCAATTTGGATGACAAGAAGATATGGTCTGAATGATTTCAGTCAACCAAATCATCGTTGGGGTTACTCAACACAGTGGCAAAGAATCATTGAGGAATGGCCTGAACACCAGGACATCCCAAGCAAAGCTATGTGGGACCTGTGTAGACAGAAATAAGAGGAAGACAAAGTCGCTAAGAACCTTTGGGGTAACAAGTTTAACCCAAGGTGGAGCTTCACAGCTTTCAGAGCACATAAAATTTACCTTCCTACTATGGACGTATCAGAGAAGATTGTAGCTCTAATACCACTTGTTGGATCATAGGGCTCTGGAGGGGGGTGAATAGAGCTTCAAAACTTGCACAAGAAGAGTTAGACCTTAAATTTACTTCAACTAGGCATAATTGCAAATAATCAATTTGATGGAAATCTAAACATGCATAGCAAGGATGAGAGAAATTTAAGCAACCAAATGGACAAGCTTTTTTAGAGTGGTTTCACTCTCCAAACTAGGAGAGAGTCATTAAACTACCTAGAGAGGTCAAGCTCTAGGATTTCTTAAGCTTGTCTAGTCCTTATATTTACCTATAAGAGTTGCAACAAATTACCTTCATTTTTTGGGATGAGGATACCTAACTTCCCTTTAAGGCCAAGGTAGCCAAAAGCTTACAAACAAGGTCTTACTTATCCAAGAGCTAGTCTTATACCTCACTAAGGTCTTACCCACTCTTGCAAGTAGTTGGATGCCTTCACCAAGGAGATCCCTTTCTTGCAATGAGTCTTTGGCTTTGAAGGATTTACCCACCAAGCTCCTTGGATCTTCCAGATTGTCCTTCTACTTCACTTGGAGAAGCTTGAAGCACCTTCTTCTACATATCAAAGAAGCATGAACCTCATCCTTCACTTGGAGAAGCCCAACATGATCTTAAAGAAAGGGATTGAGAAAGAGAAGCTTTGAGAGCTTTTACAAGTGTATAATGAGGAAGCTCTCTCACACAAGACCTGTCTCACTAATACAAACGAAATGAAGTGTAATCAAGAGAGAGAAAGGGGCTCTAGCGCACTAAATGCACTCAACTATGGCAATGACCTTGAATAGCATTAATGAGAAACCTTATAATGAACTCTAATAGGTCCTATTTATAGATGGGGCTGTCAACTAGAGTGTGGCTACACTTATGAATGTTATTCAGTCGTTTGGAGGGTTGCAACATATATTTTTTCAAGTTTTACAACACTCCAATAGTTATATTACCTTTTTCTGCATCTTCCATACACTGTGTTCGGTCGAGTTTCAATACCGATAACTCGACCGATCCCACTATGTGATAAGACCAATTTAAAACATCGATTGAGTTTGTCCCGGTGGAAACTCGACCGATGTACTTAATTGATATTGGGCAGCGTGATCATCGATCGAGTTTTGTGGATGGAAAACTCGACGATCGATATCATTCTCAAAATCCATCAAGGATTGGTCGAGATTATAACTCAACCGATGAAGTCCCTGTAATGAATTTTCCAAAATGATATTTAAGTGATCAAACATTCAAATTAAGTGTTTGTGATTTTTTCGTCTTAGTTACAAGTCATATCATCAATATAAATGATTAAAAAGTTAATCTGAGGTGACTTCTAGTGTTTTCTCAAAATGCGCATTTGCATTGGTTTTGATTTGAACTAAACCAAGCTAGGGCTTGAGCAATTTGATCCTTTTCATGTAATTATTTAAATCAATCTTGAACAAATATATTAAATACTTATGGATGGAATGGTTAAGGCATTATCAAAATATGGACAATGTGTCTCAACATTCTCCCCCTTTTTGAAAGCAACAAACCATTCCACAACATATTGAAAAGGATATGAAAATTAAACTTTTCCCTTTGAGAAAGGATGTGAGAGTTAAAACCTTTACCTTGTGAATTGCAAGGGGATACATAAATAAGCAATGTGAATTTCTCCCCTTCAATTCATGCTTACCTAAGCCTGCATGGTTAGTCTTTCCACAAGTAACTATAGCACATAAACATATTATATTGTCCTCTAGAAAGTCACATGATATGTAGATAATTGACAATAAAAGGATCAAATATATGTTAAAAAAATATGGCTTGGAGCACTTCTCCCCCCTTTGTCATCTCAAAAAGGTAGGGAGGTAGAAGAGCTAAAAAAACATGTCTTCTCCATAAACACAAGCTAAAGCAATCAACCACATAAAGCACACATCAAACATATTTGAAGCACAGAGAAACAAGCAATGTAATGTCATAATCAAAATATGGGATAACATACCACAAACTCATAAGATATAGTCAACCAAATAGCTATGGTACATATGATTAATATTACAACACTAGTAACATGTTCTCACATACCAAGCCATAAACCAATAATGAAATTGTATATGATAAAATAGTAAGCCTCAAATACAATGCCCAAATGTCTTAGAACATACAAGTCTAAAAAGATAGATATAGTCAACACCTAAAGACTAAAAAAACTAAAACATCTAAGAAACATATATCATATTCATGTTGATATTGTCATCATCAACATCATCATCATCAACTCCAAGCTCGTAGTCCTCATCTCCCTTAGAAGGTGCCACAGAGGAAACATTATCACCTACATCTCCAGAGGAACCAGTGAAGCCATCATCATTACCATCCTTAGAGCCATCATCCTCGGTAGCTTCATCATCATCAACAACATATTCATCAATAGCCTGATCAGGCATCTCCTCATTGGTAGGAGGACTGAAACCACAACCAAGCCATATGACATTCTGCTCAGCCCAAGACATGCCAAGAGCATGTAACTATTGTTCTTGCGAGAAGGTGGGAGAAGAAGTCCCAAGACTAGCAAGCGGGGTGGCAGTTGGACCAGTGGACAAAGTCTGAGGAGGAAACACACTAGGGAAAGGAACAACTCCACCATCAACAACATGTGTGGCAGCGACAACAATAGGTGGCAGGGTTGGGTAGAAGTGACCATATGCATAGGAAGCATAGTCACCTCCTGGGTATGGCTGGTACAAGGGGTAAAAATGGCTACAAGACGTGTTCATGGTAGACATGATCTGGTAGAGGTCCTGGTGGAGGTGATCCTGAACCTGAAGGTTGTACGCTTGCTCGTGTAACATATAACCCATAATGGGTTCATTGGACACCGAGAAAGAGGTGTGGTCAGGTTGAGGTGGTGGTGGAAATGGAGGAGCCTGGGTGGAGGTAGAGGTAGAGGCTCCATGTGTGGTAGAGGAGGTAAGTAGGAAGGTCTTATTGATTGTGGTTGTACTAATGCAGACTCCTTTCTGACTTGCTTCCTAATAAGAATCGGTCGAGATTGTAACTCGATCGATGAAGTGGCTATAATGAATTTTCCAAAATGATATATAAGTGATCAAATGTTCGAATTTAGTGTCCCTAACTTTTTCTCATCTTAGTTATAAGTCATATCATCAATACAAATGATTACAAAATTAATCTAAGGTGATTTGGAGTGTTTTCTCAAAACACACATTTGCATTGCTTTTGACTTCAATTAAACCAAGCTAGGGCTTGAGCGGATTGATCCTTTTTATGTACCTAATGCCTAAAATCAATCTTAAATAAACATATACGATACAATTTGTAACACTTAGGTTAACAATAGGGGATTAGACCTATGAATCTCCAACTATCCTCATCTACTATACCAGACCCTTCATCAACTACAATAACAACCGGGCTCTCTGGAAGTTTGGAACACACAGAAACAACCTCTTTAAAACATTCCTACTGCACTAGACCTCCCCCTCCCCCACAATACCAGGACATCTTGACCCATTTAGAAAATAACACATCAAACCATGTTACCTGGAACTGGGGCAAATTATACACAACCAACCTGTCATATATGTTCTTCTCTTTTAGAGGATGCATTATGGATTACACCATCATATGGCACGCCCATTGCCCCCCCTAGAGTCCAAATCTTGCTCTGGATGATCGGTCATGACAAAAAACTACTGACCTCAGCATGAGAACCAGGGGCTTCCACAGACCATCTCGATACAAATTTTGTAAAAACAATGAGGAATATAACCAACACCTTTTTTTTTGGGTTCCACCTGGCTATACAGGTTTGGACTCACTACATCACTACCACCATTACCCTTGCTAGCTATCTTCTTAATATCTTTCATAGACTTCGCAACACTAGAAGTCGTTGTAACACACGGGTCTACTGCCCAAGGCTCTAGTAGAGTTTCAGGAATGACGACTGGTCCCACAGACCACCACTAGGCTTAACTGCGTGCTTTGTCCTCATGCACGTGTAAGCTGGGGTCAACTTCCCGACTGGTCACCCATCCTAGTACTACTCCAAGATGAGCACGCTTAACTATGGAGTTCTTTAGAGATTGGCTCCCTGAAAAGGAGGTGCACCTTGGTGATATGGGTAGTCCAATCATTCCTTATGAGATCTTTTTATCCGAGGCCTCAAATCCTGGGATGTTACAATCTCCCCTACTTAGACTCTTGACGTCCTCGTCAAGGCTCAACTATATGGCCTCATAATCTGACCCAATTTCAGTGAAGGCCCACAATAGCCCATGGACACCCAGCTCCCGATCACGGAATACCAGCACAAGGGCGACTCCGTCTCGTCTCTACGGATAGCCCTTTCCAACTTTCCTGGACCGCACGGCTCAAGACTGGCATGACATGGCCATGTGGGCCCCACCTACTGGAGGGGTTTATGGCTCTGATACCATTTGTAACACCCGGGCCCACTGCCCAAGGCTCTAGTAGAGTTTCAGGAATGACGACTGGCCCCACAGACCACCACTAGCCTTAACTACGTGCTTTGTCCTCATGCACGTGCAAGCCGGGGTCAACTTCCCGACTGGTCACCCATCCTAGTACTACTCCAAGCTGAGCACGCTTAACTATGGAGTTCTTTAGAGATGGGCTCCCTGAAAAGGAGGTGCACCTTGGTGATATGGGTAGTCCAATCATTCCTTAAGAGATCTTTTTATCCGAGGCCTCAAATCCTGGGATGTTACAGCCGTCATGAGGACTACACTAGACACACCACGTTGATTGCTTCCATCATCTGGACCATGTGAAACATAAGAAACAAAAGTATTTTTTGTTAAACACAACTATAATCTACCACAAATATTTCAAAGGTTGACATCCATTATCGAGATTTTTGTCATTGCAGGTTGCTACGAAGGCAAACAACAGAAGGAGCTTCACACCCTCAACGTTGACCCCAATTAGGCCAGAAACCAGAAGGACCACTCTATCAACCATATCTTGGAAGGTGGTGATGAAAACTAGACAACACCGTGTGTGACTTCTTACCGACGGCGTTGCTATATATATGGGGTTTGTTATTAGGGTATCCCCACCCATTTTGTTGATGGTGTTAGACTATAAACTCCTACTATGTTAGGGCTCTCTCGTGCACGGCCTAGGTTAATGGGTTGAACACCTATGGTCTCTTCACCCTTATCCATTGTTTACCTTGCGCCGTCATATGGTTTTAATGTACTTGGCCTTCAAGCTCATTGCAGTTTGTAATGAACTTCTATGAATATATTATCGGGACTACTTATAAAAAAAACAAATTCACAATGTGCAAGCACATACGAGCATAACACGTGTGTATATAGTCTAACAACAAATGTAACGTGCCCGACTTCAATAGATTTAATTAGTCACATTTAGACGACAGAGGTTTCAGACCGTGTGATTATGGTATAGTTTATTTTTCCGTTGCTGGTTTGTCACTCCGTATGCATACTTTACGAATTGATGTAACCATTTACAAATTCGTAAAATCCAGCTGCTAGAATTGTCTACAACCAGACATGTAGATAGAAAGGTTTCAAACCATATAATAATTCGGAGACGCCTACACGTCCGATCTCATCAACATCGTTACATACACTTTCGGATTTGCAGCATACAATAATATATCAAAGGACACGAGTTTCAAAACTTCCGCTTTCGTCACGTGGAAGTGTCCATTAATGCGACATGTGAAGATACTAGCTCGGTTAGCTGGCCTTGCTGCCCTGGATCACCGGTGGCATCTGGGATGGCCCATGACCTAAAGCGTCGCGTGCCTCTGTGTACCAATTACCGACATGCAGTTGTCGTGGGCTGCCGGGCTAACCAAGTTTAGTCGTTTTCTTGGCCTTCGGATTGCTTCGCTTTTGGTGACAAGATACAAAGATGCATGACATTGTCTTCAAGACATCTCTTTGGTTGCGTCGGTCCTAGACGGTTGGAAAGCATGGACGTCCCAAATCCTGGATGCAATGTTGTTTTCAACGGAAATGTCCGAAACTGTTACGCCTATGTAATTTTTTTTTTTAAAAGTTAAACCGTCAAATTTCATTATGGAGGAGCCATACGGCATGAGGAGAAAAACAAACTAAAAGACCACACAAAGATCAAGAACAGATACAAACCACCACAAAAACTCATATCGGAATCTGATAAAGACAATGATGTATAGATCCCTCTTCTCCTTCGCTGGCTAAGACATCTTTCTATGAGGAATACTTTCAACCTGAGTATGTATATGTGGTAGAGTACCTGCACCAAATCGGTGTTCCAAAATGATATTTTTTCCGCACTTGCTGCCATACAAACTCCACAACAAAATTGACCGAGAAAGAAAAATCTACCACGAGAAGAGAAAGCAGCGCTGATTAACAACGAGATAGACAAAAAAAGAGAACAATCTAAACAGAAAACAGTAAAAGAGAAAGGGGATAGGAAACTCGTCGTAGTCGGGCTCAACGACAGGGAGGAAGAAGACTGTTGCCTCCAAAGACACCACCCTCACACACCTCCCGAAGAAGAGACCCTGCTGATGACGGGCGAGAAGAGGCCGAGGGGGAGCGGGCCAGCACTTTGCGGCGGCCAAACCCCCTCCCCCCAGCCAGCCGCCTATGGAGGAAGAACCCTAGCGGCACTAGGGTGAGAGATTTGGTTGACAACCTAATCCGAATAAAAGTAATTATTATTATTATTTCATAATCATGATGTATTGTGTGAGAGTTTATTCGTTGTCAATTCAGGTAATTAAGGTTTCCCTACTGTATAGTCTGAAAAGTAACTATTTGACTAAAAAAGTAACTATTTGTATAAGAAAATAACTATGTTGTCAAAAAAGTAATTTTTTCTGCTAAAAAAGTAATAATGAGTAGAATACACAGTTAAAATTCTAGAATAAATATGTAACTAGAATTCTTACTGTGTATTTTGCCAATTTCACCTTTGTAGTTGTATAATTACATTTCTGACAATATAGTTATTTTTTTATCATATAGTCACTTTTCTGACCAAATAGTTGCTTTTGGAGATGCAGGGTAGTGAAACTTTCATTACCCAAATGGGTATTAAGGATAAACCTTTATATAGAGAAATAAGCATGATGATACTAGAGTACCAAGAAGAGGGCAGGCCAAAGTAGAACAATGTTAGTAGGGTGGGCTTCTCTTACTATAGCTCACAACAAGCAAAAATGAAAGAAATAAGCACCAGTTAAGGAAACTACCACCATCAACCTTTTCTCGATGGCATTAGAAACTAAAATTCCTTTGAAGCCTCCAGGAGGGACTCGAAGGTACTTTGCTTTTATTTTTGTCACCGTCAAGCTGAAAATCAAATAAACACGATCTTTGTGCCTTGTCCTTCTACACCTAACCAACATCACCTGAAAGAAGAGAACCAGAAAGAACAAAGAGAAGTGATGGTATTAACCTGTGAAACAAATTTCGTGAAGTATTGTCATAGAATCACTTATTTTGTTCACAATAAAGAGTAAAATTTAAAGTCCGAGATAAGAAAAGTTTAGATTTCGCCAAATCTTTAAGAGAATGTGGTTCCTACAAGTAATGGCGCTACTCAATTTGATTGGTGTCTAATTCTCATGTAAACTAATCAACTAACATATCATATCAACACAAGTGGTCAATTCTAAAGTACAATCTTGATGTTAAAGTAGACACTATCCATGCAACTTACTAGTGGTGGACAGTGGCGTAGCCACATAGAGGCCAATGTGGGCACATGCCCTACCTTGTCCTTTGAATAATGAAAATGTTTATACATCAGAGGTCAAATCTAGAAGAGAATGTTAACATGCATTCTATCTGTGTATTGTGTTCTTGGTCTTTCAATAGACACAACCCCCCTCCATGTTCTTGCTACGTCATTGGTGGCGGAGCCGACAAGAGGGGGTCGAGCCCCCACCCAAAAAAAATAAGTTTTCATATGTAATAAATGTATATGTATACACATTAATATTATATATATGTATACTAGTCCTTTACATAACACAAACTGGTAACTAGCTTTTCGAATCAACACATGTGTTATAGCTCGCTAAGTTGTGTGACATGGGTTCAATTCCTACTTCTCATATTTTTGACAAAAAGTCGTCTCAAATCACTTATCAACTTATATACTTATTATCTGCTATAAAAAAAATTTGTACATGTGATATATCATAGAACTTTTGTAGTCTGTTGGTTAAAGAATTCTTTAGAGTGTTAGTTTCTCATTGTAGTTGTGAGTTCAATTTTTAACTATTACATTTAGCACATGTTCAAATTTTTTGTTGCCCCCAATCATAAAATCCTAACACCAACCCTACTTCTTGCCCAAAGTTTTGTAGTGTCATTTGGGGGCTGGATTTTTAGTTGAGGACAAGAGAATTGGTAAAGAAGTGTGAATGTGACATAGGGGAAAGAAAGAACTGTTAGGAAAGTGCCTATCTATAACCCATTTTGGGTTTGCTTTAAGTGGTGGATTTTGAGAGTGTATACATTCTTGAACATGTTACCAT
Source organism: Alisma plantago-aquatica (assembly GCA_963693085.1). NCBI lineage: Eukaryota > Viridiplantae > Streptophyta > Magnoliopsida > Alismatales > Alismataceae > Alisma > Alisma plantago-aquatica. The sequence goes on from OY856414.1 coordinate 587,985,381, forward strand.
TTTTTGTGGATAACATCTTCCCTAGCTTATGTAGGCACCTTATTGTTAGGATGTCTTGGAGATATAGAGGTCTGAACCTAAAACCTTAGATCATATAACACGTGATATAGTGAAAGGAATATTTTAAATTCAGACTAAAACTAATATTATTATCTGATATCCGCAACTAGATGATTAGAGTCTACCTGACATAATTCTAGTTTTATTTCATGTTCAAATTTGTATGTCATTATCAAATCTCAATCAAATTTTCTATTTGTTTTATGTTTTCAGTCAAATGGTTTGAATTTACTAAAATCTCATAATTTTTAGTTGCATGTTCAAAGAAAATGATGGAAAGGAGGTCTTGACATATGTAAAGTTGATCAACGAGGAGTTCCCAACGTTCCCAACTCTCCCCAAACTCCCATGACAATTGAATTTGAGTTGGAAACCTTGATAGTAGTAATGCAAATTTTATTTCTAGAATAGACTAGTTGATTGACTAGTTCAACTAGTGGACCGACTTCCATTCCCCAAGAACATCACAAGTATCAACCATTCCTAATCGATAATCTAGATTGGACTAGTCGATCAGCTAGTAAATCAATAGAGAATCACATGGAATTACATTAAATGATAGCTAAGATTACCTAACTAGTTGACTGGTCAACTATAGACTAGCTACAATAACCTTCACCAAAAAGCTAGATGATCGACTTACAATCTTAAATGACTAGATGTATAAATGGCTGAATCCCTTGAAATCACATGTCGATCGGCTAATTGAGTGACAAGACCGGTTGAAAAGTTGCTAGCTGGCTAGCAAGCATTGCTAGATCATGGACTGGCATAACAATACATTTCAATAAAATAAAATAATTGGATACTAGTTGTGAAATATTGAATAGAGAACTGGTTGTCCCCTCCAACTAGATAACCAATCATATTTTTGCTTCTTTCTTTCAAAATGGACAACAAGTTTGATTGTTTGTGAACATTAGCATTTTTTCACTTTCTTTTTGGTGGTACACTCCTATCACATAGATAGGGATATGAAGTAAGAAAAAATAGATAGAAGAAGGGGGTGCTACCCCAAGCTTTGAGTTGCAAACATCTTTTTTTACCTGTTTCATTATTTGAAGTGAATGGAAGATATGAAGATAGATGAAGAATATGTAAAAGAGGGATTAGATCATGTGCATAAATCTTCATTCTTAATTTAGTGGATTGGATTTTTTCTTAGACTTCACAAGACCTAAATACTGAGATGACATGCATATAACATGAAGTTTCTTATATATGATCCATTAAATGGTAGGAAAAATATTGTTTTTTAATCTGATTGGTTCTTCTGAAACCCTCATCCCTTTAGAAAAACATGATGTTTGCAAGAATTGTCTACAATGGCTGATTCTTGAACTATACATTTTATTCATAAGTTTAGTTATCTATCTGATTAAGTTGGACCAATATAGAAAAGATTAGTGTGGCTCCTACGCAAAGTTGACACAAAAATCAAGAAATGCCCCAAAATTCTAAAGTCATAATAAATTTATTTAGTTATCTTAAATTTTTGATCATCATAAGTGGGGTTTTAATGATAATGTCTAAATGCATACCATGATGCAAATGAATGAATGAAAGTCCAACGACGTGTAGGCTATGTAAAGACAAATTTACAAGGTCCTCAACTCACTTCCATACACCTAAAACAATGGATTTGTGGTTTTGGTATGTATTATAAACCAAAATAATACTCATGATCGGTTAAAAAATGAAGTTAACAACATATTCATCTAAAAAATAAGAAAAATCGGGGAAATATTTTAAAAGAAGATGTATAAATCATAAAAGGTAAACTTGAAAATTGGGTAAGGTAGCTTGTGTTGGTATGTATGCCCAGAGAACCAATCATATGATGATTGTAATGGCATCTCTAGTAAACGATGTGATTAATAATAAAGACAATCTCCGTCTGTATGTTTGTTCGATTATGAGATAATGGTATAACATGATATATGTCTAATGGATGATGTTACTCAATGACATATGTTTTCAGGTTGCAGACTTGAACAATGAGATCATATGTATAATAAGAGTACATACATTCTTGTTATGTCCCTGGTCGGTTATTATTATGGAAGCTAATAGACAACAATAATATATATGACTAGAGTGTATGTTGGTTGATGACAAAATCTCATAAGTCATGATATATGATATCAAACCAAGCACATAGATACTTGTTATAGAATATTGTATCAGATAGACCCACCTTGAGATTGATACATGGAAACAATTAAATGTTAGTTATGTTCAACTCTCATAGTGATAGTGGTCATTGTCGTTCTTAGACCTGAAGGCACTACACTCATCACATGTCTTTTATTGTACTTTGACACCACCCAATGTGACCTTAAATAAGGTTTAATATAAAGGTGATGTTCAGGTATATTGTGACACATGGGGATTGACTATGAGTAATGTAGATGGGATTTGTCCGTCCTACTAGAGTTGATACTTGGGCCACTTGATAAGCGAGACTGAGAAACATATGGCCATACTCATGTGAATCAATACATGGTATGTGAGCTCACATGCATCTCAGAAAGTCTACTCTAGTTCAAGGAACATGGGTTCAATGTTGAAGAGGATGAAAATTCCATGTCTTGAGTTCAATTTAGATATCAGAGACAAAGGAACTATACAATCACGGTACACTAATTACGAATTATAGGTTGAAGTTGTTCTCCAACTTTCCAATTACTCAGGTAGCAATGATGTGTTGCTAGATATCTCTCATTTCTTGTGATGTCATAAATTAGTTATGGACATTCATTGCAAATGTAATTTGTGACCGGTAGGGTCACATGCATAGGATGCACTTGGAATATGAGTTTACTCATTAATGAAGTTTGATTTGATTTCTAAAGTGTTTAGGTAATTAATTAAACAACTATTGGATGACTGGAATCGGAAACAACCGGTTCACCTAGTGGACTAACCAGTTCAGATACATGAATCGACCGGTTGGTAGATCAGTGAGAATGGATCAAGGATTGATGCTGACATCATGTTGTGCATTAGTTGGATATTAAAAGCCAATGTGTTTTTGAATAGGGTACATTGTAACTCAATCAGTTTATAGGTTGAACTGGCTAGTTTATGAGTGAACTGACTAATTCAACTGTGAATCGATCAGTTCACCATTCATAACTCTAAATTTTTTTTATGAAATTTTGTCTCTTCGACTCCCAAATGAACTGGAAAAGCCTGACCCTAGCCATCCTATCTAAAGACGAATGCCTAGTATTTCAGAAACACAAAAATAAGCTATGACAATAACTACAACGAAAATTCTCATTAGTGGCATTTATTCTAGTAGATTTTAATTAAACAAGGCCACTGTCTATCCAATTTACAAGCCTTTTTATTTAAAATTTTTCTAAACCACCTATTGTCGAGTTTCCAAAAAGGACCAAATTATAAAGGCATTTATACATCTAATTAGTGGCAATCTACAATTACCAATTTAAAAGCCAAACTAGCTATTACCAATTAATTAGAAAAATGTGTTCCTACTTTCCATTCAAGCTACTCCTCCCACATTGTCTGATTTTCTGCAATCTCTTTCCTAATTCTTCACTTGCGTGGGAGGATCAAAGTGGTAGCTGAGAGATAATAGCCTTTCTTCTAATGGATTGATGCCCTAAACCTCTTGGTGTCATGAATAGGAGGGTGTGCAGAGGGCACCTGATGGCTGTGAAGACCACAAACAATGATTGTGTAGAGGAAGGTGACACGGAGAGGAGTGTGACAACATTGCCAGCCGAAGGACCATTGAGGTACTTTGTTCCTTCCTTCAACAAGTAGAAGTCGTTCATCCTTTCAACCCATAATATTTTAAATCTCGTCCATCCTTTTATTGGGATGGTCTCTACATCTACAGAATCAAATAGTCAGATACTATAGATTATCAAGTCAAGAAGACATGTGTCATAGTCTATCTTATCTACCTCTAGTTAGTGGTGAAGTTGGGCTTTTCTGTCAGGTGGGGGCACAGTGGGAAGGTATATCTTGTCAAGAATCTATTTTTAGAACTAACGATTGGTATGCATCTACTATAGCGTTGCATCTATGGCTGCTAAACTATAAAAAAAACCTCCAAATTCAAATAAAATGGATCCTGCTACTTGAGCAGATTTGTGCACATACTTCACATGAAGATCACTTCACATTTCTCTAGTGATCCCTAATTATAACACTGAAGAAGAGGAGTGTCCTATTCCTTAAAGTTGTTGTTGATGAATTCAATCTATTTGGCATACCGTCATATATGAATTGTGGTCCTGAAAAATCTAGACCTCTTAGACATAGTAATAATCAAAATTGACTAGAAACTAGAACTTGATACCTAGAAACTTATCTTGGTTGAATTTATTCCCAGACAATGATATCCCTATTGTGTTGTTGATGCTATGTCAATAACACTAGCATGACTCAATGATTTCTATTTGTTTCTTGATTTGCAGTTGTATGTGTCAAAAAATGGTCTCTGAAAAAGATTATAAGAAGTGTCATAAGCTTAGACCATATCCACTTCAATAACCGAAAACATCACACAATTGGGAACATATATACTTAAAACATATTCAACTTTTAAGATAATCTGAAGGCACACAATACGAAACATTACAGACAATTTCTAAAGATATAAATATACAAAGTAAATAAATATCAATAAGTATTTGTGGTGATATAGGTGATAAAATGGTCCTAAAACTAGATGATATTGTTGTAGATAAGTAACAAAAAAATGAATCAACACTTCCATATTTACTTATGATCCAAGTCATCAAAATACTATATTTTACATGATTGCAAGTTATCCTTAAATTATGGAAATAAAAAAGTACTAGTAGAGAAATGAAAAAGAAATAAGAGATTTCCATCCTCAATAATAATTTGAAAACATGATAGACTGAAAAGCATACTTTTGCAATTGGAACCAAGATGCTTCTCTAAGGACTCTTATTTTCATAGTAATAATTGCCAAGGAAAAAATGATCAAACTGACAGAAGCCAAGATGTCAAACACAATGTTCATTCGACATAGACATGGACCCATACAAGAAAAGGAGACCCACTAGTTCTCCAAATTAAAAGTTGAAGCCCAAACTGTGGTTTATCTATAGAATATAAACAGAGGAAAGCTAACCTGTTTGATGAGATCTCTCAGTGAGACTCAAACTCAGAGTGTGATTCTGTTCATTGGGGTTCTGACTCTGCTGTCTATGATCACCCAAGATCAAAGAAGAAGAAAAAATCAGGAAGGAGAAAGAGGGAGGACTGATCTGGTCCTGTAGCTGCCTGCCTATTATCTTATACGTTCCCTTCTGTTCTTGTCACCTGGATGGACCAAAGGTCTTTGAAGTTAAGTTCTCTCCCCACTCTTTGAAGGTGGACTTAATGTTAGTGGCATAGTGGATGGAACTAAGAAGGCCTGACGTGTTTTCCGGGTTGCCTGAATGAGGGTGTTGGGTAGAATACAAAGACAACTTTGGTAGCCATGGAGTTGACATAATCATATGATTATTAGGACTAATCTGCTGAAGCTGTTTTGTTCTTGAGTCTTGGCTTTGGAGTTTTGACCTCCAGCTGTAAGAACAATCACGAGAGTGAAAGAAGTGGTTGTCTATTCCTATAGCAATCGCAGAGATGGACAAAAAGGCCTTAGCTTTGGCTCAGTTGTTTGCTTGATCTCCTGATGTCTTAAGATGTAGGTATCCTGTCTATGGGGATACTTCTCGCCCTTGATGATCTGTTGTCCAGCTACAAATTCTAAGATGAGGTTAACTCCAGTAGTGATGTCAGAGGATTAGAGAGGATGATTTTTTTATCCTATAAACTTGGAACCTTCATCTCATAGATGGCAAGTGTCGTTGCAAACTGTACTGGTAGGGGTGGTATCTCAGATCACATTCCTTTGAGCTGCAGTAAACCAGATGGCCTCTGGTTTGGAGATTACAATAGGGAAGAAGAAGATAGGTATACATATCGGACACTAAAGACGATGTTTTGTATGCTGGTCTGTTTGACTGAGCTCATTTTCTGGGTGCGGATAATGCATAGAGGCTTCGTCTGACAGGGAAGCATATATATCATGTTCTTAGAATCTGGATCTGTCTCCTATTTTTCCTTTTTTCTTTGTTTAGTTTTGAGGCTTCCTGCGAGAAGCATGTCATAGTAGTAGTGTGCGATACACTAGGTTGAGGGGCGCAGCTATTCTTTGTACCCAAAGTTTTTGGATTCTACAGTAACACGTTTTTTGACCGACCAAAAAAAAAAGTTGAAGCCAACAATGTTGAGGTAACTAGAGAGTTTCTTTCATTTGTTTGCATCATCTCTTAGGAACAAACCAACTTCATTGGATACAATATTAGGATTCATGCAACCACTACCTAGTGTAACAAAGGGCGTTATAAGGAACACTACAACATTGAAACCTTTTTTTTCTACACATTCTCTTTCAGTCATCATATTGCATTTGGGTCGTCATAACTACGGAAGATGAGCTAATCTTGAGAGAATTATGAAGTAAAAACTTAGTAAATGCAAGAGTTAAGATCAACTATGACAATCCTTTGATGTTGATTGCAAATTATACTAACACTTGTCTTTTTTTTCTACCTCATATTTAAAGTCCAAGACATGTATCATAAGGAACCATTTGATAAGGATATACTTCATATAATTGTTTTCTTAGGGGGAGGGATTCCTAATTGTACTATATTAATATTTATGTTACTATATTCATGTCCTAAAATTTTTGGGGGAACCCTCTTATACTTATCATTTTGTCAATAGTCAATAAGTATGATTGTCTTTAATCTGAATTGATGAAGGAATTCTTTTACATGGAGTACTCAAGATCATGTGACTGCCTACTTTTCTTACATTTTATACTGTAACCAGCATGAGTGGACGGTTGTGTGAAATGTCCCCCATTCTAAAATAACAAGATATTTTTGAAGCATTATACTATTGCATAATGTTTCATTTCTATCCCAATTTCTATCATTTAATAACCAAAAAAAGTGAAACTAATGCAAACATCAAATTATCTCAATCCAAGAAAGTGTTTTTAGATTTGGTATGATAACACCAATCACATCAATAGTCTAGATCAAGTCACACTAAACATAATACATTGGAAGACTAACAAAATAAATATTGGTAGAAGAGGAACACAACTATAGTGAGAGTCCAAGACACTTTTAGTATAATATAATCCATACATTAGTTTTTAGTTATAATGTAAGTCTATACAATTTTAAAATCTCAATTATCCTATTTATTTTCTTAGAGACAACACAATTAGAAGATTCAAAAAGAAGTAATCAAATAAACCAATAGTAAGGCATGCAATTAGCTTGTGTTAATTCACCTGCCATGTGATATCATTTATAACTCTAGCAACTATACTGAAACTATACACTGAATTTAAATTGCTAGAAACATGATGTATCTTTTTAGATTCATTTTATAACATCTTATGCATCTAATTTCCTTGAAATTTAGGTTTTTATAAAGTGGAATCCTAATAAAATGATAAAGACATTTGAGATTAAGGAAACACAGTTACATCCGCGTAAATGAAAAACATCCAACAATCCATCAAAATCAACTATACAAAGTCTGGTGACATTTTTACAAGTAAAAGGAACACAACTCAGAAATGTTACATGTCCCTTTATTGTTCTCCCAGTAGGTTCAGTCTCTCTCCCACTTTGGCCAACTATAAGATCCATATCAAGTTCATACTGGCAAGAAGCATTGCCATACTTCACCATAAAGGTCTCTTTGGTTCGAGCCTTGAAGTTTCGTTTCACTAATTTGTAATTCTTAAAGAGAAATTAGCTTCAGATCGAGCACCTTGCATATGAATATCTTGTCCTTTCATAGAAGATTCCCTCTCCTTTCTATCTTACATGTGAAAACCCTAGAATACCTTCCTATGAATTGGCTGGTGAGGTGGCCTACTGGTGCCAACCTTGTAGGTTGGAGTTTTTGTTGCAATGTAGGAAATGTTCAACAATGTGCCCAATTATGGGATTTTTAGGTTTTATTGGGTGTTAATGTTTTTGTTTGATGCTTGACACCCTTTTTAATAGTTAGATAGTGTGCTTTGGCACATGTTTAATGCCAATATTGTTCTAGATGCATTGTAGAGAGTAGCATCTGAATATGCCTTTCAAGGTTGTAGCTCTTGAACAAACATGGTCTCACTCACCTACAAATTCTGACATATAGCTAGTACTTAGGTGCATACCTAAACAACTGTTGTAGATCTCTCAATTACCTTATCCTAGTGGTGCCAAACCCCTTCTTCAAGGACCTGCGACACCCAATAAGATTCTTCCTCATGAAACTGTCCCAATGATGATGAAGATGCTTTTCTTGCAAAATAGGGAGGTGCAAAGAAGTGTGAATGGTGGATGCAAAGTCAGACACTACTTTTGTAGATTATGCTAATGAGATGCAATCAACTATGGAAATGCATAATCTTTAAGGATTCAAGATCACAACCCATATCAAACTAGACTTAAAAAATGCATTAAAATTGCATTGACATTTTTCTTACAAGGAGTTGGAGTTTTGTTTCCAAGGAGAAGGTTCTATGTTGTCATCTTGACCTCTTTAAAAAAATTCTGGAGGTAAATCTAGTCTCTTCATTATCTCCTCTACAGACCACAGACAACATGGGAACAAGATTTGCTAAGTTTTTTATGAATGGACTAAAACACAAGTTCTCTAAGAAGTTCACTTGTTCCCATTTTCTCATTCTCAAGAGGGCAAATTCTGTAGCTTTACATGTTGCATATGACATATAGAATTTTAATAGCTAGACCTCAAGCTTCCTATCATGTTTTTCCATTCATAGTAGGAAAGAAACAAAGGGGATGATGGAATCCTTCACTTGAATGAAAGACCTTAATCTACCTAACATAAAGCATCTAGTCCATGGACATATTACCCAGACCATCATTGAAAAGCACAAGCTAACTAGGTTGTAGCTCTTGAGAAAACATGGTATCACTCACCTAAAAAATCAAACATGAAGCTAGTTCTAAAGAAATGGAATCCTTTAACATCAGGTTTACTTAGATACATTTTCTATTTCTATTCGAAATTACATGCTCACAGTGGCTCAAGCTTGTTAGTATCAGTTGAAAGGGGTTCCACGACATTGCAACCCATAACCTTTACCTTCTGCTATTTAATCTAGAAGTATGTAAGATAGTTGTTGTTCCTAAACCAATTCATATTGTCAATGATATTGTTCAAAAGGGTGATATCTTGGACATGCCTAGTCTCACTCACCAACAAGATTTGACATGGAGATAGCACAACCTAGGTGGACATTTTTATCGTCATGTTTTCTTTGATAGAATTCACTTTATATGTTTCTTGTTCCCACATGGATCAAGAATGTGTATTTGAATATAATCTATCATCTTCACTTTATGAAATATAAATTGTATTTATATGGAATATTACTTGTACATCTCGTAGATTTATAGAAAATAAGGAATGTGTGCTTAAAAATATTTGGTTTTTTTGGGTGTTGGATAGTGTTTAATATAATATTTAGTTATAAAGTATTGATAAATTTTTTATTGAGATATTATGCATGTACCATGTATATGTACTAATTTTAATACTCTTAATCTCTTGAATGTAAACATTATATGAATATGTACCTACATACGGGTCACTTGGGAAGTAACTCAACCAGTTGGCTAAAATGGATCATATTAATCTAGTTTTTTCGGGGTGTGCCTCAATCTGCTTTGGCAAGCTAGAAAGTAATGAAACCCTTAACAACACATGGGGATAAATAGATGAAATGTGCAATCTTATCTTCATGATGAAGCCATAATAGTCTTCTAGAGATTTGTAGGAACAAACCTAAGGCCTTCGAGGCCTAAATCAAACCACTTCAAGGAAAATTTAGCATGAATTAGATGTGTATTGGATCAAGTTCAGTCATGTTATTGTTGAAATGGGTCCTACTAATCTCAAATGAGGTGAAATTAGGATAAATTAGGTTTTATTTGTGGAAAACAAGCTTGAATTGGGGAAATAGGTGTAATTTGGGGGAATTAGGTTTGATTTGGCCATGTTAGGCCTCATTTATATCAACATAGGGAAATTAGGGATAGTTCGGTTTGATTGAGTCATATTATGGAAAAGTAGAATTGATTTTAGGCCAAATTATTTCAAATTTAAGAAGAAATTCCTGGGCATCTGCCTAGACAGGCTAGTCTCACCGTTTGATATGGCATGCTAATTCATATATCTTATATGTTCTACAATTTTTTGATAGAATGGATAAGACCTAGATAGCATAGGATGACCGAATGAGTAGTAAATACTTAAGTGGAGTTTCAAACTTTTTGGAATTTTCTTTTAAACATTCAATGATTGGAGACAAGGATGGTGCCATTATAGAAAGTGTGCTAATGTATACCAATTCACCGAAAAGACTGCATTGAGCCATCTATTATGGTATGGCTTCTTACCAAGCTATATTTCCTTGTCTTTTTATGGTGAAGATGATGATGTTCAAATGGATGCTCCTACTGATCAGGATGATTGCCTAAATGTTGAAAATTTATAAGATATATTACATGATGCTTTTCTGAGTTTCAGTGAAGATGAAAATAGGGAGGGAGTAGAGTCGACAAGTGATCAACATTTCAATGTTGATAAATTTTATATCCTTTCAAAGGATTCTGAAGTAGAAGTATGTATAGGGTGTAAGAAATTTAGCAAACTTGCTTGCATCCTGGAATTCTATCACCTGGTTTGCCTTAATGGCTTGAGTAAGAAAGCATTATCTATGTTTGTTTTTTTCTTTAAGATGATGTTACCAGAAGGAGAATAATTACTTGATTCTTTTTATGAGCTAAATAAGATGACTAAGGAGTTGGGTTTAGATTATGTGAAGATTCATGTTTGTCCAAATGGTTGCATGCTTTTCTGGAAGGACTATGGTATTAAAGATGTATGTGATTCATGTGGAGCATCAAGATGGAAAACAATTACAAACCAGGATGATGATGAGGGGCATGCAAGAAACACCAATAGAATGCATGTCAAGGTGCTCAAACACTTTCCACTTATACCATGCCTAATGTAGTTATTCATGTCATAAAAAACCTCTTCATTAATGAGGTGGCATGCAGAAGAATATGAAAAATATGACAAGTTAAGACACCTGGTAGACTCACTTGCATGGAAGACATTTGATATGATGCATCCAAAATTTGCTTCATACACTAAAAATATTCGATTGGGACTTGCAATTGATGGATTTAATCCTTTTGGAACAATGAGAACTTCTTATTGTACATGGCTTGTTGTGATTATTCTATATGATTTACCTCCTTGTTTGTGTATGAAGCAAACATATTTTATGTTGTCCCTACTCATTCCTAGACCAACTTCACCAGAATGTATAGATGTGTACTTGCTTACATTGGTTGATGAGTTGAAAGAACTATGAGATACTGGTGTACATACATATGACTCTAGAACCAAGGAATTCTTTCTGATGTGTGCTTCTTTACTATGGATTATTAGTGATTTTCCATGATATGTATATCTATCTAGTTGGAGTACTAAAGGCTACAAAGGAAGGCCTTATTGTAATAAATATAATGTCTCACACTGGTTGCCACATAGCTTTAAAGTTTGCTACAAAAGGCATCGACGATGAGAAATAATTTAGGATTCCACCTAAACTGCCATTGGGAGCTAAAATCTTATCACAACTGGAGGATAAAAGAACCGTATTTGGCAAGAAAAGGCCAAGAGGTATGGGAATTAGATTTCCACTTCATCCAAAAGTAGTTGGTAAATATACCTTCCTACCTCCAACTTGCTATACAATGAGATAGTACGTAAAAATATTATTTGGCAACCTCATAAAGTCTATAAAAATTCCAGATGGGTATGCATATAATATATCTAAATGTGCACGACTGAAGGATCAAAATATGCTACAAATTCAAAGTCACAATTATCATGTTGTGATGCAACAAATTCTACCATTAGTTGTCATTGTGGCTTTGCCCAGTAAGAATGCCAAGTCATTTATTATTTATTTTTGTCGCTATATTCAAAGGTTGTGCACTAAGGTCACACATCCAAATGATTTTTGCTGCATTAGAATATGCAATAGCTATGAAACTTTGTGAGATATATAAGATATCCCCTCCATGTTTTTTGACATAATGGTGCATCTATCAATCCATCTCGCTTGTGAAGCTAAGATAGCCAGTCCTGTTCAATATCGTTGGATGTATCCAATTGAAAGGTAATTTTTCATACATCCTTTCAATTACACCAATTGAAAGGTAATTTTTGATAATGTTTTCCACAACTTTGTTTTCAGGTATCTGATGATAAAAAAGATATCTTTTAGGATCAATAGCAGAAGGATATATTGTGAAAGAGTGCCTAACTTTTTTCTTTCAAGATACTTGGAAGGAGTCAAAACAAAATTAGAACGGATAAATAGAAAAGATATTGATGAAGCAGATATGAAAAATGAGCCAACACATGACAATGAAGTTTGGTTTGTTTTCTTGACAATAGATTGTAGTGTTGGTAAAAGAGTGCCATGTGTCTTTGATTAACATACATTGCAGCAATCCCACAAGCATGTATTATTTACCTGTGAGGCAATTGAACCTTACATTCAGTAAGGTAGTAACAATTATCTTCTATTATTAAAATGCAATAACATATTGCAATGAAATATTTCAAATGTTTTGCATTCAGGAAGAAATATGATATCATTAGGTAAATACATCCTCAAAAGTCCTTAAAAGGGGTTCAAAGTTTACATAGTAACTCATATGATGAATGGTTTAATGGACATGTAAGTTTGTTTGGGCTAATTTAATTTCTAATGCTCCATGAATAAAATCTAACAAGCTCTTATTTTGTTAGATTGAGATGATCCAAACAACAGTAGTGGTGGATGATAAAATCAAGTTTCTTTCTCAAGGTTCACATCAGTCTATAGTCACAGATTTCATACCAAGGCAAAATATGTGAACCGAACAATGCAAAATAATGGAATCTTTCTGGTAGCTAAGACTGATTGTTATTCTAAAATGACTGACTGTAACCCAATTACTAGTGATGATACCTACTATGGTGTTTTGAAGAATGTTACTATGCTCAATTATTATGAACACTTTAAGGTGACATTATTTCAGTGATATTGGGTGGACATCTACTCAAAGAGGGGAATCAAGCATGATAAACATGGGTTAACCCTTGTTAATTTGAGACAACCCTTCAAACTAAAGGAGAACCATTTGTAGTGGTATCTCAAGTTGGGCAAGTATTTTATCTAGAAGATCTCACTGCAAAAGTTTGGGATTTTTCTATGAAGATTTCCCCACAAGATATGTTCAACATGGAAGAATAATCATGTATTGAGAATATCGAGCCTTATTTTCGAGGTGAAACTAGAAATCATCCAACAATGACATCAAAGGATGATGATATTGATTGCAACGTAGTTTGAATGGATATGGAAGGAATTACTATTGAGTATTTCAACCATGGAGAACAAGCAATTCTAAATTTAGCAGGATCATGAAATTGTTTCACAAAGTAGTGATGATGATAGTTTTGACTGAAGAGATTGGAAAATAATGATTGATATATTTTTTACTTTGGCGTCATTATTTCACTTGTATTCCAAATTGGCTCGATGTACCTATTTAAATTTCTTTTGAGGATTTGTGCTCTAGGTGTATGCATTCTGAATGTATGACATTCATTTTAGTCAAATTTATCATTATCTAGGATGTTGTTTATAATGTTTATGTCTTTTGTACACGTTCCTCTATTTAATACATATATAAAAAATTAATGAAGATGACATGAGCTTATTTTTTAAACATTCATTTCATAAATTTTAATATATGTTGTTCACTTTGTTTTGCTCTCTACTAATATATGTGATTGATATACTCAATGATTCTTGTATGGTGACTCATTTCCCTTGCCTTAACTAACATGGTTGTTGGTAATCTTTGAACCTTTCATCCTCAAACCACTCCAAAAAATGTTTAGCTTCCCTTCCTCCTGAAATGAAAAATGATAGATCAAAGAAATACAAGAAAAATACTACTAGCTCTTCAAAGAATACCCAATCAACTACATCTCCACTACACTCTAATATGGTTTGGTGGTTCCAAATCTTTGCAAACATGCACAAATGAAAAGGAGATGGGAACAAGGTTCTAAAATCAGCCCAATAAAGAAAGTGGAGATCAAGATACAAGATCAAAATATTCACGGGAAACATGTGTGCCTAGTGTCAATGCTTCTTTGTCTACTCATTCAAGAAGTGTAGAGAATAGATCTTCCAATAACCAACAAGGATATGCATTTCTTGATAACATGGAGCAAAATGACATCTCTAATCACCATGTTGAGTCATTGAATGTTACAACAAGACCTTCTGTTGGGCTAGGTAAATATTTTATTCATATCACTACATTACCAAAGTTGTATTAATGAATACCATTTTTCATATATATTTTAACTTTTCTGATTGAATGCCTAGGTCAAAAACATCGAGCACATGGATGAACATAATGTTTGAAGGTCTGGAAAAGAAAGCCTGAGATTCAATTCTCATTCAGAGAAAACAATTTGGGCAACCAATAGGTGAAAGCCAATGTCAATTATCAAGTTTTCTAACGACTATTGCAAGGGATCCCAATCTTTGTTCGCAAACAAGAAATATTCTCTATGCAATTTCATGAAGGTACATTAATAGATTCTATTTTTTGTATTGTTAAATGAAGCTTCTAATTGATATCCTTTATGTGGATTGAGTAAATCATGTTTAAAGTGACATTGTTTGTATGATAAAGATGGAGAAGGAAACAAGTGGAGAAGTGGATCCCATAATGGTTTTTGAGATAACTGATAAAATAACCTTGTTTGTATGATGATATGGCAGCATAGTTGAAATTGAATCTGCCAAAATTTGGTACAACACATCCTCTCCTATAGTATTACGTTACATGTATTAGAAAATGTATAAGTACCTATTCAATATGAAATTCATTCCCAATGATTTCCTCTATCTAAGTAATATTTTTTGAGGCAAGAGAAGAGCTTCAAAGAAAACAACCTCATGTTACTTCAGATGAAATTTATAGGCTTGTTATGGGAAAAGAGAGACTAGGATATGTTTGTCGTTATGGGCTTGAACAATCACCTTTTGATATCTGGGAGAAAACTTGTAGATTCTGAGAAGTTGGAGAAGCACAAAGGAAGCATTTTCATGATAAATTTGAAGAGCAACAGTTGGATTTTAATGCAAAACTTCAAGAACAAAAGGATGAATTCAACCATAATTTAGAGGAGTTATTTGCCTTAATTAGAGCAGGGATGAGTCAAACACAGCATGCTGGCAATGGCCAAATATGAATACATTTTGTTCAAATGTGTTATATCAATTATTTTATATGTTGACTTTTTTGGTCTTATGTCAAAAATAAAATATTTGTGCGAACAAACTTATCAAGGAAAACTCCACTCCATATAAGGCATTCATCATTTAATAAGGGACAAATATGTTTGTATTTTTGTGATCAACAATTCATTTTATGTTTATATAAATTTGTTATGTAAATTGTAATTTCCTTATAGGATGTGTATTTGCTGAGTTTCACAGATTCAAATGCTAGATTTGCATTCAATTGAGTTTCTGAGGTTGACCCCATGAAAAGGATGGGAGGTGCGATATTTGGATCATCATTTGTTCTTGTTTCAGTAGAGGTTGATTTGGTGGACAACAAATATCTATTAATCCCTTATGAGTAATATTAATGTATTGTTGATTTTTTTGGCATAATATGGCTTAAAACACATATATTGCCACAGTGAGCATAATGATTCCCTTATAGTTATACATAATTTACATAGAAAATAGTATTTGAAGTTGTTTCCATTTACTATAGGACATGAATTATAAATATATTTTCATTCTTGGATATTGTCTAAATAGATGACATAGTTGTTTTTATTCTCAATTTTTTAATCATACATGATGATCCAAATAATGTTGTTTGATGTCCATTGTCAAAGACTACATTGACAAATGGTAATTTTATTTTATTTTGACTTTCTTCTAGGTTTCTTGTTTGTATTGTGGGGACATGATCAAAAGTATTATGGAGAATACACACATTACGAATGGTTTTTGATTTTGAGTAATATCTGAGCTTCTTGTGTGTGAGATTTTAGATTTGAGGTGACTAAAATATGGATTAGTTTCTTTTGAGCAATTCTTCTATTTCTTTTTTGGTATTGCTATTTGTTATTCAACTCGTATCTTGTATGAAGACTCTAAAATAGTAGAGAACATGAATGTGTACTACATAAATGGAGAAGCATTTTCTATAAAGATTTAGGAGACTGAAGATTGGTGCTTACAATTTTTCATCCATAAGCAAGAGATAAAGAAGGTTCTTACAAATTTTCTTTTCCATGTTTGTGATTCTTAATGTTCAGATTTTTTGGTGGTTCTTCTTTGTAACTAAGCAGTTACCATGTTAGGGTTATTTTGGCTCATAGACAAGGTGACTTTCTGAAAATCCATAATACAAATATGTAACATCATTTCCTGGGGCGGCAACCTACCTATTATACATGTGAAGTTGTGATTTGTTGATCATATCCTGCATGCATCATCTGTCTATCATATCATAAAGTCCAGATTTATCTATCATAACTTGGAGCACTAATCTGACCCTGTTTATTAGCCATTGTAGGGGTATCTTTATGAACCACGATAATAAAACCCTATAGCATCATTTCCTTCATATAATCAAACTATAAACTTTTCAGACTTTTTAGATGAGATTCTGTGCCATGTTAGAAGACCCCATATTTGGTTTTTCTCTTTGCTTCAAACAATGTTATTCTTCATTTTTTGATCAAGATGCGTGATTTGGTATCTCAGAGCCAAACAATCAAAATTTGAACATGATATTCTAAGATAATTTTCTTGGGCTGATGGATATGTCGTATGTGTTGGTTGGCCATATAAATTTGAATTTGAATTACAACCATCTAAAACACTCCTTTTTTGTTGTTGACATGGTTGAGGTAATTGGAACCAACTTAGTCCATTCTTATTCTTATCTTGAGTGTGTGGTGCTTTTTATCAAATATGCAAGACTAAGAAGAGGAAGATAGGAAGCTGGTGGAAAGAGAAGGATGTCAAAGACCACAAGAGGATGAATGTAGAAAGAGGGGGATAAGGACACCATGAAGAGTGAAACATGATATTGTGTAAGATGAGATCACAAAAGAGGAGGCCGACTTGAATGGGGGGATTTGGAAGAGGAGGAATAGATAGAGGAAGGAGCATAGGTAGGAACAATGACAACAAGAATGCTAAATAACAAACAAAATCTCAAATACAGATGAATGTTTCTATTGGCTTTTTTCTACTCAAATATGAGTTTATTTATTTTATCTACATAGGTCATACAATCATTTTGAAATAGAAATAATTTAGTTTTTCTATATGATAATTCTTACAGTTATCATTTCTCACATCTTTCTTGATGCTCCTACATTAGTAGTTCATGCATTTCTCTAAAAAATTTAGAAAGTATAGGTTGTTGAAGCCTTCTGGGTATTCCTAAATTGCTCCTACCTCTGCTCCTACACTTTGACCTGGATGGGGACATATCCTAAGACCATGTAAAGGTAAACTATAGAGATGATGCTACTTACTACTCCTCTTCCACATCTTGATCTCAAAAGTAGTTCATATCTCTTTCTTATTAAATACTAAGCGCAATTTGAATACACTATAAGCTAATATTTTAGTTTATGTATTTCTAAAATAACCTATTTATTATTTCCCATCCTCCTTTAGTTAGTCGATATGTTGTGTAACATCCTTGTATAATTTACCACTTAGACACCACTATTTGTGTTCATAACTAAATTAAAACCTCTAATTAGGATTGTAATATTGTAACGACCCCACCCCTCAACAACCCCCAATTAAGGAAGGCCAAGAATCTAGAGTCGTTATCCAAAAATAGGATCATATGGTTTTGAAAATAATAAAAAATATTTAATAAATTCTACCACAACTAAGCTTAAAATGGGATAAAATATTTCTTTTCACATACCTTTCAAAGTGTAGGATTTGAGAACTTTACCCCATATAGGAATCTATCTATCTACAGTCCTCCAATATTTATCTTTATTCTTTAAATGTCACTTTAAATGATTATCCACTTTCTTGTAAGCATATAACTTCATGTAACCCTAAGACATTGACAAACAAAACATCAGTCAATATAACAAATTATACTAGTATGTAAGGGAAACAAAAGCTTGCATCTATTTGTAACAACATATTGCGACCAAATTATTGCTTGACAAATAAAACTTTACCTCTTAAACATAACTACTCAATCCTGACACATCCAACCCTGTGTGTTGTCCCTACAGTGGACATGGATCCTACCTTTCTCGTATGGTAGATCCCAAATAGCCCCTTTTTATTCTACCCTATAGGTAGACCAAGACATAGAGTTGTAAAGTCGTATGATCCTACCCAAAGGTAGACCAAACATTTACTCATGATAACCTGATGATCCTACCCCAAGGGTAGAACAATAGCTAGGTCATCAATTTCTTGCATATACTCAAAGAAACAAAGGAGGACTACGGTCAGAGCTAGTCATGAATATATTTATGGTGATAGCCATAGTCACTTTATAGTTGCAAGAATTAAAGTTCATCCAAGTAGTTAATTTCAAGTAACCTGTAAAACCTCAAAAATTGCCATGAAACTAGAGCAATTAGCCAAGCATAACCACATACCTGATTTGGCAGTCTGAAAACCAAGGAAGATAGATAATTGAATCAAGAAATCCAATCAACCAAGCCAAGCAATAAATCAAACAACATGATCCTAAAAAGTATTTATAACACCTAATGTTATAATCACATCCAAACATCTTTTATTGACTTGGGATTTCATTCTAAAGGTTCTAAGACTTATTAGGGATTCCTTAAGGTTTCTTGTTTCCAAACATTCATTTTCCAATTTTACCCTTTTTAGGTCAACAAACCCTAAAATTACTTTTCTACCCATAAAAACCCTAATTACTCAAATTAGCCAAATAAAGGGTTTTTATCCACAAATTAGTTCAAGAACATAACTTTCATGCCTTCTTGATTGATTTCCATATTTAAATCCATTAAACATCATAATTATCATAATTAGGGTTTCTAAGTCCATTAATGCACTTTTATAATCATAGAACCCTAATTACGCAAATCATGAACAAATATCATCCAATTAGATCTAATCCATCCTTTTTATGTCAAAAGGATAAAATTTTGTCATAATAGTCATGGAACATCATTAGATCCATTAATCTTTAAAACTTAGGTTTTCAAATTAATTAAAACTATTAAAGATAACATCTTTACACACTTTTTGAGTTACACATATATATAGGCATTGAATGTATTTTTATTGCATTCCTTGCATCCTCCTGGTCAATTTTCATTTGTCTAAATCCGATGACAGTAGCAATTATTACAATTTTTGCTAGTTAAACTTCTAATTGACCTATAGGGAAGTGCCATGCCAGTAATTAATACTTTTAATTACCTTTCTTGGTCTGATGCAATGTTTCCTAATTGTAGTGTGTTTTAGCCATGACACACGTGGCTCGCATCCCATTTTTCTCCCCATACTAGTGGTTCAATGATACCAGTTTGAGATTGAACCAATAGTATGGGTGAGAGGGTGACTAGTCTATCATCCCAGGTGTTAGATATTGTTGACCACTTGACTTGACCCTTCATCAAACAATTGTTGCTTTCCTCTTTCATGTGAGGAGAAGTGATAACCTGTAGCCAAGCTATTTATCAGAGAAGAATGGAAAAGAGGCAAGGAGAAGAACGTAACATGAATCTTTCTATAGAAACAAAATTATAGAAAGGAGGGTATTACCTTATATACGTAATAGAATATGTACATATACATACTGATATATTAAATGATTAATCCATAGTTGGGATAGAGAAAGGGATGAGAAAATCCATTCTTCATACCCCCGAGTGCAGGTGAAATGCTGGAGATAAGACTAAGGTGTAGGGGTGGTTTTTATAGATGTATGGAGGACTAACCTAGGATTTTGATCCCTAGTTCATGCCAATTGAGAACATGGCGGCAGAGTGCCCTATTCTTGGTTCCTAAGGCATCATATCCCCCACAATGGGGATCACTGAATTCAGTTTCATGAGAAGGCCAATAATATGGAAATTTAATTGCAAGATTGTGTGAAAAGAGGGAGATAGAGAGGGGAAGCAAAAAAGGAGGCTGATTGTGCCCCTTTCCATCCCAGGCTGGAGGTAGGTGATGACTTGTGCACCCTCAAATTTTAATCGAATGGCTGTTGGGCCTTGCAAGAAGCAAAGGGGAACCAAGTCCCTAGTTTTTTTTTCAATTAAATGAAATTGTGGCATTAAATACATATTACCATAATCCTCCTCACTTTAGGAAAGTTAGAAAGAATCATATCTCTTGCATCTTTGATCCTTTTCTCTCAAATTTTTAAGGGACAGTCCACAATGGCTTGAGTTACATGTGTGCCAAGTTTGGAATCGAAATTCAAAAATAAAAGAGACTTTTCTTTATATGAAAGTCATCCACTTTTAAGGCATACATTTTTTTTGATAAAACCTGTGATTATATTAAGAAAATCTAAAAGGCAATTACAAAGATCATAGATCCATATAAGCTTGGAAACCCTATCATAAGAGGTACAATCTTGACAAACAAGAAAGATCAGATAAAGGTAAAACTTTTCAGACTGAATTCCTCCCCGACATGCTAGACCAAGTAGCATTTAAACGAAATCTCTCCACGATCAAGGGTGGCACTTGCATCAACATAACCCCAACAACAAGGTCCCACGCTGACAGAACAAAGATCCTGGTAAACACTTTCAACCATCGCATAACAGAAAGGTAGAACAAGATCACGACTCTCATACGAGAAGGAACAAAGGCTAGACATGACCACAAGCAGTGACAACACTAAAGGAGATAAACTACATGCATCACAAGGGCACAACAAAGGAAAACGAACAAACAGATAACCAACATCTTGGGCACAAATAAGAGAAAAACAAGAAACCCAACCAGCATCGTCTGACCAGAGCAGAGAAAGGTAGCTGATGAGAAAAAGAGGGGGGGACTGAACGGAGAAAACCCACCACCTCGACCTAACCACTACCTCTTTCCCCCTTCTCAAGACACGGGTTGAGAAGCCTAAGGGACAAGAAGCGTAGATGGAGGCCTCTATCACCCTAACTGGGACCTCCAAATCCTCCCGCAAAAGTAGACCAGCAGGGTAGGCAACCAGGATCACCCCCAGCCAAGAGAAGCCGAGACCAAAACAAAGCAAAAGAAAGAAAGAAAGACAGAGAGACGGAAAGAAAAAGTGAAAAGACAAGGTAGAAACAAAAGAAAAGGGGGAAAAAACCTCCTCCTCCGGAACCCAAACCAGAACACCTCCACCAGCCACCCAGCTCAGCCCCAAGGCCGATCAAAGTAGGAGATGTCGAAGAGAAGAGCACCACCACCCTCTGTAAGCAACCCGCCGTAGAGGAGGCTCGATCACGACCCGATCGCACGACCGTCGCCAAGGAGGAAGAGAAGAGAAGCTCAGAGAGGCACCTGCAAAAGAATTGGAAGAAGGGGCAAGATGAGGAGGAGACCCAGGGGAGAAGGTGGTGGCTTAGCAGAATGCCTGACCCCCTCCCCCAAGCTTGAGCAATGTACATGGGGGAGCCCTAGATTGCCTCCGCAATCACCAGAGCGCTTGCGGAAAAAATATTGAGTTTTAAGGCATACATTATGAAATTAAAATTCATCTTTTCCTCTTTCTTTCTTTTCTATTTTCTTTATTTTGATTTCTTTTCTTATCAGAAACAAAGTGTAAATGAAACATAATCAATTGTGGCCAATTATGGTATATTCTAGAGAATTCTACATAATTCTCACTTATGCACACAATTATCTTCTATTTCCTTTTCCTTTTACTTAATATGGGATTTTCTTTTATCCTTTTTCCCTTTTATCATTATTGGATTTATCAAAAGAAGATAAACCACGAAATCATGCATCCAAGGAAATCTTACAAAAGAATCCATTCTTTGAAAACAAAGCACACAAATTTCCATTCAAATCCCCTTTATTTGCAAAATTGCATTTCAATGAATACAAGCAAAATTTGAGGTTATAACAAATATCATAAACCAATTCTAGACGTATGGTATGCATTCCAAAATTGGATCATATATAATCAATCAGTTTGTTATAGACATGTGTGATATTTATTGTTTCTGTGGAAGTTGCTAGTGAGCCATCAGGGGTAGCCCTGATATTCTACAACTAGGTTCTATATTTTACAATTTTATGTGTAATCTTGTTGAAGTTTGTATGTTCTGAAATGTGCAATAAGTTAATTGACCATGCTCTATCACCTGCCTCACTACTCTACCATCAACCTCATTACTCCACCTTAACATTACTGACCCATATTCAATCTACCTAGGGAATAATCATGACGTTTGACACTTCCATGGCAACCATCACAAAGCCTCCATGATGGGATGCATATATATGAATTTCCATTGCACTAAGGGTCATGTGTTGTGTCACCATAGAGATTGTGTATTAGGAAAGTGGTTATTTGATAGGTTGATGCTATCTTGTGTCAAGATGGCTTCCACAATTGGGAAATGTGTGCAAGGGCCATGAGTCATTGGAAATCATGGAAGAATAGGGAGGGTGGCTTTATGGTGTCTGTTATATTTGAAAAAAGCTAAACATATGTATGTGAAAAATGATCACTATCAAGAATAGGTTGTTGAGGTACCACTAGGTTGTTTTGGGGTTCTATGGTGGTATTGATCACCTTTCACTTTAGGAAATCAATTATTGGCATGTTTGGTACATAAAGAAAGAATTGGAGGGGAAGAATTGAAGTAGTTCATTCAATATTATTGGATTAGATGATGGGTAAGGGAAGGGAAGGGAAGACAACAAAATGGAGGAACAAGATTTGTGTACTTCCCCCTTTCCCCTTACCAAATCAGAGTGGTGAGGTGAGGAAGGGAATACTAATGCTATGTTTGCATATTTACTTTCTTTCTTAAGGAAAATAGAATAAATAGTTTCCTTTTATATGCATTCTCTTTGCTCCCCCATGCTAACCATACATATTACAATAAGTTCATCTCCCTTCTCTTTCCCTCCCCTCCTTCCCCTATAGTGATGGTCTCCAATGAGTCTTAGTGATCATTATGAGATAGCCATAGGATGCCATTGTTCTAGGAGGTAACCTAGATGTAGAATTTGTATTTGATGTTATCCACTATTGACCAAACTATGATATATAATTTAGTACCAATCAATATTATCATAACCAATTCTATGACCATACCAAGAGTAGGTGAGTTTCTAGGAGGGGAAGGTGTGTGATATAGTATGATAGTGGGGAGTGCAAATGCTTAGAAATAGGGTGTGTGTGTATAGGTAAGAGTTTAGGTTGTGGTAATGTGCATCTGAATGGTTTTGTGTGCGTGAGCTGTATAGATTTTAGGGTATATTGGAAATAAGAGGATAAGAAACATCTTTTTACAAGAAGGTAAATAGGTTGAACTATTTTAACATATTTCACAAAATTTCAAGTACTAAAATTTGGAAATTTACCCAATTAATAAAAATGGAATATCATAGGTAATAGGGTCACTATGATCGGATGGTGATGAGGTTATCCTAGTGAAAACATCTATAGAAAAGATCTATTGATGTTGGGCCATGTATTGTTCCATTCAAATATGAATTAACATATTTTATCAACTTAACACATACAATCATTTTCAAATAGAATTCGTTCAATTTTTCTATATGATAATTCTTGCAATTATCCCTTCTCATTGCTAAGGTAGCCACTTATTTAGTTGTAGTGGATGTCAATTTTTTGCAAAACCCCTCTAACAAACTTTTCATGGGCATAATATACGTTGTCCAAATAAATTCAATATACGTACACATGCACCAAATGGAGGACATCTAGTTTAGAAGTTTATTTGTCACTACTCCAATTGCCAGTCATATTACACAAGGTTAAGATATCACTAGTTAATTTACCCATGACAAATAAACCTATCATGGAGGTATACCAAACACAGCCCAAGTTGTGACCATATGGGAAGAACATGATTACTATTGTAGTTGGTGCAAGGGCTATCAACTTTTTTTGAAGCTAACAAGTGTTATGCATGGCTACTAAGAGACAAGAATGTCATCAAATGAAGCTATTCTATTAATTATAAAATATTTATAAACATGTGTTTTATTTATTAAAAGGGGTAAGGTAAAATGAGCTCCCCATGTAATTTGCATTTTGTTGTAAATACAAAAGATCCATACTTTTGAAAATGTTAATTCAAAGCAAATGTCGTTCATTTATAAATTTTGGAAATGAATTGAAAATTTAATGTCTAAAAGCCATGAAAAGGTAATCCTACAAAAATAATATGTCATTAGTGGCATTTTTTATACGCCATTACACTCAATAACAACAATTTCATTCAACATAATAATACACAATAGTACCATTTATATAAAAGCCAAATGATGGATAGTGGCATTTTTGTAAAAGTCAAATGATGTTTTATTGGCATTTGTTTAGCATTTATTGAAAGACATTAGAGTGAAACATTAAGTGGCATTTATAACTTACACCACTATCTCTCTAGTGGCATTGGTACTAGAGGCATTTCTTTAAGTGTCAACAAATGCCACTAAACATGTTTAGTGTGATTTTTTTTTCACTAGAATTTCTAAGATGCCACTAATGAGTGTGTTTTTTGTGGTGAATTGTTGTCCTCTCTAGTTCTGGTAACAAGGAGAGCCAAAGCAAGTTGTACCCCAAAAGGGAGAAACAAGAAGGGAGAGACAACAAAGGGAGAGTAAGCCAGCGCTACCACACTAACGTTCAAAGGGACGACTCCTTTCTGTTGGCCTTCAACACAACAAGGAGTTATCGGTGGTCTGCCTGGACTACAATAGAAGCAAAGAGGCCATTGACACCCACTAGGAGGACAACAACCACTACCATATGTGGTGGTTCCACCCTGAAAATTGTCTGTGTGTAACTTGTGAAAGAAGCACACCACTACAAGATTTGTCACTGGACTTGCTCCATGACAAAGTATATCTCTTCCAATCCTCCTTCCCAATCCATAGTTATTAATTAATCCGTTGGACAAGTGGAATTTGGTTAGATTTTTTTTCCACTGCCATATCTAATGCCATATTTCCCAAAAATGGTATCAGAGCCATGCTAATTTACTATGTTTTGGGATTAATCGATATGATCATATTTTTGTTTTAGCATTTATTTTATTGCATAGGTTGTGAATACTTAAAATGATTAATATGTATATCCGGTTAAATAACTCATACGATCCTAATAAATATATATGATATGATATATATACACAATATATAAGTGTCTCCTTAAAATTGTTTTTTTGATGGTGATTGAAAGCATGGTATGGCCTATACCCCTAGAATGGTGTGCTTGGTTGAATAGTTTTTATTCTTATTTTATAAATTGATTTGCATACCGATCCTCTCTCTCTTTTATGCATATGTAAAAGTATTAATGCTCTCCTTCATATGCTCCCCTCAAATGTAACTCGAGGTTTCCCCATTAAAATGTTAAAGTTAAATAGGAATATGACATGTTTATTTCCTATTATGGAAAAGATGGAGTTCTGCGCCAAACAAACTGACTGACTCAGATGAGAAATTGATTAGATGCAGGATCAAGGATGCCAGATGACAGGACAAACCGATCGACCGGTGGCCCAATCGATTGGCTGGAAGAGTCTAGACATCACTTGAACTAGACACTAGATGACTATTTCAAGAGACCAACCTACCAAATAGGAGGACAACCAATCAGGTCAAGAGTTGAACCGATAGACCCAGATTGGTTACAACACATATTTCTGAAATATAGGTTGTACATATGATGTGGTCCTTAGGTGGTAGAAATTCCTTGGAGATCTCTAAGGAATTGTATTAATATGTCCATAACCATCACTCATATTTGTTATTTCATGTTTTCTTTATTTGTGGATATAGAATGTATATGATACACACTATAAGTATGTGGTGATTGGATATGTATATGTACTTATATAAATATAAAATCCCTCAATCAAATATAAAGTGCTATATGCTTTCTATTAGAAACACACATGAAAAACTTGATCGATCAAGTGTAAGTTATATCAAAGCATGGTGCATCATCTATCTTTAGAAGTGTGATGGTAGATATGTAGATCTTTCAAAGATGGGTTCATATTCTATCGTGTTGTCTTTTGGGTCTAACTTAACTAGATGAACTTAATGATATGAAGTACCTAGAATCATGCAGATGGATTGTGACAAGGAGTTGTGCACACAATCAATCCAAGAGTTCCATTTAGATGCAATTGTCAAAAGTTTCCTACCTAAATAGTCAAATTTTGGGTGATTAACTAAAGCTGACTTATGAATTGATGAAATATGGATCTTGACTCATTAGAAGGTTGTACGCTGCAATCTTCCAAATTGATGAGGGTTATCAATTTGAACAAAATAGTGGGAATGATGATCAATTAAATACCTAATTAATAATGCCTTTTAATCAAATCAAATCAAAAGGGTTTTTGACATATTGCAAATTTCTTTTCTAGAAATAAATGGCAAACAACATGTTTTCTTTGTGGTTGATTCTTGAGAAGGACAAGTTGAATGAGAATAATTTCCTTGACTGGTTCATGATGTTGAGAATTTTTATCACACAATAGTGCATGCTCTATGTCCTGGAGACAGCAGAGTCAGATGAACCTGCTACCACTACACCTAAGGCTGATAGGGATGCTTACAAGAAGCACTCTGAAGATGTCATGAATGTCTACCTTATTCTATGCTCAATGAAATATGAGTTATAAAGATATCATGATAATATGGATGTTATTGAGATGGCAACACATCTTAAGAACATGTACCAAGATCATGCAAGATAAGAGAGATATGATGTCTCTAAAGTGTTCTTCAAGTACAACATGGTAGAAGGAGATCCAGTAGGTCCCTATGTGCTCAGACGGATTGGATATGTGGAGAACCTTACAACACTGGGATTTATCTTGGGTGAAGAGTTGGCAAGAGATCTGATTATGCAGTCACTGCCAGAATCATGCACTCATATTTTCATGAACTACAACATGAACAATTACTTGGCATGTTGAGAACCTTACAACATGAAAAATCATGTAGACATTGACAAAATTACTTGGCATGTTGAGAACCATTGAGGCACAAATTAAGAAGGCCAAACCCAAATCCATGATGATGATAAAAAAAGGAAAGGGGAAGTCCAAGGGCAAAGGGAAAGCTAACAAGAGTTTTAAAGCTGGCTAGAAACCCAAGTCGTCTGCACTTAAAGAAAAGGGAGGGGTAAATAAAGGAGGCAATTGTCCCCACTATCACCAGACTAGACACTTGAAAAGGAATTTCCCCCTTTGCATGGAGGAGTTGAGGAAGAAGAATAAGGGGATAGAGATCTCCACTTCAAGTATTTGTTGGGTTTTAGGGGAGACAAAGAAGGCAGCGGAAACAAAAAATTTTCTCCCCCAACCTATACCGAGGAAACGCGTCAACGCCTATATAATAGGAAAGGATGGTTTGTGGAATCATACCTTGTCCCGAGGCTTGCTCGGCGACAATACCTCGCGCAATGCGCGGTCTTCAACTCCGGACTTCGACGGTGTCTGTGCAGCTCCTGGTCGCACTGGGACTGACAACTCCTACTCGAACCGGACTGTCGGATGACATTTGTCCTCCTAAGCGGCAGTGTCCTCCCGCCTCTGTAGTAGTCCACACGGACCACCTGGAACTCCACACTCCTTGTCCCATAAGGAAGTGGAAGGAGTCGCACCCTCCTGTTGACGTACTAGTCGCCAACACGCTCTCCTGCCTCCTGTTGCAACTGCAGTTGTCCTTCCCTTGCTGCAACTCCCTTTTGTGGGAAGCACTTTCTCGGGCTCTCTCATGGTTACCAAAACCAGAGAGAACGACAACTTGCAGAGCAACTGGTTGCACTGAGATGTACTGTGAGAAGCCCCCAATACCCCTATATATATAGGAGAGTCATGGGACAGGGTTCTCCATCCCGGGCAATGCGGGACTAAAGCAGGAGTAGAAGGGTTTGGGATTTTCCACCAAAAGCAACCATCTCGCAACCTGAATCGATCGGTTCACAAGTGAACCGGTCGGTTGGGGATCTGAACCGATCGGTTCACTACTGAACCGATCGTTTGGGACCCTTGAACCGATCGGTTCACTCATGAACCAGTCGGTCGGGGTTCCAGTTTGGTTCCCGATTGACTTTCCTTGTTTCTTTCCCAATTGGTATCGAATACCAATATTATTCCCAATCGAATTGGGCAATTTGAAACGAAAGGAAAATTCTCACCAATCCTACTTTCCCGAGTTGCTCGATTGCACCAGTTGAACCGATCGGTTCAACACTTGAACCGATCGTTTCACTCTGTGCATGAGCCGATCGGTTCAACAATTGAACCGACCGGTTCAGCAACCTCAGCCGACCGGTTCATCACATGAACCGATCGGTTGGGAGTGCAGGTTGTGCAGAATTAGTCAAATGCGATTTCAATCAATCCGATACTCCAATTAATGCGTCCAACACCTTGAACCATACGATATTGAGCCATCGACTGATTGAGTGTTTAATTGAACTACCAAACTCTTTTAGTAATCAATCTAAACATTGCTTTGTGGACAAAACTCCTCTTCCAGGTTAAATCCTATGTGTGTGACCCTGCAGGTCCATTTCACATTGGCAGTGAAAGTTCATAACACTTATGACTTCATAAGAAAAGAGCGGTGCCTAGTCACACATCAGTGCTACCCAAGTGAAAGTAGAAAGTTGGAGAACAACTTTCATCCTACAATTCGTGAATGGTGTTACATCGAGTGTATAATTCCTTTGTCACTGATATCCCGAATGAACTCAAGGCATGGAACATTCATCCTGTCAACGTTCATTCACTTCCTTGATCTCAGAGTAGATTGGAAGAGATATGTATGACATCAGTATCATATACTAATTCACACATGTGTGCACGCCTTTCTCAATCCTACTCATCAAGTGGCCATGGATATCAAACTCCCTCAGGAGGGACAAATCCCATATCTATCACTCACCCCTCAAAAGCCCCATGTGTCAAAGCCACCCAATCATCACCTTTATAACAACCCATGTTTCAGGACTGCGTTTGATGATGTCAAAGTGTGCCCAACGACATGTGTTGAGTGCAGTGATTTCAGGTCTAAGAATCACACTCACCACCATCACTGTGAGTACTGACTGTGACTACCATCTCATGGTTCCATGTGTCAAACTCACGGTGGGTCTGTCCGGTACCTTGTTCTCTAACAAGTACCTATGTGTTTGGTTTGATATCTCTATATCATGACTAATGAGATTCTGTCATCAACCAACACCACAATCTAGTCTTGTGTGTCATTGTTGTCTATCTACCTTCCACAATGACATCCGACTAGGGACATAACAAGAATGTACAAACTCTTAGCATCTGTATGATCTCATCGTTCAGGTCCTCAACCTGAAAGCATACATCATTGAGTTCTGTCATTCTTTAGACATTCAATATGTTCTATCACTATCTCATATGACTGAACCAGAAAGAATTGGAAGCTCGCCTTTGATGTTTATCAAATCAATCTTATTGTATCCCACCAATCATCCCATGATTGGCTCTCAGGGCATACATACCAACAGACTCCCACTTGCACTGCGAGCCAATCACCCATGAATCATATTCATAGTGATCTTCAAACATGTCCTACATGTTACAGTGCTCTAGTGCCATCATAGTGAGTAATGGCAACACCTTGCCAAAGTCTGAACAAATTGCATGTCTCACATCTCTTCACTGTACGTCACACGTATGCGATGGAGTTGCCGTAATATGCGATCTAGTATTCCATTGCTAACCTTTAGCCACATTGCATGATCAAGGATTCCAGACTTGTCATCAATGAGTGGAATAGAAGTTCATCTCATGAACTTTCAGATCCATATAGTATCCATTGTTGTTCTCTAACACATAGATACTCGACATTTCCCTTTTAAACGGCTTTATTGGAACACTTCCAATTATCAACAAACATTCTCTTTTATACATCTTATATATATTTTGCGATTAATTTTCTGTCCTTTTGGAAGTTCGCATCAATGTAACTCTTTACATTAAACTCTTCCTTATCTCCATAGAACTAGTACTTCACAAGCACTTATCAAGTTCTCATGGTATTCCAGACCCCTTATTGGAAGTAGACAGACATCCACTCGTCATGTCCTACATACGAGTTATCAGGATGAGCACATCATATTGCCATGTCCTACATACAAGATGATGAATGCATTTTATTCTTGCCATGTCATACATGCAAGATAATGAGATGATTACATACATTATAGATCCATATCTATTCTTAGTGTTCCCATTCTTCATAAGAATTGGACACTTGGCCTTGGGATACTAACTCCATGTAACATGGACAAGTTTTCTCCCACTGAATCTGTGCATACTGAACACTTCAGTACAGATTGCCAATGTATGCTTTCTCTTTCCAGGTCAAGAGATTTTTTAGAACTATCTCTATAGATCTCTATTCCTATCACATAGGAAACATCTCTATCTTCCTTAAAGATAATTTCCACATTTGGATTTCCAATCTAGAACATTTCCATTTCACATCAATATGTGGAATGTGAATATGCTCCCACTAAATCACAGATGCCTTCTTTATCTTTGACATATCAGTCAAACCCTTTGACTATATCATCAAAATAAAGATCCAATTTTGAGTTGCTTGTACTCAATCAATCACATTGATTAGTCCATTATAACTTATAGACTTCATTTGCATTAGTGGATTCATAAACCTTATAGGTTGTGTCACGTACGCATCCTGTTTTTATTCCTCATAGGAATGCAGTTTTAGTATCCATATGCCAAATGTCTTAGTCATTAAGTTGCAATCAACAAGCATCATCCTTCTCAAAATGTTATCCATGTGTCTTAACACTTAAGACTCATCTGCACTTATGGATATGATCCAATGAGTGCTACCATCAAGTTCATACCTTATGGTTCACATGGAAGTCATTTAGGATGTAATGGTTTTAAACCATAACTCAATATTCAGTTCCTCATATTCATCTTGATAGTTGACTCATCACATGAACAACTCATCACATAGATAATTGAGGTGTATATGTTACAGATATAAGAACTCACAACCCTTGTGATTCTTAATTTCTTTTATTAGTGTGGGGTATTCTTTTATTAAGAAGAATTCAGTTATTTGATAATCATTCTCTAACTCCTTAGAGTATGATTACTTCTTGATTCAGACATCACCATGCCTTAATCATGAGTTTACTATGATACACTATCATAATCACTCATAAGGATCTCAAACATTTGGTCCAAGTATTTCATTCATTGATCTCATCAAGAATTAATACTTTACCAAATTTGTACTTCATTTATGATAATCTAGAACACTTCAAGATATTCATATTGGTATTTCTCTAAACACCATTTGAAGTATTAGCATTTATTCCAATAGGTATGCAAATACATCACATGTATTATACCTAATAGGATAATCATTCTCCCACTACATTCGTGAAGATTGATTAATCATGCCCAAAATATTCATGTCCCTTACTGGTTCTCTAACCAAAAGAGTCTAGTTTTATCCATCACATGGAAACTAGAAATGAATTTCTCATGATTAATGCTAATTAAAAATGTTTGAGTTATCTATAATTTTTAGGTATCGTCTTATCTCATGCATATCAAATATCACAAGATAAATAAGGCATTGCCACAAAGATCATATCTTTATAAATTGAAACATCTCTTTATTAATTGCCATCATTGTCATACAATATGCAAAAATAAAGTGTTTCTATCTATTGGCAAGTATGAAATAGCAGTTCATAACTATATTACATGCCTTATTGGCTGAAAATAAACTAAAGTATTCCTATCTATAAAGGCAACACTTGCCCCAAGTAAGAATGCTTTACACTTTACATCTTGATATCATATATCTCAAAAGTGTTACAAGTTTATTTACATGACACCTTCAAGTAGAGGCTTCAGTCGCCTCCTTCTTTTGTTCTTCCAGGTAGAGAGGACAATTCCTTTTCCAATGTCCTGGCTTTTGACAATGGTGGAAATTTCCTTTCTTTGTCACGCCTCCCTTGGCCTTGAGAGCTGAAGATGGCTTGGACTCCTGGCTAGCTTCAGAACCTTTCTTAGCTTTGCCCTTGCCCTTGCCCTTGCGCTTGGACTTGCCTTTCTTGCTCGTGATCACCATCACGGACTTAGGCTTGTCCTTCTTCATCTGTAACTCGGCTGTCCTCAACATGCCCAACAACTCTGACAGTGGCCTATCAAAGTTGTTCATGTTGTAGTTCATCACAAACTGACTGTAAAATTTTGGCAACAATTGCAGTATCACGTCAGTAGCCAACTCTTGGCTCAGTGGAAATCCCAGTCTCTGCAGGTTCTCCACATACCCAATCATCTTAAGTGTGTGAGGACCAACTGGATCTCCTTCTGTCATGACACACTTGAACAGTGCCCTAGAAACATTGTACCTCTCTTGCCGTGCCTGATCTTCATACATGTTCCTGAGATGCAGAATCATCTCAATGACACCCATGTTCTCGTGTTGCCTCTGCAACTCATGGTTCATTGAACATAGCATCAAGCACTTTGCATCAATAACATCATCAGAATGCTTCTTGTAAGCATCCCTTTCTGTCTTTGGTGCATTAGGAGTGGATTCCTCTGGAATTGGAGTATCCAGGACATAGAGCTTATGCTCTTGAGTGAGAACAATTCTCAATGTCCGATACCAGTCGTGGAAGTTCGTCCCATTTAGCTTGTCCTTGTCAAGGACCGATCGCAAAGAAAAGTTGTTGTTGTTTGTTGCCATTTGAACTACAAAAAAGAAAATATGCTATTTTAGTCCAAAACTCATTTTTGACTTATTTGATTGATTTGAAAATTTGATGATATAATTAGGCCTTTAATTAATTATAGCTCCCACTATTTTAGTTCAAATTGATAGCCCTCACCATCAATTCGAAAGATTGCAGCGTACAACCTTCTAGTGGGCAAGATCCTGAAATCCTCTAAGTCATGAGTCAGCTTTGGCTGATCGCCCACAACTTAGATCTCTCAGGTAGGAAACTCTTGCCAATTGCATCATATGCAACTCTTGTTGAATGAACATGCACAACACCTTGCCATGAACATTCCTTACCTCTGGGCCTAGACGCTCTAAGAATCACCAGTTAAGTCTAACCCGAAAGCCGACACGGTAAACATGCACCCTGCTTTGGCAGAACCTACATGTCTACCCTTCACACTTCCACAAGATAGACGGCGCACCACGCTTTGGCGTAACCTACGCTTGGTCGATCGAGCTTTTCATGTGTGCCGCTAATGGAAGGCATGTAAGACTTAATATTTTAATGAGGGATTTGGTTTTTATATACATATACATATCCAATCACCACAATACATAGTACATATCATATACATGCTATATCCCACATAAAACATGCACAAACGATAAAAATCGATGATTATGGCCATCCTAATGTGATTCCTCGAGCCAAGAGGAATCACGGTCATCTAGGTCTACATCACATGCAACCTGTACAAGATGAACATCTGTGCCTTGCCATCCGAGTTGATCAACTCATCACATGAATGATCTGTACTCTCCAGCCGGTCGTCTGGGTGCCACCAACCGATCGGTTGGCTCCTCCAACCGATCGGTTCGCCTGGTCGTCGTGCATCTCATCATGTCCGCCACCCGCTCATCACGCTCCTCGAACCGGTCATCAACCATTCGGTTCACTCCTTGAACCGACCGTCTGGAACGTCAACCGATCGGTTTTTGACATAACAGGAAATAAAATTCTATCCTATTTATTACATTGCTTTAAAAAGGAAACCCCGAGTTACATTCGGGGGGAGCAAAGGTAGGAAAGAATCTCGAATTATTTCGAGTTACATCAGGAATAAGAGAGGGAAGATCGGTGCGCAGACCGAGATGCAAGCAACCACACACAACCAATCACAGATAGGGGTTTATAGGCCATAATCACGCTACATACATCCACCACAAAACACGTTTAAGGGCGACGCGTATCGAGTGCATTAATAATACATATCATATATGTAATTAGGGATTTGTGGATTTAGGATTGGACATGCATAAAGCCGATATTATTCGCATCGTATGCAATAAATAAAGGCGAAAAACCAAAATCGATCATATCGATATTCCTAAAATATAGAGCAGTTGACGTGGCTCTGATACCACTGTTGGGTTTTAGGGGAGACAGAGAAGGCAGCGGAAACAAAAGATTTTCTCCCCCAACCTATACCGAGGAAACGCGTCAACGTCTATATAATAGGAAAGGATGGTTTGTGGAATCATACCTTGTCCCAAGGCTTGCTCGACGACAATACCTCGCGCAATGCGCGGTCTTCAACTCTGGACTTCGACGGTGTCTGTGCAGCTCCTGGTCACACCGGGACTGACAACTCCTACTCGAACCGGACTGTCGGATGACAATTATCCTCCTAAGCGGAAGTGTCCTCCCGCCTCTGTAGTAGTCCACACGGACCACCTGGAACTCCACACTCCTTGTCCCACAAGGAAGTGGAAGGAGTCGCACCCTCCTGTTGACGTACTAGTCACCAACACGCTCTCCTGCCTCCTGTTGCAACTGCAGTTGTCCTTCCCTTGCTGCACCTCCCTTTTGCGGGAAGCACTTGCTCGGGCTCTCTCACGGTTACCAAAACCAGAGAGAACGACAACTTGCAGAGCAATTGGTTGCACTGAGCTGTACTGTGAGAAGCCCCCAATACCCCTATATATATAGGAGAGTCATGGGATAGGGTTCTCCATCCCGGGCAATGCGGGACTAAAGCAGGAGTAGAAGGGTTCGAGATTTTCCACCAAAAGCAACCATCTCGCAACCTGAACCGATCGGTTCACAAGTGAACCGGTCGGTTGGAGATCTGAACCGATCGGTTCACTACTGAACTGATCGTTTGGGACCCTTGAACCGATCGGTTCACTCATGAACCGGTCGGTTGGGGTTCCAGTTTGGTTCCCAATTGACTTTCCTTGTTTCTTTCCCAATTGGTATCGAATACCAATATTATTCCCAATCGAATTGGGCAATTTGAAACGAAAGGAAAATTCTCACCAATCCTACTTTCCCGAGTTGCTCGATTGCACCAGTTGAACCGATCGGTTCAACACTTGAACCGGTCGTTTCACTCTGTGCATGAGCCGATCGGTTCAACAATTGAACCGACCGGTTCAACAACCTCAGCCGACCGGTTCATCACATGAACCGATCGGTTGGGAGTGCAGGTTGTGCAGAATCAGTCAAATGTGATTTCAATCAATCTGATACTCCAATTAATGCGTCCAACACCTTGAACCAAACGATATTGAGCCATCGACTGATTGAGTGTTTAATTGAACTACCAAACTCTTTTAGTAATCAATCTAAACATTTCTTTGTGGACAAAACTCCTCTTCCAGGTTAAATCCTATGTGTGTGACCCTGCAGGTCCATTTCACGTTGGCAGTGAAAGTTCATAACACTTATGACTTCACAAGCAAAGAGCGGTGCCTAGTCACACATCAGTGCTACCCAAGTGAAAGTAGAAAGTTGGAGAACAACTTTCATCCTACAATCCGTGAATGGTGTTATAGCGAGTTTATAATTCCTTTGTCATTGATATCCCGAATGAACTCAAGGCATGGAACGGTCATCCTGTCAACGTTCATTCACTTCCTTGATCTCAGAGTAGACTGGAAGAGATATGTATGACATCAGTATCATATACTAATTCACACATGCGTGCACGCCTTTCTCAATCCTACTCATCAAGTGGCCATGGATATCAAACTCCCTCAGGAGGGACAAATCCCATATCTATCACTCACCCCTCAAAATCCCCATGTGTCAAAGCCACCCAATCATCACCTTTATAACAACCCATGTTTCAGGACTGCGTTTGATGATGTCAAAGTGTGCCCAACGACATGTGTTGAGTGCAGTGATTTCAGGTCTAAGAATCACACTCACCACCATCACTGTGAGTACTGACTGTGACTACCATCTCATGGTTCCATGTGTCAAACTCATGGTGGGTCTGTCCGGTACCTTGTTCTCTAACAAGTACCTATGTGTTTGGTTTGATATCTCTACATCATGACTAATGAGATTCTATCATCAACCAACACCACAATCTAGTCTTGTGTGTCATTGTTGTCTATCTACCTTCCACAATGACATCCTACTAGGGACATAACAAGAATGTACAAACTCTTAGCATCCGTATGATCTCATCGTTCAGGTCCTCAACCTGAAAGCATACGTCATTGAGTTCTGTCATTCTTTAGACATTCAATCTGTTCTATCACTATCTCATATGACTGAACTAGAAAGAATTGGAAGCTCGCCTTTGATGTTTATCAAATCAATCTTATTGTATCCCACCAATCATCCCATGATTGGCTCTCAGGGCATACATACCAACAGTATTTACATTATTGAGATAAATATGTCAACTTCTTCATCTTGGGTACTAGAAATTGAATGCGGATATCAAATCTGTTCCAATGTGTAGTATCTGAAAAGAAGTAAGCCTTTAAGAAAGGGTGAGGTAGAACTATGTGTAGTGAATGGAGCAAGAGTTGTTGCCATTATAGTTAGAGCCTATCATTTATCTCTACCCACAGGGCTTGTGATAGAGTTAGAGAATTGTATTTTGTACCTACTATCAATAGAAACATCATTTTTTTATGTTGTATGGACAAGAATGGATTCAAGTTTCTTATAAAGAATGGAAGATGTTCTATTAGTAAAGATGAGATCTTTTATGGAAGTACCCCAAAGTCTTATGGTTTTTATTTGATAGGTGTAGAGATAAATAGTAGAGACAAATGTTTATAACATTAATAACAAAAGATTAAAATTTGATAACTTAAACAAAACATATCTTTGGCATTGTTGTGTAGGGCACATAAATAAGGAATTCATCACTAAACTCCACAAATATGGATACTTGGACTCTTTTGATCTCAAATCAATGGAGACTTGTGAATCTTGTTTGTTAGGTAAGATGACCAAGTATCCTTTTATAGATCATAGCGAGAGAGTGAGTGATCTATTGGGACTCATACATACTGATGTATGTGGACCATTTAGAGCAAATGCTAGAGGTAGTTATCAGTACTTCATTACCTTCACTAATGACTTTAGTAGGTATGATTATGTTTACTTGATGAAACACAAGTCATAAACTCTTGAAAAGTTCCATGTATTTCATGAACGAAGTACATAACTATATTGGTAAAAGTATTAAGGCACTTCATTTTAATTGAGGTGAAGAGTCTTAAGCAAGGAGTTTGAGAACCTTCTGTAAGAATATGGATTGTAAAATGGACTCCACATGGAACACCACATCATAATGGTGTATCAAAAAGAAGGAATCACACATTAATAGATGTGGTACAGTCAATGATGAGTTTTGCTGATCTTCTTACTTTCTTCTAGGGTTATGCTCTAGAAACTACAACTTTTACACTAAATTGTGTACCATCTAAATCTTTTCAAAAGACACCATATGAGATGTGGACTGGGAAGTGTCCCAAAATGTTTTTATGAGGATTTGGGGGTGTGAAGCTTATGTTAAGAAAATATTTCTTGAAAATCTTGGCCCTAGATCAAATAAGTTTTATTTTGTTGGATATCCCAAAGAAACTAGGGGATACTACTTGTATAACCCATTTGACAACAAAGTGTTATTTCTAGGGATGTTGCCTTCCTAGAAAAGGAACTTGTTTCTAAAGGAATCGTTGGGATGAAAGTGGAACTTGAAAAGTTTTGAGACCAACAAGACAAAATTGAACATAAAGAGGTACAATAGGAACAAGGAGAATCATAAATTTTCATGGAATCTCAAATTCCTCATCTAACACAAGAACCTCATAGATCTAGTAGGATATATCATGAGCCTGAAAGATTTGGTTATCTTGTGACTCAAGAAGGCGATGAGTTATTCATTGATGATGACCAACAACCTACCTAGAAGTTGTAAAGGGACCAAAGACTAAAAGGTGGCTTGTAGTCATGCGATCTGAGATGGAATCCATGTACACCAACAAGGTATGGACCTTGGTGGATCCGCTTGAAGGGGTAAAACCCATAGGGTGCAAGTGGGTCTTCAGGAAGAAGACTGACATGGATGGTAATGTATAAAATTAAAAAGTCCAATTGGTTGCAATGGGTTTTAGACAAGTTCAAGGTGTTGACTATGACTAAACCTTTTCTCCAGTTTCCATGGTTGATTCCATTAGGATCATGGTTTCCATTGTAGCTTATTATGACTATTAGATTTGGCAGATGGATGTGAAAATCACATTCCTTAATGGAAATATTCTTGAGGATGTGTACATGACACAACCCAAAGGTTTTATAAATCCAAAGGATGAAAATTAAGTATGTAAGCTACAAAGGTCAGTCTACGAATTGAAGCAAGCATCTCGGAGATAGAATCTGCAATTTGGTGAAACAGTCAAAGAGTTTGTCTATAGTCAAAATGAAGATGAATCATGTGTTTACAAGAATGTTAGTGTGAGCATGATTTTATTCTTCATATTATATGTTGATGACATACTATTGATGGGGAATGACATCTCTACTTTACAAATGGTAAAAACTTGAAAAAAAATTACAATTTCCATAAAGGATTTAGGTGAAACATCCTATATCTTAAGAATCAAGATCTATAGAGATAATTCTATAAGGCTTCCTGGTCTAAGTCAGAGCACATACATTGATAAGTGTTGATGAGGTTTAGCATGGAAAATTTGAAGAGAGGATACCTAACCATGTCTCATGGAGTTATAATCTCTAGAGCTCAATGTTCCACTTCTTATGAAGAAATGGAACCCATGAGTAAGATTCCATATGAATTTGCAACTAGATCTATCATGTACACAATGTTATGTACTTGCCCCATTGCCTCATATTCCTTGAGCATGATGAATAGATATCATTTAGATCCCGATGAAGGCCATTGTACTACTGTAAAGAACGTCCTTAAGTATTTGAGAAGAACTAAGGATCAGTTCTTTGTCTATGATGGAGAGGAAGAGTTGGTGGTAAAAGGTTACACCAATGCAAGCATCGAAACTAACAAAGATTATTACAGATCACAATCTAGATTTATGTTTTGCCTCAACAATGGAGCTGTGAGCTATAAGAGTTCCAAGAAAGAGACATTTTTTGATTCTACAATAGAGCCTGAGTATATTGTTGCATCGAATGTAACAAGCGAAGCTGTTGGGATCATGAAGTTTTTCACAAAACTTGGGTGGTTCCAAGCATCATCGATGTAGTAGAGATATATTGTGACAACAATGGAGCTATTGTACAAGCTAAGAAACTTAGATCACATCATCATTCCAAGCACATACTACAATGGTTCCATCTCATACTAGAGATCATACAATGAGGAGATGTGAAGATTTGTCGAGTACCAATCGAAAGGAATGTTTCTAAACCCTTGACAATAGAACTTTCACAATAGAAGCATGATGGTCATGTTAGATCGCATGGAATTAAGTTTATGGGTGACTGGCTTTAAGTGCAAATGGGAGTTTGTTGTTATGTATGCCCATTGAGACAATCATATGATGATTGTAATGGAATATCTTGTAAATGATTTCATTAATAATAAAGCAAATCTTCATCTAAATGTTTGTTCAATTATGAGATAATGATATAACATGATATATGTCTAAAGAATGATGTTACTCAATGACATATGTCTTCAGGTTGAGGATCTGAACAATGAGATCATATGCATGATAACGGTACATACATTCTTGTTATGTCCCTAGTCAATTATTATCGTGAAAGATGATAGACAACAATAATACATAAAACTAGAGTGTGTGTTGATTGATGGTGGAATATCATTAGTCATGATATATGATATCAAACGAAGCACATATGTACCTGTTATAGAATATTGTATCATACAAACCCACCATGTGAGTGATACATGGAAATCATTGAAAGGTAGTCAGAATCATCTCTCATAGTGATAGTGGTGATTATGGTTCTTATACCTAAAGTCACTACACTTATCACATGTCCTTATTTGTACTTTGACACCACCCAACATGACCTTGAATAAGAGTTACCATAAAGGTGGTGCTCGGGTACATTGTGACACATGGGGATTGACTGTGAGTGATGTAGATGGGATTCATTCCTCCTATTGGAATTGATATCTAGGTCACTTGATAAGTGAGACTAAGAATCATATGTCCATACTCATGTGAATCAATATATGCCATGTGAGATCACATCCATCTCAGACAGTCTGCTTTAGCTCAAGGAACATGAATAGAATGATGAAGAGGATAACAATTCCATGCCTCGAGTTCAATTTGGATATCAAAGACAAAGGAATTATGCAATCATGGTAACACTAATCACATATTGTAGGTTGAAGTTGTTCTACAACTTTCCAATTACTTGGGTAGAAAAGATGTGTTGCTAGATACCTCTCATTTCTTGTGATGTCAAAAAATATTTATGTACATTCACTGCGAATGTAATTTGGGACCTATAGGGTCACACACATAGGATGCACCTGGAATATGAGTTTAATCATGAGTGAATTTAGAATTGATTGCTAAATTGTTTAGGTAATCAATTAAACAATGATTGTCTTAATGGAATATGAAATTACCAATTCACCTAGTGAACTGACCGGTTAAGATACATGAACCAACCGATTCATGTTGTCAACTAAGCGGTTGGTAGATCAGTGAGACTAGATCAATAATTATTGCTGACGTCATATTATGCATTAATCATATATTAGAATACAATGTGATTGAAAATATGAAACATGTGACCTAATCAGTTCAAGGGTTGAACCCACTATTTCATGAGTGAACCGACCTGTTCGCCATTCATAACTTCCAGAATATTCATGAAATTTCATCTCTTCGACTCCCAATTGAACTTGAAACCTTGACCCTGGCCATCCTATATAAACGGGGGAAATCTAGGCTTTCATAGAAACAACAAAAAGCTCTTAATGTAGTTGTCCTATCTAGTTATGGTAACCAAGAGAGCCCCAGAAAATCTTACCCAAATAGGGAGAGACAACAAGGGAGAGACAACTAAGGGAGAGAAAGTCAGCACTAGCACACTAACGTTTGAAGGGACGACTCCTTTCTATGAGCCTTGGAGTGTAATGAGGAGTTCTCAGTGGTTTGTTTGGACGAAAATAGAGGCAAGGGGATTATTGCCACCATCTAGGAGGACAACAACCACCGCCATCTGTGGTGGTGCCACCCCGACGGTTGTCCATGTGCAACTTGCAAAATAAGCACACCACTACAAGAGTTGTCACTGGACTTGCTCGAGGACCAGGTATATCTCTTGCTAATCCTCCTTTCTAATCCATACTCATAGATAGATCCATTGGACAAGGGAAATATGGCAAGTAAAATTTTATTTTCGTTGCCATATTTCATGCATATTTCCTAACAACTTGTTATGTGTAGCTAAGGTGTTAGACAACCCCATGACACTCGTACTCGATAATATTGATCCTAGAAAGGTAAAAACAAGAGTTTTCTTTACATAATTAGACTTTCATGGAGAAGAAATAAAACTAATTGAAAAGAAATATGCATACATGATAATAAAATAAGGAAAATGGTTAGAAAGGGGATGGGGAAGATCATCAATCATTAGAGATCATAGCATCACACCAATTTGAGATTATAAAGGGGATAGGGAAGAGATCTACATCATTTCTAGACCCAATCTACCTTACTTGGACATGGTTGGCAGTGAATGAGGATTTTTTTTATCTTATTTCTTTTCCAAATGAAATTGATTGAGATCACCAATAGTGTTACCTTCTAGGGTGTATGGGGGTTGAAGATGGATTGCCTAGGTGTTTGGGAGGTGATTGGATCTTTCTCAAGGCTAAATAGGTGACAGCCAAGTCATAACCCTAACATATAGTTTCCAAGTCCTTCAAATAGCTACTAATAGGCTTTTCATACAAGGGATAGGGGGATTCTTAGTGTTAAGGTTTATTAAAACTGCAATTGATCTAAGAACGATACAAAAAGAGGAAACATACCTTGTTAGTACTTGTGTTCTAGATCTTTTGAGAAACATATGTATGGTGGCCTGTCGAACATTTCAAAGGAGAAAGAATGGGGTGTGTTCCTGGGGTGTGGCTCACTTTCGAGGTTTTGTTGTATCACTTTAAATGGCATCTAAGAGGCTTTTCATGTAGAAGATAGGGATATTTTTAGTGTTAAGGTTTATTAAACATGTAATTAATATAAGAATGATATATAAATAGGTAACATGCTTGGTTAGAACCTACTTTCTGGATCTTTTAGGAAGCATTTTAATGGTGATGTGTTCACCATTTCAAAGGGAGAAAATGGGGTACATTCCTGGGGTGTACCTCACTTTCTGGGTCTTCTGAGAGCACTTTAAATGGTGATATGTTGACCATTTCAAAGGGTAAAGGCCCCATTGCTTCTTGGGTTCTTCTAGGGAATTTTAATGGTGGCTTGCTAGCCATTAAAAGGGGAAAAGACATGATGCATGACTGGTGTGTTCCCTTCTTCTAGTCTAGGTCAAAGGCAAGTTAACTCAGCGCAATCATCTCAATAAAATGTGGAAATTTAAAATAGGAACACACTTGGTGGAGCCCTTCATGATCTTGATTTTTGTGACTCTCATAGGAGATAAGTGTAACAACCGCCACCAAACCGACATCCAAATCATTACTAATTATGCGGAATAACCATAAACAACAGATTAACAAAATCACTAAAAATTGAAACCATTTTACAAAAGAGATCCTCTTCCAGGAAACTCTTATTGAGAGAAACAAAACTTTATATATACATCAGAGTTCACATCTCACCTACATTGTACCATCTTATCTCAAGGATTACATATAACAATTGCTTTGTCAAAACACATACTGAAGCAACATAAAACCTTGAGGCATACAAGCCAAAATCTCATATTGTTTATAAAACCTTTACGTACTGATTCCAAGGACCTGAGAGTACATAGACGAAACATAGGACTTCTATTGACAAGACACGACAAACATCATACTCAACCTGAGCTATTACTGCTATTGTTGTACCTCTATAGTATGGTCTCTACCTCCTTGTTCACATCCACCTAAAAATGTTGGTGACCAATTGGGTGAGACCCATGTCCCAGCGAGAGATATAACTCTCTGCCAACAATATTATTATCACATATAAGCATAAAAAAACTGAGCAGAGGTTCTTTTATATTAACATGAAGGATTAATCATTGTATGAACAGAACAAAGTAATCTCTTTACTTAAGGAAAATGATGCATTTACCCATGGTAGAGTAATAAACCATCTATCTACTTTACTAGGAATGTAAAGAAACATAAATAACATCTATCAAGCTAAGATGTATAACTAAATTGTGCATCAAACAATGTTTTCCATATTCGATCCTTAAGCAAATGTGCTACATAGCTGATCATATTTTACAATCACACTTATGCCATGAGGATATGAGGGATACCGCTCATGCTCCAAATGACCACGACTACATAAAGCATCGGTACCATAAAAGGTCAATGAAAGATCTGGCTTCCATGACCTCTACTGTCTTGGTCAGTGTGAGACCACTAGCAGGACATCGCGTGTCAACTGCAATTAGCTTACCAGGGTATACTGGTATCTTTGCTATAGAGCTACAA
Source organism: Alisma plantago-aquatica (assembly GCA_963693085.1). NCBI lineage: Eukaryota > Viridiplantae > Streptophyta > Magnoliopsida > Alismatales > Alismataceae > Alisma > Alisma plantago-aquatica. Next base: position 588,029,579 of record OY856414.1, read on the forward strand.
CCGCAACATGCACTCTCTTCAGGGAGATTTTAGTTATCCATCCCCAACATTCAAAGAATAAGGAAGATTACACATCAATTCCTCAACTGTTTGGGAGAATCACATTTCAATCCCGATTCATATAGGATGAAGAAGGATTCTACACATCAATTCCTCATTTGGTCAGGAGATTCACATCATCCCATGATAAATAAGAAAGGTGTGGAATCAGTTCTTCATCCGAAAGTCAGGATATTAGTGCCCATCGCCCCCACATATTCAAAAATATGTGTTCTAGGAAATCCCGTGGGAAGACCTGTTTCACCATTCAGAAACTACTGACGCTGATGGATCTATGGTCAGGGCACTACATGATGAGATTCCACTTGATTAATTAGGTAATTACAATATTCTTTTAGCATCAAACAAGTTTCAAACATGCATTATAACAGATGCTATAAAGGAGTGGTACTTTGAAGATCTTTTGGAACATTTTGAATGTACATCACTTGGGATCTCAGTCCCTTATCACAATACATGGAATTCTCATCCCTTCTCATCATCATCATCATGATTACTGGATCTGGGTATTCAAACCCTTAGATCATCACTAAACACTGTTACCACTTATCAGGTAACTATTACCTCTAGGTCCTCAGACCAAGGTATACATGATACTTGTTGCACAAGCATCTCACATGGCTCACAAGACCCATTTAAACATCTTGTCACCTCTCACTAGGAAAACATTATTCACATGGCTCACAAGGCCCATTAAACATCTTGTCACCTCTCACTAGGAAACAATTATCTTTTAGGTCATCAGACCACATAAGCATTTTACTACTTATACAAGTATTTAACATGTTTCACAAGGCTTATTCAATAAGAGAAATACAACCTTCCCATTATTAGGGTTAGGGTTTCCCTTTATAGCCGAATAGGGTTTCAAATTCATATTATCAATCCAACCCCTAATTCATTGCTCCACACATCTAGGAGCATACATTGATATCATAAGTATTCAATCATACTTATTTATTCTCATCATTTATCCTTAAATGATTATTAACACAAAGTATGCGTTTCTCTCTCATCCTCACTAGGATGTTGATTACATCATACTTTATTAACTTGGCTTAACCCATTCTCAAGGTACATTAGCCTACACTTATTGAAGTACATTAAACTCATTACATCTTAATGCAACAATTGACATGACACACTTGATGTGTTACTCATCCAAAAATATCAAGGTATATCAACCTTGAGGTGCTGGATGTGATATTTATCATGCCTTGGTGTATCACTTCCCTCATCACTTTTAACTTCCTTAAGTTCATCAACTTATCTTGTGTTAGGGTGTTTCCCATCCTAATACTTTATGCACTAACTCATCACATTTATCTTATAGTGTATTGACCATAAGTCACACATTTGAATTATCCAACTATCATTAAGTGATATGGACTCATCTCGAGTTAATGCATTGTTGATATAGGGTTGACCATTATCAACCACTTTAGGTGTTTCACCTATCAAAGTATTAACCACACCCTTACTTGGTGTTACACTCATCACTCCTAAGAGTGTTTTACCCTCACCTTTACAAGGTGTATCAGGTTGAATCATGTATGTCAAGTTGAACACATGTATTGGGTTAGGTGTATATTGGGCTAGACATCATCATATCCCTCATACCCTTACCCATCAAGATATCAACGTTACCAATCATATGGTGTATCACCTTCACCATACATGAGTGTAACGTCCTCACCTCTCTTGAAGATATTGGCCACACTATACTTTAGTGTATTAGCCATCACATGTTCTAGGGTATTAGCCACCTTAACACTTTTGTCATCTAGTATATTGGGTTACCCACCATATTGTTTTAGAGATGTGTGCTCAACACCATATCATCCAAGAGGTGTATGCTTAACCCAATATCAGTTTAGAGGTGTATGCTTGCTACCCATATTACTTTAGAGGTGTATGTGTGCTTACCATATCGGTCATGAGGTGTATGCTTGCTTACCATATCACTTTAGAGGTGTATGTGTGCTTACCATATCGGGAAAAGAGGTATGTGTGTGCGTCACACCATATTGGGAAAAGAGGTGTGTGTGTTCTTCACACCATATCAGGCAAAGAGGTGTATGCTTGCTTACCATATCACTTTCGAGGTGTATGTGTGCTTACCATATCACTTTAGAGGTGTATGTGTGCTTATCATATCGGAAAATAGGTGTATGCTTGACCTCATATCATGCAAAAGGTTTATACTACATTACCATATCATCCAAGAAAGTATAAACTCATATCCATATCGTTTTAGTGGTGTAGGTGCATCACCATATCACTTTAGAGGTGTATGTGTACTTTACACCATATCGGGCAAAGAGGTGTGTGTGTGCTTCACACCATATCAGGAAAAGAGGTGTATGCTTGACCTCATATCATGAATAAGGTTTATACTACATCACCATATCGTCCAAGAAAGTATAAACTCATATCCATATCATTTTAGTGGTGTAGGTGCATCACCATATCGGGTTAGAGGCGCTTGCTTATGTGCTTGAACCCGATATCACTTTATAAGGTGATACCATCATCTTCAACCTCTAGAAGTTCATTCTAATTGTTCTAGTACAAGGATTACAGGTCTAAGAAACTACTAGAGCTCATAGATATATCAAGTATTCAAGACAATTTCGGAATTGAAAGTAGATCATCAATTTAGCAAGAAAGATGGTGAATAATAACATGTTTGGTTTCAAGTTATATAACCCACCTTTAGAACAATTCAAAGCTCCAAGATCCAAAGCTACACATTCCTAAGTTTTAAGATGACTTATTAAAAGTACAAGTCTTGTTCACAACTCCTTCATATACAAGGAATCACCATAGTTAAGAACCTGGTGAAAAAGAAAAGAAAAGAAGATCATAACCCTAGATCCATGCTTCAATCTAAGGTTGAAGATGATCATAGCCTTACCTTAGGGTTAAGATCCAAGATCCTTCTTTCTCCTTAGCACCTTGAAAGATATGTCACTACTCATGCACGATATGCCCTCACTTTTGTCCAATGTCCCTTTCACTTGTGGCCAATATCACTTTACTTGGCCGATATCAACTTGTTATGGCTGATATCTAAATGTTATGGCCAATACCACTTGCTATGGATGATAACCAAGCCCTATTCACGATACCACTTCACCTATGCACGATAACAAGAGTCTATGCATGATATCTAAGAGAAAGGAGGTGGTAGGATTCGAAAAGTTTCACTAAGGGGTGAAAGGAAGGGTATATATACTTGAGGTTCATGGGATAGAGTGTAAGAGGTGTCATCACCTTACTACTAGTAGGTGCGACATGGCCATGCATTGATTGACATGTTTACTTGAATGCATTTAATCTTTGTCTAGCCATGCAAAATAAAAACTTGAGGATAATGCAATGGATAAGGGTCGTCCCCCTTTGGTTATCTTCTAGGACAAGCCACTTCCACTCACATTATTATATTCACAATTCAATGCAACCTTTCCCAAGGAAAGTTGCAAGTCGATATGCATTGCTTTATTGAGGTGCTTAGCTCGTTTTTGAAAAGGCAAAGAGTTAACAACACGATATGGAGGTATCCTATTTGTCTCCTTGGCCGATAGGGACTTCCCATTTACCACTACAACCTGATACACTCAATACAACTTCAAATTAGGGTTTCCATTCAACCCCTTTCTTGGTCTTTTCATCACCAAGAATACTACCACTCATAAATTATTCAAACATGGTGTATCATTCATTATATCTCCTCTAAATGATACATAGAGGAAGTAGGAACACTCTAGAGGTGGTAATTTGCATATCAACCCCACATTTTGGGTAAATTACAATTTGTACCAAAATTGGTGCACAAGGTACTAACATTATTCAAACAAGTTCAAACTTGGCATTTAGGCATTCCACAAGCCACCAATTAGCATCACTCTCTCTATTATGATGCTAAAACACTAAAGGAACGTTAAACATGTGACATATTGCAATATAACCCCTTATTTTGGGTAAATTGCACTTTGGTCCAAAACAAAGGAACATTACTCAAACATCATTCAATCAAGACCAAACTTGGAGCATAAGTGTGTCACATGATAACAAAAATCCTTAGAGGATTATACTAAAGTTCTAAGCAACTTTCTTATCCAAAACAAATAGGGTTAACTCATAACCTAGGTTAATGTCATTACAAGTTATGAACCCCTAACAAGGATTTCGTCCCCGAAATCCCAGATGAAGGAAGACAATTATCATTCATGCATCATATCATCAAGTCTCCACATAACATCTTGATTCCATGGAGATGCCATAAAACTTTGACCAACACAAGGTCCTTCCATTCAGATTCATCATAGAATCTGTCAGGACACATACTCAAGTGTCTTTTTCAATAATGACTGTAGTGTCCATTCTGTGTCAGGTAACACTTTCTAAGTCAGAGAAGTACTATTCATACTTTGAATAATTCAAGTATTAAACCTTATTGACTTACATCTTTTATATGATAAGATTATTGACCTTAGGAGTCTTCCATACTCCTCACTTAGTTTAGTATTTCCCTCCAAGGAAAAACCAGAGTTATATTCTGTCACCCACTTGGGACTACAAGTCTTAACTTGTATCTGCTATGCCATCTAATCTGCTGACACAACACTAAACTTTCTTATGACTTGTACCAACATTCTCTTGTCATAAGGAGAGGCCACTTATTAAAGAAGAACTTATCTCAGAGGTATCTCTAGATGCTATATATAAGCTGCCTCAACAGATCTGGATAGGGGTATTCTAAGGAATTCTTTTAGCTTGATAAGATTTTCCCAAAATGATTCTACAATTGTTCCTTCAATTAGTACATCCTTTTCATTGTCATGTTTATGCATATCATAAACCCCTAACATATGATGTCCATACTATTTTATGTAACTAGGCTGATCTCACAGTTGACCCTTCGAGGTAACCAACATAAATTATCTGATTAGGAGTTATGTTTTCACTTTCATATGCCACTAAAACTTATTAGATACTAGGATTCCTTACCTTGGTATCTGTTACATGTGCCAAAAACCCATCACATCCTCATCATTTCCATCTTCTGTTATTATTACCAAAACCAAACATGCAAAAGGATCTTTCTTTCATCTTGGGACATTACTTATTACACATATCTTTATCTTGGAATCAAAGTCCAAGATGAACTGATACTTTTCTAAGTATCCATCAATGAATTATTTCTAATCCATGCACATCAATTGTCATCAGACTCACTTGATTGCATGTTCCTGAAAGGAAAGAACACAGGGAAACATATTCCTCTTATCACCCCATCATCACCCAGGGTTGTTTATCAAAGAGAAGAGATTATCATCTCCTCTCATTATTGCATGAACTTCCAACTATTCATGAGTCATTTACTCTTGTTTCATCCTAGGTTCTTTGCCATCAACATAGGAATTATAAGGAAGATTACATGTCATCACTCCTTTTTTTTTAATTGTCTAACATGTTCATGAATATTTTATGATTTTATCACATTTATAGTTTTCTCATTATGGAAGAGATCATTATCCTTCACATATTCTTTATTTGAATAGGGATCATCTTCCTTGTTCCCTTTCACTTATCATTAGAATTGTAGTTTGTACTTTCTCATACTCATAGGTTGATCTGAGATAATCTCAAATTCCATTTTATTGCACTTAGGATGTGATAGAAATATCCATACAATATTTTGAATTTCATTATTATCTTTAGATTGTCTCAAAATGATACTTGATTAGAGTAATCAGAAAGATAGAAATCTAAGAGTTCCATACTTACCCTACCTTCAATAGTAGAATATCTGGCCAAGGTATACAAGTACTAAGGTTAGGTAGTATGCACCTTGTTTGTATCACATACCTTACTTTTCATATCATCCAAGTCACATGACTTAATATCCCCAGATTTCTCTAGGCATTTCATTTACATATGTACCTCTTTTATATGGACAAAAGTAATTATAAAGTATTTTAAGAGAATACTAAATAGAATATAAATTTTAGTTCTCATCATTTCTTCCCTATGTTCCCATGGGGCAATCAATAGGGAAGTCAATAACAACAATCCTACTTATGATTATCAGATAAAATCAAGAGAAGGCATATCAAAATGAAAAAGCTCTATCTGACTGTTACCCCTCGCGGTCATCTACCACTTCAGGTTGACTCAACACATAGAATCTAGTGGTTTCATGTTGTTTCTTTTGCCTTTTTAGACTATTGATCTATAACTTTCATAAGACCTGCCGAGTCTACCTCGGTTGTTGGGTCATTTCCTCCCTTCTTTTTGGAATAAAAGAGTTTAGTATGCTCAACATGTCCATATATGTAACATGTCTTGTCCTCGTACCATGGTCGTATTGGTCTTATTACCAATGTAGAAGCTAAGTCAGAAGTTCTTAAAGGTGGAAGGTTAGGACTTTTGCCTTTACTTAGTGACTACTGCTCCAGTGCACTAGACATTTATTGCACTGGTGACACCAAAAACTTTGCCTTTTTAAAACAACTAGGCAAAATGTCTCTAGAATTATAGTGACATTTCCTTAATTCTCATCTTATTGCCCCTCCTTGGGCACTGCCATCACAGATGTACTATCTGTCTATACTTATGGCAGAGTCTATTTTCTCACCATATGTTAATCTTTCCCACATTTCCACTATTTCAACATGACTATGTCATTCAGGACCCCTTTTAAAGCCCAAAGTTTTTGCATTAAGGATAGGTAACCTAGATTGTAATGCTAGTATCTAGTCTATTATATGCATCACTATTGTCCTAATCTACCCAACAAGAGCATAAAAATAGGATTCTCTATCCTGATTGGGTCAAGATGGGAATTCTCAGGCACTCATTATTCTCTTTCCTGATCCCTTACACCCTTTCTTGGTGCAACAACATTGCTTTCTGCAATGTGCTCCTTGCTTTCTCTAGACATCTTTAAAATTTACTCTATCTTCTGCATAAGCATAAGTCACTATAAGATATACTGGAGGACACTAGAACATACTCAACACATTAGTCCTATGTCTCTATAGACTCAGCAAACCTTAAGCTCTGATACCAAACTTATAACAACTGCCACCAAACCGACAGCCAAATCGTTACTAATTATGAGGAATAACGATAAATAGCAGATTAACAAAATCTCTAAAAAAGATCCTCTTCTAGTAAACTCTTACTGAAAGAACCAAAACTTTATATATACATTAGGGTTCACATCACACCAACATTGTACCATCTTATCTCGAGGATTACATGAACAATTGCTTTGTCAAAACACATACTGAAGCAACATAAAACCTCGAGGCATATAAGGCAAAATCTCAGATTGTTTATAAAACCTTTATGTACTAACTCCAAGGACTTGAGAGTACCAAGATGACACATAGACTTCTATCTACAAGATGCGACAAACAGTATACTCAACCTGAGCTATTACTGATGTCTCTGCTGCTGTTGTTGTACCTCTGTAGTATGGTCTCTACCTCCTCATTTGTGTCCACCTAAAATGTTGGTGACCAATGGGGTGAGACCCATGTATCAGTGAGAGATATAACTCTCCACTGACAATATTATTATCAAAGATAAGCATAAAAAAACTGAGCAGAGGTTCTTTTATGTTAACATGTAGGATTTATCATTGTATGAATAGAACAAAGTAATCTCTTTACTTAAGGAAAATCATGCATCTACCCATGGTAGAGTAATAAACCATATATCTACTTTACAAGGAATGTAAAGAAACATAAATAACATCTATCAAGCTAAGATGTATAACTAAATTGTGCATCAAACAATGTTTTTCGTATTCGATCCTTAAGCAAATATGCTACACGTCTGATCATATTTTACACTCACACTTATGCCCTAAGGAGACTAGGTATACTGCTCATGCTCCAACTGACCATGGCTATGTAAAGCATCAGTACCATACAAGGTCAATGGAAGAGCTGGCTGCCATGACTTCTGCTGTCTTGGTCAGTGCGAGACCACTAGAAAGACATCTCGTGTCAGCTGCAATTAGCTTACCAGGATATACTGGTATCTTCTCTATAGAGCTACAACCGCAACATGCACTCTCTTCAGAGAGATTTCAGTTATCAATCCCCAACATTCAAAGAATAAGGAAGATTACACATCAATTCCTCAACTATTCGGGAGAATCACATTTCAATCCTGGTTCATATAGGATGAAGAAGGATTCTACACATCAATTCCTCATTTGGTTGGGAGATTCACATCATCCCATGATAAATAAGAAAGGTGCGACATCAGTTCTTCATCCGGACGTCAGGATATTGGCGCCCATCGCCCCCACATATTAAAAAATATGTGTTCTAGGAAATCCCGTGGGAAGACCTGTTCCACCATTCAACAACTATTGACGCTGATGGATCTATGGTCAGGGCACTACATGATGAGATTCCACTTGATTAATTAGGTACATCACAATACTCTTTTAGCATAAAACAAGTTTCAAACATGAATTATAATAGATGCTATAAAGGAAGGAGTGGTACTTTGAAGATCTTTTAGAACATTTTGAATGTACATCACTTGGGATCTCAGTCCCATATCACAATACTGGGATTCTCGTCCCTTCTCATCATCATCATCATGATTACTGGATATGGGTATTCAAACCCTTAGATCATTACTGAACATTGTTACCACTTATCAGGTCATTATTACCTCTCGGTCCTCAGACTAAGATATTCATGATACTTGTTGCACAAGCATCTCACATGGCTCACAAGGCCCATTTAAACATCTTGTCACCTCTCACTAGGCAAAAATTATTCAGATGGCTCACAAGGCCCATTAAACATCTTGTCACCTCTCACTAGGCAACAATTATCTTTTACGTCATCAGACCACATAAGCATTTTACTTGTTATACAAGTATTTAACATGTTTCACAAGGCTTATTCAATAAGAGAAATACAACCTTCCCATTATTAGGGTAAGGGTTTCCCTTTATAGTCAAATAGGGTTTCAAGTTCATATTATCAATCCAAACCCTAATTCATTGCTCCACACATCTAGGAGAATACATCGATATCATAAGTATTCAATCATACTTATTTATTCTCATCATTTATCATTTTATGATTATTAACACAGAGTATAAGTTTCACTCTCATCCTGACTAGGATGTTGATTACATCATACTTTATTAACTTGGCTTAACCCTTTCTCAGGGTATATTAGCCAGCACTTATCAAAGTGCATTAAACTCATTACATCTTAATGTAACAATTGACATGACACACTTCATGTGTTACTCACCTAAAAATATCAAGGTATATCAACCTTGAGGTGCTGCATGAGATATTTATCATGCCTTGGTGTATCACTCCCCTCATCACTTTCAACTTCCTTAAGTTCATCAACTTATCTTGTATTAGGGTATTTCCCATCCTAATACTTTATGCACTAACTCATCACATTTATCCTATAGTGCATTGACCATAAGTCAAATATTTGAATTATCCAACTATCATCAAGTGATATGGATTCATCTCGAGTTAAGGCATTGTTGATATAGGGTTGACCATTATCAACCACTTTAGGTGTTTCACCTATCAAATTATTAACCACACCCTTACTTGGTGTTACACTCATCACTCCTAAGAGTGTTTTACCCTCACTTTTACAAGGTGTATCAGGTTGAATCATGTATGTCAAGTTGAACACATGTATTAGGTTAGGTGTATATTGGGATAGACATCATCATAACCCTCATACCCTTACCCATCAAGGTATCAATGTTACCAATCATATGGTGTATCACCTTCACCATACATGAGTGTAACTTCCTCACCTCTCTTTAAGATATTGGCCACACCATACTTTAGTGTATTGTCCATCGCATGTTCTAGGGTATTAGCCACCTTAACACTTTTGTCATCTAGTGTATTGGGTTACCCACCATATTGTTTTAGAGATGTGTGCTCAACACAATATCATACAAGAGGTGTATTCTTAACCCAATATCGGTTTAGAGGTGTATGCTTGCTACCCATATTACTTTAGAGGTGTATGTGTGCTTACCATATCGGGCAAGAGGTGCATGCTTGCTTACCATATCACTTTAGAGGTGTATGTGCTTACCATATCATGCAAAGTGGTATGTGTATGCTCCACACCGTATCGAGCAAAGAGGTGTGTGTGTGCTTCACACCATATTAGGAAAAGAGGTGTATGCTTGCTTACCATATCACTTTAGAGGTGTTTATGTGCTTACCATATCACTTTAGAGGTGTATGTGTGCTTACGATATTGGGTAAGAGGTGTATGCTTGACCTCATAATGTGCAAAAGGTTTATACTATATCACCATATCGTCCAAGAAAGTATAAACTCATATCCATATCGTTTTAGTGGTGTAGGTGCATCACCATATCACTTTAGAGGTGTATGTGTGCTTTACACCATATCGGGCAAAGAGGTGTGAGTGCTTCACACCATATTGGGAAAAGAGGTGTATGCTTAACCTCATATTGTGAAAAAGGTTTATAATAAATCACCATATAGTCCAAGAAAGTATAAACTCATATCCATATCATTTTAGTGGTGTAGGTGCATCACCATATCGGGTTAGAGGTGCTTGCTTATGTACTTGAAACCAATATCACTTTATAAGGTGATACCATCATCTTCAAGCTGTAGACCTTCATTCTACTTGTTCTAGTACAAGGATAACAGGTCTACGAAACTACTAAAACTCATAGATACATCAAGTATTCAAGAAAATTTCGGAATTGAAAGTAGATCATCAACATAGCAGGAAAGATGGTGATTAATAACATGTTTGGGTTCAAGTTATATAACCCTCCTCAAGAACAACTTCAAAGCTCTAAGATACAAAGATTCACATTCCAAAGGTTTAAGATGACTTATCAAAAGTCCAAGGCTTGTTCACAACTCCTTCATAGACAAGGAATCACCATAGTTAAGAACTTGGTGAAAAAGAAAAGAAAGGAAGATCATAACCCTAGATCCATGCTTCAATCCAAGGTTGAAGATGATCATGTCCTTACCATAGGGTTATGATTTGAGATCCTTCTTGCTCCTTATCACCTTGCATGATACCTCACTACTCATGCACGATATGCCCTCACTTTTGGCCGATATCCCTTTCACTTGTGGCCAATATCACTTCACTTGGCCGATATCAACTTGTTATGGATGATATCAACATGATATGGCCAATACCACTTGCTATGGATGATACCCAAGCCCTATGCATGATACCACTTCATCTATGCACGATACCAAGAGTCTATGCATGATATATAAGAGCAAGGAGGTGGTAGGATTCGAAAATTTTCACTAAGTGGGGAAAGGAAGGGTATATATACTTGAGGTTCATGGGAGAGAGTGTAAGAGGTGTCATCACCTTACTACTAGTAGGTGCCACATGGCCATGCATGGATTGACACATGTACTTGCATGCATTCCATCTTTACCTTGCCATGCAAAATATAAACTTGAGCATAATGCAATGGATAAGGGTCGGCCCCCTTTGGTTATCTTCTAGGACAAGCTACTTCCACTCACATTATTTTATTCACAATTCAATGCAACCTTTCCCAAGGAAAGTTGCAAGCCAATATCCATTGCTTTATTGAGGTGCTTAGCTCGTTTTTGAAAAGGTGAATAGTTAAAAACATGATATGGGGGTCTCATATTTGGCTCCTTGGCCGATAGGGACTTCCCATTTAACACTACAACCTGATACACTCAATAAAAGCTCAAATTAGGGTTTCCATTCAACCCCTTTCTTGGTCTTTTCATCACCAAGAATACTACCACTCATAAATGATTCAAACACGGTGTATCATTCATTATCTCTCCTCTAAATGATACATAGAGGAAGTAGGAACTCTCTAGAGGTGGTAATTTGCATATCAACCCTACAGTTTGGGTAAATTACAATTTGTACCAAAATTGGTGCACAAGGTATTAACATTATTCAAACAAGTTCAAACTTAGCATTTAGGCTTTCCACAAGCCACCACTTAGCATCATTCTCTCTCTTATGATGCTAAAACACTTAAGGCACGTTCAACATGTGAGATATTGCAATATAACCCCTTATCTTGGGTAAATTGCACTTTGGTCCAAAACAAATGAACATTGCTCAAACAACATTCAATTCGGACCACACTTGGAAAATAAGTGTGCCACATGATAAACAAACTCCGTAGAGGATTATATTAAAGTTCTAAGCAACTTTCTTAGCCAAAACAAATAGGGTTAACTCATAACCTAGGTTAGGGTCATTACTATTAGTGTTTCAAAATATACAAAATATTAGGAGTGAGAAAGGGAAGCATGCTCCTTTTGAGCATCCCACGTTCACAGTCTAGTTCTTAGCACAATCAGATGTCGTGAAATTTGGTGTGGATTACGGACCCTATTAGTAGGCAAGTTGATATAGAATGCTGGGATATATTTTGATGAATTTTGTTGTTTCACTTTGGTTTTTTGAGATGGATTTATTGAGATAATGGAGTGTGTTTTGAAATGAATTTTACTCTCATGTTTATCTCCTTAGTGATATCCAAGCAAAGTAGTCTTCAACAAAATATTCATAAATTTGATATGCATCTTAGTTGGAATCCTTCCTATTTTGAGAAATGTTATTTTTATTCACGAGTGAGACCTAATAACATGGAGGACTAGAATCATTTCAGACAACTCATAATGATAATAGTCAACCATATTTATTTTAAACCATTAAGTAGATAATTGTCATATTGAGCATAATAATTGATACATTTGAATATCAATAAAAACGTAACTAGATTTAATGAACACAAATCCATAAGGTAAATCACAGTATAAAAAACCTGTCTCCCGTGCAAGTCCTCTTGTCTCCAGCGATTAGGGCCTGGCGGCTGTGGACGCCCGTCGCTACCCGTCAGGGGTTATCTCTACCCGTCAGGGTGTCTCTCTCTCTTGCAGGTCCAAGGGGAAGCTGATCATCTGGTCTAGTTTCTAGAAGAAGACATGGATATAATGGAAAGGTATGCAAAGATGACATTGACCGAGGAAGAAGAAGCGCCGATCGAAGTCCAAGCAGATGACGCAGAAGACGGAACCGAACACACGGAACTGGCTTTGGTCGCGAGATTGCTAACATATAGAAGCTACAATTTTGGGGCAATGCACAGAACCCTAACGCAATCGTGGGGGGATGAAGGACAAGGTATTATTCAAGAAAGTCAAGGTAGATATATTCATAGTCCATTTCTTCAACTGGAGAGACAAAAGGAAGGTCGTCGATGGAGCTCCATGGAATTTCGACAACAGACTCCTATTGTTCAAGGAGATATCACCGGAGGAGCAAACGGCCAAGGTGAATCTGATGACGAGTCCGTTCTGGGTGAGACTATACGGCCTCCCGCTGGGCTACAGAGGCAAAAAAGCAATCAGGGAGATCGCAGGGCGGATGGGCGAGGTGCTTTCAGTGGATCGCGATGAGCTTGGGTGGGAGACGTCATCTCATGTTCAAGTTCTGATCGATATCTCCAGACCGCTAATGCGCACGCTACAGATATGAACCAAGGGAGGCGGTGTATCATCCATCGACATAAAGTACGAGCAGCTATCCATGCTCTGTTACGTCTGTGGGCGGCTAGGGCATGGTGAGAAGGATTGCGGGGAGGTTGGGGAAGAAGAGAAGGAGGGTGGGCAATGGGGGCCATGGCTGAAGGCATCCCCAAGAAAGCCCGGACAAAGTGTCTATGATGAAGTCTACGGGGCTGGCGCTATGAGGAAACTGCTCAAGTTCAACCGGTATCCTATAGTGACGGTGTCGGTGGTGGGGAAGGATCAGAGGGTTGAAGGTGAGGGTTTGGCTGTGAGGGTGGGAAGAGGGCGGGAAGGTGAGAGTGAGGACAGGCGGTGGGATGACAAGGAAAAGGAACAACACAGTGAGGTTGGAAAAGGAAGGACGGCGGGGGGAAAGAATGGTGTGGGAAGGGTAGAAGAAAGAGTCTCAGCTAGAAGAGAAGGGGGCACAGGGGAGAATATCAGGGAAGAGGGAGGGGGAAGCTCGAGCAACCTGGATGTTTTCCTGAAGGAAGGGACACGAGGCTCAGACGGGAGAGTTCGGTTCTCCTTAGAGGAGATGTTCGCTCTCAGGGATACTGCTGTCATACCAGAGGAAGCACCATCAGTGGAGGAAGAGAGGTCAGATACGTTGCCGGAGGGTGGCGTCCGTCAAGCTATGAAGGGGAAAAGTAGGAGGGAAGACAGGCATGCACAGGATTCACGTAGGGAAGATCTAGTAATCACAAGGGCACATGGCAAAACTAATAAAGTGGGGTGCAGCAAAGGCCAAAGCAACAAGAAGGATGCCAAAGTTAAGAAAAAGCACACACCCTGGGTATATAAAATGAGTCAAAGCGCTAGATTGGGCATTCCAGAAAGCAAGGTTGTATGGGACTCAATTGCTGGAAAGAGAGGAAGAGACAACGACAGTGCTGACATGGACCTAGATGAGCAGGTACAACAAATCGATACTGGGAAAAGAGCAAGGCAGCAGGAGAGCATGGTCTTAGCAGATGACAGGGTCGATGAAACCCAAGTAGCGGTGTTTGGTGTTGACCAACACCGCGAAGGACAATGAAAATCATTAGTTGGAATTGTCAGGGGATGGGCGACGCTGACAAGGTGACGACACTGTAGTCGTGGTGCTGGAGAGAGAGCCCAAATATAGTTTTCATCATGGAAACTATGATTGCAGACACAAAGTTAGAAGAAGAGAAGTTGTGGTTTTGTTGACGACATCTGTATTTCCAGTACGGGATGATCGGGAGGTCTGGGTTGTTGGTGGAAGGACGCTAAGGTGGAAATCATTGGCTACTCATAAAGACATGTGGAATGCTTGGTGGATGAGGGAAGGTTTGGGAAATGGAAGGCTATTGGCATCTACGGGTGGGCGGACCAACCTAATAAATTCAAGACATGGGAGCTGATGCGCAAGCTTAAAAGGGAGACATATTTTCCAGTTATCTTCTTCGGCGACTTCAATGAAATAGTCTCTAACTCAGAAAATTGGGAGGGCCACTCAAGGAGGAAAGATTCATGCAGGGCTTCAGAGATGATATTGATGACTGTGCTCTAGTTGATTTGGGCTACACAGGCAGTATCTATACATGGAGGAGGGGGCTAACCACAGAGACGTTAGTCCAGGAGAGATTAGATAGAGCGTTGGCAGATCTTGAATGGAGAGGAAAATACACGTACTGCAAAGTGATTCACCTGCCTATATACGAATCAGACCATGCCCCTATCGTCATCACTAATGATAGAAGACAGGTGGACATGAAGAAAAACAAACAAAAGTTCTTTGCTTTTGAGCCGACATGGACAGTGGAGGAGGAATGTCAGGTCACAATTGTCAACACATGGACACAAGGCAGGACGGAGGGACTGGTTGGAAAAATTAATAGATGTGGAGTCAACTTGAAGGAGTGGGCTGAAAAGAAATTCAAATTCAGAAAGAAAAAAATTCGGGAACTTGAAAAAGAACTTCTGGAAGTTCAAAATCAACTGTCGGATGCACGAATGCTGCAAAGAGAGAAAGACATAGCAGGAGAGCTCCAATATTGGCTGAGACATGAGGAGTCATATTGGCACACTAGAGCGAGGGCCAATGAGATGAGGGAAGGAGATAGGAATACGGCCTATTTCCATCACAAGGCTTCCAATAGAAGAAGGAGAAATATGATTGAAGGGCTGAAGGACAATATGGGAATATGGAAGACGGAGGATGAGGATATTCATAAGGTGGTCACCGATTTCTTTGAAGAGCTTTTTAAAACATCTAATCCCACGGACTTTGGGGCAGCAACTATGGTTATGGACAGAAAGGTGGACAACGAGCTCTCTAGACAGATGGAGAAAGATATCACTGATGAGGAAATTATGCATGCTCTCAAGCAAATGCATCCTAACAAGGCTCCAGGACCGGATGGTATGAAGGCCCTATTCTTTCAAAAATACTAGCACATTGTTGGAAAAGACGTGGCTAATTACATAAAGGGGTGGTGGCGTGGACAGAGGAGCATGGAGGAGGTTAATAACACTCTGGTTGTCAAAATTCCAAAGGTGGATAAGCCTACGGAGATGGATGAATTCAGACCTATCAGTTTCTGTAATGTCATCTATAAGATTGCCTCAAAAGTGATTACAAATCGCATGAAGCCACATATGGACAACATTATTTCTGAGAATCAAAGTGCCTTTATCCCGGGGAGATTGATTACGGATAACGCACTCATCTCCTATGAAATTTTTCACACTATGAAGAAGAAGAAAAAGGATGGAAGGGGTAATCTAGCTCTCAAGCTTGACATGTCCAAAGCCTATGATAGAGTGGAATGGGATTTCCTTATGCACGTAATGGGGCGTATGAGATTTGGTAATAAGCTAAGGGATTGGATCTACGACTACATATCTACTATTAGCCATGCCTTTGCATTTAATGGAAGCCGAACCAGAACGATCAAGCCTACCCGAGGACTTAGACAGGGAGACCCTCGCTCACCCTATCTCTTTATTCTATGTGCGGATGCTTTTTCTACTTTACTTCGCAGAGCTGCTAATGCTAATCTCATACATGGGATTAAAGTTAGTAGATCTACACCGAGTATTTCACATCTTTTTTTCACAGATGACAATACTCTTTGCAAGAGCAACCACCACGGAATGCTTGAAAATTGCTGAAATCATCAGCCAATATGAACAGGCATCCGGGAAAAAGCTTAACTACTCGAAGACGGAGGTTGTTTTTAGCAAAGGAATGTGTCTATCAAAAAGAGAAGAGATCAAAGAGCTGTTGCAGGTTAAAGAGGTGGTCAGGCATGCCCGATACCTGGGTCTACCTACGGATATAGGGCGGTCTAAAAAACAAATTTTCAAAACAAATGAACATTGCTCAAACAACATTCAATTAGGACCAAACTTGGAAAATAAGTGTGCCACATGATAACAAAACTCCGTAGAGGATTATATTAAAGTTCTAAGAAACTTTCTTAGCCAAAACAAATAGGGTTAACTCATAACCTAGTTTAGGGTCATTACTATCAGTGTTTCAAAATATACAAAATATTAGGAGTGAGAAAGGGAAGCATGCTCCTTTTGAGCATCCCACTTTCACAGTCTAGTTCTTAGCACAACCAGATGTCTTGAAATTTGGTGTGGGTTACGGACCCTATTAGTAGGCAAGTTGATATAGAATGCTGGGATATATTTTGATGAATTTTGTTGTTTCACTTTGGTTTTTTGAGATGGATTTATTGAGATAATGGAGTGTGTTTTGAAATGAATTTTACTCTCATGTTTATCTCCTTAGTGATATCCAAGCAAAGTAGTCTTCAACAAAATATTCATAAATTTGATATCCATCTTAGTTGGAATCCTTCCTATTTTGAGAAATGTTATTTTTATTCATGAGTGAGACCTAATAACATGGAGGACTAGAATCATTTCAGACAACTCATAATGATAATAGTCAACCATATTTATTTTAAACCATTAAGTAGATAATTGTCATATTGAGCATAATAATTGATACATTTGAATATCAATAAAAACGTAACTAGATTTAATGAACACAAATTGGTGTCAACTTTGTACCTTTCTCAAGATGAGGTTTGAGATAGGGTTAGCGAATCCTCCATTGCGAGGAGTTAAGCATGAGATTTATTAAATAACTCTTTTTGGAAATACTCACAATAGTGAAACTTGATTTTTAGCTCACTTGGGTGAGGATTTGAGTCATGCTCAAATTGTTGAGACTTGGAGTCATTCTTGCCTTAGTCGATCTTGATGTGGATAACACCTAGGTGAAGTTTGGAGTCATAGTCACCTTAGTGTGACTTGCTATATAGATCACCTAGTTGAGACTTATAGTCATGATCACCTATACGAGCTCCCATGGTGAGACCTAAGTTCATGTTGACCTTAGTAAAACTTGGAGCTATGATCATGTAGTGAGACTTGGTGTTGTGCTGGTAAATGTGAGATATAAATTTTTCTTCATATAGAGAGACTTGATGTTGTGCTCATGTAGTGAGACTTGAAATTGTTTTCACATAGTGAGAGTTGATGTTGTAATCACCTAGTGAGACTTAGAATTATGCTCAGTGAAGTAAGATGATGAATGTTTATTCATCCTAGATTTTTTTACATTTTAGCATAGTTTTGTACCCATTTAATCATTTTAGTTTAGAACTAGGTAACATTTGGGTTTTATTTATTTAATGTTAATTTCTAATATTTTGATCCATTTTCCCTATTTCGACAACAAGCACTAGCTTCTTTACATGTATGAGTGTAGGAGATAATCTTCATTGACCTACCAAGCCATCAATTGTCATTCCATTGCTAGATGCTCCATTGGTGTAGACCATCGACCTTACACTAGTAGCCACTCCTAAGGTTTGCTAAACCTTCATTTTACACCACTCTACTCTTCCTACAATTGACGATTGAAGGATGCCCAACTCCCACTACCGATGGTCTCTAGTGTCCCCTTCTGATTAAGATCCTACACATGCCTTACGATGGCTATCCAGAATCTACCTCCCAAAGGAACTTATGCATTGCCCTTCTAATTGTTCAACTACTCTAGTCTTATGATGGGAACTCCATGCACAACAATTGAAGTCGGTCTAAATTCCAAATGAAGGAAGGTCTGCCTTTGTCTTCCTATTGTCCACCTAACCCTTCACCTACTGATGGTTCTATTGAATATTCGAAGATTAAGAAGCACAACATCAAGTCCCACTATGTGAGCACAACTCCATGTCAGGTGAAATTCCTAGAGTTTATCTAAAAAAGTACAATAATCACTTGACACAACTCGATACATCTTATTGAAGTATTGTTCTGGATCAAACCCAAATGAATTTTTTTTAAAGAAATAATCTAGTCGAGGTAACCGTGCATGAACTAGTATTTAACATAAGATTTGGAATTGGTTGATTAAAGCAAGGTTGCAAATAGTAAAAGCTGAAATAAAGTGTATATTTATTAGATGATGGGGACACTAGGGTGGAATGGGTTTCATCACCTCTACCTATTGTTGACTCTTTTGTTGAGTCATATTAAGTTTGAAACTACAAATGTTGAGGCTAGCAAAATCCCCCTTCAGTGTTAGAATTAAAATTTGACAAATATTACTCTAAGTGTGTTGTCGGGGTACCTATAGTTCATGCATCTTTCTCTTCAGAGAACACCTTTCCAAAATTCCCATCAAAGGTTTCACATGTATCAAATAATATCCTAGATCCTATGTTCAAAGTTCTCTACACCCAAGATATGACTTCCATTAAACTTAATGATCTGGCAAGGAGATAAGCATAAAAATGTTTGATTCAAAACATATATTGGTCTATACAATAGAAAATACAGATAAGAGAACAAAATCGGGTAGCGGGGATACTCCCAAAATCCTAGCAAGGGGACTACTCACTCATGGAATAAGTAACAAAGATAATAGTGGGAAAAAGTAAAGAAGCCATCAACAAGCATTCGTGGTGTTGGAATGTTTGTCTTTAAGGTTTGGAGTGATGTAAGTCAACTTAGAAATAATATTAGTCCCCAAAAATTTTCTAAGGAAGTCTTGAAGATGTTGTTTTTTTCACCAGTGTTGAATCCTATCATTGTGAAGAGGGGAACAAGGTTGACAATGGTGGAATTCATCAACTAATGGACAAAGGATTAATCCTTCAGAACCACCTACAAGGTCATAAGCTATAAGACATGGTGGAGGTGGTAGATCTTTAGTTCGCATTTGCAAACTGATGGAAATGTCCTAAGGTTGTTCAAGTTTGAAGGTGAGTGGAAATAGAAGTAGCCTAGCAACGTCAATGGTGGAACCCTTCTTTCTTTGCAGTCCTCTTCTATTTATAGGCACATGTTAAGGATTTTACCCCTCCCAACCACCTTGGAGTTAAAACTGGATGCCATGGAGGTGATGTTGTGATGACAACATGGGGAAGATGATGGGTCATCATTCTATAGTAACTCCATTGGTATACGAGGAGTCTGGGACTTGTAGTAGTGTTCACCTAAGTGAGATCTAAGGGGTTATTGTGTATGTTTGTCCTTCTCAAGTTAGAATTAGGGGACACAAATTAGTATAGAGCATATGATCACGCCACCCTTTTTTTCTTTGTATAATGTCTAAAGAACTCATAGATATATCAAGTATTCAAGAAAATTTCAGAATTGAAAGTAGATCATCAATATAGCAAGAAAGATGGTGAATAATAACATGTTTGGGTTCAAGTTATATAACCCGCCTCAAGAACAACTTCAAAGCTCCAAGCTCCAAAGCTTCACGTTCCAAAGGTTGAAGATGACTTATCAAAAGTCCAAGGCTTGTTCACAACTCCTTCATAGACAAGGAATCACCATATTTAAGAACTTGGTGAAAAAGAAAAGAAAGGAAGATCATAACCCTAGATCCATGCTTCAATCCAAGGTTGAAGATGATCATGTCCTTACCATGGGGTTAAGATTTGAGATCCTTATTTCTCCTTATCACCTTGCATGATACCTCACTACTCATGCACGATATATCCTCACTTTTGGCTGATATCCCTTTAACTTGTGGCCAATATCACTTCACCTGGCTGACATCAACTTGTTATGGCCGATATCAACATGATATGGCCAATACCACTTGCTATGGCTGATACCCAAGCCCTATGCATGATACCACTTCACCTATGCACGATACCAAGAGTCTATGCACGATATATAAGAGCAAGGAGGTGGTAGGATTCGAAAATTTTCACTAAGTGGGGAAAGGAAGGGTATATATACTTGAGGTTCATGGGAGAGAGTGTAAGAGGTGTCATCACCTTACTACTAATAGGTGCCACATGACCATGCATGGATTGACACATGTACTTGAATGAATACCATCTTTACCTTGCCATGCAAAATAAAAACTTGTGCATAATGCAAGGGATAAGGGTCGGCCCCCTTTGGTTATCTTCTAGGACAAGCCACTTCCTCTCACATTATTATATTCACAATTCAATGCAACCTTTCCCAAGGAAAGTTGCAAGTCGATATCCATTTCTTTATTGAGGTGCTTAGCTCGTTTTTGCAAAGGTGAATAGTTAAAAACATTATATAGGGGTCTCATATTTGGCTCCTTGGCCAATAGGGACTTCCTATTTAACACTACAACCTGATACACTCAATAAAAGCTCAAATTAGGGTTTCCATGCAACCCCTTTCTTGGTGTTTTCATCACCAAGAATACTACCACTCATAAATGATTCAAACATGGTGTATCATTCATTATCTCTCCTCTAAATGATAAATAGAGGAAGTAGGAACTCTCTAGAGGTGGTAATTTGCATATCAACCCTACATTTTGGGTAAATTACAATTTGTACCAAAATTGGTGCACAAGGTACTAACATTATTCAAACAAGTTCAAACTTGGCATTCAGGCTTTCCACAAGCCACCACTTATCATCATTATCTCTCTTATGATGCTAAAACACTTAAGGCACGTTCAACATGTGACATATTGCTATATAACCCCTTATCTTGGGCAAATTTCACTTTGGTCCAAAACAAATGAACATTGCTCAAACAACATTCAATCAGGACCAAACTTGGAACATAAGTGTTCCACGTGATAACAAAACTCCATAGAGGATTATGTTAAAGTTCTAAGCAACTTTCTTAGCCAAACAAAATAGGGTTAACTCATAACCTAGGTCAGGGTCATTATTATCAGTGTTTCAAAATATGCAAAATATTAGGAGTGAGAAAGGGAAGCATGCTCCTTTTCAGCATCCCACTTTCAGAGTCTAGTTCTTAGCACAATCAGATGTCTTGAAATTTGGTGTGGATTACAGACCCTATTAGTAGGCAGGTTGATATAGAATGTTGGGATATATTTTGATGAATTTTGTTGTTTCACTTTGGTTTTTTGAGATGGATATTGAGATAATGGAGTGTGTTATGAAATGGATATCCAAGAAAAGTAGTCTTCAACAAAATATTCATAAATTTGATATCCATCTTAGTTGGAAACCTTCCTATTTTGAGAAATGTTATTTTTATTCACAAGTGAGACCTAATAACATGGAGGACTAGAATCATTTCAGACAACTCATAATGATAATAGTCAACCATATTTATTTTAAACCATTAAGTAGATAATTTTCATATTGAGCATAATAATTGATACATTTGAATATCAATAAAAATGTAACTAGATTTAATGAACACAAATTGGTGTCAACTTTGTACCTTTCTCAAGATGAGGTTCGAGATAGGGTTAGAGAATCCTCCATTGTGAGGAGTTAAGCATGAGATTTATTAACAAACTCTTTTTGGAAATACTCATGGTAGTGAAATTTGATTTTTAGCTCACTTGGGTGACGATTAAAGTCATGCTCAAATTGTTGAGACTTGGAGTCATTCTTGCCTTAGTTGATCTTGATGTGGATAACACCTAGGTGAAGTTTGGAGTCATAGTCACCTTAGTGTGACTTTCTATATCGATCACCTAGTTGAGACTTATAGTCATGATCACCTATACAAGCTCCCATGGTGAGACCTAGGTTCATGTTGACCTTAGTAAAACTTGGAGCTATGATCATGTAGTGAGACTTGGTGTTGTTCTAGTAAATGTGAGATATAAATTTTTCTTCATGTAGAGAGACTTGATGTTGTGCTCATGTAGTGAGACTTGAAATTGTTTTCACATAGTGAGAGTTGATATTGTAATCACCTAGTGAGACTTCGAATTATGCTCAGTGAAGTAAGATGATGAATGTATATTCATCTTAAAGTTTTCTACATTTTAGCGTAGTTTTGTACCCAGTTTAATCATTTTAGTTTAGAACTAGATAACATTTGGGTTTTATTGATTTAATGTTAATTTCTAATATTTTGATCCATTTTCCCTATTTTGACGACAAGCACTAGCTTCTTTACATGTATGAGTGTAGGAGATAATCTTCATTGACCTGCCAAGCCATCAATTGTCTTTCCATTTTTAGATGCTCCATTGGTGTAGACCATCGACCTTACACCAGTAGCCACCCCCAAGGTTTGCTAAACCTTCATTTTACACCATTGTACTCTTCCTACAATTGATGAATGAAGGATGCCCAACTCCCACTACCGATGGTCTCTAGTGTCCCCTTCTGATTAAGATCCTACACATGCCTTACGATGGCTATCCAGAATCTACCTCCCGAAGGAACTTATGCATTGCCCTTCTAATTGTTTAACTACTCTAGTCTTCTGATGGGAACTCCACGCACAACAATTGAAGTCGGTCTAAACTCCAAATGAAGGAAGGTCTGCCTTTGTCTTCCTATGGTCCACCTAACCCTTCACCTACTGATGGTTCTATTGAATATTGGAAGATTAAGAAGCACAACATCAAGTCCCACTATGTGAGCACAACTCCATGTCAGGTGAAATTCCTAGAGTTTATCTAAAAAAGTACAATAATCGATTGACACAACTCGATACATCTTATTGAAGTATTGTTCTGGATCAAACCCAAATGACAATTTTTTTAAGAAGTAATCTGGTCGAGGTAACCGTGCATGAACTAGTATTTAACACAAGATTTAGAATTGGTTGATTAAAGCAAGGTTGCAAATAGTAAAAGTTGAAATAAAGTGTATATTTATTAGATGATGGGGACACTAGGGTGGAATGCATTTCACCACCTCTACCTATTGTTCACTCTTTTGTTGAGTCATATTAATTTTGAAACTAAAAATGTTGAGGCTAACAAAATCCCCCTTCAGTGTTAGTATTAAAATTTGACAAATATTACTCTAAGCTTGTTGTCGGGTTACCTATAGTTCATGTATCTTTCTCTTCAGAGAACACCTATCCAAAATTACCATCAAAGGTTTCACATGTTCAAATAATATCCTAGATCCTAGGTTCAAAGTTCTCTATACCCAAGATATGACTTAAAAATAAACTTAATGATCTGGCAAGGAGATAAGCATAAAAATGTTTGATTCAAAACATATATTGGTCTATACAATAGAAAATGTAGATAAGAGAACAAAATCGGGTAGCAGGGATACTCCCAAAATCATAGCAAGGGGACTACTCACTCATGGAAGAAGTAACAAAGATAACAGTGGGAAAAAGTAAAGAAGCCATCAACAATCATTCATGGTGTTTGAATGTTTGTCTTTAAGGTTTGGAGTGATTGTAGTCAACTTAGCAACAATATTAGTCCTCAAAACATTTTCTAAGGAAGTCTTGAAGATGTTGTATTTTTCACCAGTGTTGAATCCCATCATTGTGAAGAGGGGAACAAGGTTGACAATGGTGGAATTCATCAACTGTTGGATAAAGGATTAATCCTTGAGAACCATCTACAAGGTCATAAGCTATAAGACATGGTGGAGGTGGTAGATCTTCAGTTGGCATTTGCAAACTGATGGAAATGGCCTAAGGTTGTTCAAGGTTGAAGTTGAGTGGAAATAGAAGCATCCTAGCAGCGTCAATGGTGGAACCCTTCTTTCTTTGCAGTCCTCTTCTATTTATAGGCACATGTTAAGAATTTTACCCCTCCCAGCCACCTTGGAGTTAAAACTGGATGCCATGGAGGTGACATGGTGATGAAAACACGGGGAAGATGATGGGTCATCATTCTATAGTAACTCCATTGGTATACGAGGAGTCTGGGACTTGTAGTAGTGTTCACCTAAGTGAGATCTAAGGGGTTCTTGTGTATGTGTGATGGAGTGGGTTTTGGAAATCCATAAATATCCAATAACATATTAGAATCCATATCTTGAGTTATAATGAGAGTTCCAAGTGTTTTGGTAAAGTGGAGATGTTAAATGAGATTTATATAATGATTAATATCTCTCTTTATATGCCTTTTTGAGGAATTTAATTGGATGACCTAACAATTGATTTTTGCACCAAATTTGGGTAGAAGGTAGATTGAGTGGAAGGAAAACTATGGTTAAAATTTGGTGGCATTTGGAGCACCCTAGAGGAAGTTATGTATGTTTGAATTTTGTGAAATATTGCACATTATTGAGGATTTATAGACCTAAGTTGGGCTTGATTTTGGTGTCACGCACCCCTTTTGTTTGGAGTCGGCTGCGTGGCCCATTTCTGGCCCTAGATCTCGGATCTAACAACCCAGTTTCTTATAATACGAAGCCACGGATTGGCTTAAGTGGGCTCTGGCTTTCAGCCCTTGGATTAAGATCTGATGGACGGCAGCTTGTCTCCTACCTTGCAGTTAGAGCAAGGTAGTGGGGTAGCTGACCGTGCGCCACCCCAGCCACAACCTGCATAGATCGTGGGGTGAAGGGAGAGATGTAGATGAGGAGTGGGATTCGCCTCCCCTTCACGAACCGTTTGATACCCTGAGTGCCTTGTTTGACGAAGAGAGTAGGGAGAACGAGCCCTCCCATTCACGACCCTCTCCACCGCACAGAGCAGGTGTTGGGTGGGATGAGATATGGAGCTAGAGGGTGGTCTTGTAGGAGCTGAGAAGGGGGAAAGGATTAGGGAGGCTATACTAGCAGGAAGCGGTGTTCCAGCAGTTCTCTGTGAGGTACCCCATGGCCGACGACGTTTAATTGTTTGGAGAAGAAGACAGAGTCGGAAGAGGATTCAAGAGCCTTTCCATCGTGAACGAAGGTCGTGGTCGAGCTGGTGGAGGTCTGGAGATGTATCTTGGTGCTCCGTTTTGATAGATCAGTGCAATGGATGCTTTTCCCCTTCTTGTTCGGCCATGGTAGCTCCCAGTGACGGCAACCTGCGTGAGCGCATGAGGAGGATCAGTCGGCGGCGCCTATGGAGTGCAGACCACTGCGGATCGAGGTCTTGGACGAGTTCATAGTGTACCTTCGAATCTAATCGAGTCTTCAGATCGTCTCAAGGAGGAGCAGAGGCGATCTGCCCCTTTGCTCCTCCGCAGCCAAAGGTGGCGGCGGCGCTCCCACCTGGATGGAGAGATGGAGCAGTAAGCAGGGAGAAAAGCGGTCGGGGAGTTCCGACCAGAGCCACCGAAGGTGAGGCCATTTGTATCGTGCGTGTAGGTGCATCCTTGTGCCTGCTCTTGCTCGCCGGAGAGGCTGTATGCGGCGGCGCACGCGGAAGACAGGGGCGCGAGTGCTGGACCTGTCGAGCGGAGAAAGAAAGTAGGAAAGGAGGACCGGCTCAACCAAAGAACGGGCCGGCTCGCAACGAACCAACAAAGAACTGAGCCAGACTAACGGAGAATCGCCTGACTCACAGCAGACTAGGAGCAAAAGATCCGCGCCCACATAAGGCCACGTGGCGGAGTGCCATTGGCTGAGGGAGGTAAATACCCCAAAATCTTGCAGATCTTTGATAATTCATAGAAATTGCCTCGATTATCAAAAAATGACATATAATATACCAAAATGTTCAGAAAAATGCGTAGAACAATCTAAAACTATAATATCAGACTTTTGATGGTTAAATATCAGTGATATCTTGTTAGTTGTGTAATGCTTGTTTAAAGGATAATAATTAGCAAACGATGATATAAAATTATGGAAAAATGTCAGTAACTCTTTAATAATGTTTATAATGCACCTGATGTCAATGATGATCATTTTGATGCACGAAATTATATAATTTGATTAATATAGCTGATTAGGGCTAATAACCCTATATTAAATGTAATAAATACATTAATGCTCAACAAATGATGAAATTCACAGATTAAGCTCATATCAGTAATGTGAGACTAATATGTAACTCAGATATCAGTTAGATTCATGGAATTAATATTATACGAAGATGACCCATAATACATATGATGAAACCCTAATTCGAGTAATACATGTAACCTAGGGTTAATTAATGTGCACAAAAATGATATGGAAGATAATGTTCAGATAATGAATCATATTTTGGAATATGACATCAGTAACATAAATCTCACATAAGGATGAAGATAATACAAGTAATAATAAGAATATCCTAATGAACTAAGTGAAACCCTAATGGATATAATTAGGGTTAATATGAGATGTAGGTGATGAGAACCTGATGATAGTATGTGATCTTGTTCTAATCAGGGTTTGAACAAGAGATATAGTTGACATGAAGATATAGTTGATATCAGGAATATGTTGTGAATAGGATGTCTCTTTGGAAGGTACGCTATTACCTCTTACTTGGCTTATTATACAATATGCATGTGTTATATGTGTAGTAAAATACTTGGCATATGATATTGGTTGAAATGATTGTTCCTGTATGTTATGTTGCTTGAGTTTCTCCATACTTACTGCTATGAACACATCAAACATAATATATCAGTTCCATTATATGAAAGCACTAATTCTCTTTGGTAGCATAGTGCTTGAAAGTGATCATTCTCTTTGGTAGCAGATCACATTGTACAATGATCTAACTCTTTGGTAGTAGATCATAAGGCCTTACATCTCATTCTCTTTGGTAGCAGAGATGATGCATTATTCCCTCAGGTGGCAAATGCATGGATATATAATGGAAAATGTGCTTAAAATATGTGTTCTCTTTTGTTAATGAATATCTTTGTGTAAGTATACGCTTTTCTTATATTCTTCTGTTACTGCCAAGTATTAGTTTTATCTTATTGCCAAGATATGATGAGAGGTATATAAAAAGACACGTAGGCGTACTCAGTACAATATTCATGAAATATTGTGCTGACGTGTACCACATGTAATCTTTTGTTTAGGTTGTGGTTATGCTCTTGAAGATCCAGGATAGTGAGAGTTGTGTGGCGAGCTGATGTACAGGTGGACCTGTTGTCTTAAGATCCTGTTGTTTAGTTGTAGTACATGTATATGTTTTAAGTTTGCTGTTCAATATGTAATATCAAATGTTGTAACAATTCATGTTGTAATTATATGTTGAATGGTGAACCTGTGTTGTGGTTTTATTATTGTTCATGTACATGTGCTACTGATGTATGTTCCTTCTGACTCCCTCGATTTTCTTCTTCTTAGCCTGGTGTGGGTTGTTTAAATTGGGATTCTCGCTGAGGTGAGGGTTTCAATTTGGACGTCTCACATCAGATTAAGTTTTAGAAAATCCGGGGACGTCACAGGTGGTATCAGAGCATGAACAATAGCAAAGCCTGACATTTGCTCATTATGCAACTCAAAACTAAAGAACCTTGAACCTTAATAATCTTTAGGGTTAGATTAGTCGTCTTTTAGAGACTAGATCTGACCTAGCCTCTAGGTTAGCACCTAGATGTCCGAGAACTAGGCCTAGACTAGTGCTTGTTGTATAGCAAGTCCTTAGATGTCGTTCTTTCCTTGTAGTGCAGCGGTATGGGACGTTGCACTATTTGGAAATGACGTGCATCAAGGGAAGAGAAACCCTAGACATATTGCGCAGGTTGTCTAGAGTAGCTACACTAGTCTACACCATGTTCTCACCCTTTTTACTAGTTTTCATGACACTGGACTCTCTACTATGTGTGGGACACTCGTTTTCAGGATTTGGTTTTGGATTCCAATCAGATCGAACCTTGATAGTTTTCTCTGACGCGTGTTTTATCGGAGAAAAACTATATAATATTTTATTATGTATATGTATTACAAAAATGTGTCCCCGCACATGTACGAGTAGGAGGTGGTCATGCAACCTAAGTGAAAGTGAATGACATCAGTCTAGAAGAGAGATTAGTTCTAGATTAGATGTCTAGAGCCTTGTTGGAATATATATGATAGATAGAATAGATGAAATAAGCTATGATGTAAGTCTTATATAGAAGATATAAGATAGTTTATGATGATCAATGTTGTCTTTGAGGACTTAAGTTTAGTTTTGAAGTTTTGAGACAAGTTTTGATGATGCAAGTAAATAGGCTTTTATGTGATAAGTTATGTTAAGTTAAGACAAGGTTGTGAGTCAGCATGAGCCTCAAGCTCTTTTACAAAGGAGGACCTCTAGTGTTAGGACTAGTTTTGGGGTTAGCTCAAGAGAGAGCGAGACCCACAGGGAGAAGGTCAGAGAACCTAGACTCCATGATATGAGAAATACGAGAGATATGTGATATGATATGTCCTAAACTAGACTACTCCTGAGTGATTGAGTTGAGTTGCTTTATGTATGATTCCTATAGTCTTGTAGAACCCTAGATGTTCTGGGGAAGACCAAACCCTAGAGATGGAGAGAGGCTGGTTATATATGTGCATATGTGAACATGAATATGAGTGCCTACCATCTGGGTGAGGGAGAGAGCCCAAGACCCTGGAGGAGGTAGCTATGTTAGTTTCTGTGAAGCCTCATGCTCGGGTTGGTGGTTTCCCACATAGGAATCTAGTGGTATATATAAGAAAGTTTTGGGTAAGCATGTTTCATGGGTAGAAGACCTGTGATGAGAACATCATGTCATAACATGTTTTGGTTGTGCTTATGAGGCTAGAGCTTGTAAAGCTATTAGCTAGTGCCAATGAGGTAATCTGAGAACCCTAGACCAGGAGAGGGAAGATAAAGTATATGCATGTGAGATACTCCTAGAGTTGAGTTAGCTCAGAGAGACTGAGCATGACACTACTCTCGTGGTATGGGTTAGAGGAACCTCGTTTGGATGATATAAAGTTTTGATATATGTTTAACAAGCCACTCTTATAAGTTTGTTTAGCACAACTATGATACAATATATGTAAGGATGTGATCTAATCTCGAGATGTGATATATAGACATGATATGATGGAAACCTAGAGATGGTTTAATAGATATCAATGCATAAATGGTTAACCATATACATGAATAATGATGATAATGAGAAATTGTTGGTTAATATTGTGATGAAATCACTAGTAAATGTTAAAATTTATTATGAACAATGAAATAAGATCATACGAATGGAAACATGTTACATGAGGTGTTAATCTTAGTGCTTAACAAAGGTGAAAAATATAGTTTGATAATTAGCACAACATGACGTTTATGGCACCTTAATGTGATCTAGATGGATAAAGTGGGTTAACCTTAGTTAGCTCCCTCCTAAAAGAGATATGTTAACAATGAACATGTTCTAATAATTTACTCAATAAAATGTTGATGATACCTTGATGTATGGGTTAACTATGGTTAACTTCTTTGGAACATGATAATATGATGTAGAAACCCTAATGCATGGATAAAGATAAGGATACAATCCTAACATACGAGATATGTAGTGGCATAACCTAATCTTCTAAACCCTTGTTGAACCTTTTAAGGAGTGCTTGTGCACCAAGATGGTTGTAGAACCCCCGGATAGTGCTTTGGATACATGGTTCTAGGTAACCTTGTGGATATTTTGTACATACAATAGTGCCTACATGTGGATGAAGACATGTTAGTTTTCCTTGGAGTACGAGTATGGTTGACTTTCGAGGACGAAAGTTCTTTTAAGATGTATATGATGTGACAAAGTGGATTTCTTGAGCTTAATTTCGAGGACGAAATATCTTTTAAGGTGTGTAGGATGTGATGGAGTGGGTTTTGGAAATCCATAAATATCCAATAACATATTAGAATCCATATCTTGAGTTATAATGAGAGTTCCAAGTGTTTTGGTAAAGTGGAGATGTTAAATGAGATTTATATAATGATTAATATCTCTCTTTATATGCCTTTTTGAGGAATTTAATTGGATGACCTAACAATTGAGTTTTTGCACCAAATTTGGGTAGAAGGTAGATTGAGTGGAAGGAAAACTATGGTTAAAATTTGGTGGCATTTGGAGCACCCTAGAGGAAGTTATGTATGTTTGAATTTTGTGAAATATTGCACATTATTGAGGATTTATAGACCTAAGTTGGGCTTGATTTTGGTGTCACGCACCCCTTTTGTTTGGAGTCGGCTGCGTGGCCCATTTCTGGCCCTAGATCTCGGATCTAACAACCCAGTTTCTTATAATACGAAGCCACGGATTGGCTTAAGTGGGCTCTGGCTTTCAGCCCTTGGATTAAGATCTGATGGACGGCAGCTTGTCTCCTACCTTGCAGTTAGAGCAAGGTAGTGGGGTAGCTGACCGTGCGCCACCCCAGCCACAACCTGCATAGATCGTGGGGTGAAGGGAGAGATGTAGATGAGGAGTGGGATTCGCCTCCCCTTCACGAACCGTTTGATACCCTGAGTGCCTTGTTTGACGAAGAGAGTAGGGAGAACGAGCCCTCCCATTCACGACCCTCTCCACCGCACAGAGCAGGTGTTGGGTGGGATGAGATATGGAGCTAGAGGGTGGTCTTGTAGGAGCTGAGAAGGGGGAAAGGATTAGGGAGGCTATACTAGCAGGAAGCGGTGTTCCAGCAGTTCTCTGTGAGGTACCCCATGGCCGACGACGTTTAATTGTTTGGAGAAGAAGACAGAGTCGGAAGAGGATTCAAGAGCCTTTCCATCGTGAACGAAGGTCGTGGTCGAGCTGGTGGAGGTCTGGAGATGTATCTTGGTGCTCCGTTTTGATAGATCAGTGCAATGGATGCTTTTCCCCTTCTTGTTCGGCCATGGTAGCTCCCAGTGACGGCAACCTGCGTGAGCGCATGAGGAGGATCAGTCGGCGGCGCCTATGGAGTGTAGACCACTGCGGATCGAGGTCTTGGACGAGTTCATAGTGTACCTTCGAATCTAATCGAGTCTTCAGATCGTCTCAAGGAGGAGCAGAGGCGATCTGCCCCTTTGCTCCTCCGCAGCCAAAGGTGGCGGCGGCGCTCCCACCTGGATGGAGAGATGGAGCAGTAAGCAGGGAGAAAAGCGGTCGGGGAGTTCCGACCAGAGCCACCGAAGGTGAGGCCATTTGTATCGTGCGTGTAGGTGCATCCTTGTGCCTGCTCTTGCTCGCCGGAGAGGCTGTATGCGGCGGCGCACGCGGAAGACAGGGGCGCGAGTGCTGGACCTGTCGAGCGGAGAAAGAAAGTAGGAAAGGAGGACCGGCTCAACCAAAGAACGGGCCGGCTCGCAACGAACCAACAAAGAACTGAGCCAGACTAACGGAGAATCGCCTGACTCACAGCAGACTAGGAGCAAAAGATCCGCGCCCACATAAGGCCACGTGGCGGAGTGCCATTGGCTGAGGGAGGTAAATACCCCAAAATCTTGCAGATCTTTGATAATTCATAGAAATTGCCTCGATTATCAAAAAATGACATATAATATACCAAAATGTTCAGAAAAATGCGTAGAACAATCTAAAACTATAATATCAGACTTTTGATGGTTAAATATCAGTGATATCTTGTTAGTTGTGTAATGCTTGTTTAAAGGATAATAATTAGCAAACGATGATATAAAATTATGGAAAAATGTCAGTAACTCTTTAATAATGTTTATAATGCACCTGATGTCAATGATGATCATTTTGATGCACGAAATTATATAATTTGATTAATATAGCTGATTAGGGCTAATAACCCTATATTAAATGTAATAAATACATTAATGCTCAACAAATGATGAAATTCACAGATTAAGCTCATATCAGTAATGTGAGACTAATATGTAACTCAGATATCAGTTAGATTCATGGAATTAATATTATACGAAGATGACCCATAATACATATGATGAAACCCTAATTCGAGTAATACATGTAACCTAGGGTTAATTAATGTGCACAAAAATGATATGGAAGATAATGTTCAGATAATGAATCATATTTTGGAATATGACATCAGTAACATAAATCTCACATAAGGATGAAGATAATACAAGTAATAATAAGAATATCCTAATGAACTAAGTGAAACCCTAATGGATATAATTAGGGTTAATATGAGATGTAGGTGATGAGAACCTGATGATAGTATGTGATCTTGTTCTAATCAGGGTTTGAACAAGAGATATAGTTGACATGAAGATATAGTTGATATCAGGAATATGTTGTGAATAGGATGTCTCTTTGGAAGGTACGCTATTACCTCTTACTTGGCTTATTATACAATATGCATGTGTTATATGTGTAGTAAAATACTTGGCATATGATATTGGTTGAAATGATTGTTCCTGTATGTTATGTTGCTTGAGTTTCTCCATACTTACTGCTATGAACACATCAAACATAATATATCAGTTCCATTATATGAAAGCACTAATTCTCTTTGGTAGCATAGTGCTTGAAAGTGATCATTCTCTTTGGTAGCAGATCACATTGTACAATGATCTAACTCTTTGGTAGTAGATCATAAGGCCTTACATCTCATTCTCTTTGGTAGCAGAGATGATGCATTATTCCCTCAGGTGGCAAATGCATGGATATATAATGGAAAATGTGCTTAAAATATGTGTTCTCTTTTGTTAATGAATATCTTTGTGTAAGTATACGCTTTTCTTATATTCTTCTGTTACTGCCAAGTATTAGTTTTATCTTATTGCCAAGATATGATGAGAGGTATATAAAAAGACACGTAGGCGTACTCAGTACAATATTCATGAAATATTGTGCTGACGTGTACCACATGTAATCTTTTGTTTAGGTTGTGGTTATGCTCTTGAAGATCCAGGATAGTGAGAGTTGTGTGGCGAGCTGATGTACAGGTGGACCTGTTGTCTTAAGATCCTGTTGTTTAGTTGTAGTACATGTATATGTTTTAAGTTTGCTGTTCAATATGTAATATCAAATGTTGTAACAATTCATGTTGTAATTATATGTTGAATGGTGAACCTGTGTTGTGGTTTTATTATTGTTCATGTACATGTGCTACTGATGTATGTTCCTTCTGACTCCCTCGATTTTCTTCTTCTTAGCCTGGTGTGGGTTGTTTAAATTGGGATTCTCGCTGAGGTGAGGGTTTCAATTTGGACGTCTCACATCAGATTAAGTTTTAGAAAATCCGGGGACGTCACAGTATGTTTGTCCTTCTCAAGTTAGAATTAGGGGACACAATGTTGTATAGAGCATATGATCATGCCACCCTATTTTTTCTTTGTAGAATGTCTAAAGAACATATGCAAGCTCTTGCTTATGTTAGAATCATAGAACATTTGTTTGTTTTAGGTGGCTGCTGCTTTGTAATAGGGATAAATAATGTCTTACACTTCCTATATATGTTAGCTTCATACATTGTTTGTCCATTCTAAATTACTTTTACTCCACAGAAGGCCCAAAAAATACCCACCCATTCTTATTTATGTCGCACTTGTAGAACATCTGTCCATCTTGTTTTTACTCCATAGTGGACTTGAAGAATATCTACATGTTTTTGTTTGCTTTGGCTTCATCATGCGTCCATCAGTTCTTTCTATTTTTAGTTTCATAATAAGACTAAAGAATGCACTCTCTTGTTTATATCATCCTCATAGAATATATATCTATCATATCTTGATTTTTCTTCATAACAAGCCTAAAGAACATCCATCAATTCTTGGTTTCTTTTGGCCTTGTAGAAATTATGTCAATTTTTTCTTATTTTTGCCTCATAGTATTTTGAGTGATCATGTTCTTGTTCTTGTTTGTTTCAACCTCATTGAACATCTATCCACTCTATCTTATTTTTTCCTTGTAATATGCCTAAAGAACACCTGCATGTTCTTATTTGTGTCGACCTCATAGAATGTATGTCAATTTTGTCTTATTTTTTCTCCTAGAAGGACTAAACAATATATGCATGTCTTGTTTAAAACAGACTCATCAAACATCCGTCCATTTTGTCTTGTTTTTTTTCTTTATAACATGCCTAAAGAATGTATGTATGTTCTTTTTGTGTTGGTCTCATAGAATGTCTATGTGTTCCATTTATTTGTTGATATATTGATCTAACGTCTTCTAGTCATGTTTGCATTTATTAGAACATGTGTTTGTTCTTACTTTCTATGGTATTTGTAAATGCTTGTATTGAAATATGTGCGTCTTTTTTCTTTGTGGACATCTATTTGTTCTTAAATTGTGCAATATTTTGGATTGCATTGTTGTAAGTATAATGTATGTCCACTCTATCTTGCTTCACATTTGTGAGAAGCCTAAGGAACATCTGTACCTTCCCATTTAATTCATCGTTGTATTTGCCTGTACAAAATTTTCTCATTCTAGTATTTGGATAAGTAGGAGGAGCATTTTCCTATCCTATTTGTTTTTTCCTAACGTCTATCCATTCATGTTGTTAGAATTTTGATAAGCTCATTGATATGAATAACATCTACTTTTTCTTGTGTGTTTTGTTTTTATAGAGTGTTGATCCCTTCTATTCATGTTATATTGTTTTCTTGTTAATGTTATCTATGGAGCATCTAGTGAACTTGTGCTTTGTAATTGAAAAACATCTGACCATATCAATCATGTTTGACATGTTGGTGTACTAATGGACATGCAAAATATATGACCATTCATGTTATGTCTTCATTATTACAGAACATTTGGGAACATTTGTCCATCCTACTAATACGATTTATAATCTCATCATGTTGTACATGGATAGAGGTAATAGTTCTTGTTATTTGTTGAGGAGGGTGTTAGTTTGGTGCCAATATAGATGGAAGTAGTGCCACATGTGTATCTGATCAGCCATAGGAGGGCATGACTTGAAGTCAAGTTGTAGTGATACATGATCTTAAAAGTTAACAGACCAACAAGATGATGATGCCACACAGGTAAATTGTTATGATTGTGATTGTGCTTAATTGCTAAACTAGGGTTTACCTAGATGATTACATGCTTAATTAGAGTGATCATTACTTAAAGATAATGAATGGTGGTAGGTCAATTTTTATGTTTCAAAGATAATAAGGAAATTGAATCATTATTATACTTTCAAGAATTAGGGTTTGAGAAGTGTAAACCCAAGTCGCCAAAATTAGGGTTTTTGTAGTATATAAATACAAATTTTGATAGGTATAATAATATGGTAAATGATTTTTAATATTTTCCATGTAATTTGGATTTACTTGAAATTTAGATATGATATGGATAACTCAGTCATACATGTTAGTGCAAAATTTTAGAATATTTGAATGTTCTTTGAATGTGGTTCTTGGTCAAACTACACTTCAACCGAGCATGTTGTAAACTGTTGTTTAGCAGTGTAGTGTTTGATTTTTAATTATGTATTGATAGCTCTAGGTGATCTTAATTTTTTAATGGATCTATGAAACTATTTGTGAATATTAATATTTCATAATTCTTAGAGGATCTTTATCTTATTTAGTAAATGAATTACCATAAATTTTTATGACAGAAAATTCTACTGAAATAAAAGAAAGTATAAGTAGGGTCAATTTGCAATTCACCCAAGCACCTCAATTGCTCTATATGATCAACCTAACATGCTAGGATCTCCCATATTTTGAGATTCATTCTAGAGAAATGAAGTCCTAGAGAGAGAGGGAGAGTTAGAGTTTTGATGGAATAAGTGGTGAAGATGGTTATCTAGGGTTTACTCTTCCTAGAGTTGATGAAATCAAGTAAGTTTGACATCTTAGTATATTTGTTATTGGCGATTTTTCTCTCACATGTCAAGATTCCCCCCCCCCCTCCTCTAATTTTATTCGAAATGATATCAAATCTCTCTCTTTTCTCACTTTTTCTCTATAATTCTTTATTCCTAAGGTTTCTAAGTTGAAAGGAACAAGAAAGTGGTTATTTCCTAGGGTTTTGATATGGATTTGAGAATCCCATATGTGGGGCTACATTTTTAAGATGTTTTCACACCTTAGGTGAGTGGGTAATTGTAACATTTTAAATTTTCAAGGATAATTTAAGCCTTCAAATATGGTTTTACCTAAATAAAAATAGTTGAGGGTTTTAATGCAAAAAGATGACAAAATGAAATTTCTTCAAGGATAATGAAGTAAGGAAATGGAAATGTGATATCCTTTGGCAGGGGCCATGCTAGATGTAAGAAGCTGATGATCTACCTCAGTGCTTCCATTACTGAGGGAAATGGCACTTCCAAGGACTTTAAAGCCTACCTTGATGACATGAGATCCAAGGTAGAAGGTTGGTGCGAGATCAAATTTTCCATGGCTGGATAGTTGGTCCTTATCAGGGCTATGTTGTAGAGTAAGGTAATATTTTGAGGGGAGGTTTGTGACTTACCTGAGCTTGCCATTATTAATATGAGGGAAATACTTTCCAGATTCGTATGGGGACCAAGAACCAGGGTGTGGCCTGGGAGACGATATCTAGACCCATCAATATAGGCATCCTGAACATCAAAGGACCCATACTGGTTGCATAGAACTACCTAATGAGGAGAGTGGGGATATTCTTGCTCCACAAGGACAACATATGGACTAAATGGATGACTCTTAGATATGGGATGAGCCTGATTGGAGTAGACAACTCCTCTTCTCATGTATGAACGAACATGTGCAAGGTTTGGACCGACGCTAGCCATATGTACTCTATTGATGACAATTTTGTGGCTGTGGCACTGCTAACCACACCAGGGATCAATAATAACCTACAGGGCGAGGTCTTTTGGACAAAACTCCTGTGGAATCTTTTACACACCCCCAAGTGGAGCGTCACTGCATATAGAGCCTTACAAGGAAAATTTTCAACTAGAGACCGGATGTAGAGATGGGGACTGGTGGTGGAATCTTAGTGTCTATTTTGCAATGGCACTGAGGAAAACCATAATCACTTTTTTATGGAGTGTAAATTTTCCAAGTACATTTGGGCCATAATATGCCTCAGGAATGGATGGGTGACAATTGACTAATTTGCCTTATGGAGGTTACTAACTGGCTGAAAGACAAGGGGTGGGACAAATGGCAGAGAGAATTTGCAAGGATCTATCTCACCATGTTTTTCAATGTCATATGGGATGAAAGGAATGGGATAATTCATGGTATAAAGAGGAGGATAGAGGTGGAGCTTCTGGCGGTTATTAACAGACTGTTAGTGAATGTTTCTAAGGCCAGGAATGGTCTCCTTAAAGGGATGACTAAGGATACACGAGTATATTGGGTCATTTTGTAGTTAGACGTCCTATACTTTTTATAAAGTTTTTTGATGACCATATGTAATATGTATATCCCTTCTATACTTCCCTATTGTCAATATATTTTACCGATTTCCAAAAAAAAGAAAGAAATTGAAATGTGACTAAAAATATGTTTTCTCTTTCACCAATGCAATATTGTTGCAATTAACTCAATTTGATGAAAATTGGTTTTCTTATCCTTATTATCTCTCCAATTATTGAAAAAGTTTAAAAGAAATAAAAGAGAAAGAGAAAAGAAGTAGAATTTGAAAATATAAATATGAAGTAGATGCCTTGGGCAAGAAGTCTTTTCTCTTTTATGGCTTTTAAGATAAGAAGAAAGTATAAATGATCAATTACTCTCTCTCCCCCAAGATAGTTATTTCAAAAAGGAATAAAGTATATAATACATGGCCTTTGAGTGAGGTGATACATGATGATCTCAAATTAGGCTCAAGTATTCACAATGGAAAGTATTTTCCACTTATTTCATTCATTATTGCCTTAAAATTTAAGTTAAATGGCTAATATGGAAATTATAGTCAAGACTTGTGAAAAACCTAAATCTAATTAGCTAGGAAGGATCTAGACCTATTATTAGAAATGTGATCCAAATTTGTTCATTTTTTTTACCACGTTTGACCCTAAAAATGAATTAAATCAATTACCATATAGTTTTGACTAAGGTTTGAATGAAATGATAATTAATGAATAAATAATGCTATGGTTCTGGTTATTAATTCACCGTTACACATTACTGATTTCTATTTTTAAGTGTGCATCTCCAACCATCAGATCAAGATCCAACAACATTGGATTTTTCTCCTACCTCATGACTTATTTTGAGTCAAAACACAAGTCATTGATTTCGTTTATCAACCCCATGCTCCCTCATTTTTCATCCCTTTAATGTGAGATTTTCTTCATCAGCTTCGTCTATCTCCCCCACATCGAATGATCTTTCACTCACCCTTCCTCTCAACCTATGATGGAAAAGTCCATTTAGGGATTCGTCTCTCCCTCACACTATTATTAAAAAGTCACCACCATATGCCTCTCCTATACATATGTTGATCCCAAAAGCACTGCCGTCTAGAAAGAGTTCATCCTCCACCACAAATTTCATCCCATGTACTCCCAAGTGATTTGACCTACTCAATTTTGTTCTCTAGTATCCACAAATTCACTTCACTCTCTTCCAACTTCTGGCGGTCCAATGAGCTTCCTTGGTGACCTTGAGATGTTGCCCAACCATCGATTCAATTAGAGTTTCCCTCTGTCTCCATGCCCTATAGGCCATCTATTAGCCCACAACCTGCATGCACCGTCATGTCTTCCCAACAACCCCCTGATCATTGAAACCTTGCAACGAGCTCCATGTGACCTCATTGAATAGTTTCTTACCCTCAACAAATCACCTTCTGGTCTTGGGTAGTGATTTGTTTAAACAACCTAGCTTCCCATGTTTCCCATTTTTTATGACAAATATCGGTGCCTTGGAGCACCTCTCAACCTCAGCATGAGATTTCTGAGCTTGACGTGATGTGATGAGTATGTTTGCAGTCTCGTATTCCTTTGAAATGTTATGTACCTTGGACTGGATCAAAGCAAGAGAGCTCCAGTCAAGGTGCTCTCTGTCATGGACCGAAGAGGGAAGATCCTAGGTCATCAAATGCCCTTTGTATTCTAGTTATTTTAATCAAGTGATTGAATACGCAAGGGTAAATTGGTATTTTGATGCTCCATTGATGCAATTGACATGCTTTTGGTTTACGGCTAAATTACATTTCTCCCCATACTATTTTAATCTCATGTCACGTGCACCCTTAGTTTTCTAGTATTTCCAATTCTTATTTTCATTAAGATCAATTTTGATTTGAATCGATGTCACACATAAAGTTTCTGAAACTCTTATTGGTCCATATTGCAAAAATCATAACTTTGGTATACGACCTCTGAAAATGATGGAAAATATTCAATGGAGAGTTATTTTGATACTCTATCGATCTAACCTATTTTGGAATGTTGTTTTCCACATCCAAACTCTTCAATAATTCAAAGACCAAGATTAGGGTTTAATGACTATGGACTTATGTACCCATTCTTACTCAAATTATAGGTTACTAGAGGCTCAATCAAGTAAGAGGACTTGACTCTAAGAAGGTTCACTCTAGGTAAGTTGGCTACACATATTTTAGAATAACTAATTTTGGTTTAAATATTTATTATTAATGATTATGCACTATTAATTGATTTCATGAATTATGAAAGCATCCTCAAGAGGAAATCATGTACATCTATCATTGTTTGCTTCATTTTTTACTTAAATCTATGGTAGACCCTAATTATGATTATGATTAAGATTAATGAATCATGCTCAAGAAGGGAAAAACCTATTATGATTCAAGAGGGAGAAATCCATTCATGGTATTAAGAGGGAGAAATCCCATCATGTTAAAGTTCAAATATCTTGTTACTGTTAATTTTAATGATTAAGATAATTGGAATTGAATAAACTTTTATATGCTCTCGAATCATGGGTCTTGATAGGTCATCAAGGGATTTCCTAGCATAAATGGCTTTCCTATCAATCATGTGCTCCTAAGTAGGCATCATAGAGAGATGCATATATTTAGTATTCAATTCTTCATGTTATTAATGACTCATAAATGCCTAAGATAATCCATTTTTAAGTTTATGTCAAGTCATTTATGTCAAATTTACTCATGTCAAGTTATATTTATTTTTGTATCATAAAAAGTGCGAAATATTGTTTACTTATGTGATCCTTTTTTGGCATGGATGGGATGCACTGTCTGCAACACTTGGAGCAAGTAAAGAGTATCGAGGATAGAAAAGGGAAATCAAGAACTAGAAGATTTTCAAGCTTTGCTTGGTGGGGTGCCATTTATCGACCAATCTAGAGGTTTAGATATCATTCATGTTATGCTTAGTCATGTTACCAATTAGATAAAATTTAATAGATGAACATGATGTAGTTTTCTCTTTCCAGGAACTATGTATAAATCTATTTTAAATCGATGAAAATTGTTTCATTTACATTAATTGCACGATAAGCATATTGTGACACCCCCATTGAGTAAGAATGGTTTCACTCATGTTATATGGAAAATGGGGGGTTATATTAATTCCTTTAAACAATATATTGTACGAAATTGAATTAAATCCTCAATAATCTGCAATTCCTTTGTATGCGATTACAAACCCTAAAACAACCTATCATTTTAAGGTTATGAAACATGATCTAAAAGGATTGTTTTCCTATTGTGCTGAATTTGAGATGATAAAATCATATTAGAAATGGATACAAAACATCTAAAATAGAATTCGTAAAGTTATTGTAAAAGTTATAAGAATATACTAAAATCTAGGGTTTTCAGTTATGTCTGAAATTGTTGTATAATTGAATAAAGTAATTTATCTTTTTATATCTCCTTGTTAATGAATCATTATATTATCAGAATTCATAGTACGCATATGTCAAATAATATCTTGGATTTCATGTGATCTTATCAGTTTTTTCCTGATATCTCAATAAAGAGGGTGAAACCCTAGATGAATGGAAAGTTGAAAGTTTGCAAATAGGCATCCTAAGATTCAACTGATGTGATTCTTTATAATTATAAATTCATTTATGCAAGGTTATTCTTGATGCATGATATTTCACTGAATGGCATGGAAATCCTAGTGTAGTTCATACTAGGGTTTTATATTTATGTTTGGTTATACATAAATTGTTGAAAGCAGTCTTTATTCCATGGAAGTTTATGATGCATTAAATCTTTATGAAAATCATGTGATGTGTGAATGAGGAAAACGAAACCCTAAGGATAGGGCATTTACTGAATAAAGTATTATTGATATCACAATTTTCCATGTGCAATGTGGTGATGCTCAAATTTTCAGTTTGCGACACGTATTATAGATGATCTTTGAAATGAACTGCTAATATAGATAAGCTAAGAAATGTTGATCTTGTGATCAAACTATAAATTTGAAGAGTGAATTAGACATTTAGATGCATTGAAACTATAAATGTGCTTCCTAACTGGAGGTCTCACGTAGGTCAAGGTAAGCCAGAGCACATTAGTAGGGTACAAGGGTCTAGGCCAGTGAGGGTGGACTCCTTAAATGATTGGTATCTGACACCAATTAGGGATGCTAGTGGTACCCGAGTGATGAGTTGTCACAATCAGTGGACATCTTCGTAAGGTCGACTTACACAACAAGCTTGAGGGCTTTTACTCCCCACCTAATTACCCATGTTGATATTAGGAGTCGATATATCTGGCCACTCCCATTAGCCGCCAAGATCCAGACGTGGCAATGACAGTTGTAGACGTGGTATTGAGACTATAGACATAAGATCTTGGGCATGCTTCTAAGACTTGTACAGTGAGATCATAGATCGTTGTGATACTTTCACATGTTGTGGTACACCTCATGTGGGTTCACAACATAATATGATGAATGAGAGATTAATCAAGAGTGTGCAATTATTTAGTTATTCTTGTATGTTTATGAGTTACTAGTTCTATTTGTGATTAATCAAGCATGTTTAGATATTGAGTTACTCTTGTAGATACCTAGAGTCCTTCCATATATATGTATACAAATGATTAGTTCATGTATATCTTGTTACTGTTC
The DNA here is from genome assembly GCA_963693085.1 of Alisma plantago-aquatica. Lineage (NCBI taxonomy): Eukaryota > Viridiplantae > Streptophyta > Magnoliopsida > Alismatales > Alismataceae > Alisma > Alisma plantago-aquatica. The sequence continues at coordinate 588,072,264 of OY856414.1, forward strand.
TACCTTAAACTCAATTTCTCAATACTGTATGTTTGACTATTAAAGTGGTTTGTATTGTTTCTTTGAAGTATTCACTCATGAGTGAGTATGTTCACCCCTCCACTCACAATCGTTTTAGAGAAACCATGTGCACAAGAAGAATATCAACGCCAGAGTAGATTTGTCACAAGATTTAAGTATTAGATTAGTGTTATTTAGTCAGTCCTTGTCACTCTAGGTCCTAGTAGAGTAGGGAGAGATGTAAATGATGATGGGTAACTCTGTTTGCTTAATAATAGAGAATGTACCTCACTATCATGTTGTTAGTACATTGAAGTGTGAGAAACAAAATGAATGTTTAGATATAATGTTGAGATCATCTTAGAGTAATCAAGTTTTATTTTTCCTTGTAAAGTTGTTTCTATGATTGAATGTGACTAAACAAAGAGTCTGAAATGTAAAAAAAAATTAAGGATGATCTTTGTATTATGCTTAATTCTCAACTTATGCCATATCCTGATCTCATGATTAGTGGTAATCATGGGATGTGAGTGTAACAGTTTGGTATCAAAGATTTGACTAATCAGGGACCATTAGGATAGAAAATTAGAGTTATAAGTGTGGAAGTTAGGAGGTGTTGTGTCTATAGCTCTGGGGAGTCTGAGCATTTGGATATCCTGGCCCAGTATCTAAATACTTTGGTTGACTAGTATCAAACTAGTCTATCAATTCTTCTTTGAATGCCCTGGCCAAGTATGCAAAGGGAGAATGGGATAGGGAAAAACCCTAGAAATATTAGGGTTAGAAGACCAAAATTTAATAGAGGAATAGAGCATAAAGATAGAATGTGATACAATTTTGATTTATATTGTTGTTTTTACTTATAATTAATAGAAATGATCTTGTTCGTATGAATTCAGATATTCACTTTTGAAAAATATTATGTTCCATAAGATTGATGTACACTATGAAGTTATCCAATTATTGTTTACATTCTTTGTATCAAGTAGACTACAAGTTATTTTTAATTGAGTTTTCCCTAAGTAGATATTCTTTCCACATGTTTGAGATGAATAGGAGCTGATTAATCCTAAGTATCTCTTGGATTCAGGACTGTAGGTTCGACCTGGTCTAGCTGACAGGATGCATTATTGGGATGCAATGAGTCCTATTAACAATGTAATAAGAGTAAGCTCCATACAAATTAAACTCAGATTATAGTGAGAATGTAAATACACTAAAATGTTGTAATATAAGGAAAAGACTAGAATAACTAAGAATTAGTTGGAACTAATATATATAATCCAACTTTGGGGCCTCAAATAAGAAACCCTAAATTGGGAATGAATGAAGAGGGAATATAGATACATGACACATGTTAGTATGCGACATAAAAATGACGAAGAAAGGATGGATAAAGAGAACGACATCATATAACTAATCAAGGTGCTTTATTCAATTTGAAATGAAGGAAAGATAAGAGAAAAATACATAGGAAGCCAAGATGAAAAGAATCAATTATGATGAATGGATCATATAATCAAGTAAAATGCATTTATGTACTAAAAAAAGGAAAATAAGATAAAAGGGTTAAGTAATAAAACAAGTACATATAAATGAAAATCTTTTATAAGAATTGAAGTGAGGAGAACTCGATGAACTTGTAAATTATATGTTTAGGATGAGAAACTAAAACATAATAAAGAGAAATTTTGGAGATGATGCATTTGATTGAGGAAAGAGGCTTGCATGATATAATAGAGAGCATGGAATGTGTTATGATATTATTAACTCTAACACATTCATCCTTATTACTATTTTGATTTAAATTCTCAATCAAGTAACTACCTAGTTTCAATTAGATATACTTAATAAGTTCCTTGACATGAAATGAAACTAGTTCTCGAAAGAAGATCAAAGGTTCAACTTAACAAATGATCAAGTGCTATAATGGTTAATTATATTCCTAATAGAAAAAAAAACTTGATTATAAGAAAAACAAATGGTTGACCCCTCCATATGCCATTTTATTTGAAATCAAAGACACATAGTGTATTATGCATAAGATGAAACTAGTATGAAGAATATTGGCGTCAAATTTCATCTTGATAAAAGTAAAAGGATTATGAGAAGTATATATGGAACAGAATATGGAATAATACACAAGTGATAAATATGATCATAAGAGTTAAGTAGAAGCTAAATATGATAGGTGCAAGAGTAGCATATGTTAACATGATGATGAAAAATAAACAAGGGCTTGGAACATGAGGGAGTAATAAAGATTATAAAAGAGCAAGGTTGTGAGATTTGAGAAAGTTCTAACTAGTCAAGTATCCTTGTTGATAACTAATTAAACTAAATAGGATAAGTGTGTTAAGTGAGTTGTTTAAGATCAAAATTCTAAATCTTAACATCACCTTCTCTTTTGTATCCTCCTTGATGAAAGTAATGTGGGAATAAACTTATAAAATACCGGACTCTAAATTATACATAACCACCATGGTAGAGACAGCTATTGAATATAATGATGGCACAATATGGACTGATGATGAAAATCCAACATGATAAATATGAAGGTAACCTATTAGAAAGGTCAAGTAAGAGAAAGGAAATTGAAGTGATAAACATAAGGAAGACATTAGTTTCAATAGAGTTAAAGTTTGTATATTGAAATAGGGGAAAAACATCATGTCACAACAAAATTATATTATTGATATATTTCAAACCATAGAAAGTTTAGGGTCATAATATTTGAATGGATGTCACTAGTGATTTTACCTTGAGCATTAACATCTTTACAAAATAAAATCTTGAGATTTGAAATATGAGAACAAAATAGAAGTTATATAATTTTGGTTATAAAGGTTGCAGTGAGAAAGGTAGATAAGCAACATGGAAATGACTAAAAATAGAGGACAAGAAATATATTTGAAATGCAACAAGTTTGTTTTGAATAGAAGAGAAAGTGCAACATGAGAAAAATTTGAAATAGAATAAATTCTTACAGTGATAGTAAGAATGATGAATAATCTATTCTTATCTCAAATATTTTAATGTTAGAGATTTTTAATTTATATGATAAAAATGAGAAGGATAAATAAGAAGAAGCAAGTGGTAATGGATAAGAAGAGAAATAATAGAAAACAAATGGCTTTCAATAATATGTGAATTTGTTTTTTGAAGTTTGATTTGTTGAAAGTATATCAAGGGATGTAAATTTGTTTTACATATGATTTCAATTGTGCATGTGCAAGTAATACATTAATTAAATAAGGGTGTTAAAGTTTTAGTTATTCATACATGTAACCCAACTTAGTGTTGTACAATTGTTATTATCTAGTCTTGCATCTTATGAGTACTTTGTTATTTGAGGAGAACAATAGTAAAAAGATCAAAACAAAGAGTGATATCTCTTTAGTAAATTTGATGTGATACATCACAATAGTATAGATTGAACCATATGAATAGAGATATATGGATCGAATTACCAGTGTTGCAGTAACACCTTAAAAGAGTAAAAAAATATTGAAAATGATTGATTTCTCTTTCTCTTTGCTAAGTGATTGACTATGATATAGAAAATTCTTTTATTTTCATAGAGAGGCCCTGTTTAAAAATTGTTGTGGTTTGAAGAGAAACAAATAACTCAATGTTGAACACAATATTCAAATAGAATTATAAGAATAGTGAGATATAAGATTTTATATGTTTAAAAGAAATCTTGAATGTAATAATTCTATACATTAATGTTTCAAGGATCAAACATTTTAAGGGGTAGAGGATTGTTATGACCATGATTGCACTTAATTGGTAAACTGGGGTTTACCTAGATTATTACATGCTTAATTAGATTGATCATCACTTAAAGATAATTAAATTATGGTAGCTCAATTATGATATTTCAAACCTAATAAGGAACTCTTATCATTATTATACTGCCAAGCATAAGGGTTTGAGAAGTGTAAACCCTAATTTCCAAAATTAGGGTTTTGATAGTATAAATATATAAGTTTTGATAGGTATAATGATGAAGTAAATGATTTTTCGTATTTTCTATGTTAATTGTATTTACTTGAAATTTTGATATGATATGTATAAATCAATCATACATGTTATCAACAAATTTCAGAATATTTGGATGTTCTTTCAATGAGGTTCTCAATCGAACTACACTTCAACCCACCATGTTGCAGACTATTATTTTGCAATGTAGAGTTAGACATTTATTTATTTATTGGTATCTCAGAATGATCTGAAATACTTTCTGGAGTTCTAAAACTATGTTTTGGACAACCTCTTAAAGTTTCATAATTTTGGGAGGATCCGTAGCCTATTTAGTAAATGAATTACAATAATATTTTTATGAAAGAAAATTTTACTGAAATAAAAAAGTATAAGTAGGGTCAATTTGCAATTTATTGAAGCACCTCAGTTTCTCTATATGATTAACCTAATGCATTAGGAGCTCCAATGTTTTTGTGATTCATTCTAGAGAATTGAAATCCTAGAGAGACACAAAGTTAGGGTTTGTATGGAGAAAGTAGTGAAATGGTGATTTAGGGCTTTCTCTTCAATGAGTTAATGAAATCAAGTAAGTTTGTCATCTTTGTATAGATTTTCTTAGTGATTCTTATCTCATATGTCAAGGTTCCACCCCTCCTATGATTTGATTTGAATGATATCAAATCTCCCCTTTTTCTTACTCTTTCTCCATAATTCTCCATTCTTAGGGTTTCCGAGTCAAAAGGAAGAAGAAAGAGGTGATTTGCTAGGGTTTTGATATGTATCTGAGAATTTCAGATGCGGGGCTACGTTTTTAAGGTGTTTTCACAGTTTAGGTAAATGGGTAATTCCTTTAAATAGTAGATTTTACGAAATTAAATTAAATCCTCAATAATCTTCATTTCCTTTGTATGTGATTGCAAAACCTAAATTTTTCTTTCAGTTTAAGCTTATGAAAGATGGTCTAGAAATGGATCATTTTCCAAAATTTTATGGATTTCATATGATAAAATCATATTAGAATTGGAAATAAATCATCTAAAATAGAATTCCTATAGTTACTGAAGAGGTTATAAGAATATACTGAAATCTTGAGTTTTTGGTTATGTCTAAAATTGTTGTATAATTGAATAAAGGACTTTGTCTATTTGAATTTCCTTGTTTATGAATCATTGTTTTATCTAAAAGTGTAGTACATATATGTCAGATACTATCTTAGATTTCATGTGATGTTATCATTGTTGCTTGATATCTCAGTAAAGATGGTGAAACACTAGATGAATGAAAAGTTGGAAGTTTGCAAATATACATCATGAAATTCACCTAATGTGGTTCTTTATCATTATAAATTCATTTATGCAAGGTTATTCTTGATGCATGATATTTCAGTGAATGGCATGTAAACCCTAGTTCAGTTCATACTAGGGTTTCATAAATAGTTATATTTAAATTGTTGAAAGCAATCTTTATTTCGTGAAAGTTTATGATGCATTAAATCTTTATGTGAGTCAAGTGATATGTGAATGAGATAAATGAAATGCTAAGGATAGGGAATTTAGAAAATAAACTATTTTTTATATTAGTTCTTCTAAGTGTGTGATGTGGTAATGCTTAACAGTTTAGTTTGTCGTACATATTATAGGTGATGCATAAAATGAATTTTTTACAAAGATAAACTATGAAATGTTGATGTGATGATAGAACTGTGAACTTAAAGAGTGAATTAGACATTTAGATGCCCTGAACACTGTTGAATCCTCACTGGAGGCCTGCAATGTAAGGAGGAAACATACTTCCTGACTTGAGATCTCACATAGGTCATGGTAAGATGGAGCGCACCAGTAGGGTGCAGGAGTCTAGGCCAGTGAGGGGGGACTCCTTAAATTATTAGAATCCATCACCACCTGGAGATGTCGGTGGTATCTGAGTTACATGTTCTAGCCATCAATGTACATCATTTGTAGGTCCACTGGTGCACAACAAGCCTAAGGGCTTCGACTCCCCTCTTAAGTACCCAGGTTGAGAGGAGTAGTCGAGATATATAGCTACTCCCATCAGCCTTCGAGAGCCAAATATGGTTATGCTAGCTGTCGACATGGTATTGAGACTACAAACTTAGGATCCAAAGCGTGCTTCCCAGTGTTGTACAGTGAGATCGTAGCTTGTTGTGATACTCTCACATGTGTGGTACACCCCATGTGGGTTTTGGCATAATAAGATGAATGAGAGACTAATCAATAGTGTGCATTTATTCAATTATTCTTGTATGTTTATGAGTTACTAGTTCTCTTTGTGATTAATCAAACATGTTCATATATTGATTCACTATTGCGGATACCTTGACTATCCTATCATATATATGTCTACAGATGATTAGTTAATGTATAAGTCATTATTGTTCTACCTTAAACTCAATTTCTCAATACTATATGTTTGAATATTAAAGTGACGTGTATTGTTTCTTTAAAATGTTCACTAACTGAGTGAGTAGGCTCACCCATCTACTAACAAATTGTTTTAGGGAAACCATGTAGATCTGAAGAATATCAGTCCCAGAGTAGATCTGGCACAAGAGTTAAGTATTAGATTAGTGGATTTTAGTCAGTCCCTGACACTCTAGGTCCTTGTAGAGTAGTGAGAGAGTAGTAAATGATGATGTGTAATTTTGTTTCTATAATAATAGAGAATGTATATGATTATCATATCGTATGTACATAGAACTATGAAAAATGGACATGATGTTTGGATATGCATATTTAATGTTGAGATCAAATTTAAGTAATAAAGTTTTAGTTTTCCTTGTGAAGTTGTTTATATGATTGGATGTGAGAAAATAAAGAGTTTGAAATATAAATAATGTTAAGGGTGATCTTTGTCTCAATTTATGCCCTACCCTAATCTCATGATTAGTGGTAATTGTGGGATGTGGGTGTAACACAAATCCACATGGCTATAGGATCAATGAGGAATACAAGCTTCACCATCTAATGGGACTGAAGCGACCTATATTCATAAAGGAAAGCTACATGAGGGAGAAAGTGCATAATTTATACAAAATTTGGAATTATTTTATTTCTATTATATATATTTATAAGTTTTTGGTGTTTATGTCAATGAGTTGTATCCACAATAAGTTGAAAAAAATAGACAACTTGTTCTTGCATTCTATGAGGCCTTTTGGAATGTGTTCACTTGCACTAGTATTATTTAATGTGTAGGGATCAAAACTCCTAATCAAGGTAGTAATAGACTTTTTGTCGAGAAAGGAAACTCATGAGGGTATGGATTGATATGGTGATGGAATTGCATGTGGGGGAAGAGTTCTTCCTTGCATTCTCTATTAGTCTTATAACTAATATCCCTAGTACGTAGTGGGGTGGAGGCACGATCAAGATGGGTTCTTTCCTCAAGGGGAGAGTGTAAGACTTAATTCCATGATTGCAACAAACAACTATTTTCTCTTTATGTTTGGATCACGTAATGCTCTCTTTTAGAATTAAAACTTTGGCATAAGTACATGTTATGGTGTTTGTGTCACCCAGGCTGAGAAGTTAGACATTGGTAGTTACAACCTTGGTTTGTCACTAGTTGTTGACAATTTATTGAATAACATATTTTTAAAAATTCATAATTTCCAGTGTATGTTATTACAAAACATACTTTCAGGTGGGTATCTGATAAATGTGTATTTATCATTTTTATTTACATATTTTAGATATCTTTTTTGGATTGTTTTGTTATTTATTTTCTTAATTTTGCAATTAATTGTATTTTTTAGATTTTCTCTTTAAATGGAGTTTTAATTATATATATTTTTAGGAAAATCGCTCAATCACGCACAATTAATTTCACTTGAAAGATGTTTTGCACAATTCCTACAATTCTTGATTTAAATATATACCCCACACCATCATAACTCCCACTCCCCAAGATGGAATTTAAAGATCAAGTATGAATTGGAAAGGCAATTGAATTATCTATAGGAAAAACATATTTAAAGACCATTTTCAAAATAAGACTGGCCTGAAAATGCACTCAAAATCATTGTTGTGGAAATCTTCAGCAAAAAGAATATGTACGGTCAACATAATTAAAAGCAATCAATCATTTTTTTATTGACTAGATTCAAAATGATTTTAGTCACCGGCCATGAGTCTTCTAGAGAGTCATATATCTAGGGTTTCCACCCCTCCTTCCTATATGAAATGAGTGGGGACTCCATAAGAAAAAGTATGGAGTCTTAGTAGTAAATTGAGTCTTAGTTATAAATCAAGTTTTAGTTTGTGATCCAATTTTTCTGCATTTGCAATTTACTTTCAGCATTAACTCTTTCAATTTCTTGCATGTGTACTCCATTGTTCTTTAATAAAAGTTGGTTTTGATCTAAATGTTCTTGTTCATCTTTGGGAAAAAGGAACTAGGAACGATGGCCATTTCATAGTCACTAGCCAGAGTCCTCAGATTCTTTCTTGCCTATTCCATGGCCTCCCTTCTTTCTTCTTTTGTTCTCCCTTTAATTTCCACAAATAGTGGGTAGTTTTTCTATCAAGGTGAGGGGAGTATCCCCTTATCGATGTGTTGACTTAGATCAAAGATTTATATGATTACATTAGATAGATGGTTTTTGATTTGGAAAGTCATCGATTTTAACAGAGTGACCTATCATTTTTATCGAGTGTTAATCTTGGCAGATGCAACCATAGAAACTAGGATTTAAAACTACTAAACCAATCACATGGGGATTTGGATGAGACCTTAGAAAAATTCCTATTAGGATGACAGACTAGGATCTACGAACCACATGACTAATGGGTTCATGTGGAGTTCGTCTTTTATGATTCATTTACAAATGTTTTGTATGCTTTCTTCTATCTTTCTTACTGTATTATTTCTTTGACGTTGTTATATATTTTCCATGTAGTGAAACCCATAAGCCTCGATACATCTTATTTTGGTTTGATTTGCTTCTTTATCTCTTAAATAGTTAAACTTTATTTCAGAACCTCTATTCATGTTCTTCATTTTAATCAAACCCTCTCCAATCTAGACTTTCATTTCTTATTATCACAATCGGATTTAAAACTCAACCATCCTCTTATTGTCACCTCTAGGGATCGATACCTTTCTAGATTGAGTTCATTTGTTGTTTGTAGCAAGTTCACAACCTGATTAGAAGGGTAAACTCTTGGACTTGTCCTTGTGATTGTAGCATGTAAAATGATGACATCAATTTTGCGTCGTTGCCAGGAACAACATATTGTTTTCTCAAACCCCACAAACTTGTTGAACAAAACTTTTTTATTTTTATTTTTTTACTCCTTACGAGTGCCATTCGGGAAGTCCTGACTCCTCTTTCTTCTGAGTTTCCATTCCAATAGTACATTTTTCTACACTCGATATTAATTGCCATTTAACTGTTCTTGCAACACCTACCGAATCTTGATTCCACGCTGCCAGTTTTTGACCCAGATGCAGAATGAACATTCCATCATTTGAAATGACAAAACCATGCTAGGATGGATGAGGTGGAAGTTAACTAAAGGATTGAGCAAGCACTTGCTTCTCAAAGGGCTAACATGGTTATTGAACTAGCAGCCCACGAGGCTACTTAGGTTGCAGCTTATGTGGATGAATAGGAGGCCTTGGAAGTCACTCAAAGGGAAGGTGGATGATTAAAAAAACTAAAAGATTTTTCAATGCCTAAAATAGGATATGCACAACACCCTGTTGTGTCACCCAAAATAATAGCTCCCCAGTTTGAGGTCCACACCCAGTGGATCACCGTGCTTCAAACCAATCTATTTTTGAGAATAAAGGTGAAAGTTTCAAAGACCACCTTCAACATTTTACTTTGTTCCTTTTATAAGGTCCCAAGCATTTTTTAAGATGCCATTAGACTTATGTTGTTCAAATACTCTCTCTCTCTCTCAGGACAAGCCAACAATTGGTACAATGCCATGGAGGGTGAAAATTGGGTCACCACTTGGGAAGCACTTCTGGCAAAAATTTTAGATAATTATTATTTTCATTCCCTCACCTAAGATATTAGGGTACATATCCTTCTCTTTTCTATGATCCTAGGTGAAACTATCAGAGAAGCTTGGAAAGATTTAGGGAAATTCTTCGATGTTGCCTTCACCACAACATTTCACAATCTTAGCTCATTGAAATATTCTACTGTGGTGTTGATGATGACACTAAAAAACTTCTTTGATTCTTCATCTAGAGTCAATTTCATGTCGCAGAACCTAAATAGTGCTTGGGAGGTAGTTAAACGCACCTCCGAAACCCAAGCAAGAAAAGGAACCAATGGGGTCCTCAAGATAGCTAAGGCCAAGGTAAATCCTGATATCCAAAATATCATTGAAGCCCTTAAATTGATTTATCTAAAATAGGATCTCCTCGAGTCCTCCTTCAACGCATATGAGTGGAAACCTCAACAAGTTAGAGCCACATTATCTCTCTATAGGATTTTCCAAGGGTATTATCATGCTACCCTAGAACGTGAATATGTTTACAACACTCATATGCAGCCAGGAGTTGGTGAAATGGAGGACCTAAACCCCATTCACAGCATACCTGGTCAGGCTTATTACAATCCAAATCAAGCCAGAAACCATCCTGGATTCTAATATCGAAATCCTAAAGGAGTTGAAAATTCCTCTCAACTCCCTCCCCATCAAAGGCCAACATATTCCCAAGCCACCAATCGTCCACCTACATGCTTCCCCAACAATAACAACCAAAAGAATCTTGGGAACTAGGGGAATTATAGGGGTGATTTCTAGAATCGTGGGCCTTACCAAGGACAGAAATACCAAAATCTAAACCAAGCACAATCATACATGCAACAACATACACTAAAAGAAAAAGATGATCTCTCTACAATTAGTTTAAGTACATATGTTTTATTTATAGTTAAAAGTACTTTTTCTTATAATTTCTAAAAATGTAAGCAAAAGAATTATAGTTAATTGTAATAGCTACAAAATTAACTACATATATGAATTGGCTATAAACTAAAACTCTTCCATACTCATCCCCCAAAACAACCAAAACACTTGAAAATTTAAATTCTTTTTACGACCACTACTTTCCCCACCCACTTGTATTTGTGCAATTTCAATCACAATACCCCCGTCATTCCAATAGCGCCCCCTGCATCCACCTTTCCCATCATGACATTTTCCTCACTCTCTTCTCCTTTCCCGCCACAACCTGCTATCTTATCGCCCTTTCTCCCTCTCATCATATCAACCTCCTCACACACTTATCAATCATGTAATGTTTGCACCCAGCATCACAGACTACCAGACAGGAGGCTTGATTTCAATTCTATGAGGAAACATAAAGTCAAAGGTGAGGAGCAAGGTCGAATCTCACCTATTGAGGTATATTATGATAAAATAAGCTACATTATCTACATAGCCCCCCCTGCAATTTCCTTCATTCCGTTTCTCATACCTGGTATTCCATATAGAAAATGAAAATAAAAAGCATATCTCCTCATTTTGGACCCCCTATTCCATGTTGGATATTGTTGAGAGCACGAGGAAGAACTATAGAGTACTACTTGCTGGAAATCAGAACTAAAGGTGTAACGAATAACCATCATAGGCTGACCACATACTCTGATAAGTTATCCTAGATCATCTACCCTATATGACATATGGTTCTCATCTTGGTTTTCAAGAGGTGAAGATTTTCGAATGGTATGAATATGAAACTTTTTAGTCTAGAATGTGCCCCCTCCAATTGAACTGAGTTGATTATTTTAGTACTCAAATCTTATACTACTAGTAGTATTCCCAAGTACGTTTAAAATCAACAATATTCAATTTTAATTTCAGGTTATATACATGGTACATTATCATCTAGGATTATCTTTATCCTTTCACTATTTCTTTCAGCTATTCCAATGTAAGATTCAAATAATAGATATTACCATATATCCATCTAGGTTATCACTAAGGGCCGACTCATTGTTGTTGATTATAATTTTTCTTGAATGCCTTTATAGTTTAGTCAATCAACCTGCTTTTAGTTTAGCTTCTGGATATATTTTTACAAACAACATTCTTGTACTATATCTTCTCATTAGCACGAAAACCTTCAATCAACATTCTACACCTTTGTAGATGGATCAATTGTGATTCCTAATTCTAGATAGCATAGTAACAATCTATTTCTCTATACTTCTATATCTCCATACTTCTATTTTTCCCAATAATTTCTAATAATTTACCGTATCAACAAAATGTCACATCGTATCTACATGCAAGATGCTAGTTTCACATAAAAAAAAGATATATCTCACATCCATGTTGATTGTGATTTGTTGTTCAAAATAACTATTAATGGCTTATATGTAGATTCGAATAAATGTGAAATACAAGATGCCTTTTTTTGTGGGTCAAGTGTTTAGTTATTGATACGCTATCTCCTATGTAATATTTAGAATTCTCCCAACAATTTCTAACAACTAGTCATTCAATGGTGTGCCCTTGTTTGGGGTTTTACTTTCTCACCATTACGATGCTAGAGATTAGACTTTGCTTTTAGCTCTATATTACCCTTCATATTAGTGTTCTTACCATGTTTAGTGGTCAAATTACACCACTTCATCTAAAGAGACACATAACACTATATATATATTGGAAATCTTCTTATTTTTCCTGGATGCCTATGGTTATAATAAGTACATATCATGTTCTTGCTTATCTAAATGGGATTTATTGTATTTTTTCTGTCTTGTGCAATCTGTATTCATTTGAGATTCACAAATTTTAGATAATGATATATAGTTATAGGAATGTATCAAAGGTGATAGTTCTTACCTTAATCAAAAAGAAATTTTCATGGGATTCATTACTTGTCTCTCTATACAGAACCATGTTCCCATGAAAATAAAATAGTTGTGGGCCCTCTATAAATATAAAATCATTTCTCAAATAAAGAATCTCAAAATTTGCACCAATTGTGAACAATCTATTCACATTATTTTAGATACATTTTAGACAATGCACGGATAAGAAAAAGGTAGTAATGCCAACAATGATAATAGTCATTTAAAGATTTTCAAAAAATTAGCATAGTCGGCATGGAGATACTATAATAGAGAGATGATCTTTGATACTCTGATAAACCCCAACTTCCTTCTTGATTGAACCTTGATATCTTATTCTATAGAAGGGTCAAGTTGGCCACTTGAATCGTAGTAGGAGGCCTACCTAAATTGTAGAGTAGTTATACGACTAACTGATCCAATGGTGTAGGAAGGGTGCCTTTGTATATAGGGATTGGGAGAGTCATCAATTAGATTTTAACACATGACATGGGCTAGGTGGTCCATGGACTTCCAAGTTCAAACTCTATGTGGAATTTCTATATAAATAGATGTGGCCAACAAACCACCATTACCACCAACAACAATAGTTGGCATCTGGGAAAAAGAGTTGTACATCACATGAACTATTTGATAGGAACTTAATGGAACCTAATTAGTCAATGTGAATATTGATGCCATTACAAACATGTAAATCACTAAAATGGATGGAAATTATATGATGATAGTAGGTTTTCCTATCTGTCCTTTTTATGTTTGGAAAAATATTTGTATGAGATGGTTTTACTATTTGATTTGATGTTCCAGTAATGTATCACCTCTACTAGGGTTCTGCTCAATCACATTTCATTTCATGCATTATTAATTGTTAAGTACAACTTTTCAACTGTACTTTGCAAGGAAAATATACAAATTCAATTATCTCAAGATAGTCTTTTTCAGTTCATGAGTTGGTTGAACCTAAAGGTGATTAGAATCCTTTTATTTGTTAAAGATGTTATGCTATGAGATGATTTTGGCGACTGATTTTTCAAGATCAGGAAATGCATTGCCTCTAGTAGGGTTTCTTCTCAGCTACATATTTCATTCCTACTTCTGGTTTGTGGATGATTTCTGGTCAACTTCTTCTACTTCTTATATTCAACCACTTCTCGTTGCTCCTAGGGATTTGTATCCATTTTCTACTACAATCTTGTTGTCGTTTCTCTTTGCAGAAATAGCTATTGCACCTTTTTGACTTGGTGAAACTATCATTATGCAACCTATTGCTACCCATTTGTTTCAGGTAAATGGTAAGCCTCTTCTTCCTATCATTTTTCACTGACTTGGGTTTCTAGGGGTTTCTCTTGGGTTCTAAGTGGATGCTTTCATTATTTTTGTTTTATCTCTTTCTCTGGAGTCACCATGATGATTTTCCTTGGTTGTTATGTGCATTGCTTGATCGTTAAATGCAACATTTGAGTTGAAATATGCCAAGTGTACAATTTGCATGGTCTAAAATCTTAGCCGATGAACTGTAATGAGATAATTAAAGTTTGTGGCAGCCTACTTGGTTCTGTCTATGATAGATTGGATGCAAACAGTTTGGATTCATATTTTAAAGGATAAGAGGAGTCTCCTCTGATGAGATCTATCTTGGAGAAGGAATATGATATGTTTCTCCTCACTCAAATCAAGCTAAAAGTTAGAATATGTATCACATGTGTTGCTTGCTAGATTCCTTTTCCTGCTTGGTTGGCCTTCTTTGTCCTAATTATGTTGCAATGTTAAACTATAGAGATAGATCCAGGTTAGTGTTGTCACTCTTTGTAGATCTATGCATGCTTGGATCACATCTTTTATGTAAGTAGAACTTATGGGAAGTGTTTGGAAAACTAAAGGATAAAAGTACTTATTTAACCACTTCAGTTTCCTCAAGATTAGATGAGTTACTTGGGGACCTGACCTAGAAAAACTAATGTTTTGGTCAGGTAGTCTAGAAAATGGGGGATGTATATATGGTATTTTGGAGACTAGGGAACCAACACTTCTCCTGGAGAGGATTGGGAGGCTTGTGGTGATGTATAGAAGAAAATTACTCTATTTTTTAATACATAGAAAAAAAATATTGGATGCACATTGTATAGGTTGGTACAATATTTTTTTTATGAATGGAAAAAGATATAAATTGCATGCACATCAAATAGGTTGTTTTTGGTTCTGGGTTATGTCCTTCCTTAGTAGTCACCCCATGGTTTTAGCTCTTCTCCTAGTACTTTCCCCATTGAATCATAGTATGTCATTATGGCCAGTCCAATACTTATTTTCTCTCCCTATTTCTTAGAATACAATTTGTTGGCTTATATTGATAGAATTATATTCATTTGACTTTCTACTTGTATTTTTACTAGAATCCTACAAAATTGGTTTGATACATTTCCTGCACACCTCCATGATGGTTTAGAGCCCGCAATGTGTTTCTGAAGGCTCTCACATAAGCCCTTCAATGAATGAAGGAGATGAACCTGAAGATCATGCATGGTAACTAGTAAAATCATGACTAGAGGGTTATAACTAGAATAGTAAGAATATTATTCCTAGCAACATACAAAAAACTTAATTTTTATTTTTAGTTTATAAACATTCATCATGGCATAACCCACCTACTAATGCATCTAGTATCAAACAAGTTAAATATTTTTTGTCTGATACATGATAACCTTTGCTCTTGGATTTGAAAATGCAGGTTGTCTAGTCATTTCCCTCCTTTGAATCACCAATTCCGAGTTTACTGATGTAACATGCCTCTTCTGTGAACATGGCATTTGAGGAGTGATTATCTTCACATATAATGTGATATGAATTATACATAACACTTGAATGGCTTTGACCTATTCAAAAATATATTTCTTGTGAAATGTGTTGCCTTTGTAACCTAATGGGGAGAGAGTTTGTGGGATTTGACATGGCTCCATGTGAACAATATCTCCCCTTATTATAGTCAGAATTTTCTTCAATTAAGGATCTAGAGAAATAAATTGGTGGTTCCTAAAACAAAAATCCATAACTATCTGAATCAGTTGGAACCACTTTCTACATCCAAATCTATTGAGAAACTACCATGTTACTATAATACATCTGTGTTTCCCACATTTAGAAATGGTATACAATGGCTCGGAACTGGTAGGATTTTCTTAATGTTTGATAATTCTAGAGTGCCATTCATTTTCATTTCAATAATATCCTTAGCATCTGAATAAACCTGGCCTTTCCATGAGTAATCAGGATTGAACCTACAATAGTTGCAAAATTGTACCAGTTATCATGTAAAAAAGCATGATAACAATGTCAAGCTCTTAACATCTTGTAATTAGGAAGGGATGGCGACATTGATGTAGCTACTGGGAAAATGGTAGCAATCCAATTCACAAGAGCATAATGAATATCTATTGTAGAATTAATGCTCTCATTGGATCCACCCTCTGATGAGTTGCATAGGAACCAAGAGAAACTATTAATATAGTGGCCATCCTGGATATATTAGGGTGAATTTAATGGAAAATATCATAATTTGAACTTTCTAACTCCATCATTGTAGCTTTATTGACTATTGCAGAGTCTTACTAATGTGTGGTTGAAGTTGTGACACTGGCTATATATAACTCGGTATCTTGGGTTGTTCTATTACTTTTACATATTTAAATGCCTTGAATTTGGGGGGATAATATAAAGTTGACGAAGGTTATAATTTTTTGCCTTATCTTAATATACAATGAACTAAAAATTTGCATGATACACATGATTATTACATGATGGGATAGAACAGGTGGTTGCTATGTATGCTGTAATAAGTCTCTATATTGTTTCTTAACATATAACTATACAATTCATACTTCCAAAGTATGTTTTGACTTTGATCTAAAATGTGTGGACGTCTATTTTGGTTTCCCGGGATACATATGCTTGTGATACTTTTTTTTCTTCCATGCAACTATTTTTGCCACTTGATCTTTTTGAAACATGAACCACTGTTGTTCTTAGAGTCATGCTCCAAACCCTATCATGTGCCTTACATCCTCGAGTGCTCCTTACTATCTGGCTATGTGTGACAAAGTGGATTTTGGCATTATAATAAAGTAATTAATATTTTGAACTCATTATACTCATTCATGGTCCCAATTCATTTTTTTGTGTCTTCATAATCATTGTATAGACTCAAATACGAAATATGGTGATCAATGTAGTCTTTATACACATTATCACACCTCCAATTAGATTCAATCATCACTTTGTTCAAAGAATCAAATTGATACATCAAATTTCATCATATGGTTCTCAAACTTTTTCTAAATATTTTGCACATTTTTATAAATATATGATCCAAATTTCATGTCATTTGGACATTCCTATGATTTCCTATGAATTTTGGAAGTTCTATGCTGAAAAACCCTTCATTTGCCTTTTTAATTGGTTTTTCCACATCAACTATTCAAGGCAAGGCATCGGGGGTGTGTTTTGGCCCTTGGATCTGCCTCTCATAGATCTAGGACAGATCTGATGGTCAATGTGTCATCTTCAACCTCCCGCTGATTGCGGGGAGGTATTAATGCGACCACAATGAGCAATTTAGTGATCTTGACCTCGATTTGAAAATCTGAGTGGACAAAAAGACTCGCCTCACGATGTCAAACTCATCCAGCCCTACTTTGACCACCATTAAGGCACTAGTTTTCTAGAAAAACTCACCCCTCGCCTCCCATTCTCTTCCGGAAGCCATGGCTGAAAGCAAGGACCCAAGCTAGTCCTAACCCTAGCTTAGTGCTATATATACAACCCCAAAGGCCCGCATCAGGCAATCCACCGTCTTAGCCATGTAAAAGTGCCCCGAGAAGCTGAAAAAGCCCCCAAATCTGTCCCCGATCTGCTACTACTTTGGACGGAACCGCCTAGCCCGTTTGGGCATTCCTCCTCCTTGCTACCTAGCTCCAATCTACAACCTTATTTTGATTTCCGAGGTCTAGTTGAGGCGGAATGACACCTTTGTTTTCACTATGATGACCTCCTGCCCCTGATCCCCCTCTACGGCGACGTTCTCCCTCCGCCTGGTTTCTGGGATCGTGAGGCCTATGCGGGCGAGAAGAATCCCCGAACCACCTTCAGTGGAGGAAGGCTTGGTCCAATGGACCCATCCAAACTGCCAATGAATTGAGAAATCAAGAAGGAAACCAACCAATTGAAGGATCAAACTGGACTTTGAACCAAGCGAGCCGCCTAGCCTATGTGTCTAAATCTAAGACATCCACCATGCATCTAAGGGGCGTCGTTTTTCCATATTAAGGTATTTTTGGCTCCTCTCTACTCAGAAAATTAGTAATATGGATGAATCTTGCAAAAAGCGTATCAAATGTATCCGAACTCCAAAAATTACAAATACATAGTCAATCTTCATTAGAAAAACCCAGCGAATCTATTAAAAATACTTTGGAAACCTGATTCCAAACTATACTCACTTATTTACCTAAATCATCATCTATTGATTATGTAAATTGTATAAATGACTCTATTTGTGATTGATCTTGACTAAACACTGAAAACCCTAATTCTTGACTCTAATGTTTATATTAAGACTCTAAGATCATACTTGACCCATAATGATCTAGATCTATATTTTCTAGCTTGATTTAATCTTGAACACCAATGATGTTAAGTACCATGATGATGATCTACAAACTTGATTATGAATTGAATATTGATCATGAAAACTAGGGTTAACACATATAATCCTATAAAACCTAGGTTAGTCATTCAAACTTGAAAATACATGACAATTGAAATAATGTTGGACATATGGAAATATTGGTTGATTATAAGTGAATGATCCAACCCTAAGGTTGACTTAGGAAAAGTGTAACCCTAATCTCGAATATTGAAACATGATATCCAAATATCTTGATCTTGACCCTTGATCCAAACATTGTATTTTAGGATCCAACTTGAAGGTTTGACCTATTGCTAGTGGATCTGTACTTGAAATCTCGGTGAAAGGTACACTATTATATATCTCCTCCTTGATTGTATTGAAGATACTTTTATGTATCTCTTGACCGTATGCTTGGATATTTACTTGGATGAGCTATTGTTCCCTATGATTAGTCTTTTATTTTTCTATACTATATTTTGAAAAACATGAAAACATAAATTGCATGCCCATTATGACTGCCCGTATATTGATAATGATGATGATATTGATAAAGTTGATAATGTTGATATTGAGTGCAACAACCCCCTCATTTGGAGGTGGGACTTGTACATTAGCCTCCTATTTTCCTATGGTGAGAAGGAGCCTAGTGACCTTCCCCATCGCGTTGGGATAATAGAGTCACACAAAATATATAAGTATGCTTCTCGAATTACAACATAATGGGAACTCGTAATAAAAGTTGAATTGCTTGAAAAACTTGTCGAATAAATGTTGGATTTGCAAATTGCTTGTTATTCTTTTGAATATAAGTCATGCCAAGTATACTTATTTTCTTATAAAGTGTTTTACTTGATTTTGATAGTGTACTATGCAATTGCATGATTGTGTCTTGATTTTCTTGATTTTAGGCAATACAAATGGAATATTTAATAAGATCGCTTCCGCACTCATACACTCTGATGACAAAGATAAATCGGATATATCTCCATATTGGGTTAGTTTGTTCTTTAATTATCCAATTTTTGAGTTATTTATTTCTTATTGTATATTCCAGTGTGATTGATCCTATTGGTCCACTCAGGGATGGGCGCTTCAATCCTTTTTCTACTGTCTAGGTAGTGGGATTGGGATTGGGGTAAAAACAGTTCTGTGATACTATGTCCTCTCCTATTAGTGGAAAATAGGGAGAAGAATTTAAGAGAATCAATGATGCAGAAGTTAGTATACCTTATCTTTGTGGATATTGTATACCTAAGAATCCACTTATTAGAAGTTTATAAAATAGTGATAGCAATGTATCTATGGTATTATTCTGAAATGATGATGAGTTGTTGAATTGTCTTACCTAGGTCCTATGTAGGAAAGTCATTTATACCTTATACATCGGCGATAGAACTAGTAAAACAATTGTGCATTACAAAAATTTGGAGGCTTGTATAATCTTTGAGCTACGAATATTCTTTTAAGAAGCAGTATTGATTGTTTATACTTGCACTACTTGATGGAGTTTTCTTTACCCCTTTGTTCTTACAAGGAAGGCTAATGCTAGAAAATTGCAAAATGTTATGGAGCAGTTGCTTCTTTGCGTTTTGTTTTACAGTATGGTGCAACTTGTAATGCTCTTATCTACTGGTTTTCTAATATTGAGGCATTTGTTTCTATGACTCATGGAAGTGATGCTATTAAACTGCATTCATCCTACATGTTCTTGATCCTGGAATGCATCTTATAGAAGTTGAATTTAAAGATAGCACTATAGATTTCTCTGAATAACTTGAGATTTTCAGATTCAGAGTTTGGACTTTATAACTATTTGTCATGTTGAAGGGTGAAATGATCTATGGTTTACATCTATGATGATGTGCCTAGAGGTTCTTATGATATTCTAGCTCAAACTTCTTAGTTCTATAAAGTTGTTATTGAGATGACAATCAATATATTTCATCCAAGGTACAACTATTTTATGTTTTTCTTTTTCATTTCCATTAAACCTATTGTTCAATATTTTTTTCCTATAATGTTGCTTCTAAATTCAACAACTTCTAGACTTTTTTTTTGTATTATGGAAATCAACAAAAATGGATGAGGTATCTGACTAGTTGGATGAGAACTCTACAATATGTAACTTCAAACATGTGGTAATTTTTGGAAACTATTTTGAGGCTATATATTCATCTTTTCCTTTAAATGCAGGTCTAGCCAAAGACTTGTCCTCTCTTAAGGTATGGTACTATCTTAGTTTCTCTTTTACTTGCCAATGAGGATCACCAACTTTTTGGAGCTTCTTCTAATGAATCAAATATCCATTGTACGCATGTGTGGCATCAGCTTCCTGATCTATATGCATTGAGCTTTATATTAGGAGGCACGTCAGCTTTAAATTGTGTCATACTATATGTATGTAGGATTAGTGGTCCACTAATATCATAAATTGTTATTAGGCCAACCATGTTCACTTAAAGCTACAACTTAGTATGTATGCTCTAGTATAAATCTTATAGCCCCCATGATCCATTCTCCTTGGTGATTTTAAGAGTAAAATTAATCACACCTTTGTTTATTCTCTTGACTATAGACACATCGATATTCAATTTTAAGCAACCATCAAGTGGCTTCCTCCATTCATGCTCAGGGTGTCTCTCTTGCTTTGGTCATCTTCTTCGTGTCCTTAAAGGAAATTTATTTAGTTGGACCAATTTTCTCACCACCATTGTAGATTGACATGTCATGTATTGTATATTCATGAATATATCATAGTTCCTAATTTATAGTATCTACCACAACTACCAAGATCCAATTGTAAAGCATACTAGCAACTTCTTGCAGTGTTTATCATTATTTAGGTTGCTCAAGATCAAATGGAGTAAATACATGTAGTGAACATGTCCACTCCACAAGTATATTGAATCCCATCTTAGATAGTATTTGCCAGCTTCCATCATGAGCTTGTGGTCATTTATTGATTCTTTGTCATCCTATTTATTATACATATATTTACTATACAGTACATGACTCCAGGATTGTCAAAAGTCCAATCACCATTGACCCTAGTCTTTCAAGATGTAAGATTACCTTTATCATAAGTATACCCCAAGTTTTTTCTCCCTGAACTTACACTACTCATCTTAGACTATTTCTATCTACCTACATTTTCTTGCTATTGTATGACTTCCTAGCACCACACATCATCATGGACTCGTAGATCACCAACCTCACATGGATCAAGGGATTGTTCAACTACACTAACACTAGATATTGTTGTTCGTACTTAGAAAATGCTATTTCTCTATTTTCTTTATACAACCTTCCTCCTTTGTCATTTGTGTTGATGCACCTATACTTCCATCCAGTGTCATTAATGTTTATGCACTTGTACTGCCCTCCTTTGTTGTTGGTGTTGCTACACTTGTATTGCCCTCTGAATTTGAGGGCACAATGCTTAATTGTGTCATGGTGTCATTGTGACCGGCCACATCCAACTGATGCTACAGATAGTGTCTAGAAAGAGTAGTGGTTATTGTTTAACATGTATAAATCATTATATGGAGCAGTCACTGTAGTGATCAAAGTTCCACTTTTGCTATGTAATATTTGGGTGTGTGCTTGATAGGAACTCTCCATGTAGTCTTGTTTTTTGGGTGAGCTCTCATATTTGCATTTATGTGTTGCAATTTAGTGATTATGGTCTGCCATTTTGCTTAAAGTCAATTCATATTTTGCTTCATCAAGTTTAGGCTTTTGGTGCTGGTTGCATTCCTCTAGCATCACTTTCATGTTTTCTTCATGATCTTTAAACTAATCTCCCAATTTGATTATCTAGTTCTATCAGATTAAGTAGAGAGTTGCATACTCTGTGTATCTCATGTGCACACATCATTGCTCTGTTCCATATCATTGCTTCACCCTAACAAGCTTTCAGTGTTCGGTCTGTCAAATTCATGTCACCATACTGCTATTTGGGTTAGTGTTTTGAGTATATCTACATTCTTTGTATCCTTGGAAATATTTCCTTTCTATCTTTTTCATGATTTTTTTGTCCTTGAAAAGCTCAATCATGCATAGTCCTTCAGAGATCCCATTAGGTCCATGAAAACTTGGTCACAAATGACTTTCAACTCCAAAATTTTATGTCAAACCATGGTTAAAATCTTCTTTCAGATAGAATTCCACATCAAATTTCTGATCAATGCTCTTCCATACTGCTTGAGCAACCTGGAAGACTAGCATTCCCTATGGAGGTGCATAATGTCTTTGTTGGGAAAATTGGATGTAATGCATTTGGGGTTTCTGGTGAGTTGCATAATCTACCTTTTCAATTTGGTAACTATGACATTATGCATAATATTCCATATGAATGTTTTTTGAGATTTCCATATTTTTTTTTCTAAATAATGTTCCATTTTCCTAGAGAGTCACTTCTCAAACTTGTCATGATCTCATTGTATGTTGATTTCCTTGTAATTCTACCTTTCTTGATAGGATCCCAAGACCAATAGTTTGTACTAGTTGTTGGATCTAGTGTAATCATGCACATAATGGTTTGTACCATCTCTAATATTTACCATTCCTTTAGAAAACCTTTGTCCCATGAGCCATATTTTAGCCCAATGGAAGCAACCTCCAAGCCTCTCATATCCTATGGGATTTTTGTGTCTTGAAGTGTGGTTGGGTTTTGTCAGTCCTCTATCCACCTACCCATATAGGCATTTTAGTAATTTCTCCCTTCATCACACATCTACTACTTTTGTTCATAATATATTTAAACCATTTTAATTACAAATATGATTTCTTCTTATCACATTCCAAATGAAACGAATAAATATTTGATCCATATCCCCAACATGTTGATGCAGATAGCTTAGTTGATTGCATTTATATAAATTGGAACAGAGTTGAGTGTAGCCTTTGCAAGGGTGACTCTTCTCACCATGTTTATTGATCTTCCTGGACAAGTTGATAGTTTCTTATTGATTTTGTTCTTGACACTAGAATATGTTAACTTGTTCATTCTATCATGCATGAGAGGAACTCCAAGATGTCTCCTTCGATTGTTAGTTATCACCATTCTCACTACTTTGTTTCCAGAAAAGCATATGATTAAGTTTCTAAATATATTTATATGTATATATATGAGATATTTTTTAAAATTATACATATGTAAACCCATTTATGAATGTAAGATATTATCTACACAATATGCATATCAATATAAAAAAATCATATAGTAGTATATTTGTACAAAACAGTACGTGATTTTATGCTATAATAGCATACTAGTATACATAAGTTTCAGTAGTATAAATATATAACATACTCATTGGTATGCATAAACCAGCAATATAGTATTATACAATAGTGAAATATCATCATTAATGTATAAGAACGAAATTGAGGTAAAAATATAGAAGGATTATATATAATCAATAATACTATGTACTAATATATTATTACAATTTGAGCAACAACTTACACTACCAGTCTATAACAATTGCACAATATTAGAGAGCAGATATACAACATATAATTACATAGTATATATAATACAGTAGTAATAGATGTGTTGGTCCACATTGCAAATAAGTATATCTTTTGAAGGTTTTGAAATCTTATGACTACAACATGCATCACATAACTAAAGAGATAAATAAATACTTTTGTCATATTAAAATCACTTTAAAATGCCAAGCCAATCAAGATTATAGAGAATTATAGCCGAGCTTCTATACAAAGATCTTATCCTCTAAGAAATCTTGCTTGTTGTAACAGCAGATGAGCTCTGCTCCAAGACATAGGGAACAATAGACTGGCTTAGAATCTTAAGATAGATTTGTGCTTATGTAATGTGTCTTGATGTTTGTGTAGTAGCTTAGCCATGGACTCTAACCCATGTGAAATGGAGTTGGCTCTTTGGTGCTTCCAATGCAAACATACCTATGGTAGTTTGGGGGATTTCCATTCAATTGCAGGAAGGCATGAGATTAACAGAGATAACATGCTACTCGACTTTTGAATTTTCTGAATACACCCTATTGAATTGTTCGATGTGAACATTCCAAACACTTTTCTTATGTTTTGCTTAGAGTTTGAATTCTTAGCTTCGCATCAAGTTCTCTTGGTTCACATATATCTCTTCCATTTTCTCTGGCTTCTTTGATTAGCACAACTTATAAACATAATTTCCACGATTAGAACCATAAAAAAAGGTTTTATGTGCTTCTATGTAAGCTTAAGCATCTTGTACTAGACATTTCCTTGAAGAACTTGGGAGATTCACTCACTGCTTTCAAATTCAAAGATGGACATCTAGCACCAAGCGGTTGGTATCAAGAGAAAGAGTGGGAGGGAAAAGAGGGGAGCAAATCAAAGAGGCTGAATGTTTTTTCCTGATTTGGGAAAACCAATCTCATGGAAGGTTATCTTGCTATGGTGGATAGATCAAATGGGGTGCTTTTGCTGAATATTCTCTTATCAATTTTGGTTTTGAGCTAAAGAAGCGATTTTTATTTTCTAGAGTTGTTCATTGTTTTATATCTTCTCTAATCTGTTTGATTTTCTGTTCTACGATGAGGAAGAGATGCTTTTCAAATTTGTCAAGCGTATTCTTGTTCACATAATCAGTTTGCATGTGCAGGTCCCTTGTCATGACATTTGACTTGGGACCTGACCTGAGTTTTCCAGAAAATACACATAATCATATCTGATTACCTCCTTTATTAAAAAGAAGACCGGTTCTCTTGGTTGTGAAAGTGTATCTGATTCTCTTTATCTTCTCACCTTGTTGCAGGTCCCCATAATTTTATTCAAACAATTCATGAGAAGATGTTCAAACCATATCTATTTATAGTCATCTCATAATATCCAAAGTAGGTAATATCCTTGCTTGTCATTATAAGCTTTTCCATCTACTACCTCCCTTTCTTTGCAAGTCTTCTTCAGTTATAACAATCCAGCAATAGTGGTATTAGTAGTCTATAGTCTAACTAACATCTCAAGATTGTAATTGACAATAAGACTTTTCCAGATATCAAGCTAAGTTCTCATATGATCAGGGCCTGCATTCCAAGTTCCATATGATCATAAACTCTCAGCCCTAATATGAAATCCATCACCATGTGTTCAAATGTTGCAATATCAAGCTTTAGTGAGTATGTTGTTGTGCAATCCGTTAACATTAGCTCAGATGCTCATGATTGACAAGACATGTACTTGCATTTCTGGACTGTTGAAGGTTAAGTTAACTTTTTTATATTCAGTTTTTATTGCCATGCATCCCTTGTGATTCTATATATATGATCACATTGTGTTTTAAATTAGTGATTTATTTTCAGTTTGTTGGACACTTTGTCCGTCTTTTTTTCAGTCATCAAGTTGATGTTTAACATTTAAGTCTACCACAACCAACATATCTAGGTCACATTTAGTTCAAAGAATGTAGCATTTCAGTCTATTTTTTGTATGTTCAGTCCCCTCACATTAAATATTGTTTTAGATACTACAATGTTTTGTTCTGATCTGACTACCACATTGCCCCATTAGTTGTTGGTAAATAATGATGCCATTATAACTCATATATAGCTTTTTTTTGTATAAATTCTGATATGTATAACTTTTAGCAAGGCAACTTGATCATTCGCTATGACCTTTTTTGTAGATCAGGTTATTTGATGCCAAGAATGATTGTAGAGAAGGCCTTCATATCACTTCTTCATTCTAAACAAAATAATCCATTGCATTACGTTGATTAGAGTATCATAAACTGGTGTTCATGTACATGTGAAAGGTAAACTATGCAATAATTTCATTGGTTTGTTCCAGTACATGTCATTTTCTCAAAATTAGTGTCATACTCTCTTACTTTCACCCGCATAACACAAATTATGTTAATGTAGGTTAATTTATAGTTGGATGCCATATCTCTTATACATGATCAATTGCCACGCAAAAGGAAGAGAGGACAAATGAATTATCCAATATATAGTCTCACATTCACAAAATATGTGCTGAGATATATGGAAGCCTCAAAATTGGGGAGTGGGTGGTACTGCTAGCTGTTGATGAGAATGATTTGTTTTTCAAGAATCTCCATGAATATCAATATCAACTACAGGAAATTCCTATGGCCAATCAGTAGCAGAGCATGGAGAAGTTCTCTATTTTCAATCAAGAAGAGCAATACTTTAGTAGTCTTTAATCACTTCTTATGAGTTTATCAATGTTATCATATTTTTTGATGATACAATTGGCAAAATTAATATAAAATAAAAATCACGATAGAAGAAAATGCACATTCTAATGTGGCATATAGAGTCTGTAGTGGATAGAGGCAGTCAGAAGAAGATATTGTATACATGTATCTTTTTTCCATGTATATTGTAAAATAGGGGCCAGGTTAATGTCCTCCCCATGTGTAGTCATTGTTCAAATATAAATAAAAATATCATTGTTGACATTGTAAGAACAACTCGATCTTGATTATCATTCATCTTTTTTCTTTTTGAAAACCTCGTTATATTGGCAAGCGACTGACTGGATACATAATGTCTCTTACTACATATGTATTTGTAGTACATGGTGTCTTTCACTACACACTATATATAATTACATGTGTAGTAAGTGCTAATTTTTGCTATACATGAATACATATACAAATTGTAACCAATGTTATCTCTCCCTACATATCATAGCTACAAATTGAATTGTAGTCATATATTTAGCTACAATGGAAACTAAATTTTTATGTGTAAGGACATTTTTTACCTATAATAAGGGTTACATATGAATTTGTAGCTAGAGGAATAACTAACTACAACTTTGAAAAATGTAGCCTGAATAACTAGCTACACGGGTATTAGCTTCATATTTTAAATGTAAGGACAAATGTAGACAAAGTTTTAGCTATAAATTTTGGGGTTTTGCTACAATTTTTTTTGTAGTTAAAGACCATATTTTTCATAGTGATACTCCTACTCCCTTTGATAATGAGACGATAGTTTTTCTCAAACAGATTGTCCTTGCACAATAGGCCCACGAAAAGGCAACTAATGCTCAATTAGCATGCCTTGCTTTTAAATTTAAACCTCCTTCTGACACATTCACTGACCAACCTAAACCCAATCCCAAGCATATAGAATAGCTTAAGGCTATTACTACCAGATCCGACCTTACCACAAAATAAAGAGGAAGTTCCCCCCTCATATATTTTGACCAAGGGGAAGAAGAAAAGGTTTTTGTGGTCCCTCAGTCATTGATATCACCCATCCCACAAGATGAGGTCCCTATGTATAAGACACAAATACCTTTGGTTGGTTGACTAAAGAAAACCCTGTTGGACACTAGGTTCAACAAGTTCAAGGATATCATAAGGAAGTTTTGTGTCAACATCCCACTTATGGATGCTGATGAATGCATATTCATCATGATTTTCAGTCGCCTTTTCGGGACCAATTCGATTCAATACTTTTGATTTCATCTCCTAAATCTCACAAAATATGAGAATTCTTAACTAATTCAATTATCAAGATTATTGACTAGATTTATATTGATTTTGTGTAGGTCGTGATGAAGTTCAACCATCATATGGAATTCACTCAAGATCCTCTCATCCTTGGTCTTGACCAAATGACTTTGACCAAATGGTCTCGACCCCAAACAATCTCAGCCAGTCATGCATACGGTTTCAAGACTATTTGGAGCCATATGGTTTCAAGACCGTTTGGTGCCATACGGCCTCAAGACTGATAGGCTAGTCACCCGCAAGACCGTTTGGCCCTAAGACCATTTGGAGGCCATCGGTCCTCAAGATCGTTTGGCCATCAAACGGTCTCCAAGACCCTTTGGCCATCAAACAGTTTCCAAGACCGGTTGGAGGATATTAATCAAGAAAGTTTGAACAAAGATTCAAGACCGATCAAGCGTAAACGGTCTTCAAGACCGATCAAATCCTAGCGATCTGTAAGACCGTTTGAATCCAATGTAAGTGAAGACCGGTTGGCGCCTATCGGTTTCACTAAACTATTTGGAGGCAAAGTTCCAGGATCGTATGGGCAATTCCTTCCCAAGACCTTTTGGTCATTTGATCGGTCTGCAAGACTGTATGAAAACATGACTCCAGACCATTTGGGTGTAGCAAACCAATAGAAGCCAAGACCGTTTGGATGTCAAACAGTCTCCAAGACCGTATGGATGTCAAACGGTCTCCAAGACCATTTTCTCCAAACCATTCAAGCAAGTCGGTTGATCTAAACCGTTTGGAGCAAACTCACAACAAAAACATGAGGACCCCATCCAAGCCTATAAATAGGACCACAAGAGTCCTCATTTGGGCATCCATTCGAGGACACCGTAAGGCTACTTGAACAAAGGATCAGTCTCCCTTCCACACCACTGCCACTCCACCATCTTCATGCCATTATCAAGCCTCCCACACTTCCTCTTACTGCGAGCAAGGAGGCTGAGAAGAGAAAGAAGGTGGAGAAGAAGGTCTACCCAGCCTGCCTTAATGGTTCTTCCTCCTTGTCCAGATCTGCACCGACACGAGGTAGAAGACCGCATCATCTTCACCCAGTTGCGACTACCTTCTTCATCATGCTCATGGCAAAATCTTCCTTCTCTCTTATTCTTCTTGTTTCTCACATCATCAGTGAGTAGTCACTTTTTGCTGGGGTGTGGGGACTAGTCCCGCTACCCATGCTTTCATATCTTTTCATTTAACACTCCAAGGCAATGTATATAACTTTCCATTTTGTTGTTAATTGATAATGTTTGTAGCTTGATTACCTGCTTGCTTTCATCTTGTTCTTCCCTATACTATGAGAACTTTTGTATGTAGGGTAGAATGTCGATTAATGAGATAGACTCTCAAACTAGAAATAGAATGAGATTCCTTGAGGTCATAAGTGTATGATCCGTGAGGGGATGAGCCATCTAGCCTACAGTGATGCTTCTGTGGCCTAAACATCCCTTAGGGAGGGTCACAACCTTAGTTGGATTTTGTATCTTCTTTATTAATCGTCGATGTTTACTTGTAGATTAATCACTTGCTCTCTTGTCGATTAGTGCGGTTGACTCTCTGACTAGAAATAGAATGGGATTCCTTGAGGTCGTAAGTGTATGATCGTTGAGGGGACGAGCCATCTAGCCTGCGGTGACGCTTCTATAGTCTAAACATCCCTTAGGGAGGACCTCAGCCTCAGTTGGATGTTGTATCTTCAGAACCATGAGTGCATGATCTGGATGGTGATGATAAATCTGATGCCTAAGGGGATGCTTATGCGGGCCTAAACATCCCTTAGGGAGGGTTCTCAGCAGTTCCATTTGGATAGTTAGATTCTTTCCTAAATTTTTGATGTTTGGATGTGTTTGCATGTGTAGTGGTGGTCAAACCCGAGACGATCTCAGTGATTCCATATCATTAATCTAGAACAAACTTTAATTCTACTCTTTACTTTCTTGCAATTAGTTTAATCAACCACAACCCAATCAATCGTTCTAAATATTAGTCTTACTTTTTCTAGATTCGACTGACAAAGATTCTTAAAAATATTATCCTTTGGGAGTCGATCCTTAACTATACTACAATAAGACCCGTCCGCTTGCAGGTGGTATTATTGCATGAGGTTTTCGTAAAAGCTCAGGGATTTCAACCCCGAGTGAGTTTGTAGTGCGATAATATTCCACATCAAATTCTGGCACCGTTGCCGGAGACAATGGAATCAGTTAGTCAAATCTAGTTCTTTTAAGGCTAATCTAGGATTTTTGTTTTTCTTTTGATATAATCGATCATCTACTTGAATTTCACTCCACAACATCAATCTTACTTCAGATGTTTTCATTTCAGGTACCCCCAAGACTGGTTCTTGCACCATCTGAATAGTCTCAGACTCACCGCTAGCTTTGATCCTGAGATAGACAGGACTTTTCATCGTCAGAATAGGGAAAACCATGCAAGAATGGCTCAAGAGGAGGAAATATCCCAAAGGGTGGGTCAAGCTATCAATGCACAGAGAGAAAGGCTCATGCAAGAAGCTAGAGATGCAGTTCAAGAAGAAATCCTAGCGGCACAAGCAACAGCGCAAGCAAAAGAACTACAAAAGGATCTTAGGGAGTTCTCAATCCCTAAAGATGTCGATGTTCATCACCCAGTTCAACCTCCTCCCATCCATGCTCCAAATTTCGAGATACGAGTACATTGGATTACCTTGCTTCAAAATATCCCATTCTATGGTAAACTAGGAGAAGATAGCCAAGAACATCTTCTAAGGTTCATTGATCTATGTGCTATGACAAAATAATATGGAGTCACATACGATGCCATTTGACTCCGTCTCTTTAAGTATTCCCTTGCTGATAGAGCTATAAGTTGGTACAACTCCTTACAATGCGGACCCATCACTGTCTGGGAACAACTTCAAAATGTTTTTCTAGAAAAATTTTAGCCTCCTTCTCTCACCTATGAAATTAGGGTTCAAATAACAATGTTCACTCAAGCCCCTGGAGAAACCCTTGCTGAAGCACGAGAAAGGTACAAAGAGCTTCTACACAAGTGTCCACACCACGGAATCCCTAAGAATCAGCTTATTGAAATCTTCAATAGGGGTGTGGATGATGATATCAAAAGGTTTTTAGATTCCTCATCTGGAGGAAACTTCACGCGTCAGAGTTATGATAGCGCATGGAGGGTTGTCACCCTTGGAGCTAAAAATCAAGCTAATTGGGGTAGGTCTATAGGCAAGGGAGTGTTGAAGGTAGCTATGGCTGAAGTTATTCCTGAATATAAGTCAATTGTTGAAACCCTCAAACTCTTAGTTGCCAAGCAAGATCATATCAAATCATCCCTTGCTACATTTGGAAGAGGATGTTCACCCCCTCAACAACAAGAACAGATCAAGTCAGCTTCACTATTCTGTGAAGCATGCAAAAATATGGATCATTCCACTTTAGCATGCAATGTTATTTATGATGTTGTTCTAAGCATCACATGAGGACAAGGAGATAATAGTCAATTAGAAAATCTTAATGTCGTCAACACCATTCCTGGTCAAGGATACTACAATCCATATCAAAATAGGAACCATCCTGGTTTTCCATATGGAAATCCTTCAGGAGCAGAAAACTCGTGACAACTTGGTTCAACTAACCAACAAAGAGGCCCACTAGGATTTCAGTATAACCAACAACAAAACTTTGGAAATCAAGGGAGCTTTGGGGGAAACTTTTAGAACATGAACTTCAAAAATTATCAAAACAATTCTCAATTTCAGAACACCAACCAAGTCCCTTACCAAAACCAACAACAAGGGCAACAAGCTAGCCCCAACTCTCTTGATGACAAGCTATCGACCATTGAAAAGTTGTTACAATCGCAACAAACATTAATAGCTAGCCAACAAACTTATATAGCTAACCAGCAAGCCCATTAGAAAGCTATTGAATCTCAACTAGCACAACTAGCAGCTAGTATGAAACCACCTGCTGGAGCCTTTGCTGGCCAACCAAAAAACAATCCCAAACATTCAGAACAACCGAAGGTTGTCAGCACTAGGTCAGGAAAAGACTATTCTGATCCTCCTGTCAAGATACCTATGGTTATTACAAATGAGAATAAACTTGTGATCGTCCAAGACTCAACAACGCCTGAGCCTCAACCGAAAGAATCAACGATTGGTGATAAGACAGCCGAGAAAAGATCTGAAAACCCTATTAATGAAGAGGAAGAAGCAACACCAGAACCGGAGGTACCAGTATACAAGCCTTGTCCACCTTTCCTATCTCATTTGAAGCAAACCAAACTCGACACTCATTTCAATAAGTTCAAGGAATCTAAGAAAAAGCTTCATGTGGATATACCCTTCCTAGATGTGCTGGCTAAAATACCAGCCTGGACAAAATATCTGAAATCACTTCTGACAAGGAAATGCATAACTGAAGAGCACAAGACAGTCAAGTTGGCGATGACTACTTCAGATATCATCCTGAGTAAGATGCCCAAGAAGAAGAAAGATCCATGATCTTTTGGGATTTCTTGCCATATCGGTGATTCTTCCTATAAGAAAGGATTGGTCGATCTTGGTGCTAGCATTTCCATCATGCCACTTAGCCTTTTCAAGAGGCTAGGGTTTACTGAACTTCTCGCAACTGGAATGACCATACAACTTGCAGATAACACTGTGACTCTACATTTAGGAATCATTGAGGATGTCCCTGTCAAGGTAGGAAAAGATTCCTATGTTCCGTGTGACTTTGTCATCATGGACATAAAGGAAGACACCAGATGCCCTCTCATATTTGGACGTCCATTCCTCTCCACCACAAGAGCTCTGATCGATGTTGAAGCAGGAACTTTGTTACTCTGATTAGGTAAAGAAACTCTCAAATTCAAGGTTTTTGAAAGCATGTGAAGACTGGGCATGCAAGAGGAAGTCTAGTTGATTGAGCATGTAGAGCAGATGTCACTCCTCATGCAGGAGGATTATGAACAAGAAGATCCTTTAGGATTGACCCTTACTAATCCGAATGTAGAAAATCAGATGACGAACCAATGAAAAGTTATGTTTTCCACCTCGATGCTGTTAAAAAAAATCCTGAAGCCAAGGTTGAGGAAATAAAAACAGTGGATGTTACTGAAGAAGCATGTGAAAAGCTACAAGCTCCTAAAATGCAGCCCCTACCAGAAGGATTGAAATATGTGTTTCTAGATGAACTCAAGGTCTACCCCATCATCATAAATTCAGATCTAACGGCAGAACAAGAAAACAAACTTTTGAAGGAATTGAAGGAAAGAAGAAAAGCAATCGGCTACAAGATGAGCGACCTCACTGGGGTTAGTCAAGCGTTGTGCATGAAAAAAATCCCCATGATGGAAGATCACAAGACAATTATTGAACATCAACACAAATTGAATCCAAATATGAAGGAAGTAGTCCTTCATGAAGTCATTAAACTGCTCACTACTAGGATAATCAATCTGATATCGGATTCACCATGGGTGAGTCCCGTGCATGTGGTCCCAAAGAAAGGTGGAACTACTGTGATACAAAATGAAAATGATGAACTCATCCCCACTCAAATGGTTACAGGATGGAGGATGTGAATTGATTACAAGAAGTTAAACAAGGCAACTTGAAAGGATCATTTCCCAATGCCTTTTCTTGATCAAGTATTAGAACGGTTGGCTCATCAAGAATATTTCTATTATCTCGATGGTTACTCTGGATTCTATAAAATACCCATACATCCAAATGACTAAGAGAAAACCACTTTCACCTACCCATTCGGAACATACACATTTAGAAGAATGTCATTCGACCTCTGTAATGCACCTACAACCTTCCAGTGTTGCATGGCTGCCACATTTGTTGGTCTCACTGAAACTATCATGGAAGTTTTTATGGATGATTTTTCTGTGTAGGGAGATTCATTCAACTCATGCCTAAAACACCTCTCCCTTGTCCTCAAATGGTGTGAAGAAGTACAACTTGTGTTAAATTGGGAGAAGTGTCACTTTCTGGTAAAGGAAGGCATTGTCCTTGGCCATAGGGTCTATAATTGAGGAATTGAAGTAGAAAAGGCCAAGATTGAAGTAATTTCCAAGATCTCTATCCCAATGAATGTAATGGAGCTTTGTGCATTCCTAGGTCATGCGAGATTTTACTGACAGTTTATAAATGATTTCTCAAAGATAACCAAGCTGATGACAAATTTGCTACTAAAGGATGCTGAGTTCAATTTTGATGAAGGATGTGTTAAAAGTTTCAACCATCTAAAGCATGCTCTTACAACAACGCCCATCATCAGAGCCCATGATTGGGACAACCCTTTTGAAATTATGTGTGATGCCAGTGACTATGATGTGGGTGTTGTCTTGGGCCAATGTATAGATAAGAAACATTATGTGATCTACTATGCATCGAAAAACCTCGATGAAGCTCAGAGGAATTATGCAACTACCGAGAAAGAATTTCTTGCAGTCATGTATGCCTTTGAAAAGATCAAATCCTACCTCATTGGTTCAAAAGTCATTGTCAACACGGATCATGCCACTATCTATTACCTCCTGGTAAAGAAAGATGTTAAACCTAGGTTAATTAGATGGATTCTCCTCTTACAAGAGTTTGATTTGGAGATAAGAGACAAGAAAGGTATAGAAAATGTCGTAGTAGACCACCTCAGTCGTATCCATGCCCTGGAAACCAAGAAGATCCCCATCAATGATTCTCTTCCAATTGACCATCTTATGAAAGTTTCCGAAGCTATCCCTTAGTATGCGGACTTTGTGAATTACCTAGATGTGGGTGTCATTCACCCTGAATGCACCGAAAATGCACTGAAGAAACTCCTGCATGATGTGAAGCAATATCACTGGGATGAGATGTACCTCTTCAAGCTCTATATTGATGGCCTATACAGACGATGTATCATTGAAGAAGAAGCTTAACTTATTTTGGAGCAATGTCACTCAGGCCCAGTTGGAGGCCATATGAGCCCTAAGAAAACTGCCTTGAAAGTTTTGCAATGTGGATTCTTTTGGCCAACCATATCCAAAGATTCCTACAACTTTGTTTTATCATGTGACAAGTGCTAGAGAATGGGTAACATAACCAAAAGAGATGAGATGCCACTGAACTTGTGGCAAGAAGTTGAGATATTTGATTTATGGGGTGTGGACTACATGGGTCCATTCCCATCTTCTCATGGATTTCCCTACATCCTAGTGGCAGTGGATTACATCTCAAAATGGGTCGAAGCCATACCAACTGTCACTAGTGATTCCAAACTTGTCATCAAAATGTTCAAAGATATCATTTTCCCCCAATTCAGAGTCCCACACACTGTGATTTCTGACGGAGGTACTCATTTCCTGGAAAGAAGCTTTGAAGCATTGCTGAGGAAATATGGTGTAACTCACTAGGTAGCCTCACCCTACCATCCACAAACTAGTGGACAGGTAGAGGTTTCTAACCGTCAACTCAAGGCTATTTTGGAAAAGACTGCAGGCCACAATCAGAAAGATTGGTCAGTAAAAATCAATGACACCTTGTGGGCCTACCGAACTGCTTTAAAAACTCCCCTTGGGACTACACCTTTTCGACTAATCTATGGAAAGTCATGCCACCTCCCGGTAGAATTGAAACACAAGGCATGGTGGGCAATCAAACAACTGAATTTTGATATGAAAGAAGCAGGCCAAGCCAGGATTCTGCAACTCCAGGAGCTGGAAGAACTCCAAATGATAGCTTATGAGAATGCTAGAATCTATAAAGATCACACAAAGTTGTGGAACGATGGTCATCTCAAGAGGAAGGACATTCAAGTAGGAGACTAAGTTCTTCTGTTCAACTCAAGACTAAGGTTATTCCCAGGAAAACTCCATTCCCACTTATCAGGACCTTACATCGTCAGGAGCATCTCCCCACATGGTGCTTTTTCTTTATGGAGTGAAAAGTCAGGCGAATTTGTGGCAAATGGTCAATGAATGAAGAGATATTTCACCTCACCTAACACAGACACCGAAGCAATACTGGAACTCACCAATCCAACATATCCACCGTGAAAGTTGAAGAAACCAAGTCGTGCCATTAACATAAAATAAAGGCGCTTGTTGGGAGGCAACCCGATCAATAAATTTGTATTTAGTTTCACATTTTGAATTAGAATTTTTTCTTAATTTTGTTTTTATTTTTTAGATAATCTTGCACCGAATAAAATTGCATCGTGAGATGCTATCTTGAGTTTTGAACGGTCTTTATGTTTGAGATTTTTAGATGGAGGACGCACGCTGATTGGAACACAACCACATCTGGTGGTCCAAATGACATGAACTTTTCCCTCCATCTCAGATTTAGAGTTTGCATAGGATGAGAAAATTTCTAAGTTCGGGGTGGAGGGTGGGTGGTACGTATCTTACTTTCCACCTTCACCCATCTAATTCAGACTTAAGATTTCATCGTTGCATTTTTGACCAAAATTTACCAAAATTTTCACCTTACCAATATTTTCAAAATTTTCAAAATTTTTAAAGTTTTCTAAAGAAATTTGAACAGATACTGGATGAATTTTTGACACTTTTTGTTTCAATCTTTATGCATTTTGTATCATTATACCCCCTTATTCGAAGCATATCCTCAAAAGGACCTTCTTCTGGAAACTAGCCTTTTGATTGAAATCATCTTGTGAAGCTAATGAATCCTAACATCATGATCTTTATGTAAAAATCAAAAGCATATGTCGAACTGATAGGGATCAAACACGTTGTGCTTCCCAACTAACTAGTGGAACAACAACATGGAATCCCCACCGGATCCTCATCAAGTCATTATTTGAGCAGAGTACAATAAAGAGAACAACCTGGTGCACGAAATTGTAAATAAAGTTGCATTCTGATATGAACTCTCTTCTACACATCTTCTATCATCTTTGCACCCCTCCATCCATCAAAAAGAAACAAAAATAACCAAAATAGTGCCAAACCCTAAGTTCAGGGTGGCACACCACTTCCCTCTATATCTACTTCTTCCATACCCCTCGCAAATTAATAGGGGTATACCACCAAGAAAAGATGCCAAAGCGCACACAAAAAAATGCAATCTCGAGTCGAATAGATGAGAGATTCGCACAAAAAACAAAATGTACAATAAATGAAATTGCAAATAATATAATAAAAATCTTGAGTCGAATAGAGGAGAGTTTTATTTCTTCCTTCCATACCACCCTTCACTCCCTTTTCTACCTAATGGCACAATAAATGCCTCCACTACCTTGAAATATACCAGTGTCGGATCAGATGCACACTTGTTGTTCTGCAGGTATCTCTGGACTCTTACGAAACTCTTTGACATGCTTGTTGTTGGAAAAAGTGAGGAGGAAGTGAAGTTGGAAAGAAAACTCAGGAACGAAGATATGGTAAGATGTGTTCAGTGCTCTCAGGAAGTTGATTTGCTTAGTCATACTGAGAAGAAAAGAAACAATCGTGATGTAAAGAGGAGGCAATCACATGATCATAAAGTATTCATTTGGTGACTATTTCATATTTTGTGTTACTCGAGGACGAGCAACGTTTAAGTTCGGGGTATTCTGATGAATGCATATTCATCATGATTTTCAGTCGCCTTTTTGGGACCAATTTGATTCAATACTTTCGATTTCATCTCCTAAATCTCACAAAATACAAGAATTCTTAACTAATTCAATTATCAAGATTATTGACTAGATTTATATTGACTTTGTGTAGGTCGTGATAAGGTTCAACCATCATATGGAATTCACTCAAGATCCTCTCATCCTTGGTCTTAACCAAACAATTTTGACCAAACGGTCTCGACCCCAAACGATCTCAGCCAGTCATCCATACGGTTTCAAGACCATTTGGAGCCATATGGTTTCAAGACCATTTGGCGCCATACGGTCTCAAGACCAATAGGCCAGTCACCTACAAGACCTTTTGGCCCCAAGACCATTTGGAGGCCATCGGTCCTCAAGACCGTTTGGCCATCAAATGGTCTCCAAGACTCTTTGGCCATCAAACAGTTTCCAAGACCAGTTGGAGGATATTAATCAAGACAGTTTGAACAAAGATTCAAGACCGACCAAGCGTAAATGGTCTTCAAGACCGATCAAAGCCTAGCGATTTGTAAGACCGTTTGAAGCCAACACAAGTGAAGACCGGTTGGTGCCTATCGGTTTCACTAAACCGTTTGGAGGAAAAGTTCCAAGACCGTATTGGCAGTTCCTTCCCAAGACTGTTTGGTCATTTGATTGGTTTGTAAGGCCATATGAAGACAGGACTCCATACCATTTGGGCATAGAAAATCGATAGAATCCAAGACCGTTTAGATGTCAAACTGTCTCCAAGATTGTTTGGATGTCAAACGGTCTCCATGACCGTTTCCTCCAAACCGTTCAAGAAAATTGGTTGCTCTAAACCATTTGGAGTAAACTCATAGCAAAAACGTGAGGACCCCATCCAAGCCTATAAATAGGACCACAAGGGTCCTCATTTGGGCATCAATTTGGGGACGCCGCAAGGCTGCTTGAACACAGGATCGGTCTCCCTTCCACACCACCGCCACTCCACCATCTTCACGCCATTATCAAGCCTCCCACACTTCCTCTTGCTGTGAGCAAGGAGTCTGAGAAGAGAAATAAGGCGGAGAAGAAGGTCTGCCTAGCCTGCCTTGGTGGTTCTTCCTCCTCATCCAGATCTGCACTGACATGATGTAGAAGAGCGCATCATCTTCACCGAGCTGCGACTACCTTCTGCATCATGCTCATGATGGAATCTTCCTTCTCTCTTGTTCTTCTTGTTTCTGGCATCATGAGCGAGTAGTCACTTTTCACTGGGGTGTGGGGACTAGTCCCGCTGCCCATGCTTTCATGTATTTTCATTTAACACTCTAAGGCAATGTAAATAACTTTCCATTTCATTGTTAATTGATAATGTTTGTAGCTTGATTACCTTCTTGCTTTCATCTTGTTCTTCGCTATGCTATGAGAACTTCTGTATGTAGGGTAGAATGTCGATTAATGAGGTAGACTCTCAAACTAGAAATAGAATGAGATTCCTTGAGGTCGTAAGTGTATGATCTGTGAGGGGACGAGCCATCTAGCCTACAGTGATGCTTCTGTCACCTAAACATCCAATAGGGAGGGCCATAGCCTTAGTTGGATTTTGTATCTTCTTTGTTAATCGTCGATGTTTACTTGTAGATTAATCACATGCTCGCTTGTCAATTAGCACGGCTGACTCCCTGACTAGAAATAGAATGGGATTCCTTGAGGTCATATGTGTATGATCCGTGAGGGGATGCGCCGTCTACCCCGCAGTGATGCTTCTATGGTCTAAACATCCCTTAGGGAGGACCTAAGCCTCAGTTGGATGTTGTATCTTCAGAATTGTGAGTGCATGATCTGGATGGAGAAGAGAAATATGATTCCTAAGGGGATGCTTACGTGGGCCTAAACATCCCTTAGGGAGGGTTCACAGTAGTTCCATTTGGATAGTTAGATTCTTGCCTAGATGTTTGATGTTTGGATGTGTTTGCATGTGTAGTGGTGGTCAAACCCGAGACCATCTCATCGATTCCATATCATTAATCTAGAACAAACTTTAATTCTACTCTTTACTTTCTTGCAATTAGTTTAATCAACCACAACCCAATGGATCATTCTAAATATTAGTCCTACTTGTGCTAGATTCGACTGAAATAGATTCTTAAAAATGTTTCCCTTTGGGATTCGATCCTTAACTATACTACGATAAGACACGTCCGCTTGCGGGTGGTATTATTGCACGAGGTTTTGGTAAAATCTCGGGGATTTCAACCCCGAGTGAGTTTGTAGTGCGATAATATTCTACATCAGATGCCAGATAGACCTACCTGAATGGAAGAAATTCTTCAAGGCCCTTCTAAATTGGAAGCACATGGATGAAGAATCTAAAACTGTAAAACTGGAAAAAACTACATCTGACATCATCTAGAGAAAAATGTTAAAGAAATTCAAAGA
Source organism: Alisma plantago-aquatica (assembly GCA_963693085.1). Classification (NCBI taxonomy): domain Eukaryota; kingdom Viridiplantae; phylum Streptophyta; class Magnoliopsida; order Alismatales; family Alismataceae; genus Alisma; species Alisma plantago-aquatica. The sequence continues at coordinate 588,112,271 of OY856414.1, forward strand.
CCCAGGATCTTTTGGGATCACTTGGTCTATCAGTGATTCCCCTAGTCATTCTGGGTTAGCTGACCTTAGAGCTAGCATATCCATCATCCCTTTGAGAATGTGCAGGAAGCTTTGTATCACGAATGCTAGACCCACTCTAATGCATTCAACTAGAAGACTCTTCCATTACCAAGCCTCTTGGCATTATTGATGATGTGTCTATCAAATTTGAAAATTTCGACATCCTGTGTGACTTTTTGGTGCTTGATATAGAAGAAGATAGTCACTACCCTCTCATTTTTGGCAGGCCGTTCCTCACCACAGCATGGGTGCTCATCGATGTTGAGGTAGGACTTCTCACACTATGAGTGGGAACATAATTCATCAATTTCCATTCCTCTGGGGGTAGCGTGAAGTATACTCAAGAGGAAGAAGTCTATTTCCTCGAATGCATGGACCAGTTCAATTAAATACAACAATACTTTTTTAATTCTGAATCCCCACATGTAACTGAAACTTGTATTTCTCTAGTGGACAATCAAGTTGCTATTCAAGTCCAAGATATCCCAACCATACCTATTATGATAGATGCTTCCCCTCCCACTGTCCCCGTTGTGGCAAGGACCAACATCACCAATCAAAAAACCCTTGTCCCACAAACCCTTCCCCTACATCAGCCCATACCCATCTTTCTCCCCCCTCTTTCCCTTTGAGGCACCAATCTATGATACTCATCAAACTCCGATGAGTCACCATTATAAATCATAGCCCAAGCGGTGTAGCCGAATGTCATCGATGGATACTTCCCTTATCCTCCCCTTCAACCCACCTCACATTGACATTAGTGGACAATATAGGGAAATAATGAAGATCTGCACTTAAGTCCATCCTCACCCCCCCTCCTGAAATGATCATCTTTATACAATTGTGCTTCCCTACAACTATCATCCAGCACATCCCGAACTGTGCGAATCTAATAAGTTTGATTCAAATTTATGTTCTTGGTATACATATGTAATCCAAGCCTTCTAGGATACATTTGAAAGCATTCTAGCAAAGATGTTGAAGTGGTTCCAAGGCAATCAATCAAATCAATACTACAACCTTGCCTCCCCCTCTGCTCCTCCACCACATTATTATCTACCACTGTCGTGATCTTCTTCCCTCCATCTTGGGTTTGGGTTTTGCTCGAGAAAAGCAAAAATCTATGTTTGGGATGGAGGTGGGTGGTATGTTTCTATTCCACCCCCTTATCTTTCCCCTTTTTCGTTATCTTTTGTCTTTTGTTTTGCATGTAGTTGTTTTTATAATTTCCACTTGTATGGCCTTTATCTAGTCTACCACACTTTTATTTTCCTTATGCAAAAATGCCATTATTTAGTCGGCCATGATGAATACATATAACAACCATTGTACCCCTTTGAATTCAGTAAATCCTATTTGTAAAAATTTTACAAATTTCCATGACTGAAAACACCATGTCACCTAGGACCCCAAACTAGGATCATTACTTTGAAAAGTTGCCAAGTTGTATGCAATCAATCAGAACCAAACACAATTTTTTTCTATGTTTAACGATAGATTCACTTGGCATAAATCTTATATAATGGTATTGATAGAAAAGTTTTATCTAATGCAATGACTCTCTCTCCAAAAAAATGTTAAGTTTATAAGTATCAGAACAATCCTCCCTCCTACTCTCTCAAAATAAAGCAAAGAATCACCTTTGGACAAAATCAAGTCCTGGGTGGCATGCTTCAGATAGATAAATTTGCATACACCTAAAAAGGGGTGTCCCATCAAAATATGTCAAAGAGCACATGAAAAAATCATGACCAATGTAGATACAAGTCCATAAATTAAATATATCCCGAGTCGAATAGAGGAGGGATCATCTTCTTCGACACCCCTTTCATCCTATTCCTATAAAACAACTCACAAAAAGAAAAAAATAAGAGTGTTAAAGCAAAAGTGAGAGGAAGCCTATTTTTCTACAAAATCTTGATTTGGAAACAAGATATGATATTTGATTTAATAAGGAATATAGAATTTTATGGTATGTGATTCCATGAGATTGGGTTTCTTGACCAAATTTGGAGGTAAAGAATAAAGTAATGCTATGAGTGTGAAGATAGACATGTTGCTAGTATAAAATAGATTTATTTGTGATTTTATTTTCTTGAGAACAAGTAAAAAAATCAAGTTCAGGGTATGTTGATAAATGTGTATTTATCCTTTTTATTTACATCTTTTAGATATCTTTTTAAGATTATTTTGTTATATATTTTATTAGTTTTGTAATTAATTCTATTAGTTTATATTTTTCTTTTAATTTAGAGTTTTAATTATATTTGGTTGTTTGTAGGAAAATGGGCCAATCATTCCATGATTAATTTCCCTTGGAAGATGTTTTGCACAATTTATGTAGTGCCTGATTTAAATATATACCCCACACCAAAATTGTCATAACTCTCACTTCCCAAGACATAATTTCATGAAAAAGTATGCATTGGAAAAGGAATTGAATTATCTATAGGAAAAACATATTGTGGACCAAAATTGAAATTATTACTAGCCTGAAAATGCTCTCAAACTCTCTATTTCAGAAATCTTTAGTCAAAAGAATGCGAACGATAAACATAACTAAAAGCAATCAACCATTTTCTTTATTGACTAGATCTAGAAAATTTTCATCCTCTGGCCAAGGTTCTTACAGAGAGTCATGTATCTAGGGTGTACACCACCCTTCCCCTATAAAAGGAGGGGGTACTCAATAAGAAAAAGCATCGAGTCATAGTTGTAAATTGAGTCTCAGTTGTATATCTAGTCTTAGTTTGTGATCTAATTTTTCTATATTTGCAGTTTACTTTCAACATTAATCCTTTCAATTTCATACATGTGTACTTGATTTTTCTTTAATAAAAGTTGATTTTGATCTCAAGATTTCTTCTTTATTTTTTTTCTTGTTCATCTTTGGGAACAAGGAACTAAGAATGACAACCATTTCAGATTCAATAGCCAGAGTCCTCAGATTCTTTTCTTCCTAGTCTATGACCTCCTTTCTTTCTTCTATAGTTCTCCCTTTAATTTTCATGGTTAGAGAGTAATTTTCCTATCGAGGTGAGGGGAGTATCCCCGTATCCATGTGTTGACTTAGATAAAAATTTTATATGATTACATTAGATAGATGGTTTTTGGTTTTAAAAATCATCAATTTTAATGAAGTGATCTTTCATTTTTATCATGTGTTAATCTTGGTGAATGACACCATACAAACCAAGATTTAGAATGACTAAACCAATCACATTGGGATTTGGATGAGACCTCAGAAAAATCCCTATTAGGATGATGAACTAGGATCCATGAATGCCATGACCAATGGGTTCACATAGAGTTCATCTTTTGTGATTCATTTACGAATGTTTGCATGCCTTCTTGTATCTTTCTTATCGTATGATTTCTTCAATCTTGTTTCATATTGTCCATGGTGGTGAAACTCGTAAGCATTGATACATCTTCTTCTGATTCAATCTGTTTCTTTAATTCTTGACTAGTTAATCTTTATTTTAACACTTCTATTCTTGTTCATAGTTTTAGTCAAACCCTCTCCAATCTAGACTATTATTTGTTGTTTTTGCATTCGGATTTGAAACTCAACCATCATCTTTTTCCATCTCCAAGTACTGATACCTCTCTATATTGAGTTGATTTGTTGTTCGCAAAAAGTTAACAACTTGGTTAGAAGGTTAAACTATAGGACTTATCCTAGTGATTGTTGTGTGTACAATAATGCACATCGTTACCACTATTGTATAGTGCTACTTGGATCCTTTTATATAAAGGAAACTCACGACATACTAATTCATGGGGGTGACCCAAATATGAACTTACTACCATTCAAAATTATAAGTTAGTGGATGAATTTGTCCCATTAAAAATGATGTAGAGGACATTGAATGTAGGACCCTATCATTCCTTCAGACCCATCAAGTGATGGATGCGTTAGTAGGTTGACCTTGCTTAAATGAAATTCATATACAACCATGAAAAAATTCTATGTGAAAGTCATGTAAGTGGATTGAGACCTTTATCACCCTAATGATATGTATCGAAATCATATTTATCTACATGAAGTCACCTTATTGGGGACCACATATGTCAATGAGTCTAGCTTTGTAATTCTATTAAATTACATGAACTGAGGTAAGATTAATTGTGTATGACTTTTAGTCAATCTCTATTCCTGAAGTGGTGAGGTCAAGAATTATGATCATTGGATTTTAGCCTCCACCTCAAATTTTTGGGTTGATGGACTCTCATTTCCTCTAGTGATCCATGATTGTCATTGTCTTAGTAAATGAGGGGTTTATGATGCTAGTTTTGAACACATTCTTGTGCAAACTTCTTGGAATCAGAAGTGGTACCTCTTGACATGGCTGAATTTGGTCGAAAATAGGTGGATGCCACCTTCCATGTCTTGTAGTTACATGTTGCATATGTTGTTACATTTTGGAAAATGTATGGACCTTCCGATTTCAATTTGAATTTACAATAGGTGTTTTAGTTCATCTACATGTATGACATGAGGTTGTCTTTCTTGAATTATTAAGGTTGGACCTTCTTAGCAAAAGATATGACACAATCTTGCTTTGTAGCATTGCGCACAGTGTAGAGAGTGGAGTCTTTGTTGTTTGATCTTATTGAGTTGTGTATTCAATCTTGAAATCAGAATACTTCATAAAGATTTTCTTGTTGATCTATACACAAGGAAGGGACTTTGATCTCTAGTGATACCATTAATTTGGTCCAATAGACTAGAGAATAGGGTGTAGCACCTATTGACATGCAGATAGATTTATTCCCACAAGGCCATGAACATTTTCTTGTGCCAGTCTTGAGTAGACTCGATCATCTTCTTGAGTATCTTGAAAAGATTATTGTTGGATTCTTGGACTATTCCATTCTTATGAGGTTGATAAGTAGAAGTTATATAATGTTTAATGCCCAAAGAATCAAGGTACTCTTGTACCAATTCCTCGGTTGCTTCTGTTGTCAGATATGACTTTTCTAGGAATATCATAGTTGGTTATGACATTTTTGTGAAAGAACTTTATGAGGTTTTGAGGACAATGAAACATAGAGTGATATCTTTTCTACCCATTTGGTGAATAGTAAATGGTGAATGATATAAACTAGTGTCTGTTGGAGGCTTTTTGGTTTATCTTTTAATTGTGTTGACTCACCAAGCTTCAATTGGCCATGACATGGTCATGTTGTATAAATGAGTTGGTGGTAACTAGATGTGTTTGACATGCAATGTGATGACAATCTTCACATTTATAGATCTACTATACAAAATATGATTTGTTAATGTCTAGTACTAACCAATGATTTTGTTTCTCTTAGTGAGGGCAACATCATGCATGTGATTTCCACATATGCCTCTGTGGACCTCTTGCATAAAACTTTTGCCTTTCTCTTCATCGAGGAAACATATAAGTTTCAAATTTTATGAGTTTCAAAATGGTGTACCTGCTCCTGAGGATGTAGTTGACCATCATATGCCATATTATTTTCTAATCACATCTACAAATGCCTTTAGGGAAGGGTTATCGATAGACTTTTGCATGAAGTAGTGTAGTTGTGGTAACATTTTGACCTTGACTTGGAATCTATCTATTTCCTATATATTGACCCATGAGGATAGGGTTTCCATTGCATCATCATTACTATTCTTGGTTCTTTTGTAAAACATGATCCCATCAATATCTTCATCTAGATTGAAGAGAAACTCCTAGTGTGGGAAAAGATGTTCATACTTCATTTTTCACTTGTCATTTATTTGTGATATGATTAGTAGAGAACTACTATTGACAATGAGCTTTCAAACTCCCATATTTTTGGTTCCTTGAAGGCCTATGATACAAGTGTCACACTTGGTGATGTCCTTGTTGGTGTTGAATTACTGGGATCAGGAAATGGGGATTGTATTCTTATATTAGATTGATGAGAACTAAGCCTACTCCATAATCGTGATGGTTTGAGGTTCCATTGAATAACCTTTTCTAGGTGTCATGAGGACTACAAATTGTAGTTGTTGTAGTGTCAATCATGTTGTTTCCATCATTAGGGAACTCAAAATCCTCATTTATTGGAGAAGTTGTGGGATTTTTGTTAATTGATCAACTAGATCATGAGCCTTGTCTTTATTCGTGGTCACATATCTGATGTGAAATTTAGAAAGAAAAACGTGCAACTTGGTGCATCTTTTGATCATGTTTGTACAAATACATATATATTGATGGGGGTCATGTTGTGTTATCAGGAGTGCATGACATCAAATTAAGAAACATCAATGCTTATGTATTAATTAGTGCATGTACAACAACCTAAAATTCCCCTTCTCTTATCCTTTGGCCCTATGACAATGACTCAGGTAGCGTTGTGATGTTTCAACAACAATTGTTGTGGAGTTCAAAATCTATCTTGAGAGTTCGAGGAGGTTGTATCCCCAGTGGATTGTCAGGACTTGGAAGCTATTAAAGATGGCAAAGTAAATAGCTATACAATGTGAATCACTAACATTGACACATGGAGCTCAAGAGATTGTAATATTCAAAAAGACAAAATGTGAGGGTGAGGATGGAAAAATGGAGGTGATCTTGGAAAGGAAAATGTTTGTTGATGACATGGGGCACTACATTGAGCTCCAATGAACATTGAGGCATATTTGAAACATTAAGACGAGACCCATCTTCAGACAAATCAAACATGGCATTATAATCATTTAGTTTTATGGCATCAAAGACAAGATGAATATTTGGGAAGGAATACCATGGATCATTGAAAATAAGCTATTAATTGCAATTGACATCAAACCCAACAAATAACCATATAAATGAGATTTAAGGAGGCCCCTATTTGAGTCTAGTTTTATAACCTTCCATTAGGGTATCAATTGGACAAAGCCCTATCCTTATTATCCAGTTAATGTAGGAATAATGGTGTAAATAGACAACATTGAATCAAACTAGAACATAGCTAAAAGAGTGAAGATCATGATTGATATTGAGAAGCCTATAAAAATGTAGAATTTTATGAAGAACATTCAAAAAATTCTGATCACCATGAAGCCACAAATATTTTGTTCAATTATAATGCCACAATAAGGACCATATAAAGATGAGAATACGTGAAGAAAATTCATGTTCTTATTTGCAAGTAATTGATTGATTATAAGTTTTTATGTACTTGTACACTTTTGTATGCACCAGATGTACACAATATATTTCGATATATTGATTTGTGCTTTGTTTCAGGTCAGTTTAGGTACATGAAACACATGAAGATGATAAGATATGATGCATCAAATGAAATCTACTTAAATACATTAAATCTAAGAAAAGGAGGATTATATAGATACTTCTTCTCATATGTACAATTTTGATGATAGAAACTCATGCAACTCCTTGGAGGAGCATCTTGTAAACAATATTTGAATTAATGTAAATTATTTTCTATTATTTGTTATTTGGTTAAATTTGGATCCTTGGGAATTTAGGTAATGACACTCAACTTTTTGGGTGTTTCCTTAATTGGGGGATGCTGAAAAGTGAGGTCGTTATGCTTGTTTTGATTCAATGATTTCTTGGAACCATGCTTAGTTAATTTTACAACTTGTTGTGATTTTGTTGTTACACTTAGGGTTTTGATACCATTATTTTTAAAGTTTAGGCTCACTACCGAAGGCTCTAGTAGAGTTTCTAGAACGACGACTAGCCCCACAGACCACCGCTAGCCTTAACTACATGTTTTGTCATCATTCACATGCAAGTTGGGATAAACGTCCCAATGGTCACCCATCCTAGTACTACTCTGGGCTAAGCACACCTAACCACAAATATCTTTAGTGATGGGCTCCCTAAAATGGAGGTACACCTTGGTGATATGGATAGTTCAATCATTCCTTTTAAGATCATTTTATTTGATACCTCAAATCCTAGGACATTACAATCTCCCTCACTTAAATGACTCTTGATTTATACTATGGCAGTGGAGGACTGGGTCAAATCCATAAAGATTGTAGGGATGATGAGAGAAATAAGGAACCAAAATGTTACTACTAGATTTTAGTCTCCCCTCCAAACCAAACAAGCAACTTAACAAGATGTTGGACTATGAAAGCTATGAAAGAAGAATCAATTTTATAGGGGAGAAAAAGAACATAAATAAAACAATAGAGCATGATAGAGACAAATTGAGTGCTACAAAAAGCAATAATGGGGGTAGTTAAGGAGAACAAAAGCATGATGAGAATTGAAGTGTTTGAAAGGGACAAGGTCACGACTCAAACTACTAGGGACCCAACGGTGTACATTGTTGAAGATAATGACATGGTGGAAAGATGAAGAACGAGGCAGGGCCTGAATACATGAAAACTAACAGAAAATTAGGTGTTTGTAACCACCCCAAGTAAAACATGTGATATAGGAATCACAAAAGAGTATATCAAGGGCCCAAGTAAAGACCATGAGAGAGAAAAAGAAGAAATAGAGCATAGTCCAACAAACATATGTAAAAGGACCACATTAACATGCATTTAATGATGATATGATGAGGTTATGATAATTCCCTATGAAGACATGGATCATTCTATGTAATGCATTCCAACAGAATAAAATATGAAACCAAAAGATATCAAAAGTTCAAAGAAGGATTGGTCACATGAAAGAAAGATAAAGGGGAGTATGTTAGTTTAATCAAGAATTGAAGAAGATACGAGGACATCCTACTAAAAACATACAAAGAACATTAACCAAAGTGGGAAGGGGAAATGAAAACACCGAGAGGCATATACCAACCAAGTAGTGGGCAATGAGATTGGTCAGGCCTATGAAGAGAAATGGAAATACTTTGTTGGAACTACTTCAGTTTGTGCAACTGAGGAACATCATGAACACTCTAAAAAATGTGGTAGGTTGGATAAATCCACATGGAAGATGATGCGGACATTGAGAAGACACACCTACACATATTTAGGCTGAATTTTGAGGGGAAAATTCCTAATAAGGGGGGAAGGATGTCATAACCTAAAATTCCATGCATTTTCTTTACTTGAATTTAATTGATTAATAAATAAGATGCTTTTAAAAAACATGGAATTCTATGTAATTAGTAATTAATTTGGTCAATGAATGCAAAAAACTCAAAATTACAAAACTTTTATGCTCTTATCTGATTTCAATAATACTTTAAGAGTCTTATGAATAAAAATAAAAAGGAAACTCCAATAATCTGGATGATTCCAAGTTATCAAATAGTTGAACAATTAATGAATGAAATACCCTAGTTTTCTTTAGTGCCAGGTTGAAGGTAACCAACAATCTTAGTTGGGACCCATCTTTAAACCGACATGAGATAATGCTTGAATAAATATTATTGTTAGGTTGAGTGAATAATAAGCTTATATGTGACCTAGGTGATATAGTTAAGTAATTACATAGATGGTAATGAAAATATAATTATCTTTAGAATTTTGATATCAAAATTTTCATAAGTCGAGGTAATACTAATATAATGATTCTTTAACATTTTTGATAAATTGGATATTTCTAGAAGCCATATGAATTTATAAAGATACACCTAAAGTGGGGTAATTCTACAATAATTGGGTGTAAATAACATCTAAATCAAGTCGTTGGCCTAAGTCCTGGTAAAGTGGGTTTTAGATGTGTGACATGGAATGAGGGAATCATCCTGATCCCTTGGATGAAGATCCAACAATGTACACATAATTCCCAACATCATGATTTGAGTCCTACTTGACTCAGTTTCTTCCATGGAATCTATCTCTCTTGTCTTTCCACCTTTTCCATTTGAATCAGACCCATTGGAATCAGGATATGAAACCAAACTCAATGAGATAAGACTCATCCGTATATCCACATGTATTGGTAACTCTTAAATCCCAGATAACCCTAACAAGCTAGGGGTAAAGATTGATGGCTCTATATGACACCCCATCATATATATAGGGTGTCATTGGCTTCCCTGGACCTCCTACAATACAAGCCTATTGGTAATTAATCACCAAGCATCTAATATATCTTTGGTTAGTTTCCCACCTATCTTTGGTGAACCCTACCATTGCTAAAGTGGTTGAGAGAATTTTAGGCCAATTGACTTGGCCTTAAGAACCTAGGGAAGTACTTGAAGCCCACCATCTTGATAGGAAGATGTGAGAGAAGGTCGGTCCCCTATTCCCAGTTTTCGATATCTAAGCTTGAGAAGCTCCACCAAAATCCTTCCTCAAGCCATTGCAAGACCTTGCAAGTGGTAGATCGCAATTCTAAGATTCTCAGTAAGATTTTCCAAGCTTCATATTTTCAAAAATTGAGGTAGAGTTATCTAACTATCCACATTCATTCCCTATTATTTTAAGCTTCTAGAGTCAACCTCACCTTCACCACTTTGTCATGGTTGGTTGACTTTGACAGGACACATATAAGGCAATAAAACCTTCAAGCAAGGTTGCCAAGCCTCAAACAGTGGAGTCAATGATGGTGCAAGCTCAGGCTAGCATGCCAGGAACAATCCCATGAGGTATTAGTCTAATTTTCCGATAATTTGCATGAAAACAATTCACTACATATGAGCAGATGGGTCACATCCCAAGATTTAAATTTTCCCACATCATGGTGGATAAGTATTTATCTGGGGGACATTTGATACTTTGATTGGATAATTGAATATTAATTTGTACTAAATTTAGAAATTATAATTTAACTCCAATAATATCAAATATGTATATGAAAATGATCAGGAAAAATTGTATAATCCAATAAAATAGGTTTTAAAGGTGGATTCCATATCAGATTGAAAAGTTATATGATGATACACACTTTGATGATATGGAATATGTGCATACCCTGAATTTGTGAATTTAATGTTCATATATTTTTCTCATTGATCTTAGACTATGAAATATGATCTAAGGTGATAATAAAACATACTAATCTTGAATCTAAAATTTAATTTTTCAAATAGTGTCAAATTTTGATTTCTAAACCATAGAACCTTATATGTGTTATTTTAGGGCTTGTGATATCTAACCCTAGTATATCCCTAGTTGGACTGTACGCCCTAATCTTGAACACAAGTTTGATCAATTTATTGTTTTGAAGACATAAAAGAAACAATTTGGTTTATAACTCTTACAAGTTGATTGGCTAAGTTGATCAGTTTGTACCTATTTGCTGGGATCTTTGGTCACCTATGAAGAAACATATCTCGTTATTTTGTGTCTAACCACATTATCAACTTCTAAAGATTTCTAGTGTTTTCTTGATGTATTGTAAGCTAAGCTTGTTATAACCTTAGTTTTACATGTATGAATTGAAATACAATATTTCAAATACAAGAGGATTTGCATGGAAAATTATATGATTTGTTTTCAAAGAATGGATTCTTTTGCAATATTTCCCTTGGATTCATGATTTTGTAGTTTATACTGTTATGATAAATCCAATAATGATAAAAGGGAAAAATAGATAAAATAAATCCTATAAAAAGTAAAAGGGAAAAGAAAAAAGGGATAATTGTAAGCATATATGAGAATTATGTAGAATTCTCTAGAAAGTGGTATGGATGACCACTATTGATTAGTTTCCAGTTTTACATGGTTACTAATAAGTTAAGTAATAAAAAATAAAGAAAATAGAAAGAGAATTCTAAAATTTGAGAGAAAAAGGAGATTCCTTGGGACAATGGTATTGTTTCAAATAATTTTTAAAATGAGCAAGTTTTGTATGGAAAAGAAATACCAACAAATCTGAATCAATAAATGTGAATCATTTTAATAAACTTTCATGAAATGATGATAATTAGTTTAAAGGATATTCCATTAAGGGAGACAAAAGAATAATCTAGAATGCATAAGAAAACTAGTCAATAAAGCAGCATGTATGACTTTTGGTGTGTCAACCAAATAATATGGATATTTGTTTTAGAAATGTATTAATGAAAGATAAAGAAAGAGAAACAAAAGGATTAATGCGTCTCATGGGAAACAAGGTGTAATCATCTCCCATCATAATCAATAACTTTTCCAATATAATAAAGGAAAGAAAGAGAAGATCGACAAGTCCTTATTGCCTAAGGCATGAAACAAGCCTCAAAGTGGTGTAGCTAATAGAAAGGGGTTCCATGTACATAGTATATATAAGGGTATAGGGTTCTCATATTTCTCATGTGTAACCCCTCCTTCACCTTTCTTCTTTGATGCCTTTCTTTTCTCTCTTATGCAGTAGGGTTTTTCCTACTGCACAACTGAACGTCGATAGAGTCGTCTCCCGCGACATTGAGGACGCTTAGCGTGAGGTAGCGTGAGGAAAGAGAAGGGGGGTAGAGTCAAAAGACTCTTATACCCCTTCACACGTGTGTTAACAACAAGGGCATTGAAGACTTTTCCTCCATTCTGAACCAATTTCTCAAGTGAGTTAATTAATGGTATAACGATGACATGGCAACTCCTGATTGGCCAAGTTTATGTTTATATTGCAAAAACTATATAAATTGCTAGGATTCTTGGAATTAGACAAGTTATATATGAAATTTGATCAAGAGAATGTAAGGAATGCAATAAAAATATTATAAAAGCCTAAGTCTACTTATAATTCAAAAAATCATGTAAACATGTTATCTTTAATTTTGTTAATTAATTTGAAAACCTAAGTTTTGAAGATTAATGGATCTAATGATGTTCTGTAACATCCCAGTATTTGAGGCCTCGGATAACATGATCTTAAACGGAATGATTAGACTACCCATATCACCAAGGTGCACCTCCTTTTCTGGGAGCCCATCACTAAAGAACTCCATAGTTAAGCGTGCTCATCTTGGAGTAGTACTAGGATGGGTGACCAGTCGGGAAGTTGACCTCGGCTTGTGCATGAGTGTGGGAAAAGCGCACAGTTAAGGCTAGTGGTGATCTGTGGGGCCTGTCGTCATTCTTGAAACTCTACTAGAGCCTAGGCCAATGGGCCCGGATGTTACATGTTCCCTGAATATTATGGGTAAAGTTTAGCCTTTTGACAAAAAAAGATGGATTAGATCTAATTGGATGCTATTTGTTCATAATTTACTTAATTAGGGTCCCAAGATTATAAAAGTGTATTGATGGACATAGAAACCCTAATTCTGATCTTTACTAGGTTTAATGAATTTAAATATGGAAATCAATCAAGAAGGCATGAAAATGATTTTCTTGAACAAATTTGTGTATAAAGACCCTTGATTTGGATAATTGGAGAAATTAGGGTTTTATGAGTAGAAAATTGCTTTTAGGGTTTGTTGACCTAAAAGGGTAAAATTGGATAGTAAAATCTTGAAAGCCAAGAAACCCAAAGGAAACCTTAATAAGCCTTATAAACCATAGAATCAAGTTCTAAGCCAATAAAACATGTTTGGATGTTGTTATAACAATTAGATGTTATAAATACTTTTCAGGATCAAGTTGCTTGATTTATTACTTGGCTTGGTTGATTGAACTTCTTGATTGGATTATCTATCTTGCTTGGTTTCGAGCCTACCAAATCAGGTATGTAGTTACTCTTATGGCTAATAGCTCTAGTTACATGGTGATTTATGAGGTTTTACTAGTTATTTTAAATTAACTTCTTGGATGAAATTCAATTCTTGAAACTATAAAGTGACTATGGTTATCACCATAAATATGTGCATGACTAGCTCAGATCCTAATCATCATATGTAGCTTTGTGTATATGTGAAAAATTGATGATCTAGGTATTCATCTACCTTGGGGTGGGATCAATAGATTATCATGAGTCAAGGTTTGGTATACCTCTGGGTAGGATCATACGATTATACAACTCTGGGTCTTGGTCTACCTTTAGGGTAGGACCAAAGAGGGATATTTAGGATCTACCACATGGGAAAGGTAGTATCCATGTCCATTGTAGGGATAGCAGAGAGGCTTCGATAGATCATTGTAATGACCTCGCCTACCGGTAACCCCCAATTAAGTGAGACAAAGAGGTCAGAGTTGTTAACCCCATAAACAAGATCAAAGGTTCGACAAATAATCAATAATTATTATAAAATTATACCAAACTATATGAAAGTTGCGATAAAATAAAACTTTGCATACCTTTTTAAAACTTTGGATATCTAACTTCTACCCATAGCTTGACTCTACACTATGTAATCCTCCTTGCACTTTAATTCTTATTTTCACAATATGCCACTTTACTGTTTGTCCTTTTCAATATTGTACCTAAAACGCAAACAAATAAAATGTCGGTCAGCATAAATGAATATGCCGGTATGTGGGGACAACCAAAATTTCACATATATGGCTAACAATCTAAATATCACAATCAAGTTAATTAACAAGCCAATTTACGCTTTCAATGTGACATTCTCCACCGCTTTTTCCCTAACCCTGGAATACCCTCCTTAGGGTTTCTCTTCTGCCATTGACTTAAGGCCACCTTCTCCATCCTGAGCTTGGTGCCTGGGGTCTCCTTTCATGGTGCCCATTAGTCATGCAATAAAGACCACCTTCTCTATCCTGATATTGGTGTCTGGGGTCACCACTCATGGTGCCCATGGGTCTTCCCTCTTGGGCATGACCTTTTTGTATCATCCATCAGGGTGGCATGTAGGTTCAAGAATACACACTTATATCATAATTGTGATAATCATAGTGACTTTATGATTGGAAAGTGTGAACATCCAAACTGATAGGTTGCATCCAATGTGATTAATCATCCGGAAAACCTTTGAAAAACTAATGCGATTAACCATAATTAACCACATACCTGTCAGGCTAATTTGAGTATAGAAATAATCCGATCAATGTAAGAAATCTAATAGGAAATCAAGCACACAAAGAGATCCTAAAATATGCATATTATTTCCTATCATAAATCATGCCATCAAAATCTATTAAACCTATTTGCTTCCTAGGGTTTCTAGTCCACTTTTAGGGTTTCCATTGCAGTTAGGGTTTTTCTTGTACTTTCATCATTACAAACCCTAGTTAGGCAAAATTTCTCTTAAACCCTAATGATTCTAACCTATTTCGTTCAACATGATTAGGATCATCTTCCAATAGCATATTATCACATATATCAAATTAAAAGTGATCTTTTTCTCTTTTACCATAAATTAGTGTTTCTAAGTGCTTAATCATTCTTATTTGGTGTAAAACCCTAAATCATGCAAGAAACATCTAGATCAGGTTCAAGTTCTTCATTAACTATTCAACAAGTTGCAAATACTCAATTTCAATAATTAAGTAGCATGAACTCAACCAATATTCTCAACTAGGGTGTCAAGGTCCATTAAAGCATATTTGTGTATATGGAAACATAAATTAATTAAACTATGCATAATCATTATCCTTTTGGATCTAATGTGTCCTTTTATAATCAATAGGTTAATATCAACTTTAAACATCCATGTAACCCTTCCCAAATTATTAATCATCATAGATTAGGGTTTCTTAAGCATTAATACATTAAAGTTGATAACTTCAACTACTTTTTTACTTTCAAGAGGAATTAGGATCTATGTCTATTTTTAATGTATTACTCACATTTTTTTGAGAAAATTCATATATTATATGTATCCATCTGAGCTACCATTAATTAGATACTATTTTTGTAAGAATTATTTACTTGGATCAATGGGAGGCTGCCACGTCAGCCTTTCCCATGCAACGCACACTCTGCCGATTTGGAAACATAATGTAATAACCAATATACCCCTACACAGCTTCTTGGTTCTTCAATGCCCGGAGGGGAAAAACTGTCCAATGTCAGCTTGTTCGTCTTCTACCTCACGACACCCTAAATG
This sequence comes from Alisma plantago-aquatica, assembly GCA_963693085.1. Classification (NCBI taxonomy): domain Eukaryota; kingdom Viridiplantae; phylum Streptophyta; class Magnoliopsida; order Alismatales; family Alismataceae; genus Alisma; species Alisma plantago-aquatica. Next base: position 588,128,129 of record OY856414.1, read on the forward strand.
TCGTCAACTTGCGGCTGATTGCGGGGCCGCCCCCTCCTCCCCATGGTTTGAGGGGAACTGGAGAATGCCGCCCTACCTCCGCTACCCTCTGTCGTGCCTACCCAAAGCCTCGACCCATGGCCAAGGTGGTCGGGTGCGAGGGCGCTGGGCCTGCAGCCCGTAGCTGTGATGCAGACCTCCTACAGGTGTTGCGTGAAGGCAAGAGCAGGGAGACAATGATCGATCCTTATTGGGTTTCTGTGGGAGCTTTATGCCTCCATCGAGACCACACCACAACTCCTCATCGCTCTACGATTGCTCTACCCTCTCTTAGTCAGGGTTTGAACAAAAACAAAGAAGATGGAGAGAGAGGGATGCTTGGGATCATCTTAGACTCAGGACAAGGGGTCTACCCTTATATAGGGGAAGGTAGCAAATCCCTAGGATGCCCATCCACAAGATCCAAGTCCCTTTGCCAAAAGGAAACCAAGTTCCTTCATTAAGAAGCAATCTTCTCTCTCTTAAATATCTTCTTATTAAACCATATACCTTAGATATTGGGAATTCGAAAATCATCTCTTTCATCATCTCTATGCTTGAATTTTAATCCATTGACCACGAAAATATACTTCCTTATAGTAGAAAGTACCTCCTTTTGATAATACCAAAGAGTCATTAACTATATAGCACATTATCCTCATATTTTTGTATTATTTGTATTTTCTCTTTCCTCTTATCAATTGGGACTCCTTGGATCCCAAGAAATCCTAAGATTTTGAAATTCCTTTTTAAGGATATTATTATCCTTCTAGATCTATCTACATCCATTATTTCTCATTATCTTACTTATTTCTTTATTAAGATATATCTTTCAACGATTTCTCTGTATCATTTATTTCCTTTTTCCTCTTTTCCTATTTGTTCCATTAGAAATCATATGTAAACGAAATTCATTCAATTGTGGCCATAAATGCCACTTTCTAGAGATTTATATGTATTTCTCATAAATATATTGCTTAATATCCATTATCTTTTATCATTTTCTATTATTTGGACTTTTCTTCTTTTCTTCTCTTTTATATCCATTATTGGATTAATATAATAATAGGAAGCACGAAATTCCTATCAAAAGGGAGATTTGCAAAGAAGTCCTATCTTTGAAGCAAAGCATACAACCTTTTCAACAAAGTCCAAATTCATAAAATCATTACATTTCAATTATGAAAATACATGCAAAATCGAGGTTGTAACATCCTTCCCCTCGTATAGGAATTTTGCCCTCAAAATTCCATCAAACATATAAACAAGCAGGATAAGACTTCCTCATGTCCATCATGGCTCCCATGTGGCTTTACCCTCTCCATGGTGCTTCCCAAGAACCTTCATCATCTTATATTCTTAAATCTGAGTTCTCTCTCACCTTGGTATCTTGTACCCTCATAGGTGACTCAGGACATTTTAGCCTATCTCTCAAAGCTTGATCGGTTCATGGTTCAGCACATGGCTCGGGTATCTCACATAGTGCTCTAGATCGGACTCATAGAACGTTATCTTGAGGGGTAAGGCTACACAAAAGTATCTCCACCAATCCATCTCGAATGGACCCATGTATCGGGGACTCAGCTTTCTCAGCTATAGCTCAGAGGGGTCAAATTTTCATATCACATATTCTCCCATAGTGAACTGCATGTTAGTCTTCTTTGCATCAGCTCACGACTCATGTCGCTCCTGGGCTCTCTTTCAGCCATCGCACAATGACTTCATCTGCACACATTGTGGTCTTTTTCTGACCTTCGCGAGGTCCCTTCACTAACATCATCTTAATGAAGCAGTAACCAACACAACCTCCCTTATAGAGCTTCTTACATCCCGATGCTGGCTATGGTGGCTAACATCACAACTTTCATAAGACAAGAACTGTCTCCATGTATCACCTTGAATGAGCACACACGCTCTCATCAGACCCTCTAGTCTAGATCATACTAACCATCAGTTAGGGGTGATAAGTTGTACTAGCATCGAGTTTTTCATGTACTTATTTCCACCGCATGGAAGTGAATCTTTAGGTCATATTGATGAGCCTTTGAACTCGCATAATGGTGTTGTTGAACCATCTCTCTTACATGTAGTTCAACCGGATCTGTCCCTTGACAATACTCTCTCTTTCTCTTAGATTATGTCATCTAGGTAAGGCGATTTACCATAACCCATAATGCATCCTGACCTTCTACGGTCCAGGGGAGATCTACCACCACAACTTTAGTGATGAACTCCCATTCTCTCTCAGGGACCCTCTATATTGACTCAATGGGTTACTGGTGTTCATCCTTCACCTCCTGGCATGCATGGCAACAAGCCACGTGCAACTTCATCTTAGGCATACAAAGTACTACCTCAACTTACTATCGTCGTAGTACCACAGTGTATGATGAACTTATGTCATGATTCCTCAAGGTTGATTCCTCAGAAACCCTAAAACACTCTAGTTGTGGTTTCATCACCTTCCTTTCCAGAGAAGTGCATCTAAGGTTCTACAACCATCCTTCTATTGCATCAATCCATAGGCTGGCTAACCAAGCATCCACTATCTCGATCAACAAATCTCATTACATATGAGTGTGAGCCAAATGTATCTTACCACTTAGGGTTCACCTAACTACCTAGACTAGGCAGATGCATCTCAATAAGAGCATCCATTACCACGTTTAATCTTTATGAGTTAGGTAAAGTTGAAGACATACACCTCCATGTATTCAACTTATTATCTCATCTCAGACTCTAAGTCTATCTTCATCAAGAAAACTCTGAGTTCATCCTCTTGGTTATCGAACTCAACCTTGTATAACTCATATATTCCACATAGCTCATGATAAACACATCCTCATAAGATGACTACCTTTGTTCTCTTAGTGTTTGTAAACCATCAACGCATCGTACACTCCACAAGGGTATGCTATTATCTCTATCCTCATACATCATACCAACATTTCCACTCACATCATCTTTATCCTTGGTCTATGGCATGCATATTTCCCTATCTCTCACCCCCATAACGAGAGGAAATAGGCATTTGGCGGTCATCCAAACACAAAGTTCTTCCCATTCTAAGAGTAGAGATGGTGCATCCCACATTGTTGGTACACCTTCCAATCTAAGTTGAAACGTGCAACACATGTCTCCACATCATGAACATCTTGACATCAGGGTTACTTCTGTGGAAAACTGGTCTCCAACACACTTGGGTTGTCACACAATCCTTAGTCATCTCCCCTAGGTCTGTAGGGTGTCAGAACTTTTGGGATCATCCCTCTTCCCTTATGCATCTAGAGAGTGCCCTCCTCATCTACCTTTTGGGTCCCATGAGTTTATTAAGGTGATCAATCTCCTAACCCATGGTCCTCAGACAATGATAGTTGTTACCTCCCGACCCTATGGTCTTGTGCAACTAGGGAATTAGGCAACTCCTACTCCCATTAGTCTTATCCCTATCTGACCCTAGAATAGACTTAGGATTCTAACATAATGCATATCCAGCTTGAAAATTTACCCAAGTCTCCTTCATCTCTCTCGACATTCATGGTCTGAATTTCATCCTCTCATAGGGATCATGGCGACCGACCTACCTTAGTCAGGCCCCATACTGGTTACCTCCATGGTAACACATCCATATGCACTAAGAGATGGTTATCTAGGGGTCTATAGGTTCATTCTCATACTATGTACTCTCTACCTAGATTCTCAAGATCCTATGACACCTCTTTAGGTTACCTCAAACCCAACAAAAGTTGATCCATACCCTACAGAAGGGTCACTCCCCCAGGATGGGAGGAAACTATATCCTGATAGGAGCAAGGGTCACAAACGTCCTTATGTCCAGGGTTTACATCCACATGAGCATGTTTAACCCTAGAAAGCTACTAAGGCATGTAGCTAACAAGCAAACCACTTACTAAACCATGCTAGGTCTCCATGATAGGTTCTACTTATTTCTATTCCTTCATATTGGACCATCATCATACATACATATGTCACCAACCTATAAGACTACTACAGAAATAGCATTCAGTGTCACTTTTCTGGGCGTCAGTTATTAAGGAAAACTGACGCCTTATATGTTAGGCGTCGGTTGTTTAAGCAAACCGACGTCTATATTCGAAGACCAGCCAGACACGGGTACCGCTTTCTATTCAGCGTCAGTTGTTTATAACAAACCGACGCTGAAAGTCGGCCGCGAAATCCAAATTTTGATAAAAAAAAATAGTGTCATTTTCAGCGTCGGTCATGTAGGTATAAACCGACGCCTATGTGCGATGAAAATTTGCGCGAAAAGTGTCACTTTCAGCGTCGGTTATCCGTTTATAACTGACGCTGAAGGTGGTTCCCGCCAAACAATTTCATGAAAATATCGTCCAATTGGACGTCGGTTGTTGCAAACAACCGACGCTAAAGATGTTTAGGCGTCGGTTGTTTAAAACAACTGACGCTATTTGGGAAATTATACTCCGCGATCTCCCGACTCTTCCCCTTTCTTCTATTTCATTGCGAGAAATTACCCTATTTCTCTGCTGCCGGCGATTTTTCTCCGGCGATTTCTTCTCCAGCGCCATTTCTCCGGCTATTTCTTCTCCGGCGCCCCCTTCTCCGGCGCCCCCTTCTCCGCCACCACTCCTCCTTCTCCGTGCCCCCTTCTCCTCCGCCCCTGCTGCTCCAAGCGCCTGAGGCCGCCGCCACGCCTGACTCTTCGGCGCCGCCTGGTGCTTTTCCACCGTCGTCGCGCCGCCGCAACCACCGCCAGAGCCACCGGAGCTGCTAGCTGCTCCTCCACCGCTGTCGCTGCTAGCTACTTCTCCAGCCAGAGCCACCGGAGCCTCTGCCTTCTTCCCTCTGACAAGGTTGGTCTTCCCGCTGCTAGCTGCTCTGCTTTTTTATGCATCGATCAAATTGTTGTGATAAAAATGCATGTAATGTATTTGATTAGAGTTAATCTAATCTGGATGTTCATAATAATGGTATGTTAAATATGATGATTAGGGATAAATATAATGTCTAGTACACAAATATTAGATGATATTCAAGAAAACCCTAGTTTGATGAGCATGTTGTTAATCATGTTAATTATGATTCTTCTATATATTCTGATGTCATTATATAATTATGTGATCACAACATATTAAATTGAATTAGAATGATTTCATGAATTATAGGGTTTTAAAGTTGATAAACATGTACATGCGGAAATAGGGTTATTAAACCAATGGTTATAACATAGTATGATCTTAATCTGATCTGGATGTTCATAATAATGTAGTATGTTAAATATGATGATTAGGGATACATATAATGTCTAGTAAAGATTCCTAGACCTTTTGTTTGAAACTATTGATTTCTTGATTTATTATTTAATAATGCTCTGTTGATTAGGATTAACCATGTTGCCTGTACTTTATAGACATTTATTATATATAAGAATGACAACACATGTATTTGTTGGCCTAGAAACCCGTCCAAGATTGACTCATTAGGAGTAAATCTTGGATAGTCCCCGGTTTGGGACTGTTCTTGAACACCTAATCTCACTTAGGATGTAAGTGTATAATGTGTATTGGGTTTTCGAGAAAATTTCGGTAGCATTTCCCCGTTTGTTCTCTAAGTGCATATGTACTTAGAGAACAGCGGGGAAATGCTGCCGAAATTTTCTTGAAAGCCCAACACACATTATACACTTACTAGTGAGATTAGGTGTTCAAGGATGGGATAGGTGGTACACATTTATTATATATAAGAATGACATCAAATGTGTTTGTTGGCCTAGAAACCCGTCCAAGATTGACTCATTAGGAGTAAATCTTGGATAGTCCCCAGTTTGGGACTATTCTTGAACACCTAATCTCACTTAGGATGTAAGTGTATAATGTGTATTGGGTTTTCGAGAAAATTTTGGCAGCATTTCCCCGTTTGTTCTCTAAGTACATATGTACTTAGAGAACAGCGGGGAAATGCTGCCGAAATTTTCTTGAAAACCCAATACACATTATACACTTACTAGTGAGATTAGGTGTTCAAGGATGGGATAGGTGGTACACATTTATTATATATAAGAATGACATCACATTATACACTTAGGATGTAAGTGTATACCCTAATATTTTCCTAATATATACTTGTTTCCTAATATATACTTGTTTTCTCTGATCATAGAATGGATAGATCATGGATGTCCATTCGTAATCGTTGCACCCCAGAGTTTATATCTGGTCTTGATCAGTTTATTAGATTTGCCGAGGAACATAGGAAAAAACCTACAGATAGGTTCTACTGTCCATGTAGGCATTGCGGTAACAACTTGAAAGTCAACACTGGTGAGGAAATCAAAAGTCATGTCATGTGCAACGGGATTGTACAAGGCTATAAAGAATGGCACTGGCATGGAGAGATTTCAAAATCAAAACCAGTAGATGTCGATAGCAGTGCTTGGGTGGAAGAAGAAATTGCCTCCGATGACGTAAATGTGAACGAACCAGTTCCAGCAGACATCGTTGATGCGATGCTGGATAGTTGTAGGGTAGAGCACACCGATCCACCTCCTATCTTTAGAAATATTGTGCATGATGCTGAGATACCGTTATACACAGGCTGTGCTAAGTTTACGAAGCTTAGCGCTGTGTTGAGATTGTATAAGTTAAAAGCTAAAAATAGATGGAGCGACAAAAGCTTCACTTCATTGTTGACTTTGTTGAAAGAAATGCTTCCTGAAGGAAACGAGCTGCCAATCTCAAGATACCAGGTAAAGAAAATGTTGTGCCCAATGGGAATGGAGGCCAAGAAGATACACGCATGCCCGAATGATTGTGTATTATTTCAAAAGGACTATGTAGATTTGAAAGATTGTCCAAAATGTGGTGCGTCACGGTATAAATTGACGACTTCGAGGGAGTCCAAAACTGGTTCTCCTGCCAAGGTGTTGTGGTATCTACCTATAATATCACAGTTTCAACGCTTGTTTGCAAATCTGAAAGATGCGAAGAATTTGAGGTGGCATGCAGATGTTAAGAAAAATAATGATGGGATCCTGCGACATGCGTCTGATTCCCCACAGTGGAAGAAGATTGATCTATTGTACCCCAAATTTGGTGAAGAAGATAGGAATCTAAGACTTGGGCTTTGTACAGATGGGATGAATCCGTACGGGACATTGAGCAGCCAACATAGCATTTGGCCAGTCATGCTTGTTATATACAATCTTCCTCCCTGGATGTGTATGAAAAATAAGTACGTTATGTTGTCATTGTTGATATCGGGCCCTAAACAACCCGGAAATGATATTGATGTTTATCTTGAACCTTTGATTGATGACTTAAAGAAACTTTGGGCTGAAGGTGTGATGACCTATGATGCTTCAGCAAGAGAGACATTTCGTTTGCACGCTATGTTGTTTTGCACTATTAATGACTTTCCAGCATATGGGAATTTGTCTGGATATAGTGTCAAAGGAGCTAAAGTGTGTCCTATATGTGAAGAAAACACTGATTCAATAAGACTAAAACATGGCGGCAAGACTGTATGTCTTGGTCATCGAAGGTTTCTTTCAAAATTCCATCCGTATCGTAGGAAGCGCAAAGCATTCAATGGATGGAATGATGAATGGAGTGCACCTAAACCTATACCAGGGGATGTTGTTTATGAAAGAGTAAAAGACATTGTCAATGAATTTGGTAAGAAATCACAATGTAGTATGGCCACACGGAGTGACAATTCTTCATTCAAGATGAAGTCAATATTTTGGGATCTTCCTTATTGGAGTTCTTTAACAGTCAGGCATTGTACCAATGTAATGCACGTTGAGAAAAATGTCTGTGATAGCATCATTGGTACTCTGTTAAATATACCAGGTAAGACTAAAGATGGGATAAAATCCAGACTGGACCTACGTGAAATGGGAATAAGGTCAGAATTAATAGAATTACGTGAAATGGGTAGTAAAATAACATACTTACCTCCTGCTTGTTACACGTTGTCTAGAAAGGAGAAGAAAACTTTTTGTGAATGCTTGGTAAATGTTAAGGTGCCACATGGTTACTCATCCAACATCCGTAGATTGGTATCAATGAAAGATTTGAAGTTGATAGGTCTTAAATCTCATGATTGTCACACTTTAATGCAACAAATATTACCCGTGGCAATTCGATCTATATTGCCGAAGCATGTAAGGTTTGCAATTACCAGACTTTGTTTCTTTTTCAACAGTCTATGCAGTAAAGTTATTGACCCTGATACTCTCGATAATTTGCAAAGAGAAGTGGTTGTTACCCTATGTCAGCTTGAGATGTATTTCCCTCCTTCGTTCTTTGATATCATGGTACATCTTGTTGTCCACTTGACTAGGGAAGTGAAAATGTTGGGACCAGTTTTCTTGCATTGGATGTATCCCTTTGAACGATACATGAGCATTTTTAAAGGTGATGTTCGAAACCGTTATCGGCCTGAAGGGAGTATTATTGAAGGTTATGTGGCGAGAGAGGTTATGGATTTTTGCAATGACTTTATCAGTGGTAATGACACTCCTGATAATGACAAGAATATTGAGGAGGGCAAAGGAATTTTGGGATCACGGGTGAAAGTAATCAGCCGTGAGCAGTTGGAACAAGCTCACTTGTATATTTTACACAATATGGACGAAGTGAGTGTTTATATCGAGGAACATACCAATTTCATAAAGAGACAACATCCTCGAGCAAGTTCAATGTGGCTTGCTAGAGAGCATAATAAGACTTTTACTAAGTGGTTTGAAGATAAAGTCTTACATCAACTATCTCAAACACCAAATGATATTACGGAAACTATCAAATGCCTCGCCTTTAAACCAAAACTGAATGTTATGTCTTATGAAGGGTTTGACATTAATGGATTCACATATTACACAAAGCGCCAAGATGATAAGAGTGTCGTCCAAAATAGTGGGGTCACTCTTCAAGCGTCGACTATGTACTTTGCAAGTGCAAAGGATAAGAGTCCACGTGAAGCTAAAATGTCATATTACAGTGTCATTGAGGACATTTGGGAGTTTGACTACATAGATTTCAAAATTCTGCTCTTTAAATGTAATTGGGTTGATAACACCAAAGGAGTTATAGTGGATGAATTGGGTTTCACTTTGGTGAACTTTGAAAAGATTGGCGAGAAGGGTGAACCATTCATATTGGCATCACAGGAGAAACAAATATTCTATATCGATGATCCTGCGAATGATAAATGGTCGGCTGTTCTTAATGGTAAAAGACAATTCATTGTAGATCCTATAGATGAAGAAGAGTACTATGATAAGTATGATGACTCCAGTCCATTCTCAGTTGGGTTGCCAACTCCACAAAATATTGAAGCTAATGATGACTTATATGTGTGCAGAGATCACAATGAAGGATTGTTAATTGATAAAAGAACACAATTTTAGAGACATGTATGTTTATACAAATGCTAAATATTTTCCTTTTTCTAGTTAATACAAATGCTAAATGTTTGCCTTTTTCTAGTTAATACAAATGCTAAATGTTTGCCTTTTTAATGACATTTTCAGATGGCTGACCATGATGAGCATGATGTCCATGATGAGCATGAAGTCCATGATGAGCATGTTGTCCATGACGAGCATGGCGAGGATACCAATGTAAGTTCTAAAAACATATCCTGTATTTCTATAAAATTCATTATCTTCTAGTTATGTCATATATCCTATATTTATATATTGGGCTAATTTAGTGTGTTTATTTTTGTCAAATTTTAGGTTGATGATGTACCTGTACCCACTGAAGCACTGGAGCAACTTGATGCGTAGCACCAAACACTTAATAAGAAAAGGGGCATCACTCTGTTGAAGAAGTTATTAGCGCTAAGTGGTAGTGGATCCAAATTGGTGGTGGAGTTTGATAATGGAGGAAATGCAATTGGAGTGAACCGCAATAATTTTGTAAACTATCTTGGGTGTACCACTCGGAGCCATTGTGGTGTTAAGTATGATAATTGGCATAAAGTTCCTCAAGGGAAAAAAGACTTGATATGGAAGGATTTATGCATGAGTTATTATTATTTGCAATTCTATTTTGTAGATTACAAATTCTATTATTTGCAATTCTATTTTGGATACTAGTTAATAACATTTCTATTTTATAGAATCTGTTTGCATTGGATGAGAAGTTGCATCGTAAAAGTGTGATGCAACGCACTGGAAAGATGCTTAGGAATTATAGGACAAATCTGAACAGAGAATACATAAAAGAGGGTGATAAGAAGAAGAAATCAGCCCTTGAACAATGGAACTTCTTGGACAAAGAAGATTGGGACAATTTTGTTGCTTCAAGAAAATCTGAAGAATTCAAGGTATTAGGCGTCACTCCCAATTTAATTAATATACATTGTATTCACCTATTCAAGATTAACATTTAGTGCTACTAACCAAATCATTAATGTGCATACTAACTAGGCCCTCAGTGACGCACAAAAAGCAAGGCGTGCACTGAATGTGCATGACCACACTATGGGTCCAAAAGGCTATGCAAGCATTCGCCAAAGACTACAGGCAGAGTCTGCGGCTACTCAGCAGTCTACTGCTACTCAGGATTCTGCTCCTACTCAGGAGTCTGCCACACCCATGCCTCGCCATGATATCTGGATAGCTGGCAGGCAAAACAAGAAGGGTGAAATAAAGAAGCTTGTAACTGCTGAGGCGGCTGCAAAAATGGTAAAATACAACTCTTAGAGAAATCGTTTGAATATTGATTATTTGTGGTGTTAACTTACCAATTTCTGTTTATGCTGATTAGCGGGAGCTGCACGAGCAGAGGAAACAAGGCACGTTCATCCCTCAGGGCACAAGGGATGAATTGACAGTTGCTCTGGGTAACCCAGAGCATCCTGGACGTGTTAGAGGTGCCGGCGCTGGTGTTGGCATCAAAGAATTCTTTGGGCCATCCCAGCACAAACCCAGAGCGGGACTTTCTCAAGAAGAGGTAACCTATTCTTTTTTTAGAATGTTACTGCAAAAGGAAATTCATTAATAAGAAGCTAATGTTTCTTTTATCCATGTATAGGAGAATAAGAGAGTTGAGGATTTAGTTGCTAAGAAGGTCAACGATGTAGTTGCTGAGAAGGTCAAGGAAGAATTGTTGCGGTGGCAGGCATCTCAGGCTTCCAATTAGCCTATGGTGACCCACTCTTCTCCTGATGCACAGACTGCAAGTAATCCTGGAGACCCATCGCCTAGCACGTCTACTGTAAGTATTGTTTATGACATTGTAGCTAGTCTTTTCAAGATGATATGTTTTCAAGATTATATGTATATATGTATAACATTCTTTACATAAATTTGTAGGCATTGAAGCCATGCCACTTAAGAATACAAGACTATGTTTTTGCAGAGGCGCAAGCTTACCCGTCCCTTCCTGGGGAAAGGTTTCACGGGACTCCAATGCCACAGGGCTATGTTCGTGTGGGCCCATTACGTGTGTTACCCGATTGGAGGGAAGTTGTGTTGCCATATGCCCACCCAGATATTGATACACTTGGTGAGGCAGAAGGCGGGGTCATATTGTGGCCCAAAGCAGATTTCGTCTACACGACTGAAATTGTAAGATAAATTTACATTGATTTAGACTGTTAATGTGTATATATGATGTCAACTGATCTGAAATTATATATACAAGTTAAAAAGAAGACACAAGGAGCACCTAGGCCTCCACCTCCACTTCCCGCATTACCAACATGGGTTCCAACTGACCTAACATACCCGTTAGGTCCTGCTTGTAGGGGAATGGCATGTTGGCTACGGGCACATAATATACATTGCCCTATAATAGTTTCTTTAGATGCAGATTATGCAGGTCGATCATACGATAGCTCTTTATTTATACAAGATATTATTGAGTTGTTTATGTATGATTGGCTGAATACATCAATGATAGAGACATGGATAAGGTGAGATCTTGTTTATGCATCCATATACCTTGTGTAAGATCCGGTGATCTGGTTTCTTATATATTAATGCATACGCCTATATGTTTTGCAGCTACTTAGTCGAAGATCATTGCAAACAATTTGCATTTGATCATGTGGGATTTTTGATTCCATCATTGATTAGTTTGGTACTAAAGACCCTGATAATGTTCAACAATACTGTATAGATGCTTTTACAATTTTTGGACAGCAAAAGAAGACGATAATAATAGCTCCATTCAATGTCAAGTAAGTTTACTTTATTTATAATTTGGACTTAAGAAAATTCCATTTTTATTTTGCATTTTGAGTTATTAATTGTTAACTTCTTACTTCTAGCGGTAGACATTGGGAGTTACTAGTTATTGTCCCCGGGACATTCACTGTTTATTATCTAGATCCTGCGGGGAGTACATTGAACACTAAAATTGGACACGTAATGAGAATGCCATTATTCTGGTGAGAAATATTTCATTTTTATATCTGTTAAAATCTTTTATTACATTACTATTTACTTATGCAATTTATTGTGTTATATTAACATGTAGGGGTTTAGATGGATTCAAAAAGGCTGGAGGAACGGTCCCAAGGAAAAAGAACCCGCCAATAAATTGGCAAAACGTACAAGTAAGTTCCCGACTCGAATATATATATTATTGATGTGAATTGTGCTTAGTTGTATTATTTTGTATGTTTCAATTTATAGTGTGCTACACAAGACAATGGCTGGGCATGCGCATACTATGTGATGCGATTTATGCAGATGATTATCAAACATGCCGCATTGGACATCGATACCATACATGAGGTATTATATATAGTCTCATTAGTTAGTATGAAATATATCAATCTTATTTTTATATTATTACTTATATATATACATCATTCTCTTTGCAGGTGTTTAAAACTGACCACACTATAGGTAAACGCTTAAAAAATATACATGCTCCATATACGATGGAAGCATTAAATGAAGTAAGAGAAGAATGGGCAAAAGCCATACAAGCAGTGGCAACTGTAAGATATAATTGGGATGTTGATAGCGATAATGAATGATACTTTGTAAATGAATATTTCTGAATGTTAATACATGTATTTGAATGTTTCTATATGTGTGAATGTGAGAATTGAATTGATGTCTGAATGTATGTACTTGTGTGAAATTTTCCTTGTGACTTTTGTAGGTTTGCGGCCTGTTTGTAGGCCAATATCAATGGATGTCGTAAACCTGCAGTTCAGAAATCTGAACTGCAGGTTCTCATCCTGCTGACCAGCCACAGCAGGCCTGCAAACTGATATGAAAAAATATATATATAAATAGGCGTCGGTTATTTATAGAAAACCGTCAGCAAAGACCTACAGCGTCGGTTTTTTTCAAAACACCGACGCCTGATGTGGCCAAAGCAGTCCTGGAAATGGCGTCGGATATTCGTATCAAACCGACACCTATTTAATCTATAGGCGTCGGTCTTTTGGTATATAACGGACGCCAAAAGTGTTCGCGCCACAGAAAATGGCATCATCTAGGGCACTTTATGCGTCGATTATCTACTAAAAGACCGACGCTATATTCCATATAGGCGTCGGTTGTTTAGTAAATAACCGACGCAGAAAGTGCCCTAGATGACGCCATTTTCTGTGGCGTGAACACTTCGGGTGTCGGTTATCTACTAAACGACCGACGCCAATAGATTAAATAGGCGTCGGTTAAAAAACCGACGCCGAAGTGTTCGACCTTTAGCGGCGCCCACATAGGCGTCGGTCGGAAACCGACGCCAAATGGGGTTAAACGACCGACGCCAAAGGTCGTTTCTGTAGTAGTGGTAGGAGGTTCATCAAACATAGACCTTGGTCTCAGGGATCTCCTTTTCCTATAAACATGAGGAGTACCATGCTCGAATCTATAGAAACTCAAATCTCATCATGAGCATCAGGTGCACTAGGTACTACTACTTCCCCTATTATAGGTCAAGGGATCATAGGTTCACCTTTCCGCAAAAGATGTACAACTACATGCTCAACATTCTAACCACGAACCAAACATGTATGAGGTATAACATGCACGTTTTATAATCCTTCTTCTCGAGAAACACCTCAGAGTTGATTCCTCCTCAAGGACAACCAACTACGTATAAGACCGTACAAACTAAACCTCTTCAGGGTCTAAGGAACTCTTCTTCCTATCCCTAGAAGGTAAACACCTATACCATAGGCACATAGGTACCAGTAGCCTCATCCTTTCTCTAGGGTTTGGTTCCTCTAAAGGCAACCAAGATACCATAAGCCTCCAGGGATCATGCACGAGGCAACCACAACCATTCACTTAGGTCGCATCATCCTCAACTTCTCAGGGTTCCTCCTAACCTAGAGTCTAAACTTCCAACCTTCTAGCTCAGGCCCTGCTCTCTCTCTCTCTCTAGAGCTTAACCTTACTACTAGAGGTCCTCTCTTCTCTAAGGTGGATCAAACTCACAAGCGTACACCTACATTGGTGAAACATATGTTTGCTCAAGATTATCCAGAGCTCTTCATGCTTATCTCATAAGCTATCCATCATGCCCTCCAGGCCTGGGTTTTTAACCTACTGCCAACGCTATGACGTACTCTATGTGCATACACTACCATGCTCATATAAGCCCATATGGTTTCTATATGGTCATCACTAACCTTATTGATGAAGGGGTCTTCCTTCACCCTAACATGCACGACCCTTCCCATTGTGGAGTTGCCAAAGGTACTAGGTCAGCCAACCTCACATGGCTCATACTACCATAGGTATCCAAAACCAAAAGCATGTCAACCCACACACATGGTCGACCATGACTTCCATCTCATCATGCCATCTCTCTCTCTAACCACCACTTAGGGTTAGGGTTAGCATCATCCTCAGAGGATGTGCTAGGTCTCTACCTTTAATGCAGGTCTCTTCCTCCAAGACCAACTCTACTTCATCCTCCTGACAAGAAGGTCTAACCTCAGGTCTCTCCTGAGGGCATGACAACACATCATACGACCTAAGCATGCAACTATTCTTTGGTTTATGCTTAAACTATTAAGCTTATGTCCATGACACCTTGGTTACATGCTTTTCATTAATTTGGTGGAGGATTCCTTAACCTTATCATACATATCCTATCCTCAAGAGGGTGAGGAAGAGAGAGAAAACCCTAAACCTCATAATCTTAACAAAATTAGGGCTGACAAGGGATGAAAATAGATGAGAGCGTCCTAAAGGTATCTTATTTCGAGTCAGATCCTAAGACATTGGCCAGACAGTCACATAAATCTGGGAGTCCTCGTATTTTGACTAGAGGTGCGGAGGAAAATATTGCCAGCTCTCGAAAGTCATCATTTTCGAGACACCTCTGTCTTTCGAGAATCCTCTAATAGCTCCCTCAATTCTATGGAATTTGTAAAATTTAATAATTACTAAAGATTAAATGAGGAACCAATGCTCTGATACCAAATGTAACGACCCCGCCTCCCGGTAACCCTCAATTAAGGGAGACCAAGAGGTCGGAGCTGTTAACCCCATAAATAGGATCAAAGGTTCGACAAATAATCAATAATAATTATAAAATTCTACCAAACTATATGAAAGATGGAATAAAATAAAACTTTACATACCTTTTTAAAACTTTGGATATCTAGCATCTATCCACAGCTTGACTCTACACTATCTAATCCTCCTTGTGCTTTAATTCTTATTTTCACAATATGCCACTTTACAATTTGTCCTTTTCAATATTGTACCTAAAACGCCGACAAACAAAACGTCGATCAGCATAAATGCATATGTCGATATGTGGGGACAACCAAAATTTCACATATATGGCTAACAATCTAAATATCACAATCAAGTTAATTAACAAGCCAATTTACACTTTCAATGTGACATTCTCCACCGCTTTTGCCCTAACCCTGGAATACCCTCCTTAAGGTTTCTCTTTTGCCATTGACTTAAGGCCACCTTCTCCATACCGATCTTGGTTCCTGGGGTCACCTCTCATGGTGCCCATTAGTCATGCAATAAAGACCACCTTCTCTATCATGATCTTGGTGTCTGGGGTCACCACTCATGGTGCCCATGGGTCTTCCCTGTTAGGCTTGACCTTTTTGCATCATCCATCAGGGTGGCATGTAGGTGCAAGAATACACACTTATATCATAATTGTGATAATCATAGTGACTTTATGATTTGCAAGTATGAACATCCAAACTGATAGGTTGCATCCAATGTGATTAACCATCCAGAAAACCTTTAAAAAACTAATGCGATTAACCATAATTAACCACATACCATCAGGCTGATTTGAGTATAGAAATAATCCAATAAATGTAAGAAATCCAATAAGCAAGCAAGCACACAATGAGATCCTAAAATATGCATATAATTTCCTATCATAAATCATGCCATCAGGATCTATTAAACCTAGCTTGCTTCCTAGGGTTTCTAGTCCACTTTTAGGGTTTCCATTGTAGTTAGGGTTTTTCTTGTACTTTCATAGTTACAAACCCTAGTTAGAAAAATTGCTCTTAAACCCTAATGATTCTAACCTATTTCGTTCAATGGTATTAGGATCATCTTCCAACATCATATTATCACATATATCAAATTAAAAGTGATCTTTTTCTCTTTTACCCTAAATTAGGGTTTCTAAGTGCTTAATCATTCTTATTTGGTGTAAAACCCTAAATCATGCAAGAAACATCTAGATTAGGTTCAAGTTCATCATTAACTGTTCAACAGGTTGTAAATACTCAATTTCAATAATTAAGTAGCATGAACTTAACCAATGTGCTCAACTACAGTTTCAAGGTCCATTAAAGCATATTTGTGTATATGGAACCTTAAATTAATTAAACTATGCATAATCATTATCATTTTGGATTTAATCTGTCCTTTTATAATCAACATGTTAATATCAATTTTAAACATCCATATAACCCTTCCCAAATTATTAATCATCATAGATTAGGTTTTCTTAAGCATCAATGCATCAAAGTTGATAACTTCAACTACTTTTCGAATTTCAAGAGAAATTACGATCTAAATCTATTTTTAATGTATTCCTCACATTTTCTGAGCAAAATTCATATATTATATGTATCCATCCAAGCTACCATTAATTAGATATGATTTTTGTAAGAATTATTTACTTGCACCAATGGGAGGTTGCCACGTCAGCCTTTCCCATGCAACGCACACTCAGCCGATTTGAAAACATAACACAATGAACAATATACCCCCATGCGGCTTCTTGGTTCTACAATGCTCGGAGGGGAAAAACTATCCAATGTCAGCTTGGTCGTCTTCTACCTCATGATTCCCTAGCTGTCATCAACTTGTGGCTGATCGCGGGGCCGCCCCCTCCTCCCTAGGGTTTGAGGGGCACTGGCGACCGCCGCCCTACCTCCGCTGCGCCTACCCAAGCCTCGACCCATGGCCAAGGTGACCGGGTGTGAGGGCGTTGGGCCTACAACTCATAGCCATGATGTAGACCTCCTACAGGTGCTGCGTGAAGGCAAGAGCAGGGAGACGATGGTCGATCCTTCTTGGGTTGTCGTGGGAGCTTCATGCCTCCATCGAGACCACACCACAACTCCTCATTGCTCTATCATTGCTCTACCCTCTGTTGGCTAGGGTTTGAATGAAAACAAAGAAGATGGAGAGAGAGGGATGCTTGGGATCCTCTTAGACTCAGGCCAAGGGGATCTACCCTTATATAGTGGAAGGTAGCAAAGCCCTAGGATGCCAATCCATGAGATCTAAGTCCCTTTCCCAAAAGGAAACCAAGTTCTTTCATTAAGAAGCAACATTCTCTCTCTTAAATATCTTCTTATTAAACCATATACCTTAGATATTGGGAATTAGAAAATTATCTCTTTCATCATTTCTATGTTTGACTTTTAATCCATTGGCCATGAAAATATACTTCCTTATAGTAGAAAGTACCTCTTTTTGATAATACCAAAGAGCCATTAACTATATAGCACATTATCCTCATACTTTTGTATTATTTGTATTTTCTCTTTCCTCTTATCAATTGGGACTCCTTGGATCCCAAGAAATCCTAATATTTAGAAATTCCTTTTTAAGGATACTTATTATCCTTCTAGATACATCTACATCCATTATTTCTCATTATCTTACTTATTTCTTTATTAAGATATCTCTTTTCAAGGATTTCTCTTTATCCTTTATTTCCTTTTTCCACTATTCCTATTTCTTCCATTAGAAATCATATGTAAACGAAATTCATGCAATTGTGGCCATAAATGCCACTTTCTAGAGATTTCTATGTATTTCTCATAAATATGTTTCTTAATATCCATTATCTTTTATCTTTTTCTATTATTTGGACTTTTCTTCTTTTCTTCTCTTTTATATCCATTATTGGATTAATATAATAATAGGAACCACGAAATTCCTATCAAAAGGGAGATTTGCAAAGAAGTCCCTTCTTTGAAGCAAAGCATACAACGTCAATTAAGTCCAAATTCATAAAATCATTAAATTTCAATTATGAAAATACATGCAAAATCGAGGTTGTAAGAATCATGATTGAGTAGATATGTTTAAGATGTAAAGTTATATCTGTTAAACAATAATTTCGTTGTAGTATGTTGTTACAACTAGATGCAATTATTTTTTCCCCCACATACCAATATAACTCATTATACTAACTGACGTTTTGTTTGTCGGCGTTTTAGGGTAATATGCAGTTACATCTACAATCTTAGTGGAATGTGAATGTTCAATAAAAGGTGACATTGAAAAAGAACAAGGCTAAATAATGTTTGGATGGATATAGATAGCTAGTTCTCTCCTTGGGTAAAGTTCTAAAATCCTATTTTTGAAAGGTATGTAAAAAGAAAGAAAAAATATATCCTACTTAAGCTTAGTTGTGGTAGAATTTATTAATTATTTTTTATTATTTTCAAAACCTAATGATCTTGTTTGGGATAACAACTCTAGCTTCATCATCTTCCTTAATTGGGGGTTGTCAGGAGGTGGGGTCATTACATATGGTATCAGAGCCTAGTTTTCCATATAATCTCTATTAATTATTAAATTTTACAAATTCTTTAGAGCCCAAAGGGATTTATTATAGATTTTTCCAAAGATGGAGGTGTCTAAAAAAGGATCACAAGCTGGAAAGATTTTCCTCCACCCCGCTAGTCAGTTTATGAGGACTCCCAGAATCCATGTGACTGCCTAGCCAAAATCTAAGGATTTGACTCGAAATAAAATACCTCCAGGATTTCTCATCTACTTTCATCCCTTCATTACCCTTTCTCGCTAGACAAACTTTAAAGTTCTTGAGGTTTTCTCTCTCTCTCTCTCCACCTCCTTCCATGTTTTGGGGATAAGAGTGTTAAGGATTAAGGCATCCTCCACCAAATAATAAAAGTGGACTTAATGATAAGACAAAATGTTTGATGGGTTTCTCCCCTATAATGGTAAACCCTAGATGGAACTAGATCTGGTAAGGGAAAACAACCCCAATGGGTCAAGAGACTTGCAAAACTTAAAGTGTAGGTTGTAAACCCTAACCTCAACCCAAAAAATTAAGCAGTGGATAAAGAAGAGAGACCCCAATAAGTTGGATACCTTAGTTTGTCCATGCATGCAAGTACATAGGTTAGGCATGCATGATATACGTCGATGACTTAAGTTGCATGGTAAACACATACAATAAGTGATTGCATGACCCCTAGTGCAACTTTTGGTTTTGGTAACCTAACCTAGGGTGGGTTGTCATGGAAAAGGGAAAAGATCTATGAGAGAGATAACACCCTAAATCGGAAGGAACCCTAATGAATGTGTTCCAACTTTGATACGAGTAGGAGATAGCCATGCACCTACATGGGAGTTAGAGGCATCCAAACTGGCGATGATATTAATTCTAAACCTGAGGGGTAATGCCTATTGGATTAGAGTATGAGATAGTCATACGGGAGAAATGAATGAGAATATTTGTGGTACATAATAAGATAATATGGTTTGTGATGACCTCAGTTGGGTTTGAGAATTTGTCTATACTTTTGAAGTTGGAAATGAGATTTGATAATACAAGTGTGTGTGCTTCTCCAGATAAGATAAACTAGAATGAGGATAAGATGTGAAACAACATGAGCCTCAACCACATCTACAAAGAAGGACATCTAGTGTGAGGACCGGTTATAGGGTTGACTCAGGAGAGAGTGAGACCCTGAAGGAGAAGGTTGGGAACCTAGACCGAAGACATGAGGAATCATGAGAAAGATTTGTATGGTGTGTCTTAGACTAGATTGCCCTGGGTGGATGAGTTGAGTTGCTTCATGCATAAACCCAAAAGGCATGTCGTATCCTAGATGTCTTTGGAAGGACCAAACCCTAGCAAAGAGAAAGAGGCTTCTTATACATATGTATGGATGTTATGAGTACTGACCATATAGGTGAGGGAAAGAGAACCCTAAGATCCTAGAGAGGTAAGGAATGGTAATATGATGTGAAGTCTCAGAATTAGATTGGAAGCCCTTATGTAGGACTATAAGGATTGTTTATGTGGAAGATAAAGTTGGGAAGAATATGTCATATAATGTTTTGGTTTTGGTATTTTCTTGAACAACTAAGTCATGAAGTTTAGATAACTAATGCAATGGAGGTAAATTTGAAGTTCCTAGACCAAAGAGGGGAAGTAGTGGTATCTGGTGCATATAGTTCTCACAAGGTCGAGTGAGTTCATTGGGATTAAGCATGTCACCCCCCTCAAGTCTTGGGTTAGAGAAAACTCCGAGATATATGTTTGATGAGCCACTCACACAAGTAGGTGTCATATGTATGTATGAAACTAGTCCAACCTTCAAAAATGATGAACAAGTATGACATTATAGAAAACTTAGAAATGGTTTAATAAGTTGTCTACTTGCTAGCCACATGCATGGGTGGAATAATAGGAAACATGCCTACATGTGATGATATAAACTTGGAATTCAAGTGTGTTTTGTGAACCTTGGTGCTACCAAGCATTAGTTTTATCTTGTCTTGGGAAAGGACCCTTCTTAAAAGAGTGAGTCCCAAAATTTAAATAAGAACTGAGGTAACATTATAGGTCACATAAAGGAACTTGATAGATTAAGTTTGCAAAACACAAAAGAACATAGATTGAGTATGATTATTTAGACCGAAGTATGACAATCTGTAAGTGACATGAAGAAAAGTCACCATGGAAGTGACTGGTAGAATGGGGCCAGGCCCAGATGGGTAGGTCACCTTATTTCCCATGAAGGGACATAAGGAAAATTATGAGTGCCCAAAGAGATGAATGGAATTTAGGTGAGAATTCTAAGGGATACAATGTGCTTGGATATTATCAAAAGAACCACTAGAAAAATGTGTGTCAAAATAAAATAAAGTTATGATAGAACCCTAAGTCATTCCTAAGGTCAAGGGGGGATGATACGGATGGGAGTAGGGATTGATTGTTCCTTGAATGCACAAGACCATAGGGTTTGGAGGTAACAACTATGTTTTCCCAAGGCTCACCGGCTAGGAGGTTGGCCACCTTCATAAGTTCATGGGGAATGGGGGTAAATGTGATAGGCACTCACTAGATGCATAATGGTTACATCACCCCAAAAGTAGCGACACTCTAGAGACCTTGAGGAAATGACTAGGGATCACAAATATGATTTATGAGGTTCAAAGTTTATGTGGAAAGCTTTTCCTACAAATGTGCATGGAATAGTAGTATTAGGAGAATGACTCAACCTAAATTTGGAATTAACATGGTGATGTCTGATGCACCTTCTCTACTCTAGGAATAAAATGAGATTTGTATTTGAACTTCAACCAAATGCTTATTTCATCTTATTATGAGTGTGAGAGATGGGATAGATGCATGCCATACTAGGAAAATAAGTGACATGAGGAACAAATACTGAAGTTGAAATCTTTTAGTGAGAATTGGATGAATTGTTGGTATGTATGCCCTGAGAGCCAATCATGGGATGATTGGTGGGATACATTAAGATTGATTTGATAAACAACAAAGGCAAGCTTCCAATTCTTTCTGGTTCAGTCATATGAGATAGTGATAGAACAGATCGAATGTCTAGAGAATGACAGTACTCAATGACGTATGCCTTCAGGTTGAGGACCTGAACGATGAGATCATACGGATGCTAAGAGTTTGTACATTCTTTTTATGTCCCTAGTCGGATGTCATTGTGGAAGGTAGATAGACAACAATGACACATAAGACTAGATTGTGGTGTTGGTTGATGACAGAATCTCATTAGTCATGATATAGAGATAACAAACCAAACACATAGGTACTTGTTAGAGAACAAGTGTACCGGACAGACCCACCCTGAGTTTGACACATGGAACCATGAGATGGTAGTCACAGTCAGTACTCACAGTGATGGTGGTGAGTGTGATTCTTAGACCTGAAATCACTGCACTCAACACATGTCGTTGGGCACACTTTGACATCATCAAACGCAGTCCTGAAACATGGGTTGTTATAAAGGTGATGATTGGGTGGCTTTGACACATGGGGCTTTTGAGGGGTGAGTGATAGATATGGGATTTGTCCCTCCTGAGGGAGTTTGATATCCAAGGCCACTTGATGAGTAGGATTGAGATAGGCGTGCACACGCATGTGTGAATTAGTATGTGATATTGATGTCAAACATATCTCCTTCAATCTACTCTGAGATCAAGAAAGTGAATGAACGTTGACAGGATGACTGTTCCATGCCTTGAGTTCATTCGAGATATTAGTGACAAAGGAATTATACATTCACTGTAACACCATTCACGGATTGTAGGATGAAAGTTGTTCTCCAACTTTCTACTTTCACTTGGGTAGCACTGATGTGTGACTAGGCACCGCTCTTTGCTTGTGAAGTCATAAGTGTTATGGACTTTCATTGACAACGTGAAATGGACCTGCAGGGTCACACACATAGGATTTAACCTGGAAGAGGAGTTTTGTCCACAAGAAACGTTTAGAATGATTACTAAAGGAGTTTAGTAGTGCAATTAAACACTCAATCAGTCGATAGCTCAATATCATATGGTTCAAGGTGTTGGACGCATTGATTGGAGTATCGGATTGATTGAAATCACAATTGACTGATTTTGCCCAACCTGTGCTCCCAACTGATCGGTTCATGTGATGAACCGGTCGGCTGGAGTGTCCAAGCCGATCGGCTCATGCCCAGGTTGAAACGACCGGTTCAAGAGTTGAACCGATCGACTCAACTGGTGCAACCGACCAGTTGGGAAAGTCATGTCGGAAAGAATTTTCCTTTGGTTTCAAATTGCCCAATTTGATTGGGAATAACATTGGTATACGATACCAATTGAGAACAAAACAAGGAAAGTCTTTTTGAGCCGGATTAGGACCATGAACCGATCGGTTCAGGGCACCAACCGATCGGTTGGAGTGCCCCAAACGATCGGCTCAGGTCCAACCGATCGGCTCAATGGCCAAACCGATCGGTTCAGTTGTGAACCGATCATTTCAAGTTGCGAACCGGTTGCCTTTTGTGGAAAATTCTCGAACCCTTCTACTCCTGCTTTAGTCCCGTATTTCCGGGCACAGAGAACCATGTCCCATGACCCACCTATATATATAGGGGTATTGGGGGCTTCTCAAAGTACAACTCAATGCAAGCCGGTTGCTTTGCGAAGTTGTCGTTCTCTCTGGTTTTGGTAACCGTGAGAGATCACGAGCAAGTGCTTCCCGCAAAAGGGAGGTGCAGCAAGGGAAGGACAACTGCAATTACAACTGGTAGCAGGAGAGTGTATTGGCGACTAGTACGTCAACAGGAGGGTGTGACTCCTTCCACTTCCTTGTGGGACAAGGAGAGTGGAGTTCTAGGTGGTCCGTGTGGACTACTACAGAGGCGGGAGGACACTGTCGCTCAGGAGGACAACTGTCATCCGACAGTCTGGTAGGAGGAGGAGTCGTCAGTCCCGGTGCGACCAGGAGCTGCACAGACACCGTCCAAGACCGGAGTTGAAGACCGTGCATTGCGCGAGGTATTGTCGCCGAGCAAGCCTTGGGACAAGGTATGATTCCACAAACCATCCTTTCCTATTATATAGACGTTGACGCGTTTCCTCGGTATGGGTTTGGGGAGAAATTTTTGTTTCCGCTGCCTTCTCTGTCTCCCCTAAAACCCAACAGTGGTATCAGAGCCACGTCAGCTGTTCTATATTTTAGGAATATCGATATGATCGATTTTGGTTTGTCGCCTTTATTTATTGCATATGATGCGAATAATATCGACTTTATGCATGTCCAATCCTAAATCCACAAATCCCTAATTACATATATGATATGTATTATTAATGCACTTGATACGCGTCGCCCTTAAACGAGTTTTGTGGTGGATGTGTGTAGCATGATTATGGCCTATAAACCCCTATCTGTGTGTGGTTGTTTGTGGTTGCTTGCATCTCGGTCTGCGCACCGATCTTCCCTCTCTTATTCCTGATGTAACTCGAAATAATTCGAGATTCTTTCCTACCTTTGCTCCTCCCGAATGTAACTCGGGGTTTTCCCTTTTAAAGCAATGTAATAAATAGGATAGATTTTTATTTCATGTTATGTTGAAGACCGGCGGACATCAAGACGACAAACTGAAACGATCGGTTCAAGGCGTGAACCGATCGGTTGACGTTCCAGACGGTCGGTTCAAGGAGTGAACCGATCGGTTGATGACCGGTTCGAGGAGCGAGACGAGCGGATGGCGGACATGACGAGATGCACGATGACCAGGAGAACCGATCGGTTGGAGGAGCCAACCGATCGGCTGGTGGCACCCAGACGACCGGCTGGAGAGTACAGATCATTCATGTGATGAGTTGATCAACTCGGATGGCAAGGCACAGAAGTTCATCTTGTACAGGTTGCATGTGATGTAGACCTAGATGACCGTGATTCCTCTTGGCTCGAGGAATCACATTAGGATGGCCATAATCATCGCTTTTTATCATTTGTGCATGTTTTTTGTGGGATATAGCATGTATATGATACGTACTATGTATTGTGGTGATTGCATATGTATATGTATATAAAACCAAATCCCTCATTAAATATTAAGTTTTAGATGCCTTCCAAATGCGACACACGTAAAAAGCTTGATCGACCAAGTGTGGGCACGCCCAAGCGTGGTGCACCGTCTATCTTGTGGAAGCGTGAAGGATGAATGTGTGGGTCTGCCCAAGCAGGGTGCATATTCATCGTGTTTGCTTTGGGTCGGACTTAACAAGGTGACGTAGATAGGATCTAGCGCCTTGAGGCATGGAGATGATCATTGCAAGGAGTTGTAGATGACATCTTATCAAGAGTTGCATATGATGCAATTGGCAAAAGTTGCCTACCTGAGAGATCTATGTTGTGGGTGACAGCCCAAGCTGGTCCATGACTTAGAGGATTTCAGGATCTTGCCCACTAGAAGGTTGTACGCTGCAATCTTCTGAATTCATGGTGAGGGCTATCAATTTGAAGTAAAATAGTGGGAGCGATAATTAATTAAAGGCCTAATTTTATCGTCAACTTTTCAAATCAATCAAACAAGTCAAAAATGAATTTTTTGGACTAAAATTGCATATATTTCCTTTTTGTTAAAATAAATGGTTAATCAACAAATCACTTTATTTGCGATCGGTCTTTGAGACCAACAAATTAAATGGGAATAATTCCACGATTGGTTAGGACGATGAGAAGTGTTCTCAATCAAAGAGTGAAAGCTCTAAGTCCTAGTTATACCAGAACCAGATGAACTCGATCCCACCACATCAATGGTTGAAAGTATGCTTATGGAAGCATACCAAGGATGACATTGATGAGGAGTGCTTGATGTTGTGTTCTCTGAACTATGAGTTGCAGAGACAACATGAGACATATGATGTCTCCAAGATACTGTCCTAGTATGTCATGACAGAAGGAGATCCAGTAAGGTATTCACACACTCCATGTGATTGGGTATGTGGAAAACCTGATCAAGAAGGATTCCCTCTGAGCCAAGAGTTGGCTATTGGTATGATACTGCAAATGTTGTGAGAATCATACAATTCATGATGAGCTACAACATGAACAACTTTGACAAGCGTTGACAGAGTTTCTGGACATGTTGAGGATAGTAGAGGCAAAGATGAAGAAAGACAAACCACGGTCTTTGATATGATCAAAGAAAAAGGTAATCTTAAGGGCAAGGACAAGGGCAAAGCTAAGAAGTGTTCTGATGCTAGCCAGAAATCCAAGCCGTCTTCAGCCTCAAGGCACATGGGGAAAGGGTGTATGAGGGATTGCCCTCTATATCTGGAAGAACAAAAGAAGATAAAGGAGGGGATGGAGATCTCCACCTAAGGTATCAGGAAATGAACCACTTCTTTATCTGAGGTATATGATACCAAGATATGGATATGTCATATATGATATGCAATATCCGCAAAGAAGTGATGGCCTTTGTGAAAGGACCGAGAAAGAAGTACTCATCATTGGAGCAAGTATTGCTGCCATAGATAGGAGTACCTTTCAGTTTATTTCAGCCTAAAAGGCACGAAATAGAGTTGAGAACTGCTATTTCATATATTGCCAATAGATAGAAACACTTTATTATTGCATATTGTATGACAATGATGGCAATTAATAAAGTTGATGTTTCGATCTTAAAGATATGATCTTTGTGGCAATGCCTTGCTTATCTTGTGGTATTTGATATGCATAAGATAAAATGATACCTAAAAGTTATAGATAACTCAAACAATCTAATTAGCATCAATCATGAGAAATTCATTTCTAGTTTCCATATGATGGATAAATCTAGACTCTTTTGGTTAGAGAACCAGTAAGAGACATGAATCTCTTGTACATGATTAATCAATCTTCACTAAAGGTAGTGGAAGAATGATTGTCCTATAAGGTATAATACATGTGATGTATTTACATACCTATTGGAATAAATGCTAATACTTCAAATGGTGTTTAGAGAAATACCAATATGAATGTCTTGAAGTGTTCAAGATTATCATAAATGAAGTACAAATTTGGTAAAGTATTAATTCTTGATGAGATCAATGAATAAAATACTTGGACCAAATGTTTGAGATCCTTATGAGTAATTATGATAGTGTATCATAGTGAACTCATGATTAAGGCATGGTGATGTCTAAATCAAGAAGGAATCATACTCTAAGGAGTTGGAGAATGATTATCGAATAACTGAATTCTTCTTAATAAAAGAATACCCCACACTAATAAAGGACATTAAGAATCACAAGGGTTGTGAATTCTTATATTCTTGACAGATACACCTCAATTATCTATGTGATGAGTTGTTCATATGATGAGTCAACTATCTAGATGAATATGAGGAATCAGATTTTGAGTTATGGTATAAGACCATTACATCCTAAATGATTTCCATGTGAACCATAAGGTATGACCTTGATGGTAGCACTCATTGGATGAAATCCATAAGTGCGAATGAGTCTTAAATGTTAAGACACATGGATAACATTTTGAGAAGGATGATGCTTGTTGATTGCAACTTAATGACTGAGACATTTGGCATATGGATACTAAAACCACATTCCTATGAGGAATAAAACAAGGATGTGTACGTGACACAACCTATAAGGTTTATGAATCCACTAATGCAAATGAAGTCTATAAGTTACAATGGACTAATCAATGTGATTGATTGAGTACAAGCAACTCAGAATTGAATCTTTACTTTGATGATATAGTCAAAGGGTTTGACTGACATGTCAAAGATAAAGAAGGGATCTATGATTTAGTGGGAGCGTGTTCACATTCCACATGTTGATGTGAAATGGAATTGTTCTAAACTAGAAATCCAAAAGTGGAAATTATCTTTAAGGAAGATAGAGATGTTTCCTATATGATAGGAATAGAGATCTATAGAGATAGTTCTCTAAAAGTCTCTTGACCTAGAAAGAGAAAGCATACATTGGCAATCTGTACTGAAGGGTTCAGTATGCACAGATTCAGTGGGAGAAAACTTGTCCAAATTATATGGATATTAGTATCCCAAGGCCAAGTATCCAATTCTTATGAAGAATGGGAACACTAAGAATAGAAATGGATCTATCATGTATGCAATCATCCCATTATCTTGCATGTATTGACATGGCAAGAATAAAATGCATTCATCATCTTGTATGTAGGACATGTCAATATGATGTGCTCATCCTGATAACTCATATGTAGGACATGACGAGTGGATGTCTGTCTACTTCCAATAAGGGTTATTGGAATACCATAAGAACTTGATAAGTACTTGGGAAGTACTAGTTCTATGGAGATAAGGAAGAGTTCGATGTAAAGAGTTACATTGATGCGAACTTCCGAAAGGACAGAAAATTAATCGCAAAATATACATAGGATGTATAAAAGTGGAAGTTTGTTGATAATTGGAAGTGTTCCAATAAAACCATTTAAAAGTAAATGTCGAGTATCCGTGTGTTAGAGAACATCAGTGGATACTATATGGATCTAGAAGTTCATGAGATGAACTTATAGATATTCTGGTCATTGATGACAAGTCTGGAATCCTTGATCATGCAATGTGGCTAAAGGTTAGCAAAGGAATACTAGATCGCATATTACGGAAACTCCATCTCATACGTGTGACGTACAGCGAAGAGATGAGAGACATGAAATTTATACAGACTTTGGCAAGGTGTTTCCATTACTCACTATGTTCGCACTAGAGCACAGTAACATGTGGGACATGTTTGAAGATCACTATGAATATGATTCAAGGGTGATTGGCTCGCAGTGCAAGTGGGAGTCTGTTGGTATGTATGCCCTGAGAGCCAATCATGGGATGATTGGTGGGATACATTAAGATTGATTTGATAAACAACAAAGGCAAGCTTCCAATTCTTTCTGGTTCAGTCATATGAGATAGTGATAGAACAGATCGAATGTCTAGAGAATGACAGTACTCAATGACGTATGCCTTCAGGTTGAGGACCTGAACGATGAGATCATACGGATGCTAAGAGTTTGTACATTCTTGTTATGTCCCTAGTCGGATGTCATTGTGGAAGGTAGATAGACAACAATGACACATAAGACTAGATTGTGGTGTTGGTTGATGACAGAATCTCATTAGTCATGATATAGAGATATCAAACCAAACACATAGGTACTTGTTAGAGAACAAGTGTACCAGACAGACCCACCGTGAGTTTGACACATGGAACCATGAGATGGTAGTCACAGTCAGTACTCACAGTGATGGTGGTGAGTGTGATTCTTAGACCTGAAATCACTGCACTCAACACATGTCGTTGGGCACACTTTGACATCATCAAATGCAGTCCTGAAACATGGGTTGTTATAAAGATGATGATTGGGTGGCTTTGACACATGGGGCTTTTGAGGGGTGAGTGATAGATATGGGATTTGTCCCTCCTGAGGGAGTTTGATATCCAAGGCCACTTGATGAGTAGGATTGAGATAGGAGTGCGCTCGCATGTGTGAATCAGTATGTGATATTGATGTCATACATATCTCCTTCAATCTACTCTGAGATCAAGAAAGTGAATGAACGTTGACAGGATGACTGTTCCATGCCTTGAGTTCATTCGGGATATTAGTGACAAAGGAATTATACATTCACTGTAACACCATTCACGGATTGTAGGATGAAAGTTGTTCTCCAACTTTCTACTTTCACTTGGGTAGCACTGATGTGTGACTAGGCACCGCTCTTTGCTTGTGAAGTCATAAGTGTTATGGACTTTCACTGCCAACGTGAAATGGACCTGCAGGGTCACACACATAGGATTTAACCTGGAAGAGGAGTTCCACAAGCAATGTTTAGATTGATTACTAAAGGAGTTTAGTAGTTCAATTAAACACTCAATCAGTCGATAGCTCAATATCATATGGTTCAAGGTGTTGGACGCATTGATTGGAGTATCAGATTGATTGAAATCGCAATTGACTGATTTTGCCCAACCTGTGCTCCCAACCGATCGGTTCATGTAATGAACCGGTCGGATGAGGTGCTGAACCGGTCGGCTGGAGTGTCCAGGCCGATCGGCTCATGCCCAGGTTGAAACGACCGGTTCAAGAGTTGAACCGATCGGCTCAACTGGTGCAACCGACCAGTTGGGAAAGTCATGTCGGCAAGAATTTTCCTTTGGTTTCAAATTGCCCAATTTGATTGGGAATAACATTGGTATACGATACCAATTGAGAACGAAACAAGGAAAGTCTTTTTGAGCCGGATTAGGACCATGAACCGATCGGTTCAGGGCACCAACCGATTGGTTGGAGTGCCCCAAACGATCGGCTCAGGTCCAACCGATCGGCTCAATGGCCGAACCGATCGGTTCAGTTGTGAACCGATCATTTCAAGTTGCGAACCGATTGCCTTTTGTGGAAAATTCTCGAACCCTTATACTCCTGCTTTAGTCCCGTATTGCCGGGCACAGAGAACCCTGTCCCATGACCCGCATATATATAGGGGTATTGGGGGCTTCTCAAAGTACAACTCAATGCAAGCCAGTTGCTTTGCGAAGTTGTCGTTCTCTCTGGTTTTGGTAACCGTGAGAGATCCCGAGCAAGTGCTTCCCGCAAAAGGGAGGTGCAGCAAGGGAAGGACAACTGTAGTTGCAACTGGTAGCAGGAGAGTGTGTTGGCGACTAGTACGTCAACAGGAGGGTGTGACTCCTTCCACTTCCTTGTGGGACAAGGAGAGTGGAGTTCCAGGTGGTCCGTGTGGACTACTACAGAGGCGGGAGGACACTGCCGCTCAGGAGGACAACTGTCATCCGACAGTCCGGTAGGAAGAGGAGTCGTCAGTCCCGGTGCGACCAGGAGCTGCACAGACACCGTCCAAGACCGGAGTTGAAGACCGCGCATTGCGTGAGGTATTATTGCCTAGCAAGCCTTGGGACAAGGTATGATTCCACAAACCATCCTTTCCTATTATATAGACGTTGACGCGTTTCCTCAGTATGGGTTTGGGGAGAAATTTTTTTTTCCGCTGCCTTCTCTGTCTCCCCTAAAACCCAACATGAATTACCACACCTCTAGGAGAGAATATTGGATAAATGGTTTAGGAGACAAGGTGAAAGGTAATCGCCAAATTAAGATTTCTAGTGAGGATATAATTATCAAGTGGAATTTGAATTCTGTAGGTTTAAGATGTGAATCTGGTCCTCAAAATAATGGACGCTAAAGCTTGAAGTATCTCCTAACCCAGAGGGACCTAAACTTGAGACAAAAATGATGGATGAAGTATATGAAGGATTATGATTTCACCATTGCCTATCACTCTAGGAAGACTAATAACAGATGCCCTTAGTCAGAAATAGCTCAGGTGTAAAACTATCTTATCTAGCTAGGGGAGAAAACTAGAAGAGTTTTCTAGGTGGACTCTACAACCATTAGAAGACTGGATCCGTGAGGCTAACATTCAAGATAAAACTAGACCTGTTAACCAAGTTGGTAGCCACCCAATTAGATCGCCTTGAGCTTGAAAAAATGAAAGGTTTATTAGAGAAACCTTAGACACATATCTTAGTGAGAGTAGATGGTGGAATCCACTACTAGAATGATATTTGGGTTCCTAAAGTTTCACCCTTATACGTACATCCTAGAACTACCAAGTTGTTCAAGGACTTGCAGCGGTACTTCTGGTGGCCTGGGATGAAGAGACACATAGTGGCATATACAACTTGTTGTCTCACATGCCAGATGGTGAAGGTTGAACACTAGCGACCCATTGGATTGCTATAGTTGATTGAAAATCATGTGTGGATATGGGAACATATCACCATGGACTTTGTGGTGGGTCTCCCCAAGACCAAGAAAGGTCATGATGCAATATGGGTTGTGGTAGATCGCCTTACCAAGTCAGTGCATTTCCTTTCCTTAAAGACCATTGCCAAAGTGAAAGATCTAGATGAATTTTCTATTAGAGAAATAGTATGACTACATGTTGTTCTGAGCTCGATTATTTCTGATCATGACCAAAAGTTCAGTTCGAAGCTGTGGAAGCAAGTACAGGAAGAACTTGATACTAGATTAAAGTTTAGCACAACTTATCACCCCCAGACTGATGAACAATCAAGGAGGAAGATCCAAACATTAGAGGATCTATTGAGAGTATGTGTTCTCGATTGGGGTGGATCAACGGAGCAATACCTTCCCTTAGTTGAGTTTTCTTACAATAAAAGCTATTAGCTCAGTATTGGGATGCCTTCTTATGAAACTCTTTATGGGAGCTCGTTTTGGTCACCACTTCACTGGGATGATGTTGGTGAGAGGACCTTGTTGAGGTTAGAGGAACTACAGTTGTATGTAGATAAAGTCTCTTTGATCAAGAAAAGGCTAAAGAGAGCCCAAGATCAACAGAAGTCATATGCTGATGCGAAGCAGACTGACTTGCACATCACTGTGGCTGAACATGTGTTTTTGAAAATCTAACCCCTCTGAGCTATAGCTAAGAACATAGGAAAACTGAGTCCCTGATATGTGGATATGTTTGAGATTTTAGAAGGGATTGGTGAAGCTACTTATAATTTAGCCTTACCCCCTTAGTATAGTATGATGCATGATGTGTTCCATGTGTCCAATCTAAAGTTATATGTGAAGGACCCGATCCATGTGTTGAGCATTGAACCTATTAAACTCCAAGGGAGGCTAACTTACCCTAAATTACCTATGAGAGGTACTAGATACCAAGGTGAAAGAGTTCAAGAATAAAAAGATAGAGATGGTAAAGGTTCTTTGGAAGCATCATGGAGAGGATGAAGCCACATGGGAGCTGAAAATAGATATGGAAAAGGCTTACCCGAATTGTTTGTTTGATTAATCAAATTTTGAGGGGAAAATTCCTACAAGAGGGGAAGGATATTATGACCTCAAGTTTGCATGTATGAATTGAAATACAAATTTTCAAATACAAAGGGATTTGAATGGAAAATGGTATGATTTGTTTTCAAAGAATGGATTCTTTTGCAATATTTCCCTTGGATGCATGACTTCATAGTTTATATTGTTATGATAAATCCAATAATGATAAATGGGAAAAAGAGATAAAAGAAATCCCATAAAAAGTAAAAGGGAAAAGATATAAAGGGATAATTGTAAGCATATATGAGAATTATGTAGAATTCTCTAGAAAATGGTATGGATGACCACTATTGATTAGTTTTTAGTTTCACATGGTTACTAATAAGTAAAGTAATAAAAAAATTAAAAAAGAAAAAGAAAATTCTAGAAATTGAGAGAAAAAGGAGATTCCATGGGATAATGGTATTGTTTCAAATAATTTTTAAAATGAGCAAGTTTTGTATGGAAAAGAAATCCAAAAAATCTCAATCAATAAATATGAATAGGTTTTAAATAACTTCCATGAACTGATGATAGTTGGTTTAAAGGATATTCCATTGAGGGAGATAAAAGAATAATCTAGAATGCATAAGCAAACTAGTCAATAAAGCGACATGTATGACTTTTGGTGTGTCAACCAAATAATATGGATATTTGTTTTAGAATTGTATTAATGAAATATAAAGAAAGAGAAACAAAAGGATTAAGGCATCTCATTGGAAACATGTTGTAATCATCTCCCATTGTAATCAATAAGTTAACTTTGCCAATATAATAAAGGAAAGAAAGAGAATATCGGCAAGTCCTTACTACCTAAGGCAAGAAACAACCCTCAAAGAGGCATGGCCAATAGAAAAGGGTTCCATGTACACAATATATATAAGGCTATAGGTTTTTCATACTTCTCGTGTGTAACCTCTCCTTCACCTTTATTCTTCGATTCCTTCCTTTTCTCTCTTATGAAGTAGGGTTCTTTCTAGCATCCATGCAATGGACTACAACAAGCCTTCACTGCTAGGAGGATGCGGCCCCTAGCCTCCATAGCCTAGGAAGCCTGGAGGTGTGATGAAGGCTCCCCCCAGTGGTTCTTCTTCACCTACCTACAAAACCTTAGGCCATAACCTTGCTTATGTTCCCCTTCCTCCCGAGACCACGATGGTTGAAGGGATAAGACCCTGGGATAGTGCAACCAGAAGCCTTTAGGTGTGGAGGCAGAGGTCAGAACCGTAGAAAATAAGGCAGAGCTTCGGCTTGCAGAATGGCAACACCAGTTGAAGATAGTGCGTACCTTGACACCACGAGGTCCCAAAGAAGGTGTGAGATCTTGTCTATCCGGCCAGTGCCCATGGGTGCACGACGGAACGTCGGCAGAGTCATCTTCGGGAGCGTCGAGGATTCTTAGCACGAGGTAGCATGAGGAGGGAGAAGGGGCTTAGAGTTAAAAGACTCTTATAGCCCTTCTCACATTTGTAAATAGCAAGGACACTGAAGTCTTTTCCTCCGTTCTGAACTGATTTCTCTAATGAGTTAATTAATGGTATAATGATGATGTGGCAACTCCTGATTGGCCAAGTTTATGTTTACATTGCAAAAACAATAGAAATTGCTAGGATGCTTGTAATTAGACAAGTTATACATGAAAATTGATTAGGAGAATGCAAGGAATGCAATAAAAATATTATCAAGGTCCAAATCTTCTTGTAATTCGAAAAATCATGTAAAGATGCTATATTTAATTATTTTAATTAATTTGAAAATCTATGTTTTGAAGATTACTTGATCTAATGATGTTCCCTGAATATTATGGGTAACGTTTAGCCATTTGATATAAAAAGTATGGATTACATCTAATTGGATGTTATTTGTTCATAGTTTGCTTAATTAGGGTTCCATGATTATAATAGTGCATTAATGGCCTTAAAAACCCTAATTCTTATAAATACAAGGTTGAATGGATTTAAATATGGAAATCAATCAAGAAGGTATGAAAATGATGTTATTGAACTCACTTGTAGATAAAGACCCTTAATTTGGATAGTTTGAGAAATTAGGGGTTTTATGAGTATAAAAGTGCTTTTAGGGTTTGTTGACCTAAAAAGGGTAAAATTAGAAGGTAAAATATTGGAAGCCAAGAAACCCTAAGGAAACCTTAATAAGGCTTAGAAACCCTAGAATGGAATCCCAAGTCAATAAAAGATGTTTGGATGCAATTATAACAATTATATGTTATAAATACTTTTGAGGATCAAGTTGCTTGATTCATTACTTGGCTTGGTTGATTGGAATTCTTGATTGGATTAGCTATCTTACTTGGTTTTGAGACTAACAAATTAGGTATGTGGTTACGATTATGGTTAATCTCTCTAGTTTCACCACGATTTCTAAGTTTTTACTGGTTTCTTGAAATTAACTTCTTGCATGAATTTAAATTCTTGCAACTATAAAGTGACTATGGCTATCACCATAAATATGTGCATGACTAGCTCAGATCCTCATCCTACTCTGTAGCTTTGTGTATATGTGACAAATTTATGATCGAGGTATTGATCTACCTTGGGGTAGGATCAATCGATTATCATGAGTTGAGGATTGGTCTACCTCTGGGTAGCATCATACGACTGTACATCTCTAGGTTTTGGTCTACCTTTGGGGTAGGACATAAGAGAGATATTGAGGATCTACCACATGGGGAAGGTAGTATCCATGTCTATTGTAGGGACAACACAGAGGCTTGGATAGATCAATATTGAGTAGGTATGATTAAGATGTAAAGTTTGATCTGTTAAACAATATATTTGTTGCAATATGTTGTTCAACTAGATGCAAACATTTTTTTTCCCACACATACCAGTATAACTCGTTATACTGACTGACATTTAGTTTGTCAACGTTTTAGGGTAATATACATTTATGTCTACAATCTTAATGGAAAGTGAATGTTCAATAAAAGGTGACATTGAAAAAGAACAAGTCTAAATAATGTTTGGAGGGATATATTTGGCTAGTTCTCTCCTTGGGAAAAGTTTTAAAATCCTAATTTTGAAAGGTATGTGAAGAGGAAAAAAATTATATCTTTCTTAAGCTTAGTTGTGGTAGAATTTATTAATTATTTTTTATTATTTGCAAAACAATATGATCTTGTTTGGGATAATGACTCTAGCTTCTTGTCCTTCCTTAATTAGGCATTGTTGGGAGGTGGGGCCATTGCAAAACTCTTGGATGATTATTTATTTCCCATTCACCATAAAGCCCTTTGTGTATCATCTATATAAAAGATAATTTTCTAAAACCACTATACAATATCTAAGGTATATTTTAATTAAGGAAGTAATACTCGCAAAAAAATAATTCTAAGTCATTATGAAAGTGTCTAACATCATTCATGTCCATGTCACCAAGTCCAATAATGGATAGTCATCCTACTCCAATTTCAACCAAACCTTAGAATCCAATGATGAAGAAAGGGATTAATGTACCCACAGAGATAGGTCAACTATGGGTTGAAAAATCATATAGAAAATGCAAAGTTTGAATATTGACAATATTTTCAGTTATGCTTGTTATGCTGTTATACCTACATGCACATAGGTGGCACCACATACATGGTATAGCAATCATTAACTCATGGTTATTAACTGAAAACATTTTAGGTTAAATTGCACCTATTTTATAAATTCATGGATATCCAGAATTCAGCACCAAAAGAACATTGGAAGATTAGATAGATTATTATTTTATTTTTAGCATAGTTTCCTTTTCAACAAATCATGTAACTTCTTCTAGGAGTATTTTCTTCATATTGATATCGAGCACATTTTATTCAATAAAATTACAAATTATTATTGGTTGTTTTCTAAACCTAGATTTTAAAAGTTGATATCAGCCATTTCCCTCTCAGTCCACCTTAATTGGGGATAACTTGGGGAGGGAGTCGTTAAACATGCATCAAACGTGGCTACACCCAAATGCTACGGTTTATTTGCATGTTGAAATTCAACATGTATGTATCTAGTTTACCTTATTTTTGTGGTTTTCAAAATGCATTTATAGTTGGATGAATAGAACATCAAATCATAAGAAGTCACTTAGTCAAACAAGTGTTATTATATGCCAAGAAAAGAGACTAAATCATTCATACAAGAAATCACTACCATATCTAAGTTAATAAGAGGATAACAAGTGTACCTTTATACAAGAGTAGAGATCTTAGCACAATTTGGAGTCACAAGATTGATGACTCAAAAAATGAGGGTAAAACAAGGGTTTTCAACATTATAGGTCACAAGAGTCAATCAAATAGGGTTTTAGATCTTGAATTATACCTTATGTGGTCTACTGATGCTTTATCCATTAAACAATTTTGAAGTGACACTATTCAGTTCTTACGTATTTAGGAAAAAATAGGTTTATTTAGGAAAAAATCCTAAATCATCAAGTAGGTCATCTGGTTGTTAATAAAAGTTCAATAGTCAAGATAATAGATTTTGACAAATTAGTCAATGTGGTTTCCATGTTTAGATAGGGGATAATCATAAGATTTTATAACCCTTAGATCTACTTATCACAAAATTAGGTTTAGAACCCATCACTAAGATCCATCAAAATTCCATGCACATAAATCATAACCTTGGCTTAAGG
Organism: Alisma plantago-aquatica; assembly: GCA_963693085.1. NCBI lineage: Eukaryota > Viridiplantae > Streptophyta > Magnoliopsida > Alismatales > Alismataceae > Alisma > Alisma plantago-aquatica. The sequence goes on from OY856414.1 coordinate 588,165,616, forward strand.
TGGATTAGTCATAAAAATTAGAATATAATCTTATCAGTAGTCAAGGTCATGTCATCATGATTTATAGTAACAAAAATAATAATCATAGTAAAAAAAATAGGGTCTAGATATTTAATCACCATAATAAATTCGTATGATAACCATAAGATTAAATTTTAGGGATATCAGTGAAAAATGAAATAGAGTTACACTTTGAAACAACTTTTAAGTGAATCCTTGTGATTTTATAATGGAAACAGACTAATGGTTCATAGTATTTGGAGTTAGGATAAAAAGGTATCATTTTCACAAGGTTGATAAATTTTATAGAATAATCATTAGAGAGAAAAAGATTTACTGAAAAAAAAGAGGAAGGTAAAAAAAGTTTGGTCACCAGATTAGGGTCAAGCTTTGATCCTCAATTGGGATTAATGACAGGGATTGCGGCTCCTATGGATAATATCCCCCACGTGCACAATGACATTGCGTAGTGACGTTGTCTAGTGTAGAAGAAGGGGAAGGGAAGTGAAATCCATAAGGTGTCAGTTCACTTTGTCGGGGTGAACCGCTATTGATGAGGGGGTTTATATAGTCTGATGGGGTTAGGTATAGGTTTGCAAAGTTTCTCGGATTTCATCAAAATTGATGGCAAGTTTTTTGATGCATGCAGCGTGATTTCAAGGAATAGAAGGGTGTAGATGTTTTCAGAGCCTGAGAGAGAGGGGAAAATCAATGGTCGAGAGGGCTTATCGATTACTCAAGACAAACAATGGTTAGGTGGCGATGTGGCCTACCTGCCCATCTCCTAACCAAGGTAGGAGATGACCCGAGTGTAGTTGGATCAAGACCAGTGGTCCCTAGGGTTGGGGTTGCATGCCTAGTTTGTGCCCAATTTTTAAAATTCAAGAGGGTTCATCCCCAATTCACCATATCAGTGGCAGAGCCAAGCTTGCGTGCACCAAAAGGGCAAGTAGGCTGAGCTCAACCAGGGGGAAAGGAAAAAATAAAGGAAAATAGGGGATTTTAGGGTAGAAACTTAGGAAAAATGTAGAGGGAGATAGGAAACTATGATTCCTTCCATATATGGAACAAAAGCTCGACATAGAGAGTACCATATTTAGGATAAGTTCCAACTCAATTTGAGAAGGGTTGATGTCATTATTAATCAAAGGATTTAAGAGTATATTCAACTAGGTTTTTTTAACATAGGTGTATAAAGTTGATTTGGAATGTTGATTTTCACTTTAGAGGTCACCATAGACTCATTGATCATGAAATTTGTTAGGAGTGAGAAATCAAGGTTATCATAGGGTAATAGAATAATTAGGCCAGGATTGTACTAAAACTGACATTATCACATCCTTCCTCCCTTATGAGGAACTTTTCCTACAATCAATATTGCCAAAACATCCATGACTCTCATAATTCACATCATAATTCGTATCATACTTATTATTTCACAAATTGGCAAATCACTTGGATGACAATTCAAGTTCAAAATTGCAATGATAAGTTTGTCTTAATGTATATATTAAATTTCAAACCCAAATACCGAATTTGTTCTAAGTCATAGATAAGTGGAGTGAGCCCAAACAAATAAGGCATAAAATTCAAACTTTCAAAGATATGGTGATTCTGAATAACATGGGTTTTTATTGCAAAAAAAAAAGAGTTGCATAAAACTATTTATGATTTCCATTTATTATCATATTGATTATTAGCTTGCTTGGCATTGGCAACCCATGGAGTAGGTCGTTATGGTCATTGGTTCTTGAAGCATCCATGTTACTTACAATATAAATAGAGTGGATTATGATGCCAGCAAGTTGCAGGGTGCCTCTTCCCACAATTGAGACACATGTCTAGTTTTGTTCCTCTGTTGTTCTTGCAATTGGGTCTATTATGATATTTTTGAGATGGAGAACTTATGAGGTAATTTTTTCTCCATTATTGTTCCCATAATTATTTTTTTAGGTTTATTGTTGAAAATATTTGTCAGCCCTAGATAATCCTGATTTGGAACCTTCACTTGTCTGATCCACATGGTTCTTTCCATCTCCAAGGCATGGTCAAAGACATCTTGGAAACTGGAAGGTCTTGAAGAGACAATAAGGGTTTGTGGAGCCACATTGAATTCCTCAACATAATGATCCAAATTCTCTTCATGATTCATGTTCTTTGCATTACATTCCAAGAGGGAAAAATACCAACTCTATTCAGACACTGAGGAGTCTCCTTGAGTAAGGGATGGGAACTGTTTCTACTTTTTCTTCAAATCATAAATAGGCATGAAACAGGTTGTAATGATGGGCTTGAAATCTTCCTATTTCAAAGGAATGATATTCTACAAATGGGTTTAATGTTCCCACCACAATTCTGATGCTCCTTACAACTCTACAACCCAGGCCTCATTAATGGAAGAGGATAGGGTGCAAAGGCAATTCTAGAGTAGGTTTCGTTTCTGTGGATTGAGACTGCCATAAATGAAAGTGAGGAACCAAGAGTCATTCATCTTACAATGAACGAATTGTCAGTGACTTTGGAGGACTTCTATATTGCATCGGTGGTTGTCCCAAAGGACCCACACACCTCCAGACAAGCCAAGAGCTTCTACTCTAAGGGAGGAATTATATCCAAGTTTTTTTATTATGTTTACAGCCTCGATTCCACTACAACGGGGTTTGACGATTGCAAGGACATGGATTTTGTACTTGCGCTTGAGTTCTCAGGGAAGATTGATTTTATCCTTGGAGCGTGCTCCTTGGATATTCCAACAGAGTATGTTTGTCATATGGAAACATATCTGAAGGAGGTATCCCTTGCAAGGGCTCAGTTGATAACAGCATGGAGTCCCGCATCTTGGGCCTCAACCGTGCTGGCCCCTGGTGGCAGCTCACCCTTAGAGAAGGAGAGTGGCCTTTCCGCCTCTGTTATGAGACTTTGGCTTCCGACGAGTTGACTTAGCTTGCCTTTTTTGTACTCCCTACCAGGGCTGATGGTCTGGTATACAACCTTGTGGTTCCGAAGCATGATGCCTCCATTGTTGGAGCTATTCCCCCAGTTAAATGGAGATAGCAAATCCGGTGTCCCGGTTTCAGGTTTTTCCTAGAAACGGAATGATGAAGCAAACTCCGCATCGCTGGGCCGCCCCATATAGGTCTCATCATCCACAAGGGTGACAACAGTGTCATTGGGGGCAGAGTTCTTTGTACTCTGAGTTTCATTAGCTGGGGATTTTGGGGGTCTAGCAGAGGGCGGTGGGGTCTTGTTCTTTTGTTGTTTCTTTTTTTTATTATGATTCACCACAGTTTCCCAGTCCTCTTCGCTTTCCTCCGGATTGATGAGGTGCGAGGTGGTTTTCGGTTGTGCTGATGGATTGGCGCTAGCGCTGCCCGGTTTGTCAGCCTATCAGGGGTTGTCCATCTTGGGAGGTGGATCCCTGCGCTCAGGCATCTTAGCATGGATCTCGTTGGTGGTAGTACAACGACAGCCGGCATAGATGTTGATGGGTCGCCACTAGGGAACTTCTGGTTGAACTTGCAATCCAATTCTGCATGACCCAGCCTTCCGCACTTCATGCAAAAAGTAGGAAGATTTTCATACTCCATTGTGTACCGGTCGCCATTGAGGAAGATCGCCGATAGAAGGGGATGTTGGTGTCGACCTCCACTACTATACATGCAAATTTCCCCCGATGACTGGACTGTGTTGTAGTATCAATCTTAATAGTTTTCCCGATCAGGTTTCTAATGTTTTCAAGCAACTCGTTCTGATACAAGTAGATCGACATGTCCGCGATCCTTGCCCAAACAACAAGCTTTCGGGGGATAGGATCGGAAGGTCTAAACGAGGATGACCAGGACTGGACCGAGAGGTAGTGGTTAAAGACCATCCAAGGGCCGCCCGTCATGGCTCAGAAAAAGTCATCATTGTTCGTTAGTTGTATAATGTAGTAGCCCATGTCCAGGTCGATAGCAGGAAAGTCACCAGACATTTGCCATAGGATTGCGATCATGTTCATCAGAACTTTGAATCCGATGTTGGTCCCTATGACCTTAACGACCACTGTGAACTTCCATGGCTCTAGGAGTGAAGGGAGGCGCTATGGGTTAATGGTGATAGTGAGGACATTGCCGCTCCTGTCAACCCTAATATCCTCTCCTGTTAGCAGGTCTGGGGTAACTTGCGGGAGCGAGGCTGGGATCTTGTTAGTTTGACCCATGATCATATCTTTGTAAGATAGGTTAGGGTTTCCTTTCATGTTTGTTACCTCCTCCACGGGGACGTCGGCTTCGTGAGATGTGTCGGAACCAGAGGGTGTGCCTACGTGGGTAGGGTTGTCAGTACCTTGACCAGTTGTGTGGCGGCGAGGATGCTGGGAAGGGCCCGATCACCCTGTGCCACGGCCACTACAGTCGCCGCCTCGAGCTCCTTGACCTAACATCACGTCAGAGGTTTCAACTAGGGATATTTCTCTAGACATTTATTATGTTACATCATTTTCTCATAACTAAATAAAATAGAATAAATTGAATGCTTGCCTTAATTAGTTAACAAAATCATTTACAAGTTATGCCATTACAATCATCATATAATTGGCTCTCTTGGCATGCATACCAACATGAGCTACTGTCTTATGTCTAAGAAATGAAGTTCTACTTGCAAAAAGTGATGAATGCATGTACAAGAAATAATTCATAGAGTAAAACATGAATAGAGAAGGGAAACTAACAAAAGAATATGTAGGAGTGGAAGAACAATTTGGAACTCTGGCTAGAAGACAGAGCTTCGTCCTTGCAACTACTACTATTCTAGCATCCTTGACTCCCAAGTGATCAAAATGGACTGGAAAAGCCCTTGTAGTTCATGAAGAAAAATGGAGTAACGAAGAGGTTCTCACTCGAGAAATCACATCGTCTTCTCCAAAATCGTCTCGTTTCTCCTTCACTATTCTCTCTGGTAGTAAACTCATTCAAATGATGAGTGATAACCACCCCATATGTGTCCTTTTGTATTTAAAAATGAGAGACAGTTATTCTAAAAAACATACATAAATCATCGGCGATACGACATGTCTATGAATAACTAAAGGTTGAACTGTCCCGCTCGAAGGATGCACAAGATGTTACTTGGTTGACACACCATGTTGTTGATAATCTATGCAAATCTGACAAATCTAGATGAATCGAACACGTCAAGTGCTAATAAACACACTTCGTGTTGTCTAGTAGGGACATTGGTCAAATCTTTAAATGAAGGGACACAGTGTCATCTGAGAGACACGTTGTGTTGCTGCTCATCACGCCGTGCACAGCCAATGATGTGGCATGTCTCTTTCAAAAACTTGAGAATTCCCTGGAGAGTGTGCAATCACTTGGGGAATCCGACTAAAGTTGGATTTTGACCGGATTAACCCCATTTCTTCGTCATTATCGCGTACCTGTGATCACAAACATGGAATGCGTAAAGACAACTATAAAGTGAAAAATCTAGTATGATTAGAGGCAAAGGAGGTAACAATGGATTGAAAATGCGTACAAAAATGGACAAAAAATCTATATAAAACAATTGTTCTACCTGGTAGTCTCGACTTGAACCCTCGATAAATAGTTTATTTAAGATTTAATGTTAAAATATTAGGAAATATATATCAAACAATGCGTAATAAATGATGTTGTCCTTCAACCTTGTGACATTATTCAAAGGCATATAACCTAAACAAGTTTTCAAATAGTTCAAACTTCAAAGTAATAAAAACTCACAACAAACACCCACCCAAAAGTCGATCATAAGTTCGATTAAGTGAAAGCCGTATTTACCAACTAGAACCGTCCCGAGTTCTATGTATCTCCTGATCAAAACTATTGGGGTTTGACAAAATCCAAGTAGGGTTGCGCCCGCGCCCAATATCATCGTGGATGAAAGGTAGGCCGTGACTCATGCCACCGCCGTCAACATCAAATTGGGACCAAGAACAGGTATGCGGGCTTTTTCCCAGCCAAGAAAAGTCGAACGGGGTTTATCCAGAAAAAGGACAGGAAATGTCAGTGGTCCCAATCCATCCTGAGTTGGGTCCCTGGTGGTCGATCCTCAGCTTCTCATTTTCGTATGGCTTTCAACTCACCTTCTCATTCTATTCACACTTCCTGTTCTAGGTCGTTGCAGCTGCAGCGGCTCCCTTTGACGTGGAAATTCGTTGCGTGGGAACTTAACCGAGACGCGCGTGCGACCACATCTTCCTTTCGTTGTTGTCCTGTAAGCTTACTCGATACATTTTCCCAATTGGTTTCAAGCCCCAAAATAAAATAATTACAAGTTGACTCCGGCTTTTTTTTTTGGAATATGGTAAATATATACTCCGGCTTTTTATATAGCTCGTTCTACATCGAAGAATAGCTATCAGTCATGTTCTACATAGTATGAAAGCTTCTTAAAGCATAAAAACGCACTGCTGCTCGGTCTGCTTCCTTCAATAGGCATTACACACAGTCATGAACAATCGAAAACCACATTTTGTAGTGTGGTATGAATGACCTTGAAATCAAGTTTTAGGTTTTAACTAGTATAAGCACATGCTAAATACACGGTGTACCTATATTATGTCGCTGCTTCGTACTGTTTTGATTGAAAAAGTAGTGTTTTGATTGATAAACAATCATAAAGATAACATGAGTCGCACAAAGAACATCAGAACTAAAAAATAATAGCTTGCAAAAAGTAACCATAAATCAGAGACATAGAAGTGCCCCTTCTTTATGTAGAAAATATTTTTTTTTTATCTTGTGTTTAGATTTGTCATTGCTCCTTTTAGTCCTCATCTATATCTCTTGATTGCAAAACTCTTTTTGAATTATATGTTAAAAGAGTAGGTGGGTAAGGGAAAAGAAAAAGGGAGGGGAAACAGAATGGATAGGGGAATAAATAAAACAAAAATGTTTTCATTAATGTTTGTATGGAAAAAGAAACAAAGAGGGAGAAATTTAATTAAGTGTTGTATGTTATATTGGACTGGGGACTTCGAGATAATGTTTTTATTAAAAAATACACATGAAAGTGTAATTTTGTTTATTTAAATAACAAATAGATTGAACTTTTTTTCAAATAACCACAAACGTCTCTTGTCAAGTTTTAATGTGTGTATAAAAAAAATTATGAAAATTATGCCACTACTTTGTGAGAAACTGATTTGACAGAAAAACATAAACTTTGAGGGAAAAGAATTTCGTAGGAAATAACCATCTCTTTGACATTAAATTAATTTCACTGGGTGTGTTCCAAACAACCATCCTGAAAGATTTCTTCAACAAGAACCTTACCAGTTGGCTAGAACATTTCATTTCATGAGTCAAATATGAATGTAGTTTATTCATAATAAGATGTAGCTACATTGGCAATGCATAAATAATCACATGTTTGATAATTGCAACAAAACCATAAACCACCAAGTCCAATTCATATTCAAAGCAATAAGATATACAATAGAAGCCTGAAAAGATGAGAAGACAAGGAATTGCACAAAGTATAACCAAACGTGAAAGACAAGTATTGAAAGAAGAATTAAAATCAACAATAATGCAACATGAGGAAGGAAGAGCGCAGTCGTGTCAACAATGAATGAAGATAATGAAGGTGCATGGCTGGTAGGCTTCGATAAGACTAATTTAGGCTTTGGCAACCAGTCAGGCAGAATTCATGGCCTTTGAAATGGTGATAGAAATTGCCATAGATGATGCTAATGAAGATGTAGAGATTGAAATAAATTTAAAATGGCAGCTGATATGCTGCTCAAAAAACTTGAAGAACACCCAAATTTTGCCAACTAGATAGATAAGATACAATAAAAGTTGCAGGAGAGGTCTCATTGGACAATTTTATTTGCATGAAAAGAATGTAATATGGTTGTTGACTGTTTGGCTAAATGTCACCTCAAAAACAAAAACAAATTCTTCAAATATATTAGGCCTCATGACCCTGGTAGTATATCTCTAGATAAAGTGTAATGGAAGTAATACTATCATATTTCTCTCTAATTCTATATTGCATCATTGTAATCCCAATCTGAATTTTCTTACAAGAGAAGGGAGAGATGAATATATATCTAAAAAGAATTATTTTTTTAGTGGAAAATAAATTTCATGGAGGATAATGGTTGGTTTCATGCAAAAAAAGTACTTAAAAATAAATAAAATATACAAAATTCTATTCAAGGGAAAATATTCCAACCTAAATTTTATCTAGAGAGAAATTCTTTACTTTAAAAGAACTACTTTTGAAGAAGGAAAATAAATTTTTAACAAGATACTTAGTTGAAGCCACACACATTTTTAAGGAACTTTCTGAAGGGGAAGAATTATTTTTAGTTGAGAATGTTGAGCGAAAAATTATAAACTGAAAAAGATATAGTTATATGGAGAAATGGTTTCTTAATAGGAAAAGAAAAACTTATTAGTGAGAAAATTTTGGAGGGACGTGTTTATGTGTTGATAAGAAAAACAAGGAGAAAATTATTTTATACATATGTCACAATAAGTAGTTGAGTATCCATTTTCTAAAACTCTTTTACATGTTTATACATTGTTTTCCTATAAGAACATACGACGGGTTCTTTGTAAAAGAATTACTTATTTCTATCATCATAGTAACCCAGTAATACTTTTTTTATTGTTTTCTTTCCAAAATAGATTTAAAGGCTTCTCCCCCATGAAAATAAATACAAATGCATGACCATTGTCTAGCAGCTTATTATGTTTTTAGCCATAGAGATGCACTCTCTTGATTAGATCTGCAATGGTCAGGTTTTGCTAGACCCAACTCGAAATGAGCCTGATTTAATTAGACCTGAACCCAGACAAATCCTCTCTAAAATCGTCCTGCATCCGACTTAAGTAAACTCAGACTCAAACAGACCCGATCCGAAACCAACCAGACTCGATTTGACTTGAAAATCATAACAAGTGCTCTATTATAAATAATAGAAATATATTTTATTACAAACACAAAATCAGACCCAACCTCATCCAGCCTAAACTAGATAAAGTTTGAACCGACCCAACCCATAACAAAATGGACCCAACCTGAACTGAACAAAAAACTGGAGATTTTTTAGCCGAGTAGGGCAAGGTCAGGTCGTTTGGGTGGGTCTAAATCTCCTGTCCCCACCTTTGAAGCCACATTGTTTTATCTATTAAATTGTGGGCCTCATAATAACATATATGGTCAGGTCTATCAGACACATTGTCCGAGGCACAGAAGATTTGAACCCCATTCATCTAGGGTCAGATATTTTTGTCAACCTTAGTTGGTGCTAACGCTTGGACTGAAAACTAGGACATGATTGGGAAGAAAGTTGGTGTTGCTTGACAACAATTAAAAGGTTGGCATTTTTCTTGCCTAATTGAAGTAACGGGTGGCTACTAATATGTGGATCTGAGATGCAAGACACCATTCAGTAAAGCGGCAAAGAGTAACACTACCCACAGTCACTTACAAACCCATTGACCCACCTGATTCCTAGGTAGTCTGCGAGAAGTTTGTAGCAAGTTGTTTTTCTTGTCTGAGTTGTTTCCTACATATATGAATTAATTAGGCATAAAAGTCAAAAAGTCTTTCTCTCCCCCAGATTTCACCTAAATTTTTGCTCTCTCTAGCAACTCCTCTATCCTCTGAACCATTCCACCTCCCTAGCGCTTCCACACTAGTACAATAACTCTGACCGCGTCTTTCTCCGCTAAGCCCTCTCCCACACCAATATGTACAGTACCAAAGCTCAGTCATGCCATTCTATTTTTGGATGCTCTGGTCGACTGTGTCGGTGGGAATAGAGGTTGAGATCCATTGCAGAAGTTAGGATTCCTTCTAGAGCAGCACGATCCCAAGATTATCTTCTATTGTGCTCAGATAATTGTGGGTTGCTTCAACCCGCACAGTATGATTTTTTCGCCTCCAAAAGTGTATAAAAATCATGCATTCATCTTTCCTCCAAATCTTGTATAGTACATGCTTTCTCCCAGAACTTGCAAAATACATGCTTTCTCCTAGAACTTGCACAGTACGTGCTCCAAAAAGCAGTACTCTAGATATGGTTTAATATTTTATAAGATTTGTGTAAGTGTTTTACTTTTATTCTGTTCATCAATATTTTGTAATCTAGTACATCATGTATTCAAATTTTTTGTAGTACTATACAATCATATTTTGTATTAAAAACATAAAATTTTAGGTGCAACATAGTTTATCAATTCTGTCTAAGTAAACGAATGATTAACAAACGATCTAGCTTCTGCAAAAACATTATTCATGGACTAGCTGACCGGCCTAAATTGCGCATCCGAAAAGGGAGCGTATTTGAAGTAGTAGGACTTTTAAATTTATAACCCGAAACCTTCTAGGCCCCCACAACTTTATTACAGGGTCGAAGTAGATATACGGGGTCGAACACAGGGACAAGGGTGGTAGTGTTGGGAACGTGGAATCGACACGTTACACTCCGGTATGGGTAAAGAGATGATAAAACCCCCAAAGGGAACAACAGGCGAAGATCGATTAAATAAAAGGAAACTATCTCCAACTGGAGCTACGAGGAAAATTAAGGTTTTAGACGTTTATCAGTTTTTAGGGTTTATGCGCAACGGAGACAGAGAAGATAACACTATTGCAGAAGTAAGGAACGAAGGAGGAAGCTTCAGTAAAACAAGTGGCAGCAGGAACTTCCAGTACCCCTTCTCTCAAAGAGGGTACCTCTAACTAAGTATCAACACCTCTCTCAAGGCTGTTGTTCTTTGGTTAGAGTGGAAAGGTCACTAAAGCAACTTCGATCTGGGGTACTCTCATACTCCTACATCGGACCAAACACTAGAGCCACAACACCTCTCTCGAGGTTGCTGCAATGGGAAACATGATTCGATAGCAAGTCAAAACATGATCCAAGCATACAAGCTAGAGTTCGGATGTTAAACAAAGCAATCATCCAACAAAAAGGGACCAAACATGAAGCAACATATATTTAAGGCTTCTCAGATTCCATTAGCATAAACATTTATATAAAAGGGTTTAGTTACATTGTAAAAGTAAAGAAAGTAAGTGACTGAAATAAGTAAGGATAACTGTCGCTTTCTTGATTTAGAAGGGGCGACAGGAAGTAGCAGATCCTCAAGATCCCTCTAGCCCGATACCAGGTGAGAGCCATGCCCGATACGCCTGTGTCGGGCGGCACACCCTCTCGGGCGATAGGCCGTGACGGCGGACGTATCGTGTGGGGCGCTCATGCCCGATACGATCGCGTCGGGCGGCACCCTCTCGGGCGACACGTCGTGACTGGTGATGCGTATCGCGCTTAGTATCGTGTCGGGACAGAGTTTTGCTTAGAGTATCAGACACTCATATTGGGTGTCCTCGTTGGCCGATATCAGTCTGCTGCGGTGCCCGGGGCCGATCCTAAGTGAACCATTCCCTCCCTCTCGGGTTGGGAAAGTGCTCACCTAGTATCGCCCGGTACACCTTTGAGGCATGTCACTCTAGCTCCAGATGCTTTCCCAAGTTGGCTTTCGAGAGGTTCTGACCTGTCCCATCGAAGTCCTGTAACTGCTATTTATAGGCAGCGGTTGTAGGCAGTGGTTGGGAGAGGTTGTGGTTCTCCGGGAACCACGTGTCCTCCTTCAGCTCCACCATCGTGGATTCAGGGGTGCCCGATATCTGTGTCGCCCGACACAAGGATGTCAGGTTGTAAGCGTGTCGGTCATCGTGATGAGTGACGCCTGCCGGTAGTTGGCTTGTATCGCGCGACACGTTTCAGTTGTCGTGGTGAGTTCAACTCCGTGTCGGGTAAATGACATATCGCTCCTCCGTTACTTCTTACGCGACATCCCCGTGTTGCTCGGTATGCATGTCGTACTGCCCTATGTCGGGCAGTGAGTGTATCGGCCAGCTGGTTGGTAAGAAGGTTGATGCAGGTGGAACACGTTCCTGGGCCGGGATGGGCCTTTTTGCTGATAAATGAGTCAAAAAATGCGGAAAACTCTACAAAAGATGATAATATTAAGTTAAGAGTGTAGCGTGGCCTGTTTATGCAAAAACATGACAAAAAGGGGAGGAAAATAGTTTAAAAGGGCAGATTTGATAACGAAATAAGGGCCAAAAACATCACAAAATTTGGTGTTATCAACTCCCCCAAACTTAGCATTTTGATTGTCCTCAGTCAATCTTTAAACTTTGTTTTTTGACGCTTTTCTTGACCGGTATAGTTTTCAGACCATGGGTTTGAGCGAGCATTGAGATGTCTTACAGAGAATACAGCCCGACTGCGAACAACAGACTTTCCTTCTCCTACCTTATTTAAGCAAAATTTTTCTCCACAGCTTCGGTGAGACTTGGGTGCATGATTTCGAAGTTAGCTTTCACACCAAACAACTTTTGGGGGACAACAAGTTGTGTTTAGGTAGGCTTAAGGCTTTTTGGGTTTTTCTTATTTCCCATCAGTCCATCCAGGTACGGGTCTGTTACCGGGCGAGTGGTCCCTGCAGTCCAAGCCAGTTGGCTTTAGAGTAGTGATTTCACATCCTACGTACCACTGCCCCAGATCTACCATGCCTAAAGATGGGTACTTTTGGAAAACAAGCGTGTATATATTTTTTTCTTTCTTTTCATTTGGCACAACTCTCATGCTTTTATTCACTCTCATAAGGCTATTCTCTCTTTTTGGGATTTTGTCGGGTAAGGTAAAACAAGAGGATTTTTTTTTGCTGTTTGGGTAGCTTTTTCCTTCTACATACACGTCTCTTAGCTGTTGTGAGATTATTTTTCGAATTTTTGGCGTGGAAAGTCATAGTCTTTTGTTGTTTGGGGCTACATTGTTAGAAAGACATGACAAAACCTACATCTCCTTGGGCACATAGAAAATAACTGGCAAGAAGTCGTATCAGGTTTTTACTATATAACGTCTTTGTACATATATGTGGAGACAAAATAAGGAAAATATTTCAAAATTTTTAGCAAAATTTTTGTATGAGGCATGTATATGTATATATACACATGTTGGAGAAAAAGAACAAGAAAAACAAAAAGGGTGAAGTTTGAAGAAAATTTTTGTACCTCCCTCACTTATACATACTATCCCCCCCCCCCCCCAAATTTACTCCACACTCTATCCCAAAGTTGTGAAGTAGATAAGGTAAGGTAATGTTAACTCAGTGAGGGTTTTAACTGGTGAGCGCGCCTTTGCCAGATAGAAGCTCCCACACATATTCTTCTCGTTTGTTGTGGTAGTCGATGTGGTGGAGCTAGTTAGGCATCTCTTTATTTGATATCCATTCCAGGACGAAGATGCCACAGTCATTTGCCAACAGCACAGAGTGCTGGGTGGATGGCTACCAAAGAAATTTTGTGCCAAAAGGCAAATGTGGGTTCAGAATTGCAAGATTCAATGAGATATGTCATGCGTTTTTGTTGAGGAAGAAATTCCAAAAATATTAGGCATTCCCTTATCATAGTATGTCTTCTGCGGTGGTTTAGGACCATCTCTAGAAGAGAAAATCAGTGGAAGTCTTTCTCCAGTGGCTTCTGGATTGAATGTGGGTATTTTGGATTCTTCAGTCATGAAGCCACCTTCTTCATGGGGGGCATCTTCCTTGGATATAGTATCCACTAGTGTTTTCAAGAGCTTTCTGTCTACCATAGGTCGGTTTCATGTTCGTGTTCTAGCCCTCCTAGGTCGGTCATCATCATCATAATCTGCACGAGCCTTGCGTTTCCTTCTTGAGAGCTTTGCACTTGTTCCGGCTGCATCCTCTGAAAAAAAAGGATCCATTACTTCTTCCGTCCTTGCTCACTCTCAGCAGTTGATGGCCCAGTTGCCTCGGGATTCAAGCGTTTCTGCCCGATCGTTATTGCTTCAGCTACAGCCTCGGTGTCGATCCTCCTGCCGTGTTCGTCAACTCGAACAACGGTTTGCTTTGTACGGGCCATCTCTATTATCATCAGACAAATTCATTGATCATTTAAATGTTTCGATATTTGGTAGGTACAATCTTAAAGTCAATATCGGTGTTAAAACTGATTGCACGATAGGGAAAGAATCAGCCTGATACAAAAGCTACCCGACACCACTATATCGGGCTTTAAAACTAAACAAAATGAAGCTTTCCCGATACACCAGTGTCCGGCGATACGAAGGTTTCAAGCTCATGCCCGATACGAGATACTGTGTCGTCCGTCGAAAGAAGATCTAGGCGATACAAAATTTGGACGATACAGAGAAAAGTTGCACGTCATACCCTTGCCCGATACGCTGTGTCGGGCGATACGGTCACGTAAAATGAAATGCCCGATAGGGTCTTCCCGATAGAAAAATGTGTCGCCCGACAATAGAAACAAGCGAGGCGACATCAAGCTGGGCGACACGGTCATTGCTCGATATGGGGTATTGGGCAAGAGCGTTAAAGATGTATCGCGCAATACATGTGTCGGGCGGTATGAGGAAATCAAATAAAGTCATCATCCAGTTACGTTGTGCGCGATAAGGTGGTTGTGTCGGGCAAGCAAGGACGACAGGGCTGTCGGGCTATACCTTTGCTTTCAATTTTCTGCGTGACGCAAAAGCAGAAGTTAAGTTGTGCGGCACGGGAGCAGTGAGAAAGTTACAGTGCAATACGGGAGTAGGTGAAAAGTAAAAGCAGTAGCCCGACACAGTAAAACCTCCGTACTATTTATAGCAATCCAAGTCGGGGGTAAAATGGGTAAATCCGGGGCACGTGTCGGCCGTTGAGACAAATCATTCCCGAGATGAGCAGTCCCATCCGTCTGATCAAGGGTAATTACTCCTGCTTCCTAACACAGGTGCTCGCCGCTCGGGTGTGTCGTCCGACACGGCTCATGGCTAGATGCGATGCCTGACATACTATCGCCCGATACGAGTGCGTTCTATGTACCAGCTGAGACCTTGCCCGATACGATCAGGAAAAAGGGGATACTTGCCCGATACAAGTTCTTCAGAACAAAATTCTACATAAAAAACCAAAAAACAAGGCGAAGGAAAAAGCAATTGATGGGTAAAACATCATTGGCCTAAGGTTAAGTTCCCAGCCTCAGATAGTATTACTTATCAATGCTCATAAAATAGAGTGGTGGCCCATAAAACAGAAGAGTCAGCGCACATGATGCATGCACTGACTCGGGCCTTATTACAGTCCAAGTGTTCATAGTGTTTTTCTTGCAAGGAAGTAAATAACATCCTATTTTAAGAAAAGTAAAAGCTCGGGCTGCCTCCCGAGGAGCTCTGTAGTTAGCGTCGTCAGCTCGACAGCTCCAGGTCCTTCACTTTTCACCTCCAGCTGCTTGCATATCTTGCAAATTGATCTATGTCCTTCTTGCGAACGCTTCATCTTCATAAAACCTTTTTTACCATGTGCCCATTCACTTGATAAACCTTGGATGGATCATCTTTATCGTATAGCTCCATCATTCCGGACGGGTATATCTTTGCTACGATGAAAGGTCTGGACCACCTCATTTGTAACTTACCTGGAAAAAGACGAATGGAAGATTTAAATAATAAAACTTTGTCACCTTCACTTACATCCTTCCTCCTTAGGTGGGCATCATGCCACACCTTCTTCCTCTGTTTATAGATCTTTGCATTCTCGTAGGCATGCAATCTCAATTCTTCGAGTTCTTGCAGCTGCAGATATCTCTTCTCTCCTACTTTGTCTAGATCCATATATAAGAACTTAATCGCCCAAAGAGCCTTGTGTTCAAGCTCTAAGGGTAGATGACAGGATTTTCCATAGATCACCTTGTAAGGAGTGGTTCCAATGGGTGCTTTATAGGCAGTCCTATAGGCCCAAAGTGCGTCGTCTAACTTCATTGACCAATCTTTCCTCGTGCGGTTGACAGTCTTTTCTAGAATCTACTTGATCTGTCTATTCGAAACCTCTACCTGCCCAGAAGTTTGTGGGTGGTAGGGCGTAGCGACCTTGTGTTTAACTCCATACTTTCGCAGGAGCGTCTCAAACTGTCTTTCTCTGAAATGCGATCCACCATCACTTATTACAGTACGTGGTACTCTGAAACGAGGGAAAATAGTCTTTTCGAACAGCTTGATCACTGACTTAGAGTCGCACATTTGAGTTGCAACAGCTTCTACCCATTTGGATACATAATACACTTCCACTAGAATGTACTGATATCCCTTTGATGGGGGAAACGGTCCCATGTAGTCAATCCCCCATACATCAAAGATCTCCACTTCAACCCAATTGGTCATAGGCATCTCATTTCTTCGTCCAATGTTTCCCGTCAATTGGCACTCTTTACAAACTTTTACATACTTTGCAACGTCTCTGAACAATGAGGGCCAGTAAAACCCTGATTGCAGCACTTTGGCGGCTGTCCTTTCACTACCCAGGTGTCCTCCATAAGGAGAGGCATGACACTCTTTTAGAATGTTTGGGATCTCTTCTTCAGGAATACATCTTCGGTACAGGTTGTCTGCGCAACTTCTAAAAAGGAGAGGATCGTCCCAGCAGTAATTCTTTGCATCTGCGAAAAGCTTCTTCTTTTGGTTATAGGTTATGTCAGAGGGAAGTTCTCCGCAGGCAAGATAATTATAGATATCTGCAATCCAAGGTAAACTCTTTTCCTTGGTTTCAATCATCATCAAAGCTTCGTCAGCATAATTGTCATTAATAGGTGGTTCCTTCTGCCCTTCCACAATGATCCTTGATAAGTGGTCGGCGACCACATTCTCTGCACCCTTCTTATCGACTATCTCATGGTCGAACTCTTGTAGTAACAAGGCCCACTTTAACAACCTGGGTTTTGTATCTTTCTTCTGCATGAGGTATCTTATAGCCCCATGATATGCTTAGACTTTAACCTTTGCTCCAATAAGGTAAGATCTGAACTTATCGAAAGCAAAGACTATCGCGAGCATCTCTTTCTCTGTAGTTGTATAATTTACCTAAGCTTCATGCAGGGTACGACTAGCGTAGCAGATCACATGGTGCTTTTTGTCCTTTTTCTGCCCCAGGACTGCTCCTACAGCATAGTCGTTGGCGTCACACATAAGCTTGAAAGGTAACTCCCAGTTTGGATCTTGGAGGATAGGTGGTGAGACAAGAGCATCCTTTAAAGCCTGAAAAGTGATTAGACAATCGTCAGAATTCAACATCTTTTACCAAAAGGTTGGACAACGGTTTCGAAATCTTTGAGAAGTCTTTTATAAATCTTTGGTAGTAGTCGGCGTGCCTGAGGAAACTCCTTACTCCCGTCACAGACTTTGATGGAGGAAGCTTGGATATGGATTCAACCTTGCTAACGACTACCTCGATGCCATGCCTCGAAACTTTATGTCCCAGTACGATGTCTTCTTGCACCATAAAATGGCACTTCTCCCAGTTCAAAACCAAACTCTTTTCGCCGCAGCGTTGCAAAACCAAAGAGAGGTTTTTTAGGCAGGTATTGAAGTCTTTTCCATAGATAGAAAAGTCATCCATGAAAACTTCCACGATATCCTCCAGGAAATCTGAGAACGTCGATATCATTCAGCGTTGAAACGTTACGGGAGCATTGCACAGGCCGAAAGGCATCCTCCTGAAGGCGTAGGTGCCATAGAGACAAGTAAACATTATTTTCTATTGGTGATCTGGCAGGATGGGGACTTGATAAAACCCTTAAAAACCATCCAAGAAATAGAAATAGTCATGATGTGCTAATCTTTCAAGAACTTGATCAATGAAAGGAAGCAGATAATGTTCTTTTTTAGTGGCTAGGTTCAGTTTCTGGTAGTCAATACACATCCTCCATCCCATGACGGTCTGAACCGCCACTTCATTGCCTTTATCTCCTTTAACTACTATCATACCACCTTTCTTGGGTACTACGTGGATCAGGCTCACCCAGTTACAGTCACTGATCGGGTAAAAGATCCCAGCATCCCTCAATCTAATTACTTCTTTCTTCACCACTTCTTTTAGCATTTGATTCAATTTTCTCTGTGATTGAGCCAGAGGCTTAGAAGACTCTTCCAGATTGATGTGATGCATACACAATGCAGGGCTAAGGCCTTTGATATCCTCTACCGAGTATCCTATAGCCTTCCTGTGGAGTCTCAACTTGTAAGGACCCTGACCTGCGTTTAGGGTTTACCCTGTTTGTTTTTCTTGATCTTGGTGCTTTGGTGCTTGCTAATCACCTTTAGTGGTGATTAGGGTTTTGTTGAGCTTTGTTGAGAGTTCGAGGGGCTGCTTGCAAATAACCCAAGTTTAGGGTTTTGTGGGCAAGTTTGCCATCTTGTGAGATGTTTCCCCTTTTGCTTCCTCTAGGGTTGAGAGGAAGGCTTGGGCTTGTTGTTTGAGTCCTTTGGGCCTAAGTTGAGCTTGTTTGGGCCTTGGAATTCCTTGTTTGGGCTTGCTTGAGCCTTGTGTCGCCCAAGGAGTAGTGTGTGTCGCCCTAGGTTGGTTTGTGTTGACCTAGAGGTGGTGTGTCGCCCAGTAGAGCTGCTAGTGGTGTCGCCCATGTTGCTTGGTCCAGCTTTGACCATGTTTGGTGGACACTTGGTTTGCATCTTGGACAAGTGTCTCTTGGCTTGCTAGTGTGTTGGCTTGAACCCTAGGACAAGTGTCCCTTGGGTGGGTGACACATGGCATGGTTGTACCTTGTTTTCTCCTCCCTTTCCTCCTATATAGGTAGCTCTTCTCCTTGCCTTAGTCTCCTTTGGTCCTTTGGTCTCCCCTCCACCCTTGGTGCACGATACCCCTCTACATCTTGCTTGTGTTGGCCGATACACTTCCCTGGAGCTGAAGTGGTGGCCGATACACCTTCCTGGAGCAGCCTGGTGGACGATAGCTTTGGACCCTGGAGTGCTTTGGAGCTTGGAGCTTAAGGCGGGTTGCATAGCTTCTAACCCTAACTCCTTTACTTCTTCCTTGATCTTATGCATGTAGTAGTTTAGCTTAGCTCCTTACTTTTGTACTTTGCTAAGTGTACCTTAGTGGCAGATATCCCCCCTTAGGGTTGTAGGGTCCCTTTGTGTACCTTGCTTTCTAGGGTTTGGGGCTTCCTTGAGTTGGAGGTTGAAGGTGACCTAGGGTTGGGCGATATCCCTTCCTTGTGGGTGTGTTGGGCGACACACTTGCCCTTAAGTTGAACGATATGATGCTATAGGGTTGGAGTTCCTTGAGTTGGAGGTCGATAGGTTGACCTAGCTTGAGTGTTGGCCGACATGGTGACCATGTTGGGCGACATGGTGCTCTCTTTGGTGGCCGACATGGCACCTTGATGGGCGATGGAGTGAGCTAAGGTCTAGTTGGCCGATATGATGGGAGACATAGTGATGTCCCTTGTGTTTTGGTTAAGGCTCTTGGTGTTGGGAAACACCCTTGCTCTCATGTTGCACGACATAGTAGGGTTCTTTGTTGGATGATAGGCTGATGTGCCTTATGGCCGATAGGGTTAGTACCTTGGTAGACGATACCTCTCCCTTGTGTTGGCCGATATCCATGTAGGCCGATAGGGTTAGTAGCATGTTGGACGATACCCTTGCCCATGATGGGCGATAGAGTGAGCTTAGTGTGTTGGCCGATATGGTTGATGGCATGTTAGACGATAGGCTTTGTGCCCTGATGGCCGATACCATGATGGCCGATACCATGATGGCCGATACCATGGTGGCCGATACCATGTTGGGCGACATGCCTTGGGCCATGATGGCCGATAGGGTTAGTGTGGTGGCCGATACCCATGTTGGGTGATAGGCTATAGATGAGGGTTGTGAGGCTATAGTGAGGGTACGAGTTTCTTTGGTGACGGTCCCTTATGTGATAGAAGTGGATGTTTATCCATTAACTAATAAAACGATGGTGGTGTTTGTGATACCATCAATATGTAATATGTTGCCTTGCAAATAATAAGGATGCTAATGATAGTTATGTATCTAATGATAGCCCTCATGTAATAGATGCATAATGTGACCTGTTATGCTTAATTGTTAATGATAATGAGAATGATGATAACTACTCTAGTAGTTTGTTTAATGACCATAATGATTGGTAATAATGATGCTAAGTGACAGTTATGTTAAAGGTTGCCTCATGATATAGATGACAATAGTTAATGGCATAATAATGACCTTGTTAATAATAGTGTTGATTCTGTATACTCAATCTGTTTCCTATATACCTTGATTTCTTGTATGATCCTGAGATTGAGGGTAAGCATCACTATGGTTTGTTAATGATGTACTTAACATACTTGGTTACCAAATAAGTGTCATATTGATAAGTAGATTATCTCGAATGATATTTCATGATAAGTGAGCATATTCCTTATGTTGAATCTATGATTATTGTGTACCCTAACCATGCAGGTGATGGCTTAGCCATGAAAGGGCTATGTGACATATGTAATGGGTAACAATATTTTGATAATTGCTCTATAAGATTATGTATGTGATGTGTTAGTCCCATGATGATGATGTGGGCCTTAAGAGGCAATGATAGTACATGATGAAGGATTGAGATCCTGAGGTATGTGATGATCCTTGAGATGGATCTGGATGGTTGGCAAGAGGCCAAGTGGTAACATGTGATGTTGGATCCTTGAGATGGATCAGGTTGATGTGATCAGATCCTAATATATGTTCTTTACTTTCCGTTATATCTTGCATGTTATATAACTTGGTTGAATCTTGCAATCCATCTAAAAGATACTAATTAATCACAGTGAAACATATCATGTAGTTTGCCCTGGCCATAGATCCATCATCGTCAGGACTTGGTGATGGTGAAACGGGTTTTCCTACGGGTTAACCTGGAAGCGCATATTGTTGAATATGTGTAGGTTGCTCCTAGCCTGAAAATGAGGAGGTAAGAGTGTAACTTCGGTTGCAGACTCAGATACGTGTTTAGAGCATGGTGACCATGCCCATGGCTCAGGATATGTGATGTATGGAGCATGAATGCGTTCATGGATCAGAGCACGGTGATCAGGCCCGTGGCTCAGTTTTACTAGCGCCGTGACCTGTACCAAGGCGGGCTAGAGAATGGGTAGCCTATGGAGCTAACCCTGTGGCTTAGACCACTTCAGCATGTGACTACGGTCCTGCTTGTGTTGTACTCATGTACTGACCATGAGGTGGGAGGTCGTGGAGTCTGGATCTTCCATTGACATTGTATGGCACCGGTTTGGGTTTCGTAACCGAAGGTTGGATTTGAATGGTACGATTCAAATCCTCAGGGCACAATAAAATGTAATACAGCCGTTTAGTATGTACTGATCATATCAAACACGAAACATTGGTTGAGGCCTTGTTCGTATAATATCTCTGATATACCTTGCAGGTTATGTGGTAATCGGTCTTATCTTGATAATCAGGTTATGTGACATTATATTCTGTTCTAATAATCCTGTTACATGTTGATATACCTTATCTTGATAATCATATTCTTTTGAAAGACATCTGGTTATATGCTTTGGTACAGCTGGTATGCTTGCCGGTAAGAGTAAATCTTGCTATATATATAACTGCTCTTGTTATACCTGTTGTTAGTTAACTGCTGCTATAGTTTATCTTGCTGAGGTTCTATAGTTGCGGTGGGGAGCTATGTTTCCCGCTGGGACAATTGTTCAATTGTCTCACCCCGCTGGTTTTCACCCTTTTTAGGTGGTCGAGGTAGACGTGGTCGTGGCTGTGGTGTTGCGGACGAGAAGCTTGAGGAGCAGTAGAAGGCAAGCGTTGGACATGCTGCTGTTTTGGATGTTTTGTAGTAGAGTCTAGAGTCATCCCTGTACTCTCAGGTCCTTGGCAGTGTTTTGATGATGTTTCACGATGATCGTTCGATGATGTTGTATATCCTGTTGTTGGCCGGATATGGGCCTTTATGTATATGAACAGGTGTGATCTCATGTGATGGATGAACAGCTGTTCTTGAGCTGTGGACACGTATCAGATCTTGTGTATGCGTGTATAAATATGTATATGACATGTTTCTGTGCAGGATATGGACTGGAAAGTAATAGTTTCACAGTTTATCAGTTTTCCGCAATCAATTTTAATTAACTCGTGTTTTTGATAATCTTTGGTTATGGTGTTTTCCGCACGTTTTCGCGTAACACCTCATTATCTGTATGATAGTGGGATGTGTTGCCACACAACTCCTCAAGAAGTTTGTCCAATTGGTCCTTTATAAGATGGGCATTGACGATGACAGGATTCCTCTCCTCTCAATCTAGGAATTCATATTTCAATCCTTCTGGTAACTGCTTCAACTCAGGCTTGGCCTTGGGTGACCTTTCTTCCGGTGCCTCCTCAAGAGAGGCAAACTTAACTGTTTCTACTACCTCTTCCTCGTCGTTCAGGTCTTCATCAGACTGGTTAAGAGAGTTAAGAAACTCAAAAACTTCTGGATTTTTAGAATCAAAATCTTGATTGCTTATTGCTCTTACAAGAGGGTCTACCATGAGGATGTCTTCTTCTACCTCTTCACATAACTGGTTGTAGCTTTCTGCAAAGCAAGAAAACTCTAACAGGGATGGTCCTTTCATCGCATCCTTTACCTCAAAGTCTAAGTGGTCGTTTCCGACCCTTAGAGTGATTATTCCCTCAGCAACATCGATCAACGCCCTTCCTATAGCCAAGAAAGGATGTCCAAAGATGATATGATAGCCAGGGTCCTCCACAGTATCAATGACAACGATATCACAAGGAATGAAGAAACTTCCTACCCGGATCGGTACATCTTCAACAACGCCAACAAGCCTTTTAAAGGTATGATCTGCTAATTCAATCCTCATATTGGTCTTGACCATATCAGTCAGACCTAATCGTTGTGCGAAGCTTAGGGGCATAAGGCTGATGCTTGCCCCTAAAGCGGCAAGACCTTTTCATTCGACATTATCTCCAATGGAGAAAGGAATGGTGAAAGCCCCTGGGTCTTTCTTTTTGTGGGGCAAACCTGATTTGACAAAAGCAGAGGACATACTTGCTAGATGAACTGTCTCGATTCTTCCTCCTCTTCTCTTCTTGGTAATCAAATCTTTGAAAAACTTACCATAAGTTGGCATTTCTTCTAAAGCGTCCAAAAAAGGCACTTCGAGATGAAGTTTCTTTACTGATTCCATGAACTTCTCGTGGCGCTTCTTAAGGTGTGCCTTTATCAGCTTGTAGAGAAAAGGCAACTTGGGAGAGTAAGGGCTTCTCTTACTAGACAGTTCCGCAAAGGATCTTACTTCAGGTTCTCTGTCATGAGCTTGTTGATTGACTTCTTCTGTGGGATTATCAGCCGCAATCCTCGGTTCAAGTTCCTCTGATCTGGCTTCTTCATGACGTTCTACTGTCTTTCCTGATCTCAACACTGCCATTTTGGCAGATTCAGTGTTGGAGGGTATCTTACCTGAGGGGTTCTTCATCAACTCGACCATCTGGGCCAACTGCTGATCGATTTGGTGTTGGTGCGCCTGCATGTCCGCCATCTGGACTTGCATTGTGTTCAGAACTCCTGAATTTGACAGCGCGCTTTACGCTAGCTGGTTATTGATGGTATCTTGTCTTTTTACAAAATTGAACAACTGGCCAACCAAGCCTGGTTGGTTCGAACTCTTGTCTTGACCTTGCTCCTTGGCTTGACTTTGACCTTGACTGGTGTTTGCCGCTTGGCGACATTGGTACTTTCCTTGTCCTTGGAAATTTGCCTTGTTTGACTGGAAAGAAGTAGTTCTGGTGAACTGAATTTTCCCCCCTCTTTTCTCGAAGCCTTGGGGTTGCTTGGTGGGGTTATGTAGCTGATGCAAGTTTTCGACCGCATCCTTGTTGCCGTAACTAAAACCAGGGTGATCTGGTCATTTGAAATTGACAAAGGAGACGTTCTCAGCTTCCTCAGCCTCGGATTCACTTTCAGTTGACTCGTCAGGTCGGATGTAGATATAGTTATCCATTTGAGACTCGTTATCCTGTTGTGGGATTAATACGTTCTAGTTGGAGACGTTCTTCTCCTATTAGGATGCATTACCCCGTGGGGGGCAATTGGTCCTCGTCGGAGTTGTATTGTCCCACGGTGGGATCAATATATTTTGATAAGAGACACATTGCTTCTCCAGGAGTACAATACCTCCATGGAGGAATAAGCGTCTTCAAGGCACATTGTACTCTTTTTATTTTTAAATCTGATTGTAGTTTTTTATTACTTGTATACAATAACAACATATCTTATATTTGTTCATTATCAATACTATTTTTTTTTGTTATACAGTATGTTTATTTATAAAAGTTTGTTCATTTGAATAGTTCCAATCACACCTAAAGATCAAAGAAGTCTTATTGCAACAAGCAGTTTATGATTTTCAGTCTTATTAGATAGAACATAATTCAAAAAAACTAGATATCAATGAATATCAAATTTAAAACATGAACCACATGAAGTGAAAATAAAATAATGTATTATTGTATTTGGTTCAATATTCGATCCAATGGTTGTTACATTGGCCATGTTTGAGATATGAATCTATGTATCTATGGATGTGATATATACGACCTTTAACCTTCTGAATTGATTGGGATTGTTATATGTTTAGTATGGTCCCTATACCAATCGGGTAGCTCAAGATGTTCCTCATACATGTAAATATTTACTTCAATGAATGTCAATGAACATGTGTTTATTCTTTCATCACCAAAATTCTATCTTTTTACACAACAATTTTGATATGTCATTCCGGTCATCGTCCAATAAAATTTGATGAGCCATTTTTTCATGTTGACATTTTGCAACCATTATTTAGATTAACTCATCCTTATGCATGAAGATAATCAATTCGGTCATTGTGGTCGGACTCTATTATGGATTTCTGACCACATTCTCCATAGGGAGCTCTTATCTCTTCCTTCTCTGAGCTCGGGTTATCTATGGGGGGTCTTTTTTATTTATATCTATCCCAATGAGCCATCTATCGAATCATTGCAATGACTAACATGCGAAATGTCTATATTCTTCAATGTATCGTCTATTGAGAGATAAAAGGTAATAAAATAGAATGAATAAACAACATATTCAGAAGTGTCACCTAAAATTAAGTAAAATTATAGAAATATTAAAAATATAAAGTAAATAAATATGAAGTTACTACTTAGGAGTGATACCTTAAATCGAAGGTAATAAGTTGTAGAATTTTGATGATATAGAATAGGAGAAAGGAACGAGAGAAGTATGGTTGTATGAGAATGCTGAAGATGAGGGGGGTTCTTATAGAAAAACTAGAGAAAGGAATGGGTAAAAAAGGAGTCATTAGAAAGCTACATCTGTTACTAGAGCCACAACAACTGTTAGTAGACCTAGAATTAATATTTATTATAAACAGTTTAGCCATTAAAAAATATATTCGTTGGATGGTGCCTTGTTTTTGTTTTTTTTCAACAAGGGACCCAGTCTGCCATACTCAATCCCCAACATGTTCTAGTAGATTGTAGTGTGGGTACAATGTTCAGATTCAGGTTTCTTTAGTTGATTTATATTTACTAAAATAAACATACAATTTTTTACCAATTTTAAAAAATTGATATCATAAAAGAACAAAGTCATCAATCATGATCCAAGAATATAAATCATGGGCATATATGATACATCTAAATAAAATTAGACAGGTGCCTTCACAGAGGCAATTATATACAATTGTACAACACATAAAAAATAAACTAAGCATGTCCTCCATGTCCACGTCATCCTTTCCCACTTCCTTGTACCTCTGACTCTAGAGTAGGGATGCCATCTAGAGACGGATCATTGGGTGTCAACTATAGAGAAATAAACAATTGAGGACTAGTCTAGAAATGAAAAGGTTGAGGTGGGGTGAGGAGTCATTGAAAACTAAGATGTGTACCCTTATGTGGGGTACAAATTGGAAATCTAATGGAGTCAGAGAATATGTAAGATAAGGTGGCAGTCGACCATTGTCAATAACTGGTGGTGGGATAAGGGTGTATAGAATAGAAGAAGAAGACCCTATAGTAGTGCACTATTTTTTAAGTAGATGGATGGTGTATTTAATAAAACTACCACATTCTATAAGGTTTTATCATGTATGTCCCCATCCCTTGAACCTATGACTCATAGGGGTAAGCATGGGAATCAGATCAAGAGTAGTGTTAGACGTATCAGTAGTGTGACACCCATTGTCACACAAAGTGAGATTACTCAAAACAAAATCGTAGAAGAAAGATTAACAAGCATATTATTAAAAAACACTATAAGTTAAAACCATTTTCATAAAACTGCCAAATAGCAAGAACCTTCACATATAAGTCCTTTCATGCCTCAAAGTATTTACAAGACATGCTATCAACATATAACCAAAGAACTATTCCAAAACATTTACACATGATTCCACCACATATGGTATACAAAAGGGCACATAAAGAAAATGTGTACGCAAAACATCTACAAAACTTTCCCGAAGACCCGACTGTATAGAGACGACTCTAGGATGCTATCAGCAAAAGACATCTAGCGGCACTGCCAACCTCATCAGCTACTGACCCTCCTACTGCTCCTCAACCTCTGTTGCACGGTATCCAACTCTTCATGCACGACCACCTAAAAAGGATGTGGGAAACCCATGGGGTGAGATTCCAATCTTAGAGGGAGATATAACTCCCCACCAACTCTATTATTATCACATATAAAATAAACAAAGTTGCAGCAAAGTTATAGCTATGTGAAGTAGGTAATGATTATTAATAGGGAGAGAAATTATTGTCTGATTTATGAAACATATTAATAGTTTTAAAGGAATATGAAAAACATGTATAATTCCTATCCATAAAATTGTGTAAAGATCAAGCAAGGTTTCATCCAATGTTTCCATATTTTGATTTTACACAAATATACTACATGGTTGATTATGCATTTTATTATGCCCTGAGTGTAACATCCCTGACCTGGGTTATGAATTAACCCTAGGTGTTTTGCCTAAATATGTAATTAAATTCTTGTCATTATCTTTTGGGATGTAAATAAGTTCCTAAGGAACATACATTTTCAATTCTGACCTTTTTAAAACAATGATTGTAGTATTGTTTGGCAATACAGGGACCTATGTGAAAATTACCCAATTAGAGGGGTTAACTTGCAAATTACACAGGTTAAGATGTTCCTCTAACAAAGAGACATCATATGAATGAATATGATGAGGTGTGATGGATTTCCCAAGTTTGGGCACCAAGGTGCAGCTTGTGGAGCAATCCTTGTGCTTAAAACCCTAATTTTGGTGTAAAGTGCAATTTACCCAAAATGAGGGGTGCAACTTGTGATATACACTTTCTAGAAAATCTTTTATGACTTTTGACATCATTTAAAGTTATAATAATGAAGGAGATACTTCATTTGAATAATCATATTATAAGAAATACCTTTGTAATTAAACCACCAAAGTTCTAAGTAAAGGAGACCCTTATATGTATATGTGCACCATAGTGACAAGTTGACCTTCCTTGCCTTTAGTCCTTGGTCTTAGAAGAAGTTTTACCTTAGATATGAAGAGGAGGGACGTGCCTAAAAGAAAGTAAGGACCTAGTTGTGAAAAGGAGGAGTAAGTTGTCCTTATGATGAAAATAACCTCAAAGTATATATGATCCTTTCATTTGCAACCAAAGGCAACGTTTCCTTTCTTCCCTTCTTATTCCCTTTCTTAGACCGACTTAGGACAGAGCTCAAAAGTAGAGGAAAATGACCAAGTTCATATAGGTAATCTTTTATCATCATCTTGCTTGAATTTATGGAGGAAACCAGGTTACAAGGTTGGTTTCATGGTTATCTTACTTAGTTTTCTCTTCCTAGCCGATCCTTCCCAATTTTTCCTTGAAGAAACAACCTTGGATGACCTGTGGAGCTCAAGCCACCATTAAAGTCTCGAAGCTTGGAAGCTTGGAGTTCTAGGAACAACATTTGAGGCGGGTTTTATAACTCTACACCTTGCTTTGTTATGCATACTTTGATTCTTGCAAATAATAGTTAGCTCTTCTTCTTCCCCATCTTTCTTTGCAATCTTGCAAGCTTTTTCGTGAAGAACATACCTTGGTTTCAAGGTTGAAGACGAAGGGCATTAATACCTATGTTGGTCCTTATCCAACTTTATTAAACGATCTTGGACCAATAGGTCTAAACGGTTTGCAACCGTTTGAACTCAAGTGGGTTCACACTCGTTTAAGCTCAAGTGGGTTCACACTCGTTTGAACTCAAGTGGGTTCACACTCATTTGAACTCAAGTGGGTTCACACTCGTTTAAGCTCAAGTGGGTTCACACTCATTTTAACTCAAGTGGGTTCACACTCGTTTAAGCTCAAGTGGGTTCACACTCGTTTGAACTCAAGTGGGTTCACACTCGTTTAAGCTCAAGTGGGTTCACACTCGTTTGAACTCAAGTAGGTTCACACTCATTTAAGCTCAAGTGGGTTCACACTCGTTTAAGCTCAAGTGGGTTCACACTCATTTGAACTCAAGTGGGTTCACACTCGTTTAAGATCAAGTGGGTTCACACTCATTTGAACTCAAGTGGGTTTACACTCGTTTAAGCTCAAGTGGGTTCACACTCGTTTGAACTCAAGTGGGTTCACACTCGTTTAAGCTCAAGTGGGTTCACACTCGTTTGAACTCAAGTGGGTTCACACTCATTTAAGCTCAAGTGGGTTCACACTCGTTTGAACTCAAGTGGGTTCACACTCATTTAAGCTCAAGTGGGTTCACACTCATTTGAACTCAAGTAGGTTCGCACTCGTTTAAGCTCAAGTGGGTTCACACTCGTTTAAGCTCAAGTGGGTTCACACCCGTTTAAGCTCAAGTGGGTTCACACTCGTTTAAGCTCAAGTGGGTTCACACACATTTAAGCTCAAGTGGGTTCACACTCGTTTAAGTTCAAGTGGGTTCACACTCGTTTAAGCTTAAATGGGTTCACTCTCGTTTAAAGATTAAATGGGTTCAATTAAAGGATACCTTGTTTTATTCAAACCCTAATGACATGACAGTGGTGATTTGGTTTATGGTAATCAATGAGGACTTAAACCAACCCTATCTAGAGTGATATAATCACCATCTATTAGTAAGGAGCGAGAGAAAGTACCATTTATGGTTAAAACTCAAATAAAGTACCTTCAATGTATATGAATATGCAGGATTAGGGCATGATCCACTTATGAGAGATCATGAAAACCCTAATTAAGATAATTGATGAGTCTTAACCTAATTTGAAAGCATCAATGATGATGTTTCTCATTCATGATGATACTATGAGCTAATTTCACTATGATGTGAATAGTAAACCCTAATTCTAGGGTAATCATGAGTAATGTGAATAGTAAACCCTAATTCTAGGGTAATCATGAGTAATGTGAATAGTAAACCCTAATTCTAGGGTAATCATGAGTAATGTGAATAGTAAACCCTAATTCTAGGGTAATCATGAGTAATGTGAATAGTAAACCCTAATTCTAGGGTAATCATGAGTAATGTGAATAGTAAACCCTAATTCTAGGGTAATCATGAGTAATGTGAATAGTAAACCCTAATTCTAGGGTAATCATGAGTAATGTGAATAGTAAACCCTAATTCTAGGGTAATCATGAGTAATGTGAATAGTAAACCCTAATTCTAGGGTAATCATGAGTAATGTGAATAGTAAACCCTAATTCTAGGGTAATCATGAGTAATGTGAATAGTAAACCCTAGTTCATAGTAATATGTTGAAATGAACAATAAACTCTAAACTCATGTTATTCCTTTAAGCATGAATTGTATGATCAAGATATGAGATGAGGAATTATTATTCCCAATCATAATGAAAGGGGTGAATAACCCTAAATGATGTAAAAAAGGGAATCTTACCCTTTGTAAGGACATAAAAGTATAACCTTTGAATTGAAGGGTTAATTCTGTCTTATTGACTGCTGATCTGATTATGAATTGTTGATTATTATCAATTGATTTAATCATGCAGATTCTTATAAGAGAATAATCATATCTAGGTAAGGATCATGACATCATATCCATTGAAAGTATGTCAATAGCTTATGAACTGAAATAACTATGTTGCCTAGATGCAAGTGGCATCATATGAAACTGATATGCCTTGAGGGCAATGAAAGACATCAAGGTCATGCTAATAGATGACTTGATGCTGACATGTCACTTGATAGCAAGTGTTATGATGATATAAGGGTGTAAGTAACCATGTTCCTGAATTATAGTGATAAGATGATTAAGAATTGATATCCATCTGATAACTGATATGAGTAATACCTGTTACATTTAGTATTCTTCTGTTATAGTCATGTTTAGTACTTGAATGTTTGGAAACATGTATGATGCTAAAAGAATAATGAAATGTACCTAATAACCAAGTATAATCATATCATGTAGAGCCCTGATCATAGATCCATCATTGTCAGGAGTTAAATGATGGTGAAACAGTTTTTCTTAAGGGAACTCCTGGATCACATACTTTTGAGTATGTGGGGAATATGGATGTGAATACCCTTACATCCTAGTATAGAAGTTGATGTGGATATATCTTAATCCATCAACCCATCACTATGTGTTTATGCCGGGGTGATGTAACACTATTCTCCCGAGGAAATCTTTTATACTGCATCGATGAGAGATAAACATGAAATCTTTCGATAGCGAAGAGAGTGTAGAATGCCACTGTGACTCTAATAGCGAAATACCAGAATACCCTGGTGAGCTATATTAGCAGAGACACTAGATGTCCTGCATGTTTATCCTCATTCTGACTGAGGTAGTTGAAGGTCATGAGAATCCGGCTCTTTCGATGACCTAGTATGATACCGATGTGACTTACTAGTGATCGGTTGGAGCATGAGCGGTATACTCATCTCCGCAGGGCATAATGATGTTTGTAAAACATAATCCACCGCGTAGCATAACTGCTTAGGTTGAACTACGAGGAACATTGATTGATATTACATTGCTTGCATTTAATATCCTGTTCAAGTATTAGCATACATGTTCTTCATATTCCTTAATAAAGATGAGTAATTGTTATCAAGCCTGCTGTGAATAATCTAAAGTTACCTGCTCATGATATTCCTTTGATTGCTTTTAACAAAGTTTCTGGTGGAGAGTTATAACTCTCGCTGGGACAATTATTTAAAATTGTCTCACCCCGTAGATTTCTACCTTTAGGTGGACGTCGAGGTCGAAGGAACCGATCTGCAGGTGGACAGCAGCAGCAGCGGCAAAACCAGGAGCAGCAGTGATTTCAGGTGGAAACACTGTGATGTCTAGTCTTGTAGATAGAATAGTCTTATGTCATCTCTGTACACTCAGGTCCTAGGAGTTTGTTGATCTGAGAATTTTGAAGTCTTGATATTTTGTATCATGATGTATATAATCACTCGAGAAGTGATTTATCAGAGATCTAAACAGTTTATCTTACTTTTATGAAAGGAGTTTCAAGTTTTTGAGATCTCATTTTCAAAAGGTTTTAATTTATCGTGATTTTTCGTATTCTGCTGTTAATCGAACCGCTTCCGCTACATTTATCTTGTGTTTTAGATATCAGAGCCCACAATTAGTGGTATCAGAGCTCTAGGTTCGCTGAGTCTACAGAGACATATGACTTAGAATGTCAAGTCTATCCTTAGTACTTCTTTCTTATCTAATAGAGTCTTCTGCTCCTCAGGAGAAGAAGATAATTAAGGATGTCTGGACCACAGGAGGAGTACGAGGCAGAAAGTAGTGTTGTTGCACCTCGAGAAGGTGCAAGGAACCTAGAAATAGAGCAACATGTACCTGAGCCACCTATGGAGCCACCTCAGTTTGACCCAGTTGACATGGGAAACCCAGCTGTTCAGACCATGTTTGGGCAGTTTATGACTGCCATGACACACATAACAGATAGGATGCCTATGCCTGCACCTAGGGCACCTACCCAACCTGAAGGACAAGGTATCGGTAAGACGTTCGAGTGACTTTGACGAGTCGGAGCGACCAAATACTTTGGAACAGCTGATTCGGCAGATGCCGACCTCTGGTTAACTGAGTTGGAGAAAGCTTTCAGAATCCTCAACATCCCCAAAGGTGAGAAGATTAGACATGCTGTCTATCTTCTCAAAGGTAGTGCTGGTCACTGGTGGACCATGGAAGAGCAGAAGAGGCCTGGAATAGAGATCTCGTGCGAAGACTTTCGTCGGGAATTTGTCCACAGATATTTTCCAAAGTCCTTCCTGGATGAGAAGATCTCTCAGTTTGAGAGACTGAGGCAGGTTATGATGAACATTAGCGAGTATGAGGCTAAGTTCATGGAGTTGTTGCGATTCTATCCGCATATGGCTACCACAGATGAAGAAAGGATTAGGAGGTTTGAAAAGGGTTTGAATGCCAACATGACTACTCCCGTGTCTGCACTAGAAAACCGGGAGAGATTCTCTACCTTTGTTGAGTCAGTCCAAAGGATAGAGAGATCCGTAGTCGAGAAATGACAAACCCAAAAGAGATATCCACAGTTCCAGGGATCTTCATCTAGAGACTTTAAGAAGCCTAGTGTAACATCCCTGACCTCGGTTATGAGTTAACCCTAGGTGTTTTGCCTAAATATGTAATTAAATCTTTGTGATTAACTCTGAGCATGTAATTAAGTTCTCAGAAACATATATCTCAGTATTTGCTCCTTTTTATTTAAAGTAGTAGCATTGTTTTGATATACATTGACCTATGTGCAATTTACCCAGTTAAAAGGGTTAGCTTGCAATTTGCACATGTTGAGATGTTCCTCTGATGTTGAGACATCATGAGAATCTTTTTGGTAAAGTTGAGGGATTTCCCAAGCTTGGGCACCAAGGAGCAGCTGTGGAAGCAATCCCGGTGCTTGAAACCCTAATTTGGGGTAAAATGCAATTTACCCAAATTAAGGAATCCAAATTGTAAAATATGTCATCTAATGTATCTTTTTAGACTCTTGCCATCATTAAGAGAAGAAATGATGAGGGAGTCACCTCAATTGAATTATCAAGTTATGAGATATGCCTTGTGATTGAATAATCAGGGTATATGTGCAATATTTCTTTATGTATGTACCTCATTATTAGCTTGCTCTCCTTTACCTTCTTTTCCTAAGACCTTAAGAGAAGGTTTGTCCTTAGAATAAAGAGGAAGGGACGATCAAGTAAAGAAGGAGGGACCTAGTTGGAATTATGGACAACTTATAAACTAATGTTGAAAATCCTATCCCATGTATATAAGCTCTCCTTCCCTTAGTTGCAAGGGAACTTAACCTTCGTTCCCTTACTGTTTCATTTCACCAAAGACGACCAAGGACTGCCTTGGAGCTAAGGAGGACAACCAAGGGGTGCAAGGTAGGTTTAAACCCCTCTTCTTGCCTAATTCCATGGTTAGAACTCGAATTCAAGGTCATCTTCATGGCTAACTCTTAAAACCCTACCTTTCTAGCCGTCTTTTTTCATCCTTCCTTGGAGTTTTCACCTTGGACAACCTGTAAGAACTCAAGGAAGCCATTAGAGATTGGAGCTTGAAAGCTTGGAGCTCAAGGAGCAAGCTTTAGGCGGGTTTTATAACTCTAAACCATGCTTTATTATGAACATCTTTTATATGCGGTTTAATGATAGCTCTCTATGTTTCCCTACTTTTCTCTGCTATTTTGCAAGCAAAACCATGGGATATTCATACTGTTCTTGAGATAGGAGATGAAGGCGTGATTTCCAAGAAAAACCCACCGCTTTTCACTTCCTTAAACGGTCTCAAAAGTTTGCTCTCTCGGTCTCAAGACCGCGAGGTGAGCAAACGGTCTCGAGACCGCGACAGGGCAAACGGTCTTCAAGACC
Source organism: Alisma plantago-aquatica (assembly GCA_963693085.1). Taxonomy (NCBI): domain Eukaryota; kingdom Viridiplantae; phylum Streptophyta; class Magnoliopsida; order Alismatales; family Alismataceae; genus Alisma; species Alisma plantago-aquatica. Next base: position 588,199,427 of record OY856414.1, read on the forward strand.
GTTTGGCCCCGTTGACCGAGCATGGACCGTATAATAAAATTGTTCCTAAATATATAGGCTAATTACCCTCAGAATTTGGGAGGCTAACTCCAAGGTAATCGGGAGATATGACCTTTTTAAGTAACCATTTTATTTGAATTTATTCCTGATTCTCAAACGGTCTGAAATTGCCTTTTTGGGCAAACGGTCTCAAGACCGTGTAAGGTCGTTGACCAGGCGTTGACCGTATGCGATTACTGTTCAAAATAATGTTAATTAACAACTCACCAAGTTTGATGGTCTAATTCCAAACGGGCTAAGAGTTGAAGGATGAATACTAGGGCTAACCCTAGATGAAATCATTACTGAAATTATGGTGACCTAATTAGGGTTTTTAGGGTTGATTGACCTAAACGGTCTCAAGACCGTTTAGGGGTCACCCAAACGGTCTCAAGACCGCGAGGGCAATCAACCATGACCGTTTGGAGGTCTGGGGTCAAGAATAGTTGACCAATTGAAGGTATAATTACACCAAATTACTTTGCAATTAAATATTGATATGATCATCAACTCAATAGGTCAAACCTTGATGAATTTGCACTAGAATCCAAAATTGGATGGGCAAACGGTCTCAAGACCGTTTGGAACTCATCCAAACGGTCTCAAGACCGAGAGGACAATCACCCAAGACCGTTTGAAGGTCTAGGGTTAAGTATTTTGACCAATTGAGGACCTAATTGCAAATAAGTTATCAATTGATTAAAATACTGATTTGGTGACCCAATCATGGTTCAACCTCTATCAAATCACCTTAGATTTTGATGAAATCTTGGGCAAACGGTCTCAAGACCATGTGGGGTCCACCCACATGACCTCAAGACCGTTTGGGCCAAGTTTGGGCCCAATTGGAGCTCAATTGAAGGGTTCAACCTTGTGTTGATGCACATTGTTGAGTGTTGATGGGTGAACATTGATAGACCCTAATTGAATTGACTTCAACCCTAATTGGTCAACAATTGAGAGTCTATTGAATGACTAAGTGGTCAAGCATAATCTTAATTAACCCAATCCATAAGTGGTCAACGTAGCTTTGACCTTTTGAGGGCTTCAATATTGGTTGACATTATCGGTTGTATCATCGAATCCCGTTGATGGTCTAAGTGGTTAAGACCATGTGAGCTCGCAGACTCAAGGTCGTGAGGAGGCTCGCGGTCTCAAGGTCGTGAGAGGGCTCACGGTCTCAAGACCGTGAGGGGGCTCACAGTCTCAAGACCGTGAGGGGGCTCAGGTCAAAGTGGGCAAACGGTCAACATCTCTTCGCGGTCTCAACTTCAATTTGATCTTCGCGGTCTTGAACACTTGAAGAGGCTCGTGGTCTTGAAGCCTAAGGAGGATCGTGGTCTTGAAGATAGAAGAGGGCTCACAGTCTTGGAAAGTCAAAGTGGGCAAACGGTCAACACTTTCAAACGATCTCAATCCGATTGAAGGTTGATAATTGAAATCAATCAGTGTGATTCAAGGTTGACTTCATTCAATCAATTGATGATATAAATGGTCCAACGTTGCCCTAATCAAACCCTAATGACAACCTAGGATATTAAGGGGTTAATTGACTAAGGTTTGTACCATGATGATGATCAATGGGGTGAATTACCAAAATACCCCTGAAGGGCCAATTGAGTTATATCTTGCTCAAATCAAACCCTAATCACATAATAGTGATGTGTTGGGCTATGTTAGCCTATGATGACTTAATCCGACCTGATCTAGAGTGATGTTGACATCACCTAACCTTATGATGAGAGAGAAAGTACTTCTAGAGAGAGAAAGTACCTCTAGAGAGAGAAAGTACCCTTTTCAGGTGAAAATTCAATTAAAGCATCTCCAATGCACAGGAATGAGCATAATTAGGGTATGATCCACCTGTGTGAGATCATAGAAACCCTAATTATGATAAATGATGAACCTTTAACTAATCCAAGAGCATCAATGAAGATGTTACTCATACATGATGATGTTATGAGTTTAATTCACCTTGATGTGAATAGTAAACCCTAATTCAAGGGTGATGACATGTAATGTGAATAGTAAACCCTAATTCAAGGGTAATGACATGTAATGTGAATAGTAAACCCTAATTCAAGGGAAATGACATGCTTTTGAGTATTAAACTCTATTTGATGTGAATTAGAGATTTAACTCTTATGACAAGAGTAGGAAGTACATTCCTTATTGTTGTATTACCTTTATCAGATGTATTAACCATGCAGGTTCTGATATGAAGGTAATCATATCCAGGTATGGATGTTGATGTTATATTCATTAAAGGCATGTTGTTAGCCTTATGAATAAGTAAAGTAATCTGATGCCTTGCCAGTGGCATCCTATGCTGATAATGGGCTATGAGAGCCATGAATACTAAAACATCCCTGACCTGGGTTATGAGTTAACCCTAGGTGTTTTGCCTAAATATGTAATTAAATCTTTGTGATTAACTCTGAGCATGTAATTAAGTTTCTCAGAAACATATATTTCAGTATTTGCTCCTTTTTATTTAAAGTTGTAGCATTGTTTTGATATACAGGGACCTATGTGCAATTTACCCAGTTAAAAGGGTTAGCTTGCAATATGCACATGATGAGATGTTCCTCTGATGTTGAGACATCATGAGAAATCTTTTTGGCAAAGTTTGAGGGATTTCCCAAGCTAGGGCACCAAGGTGCAGCTATGGAAGCAATCCCGGTGCTTGAAACCCTAGTTTGGGGTAAAATGCAAATTACCCAAATTAAGGGATACAAATTGTGAAATATGTCATATAATGTATCTTTTTATACTCTTTCCATCATTAAGAGAAGAAATGATGAGGAAGTCACCTCAATTGAATTATCAAGTTATGAGATATGCCTTGTGATTGAATAATCAGGGTATATGTGCAATATTTCTTTATGTATGTACCTCATTATTAGCTTGCTATCCTTTACCTTCTTTTCCTAAGACCTTAAGAGAAGGTTTGTCCTTAGAATAAAGAGGAAGGGACGATCAAGTAAAGAAGGAGGGACCTAGTTGGAATTATGGACAACTTATGAACTAATGTTGAAAATCCTACCCCATGTATATAAGCTCTCCTTCCCTTAGTTGCAAGGGAACTCACCCTTCGTTCCCTTACTGTTTCATTTCACCAAAGACGACCAAGGACTGCCTTGGAGCTAAGGAGGACGACCAAGGGGTGCAAGGTAGGTTTAAACCCCTCTTCTTGCTTAGTTCCATGGTTAGAACTCGAATTCAAGGTCATCTTCATGGCTAACTCTTGAAACCCTACCTTTCTAGCCGTCTCTTTTCATCCTTCCTTGGAGTTTTTACCTTGGCCAACCTGTAAGAACTCAAGGACGCCATTAGAGCTTGGAGCTTGAAAGCTTGGAGCTCAAGAAGCAAGCTTTAGGCGGGTTTTATAACTCTAAACCCATGCTTTACTATGTGCATCTTTATATGCGTTTTGATGATAGATCTTAGTGTTTCCCAACTTTTCCCTGCTATTTTGCAAGCAAATCCATGGGATATTCGTACTGTTCTTGAGCTAGGCGATGAAGGCGTGATTTCCAAGAAAAACCCACCGCTTTTCACTTCCTTAAACGGTCTCAAAAGTTTGCTCTCTCGGTCTCAAGACCGCGAGGTGAGCAAACGGTCTCGAGACCGCGACAGGGCAAACGGTCTCCAAGACCGTTTGGCCCCATTGACCGAGCGTGGACCGTATAAGATATCTGTTCCTAATTATATAGGCTAATTACCCTCAAAATGTGGGAGGCTAACTCCAAAGGAATCGGGAGATATGACCTTTTTAAGTAACCATTTTATTTGAATTTATTCCTGATTCTCAAACGGTCTGAAATTGCCTTTTTGGGAAAACGGTCTCAAGACCGTGTAAGGTCGTTGACCAGGCGTTGACCGTATGAGATTACTGTTCAAAATTATGTTAATTAACAACTCACCAAGTTTGATGGTCTAATTCCAAACGGGATAACAGTTGAAGGGTGAATACTAGGGCTAACCCAAGATAAAATCAGTACTGAAATTATGGTGACCTAATTAGGGTTTTTAGGGTTGATTGACCTAAACGGTCTCAAGACCATTTAGGGGTCCCCCAAACGGTCTCAAGACCGTGAGGGAAATCAACCAAGACCGTTTGGAGGTCTGGGGTCAAGGATAGTTGACCAATTGAAGGTACAATTACACCGAATTACATTGCAATAAAATATTGACACGATCATCAACTCAATGGGTCAGACCTTGATGAATTTGCACTAGAATCCAAAATTTGATGGGCAAACGGTCTCAAGACCGTTTGGAACTCATACAAACGGTCTCAAGACCGAGAGGACATCACCCAAGACCGTTTGAAGGTCTAGGGTTGAGTAATTTGACCAATTGAGGACCCAATTGCAAATAAGTTATCAATTTAATCAAAATTCTGTTTTGTGGCTCAATCATGGTTCAACCTCTATCAAATCACCTTAGATTTTAATGAAATCTTGGGCAAACGGTCTCAAGACCATGTGGGGTCTACCCACATGACCGCAAGACCGTTTGGGCCAAGTTTGGGCCCAATTGCAGCTCAATTGAAGGGTTCAACCTTGTGTTGATGCACATTGTTGAGTGTTGATGGGTGAACATTGATAGATCCTAATTGAATCAATTTCAATCATAATTGGTCAACAATTGAGGGTCAATTGAATGACCAATTGGTTAAGCATAACCTTAATTAACCCAATCCATAGGTGGTCAACATAGATGGGACCTTTTGAAGGCTTCAACCTCGATTGACATTATCGGTTGCATCTTTGAGTCTTGATTAAAGGACCAAGCGGCTGAGACCATGAGAGCCTCGCGGTCTCAAGACCGTGAGAGGGCTCGCGGTCTCAAGACCGTGAGGGGGCTCACGGTCTCAAGACCGAGAGGAGGCTCGCGGTCTCAAGACCGCAAAGGGCCTCGCGGTCCTGAGGTCAAACTAGCTAAACGGTCTTCATGACCCTCGCGGTCTTGGAGTCTTCGCGGTCTTGAATTGAATGCATGATGGCTCGCGGTCTTGAAGCCTAAGGGGGCTCGCAGTCTTGGAGTTAGAAAGAGTCTCACGGTCTTGGAAAGTCAAAGTGGGCAAACGGTCAACACTTTCAACCGATCTCAACTCAATTGATGATTAATGAGTGAAATCAATCAATGTAATTCCAAGTTGACTTCTTTCAATCAATTAATAATATAAATGGTCCAATGTTGCCGAAATCAAACCCTAATGATAATCAAGGATAGTAAGGGGTTATTTGACTAAGGTTTTTGACCATAATGATGATCAATGGGGTGAATTACCAAAATACCCCTAAAGGGTCAATTGAGTTATACCTTGCTCAATTCAAACTCTAATTACATGAGAATGATGTTTTTAGTCATAATGACTCTATCCAACTTGATCTAGTCTAATGTTATCATCAACTTAGTATGATGAAAGAGAGAGTACTCTAGAGAGAGAAAGTACCCTAGAGAGAGAAAGTAACTCCAATCACATAATGGTGATGTTTTTGGCTATGTTAGCCTATGATGACACAACCCAACCTATTTTAGAGTGATGTTGACATCACCTAACCTTATGATGAGAGAGAAAGTACTTCTAGAGAGAGAAAGTACTTCTAGAGAGAGAAAGTACCCTTTTTTAGTGGAAACTCAATTGAAGCATCCCCAATACACAGAAATGAGCATAATTAGGGTATGATCCACCTGTGTGAGATCATAGAAACCCTAATTATGATAAATGATGAACCTTTAACTAATACAAGAGCATCAATGAAGATGTTACTCATATATGATGATGTTATGAGTTTAATTCACCTTGATGTGAATAGTAAACCCTAATTCAAGGGTGATGACATGTAATGTGAATAGTAAACCCTAATTCAAGGGTAATGGCATGCTTTTGAGTATTAAACTCTATTTGATTTGAATTAAAGATTTAAACTCTTATGACAAGAGTAGGAGGGATATTCCTTATTTTTGTACTACCTTTATCAGTTGTATTAACCATGCAGGTTCTGATATGAAGGTAATCATATCCATGTATGGATGATGATGTTATATTCATTAAAGGCATGTTGTTAGCCTTATGAATAAGTAAAGTAACCGGATGTCTTGTCAGTGGCATCCTATACTGATAATGGGCTACGAGAGCCATGAATACCATCAAAGTCATGCCTTAGAGATGACTTGTGATGAGGATAATGAGAAATGATGATTGATATGAGTTAGGCATGTTACATTTAGTATTCTTCATTTATAGCTGCTATGCTATTGTTATTGTTTGCAGAACAATGTATTAAAGAATACTGAATGTACCTAACTAATCAAGTATAATGTAGAGCCCTGATCATAGATCCATCATTGTCAGAAATTAAATGATGGTGAAACAGGTTTTCCTCAGGGAACTCCTGGAGCACATACTTTTGAGTATGTGGGGTACATGGATGTGTAGAACCATACATCCTAGTGTAGGAAAGTGATGTAGATGTGTAATCCATCCATCCTTCACTATAATTCCATACCATATCAGTGGTAGGTAAACATGAAACCTCCTGATGACGAAGACAACACAGATATCCGTATCGGTGGTAGATAAATATGAAACCTCCTGATGACGAAGAGAGTACAGAACGCCACTGTGACTCTAGAATAGCGAAGGACCAGTTTACCCTGGTGAGCTATATTAAGTAGAGACACGAGATGTCCTACAAGTGATCCTCTTACTGACTGAGGAAGGTGAAGGTCATGAGAATCCGGCTCTCTTAATGACCTATGTATGATACTGATGTGACTTCTCGGCGATCAGTTGGTGTATGAGTGGTAAGCCTCATCTCCACAGGGCATAATGTTGTTTGTAAAACATAGTCAACCATGTAGTATAACTTGTTAGAGATGACTCCAAGTTAGTTGATTGATGTTACATTGCAATAATGTTGATATTCTCCATATCTCCTAAATTGTAGAGATCTTGTTATACCTGCACTGTTATAGAATACTTTGAAGGCTTTATTGCTTAAAATAATCTTTGATGTTATAATAAAGCTTCTGGCAAAGAGTTATAACTCTCGCTGGGACAATTATGTATAATTGTCTCACCCCGTAGACTTCAACTTTTTAGGTGGACGTCGGAGACGAAGGAACCAGCCTACAGGTGATCAGTCCCAGCAGCAGCACCAGGGGCAACAGTAATCTCAGGTGGAGATTGTCCTGCCATATGGTGTAGTTAGAGTCAGTCCTATGTGTCCTCTGTACTCTCAGGTCTTGGAGTCTTTTGTATAAGTGATCTTGAGATTTTATATCTTGATGTATATAATTACTCGAGAAGTAATTATCCTGAGATGTAAACAGTTTATCTCTCTTTATGAAAGAAGCTTTTATGGATTCAAGCTCTTGTCACGAAAAGTTTTAATTTTCCGTGATTTTTGTCTTCCGCTGATTACCGATTCGCTTCCGCTAAGTTTTAATCGTGTTTATGTTATGGTTTGGAGATCAGAGCCTACAAATACCATCAAGGTCATGCCTTAGAGATGACTTGTGATGAGGATAATGAGAAATGATGATTGATATGAGTTAGGCATGTTACATTTAGTATTCTTCTTTTATAGCTGCTATGCTACTGTTATTATTTGAAGAACAATGTATGCTGTTAAAGAATACTGAATGTACCTAACTAATCAAGTATAATGTAGAGCCCTGATCATAGATCCATCATTGTCAGAGATTAAGTGATGGTGAAACAGGTTTTCCTCAGGGAACTCCTGGAGCACATACTTTTGAGTATGTGGGGTACATGGATGTGTAGAACCTTACATCCTAGTGTAGGAAAGTGATGTAGATGTGTAATCCATCCATCCTTCACTATATTTCCATATCGTATCAGTGGTAGGTAAACATGAAACCTCCTGATGACGAAGAAAGCACATATATCCGTATCAGTGGTAGGTAAACATGAAACCTTCTGATGACGAAGAGAGTACAGAACGCCACTGTGACTCTAGAATAGCGAAGGACCAGTTTACCCTGGTGAGCTATAGTAGTAGAGACACGAGATGTCCTACAAGTGATCCTCTTACTGACTGAGGAAGGTGAAGGTCATGAGAATCCGGCTCTCTTAATGACCTATGTAAGATACTGATGTGACTTCTCAGCGATCAGTTGGAGTATGAGTGGTAAGCCTCATCTCCACAGGGCATAATGTTGTTTGTAAAACATAATCAACCACGTAGTATAACTTGTTAGAGATGACTCCAAGTTAGTTGATTGATGTTACATTGCAATAATGTTTATATTCTCCATATCTCCTAAATCGTAGAGATCTTGTTATACCTGCAACGGTTATAGAATACTTTGAAGGCTTTACTGCTAAAGATATTCTTTGATGTTATAATAAAGCTTCTGGCGGAGAGTTATAACTCTCGTTGGGACAATTATGTATAATTGTCTCACCCCGTAGGCTTCAAATTTTTAGGTGGACGTCGGAGATGAAGGAACCAGCCTACAGGTGATCAGTCTCAGCAGCAGCATCAGGGGCAGTAGTAATCTCAGGTGGAGATTGTCCTGCCATATGGTGTAGTTAGAGTCAGTCCTATGTGTCCTCTGTACTCTCAGGTCTTGGAGTCTTTTGTATAGTGATCTTGAGATTTTGTATCTTGATGTATATAATTACTCGAGAAGTAATTATCCTGAGATGTAAACAGTTTATCTCTCTTTATGAAAGAAGCTTTTATGGATCCAAGCTCTTGTCTCGAAAAGTTTTAATTTTCCGTGATTTTTGTCTTCCGCCGATTATCGATTCTCTTCCGCTAAGTTTTAATCGTGTTTATGTCATGGTTTGGAGAACAGAGCCCACAACTAGTGGTATCAGAGCTCCAGGTTCAGTTGAGTCTACAGAGGCATAGGACTTAGGATGTCGAGTCTACCTTTAGTACTCCTTCCTCATCTAATAGAATCTTCTGCTCCTCAGGAGAAGAATATACATAAGAATGTCAGAACATCATGATGAGCACGTGGCAGAGAGTAGTGCTAGTGCACCTTGAGGCGGTGCAAGAGTTCCGAGAATAGAACAACCTGCACCTGAGTCGCCAAGAGAACCACCCCAGTTCGACCCAGCTGACATGAGTGATCCAGCTGTACAGACGATGTTCGGGCAGTTCATGACTGCCATGACACATATAACCGATAGGATGCCCATTCCTGCACCTAGGGCACCTGTCCAACCTGAAGCACAAGGTATCGGTAAGACATTTGAATGACTTCGTCGTGTCAGAGCTACCGAGTACTTTGGAACTGCCGACCCTACAGATGCTGACTTATGGTTGACAGAGTTGGAGAAGGCTTTCAGGATTCTTATGATTCCAGAAGCTGAGAAGGTTAGACATGCTGTCTATCTTCTCAAAGGCAGTGCTGGTCACTGGTGGAACATGGAAGAGCAGAAGAGACCTGGAGTAGAGTTCTCATGGGAAGAGTTTCGTCGGGAATTTATCAATAGATATTTTCCAAAGACCTTCCTAGATGAGAAGATCTCTCAGTTTGAGAAACTAAGGCAGGGTATGATGAACATTAGTGAGTATGAAGCTAAGTTCATGGAGTTGTTGTGGTTCTTTCCGCACATGGCTGCTACGGATGAGGAAAGAATCAGAAGATTCGAGAGGGGTTTGAATTCTGATATGTCAACCCCTGTGTCTGCCTTAGAAAACAGAGAGAGATTCTCTACCTTCGTTGAGTCAGTCCGAAGGATAGAGATATCTGTGGTTGAGAAAAGACAAACCCATAAAAGATATCCACAGTTCCAGGGTTCTTCATCTAGGGATTCTAAGAAACCTAGATTCTCTGCACCTAACCCTCCACCACCCAGATCGAGTTTTCAAACTCAATGGACACCAAGCAGAGGTAGAGGGCGGAGTCAACCGCTTCAAGGGACGCACAGTTCTGCATCAGTGTTAGTTACTGGACCACCCACACCACAGCAACAGGAGAAGAGTTGCTAAAACTGTGGTAAGGTGGGACACTTGATGAAGGATTGCCGTTCTAGGCCTGTCGGTGTGACACAACAAACCCCGAGATAGAATCAATAGGGATCTCAGAATAGACAACATCAAGGAGCAGCTCGAGGACGTGGACAAGCGTCTCAAGCTGGATCATCAGCACCACCTCAACACCAGGCGACTACGAGATTCTATGCTATGAACCCACCTGAGGCAGTGGTCAATCCACGGGTAGTGGCAGGTCAGATGAAATTTTTATATTTTGATATGTCTATATCCTGTGATGTATCTGTTCTGATTGATCCGGGTGCTACGCACTCTTTCATCACTCGTGAAGTGATTCGTAACTGCAATGTGACTGTTAGTCATAGAGCAGATAGTTTGTTGTTAGAGATCCTCCATTGAGTGGGTCTGCCGTTTTACAGGAGGTATGTTCTCCCTACATCCTCTTCTTTTCTGACCATCGCATTCAAGTGGATCTTATACCACTTGATATGCAGGGATTTGATATAATCCTCGGGGTGGATACCTTAGAAAGGTATAGAGTTGTCTTGGATTGTGAGTCCAAGTTGGCTGTGTTTGCTGATGAAAGCAACACATGGATCTTTCAAGGAGAAAGAAAGATTCTGCCCACCTATCTTGTATCAGCCATGGTTGCTGATAAGCTGTTGAGGCAAGGATGTCATGCATTCTTAGCCCATGTGGTAGATGTTACCAAGGAAAGGACCAATCCTGCTGAAGTTCCCATAGTCAGGGAATTCGAGGATGTGTTTCCTGAAGAACTTCCTGGTATACCACCACCTCGGGAGATTGATTTTGAAATCAATCTGATCCCAGATACGAAACCTATAGCTCAAACTCCGTATAGGATGGCGCCTGCCGAGATGGCAGAACTCAAGAAACAGCTTCAAGAGTTACTTGAGAGAGGTTTTATCCGACCAAGTACTTCACCTTGGGGTGCTCCGGTCTTGTTTGTTAAAAAGAAAGATGGGTCAATGCGGTTGTGCATTGACTACAGACAACTCAATAAAGTAACAATAAAGAATAAGTATCCTCTGCCGAGGATTGATGATCTCTTTGACCAGTTGCGTGGTGCAACAGTCTTTTCAAAGATAGACTTGAGGTCTGGATATCATCAACTCCGTATTAAGGATAGTGACATATCCAAGTCTTCCTTTAGGACAAGATATGGTCACTATGAGTTCACGGTTATGTCGTTTGGACTAACCAATGCACCAGCTGCATTTATGGAACTCATGAATAGAGTTTTTCGACCTTTCCTTGATCAGTGTGTTGTCGTCTTCATAGATGACATTCTGATTTATAGTAAGGATGCTCAGCAGCATGAGCAGCATCTTCGCCAAACTTTGACCTTGCTAAGAGAACATAAGCTGTACGCTAAGTTTAGCAAGTGTGAGTTCTGGCTGCCAGAAGTATCTTTTCTTGGACATGTAATATCCGCCTCGGGAATTCGTGTTGACCCTACAAAGGTAGAATCTGTTCTACAATGGGAACAACCGAAGACACCGACGGAGATTCGAAGTTTCTTGGGGTTAGCTGGCTATTATCGAAGGTTCATTAAGAACTTTAGTTCTATAGCTTTACCTTTGACCAAGTTGACCCAGAAAGATGTTCCTTTTTCCTGGAGTGATAAGTGTCAACAGTCTTTCCAGTTGCTGAAGGAGAGGTTGACAAGTGCACCTGTGCTAGTGCTACCTGAACAAGGAAAAGGGTATATAGTTTTCTATGACGCTTCCAAAAATGGACTAGGATGTGTGTTGATGCAGGATAAACAAGTGATTTCTTTTGCTTCCCGACAGCTTAAGAAACACGAGGAGAATTATCCAACACACGATTTGGAGTTAGCTGCTGTGGTTCATGCCTTGAAGATCTGGAGGCATTATCTCTACGGAAAAACATTCCAGATTTTCACATACCACAAAAACCTTAAGTATATCTTCTCTCAGCATGAGCTCAACATGAGGCAACGTCGCTGGATGGAGTTAATGAAGGACTACGACTGTACAATTGATTACCATCCAGGCAAGGCCAATGTTGTTGCAGATGCCTTGAGTAGGAAATCATCAACATCAACCATGAATAGAGCACAACTAAACTCTTTAATATGCTCTAGAAGAGATATGCTTATCTCTTTAAGGCAAGACAATGTACAGTTGAAAGTGTCATTGTTAGCCGGTTTATTAGCTGAGATGCATATTAAACCTACCCTAAGGGAGCAGATTAAAGAGGCACAGCTAGGTGATGCTGCAGTTCAGCAGATTAGATCTGAGTATGGAAAGGAGAAGCAAGATGGTTTTCATGACTCAGAAGATCAAGTAGCTTGTTATAATGAAAGAATGATAGTGCCAGATGTGGAAAACTTGAGAAAGTTAGTCCTGGAAGAAGCCCATTCTTCCATGTATGCTATGCATCCAGGGAGCACCAAGATGTATCAGAATTTTTAAGATCTGTATTGGTGGCCTGGGATGAAGAAGGACGTTGCAGAGTTTGTTCTGAGGTGTCCTGTGTGTCAGCAAGTTAAAGCTGAACACCAGAAGCCTGCAGGAACAATGCAACCTTTACCCATATCACAGTGGAAGTGGGACCATGTGACCATGGACTTTGTTGTTGGCCTACCCAGGACAAGCAAAGGACATGATTCTATTTGGGTAATTGTTGATAGGTTGACTAAGACAACACATTTCTTACCTGTCAAAACAACCTATTCTGCTGAAAGGTTATCAGAGTTGTATGTTCAAGAGATAGTGCGTTTACACGGAGTTCCTGTCACAATAGTTTCTGACAGAGGTCCTCAATTTACAAGTCATTTTTTGGAACAGTTGCACAGTGCCTTAGGCACCAAGCTAAGGTTTAGTACGGCCTTTCATCCACAGAATGATGGACAGTCGGAAAGGACCATACAAACCTTAGAAGACCTGTTACGAGCATGTGTTCTCCAATTCACCGGAAGTTGGGATCTACACCTAAGCTTGATAGAGTTTTCCTATAACAATATCTATCAGCATAGTATTGATATGGCACCTTATGAAGCCTTATATGGTAGACGTTGTAGATCACCCTTGTGTTGGTTTGAGACTGGTGAGCACCAGTTGTTAGGTCCTGACCTGGTGTAGCAAACCACGGAAAAGATTAAAGTAATACAACATAAGATTAAGACTGCCCAGGATAGGCAGAAATCTTATGCTGACAAACGTCGTAGACCCTTAGAGTTCCAGGTTGGAGACAGAGTGTATCTCAAGGTCTCACCTTGGAAAGGGGTCCTTTGTTTTGGAAGGAAAGGAAAGTTAGCTCCTAGATATATGGGGCCTTATCCAATCATTGAACGGATTGGAAAGCTAGCATATAAACTAGAGCTTCCCCCAGAATTACAGAGGTTACATCCTGTGTTTCACATTTCTATGTTGAAGAAATGTCACCCAGACACCGAGTCAGTTCTACAACCTATGGAGGTAGAATTGAATGATGACATATCCTATGAGGAGGGACCAGTGTCAATCCTTGATAAACGAATTAAAAAGCTAAAGAAGAAAGATATAAGTCTTGTGAAAGTCCTCTGGAACCATCGTGGTGTTGAAGAAGCCACTTGGGAGTTAGAGGATGAGATGAGAAGGAAGTATCCTTCCCTTTTCTCTTAGTATGTTTTATCGATTTCGGGGACGAAATCCTTGTAAGGGGTGGATAATTTGTAACATCCCTGACCTGGGTTATGAGTTAACCCTAGGTGTTTTGCCTAAATATGTAATTAAATCTTTGTGATTAACTCTGAGCATGTAATTAAGTTCTCAGAAACATATATCTCAGTATTTGCTCCTTTTTATTTAAAGTAGTAGCATTGTTTTGATATACAGGGACCTATGTGCAATTTACCCAGTTAAAAGGGTTAGCTTGCAATTTGCACATGTTGAGATGTTCCTCTGATGTTGAGACATCATGAGAATCTTTTTGGTAAAGTTGAGGGATTTCCCAAGCTTGGGCACCAAGGTGCAGCTGTGGAAGCAATCCCGGTGCTTGAAACCCTAATTTGGGGTAAAATGCAATTTACCCAAATTAAGGAATCCAAATTGTAAAATATGTCATCTAATGTATCTTTTTAGACTCTTGCCATCATTAAGAGAAGAAATGATGAGGAAGTCACCTCAATTGAATTATCAAGTTATGAGATATGCCTTGTGATTGAATAATCAGGGTATATGTGCAATATTTCTTTATGTATGTACCTCATTATTAGCTTGCTCTCCTTTACCTTCTTTTCCTAATACCTTAAGATAAGGTTTTTCCTTAGAATAAAGAGGAAGGGACGATCAAGTAAAGAAGGAGGGACCTAGTTGGAATTATGGACAACTTATAAACTAATGTTGAAAATCCTATCCCATGTATATAAGCTCTCCTTCCCTTAGTTGCAAGGGAACTTAACCTTCGTTCCCTTACTGTTTCATTTCACCAAAGACGACCAAGGACTGCCTTGGAGCTAAGGAGGACGACCAAGGGGTGCAAGGTAGGTTTAAACCCCTCTTCTTGCCTAATTCCATGGTTAGAACTCGAATTCAAGGTCATCTTCATGGCTAACTCTTGAAACCCTACCTTTCTAGCCGTTTTTTTTCATCCTTCCTTGGAGTTTTCACCTTGGCCAACCTGTAAGAACTCAAGGAAGCCATTAGAGCTTGGAGCTTGAAAGCTTGGAGCTCAAGGAGCAAGCTTTAGGCGGGTTTTATAACTCTAAACCATGCTTTATTATGAACATCTTTTATATGCGGTTTAATGATAGCTCTCTATGTTTCCCTACTTTTCTCTGCTATTTTGCAAGCAAAACCATGGGATATTCGTACTGTTCTTGAGCTAGGAGATGAAGGCGTGATTTCCAAGAAAAACCCACCGCTTTTCACTTCATTAAATGGTCTCAAAAGTTTTCTCTCTCGGTCTCAAGACCGCGAGGTGAGCAAACGGTCTCGAGACCGCGACAGGGAAAACGGTCTTCAAGACCATTTGGCCCCATTGACCGAGCATAGACCGTTTAAGCACATTGTTCTTAATTACATAGGCTAATTACCCTCAACATTTGGGAGGCTAACTCCAAGGGAATCGGGAGATATGACCTTTGTAAGTAACAATTTTATTTGCATTTATTCCTGATTCTCAAACGGTCTGAAATTGCCTTTTTGGGCAAACGGTCTCAAGACCGTGTAAGGTCGTTGACTAGGCATTGACCGTATGAGATTACTGTTCAACATAATGTTAATTAACAACTCACCAAGTTTGATGGTCTAATTCCAAACGAGCTAAGAGTTGAAGGATGAATACTAGGGCTAACCCTAGATGAAATCAATACTGAAATTATGGTGACCTAATTAGGGTTTTTAGGGTTGATTGACCTAAACGGTCTCAAGACCGTTTAGGGGTCACCCAAACGGTCTCAAGACCGCGAGGGCAATCAACCATGACCATTTGGAGGTCTGGGGTCAAGAATAGTTGACCAATTGAAGGTATAATTACACCAAATTACTTTGCAATTAAATATTGATATGATCATCAACTCAATAGGTCAAACCTTGATGAATTTGCACTAGAATCCAAAATTGGATGGGAAAACGGTCTCAAGACCATTTGGAACTCATCCAAACGGTCTCAAGACCGAGAGGACAATCACCCAAGACCGTTTGAAGGTCTAGGATTAAGTATTTTGACCAATTGAGGACCTAATTGCAAATAAGTTATCAATTGATTAAAATACTGATTTGGTGACCCAATCATGGTTCAACCTCTATCAAATCACCTTAGAGTTTGATGCAATCTTGGGAAAACGGTCTCAAGACCATGTGGGGTCCACCCACATGACCTCAAGACTGTTTGGGCCAAGTTTGGGCCCAATTGGAGCTCAATTGAAGGGTTCAACCTTGTGTTGATGCACATTGTTGAGTGTTGATGGGTGCACATTGATAGACCCTAATTGAATCGACTTCAACCCTAATTGGTCAACAATTGAGAGTCTATTGAATGAATAAGTGGTCAAGCATAATCTTAATTAACCCAATCCATAAGTGGTCAACGTAGCTTTGACCTTTTGAGGGCTTCAATATTGGTTGACATTATCGGTTGTATCATCGAATCCCGTTGATGGTCTAAGTGGTTAAGACCATGTGAGCTCGCAGACTCAAGGTCGTGAGGAGGCTCGCGGTCTCAAGGTCATGAGAGGGCTCACGGTCTTAAGACCGTGAGGGGGCTCACTGTCTCAAGACCGCGAGGGGCCTCGCGGTCCTGAGGTCAAAGTGGGCAAACGGTCAACATCTCTTCGCGGTCTCAACTTCAATTTGATCTTCGCGGTCTTGAACACTTGAAGCGGCTCGCGGTCTTGAAGCCTAAGGAGGCTCGCGGTCTTGAAGATAGAAGAGGGCTCGCAGTCTTGGAAAGTCAAAGTGGGCAAACGGTCAACACTTTCAAACGATCTCAATCCGATTGAAGGTTGATAATTGAAATCAATCAATGTGATTCAAGGTTGACTTCATTCAATCAATTGATGATATAAATGGTCCAACGTTGCCCTAATCGAACCCTAATGACAACCTAGGATATTAAGGGGTTAATTGACTAAGGTTTGGACCATGATGATGATCAATGGGGTGAATTACCAAAATACCCCTGAAGGGCCAATTGAGTTATATCTTGCTCAAATCAAACCCTAATCACATGATAGTGATGTGTTGGGCTATGTTAGCCTATGATGACTTAATCCAACCTGATCTAGAGTGATGTTGACATCACCTAACCTTATGATGAGAGAGAAAGTACTTCTAGAGAGAGAAAGTACCTCTAGAGAGAGAAAGTACCCTTTTTAGGTGAAAATTCAATTAAAGCATCTCCAATGCACAGGAATGAGCATAATTAGGGTATGATCCACCTGTGTGAGATCATAGAAACCCTAATTATGATAAATGATGAACCTTTAACTAATCCAAGAGCATCAATGAAGATGTTACTCATACATGATGATGTTATGAGTTTAATTCACCTTGATTTGAATAGTAAACCCTAATTCAAGGGCGATGACATGTAATGTGAATAGTAACCCTAATTCAAGGGTAATGACATGTAATGTGAATAGTAAACCCTAATTCAAGGGAAATGGCATGCTTTTGAGTATTAAACTCTATTTGATGTGAATTAGAGATTTAACTCTTATGACAAGAGTAGGAAGTACATTCCTTATTGTTGTATTACCTTTATCAGATGTATTAACCATGCAGGTTCTGATATGAAGGTAATCATATCCAGGTATGGATGTTGATGTTATATTCATTAAAGGCATGTTGTTAGCCTTATGAATAAGTAAAGTAATCTGATGCCTTGCCAGTGGCATCCTATGCTGATAATGGGCTATGAGAGCCATGAATACCATCAAGGTCATGCCTTAGAGAT
The DNA here is from genome assembly GCA_963693085.1 of Alisma plantago-aquatica. NCBI lineage: Eukaryota > Viridiplantae > Streptophyta > Magnoliopsida > Alismatales > Alismataceae > Alisma > Alisma plantago-aquatica. Next base: position 588,216,880 of record OY856414.1, read on the forward strand.
GACTTGTGATGAGGATAATGAGAAATGATGATTGATATGAGTTAGGCATGTTACATTTAGTATTCTTCTTTTATAGCTGCTATGCTACTGTTATTATTTGAAGAACAATGTATGATGTTAAAGAATACTGAATGTACCTAACTAATCAAGTATAATGTAGAGCCCTGATCATAGATCCATCATTGTCAGAGATTAAGTGATGGTGAAACAGGTTTTCCTCAGGGAACTCCTGGAGCACATACTTTTGAGTATGTGGGGTACATGGATGTGTAGAACCTTACATCCTAGTGTAGGAAAGTGATGTAGATGTGTAATCCATCCATCCTTCACTATATTTCCATATGGTATCAGTGGTAGGTAAACATGAAACCTCCTGATGACGAAGAAAGCACAAATATCCGTATCAGTGGTAGGTAAACATGAAACCTCCTGATGACGAAGAGAGTACAGAACGCCACTGTGACTCTAGAATAGCGAAGGACCAGTTTACCCTAGTGAGCTATAGTAGTAGAGACACGAGATGTCCTACAAGTGATCCTCTTACTGACTGAGGAAGGTGAAGGTCATGAGAATCCGGCTCTCTTAATGACCTATGTATGATACTGATGTGACTTCTCAGCGATCAGTTGGAGTATGAGTGGTAAGCCTCATCTCCACAGGACATAATGTTGTTTGTAAAACATAATCAACCACGTAGTATAACGTGTTAGAGATGACTCCAAGTTAGTTGATTGATGTTACATTGCAATAATGTTTATATTCTCCATATCTCCTAAATCGTAGAGATCTTGTTATACCTGCAACGGTTATAGAATACTTTGAAGGCTTTACTGCTTAAGATATTCTTTGATGTTATAATAAAGCTTCTGGCAGAGAGTTATAACTCTCGCTGGGACAATTATGTATAATTGTCTCACCCCGTAGGCTTCAACTTTTTAGGTGGACGTCGGAGACGAAGGAACCAGCCTACAGGTGATCAGTCTCAGCAGCAGCATCAGGGGCAGCAGTAATCTCAGGTGGAGATTGTCCTGCCATATGGTGTAGTTAGAGTCAGTCCTATGTGTCCTCTTTACTCTCAGGTCTTGGAGTCTTTTGTATAGTGATCTTGAGATTTTGTATCTTGATGTATATAATTACTCGAGAAGTAATTATCCTGAGATGTAAATAGTTTATCTCTCTTTATGAAAGAAGCTTTTATGGATCCAATCTCTTGTCTCGAAAAGTTTTAATTTTCCGTGATTTTTGTCTTCCGCTGATTACCGATTCACTTCCTCTAAGTTTTAATCGTGTTTATGTCATGGTTTGGAGATCAGAGCCCACACCTAGATTCTCTGCACCTACACCTCCACCACCTAGATCTAGTTCTCAGACTCAGTGGTCCCCAAGTAGAGGTAGAGGACGAGGTTTACCTCCACAAGCGACTCGCAGTTCAGCATCAATGTCAGTCACAGGACCACCAAGACCACAATAACTGGAAAGAAGTTGTTATAACTGTGGGAAGGTGGGACATCTGATGAAGGACTGTAGGTCTAGGCCTGTCAGTATGACACAGCCTCAGAGGCAGAATCAACAGGGATCACAGAGAAGGCAGTCTCAAGGAGCAGCTAGAGGACGTGGGCAAGCGCCTCAGGCTGGATCGTCAGCACCAACTCAACCTCAGGCGACAGCGAGGTTCTATGCTATGAACCCACCAAAAGCAGTGGTCAATCCACGGGTTGTGACAGGTCAGATGGAACTTTTATATTCTGATATGTCTAAATCTTGTGTTGTATCTGTTTGGATTGACCTGGGTGCTACACACTCTTTTATCACTCGAAGAGTGATTCGTAACTGCAATATGACAGTTAGTCATAGGGCAGATAGCTTGTTGCTTGAGACTCCGTTGAGAGGTTCTGCTATTTTGCAAGAGGTATGCTCTCCCTGCATTCTCTTCTTTTCTGATCATCGCATTCAAGTGGATCTTATACCACTTGATATGCAAGGATTTGATATAATCCTTGGGATGGATAACTTGGAAAGGTATAGAGTTGTCTTGGGTTGTGAATCCAAGCAGGCTGTGTTTGCTGATGAGAGCAACACATGGATCTTTCAAGGAGAGAGAAAGATTTTACCCACCTGTCTTGTGTCTTCTATGGTTGCTGATAAGATGATGAGCAAGGATGTTATGCATTCTTGGCCCATGTGATAGATACCATCATGAAAAGTCCTAACCTTGCTAAAGTTCCTATAGTCAGGGAATTTGAAGATGTATTTCCTGAAGAACTTCCAGGTATTCCACCGCCTCGGGAAATTGATTTTGAGATCAATTTGATCCCAGATACCCAACCTATAGCCCAGACACTGTATAGGATGGCGCCTGCTGAGATGGCAGTACTCAAGAAGCAGCTTCAAGAGTTGCTTGAGAAGGGTTTCATCTGACAAAGCACTTCACCTTGGGGTGCTCTGGTCCTTTTCGTTAAAAAGAAAGACAGATCAATGCGGTTGTGCATTGATTACAGGCAATTAAATAAAGTAACAATAAAGAATAAGTACCCTCTGCCGAGGATTGATGATCTCTTTGACCAGTTGCGTGGTGCAACCGTCTTCTCAAAGATAGATTTGAGGTCTGGATATCATCAACTTCGTATTAAGGACAGTGACATACCCAAGTCTGCTTTCAGAACAAGGTATGGTCACTATGAGTTCACAGTTATGTCGTTTGGACTAACTAATGCACCGACTACATTTATGGAACTCATGAATAGAATCTTCCGACCTTTCCTCGATCAGTGTGTTGTTGTCTTTATAGATGACATTCGGATATATAGTAGAGATGCTCAGCAACATGAACAACATCTTTGTCAGGCTCTAACTTTGCTAAGACAACATGAGTTATATGCTAAGTTTAGCAAGTGTGAGTTATGGTTGCCGGAGGTATCTTTTCTTGGACATGTGGTATCTGCCTCGGGAATTCGTGTTGACCCTAAAAAGGTAGAATTTGTTCTACAGTGGGAACAACCGAAGACACTGACGGAGATTTGTAGTTTCTTAGGGTTGGCTGGCTATTATCGAAGGTTCATTAAGAACTTCAGTTCTATAGCCCTACCCTTGACTAAGTTAACCCGGAAAGAAGTTCCTTTTGACTGGAGTGATAAGTGCCAGCAATCTTTTCAGCTACTAAAGGAGAGGTTGACAAGTGCACTTGTACTTGTGCTACCTGAGCAAGGCAAAGGATACATAGTTTTCTGTGATGCCTCCAAGAATGGATTCGGATGTGTGCTGATGCAGGATAAGCATGTGATTTCTTTTGCTTCTCGACAACTTAAGAAACATGAGGAGAATTATCCGACACATGATTTAGAGTTAGCTGATGTGGTTCATGCTTTGAAAATCTGGAGACACTATCTATATGGAGAAACATTCCAGGTTTTCACTGATCATAAGAGTCTTAAGTATATCTTCTCTTAGCATGACCTTAACATGAGGCAACGTCGCTGGATGGAGTTAATCAAGGATTATGATTGTACGATAGATTACCATCCAAGGAAGGCCAATGTAGTTGCAAATGCCTTGAGTAGGAAATTAGCAACATCATCCTCTGATAGGGCACAATTAAACTCTTTCATATGCCCTAGGAGAGATATGCTTATCTCCTTAAGGCAAGACAATGTACAGATGAAGATGTCATGGATTGTCGAGTTGTTGGCTGAGATGCATATCAAACCCACCCTAAGAGAGCAGATTAAGGAGACACAACAAATTGATGTTGCAGTTCAGCAGATCAGATCTGAGTATGGTGATGAGAGGCGAGAAGGTTTTCATGAATCAGATGATCAAGTGGCATGCTATCATGGGAGGATGATAGTGCCAGATGTGGATAACCTGAGGAAGTTAGTCCTGGAGGAAGCTCATTCTTCTATGTATGCTATGCATCCAGGGAGCACCAAGATGTATCAAAACTTGAAAGATATGTATTGGTGGCCTGGGATGAAGAAGGATGTAGCTGAGTTTGTTCTGAGGTGTCCGGTGTGTCAGCAAGTTAAAGCTGAACACCAGAAGCCTACACGAACAATGCAACCTTTACCCATACCACAGTGGAAGTGGGATCATGTAACCATGGACTTTGTTGTTGGCCTACCTAGAACAAACAAAGGACATGATTCCATTTGGGTAATTGTTGATAGGTTGACTAAGACAGCGCATTTCTTACCTGTCTAAACAACCTATTCTGCTGAAATGTTATCCCAGTTATACGTTCAAGAGATAGTGTGTTTGCACGGAGTTCCTGTCACCATAGTTTCTGACAGAGGTCCTCAGTTTACAAGTCGTTTTTGGGAACAGCTACATAGGGCACTAGGCACCCAGTTAAGGTTTAGTATAGCCTTTCATCCACAGACTGATGGACAGTCAGAAAGGACTATACAGACCTAGGAAGATCTGTTGAGAGCATGTGTTCTCCAGTTCACAGGAAGTTGGGATTTGCCCCTAAGCTTGATAGAGTTTGCCTATAACAATAGCTATCAACATAGTATTGATATGGCACCTTATGAAGCCTTGTATGGCAGACGTTGTAGATCACCCTTATGTTGGTATGAGACTGTTGAACATCAGTTGTTAGGTCCAGATCTTGTGCAACAAACTACGGAGAAGATTAAAGTAATACAACAACAGATTAAGATTGCACAAGATAGGCAGAAATCTTATGCTGACAAGCGTCGTAGACCGTTGGAGTTCCAGGTTGGAGACAGAGTGTATCTCAAGGTCTCGCCTTGGAAAGGAGTTCTTCGCTTTGGAAGGAAAGGGAAGTTAGCTCCTAGATTTATGGGGCCTTATCCAATCATTGAACGGGTTGGAAAGGTAGCCTATAGACTAGAATTACCACCAGAATTACAAAAACTACACCCTGTGTTTCACATTTCTATGTTAAGGAAATTTCATCCCGATACCGAGTCAGTTCTACAACCTATGGAAGTAGAATTGAATGAAGATATAACTTATGAGGAAGGACTAGTGTCCATCCTTGATAACAGAATTAAAAAGCTAAAGAAGAAAGATATATGTCTTGTAAAAGTCCTCTGGAATCACCGTGGTGTTGAAGAAGCCACTTGGGAACTAGAGGAAGAGATGATAAGGAAATACCCTACTCTTTTCTCTTAATATGTTTTATCGATTTCGGGGACAAAATCCTTGTAAGGGGTGGATAATTTGTAACATCCCTGACCTGGGTTATGAATTAACCCTAGGTGTTTTTCCTAAATATGTAATTAAATTCTTGTGATTATCTTTTAGCATGTAATTAAGTTCCTAAGGAACATACATTTTCAATTCTGACCTTTTTAAAACAATGATTGTAGTATTGTTTGGTAATACAGGGACCTATGTGCAAATTACCCAATTAGAGGGGTTAACTTGCAAATTACACAGGTTAAGATGTTCCTCTAACAAAGAGACATCATATGAATGAATATGATGAGGTATGATGGATTTCCCAAGTTTGGGAACCAAGGTGCAGCTTGTGGAGCAATCCTTGTGCTTAAAACCCTAATTTTGGTGTAAAGTGCAATTTACCCAAAATGAGGGGTCCAACTTGTGATATACACTTTCTAGAAAATCGTTTATGACTTTTTACATCATTTAAAGTTATAATAATGAAGGAGGCACTTCATTTGAATAATCATATTATAAGAAATACCTTTGTAATTAAACCACCAAAGTTGTAAGTAAAGGAGACCCTTATATGTATATGTGCACCATAGTGACAAGTTGACCTTCCTTTCCTTTAGTCATTGGTATTAGAAGAAGTTTTACCTTAGATATGAAGAGGAGGGACGTGCCTAAAAGAAAGGAAGTACCTAGTTGTGAAAAGGAGGAGTAAGTTGTCCTTATGATGAAAATAACCTCAAAGTATATATGATCCTTTCCTTTGCAACCAAAGGCAATGTTTCCTTTCTTCCCTTATTATTCCCTTGCTTAGACCGACTTAGGACAGAGCTCAGGAGTAGAGGAAGATGACCAAGGTCATCTAGGTAAGTTGTTATCATCATCTTGCTCGAATTCATGGAGGAAACCAGGTTACAAGGTTGGTTTCATCGTTATCTTACTTAGTTTTCTCTTCCTAGTCGATCCTTCCCAACTTTTCCTTGAAGAAACAACCTTGGATGACCTGTGGAGCTCAAGCCACAATTAAAGTTTCGAAGCTTGGAAGCTTGGAGTTCTAGGAACAACGTTTGAGGTGGGTTTTATAACTCTACACCTTGCTTTGTTATGCATACTTTGATTCTTAAAAATAATAGTTAGCTCTTCTTCTTCCCCATCTTTCTTTGCACTCTTGCAATCTTTTTTGTGAAGAACAGACCTTGGTTTCAAGGTTGAAGACGAAGGGCGTTAATACCTATGTTGGTCCTTATCCAACTTTATTAAACGATCTTGGACCAATAGGTCTAAACGGTTTGCAACCGTTTGAACTCAAGTGGGTTCACACTCGTTTAAGCTCAAGTGGGTTCACACTCGTTTGAACTCAAGTGGGTTCACACTCGTTTAAGCTCAAGTGGGTTCACACTCGTTTGAACTCAAGTGGGTTTACACTCGTTTAATCTCAAGTGGGTTCACACTCATTTGAACTCAAGTGGGTTCACACTCGTTTAAGCTCAAGTGGGTTCACACTCGTTTGAAATCAAGTAGGTTCACACTCGTTTAAGCTCAAGTGGGTTCACACTCGTTTAAGCTCAAGTGGGTTCACACTCGTTTGAACTCAAGTGGGTTCACACTCGTTTAAGCTCAAGTGGGTTCACACTCGTTTGAACTCAAGTGGGTTCACACTCGTTTAAGCTCAAGTGGGTTCACACTCGTTTGAATTCAAGTGGGTTCACACTCGTTTAAGCTCAAGTGGGTTCACACTCGTTTGAACTCAAGTGGGTTCACACTCGTTTAAGCTCAAGTGGGTTCACACTCATTTGAACTCAAGTGGGTTCACACTCATTTAAGCTCAAGTGGGTTCACACTCGTTTGAACTCAAGTAGGTTCACACTCGTTTAAGCTCAAGTGGGTTCACACTCATTTGAGCTCAAGTGGGTTCACACTCGTTTAAGATCAAGTGGGTTCACACTCGTTTAAGCTCAAGTGGGTTCACACTCATTTAAGCTCAAGTGGGTTCACACTCGTTTGAGTTCAAGTGGGTTCACACTCGTTTAAGCTCAAATGGGTTCACTCTCATTTAAAGCTTAAATGGGTTCAATTAAAGGATACCTTGTTTTATTCAAACCCTAATGACATGACAGTGGTGATTTGGTTTATGGTAATCAATGAGGACTTAAACGAACCCTATCTAGAGTGATATAATCACCATCTATTAGAAAGGAGAGAGAGAAAGTACCATTTATGGTTAAAACACAAATAAAGTACCTTCAATGTATATGAATATGCAGGATTAGGGCATGATCCACTTATGAGAGATCATGAAAACCCTAATTAAGATAATTGATGAGTCTTAACCTAATTTGAAAGCATCAATGATGATGTTTCTCATTCATGATGATACTATGAGCTCATTTCACTATGATTTGAATAGTAAACCCTAATTCTAGGGTAATCATGAGTAATGTGAATAGTAAACCCTAATTCTAGGGTAATCATGAGTAATGTGAATAGTAAACCCTAATTCTAGGGTAATCATGAGTAATGTGAATATTAAACCCTAATTCTAGGGTAATCATGAGTAATGTGAATAGTAAACCCTAATTCTAGGGTAATCATGAGTAATGTGAATAGTAAACCCTAATTCTAGGGTAATCATGAGTAATGTGAATAGTAAACCCTAATTCTAGGGTAATCATGAGTAATGTGAATAGTAAACCCTAATTCTATGGTAATCATGAGTAATGTGAATATTAAACCCTAATTCTAGGGTAATCATGAGTAATGTGAATAGTAAACCCTAATTCTAGGGTAAGCATGAGTAATGTGAATAGTAAACCCTAATTCTAGGGTAATCATGAGTAATGTGAATAGTAAACCCTAGTTCATAGTAATATGTTGAAATGAACAATAAACTCTAAACTCATGTTATTCCTTTAAGCATGAATTGTATGATCAAGATATGAGATGAGGAATTATTATTCCCAATCATAATGAAAGGGGTGAATAACCCTAAATGATGTAAAAAAGGGAATCTTACCCTTTGTAAGGACATAAAAGTATAACCTTTGAATTGAAGGGTTAATTTTGTCTTATTGAGTGCTGATCTGATTATGAATTGTTGATTATTATCAATTGATTTAATCATGTAGATTCTTATAAGATAATAATCATATCTAGGTAAGGATCATGACATCATATCCATTGAAAGTATGTCAATAGCTTATGAACTGAAATAACTATGTTGCCTAGATGCAAGTGGCATCATATGAAACTGATATGCCTTGAGGGCCATGAAAGACATCAAGGTCATGCTAATAGATGACTTGATGGTGACATGTCACTTGATAGAAAGTGTTATGATGATATAAGGGTGTAAGTAACCATGTTCCTGAATCATAGTGATAAGATGATTAAGAATTGATATCCATCTGATAACTGATATGAGTAATACCTGTTACATTTAGTATTCTTCTGTTATAGTCATGTTTAGTACTTGAATGTTTGGAAACTTGTATGATGCTAAAAGAATAATGAAATGTACCTAATAACCAAGTATAATCATATCATGTAGAGCCCTGATCATAGCTCCATCATTGTTAGGAGTTAAATGATGGTGAAACAGATTTTCTTAAGGGAACTCCTGGATCACATACTTTTGAGTATGTGGGGAATATGGATGTGAATACCCTTACATCCTAGTGTAGAAGTTGATGTGGATATATCTTAATCCATCAACCCATCACTATGTGTTTATGCTGGGGTGATGTAACACTATTCTCTCGAGGAAATCTTTTATACCGCATCGATGAGAGATAAACATGAAATCTTTCGATATCGAAGAGAGTGCATAATGCCACTGTGACTCTAATAGCGAAGTACCAGAATACCCTGGTGAGCTATATTAGCAGAGACACTAGATGTCCTGCATGTTTATCCTCATTCTGACCGAGGTAGTTGAAGGTCATGAGAATCCGGCTCTTTCGATGACCTAGTATGATACCGATGCGACTTACTAGTGATCGGTTGGAGCATGAGCGGTATACTCATCTCCACATGGCATAATGATGTTTGTAAAACATAATCAACCACGTAGCATAACTGCTTAGGTTGAACTACGAGGAACATTGATTGATATTACATTGCTTGCATTTAATATCATGTTCAAGTATTAGCATACATGTTCTTCATATTACTTAATAAAGATGAGTAATTGTTATCAAGCCTGCTGTGAATAATCTAAAGTTACCTGCTCATGATATTCCTTTGATTGCTTTTAACAAAGTTTCTGGCGGAGAGTTATAACTCTCGCTGGGACAATTATTTAAAATTGTCTCACCCAATAGATTTCTACCTTTAGGTGGACGTCGAGGTCGAAGGAACCGATCTGCAGGTGGACAGCAGCAGCAGCGGCAAAACCAGGAGCAGCAGTGATTTCAGGTGGAAACATTGTGCTGTCTAGTCTTGTAGATAGAATAGTATTATGTCGTCTCTGTACACTCAGGTCCTAGGAGTTTGTTGATCTGAGAATTTTGAAGTCTTGAGATTTTATATCATGATGTATATAATCACTCGAGAACTGATTTATCAGAGATGTAAATAGTTTATCTTACTTTTATGAAAGGAGTTTCAAGTTTTCAAGATCTCATTTTCGAAAGGTTTTAATTTATCGTGATTTTTCGTATTCCGCTGTTAATCGAACTGCTTCCGCTACGTTTATCTTGTGTTTTAGAGATCAGAGCCCACACTGAGGATTTGAGTCATACCACCCAAATCTCGCCGACCACTTGATAATTCAAAATCCGTGCCATACAAGGTCTAATGGAAGAGCCAGAATCAATGACTCCCCCCATAGTCAGTACGCGAACATGTAGTGACATCATAAGTCAGACTGCTATCAATGACATATAGTCAAGTTATACATATCTTTCCCACCTTGGTACAGGTCACGATGCTTGTGAGTTATGACCACAACCGTACTCTTTATTAGGATACAACCGCAACCATTCATGTATCTCAAATTGCGATACAAACGTAGTTGTACATGGATCTATGGCATGGGGAAAACTATACTATTAGATTCCACTTGATTAATTAGACCAATTTAAGCGTCTTTCAACATCAATCAAGTTACAACGTACAAACTCATAGCAAGATCTCCATAAACAAGGCATGACACATCACCATAATATACTAAAACATATAAGCACCACATCATCACTTTATGTTTGTCTTTCATGATATGTCCATCACAAGGACCACATACTTGGGGTAGCAACCCCTAATCTCATCATCTGAGGAAACTAACATCTCATATAAGGAAATAAACCATCATCAGGCCATAAGACCACTTCTCCTCCTCCTTTTGTGTTACTATACCACATGTGCCTTACAAGACTTATTCAAATAAACTATAATGATCATAGCTCATACCTGGCTATGCATATCATATGGTATTACCTGCATGGTTAGAAACTTATAACAATACATCATCAACACCATCATCCCATAGGACTCATGCCATACATATTTCATTATATCTATTAGGGTTAGGGTTTCTCTTTACTCAATTAGGGTTAACAAGGTTGGATCAACAACCATCCTTAATTCATTACTTACATCATCATTATGCGGTGTTTATGAAACAAAGAAGCATGACTCTCATTGTAATTATAAAACATGTTATGAGGTATAGAAACATAACTCTCAACATCATTCGTACAACTTCTCCATAGGGTATCACATCATACCATGTGGCCCTAACATCAACGTGAGGTATCTTAAACACCATCATAAGGTATCAATTAGCGATATAACATAGAGTGTCGAGTAAACCCTAAATGTGTCAAGAAACCACATAAGGTAGGGTATCAATTTAGGATGTGTTAGGTGACCAAACATGGCATCGACCTACCTACTCAAGATATGTATCAATTTATCATCATGAGGGAATCAGACAACAACACCGAAGGAGGGGGTGTCGGCCAACCCAACCTATCGGGAAACACAATCACATGGTGTGACCGACATCAGCAGGCATCGGGCAACACTTGGGTATGTTGGTATCACAAAGGGTGATAGGCTGCTTAGGGTTTATAGCGTGTCACTACAAAAATATGGGTTTTTAGTGTAGGATATTTGTGAAGGATTAATAGCCCTCTCAAAAAGCAGTTGTTTGTTGAGGCCCGACCTACACTAATAAGTAACTTGCCTTCAGCCGAGAAACTTAAAAACAAATTTATTAGTGAAGGCTTTACATCCTACTTAACTTTGAATTTTCCTTCACCCAGGGTTTCCCACCACAATTTCCCGCTCTGCTAATTAGTAATCAGAGACGATAACTAGCATACACAAAACTCTTAATCGTTCCCTCCCCTTTTGCTACCTCCCTGTTTGACTGATCATTGTGGAAGAGCCTTCCCAGCACGCAATGGAGTGCCGCCAGCAGCCGGAGTAATCGTAAGATCTCTTGGAAACCTCATTTGTTATCCGTCTTCGTCCACTCTTCTCCTTTCATTGTCCTGCATTGTCCAGAGCTCTCGTCCCCTTCTCCTAAATTGCAGAATGATAAACCACCTTGCAGCTTTTCCCGACGCAGAAAGGAGAGTCGTCGCTGGCGTGAGGAGCAACCTGATTTCTTGCAACGTGGTTCGTGATTTTTCATCCTCTAGTTTTAATTGATCACCCTGCATTGGCTACCGGCTGTGGTCCGTTTGTTTGCCCAGACCGTTCTTCCAGTCACTTCTAAATTGAGCGACGTGCGAAAGTATCACAAGGTAATTTTAGGCCCCGTTTGGCTTAGTTAATCAGGATTACTGGTATTTCTTTATCATCTACCGTTGGTTGATCTTGTAATTGTATTGTAGAATCTTGTTCATGAGAACCCTTCATTCCCGACACCATGAATGTGATCCCTACTTTAGGGATCGTGAAACCCACCCCTGGTACTTGCTCTTTACCGATGCCCTTTTTAACAACTCTCTCCATCACCTTCCTTGCGGGATTGCCATCCCCACTTGGTCCCCGATCAATACTCTGGCTACAACCAGTGGTGGAGATACATGACAGCACAGTTGGGCAAGTGCCCTACCCATTGCCGCCCCCAGCATACAATGCAGTTATGCAATTAACTGATGAGTGTTAGAGTCGGATACTTTATAACATACAATGCCCTATCCGCTTTATCTGTGTCTGATAATACAATGAGTGAGCAGTCAATGCAGTTTTCATTTTCTGATAAAATCATGACTCTCCACTCCGCCATTGGTGCTCCTTTAACAAACGGAGGGTGTATTTGTCCATTTGTTCTTTATATATCAGCAAACCACTTTTTGGATTTGATTAAACATAGTTAAATGGCTTAATGCTTATGGCACATGTCATTACATGGCCACACTAATTTCTCCTCATCCTTACTGTATTTGTGCTATCTACTCATGTGCGTGGCTCCCCATATGCATAGCCTCAGAAACGCCATATTTGTCTTCATACAAAAAAATGATGACGACCTATTTTCATTTATGTTTGTATTTTTTTTATAATATGTAGTTTACCAATATAAGAAGTCACAGTATAAACTACCTTTCTGATAGTATGTTAAATTGGGATGTAATGACGTACGGTGGGCAATCACTAAAAATGAGCATCATTACATTATGAAGAGAATATGGAGCTGGATGTAGACTTAAGTGTATGGTCGTATTTGTTCGATTTTTTTTGTGTAGTTGTCTAGTGTAGCAAATTTCTTGGGTCGTACAGATCTTCTTATGTTTGTGGTGAAGCATGGTATGCTCCTTTTGTTTTTTCTAGAAGTGTACATTTGGCGCAAATATTGCATTTCTAATACAACTCAAGTGTGCTGACTTTGTATATAGGGGCCTAGCCAGGGGGAGGCTTCTGGGGCTTTAGCCCCCCCCCCAAACAATTAATACAAGTATTTATCTTTTAAGTATTAAATACTATCTCAACGCATAAATAAATACATTAACTGCGTACTAATTCACAAAAAAAGGGACAAGTTAGAGTGGTAGATAGATGGTTTTCTAGAGCAAGTGGCGCAGGTTCCATTCTCAATTGTTTGTATAGGCACATCACAACTTCTGAAAAATAGCTCAACTTATCCACTTAATTCAATGGTATATCGTAACTAAGGTTTACCCTCCACGGTATTTATCTACAATGCACTCTAAAAAAATGCAATACATAAGACTTAGAATATTGAAAAATGATCATGCAAAAGAATTTATATTGTGAAAGTCACATTTTAGGTTAAGATAACATACCCAACAAGCAATGAAAATTTTAATTATAGTCATAAATAAATTGAATGTAATTCTATATAGTTTTATATAGTTATTAGAAATGTTCGAGTGTGCTGAACAACTTTAATACGTTTAGTGAAGTCTTTAACACTTCGTGATGTCATAAACAATTGCTCTATTTTAAAACATTATAATTCTTTATAAATTTTATAATATATGAATTTTTAATATATACATAAATTTTGAACAACCATTATTGGTGCCCTCCCAGACTAAGATTCCTGTCTTCTCCACTGGCTACAACCTGGATTAAAACCCCTCACGTTACCGCTGCCGCCCCTTGTTCCTCGGCCCCCAAAACCCCCTCGCATTATTTATGTGTTAAATTAAACTTATCTTACTCATAATTGGTGTCATGCTGTATTTTAACCACCAGAAATATAATACGAATGCGGTACTGTAGAAGCCCGCCGTGTGCAGCAAGCTTTCTGACTACCAGCAGCTGCTTCATTTCAACTTTTTTAAGTTGGCATTGCTGTGTAAAATGTGTGAGAACGGCCATGACTTCTGTGTGGGATTACCATTAGGGTAAATTTTAACATGTGCACTACCAGCATTTACAAAAGTTCCATCCAAACTCGCCCTTAAAGTTTACCCAGTTTGTTTGATTACAAAGACATTGATCTTCTTATTTTGGATACCGGTCCGTTTGATCGCCCACAAGGTGATTAAAGTTTTACCCAATTTGTCTCCAGTGTTCCGTTCCATAACTAATATCTCCTAGACTTAGAAAGTCTAATTGGCAAGATTTGGCATGACTCACTCATTGAGGTAACTCACTCCCACGAGTTAACACTTTTTGATATCTCCACCTTAGACAACATTGCATTGCCTACATTTTAGTTGTTTCGGCTGTGTTATGACTTTCTGTACAAGCTAGAAAAATTACAATAAGAATTAGAATAAGAATAAGGATACAGATAACAATAGGAATAACATCCTGTACTCATACATAATCTATAGTTGAAAACACCCTACAGATCCATCGAATGCTTCTGCCTACATCCTCCAGTTTTACTAGGTTTTTTCCTTTTGTACTCATATGGACAAAACTTATGCTCCATTCAAGCCACATGTTGGCACACCACTAAGAGATTTGAAGCGAGAGTTGCTATTTCCTATGGCTTTGATAAATGATTTTTTGTTGTAGTAATCTGAATACATTTAATATGTAGTTTCTAAGTTGCCATTACCTAAATCACCTTTCAGGGACCAGGGATGGTCTGATCAAGAATTGACAACATAAAAAGTAATCCACTCATTCTATCAAATGAGTCAATGCTTATCTATACCTTCAATGAGAAGTTTAATGTTGTCGTGTAACAAGCTGCTGCTTGTGATCTGTTTTCTATTACCAGTGCTTAGTGCTCTTTCTTCTAGAGCTTTTCTTCTCGTTATGGCTGAGTTTGGAGGTGAAGTTGTTGCTGTGTTTGTTCTGGGTCTCTTCTCTTGTTATGTAGATCAGCTTGGTTAGTTTCTGAGGGGGGAGAGTTTATCCTTTATGGAATGGCAGAACTCGCCCTTGGCCTTATCCCTTGGTTTGTTTTCCTACGGGTGATGTGCCTCTGTGGATAAGTGTAGGTTGATGGCTGAAGTGTGGTTGTTGCTGGGTCTCTTTGTGCTCCCCTCTCACTGGTTATTTTAGTGATGGTTTGAGTTCTTTTCTGCTGGTGTTTGTTGGATGAGACAGTCTCTTGGTGATGGTTTAATCCTCGCTCACGGTTGTGATATGAGCTGCTTGATGAAGAGTGGTGATGTTGGTGGTTTGCTTCGGGTCTGTGCTTTGGGTTATGAGTTTTTGTTTTGAGCTTTGATTTCTGCTTGAATGAATGCACCCAATGTTTCTAGACGTTTTGGGTACTGAGTTGCTTGTCTGGTGACTAATGCTGCTTGTGAACTAGTTATTTGTTCTAATACCAGTGCTCAATGCTCTTTCTTCTGGAGCTTTTCTACCCGTTATGGCTGAGTTTTGGAGGTGAAGTTGTTGTTGTGTTCATTCTGGGCCTCATTTCTTGATATGTTGATCTCTTGCCATGCTTTATCCTTTACTGGCTGCTTCTGGTTTGTTACTTATGTGCTGGATGCTGTGGTGTTGCTTGGTGGTTGCAACTGCTGTTGTTCATTTTGGCTCATGTTCCTTGGTTCTGCTAGATGATGAGTTGATGTCTTCTTGGTGTTTGGATGCTCCCCTCTCACTCTTGGAGTGATGGTCGAGTTTGGGTTTAATGTGTTGTGTCTGTGGGTTCTGTTTGCTCCCCTCTCACTGATGGTCAGTGTTGGTCGAGTTTTGGCTGGATGAGCTGCTACATTTATGTTGTTTGGTTGTTCCCCTCTCACTCCTGGAGTGATGGTTGAATTTTTTTGGCCTTTCTAAGCCCTAGTTCTTGTGGTGACCTTGGAGTTATCTGCTTGGGACCCTTTTTTTCTCTGGCTTTTGCTACCTTGTGCTCGAGTTGGTTTTCTATTGGTGGTAGCTCTGGCTTCCCTCTCAATCTAGTAGTGATGATTGAGGCTCTCGTTTTGGTTTCCTGAAGCTTCAAACCTCTTGTAGGTTTGGGTGATCATCTCCTGGTTGGTTTGCCTTTAAGTGGTTGAGCTTATCCTTCGGGAGTGGTAGAGCTCTTTCAAGTTTGGTTTTGTGTTTTCATGCTTATGTTGGATATGGCTTTTGTGTGTTGGAGGATGGATCGTTCCCTTCTCATCTGGTGTATGATGTTGAGCTTGTTCCTTTTTCTTCTGTGTTTTCTGGGGTGAGGTTTGGTGATGGGGTTTGTTAGATGTTTCTATTGAAGGCAGCAATGTTTTTTGTTCGCTCTTGTTGCTCCCTTCTCACTCTAGTAGTGATGGTTGAGCTGGTGCTATGCAACTGCATTCCTCTTGATGCTGTGAAGGTTATGTTGTTTAAGTTTGTTTTTCTCTGGCTTCTCTGTGTTGAGGTTGGTTCTTTTCTGGTTCCTTCTCTGAGGATGGTGCTGCTGGCACAGTGGGTTCTGAAGTTTATCTTCTTGGTTGGTGTTCCTATGGGTGTTGAGCTTATCCTTCAGGAGTGGCAGAGCTCTGTTTGGAAGTGGTTGCAGTGTGACAGTTGCGGCTTCCCTCTTAAACTAGCAGGGATGATCGTGGCTCCCTCCTTTGGTTTCATGAAGCGTCATACCTCTTGTATGTTTGAGCCTACCTTCTTTGGTTTGTTCAGTTGTGGGCTTATAGACTGGTTTCTTTTGATGTAAAGATAGATAGATATTTTATTTTTGAGTTGATTCTTGTTAAGGAGTCAACAAGCATTGTACATACACAAAAGCAAAAATGAAAAAAAAGCAATAGGAGTTTTGACCGACCAAAAAAAAGATAGTCTCTTAAACAAGCTCTTAATACTAGGAAGCATCAATGTTAAGAAATTCTAATGTCATCTTAGTCCCCTAAATTATCGCTTTAAACGTTGGCCTAAACATTTTTCAATTGGTCTCAACGAATAACGGTCTACATCGAACACCTCATGCAAATGGTATCTAATGTTTTTGTAAGTTACATTCTTTATTCCATTAAATTACTAGAAGAAATAATCCAATAGTTGTTCTGAACTATCAATATCTGACTTGAGATTGCCAATGAGGGAGTTGTCCAGCTTTGCAATTCCCTATGAAGGGTCTCGGGTTCAACCCTTGGAAGAGGCCTCTCGAACATTAGCTGCCCATCATGTAGGCCGACCAACTATGCAACTTTAAATAGTTCACGGTGTGCAGACCACTAGAGACCCGATAGTTTCACAAATGATGAATCCTCTAAAAAGAAGATTCCTTGTCAAATGGTATCCAGAACCATATGTATAGGAGCTTCACTCGTTCATGAAAAGCCTATATATATTCTTATTTTTTATGAAACCTACTCTACTAATAAGAGTAGCTATCAATGTTAACATATTACAAACGAGTCAGTCATAATAAAGAACCAATCTGAACTTATTACATTTGCTAAAGAAAATGAACACCATACATCTAAACACTCATAGTATTTTAAAAAATGACTTGAAAAAGCACTGGTCGTCATCAGTTATCATAGTATAGCAGTACATTTTTCTCATCGAAATAGTTTCTAATGATTTATGGTCATTTATGATGTACATTTACCAAATCTTAATAAACTTGCTTCTCAATGCTAACTAATACTTTATCGACTAAAAATTGGTAATATATGACTCACCTTGACTTTCATATATGTATGCAATTTCCTTTTTACTATGGTTGTATCATTTGACACATAAGACATGTATATGGCTTTTTATTTTAGTGAGTGGTTACAACTTAGGTCTATGTTTATGTTTGACTCCTTTTATGCATCAAGTTATCTTATATCATGGAAATATTTAGTCTTGTGATGTTTTGATATTAAAGATTGAGGTCACCAAAAAAGTTAATTCTCAAGAATCCTAGGACCAAAAAAGCCAAAAAGGGTCTATTGCCTGACACAACAACAACCTGATAATCAACAAACTTAAGAGGCAACTCATTATATTCCTCTTGTTTCTTTCCATGAATTACAATTGTTTGACACCACTACCTAAGGGTTTTGTCATTCAAAACCATCATATCGAGAATGTCACCTATAAATAACCACCCACTAGCCTCTTTTGTTTTAAAGATGGAAACGTGATATTCCATGTCTGAAAGTTTTCAAGATGGAAATGTGATATTCCATGTTAGGCTGGGAAGATCTCCTACTCGCCTGATTCTGCATAAGGACGCTTTTAGATATAGCATATACCTGATTCTCAAATGTTCTGATAGTATTTTCAAATATATGAAGATCATGACATTTCCATATATAATGGGTAAACTCTGCATCTGTCAAGAAAATTGGTATTTTGTCCATTTGTTGGATGCCGTTACCTGATAGGTTTTTAAAATAGGGCAATGAGATGGCAGGAGTTATGTCGTTCTTCATCTTTTAACTGATCTTTCTGTCCTAAACTCCAAATGAATAGGGATTTTTGTCTAATTTAATGGATTAGTCTCTTTAGTAGATATATCTCTAAGATACACCCAAATAAATGAATTCAAACGCTTCCCTCCCAAGTAGACAAAGAAGATTTCCTAGGGGTATGTAGAAAATTTTATTGGGTTGTTGATTAGTATTGAACCAAACCAAACTAGTACTTAAAATCCATTTTCTTTGGTAACTAGCTTCTCTGGAATAATGAAGAATGATCCACATGTATGAAATTATTCTAAGGCAGTTGAAACACATTTGACTCAGACTGGTTTCTGTTGGCTTTTGAAAACATTTTTCCATGAGTCACTCAATTGTTTGAGCACCCTAAACAAAACCCGCTGATTCAGTTAGCTATACGACTGACTTCACTTGAAGTCCTCTGACAATTCCCAATTCCAGTTCTAACATTGTATGCTTGTATTCAAACAGTCATGAATTTCTTGGTTTTCATCCTCCGATCATCACCATCATCTAAAAGCTTTAACTCCAACCATGTTGGGGTCAGCTACATGGATCCTTTTATTCTGATCAACTATGTGATTGGTTATATTCCAATAAAGATGTAAATATTCAAACTCTATCCTTGTAAACTCTTAACTAGTTCAATTTTTCCAGCCTCATCTTCATAAGTTCATTTTTCCATGAATCACTCAATTGTTTGAGAAACCTTAACTTCTTGTGTATTTGTATGCAGATGGATTTCTTACAGGATAGAAATTGGATGTATATTGCTAATAGGATGCAAAGTGAAGTATTCCAGTCTAGTTTACAAAAGTTCATTGAATTTGCACGTACCCATCAAATACCACCCAGACTGGGAAATTTAATTTGCCCTTGTAAAACATGCTCAAATAGATACATTAAATCAGAGGATGATGTATTCTTGCAAGTTTCACAAAAAGGATTTGTCCGGAGCTATGATGTATGGACATATCATGGGGAGATGATCAGGAGGAATACAATAAGTGCAATGTCTGCTAGACCTACATATGGAAGTATGCATCAAATGTTAGCATATATATTCGGAATGGGCAATACAAGTCATGCCAGTGACTTTGAAGTCTAGGAGGAGCTGCAAATATTAATGCCCAACACTTTTTCAAGCTTCTCAAAGAAGTCGATCAGCCACTATATGAAGGTTGTAAAACTCACTCCAAGTTGTCCTTTCTGGTGCCTCTGTTATATCTGAAGGAGGAGTCTGGATGGTCAAATAATTCTTTTACAAAGTTGCTGAAGTTGATAATCTCAGCTTTCCCAAAAGAAGGCAGTCTGTTTCCTGAGACTTATTATGAAGCAAATAAAGTTGTAAAAGACCTTGGCCTCAAAAAAGTTAAAATTGATGTTTGTCAAAATGACTGCATGCTCTTTCGTAAAGGTTCAACAAATAAAGACATGTGCGATACTTGTGGTGAGTCTAGATGGAATGAAAATACATATAAAACAAAAGGCAAGAAGGTAGCTGAAAAGGTGATGTATCACTTTCCTATTATCCCTCATCTAGAGAGACTTTACATGTGCCCTTCAGTTGCAAAAGATATGATGTGGCCATTTAAAGAAAAAGGAAATGACGGTCGTATTCATCATCCCTCTGACACAGAAGAATGGATCTCAATAGATAGAGAATTTCTAGACTTTGTTGCTGAACCACGAAATGTCAGACTTTCTCTAGCTATAGATGGATTCAATCCGTTTGGACTTATGAGTGCTTCAAATAGCACATGGCCTGTACTATTAACCCCTCTCAATCTCCCACCTTGGCTTCTTCTAAAGGACCCATACATAATGATGTCTTTGCTGATCCTAGGTCCTCATATGGTTGGGAATGATATTGATATTTACTTAGAGCCATTAATTGATGAGCTTCAAAAACTTTGGGGTCAGGGAGTTAAAGTATATGATCCTTATAGCAAGAAGAACTTCACTATGCGGGCAATGATCTTATGGACCATAGATGATTTTCCAGCTTATGGTGACCTTTTTATGTTGATAAATTAGGTAATATGTATGCGAATGGATCATCCAAAGGATGTTAGTGAGGAATTGAGATGGATATCCCAGGGTCCTTCTATAGATGGAATGTCATATGAAGTCTATTCAGTAAATGGATACCGATTCCGCTCAAAACATGTTGAAAGTGCTTCTACTACACAAAATAGTGGGGTGTACTTGGTGGCAGATACATCTAGTTATGCAAGTGGCGGGATAAAAATCCTATTATGACTACAATTACATATTATGGACAATTGGAGGAGGTCATTGAGCTATGTTATGGTCCAGACATAAAAATACCATTGTTTCAGTATGCTTGGTTTGATGAAAGTTCTTCTAACGGTTTGCGCATTGACAAATATGGTTTCACACAACTCAATTTCTCAAGGAGACACAATCAAGATGAGCCATTCACTCTTGCATCACAAGCAATGCAATGCTTTTATGTAAAAGATCCTGATGATGATAATTGGTTCACTATTTTGAAACTTCCACCTCGAAATTATTCTGAAGTACCTATCGTTGAGGATTATATGAGTGGGACACAAGTTCATAGTTGTAACAACCACACAAGTAATGATATCTCCTGGCCAAGGAATGATATGCATGGATCATTTGTTGCTAGGGAGCCCGAGGAATAAAGTTGTTTTGATTAGTGGTTGTAAACCTTAGTGAATGATCGTGCTTGCAATATTTTTCTTTGTGGATTATTATGTTTTGGTGCAATGATATTGCCTTGTCATTTGACCCTTTTTTTATCTTATGTAGGATGAGGAATATTTTGTGTTGATGTAATCTTTTTCTTTGTGGATTATTATGTATTGGTGCAAAGATATTGTATTATCATTTGTCCCTTTTTCTTTTGTGGATTATTATGTGCTTACAATGTTGTACATTTATTCCATAAACTGTTGGACTAACCTCTTATGCATTGCTACAATTGTTATGTTTTCATCTTATGCAGGATGAGGAACACAAGGTCAACTATGAGAGCTTCTACAACCCCGCCACAACCCACTACTACTTCACCTATAGTCTCCTCTCCTTCAACTGAAGTACGAGATGAGCATGAGGAACTTGAGGATGAACATGACCACCATAGATATGGAAGGGGCCCTGCAAGTGAGGTTAATCTAATTCCAAAACCAGGAGAGCAGCGACACAAGGTGGAATGGAATGCAACAGGTAATGCAGTTGGAAAGAACAATATAAAGTTGAACAGTTACTGTGGCATATTAGCTAGAAAACCACAAATATGGAGTTTAGATCTACAATGGCGAGAGCAACCACAACTAGCATTTGAAGATAGAAAATCATGCATTGAGGTACTTAAGTAATTACAAAATTTCTTTTAGTCTAGACTTAGTGTATATTTTACGAGTTTTTTATTATTTCTTAACATCTCCAAATATTTTCCAGAAATTCTTTGATTTGGGAGATCATCCAAATGCATGGAACTACATAGATGCTCACATTCACAAAGCTATACAAAGTTGGAAGTCACGGGTTAAGAAAGATTACTATCGAAAGTATAAGGATAATCCAGATTTGATGAGGAAAAAGGTTGAGCAGAATGCATCATTAGATATTCGTCAGTTTGACAATATTGTTAAACAATAGTCTTCTGAGAAGTCTGAGGTAATATCAAATTAATATATAATCATTTATCTTTCATTTATAGTGTTTAGTAAGTAATTTTTTTTGTATAGAAAATTGTTGCCACAAATAAGGTTAACAGGTCAAAAAAACAAATGCATCATACTACATGATCCAAACCATGGAGTTGTTATAGGGAGGAAATGGTATCACCTTTAACTCTTTTTATTTCCAATGAGTTCTAAATAAGAAATTGTTTAGCTAGTAGTGATAATCCTAATATTTGATTTATGAAAGAAAACTGCGGAAGGGGAGCCAATTCAAAAAGATTTTTTGAAGAAAGTATATGAGAACAACCCATTGGTGGTAATTTATTCAATATTTTAAATCAATAATATATTAAATTTTCAAATAAAACTTGTCTAGTTTGTACATTGACTTTGTTTAAATAATGGCAGGACAAGATAACTGATATTGTTGAAAATGAAGTTACAAATGGTGAAGTAACTGATCCAACACAAATCGATGAGGTGACATGTCGTGCCTTCTTTCATGTAGTCAACCCCGTAAAAAAGAATAGGGTTTGTGGTATTGGACTCAAACATGCCGCGGAAGGGAATACTGGGAAAGCCGCCAAAATTCGGTATGAAATGTTATTGCGAGAAAGTATTGCAAAAGATGTAAGTAATTTAACAAATTTGTAAGTATCATATGATATTGTCATTATTGTATTCTAAACATATATTTCATTGTAGGATAAATTAAAAGAGGCTACCCAAGAAATGAAAAATATGCAAAAATCTTGGTCCCAATTTATAACATGGGTGCAACAAAATCAGGTTATTTGATGGCAAAAATCGAGTATCAGATCAAACTTATTAATATAATATTGCAACATAAATATACTTTGTTTTATTCTCTTCTATATTTTCAATAGGCGGAATCAGCTAGAAGTACACAGTTTGGCCCGACAAGTGTGTTTCCAAATCTACCCCCTTCTGGAGTATTTCAATCTAGTATTGGTACAACATCGTCAAATTTTGGAGCACAGGTACATATTCACAAAATTAAAGAATTTTAATTTTTATAAATAACAGAAGTTGAAAATGAGAATCTTGCTTTAAAGGATCAAATGTTTCCAAATGGGGCTTCTCCTTGTGTGTTTTCTACTCAAGCTACCTCAAATGGTATCAATGGGCCAGGGTTTACATTTCAATCACATGTATGACATTACATACATTTTTTATAACGGCTTATCTGAAATAAATTCCTTGTCATGCTATCAATTTTTTTTGAAGCCACATTTTTTTGAAAATGGACCTCCTACTGTTTTGTTTCCTGCTCAAGGTGGTGTGAGTGGATCCCAGGTATAAATATAAAATATATTACTGATATTTTCCTATTCATGTTCAACTTTATTGAAAAATTAAATTCTTTTCAAGCATCAATATATCCCAAATGGTCATCCTATTGGTGCGTTTCCCGCTCATGGCGGTACAAGTGGATCAAAGGTATTTATATAAATGTATTATCAAATGTGTGGTTATTTATGATCATCTTAAATTGAAAATTTAAATTCTTTGTCAGTCTCAATATTTTCCAACTTCAACTCCTACTGGTGCATTTTCTGCTCATGGTGGTACAAGTGGAGAAAATCATGCAAGGGATACTGCAACAGAAGACATTCATAACTCTTGAAGAATTTGCAACAATTTACAATACAATTTTTAATTATCGTGAAACTTCACAATTCATACGTAGTATTTAGAAAATGTGTATGAATATTATTTACATTGTCATTATTTTTTATTATCCATGTCTACATTTTTTCCATATGTCAACTCATTATTTATATAGTTTAAATTTAATTGACTTGGGACTAGTTGGACACTCCATATGAGACTTATGAGAGATTTATATATATTGATAAAGTTTAAATTTAATTGACTTGGGAGTAGTTGGATAAATGTGAGTTTAATAGAATCTATAACAGGTAAAATCCTCTCTTTAGAATCTTGACTTTCATTTTATTCAATATTCTCTAACTGCTCCAATAATATTTCCATGGGTACACACATAGACAATCTTGTTATTTGATAGGAAATCTGATATTGAGATTTTTGTGACAGTTTTTGTGAGGACACAGGTGCTTAGACCCAGATAATGGGCAATCAATACTTTTGGAGAAAGGCTGCATCATATTTGAGCATGTAAGAAGCTATACTTTTGTCTTATTATATTATAGAGACTATTCTATATGTATTTAATTGCCTCAAATACTATTTCAATGATTATGAAAAAAAATGCTACTACTACTAAAATTAACAGGGTAGTGATTGGTGTTGAGGAAGGCTTATTAAGGAAGCTCATGCTGGCTTTGTCATTTGCTTGGAGCTAGAATCAATGAACATAAGGTCTGCGATATCACAATTCATATGAGAAGCATTTTTAGCTCAATTAGTCTTCCAATATGGACATGGAGATACATGTATTTACAAAATGTCTCTTGGTTTTATAATGTGTGCTTAACAAAGAAGAATTAGTATCTAGTCTAGTTCATCACTGAATTTATTTTAATTTCTTTTAGTAAAATAAAGTTGTCTCCCCTCATGACAACAACTAGCTGCTATTTGCAGAAGCTTCTGCAAGAGGGGTTGCTGCTTTCTCTTTTGGGGGGGGAGCAGTAATTAGAGATAAGCTTATTGATTGCCCCTAGGCCAGGACTAAGGGTTTTGGTGAGGAGTCTGGGGGGTTGTATGTTATTTTTTTTCATTTTAGTTGAGTCTTATATGAGCCAGGCTGGCCATGTCCAGGAGGTACCCTGGACAAGTACACATCATGTCTAGTCTACAAATTAATAAATATTTAACTTGCACATGCCACAGTTGGGTCCATGGCGTGTCTGTATTGGACATTTGTCTAGGACAACCACATCATTATCTAGGAAGTGTTTGTAAATGGTTGTTATGACCTTTAGCTCTATGTTAAGGTGTCTGTCTAGGCATATTTGCAGCCTTGACCTTTTTTCGGTACTATGACCTTTAAGGTGTCTGTCTAGGCATATTTGCAGCCTAGACCTTTTTTTTTGGTACTATGACCTTTAGCTCTATGACCCATGTTCTTTTGGGTCTTAATGCCTGGTTTTGGGTTTAATAATTGGTATAGGGCCCTAACAATGTATAATAAATCAGGGATGATAGTTCATATTTGGATCCAGGGTCCAATGTGTGACAATTTGGGTAGAATATAAGCATATTATCAAAAAGATAGCGAGCCAAGTGCCTTGGCAGTGCGTTGTTACTCAGCTGGTTTAGATGGCCACCTAAGTTAATTGGGAAATCAGTAATGGACATATAATCTTGACAAACATGTCCTTGACAGGTCCCTGGTTATACCTACCATACTCCTAGTCCAATTTAAACTAAAAAACCAGCTTAAACTAAAAGATATATCTCAAGCTAAAAATAAAAATCTAATATTACTTTTAAATGTTAAATCAAATTCAGAATACACATTAGAATAAACAAAAGCCTTGACAACTCTAATAATTTACTATCTAAGTCTATGTAGGCATTCATTGTCTAGTGTCTACCATTTCCTTCATCTTTGAAAGAAAATTACAGGTGTTCCCACCCGAAAGTGCCTGTCCAACTAATAGCTCATGGTTTCTCTTTTCTAAATTGTTGTGGATGTTAATGCTTGGAGGCCACCTTAGAAAAATGTGGCTAGGGATGAAGAAGAAATAGGTTATCTGCACTTGTAGTCTTTTTGGCCAATAATATAGAAGCAAGTGTTCTCATGATTCTCAATCATCAAAGTTTGGGGGATGACGCAGTCTTATATTTCTATTTTAGTTTGCTCATATACCGTGGTCAAGGTTGCTGATGCAAATTGTAAAACAAATAAGCATCTCAAATGAATTTCATTAATACCATTTTAGCTCTATCAATACCATTTTAGCTCTACATGTTAGATACTAGCTCATTTTGTTTTGAAGATATTACAAACTTCAATCAATTGGTATTATTAACTTCATTTAAAATAGATAAATGATACAGTGATAAGATCTGGATCAGTCTGGATGTAAATTAAAATTGAATAATCAACAGTCCTTGGCTAAAAAAAATAAGCTGGATATATACCAGAGTAGATCTGGATCAATAGTCCTCCTGTTAGATACAATAATGGATCAGTGATAGATCTATATCCTTCAACGGGTGGTTTCGATCTGTAGTCTCGGAGTTTCTCTAGATGAGTAGCTTGTTGTTTATTACTTAGTCTATAGTCCACAGACCCATAAGCCCAATGGCCAATGCTATGCGTTGTCATTGTTGGATGAACAATATTCTGACTGAAGATGGTGTCATTCCTGCATATCCAAGCTATGAAGCAATTTGCAACAATGGTGGTTAGCAAGTTTTGGTCTCCCTTGGTGAGTATCCAGCTGAGTAGCAACTAAAAATCACAGAAGGGGGAGCCACTGATCAGAATCCTGTAGGCTGCATAGAAGCAACAAATTATAGATCTCAGGAATCATCTCTTAACAAGAACATGTGTAAGAGGATTGTAGATGCTGAAGAGGACCTTGAGAGATGGGAAACTGCAAAAAGACTACAAGAGGAGTCCATGTGTAGAGCAGTTACTCGCAAGGAGATTAAGCAAGTGGAATGGAGCTTATATTGACCAATAGAAGAATACACTATATTTTACCAAAATAGAAAAGTGGCCTCATTCAATCCATCTGTCGTAGATCATTTTTCAATGGTTGCTTTAAAGGGGTCTAATTTTGCTGTACCGGTTGCTGCTGTACCGAACGTTGTCCCACCAGTAGCCTTGAGACTCTATACATTGTCTTTTATGCGGAAGAAAGGGCTGCAACGATCTTTGCAGTCCGAAATATCAAATTAGTTAATAACTCGGGTTGGTGAATCAAAAACCGTACACACGGTTTGGCAAGACGACGATGAAACTTGTTTTTTGGGGATGGTGTTTCATAGGCAACATTCATTCAGAAAAGTGGAAAGCTGCATAAACTGAAATATGGCAACAACATCAGAATAGATAATTAAGCCTGAAGTTGTTGATGACTCCACATGACACAAGTTATTGATGCCAGCCTTACTCGGAGATGTTGTAGGTGATCTACAAAAACCTAGAAATACACGTCCAGCTCAGTGTCTAGCACACGATCGACCCTCAAGAACATGTTATACCTCAGATTGTTGAACTGAAAAATGTAAACGAATTGCACATACGCTTAAGAAGGATAGCAAAACTTGTCTCTGACAGAGACATCAGTGATTCATGGATCCCATCGAGCGGAACCAAGGGCCTGATTAGCTTTGCAGTCTAGATTGTCAAAATAAGTTAGTAGTGATTTTAAGTTAGCAGCCTAAATCACTGAATCGGGAAATAAGATGGAACTATCCAGTGAACTCACCACCAAAACTGTCTCCCATCGGAGCGGCAGTGCTACATGGACATTACTAGTAAATGTCTGGAAGTGGACTAACGGGACAACTTGCTGGTAAACTGTTATTGACTTGACTTGATTGTCATGAACACTGAAGTGACAGAGGACTAAAGTCGTTGCTACTTATATATTGTACAACTAGAAAACGAATAATGAACAAATGTTTCCTTTTCATATCCATTGTTTCCTTGAATCAAAGTCATCAAATAAATTAATAAAATAGGAAAAGAAAATAGGTTTCCATGTCCAGGTTGAAATCAAAAGACAATCCAAAAACTAAATCATGTACGAGTGATATGTCCTAGGCGCAACCTACATACTTTACAATTGCTAATATTTTGTTTAGTCCTAAATATATTCAAACTAGAGTTACTCGTGGTTCTATAAATATAAAGATTCATGCCTCCTTTAGCCTTGCGTGTCTTTCAAAATCCTTTTATTGCTCTCCTTTGCGTTCTTGTAGGTGCAAAGTTTGTGTGTTGTGAGGGTGATAAATTGGTGTTCTGTGATTTTTTTCTCAACTCTTGCATCAGCTCAGTGACTCCGTACAAAGTAAAGAACAATGGACTTGTTCAAGTAATAACACTAAGTTTGATCAAGTAATGGCACTAAGTTTGAACAAGCTTGATTGTAGTAAGTTATATGAAAAATAGTTATATCAAAAAAAGTTTTCAGACTTAATTATCTATTCTGATGCTGTTGGCATTCTAATTTCTACAGCTTTACATTTTGCCGAGTGTTGCCTATGAAACGTTGTCCCCAGGAAACAAGTATCGTCGTCGTATTTCCAAACCGTGTGTACGGTTCTGGATCACTAACCCGAGTTATTAACTGATTTGATATTTTAGATTGGAAAGATCGGTGCACCTCTTGCTTCCGCATAGAAGACGTGTCTCAAGGTTACTGGTGGGATAGCGTCGGTACAACAACAATGGGTACAATAGAATTGGACCCGCTTTAAAGGTAGTAGAATTAATATGGCTTCTGTTGATGGTTTGTTTATGGTTATTGTGATGCAATTTTTGTTTCAGATGTGCAACAACCTATGGTGCTCTAATTTTGATGATAAATTTTGTTGTTATTTTGTAGGGAATCTATAGAAGAAGGCTTTCTTCGAGAAAGAGTCTCTAATCTATTGGCTTGCAACACGATACACCATAGGATTTATGCTATTGCTCGATTATGCTGGTGTGTAAGAGTATCTAATCTGCTGGTCTGCAACAGTTTCAATTTTGGTGAGCCATTTATCATTATAGTAAACTGGATCTGCTTCACGTACTATGTGGAATCTCTTTCTATCATGACTTCACTTATCTTTGGTGTTTCTATACCTACCCTGAAGATTAAATGTTTTGGGATCTGTATTACCCTGCAGTTTCGTATCAGATAGAACGAAAAAGGAGGACCACTACTCAAATGATGAAGGTTCTGTTGGTGCTAGTAAAATCACCTGAAGATGACCTGGAGATACCATACACAATAGATAGCTGCAGTATGTGTAGTAGAAACATAAAGTTATCAAAAACTTATACAGTCTCTACTTGTCCGGATAGGAAGAAATCATCCATAGGTTGGTGATCATGGAGATTGCACTTTTCATCTTTGGTTTTAAGTCTTCTGACAATGATTTCTCTTTCTAAGATTTAGGCACTCTTCTAACTATAATTGGTTCTGTGTTTGCAGGTTTATTGGTGTGCTATCAGGGTTTAGGCACTCTTATATATGGAGAGGGTTACTTCTAGATGGATGAGGGAACCAAATGATTGGAAATGATGGTCCAAAAAAGTAAAGATCATTGATATCTCGTTGAATACAAAGAAGTTGCCTCTAAGTCATTCTTTGATAGCTATTACTGGAATCATTACCCAAGAAAATTGTTGTAGATGGAAATAATTACCTTCTCATCGAAGATTATTGAAGGAAATATGTTCATAACCACTACGCTTCCTCTCAACATTCTCAAATATGGTCATTGCTAAATGAGTGATAAAGTCAAAATGTAGATATACATTTATATTGAAATTTGTATTGATTAAGGGAAAAGGCCCATGTCCTTCCCTATGTAATGAACAATTTTTCTATGTGAAATAAAAAGGAATGTTTCAAATGAGTGATTTGTTATGGTTGTTGTGACTTATTAACTAAATTAGTTTATTAAAATATCATTTGGGCCTGATAAAATCCACAAATATATCACTTCATGAAATATAAGAAGGTTAAAACCTCATTGGCAAACAAATAAATGCACATCACAATTGTAATTCATGGGAAATTAGGTATATTTGTGAAGGCCCTAGAACCTCATTGAAAGTTGTGAAATTAGCCTTCACAAGTGTATTTGGGAGGCCTGGGAAGTCTTTTTGTGAATGTCAAATAGTCCTTCAAAATAGTATTTGTGAAGGCTAGAGTCTCTCATCAAAGTATTTGTGAAGAGGCTTTTAGAGTAGGACTTTTTGTGAAGGAATGCCCTTCAACCAAATTTTTTTTTAAGGAACTAATGTACATTTTTGAAGGAATCATCCTTCACAAATAGCCAATTTTCTTGTAGTGTGTCCAAGCCGATATGGGCATCCCAACTATGGATGTATCGGGCATCAATGCCTCTTAAGGCGTGACAGCCAGAGTCCTGACGGGCAACACTTCTCCAAGTGACACATAACGTTTTCTCTCATATCAATTTAGTCATACATAAGGCATTATGACCTAAACGTTACCAGGGCGTGTCGACCCAGGCCTGCCCAAGGACATGATGACCACCCAAAAAAAGGTGTTGACCTAGGCCATGCCAAGGTCGTGACGACCAATCATAGTTGTGACGGTCAGTGGTGTCACAGATTGCGATGGCCACCTAAAGCATATCGACCTAAACATGCATATCGACCCACTCATATTCAACCAAAAGACACTCATCCAAATCAAACCTAAAAAGTATAATACATGTCAGCAACTAATCATGACTCCTTTCTTCAAAACAGAGTGCAAAACCCCCAAGAAAAAACTACTCACAAGCAAGAGATAACAGACAAAGATAAAGAACAAGATAGCAAGTAAAGGGTGATAGTAATAAAGAGGGTTTGTAGTTATATAACCCGCCTCAAGGATCACCACCAAGCTCTAAGATTCACAAGCTCAAGGTAGAAGAAGATCTTCCAAGCTTGATCACCACAACACCTCCAAGATAGAAGATGGAACCAAGGTTAAGAGAACATGAGAGGGAAAAGAAAGCAACCAAGGTCCATGGACGAGAAGAAGAAAGAAAGAGAGAAAAAAAATCTAAGGATCATGTCTTACCAAGGAGACTCCACAAGATTGAGACTTGTCCACCAAGCTCCAAGAGAGAAGCTCCTCTAGCTCAAGGTCGTCCACCAAAGAGAGAATGTAAGGATAACCAAAAGTGTTCTTTAGCATGGAGAAAAAGAGGTATATATACAAGAGGGATGTAAGAGAGAGCAAGGGGAAGGTGTCACCACCTTAGAACTCTAGGTGATAGTTGTCCACAAAGAAGGGCTACATGCAACACCATACAACAAGGCGATAAGATCTATGTCTTGCCCACTAGGTCACCTAAGATGGTCAAGGTCGATACACATCTACGCTTTCACAAACTGATAGGGGTAAACCCTATGTACCACAAACCAATATGGTACACCTCTAGACACCACAAAACCAATAGGATGTCCCTCACTACACTCACAAACCAATAGGATGTCCCCCAAGAAACCCACAAAATGATGCAAGGCCTCTCCAAGGCTCTCAAGCCCGAGACAACACTCCTAGGTGTAAGACACACCTCAAACATTTGTCCAAAACACCACAAAGGATGTCACCACTCAACTAAGGCTCAAACAAGATGTTCATCTTTCTCTCTCTCCTCTAGATGATGCTAAGAGAGAGAAGGAACACTCTAGAGGTGGAAAATTTGCACAACAACCCCTGCTCTGGGTAAA